>CM068374.1:14768173-16079899 GCA_034769895.1 Magicicada septendecula
TTTGGAACTGGTACACATCAGAACTGACCTGACGGACATTAAAAAATTACACTATTTACACTCTTCATTAAAAGACGAAGCTTTAAATGTAATAAAATCTCTGCCAATAACCCATGACAATTATGCGGTAGCCATTGATCTATTAAGGACCAGGTATAACAGCAAATTAATTGTCTCAGCCTATCATATAGGGAATGTCCTGGGCATGAAGTCCATTCAACAGGAGTCCATGGTTGGCATCTCCAAATTCTTTGACGAGATCACAGCGAATATAAATGCTTTAAATTCATTGAATTTACCGGTAAATACCTTTGAGATCATTTTCATTCAATACTTGACACAAAAACTCGATAACCAGACATGTTGGCTCTGGAAAGAAAGCTTGTCCGACGAGCAATTTCCTAATTTCAATAACTTCATTAAATTTTTAAATAGTAGAAGACAATTATTGCAAAACGTCGGCGGCGCGACCAGCTCAGTAAGCAAAATACACGTTAGCGATAAGACTCCCTATCGCAAAGCTATTAAACCGGTTGATATTACTAGGTCGACATTCCATTCTCATATCAGCAACAACATCTGTCAGCTGTGCAGAGGTAGACACCGCCTATCTGAATGCCCACAATTCGTGGCTATATCTCCCCTGAAACGAAAAAATATTTTAATTAAACATAAACTCTGCTTAAATTGCATACGTCCAGGCCATGATCTCGCGCACTGTCCTTCCAAATTTACTTGCAGGACTTGCGCTAAACGCCACCACACATTGATCCACATGTCAGGCAATAACCCCTCGGGTAGAGGCAACAATCAATTTTCGCTTAAATTGCAAACAAACAAATCTATTTTATTATCCACCGCTCTCTGCATGACAACTGACCATGCCGGTAAGAAGCGCCCAGTAAGGATTTTATTAGACTCAGGATCGCAAGCTAACTTCTGCACCATGAGTTTCGCACGTCGAATGGGTCTAAAATTAACTAAATCTCAATTACCCATCACCGGTATAAACAATTCCTTATCTCAAGCTGACTTCAGTACTAGGGTAAGGTTGCATTCTCGTTATAAGAATTTTAGTTTGAACGTACATTGCGCTGTGCTTCCCAGTATCACGAATAATCTTCCTGCGGAATCATTTGATATCTCATCCCTAAATTTGCCAAAGGGCATATTCCTAGCTGACCTGCAACTGAACTTTTCTTCGCAAATCGACATATTGCTTGGTGCCCAGTATTATTTACAATTAATTGAACCTGTCAGATTCATCCGTAGCCCACATTTTCCCGTAATACAGGAGACAAAATTGGGATTTATTCTTGCGGGCAACTGCCCTTTAATGTCGACATGACAAAACCTGTCTCATCATTCATAGCATGTGAAGATAATAATGCCATTTCCTCACAACTAAAGGACTTCTGGAAGTTAGAGGACGTTGCTATTCATGTTCCCTCCGTTGAGGACTCGGAATGCGAAAGTCATTTTGTATCTAATACTTTCCGCAATAGTGATGGTAGATTTGTGGTATCCCTATCGCACAGGTCATACAATTCTCATTTGGGCGATTCTCTTCACGGAGCTATTCGCAGATTTCAATCATTGGAACTCAAGTTCAAGCAGAACCCTGCTCTTCATAAGGACTACAGCACATTCATGCATTAATATTTAACTCTTGGTCACATGACTTTGCTTGATGCTTACGATTTGTCAGTTAACCAGTCAGACACCTTTTACTTGCCGCACCACTCAGTTTTTAAAGGCTCTAGTATAGCTACCAAATTGCGAGTTGTTTTTGACGGCTCTGCCAAAACGACAAATAATTTATCCTTGAACGACACATTGATGGTTGGTCCCACGGTTCAGCAGGATCTTTTCTCTATTATGTCTCGGCTTCGCACTCACCGATATGTCCTCATTTCGGACATTGAGAAGATGTATCGTCAAATTTTAGTTAATCCCAAGGATTCTAATTTGCAGCGTATTGTCTGGCGCGACGCCCCCCATAGGGAACTCCAACATTACGCCATGAGGACAGTGTCACATATGGGACTGCAAGTGTGTCATTTCTTGCTACAAGATGTCTGGCTCAAATAGCCCAGGAAAATAATACTAAACACCCTATAGCTTGCTCAGCCATCGCAAACGATTTTTATGTGGACGATCTCATGACCGGTTTAGATGACCCGCACATCCTATCTAAAATGAAATCCGACATTACAGATTTATTAAGCCAATACGGTTTTACCTTGCACAAATGGTTTTCCAATGATCAAACCATTATAGCTTCACACGCCAATTCTTCCCTCGACTTTAGCAAAAATCAAACTGTACATACTTTGGGAATTCAATGGGACATTGATGAAGATAGTTTTGTATATAGTGTCCAAAGACATGTCAAGGTGGAGGTATTCAACAAGAGAAGGGTATTATCAGTTATCGCAGGAATTTACGACCCTTTGGGACTCACTGGCCCTGTTACATTCTGGTGTAAGCATTTTATGCAGATATTGTGGTTAACAGGTACAAGTTGGGACGAACTCTTATCAGACTCCTTATCTAATCAGTGGGTAGAGCTTTATTCTCAGCTGATTTCAGACACTTACTTTAAAATTCCAAGGTCTGTAAAGAGTATAAATAATTCACAAATCATTTCATTCCAGCTCCATGGGTTTGCCGACGCGTCAGCAAAGAGTTACGCGTGTTGTATTTATGTGCGGACGGTGTATTTAAACCACGGCATCTCATCGAACTTGTTATGCTCTAAATCTAGAGTCGCTCCCTTGAAGCAGATAACATTACCCAGACTTGAACTTTGCGCCTGTCTCTTGTTGGCTCAGTTGGCTTCCAAGGTTATAAACGCCATGAGTTACAAATTTAACGACTTATATTTTTACTCTGACTCGATGATCGCTTTACATTGGATTCACCAGCAGTCTTCCAGATGGAAGGTATTTGTCGCCAACCGTGTTGCTGAAATACAGCGTCTCACTGCCAAGGGTACTTGGCATCATGTCTCGTCACTTGACGACCCTGCCGATATTCTATCACATGGTTGTCTCCCTTGGGTTTTACACGGTCACCCACAATGGTGGCATGGTCTATCCTGGTTGTCCCATGAGTCATCATCGTGGCCCACCAGTGCCTTCGATACCCATTCTCCCTGCACTCATCCTGATCTTGAGCAGGAACAACGTAAGCAGGTCCAAACCTCATTGATTATCGCTTCATCTACGTCTAGTTATTTTGAAAACTACTCTTCGCTTTCAAAACTCCTTCGTGTATTTTCGTACTGCCGTCGATTCATTCAGAACTCTAGGTTCCCCATAGCTGATAGGGACACTTCCCTTTTAACTTCCCATGAGTTACATGGTACACTTTTAGTTTTGATTCGCCAGTCCCAGAAATCGCACTTTAGCATCGAAATCAAGGAACTTGAGGCACAACGCTGCATCCCCAATAATAGTAAAATTCTTTTTCATTTAACCCCTTTCTGGACAAGACAGGAATATTACGCGTGGGAGGACGCCTTCAGCACTCCCAGCTTACCTACGAGAGCAAACACCAAATCATACTCCACCCTCACTCTCATCTCAGCAAATTAATCATAGAAAGCGAGCATCTTCGTTTACTACACGCTGGTGTACAATTGACTCAGTATTCTTTACGGCAGAAATATTGGATAATTAATGATAAATCTTATATATGGTCAGTAATACACAAATGTATCACTTGTTTTCGATTCCGTGCCAGGGGCGCAAGCCAATTATTAGGGCAAGTACCCCCTTCCCAGGTAACGCCTGCTAAGCCATTTTCTCAATCTGCAGTCGACTATGCCGGTCCGGTACTTATACGTCATGGCGGGCAGCGTTCAAAATCGACGTCAAAGGCTTATATTGCTTTATTTACATGCATGGCCACTAAGGCCATTCACCTGGAATTAGTCTCAGATCTTACATCAGACGCCTTTATAGCAGCCTTAAAACAGTTTATAGCGCGTAGAGGTATCCCTGATCAGATATTCTCTGACAATGGTATAAATTTTCGTCGTGCTAGTAGCACACTTCACGAATTATACAAACTTTTTCAATCTAACGGATTTGAACAGACCACCCAGGATTTTACCAGTGCCCAAGGCATCAAATGGACCTTTATTCCCCCCTCAGCACCTCATTTTGGTGGCCTGTGGGAAAGTGGAGTCAAGAGCGTCAAGTTTCATTTGCGGCGCATTGTCGGCGGAACCATTCTTACGTTTGAGGAGTATTACACTATCCTAACTCAAATAGAGTCCTGCCTTAACTCACGCCCCTTGTTCGCCATATCAAATGACTCTAGGGACCCCGAACCTTTAACTCCAGCGCACTTCCTGGTTGGTTCTCCGCTCACTACACTCCCGGAACCTGACTATTCCAAAGTCAATATTGGTCATCTGGGCAGATGGCAGCTGCTCCAAAAATTCACCCAGTCTATATGGAACAGGTGGTCGAAAGATTATTTGCACCAGTTACAACAACGCAACAAATGGCGCATCCCGTCAAAAAATTTGACTCCTGGACAACTCGTCCTTATTCTAGAAGACAATTCCCCCCCCCCCACTGCTGTGGAAACGCGGGCTAGTCACGAATGTCTATTCGGGTCAGGATTCAATAGTGCGCGTCGCGGATGTTCGCACAGCAAATGGTATCCTACGTAGACCCATTCATAAATTATGTCCACTTCCGGTGGCCGACTAATCGCATGAGCATTCATGCGACACGTATCAGTAATGTGAACTTTATCGCATTATCGTGCTTCACGCCCGGGACATTCCCTGGGCGATCACATGCTTTACATTGTTATGATTATTACATTATTATTATGTCTATTGTACTATTGTGTATCACTATCATGTTTTTGGGTATTTTTGAATTTTTTGGGGATTATTATTGTAATATTATGCATATGAATTATATGTCTTTTACTATTGTATTATTCTATGGTTATGTATTTTTGAATTTTTTGTGGATTATTATTCTAATATCATGCATATGAATTATATGTCTTTTACTATTGTATTATTCTATGGTTATGTATTTTTGAATTTTTTGGGATCATTATCCTTTTATTATGTCTGCCTGATTATTGTATTATCATTTATCATTATCATGTTATTATGTGTTATGGAATTTTTAGTATCATTATTCTATTAATATGTAACGCAAATCATTATGTATTATGTATCCTTACATGAATTTGGTATGTCAATCCTATTGTTATGTACTATTAACTTCCTGTGTGTCATTGCTTGATTATTATGCATGTCAATTATTATGTCTTTGTTATTGTATTATCATTTGTTATTTATTATTGAATTTGGTGTCATGTCATGTCATGTAAATTACTATGTACTATTCACACAATGGCCTAAGTTGCAAAATCGCCCGATTTTGTGCGGGCAGTATGGTTAAACTTTGTACTTATGTAAACTTTGTACTGTAAAACACCGCATTGCAGTTGCGTGCAGTGACGTCATTTTTTTTCTCCCGCTATCTGCTGCCGGTTTGATACAGGCTAGCAGCAGTTAAATTACTTAGTTACTTGCAAGACTCCGAGCGGGCACCTCGCCTCAGTTCGCCAGCCACGGCTACATTATCTTCATTATTCTAAATTCTAGCATGATCAACATGCGATAGTTACTTAGGCTATCCAAGCCATTTTACGCACGATTATGTCCTTCAGTATTTAATTTCTATCTCAATTATCAGGCATTTATGCCGCGCTAAACTGCACGCACCACAACTATTTCTTATTAATTTTTAATAAACAATTATCTCTAAAAACACATACAGTCCACTTCGTTAAATCATTTCAAACCAGCTACCTCAACCTTAAGCGTTCTAAGATCAACTTGAGATTGTATCGAGAGCGCCTAAGACGCTACAATATACTTAATAATATTTAGTTTTATATATGTGTAATAATTGTTCATTTTATTAGCATAAAACTTGGTATATAGCCAAACATTATATATATTCTCAGTATAAACTGCACAGTGAATAGATAGTTATCTTCATGTACTTAAGTGTTATAAAGATTGTCAACACATTGATACAAAACTGTTTAGGGCCTACCTGGGACAGAATCTACTGGCAGTGGCAATTTCTCCCCAGGAATACCTGGACTTCCTGGTGAGAAAGGTGAAGACGGTGAGCCTGGACCAAAAGGAGAGCCAGGTAACTGCTGCACGTGGACATCTAATACCAGGGTGGCCAACTTAAATATGGCAAGGCATTGGCGTGTTACATCCAGTCGGTTAATATTACGCGCGCGCGCATGTGTGTGTGTGTGGTAAAAATTAAAAATTACTTTTAACTTACAATTAAAATCTACAGTTCAGTATTCAGTACGAATATGATAACGATAATAATCTTGCATTTAATGGAGAAATTAACATTTCAGAAATTAGTCACATGTCAGTGACAATTCTTGAGACCACAACTTCAAAAACTCACATAATATCTTCAAGATAACTGATTTATTATAAACCAAATGAGGCTTTTGTTATTTTATGATTTCAGTTTTCTCAGCTTTTAAGTGTGTTTTTAATTTAAAACATTTCCTTATGTTTTTGCTAAACATATTATTTCAAAATAATGTTCTTTTGTATGTACAAAATTAGTATAGCTACTTATAAAATTAAATTGTGCTTCGAGCACAACTGCAGTCTTTTATTAAAGCTTTTAACAATTTCCCAACTCTGGCAGGCCTACATTTTTATAACGTTTTGTGCATTGATAATATAATTTATAGTCTTATTAAGTATCAAGCTTCTAGGCACCATATGGTTCCACAAGAGACATATGGCTTTCAAGCGCCTTGCACTTTGGCCACCCCTGCTCTATCACAACATTGTTGCACTCAGCAACAATGAATGTGCAGTCTGTGCTATTTAAAAGTCATTAACACATTACAATTTGCTGCTGTTGATCTCTGACTTGTTGTTAGTGTAAATTATTGTATCAATTGTTACTGTGTTCTGATTTCACAGATTGAACCTAAGGCAGTTGGAATTGTAATAATTAAGTGTGCAATGAGTGCAATTGTTATTTAACTTTACTAACAGTGTCAACCATCACATACAAATGTAGGCATCATAAATAAATACTGTTAATCATTTGTATCATACTGTGCTGATTATTTAAGTAGATTATTTTCATGTATGGTTACTCGTTGGTAACAGAAAAATATTGAATTCTTTTAAATTAAACTGTTAAATTGTCACAAATAATGATTATAATCAAAAAATAACTAAGTAATGTATAAGCTGTACTTTTATTAAATTTATTTGCATTAGCATTAACCTTAAATACAAACTTCTATTACAAAAAATGTTACACCTACTTAACAAAATCAACTGAATATATCACATACATGATTAAACGTGAAATCTTAAATTTTATCTAGAAAGTCACGAAAGTTATCACAAATTTTAACACGTATAATACAAGTTATTACAGAAACAATATCAATATATAATATTCTTTTTCTTTTGTGTTATTTCTGTTCTTGTTCTTGGTTGGTGAGAAGGTTTCATGACAATTTCCTTTTTACAAAGTGGAACTGAGAACACCATACACAACCCTCTATCTGTAAGGAGCAGGAATTATATTCAGAGTTTGTTTCTTCTAGATCCAGCTGCCATCACAATGGCTAAAGACCCTGATCTGCCTTTGCTTTTACATCAGAATTGTCCTTCTTCTGACCTTTGCAGAACCAACTGCTAACTGTACAAGGCAGTACAGAGCAGTGCTTAATTAAGGTGGCACTTACATGCCATATCCCAGCTTCATCATTAAGTGTGTGTAGTTTTTACCAGGTATAATCACCCCAGTAATGATGCCTTAACACACTGCTGCCTTGGTCCAGGACAGCTTATTCAGATCACCCTTTATTCATAGCTAACCAATGTATGTGTATGCCTCTTGCTATCTGCCATGTGTCACCCACCCAATAACTGAGGTTAGCACTGGGAGTTTATACAGATATTTAGTAGCCCATCTTACATTATATACAGTTTTTCCTTGGATTTTGTTGTCCATGTCATGTCCGAGTGTTATCACTAACTGTAATAAATAGTTCCAATGAAGAACACAATTATCTTAGATAAACATTTTTAAATTTTTATCTCACTGTCTGAACCAGATTTTGCTCAATATGAGCTTCATCAGAAGATGTCCACTAGGTGCACTGTCCGTACTGTTTTTTGCGATGGCACCATTGTTCGAAAGATCATTGTGTCTGTTGTGTAATATATTCAAATAATATGTGTGATTTAAATTGTCTCTGTTCATTAAGGATGTTGTTTCTATGCATTTTTGTGTATTTGTGTATTTCTCGTTATTGGAGAGTGTCTAGTTTCCAACCTTTCATTGTATGTGTAGAATTTTCAATGTGCACAAACATCACCAACATGAAAATTCTACAGAACACACAGATGGCCAAAAACTAGACACTCTCAAACAACTAGAAATATACAAACACACAGAAACAACATCCTAAATAAACAGAGACAATTTAAACACACACATTATTGGCACCGTCACCAAAAACAGGACGGACAGCGCTTCTAGTGGCAGCCTCTGATGGGACTCGTAACGAGTGAAAACTGGTTCAGGTAGTGAGGTAAATATTTTTTTCTAAAACAATTATGTTCATGTTGGTATAATTTATTGTAGTTAGTGATACATTTCTTTAAGTTTATTTATAATAGGTATTCCAAAGGGAAGCATTTATTTTATCTGATTTCCTTAATGCACATTTTGTTAGATCATTGTCTGTCCAACATTATCAAAGCTGTTTCTGACAACTTTGAAATGTTTGTTTGCACATATATTCCTTATTTTATTAAATAAATCTAATTATAAAGCTGTTTTTTACTAGAAACAAGCAAGCCAAAATAGTTCTTGCTTTCAGCATTTGAGTGTAAATTAAATTTTAATTGAACGTCAGTTTGAGCTTCATGGCTGAAATGAATAAAAGTGATAGTAAATGGAAAATTAAACATTTACATCAGATAACAAGCAATGTATGTAGTTGATCATCTATTATACAGTATGGTTTGAACAGGTGAAAGAGGACTACCTGGACCTCCAGGTGCAGATGGTGTAGAAGGTGAACCTGGAGAAGACGGTTCACCAGGACCTGCAGGAGAGAAAGGAGAACCAGGAGTCGCAGGGCCACCAGGATACCAAGGTCCAACAGGACCTGTTGGCTTACCTGTAAGTCAAACTGTTGTACATCATACATTGTCTTTGTTTCAGAATGTCAGAAATAAGGACTTGAAACTCTCATGTTCCATGTTCCACTAACCAAATGGTGTTCCATATTCTATAAACCAATAGATTTAAATATAGTTTCTTTTTCAACTCATGACAGTCTACTCTGTCTTTAGTCTTTTAACTCAGAATTTCCTGAATAAATATTGAAGTGAGCACAGGTTAGAAATGGTGAAAACTAATAGTTAATTATAGCCATTCCCTCTCGTAGTGACTTTAAACAGAAATGTTTAAAATGAGTATGTACTTTCACAATGTAAATGAATCATTTCCAACACATCCTATCCAGTTGTGGTGTGTTCTTACCAAACATATTGTAAACACAGTATAACCTCCGTTAACCGAAACACTTTTAACCGAAATATCGTTTAACCAAAATGACCGATCAAAAAACAATCCCGAATTTTACAGTGAATATTTGTTTTCTTGATAAAACATGAAAACTAATATAATAAACATGTAATAAATTGTTTGCCATGTCAACAAAGCGGAAACAGGTCATGATAACGATTGAAGGAAAATTGGAGGCAATTAAAAGAATTAAAAATGACGAGATTTTGCGAACTGTGGGAACCGATTTTGGTATTGGTGTTTCTACTGTTTCCGATTGGGTCAAGATGAAAAATAAATTTGAAGGTCATGCTATGAAGATGTAAGACAAAAAAACAATGAAGGTATGTCAAAACAAGAAAGTAAATAAGGCTGTTTTTATGGTTCACACAACAAGAGACGACGAAGACGATGACAGCACAGAGCAGCAGCCATGACACCGCTGATGAGATTTCAATGCTTTAGAGGTAAGGATTTTTATTTTGGGTTAGGGCATTACATTAGGCTATATGAAATACGTGTTTTCTCAAAGAGTTTTATTCATATTTTCAGATAGTGTTACAGTTCCTCGAACAATCTGAAGAATCAAAGCCCTCTGATATTCTGCTAATGAAGCGATGGTGAGATATTGCCACAAGAAAGCAATGCATAAAGAAAATGTGACGATTTAATTAATAATAAAATATTTAATAATTAAAAAAAAATTAATAAGCAATTAAGTATTTTTAAATCGCACTTTTAAACCTAACGCCCCTGTACTAACTCAGAATAAGTATGAGATATAAATGGAAAAATCTAACTAAACAATTAATTAAAAAATCGAATTGTAAAAAGCTATTAATATCACAATTAACCCTTTTACTAGTCATCATGCGTTGACCTGTTTAATTCCGGACTCAACGTGCTTAGCGAACCGTCTGTAACTTAGAAATGTATAAAAATCATAATGTTTGTAATTAGTAATGTGAAGGCACGAGTAGTAGTTAAAATAATTCCCGTAAATTAAATAAGTATAATTAATGTGTTTTTCTTGTAATAATAATGTCAATTTAAATAAAAATAGAAACTATATTATCGCGGAGTACCCGCTCCACTTCGTTGTAATGTGCCAGTCGAATCGAGTTAAGAGTTACTATGCAGCCGTCAGACAGTGCACACCTACGAGCGAGAGCTCTTCAAAAATGCGTTGATTAGATTTGAGTGTAACTGTTCGCTACCACTACAAACCGTGGGGAGCAAGTTTTTAATATATAAAATGTAGAAAGGTTTTGTTAAGAAATGTAATAAGTTGAAAAACTAATTAACAACACGTAAGCAAGATGACGTCTCTACTCAAGATGTAAGCTCCAGTACAACTCAACATGTGAATATGTGACCTGCATAAACTGCACATATGGACGTATACGACCCCTACGACGCTGACCAGGACCTACGTGGATCTACCCCAACAGTGAACCAGCTATCAAGTATTCGCCGAAGACACGACCCAGATGACGACGCCGACTACCAGAATTACCAAGTGTGACACCCCAGGACGAGGACAGCACAACTTATTGTAAAGGTGACTCGATAGCTTGACTATCGAGAGTTAATTACATTTGAGACATAACTTACAGATAAAAGAGACTTTTCAAAGACTATAATTTTCTTTAAACAATAAACGAAACCAAATAGATGTATACTGTAATATTGAAAATCATACGTTCTAACATTAATATGTAAATGTTAATTATAATCTCTTTAGTAAATAATACCATTCTTCAAATGGTAAAAGGAAATCTTGCAAGCACCTAGATGAACATAGTAATACTCAGACATCTTTGCAATATTTAAAGTAAACTCGGATCCGAGGTGAAAGTACATGATCAATATGATCCCTAGTTTTCCAGAAAACCATTTTGAATATTTTAGTGTAATTAATTATGTTATGGGATCTTTTCATATAATTTGTTAATAAAGAGAAGTCATCTTGTTACACATTGAAGTGAGTGCATAAATCAGTGAAATACCTTCCCTTGTGTCCTAATAATTAGCTTAATTATTATTGTTAATTGTGTTGAGTTTAATTTCAGTTCGTTACAATGTAGGCAGCCCGTATAATTGGCTAGCGTCAATTATGATGGGTTCCCTGGATTTGTAACGTGGCCAATACGTTACAAAAATGCGCCACTCTGCTTAAAGTTAAAATAGTTGCTAGCATCGTGTCACAAAAATGCGCAACTCTGCTAATTAAAATAATTGTTACGTAATAAAATAGATAACTCACTGCACTCGTTATCTGATCTATGCACTCAGTTACTGTATTTCATGTAACATTAATTTTCATAAAATTAATTTATTTTAAGATACGTAATTTAATACAGTGATAGTCTGTATAACTTGAAATATCATTGTATGACGCCAAATGCAAGTACGCATATGAATTTTAGTGCTTGTTAATCTATTCAGTCTTTAACAGGTTTATATTGTGACAATTCAAGACCTGTAGTTTCCTGAATATGCCTGCATAGAATGTAAGTGTATGTCTGTCGTCACGGTAAAAACAAAAACATAAACTCCTGTGTAAAGTAGACCCGGTTAATTACGTGTAATGAATTTCGTAACTTAATTTTGTTACCAAAAATTAAAAAAAAAAAAAAAAAATTTAATAGTGGAAAGCAAGAGAATTAATTACTAAACTCAGACTGTTATAACCGTAATACACCTGTGACTTGTAAAGCGTGTTTTGTTGAATTAGATTCACCTCTTACTCCGAAATCTCCGGCGATAATATTGCGGACTACTCAAAGAATAGAGCATGTAACCCGGCGAATGAAAAATTTATTGATCTGGCCTAATCTTACGGAAATACCTCCTGAAGTTCAAAATTTTGCTGATGAAGCTTTATGTCGATTACCCACTATTATCAATGAGTTAAGAAGAAAATCCGACTCATTCCGAATGGATAAAATTGAGAAGTCCTTGAAGAAACTACACATCTCCCCAGTTCAATCCCCTATTACAGATCTACCTCCTCCTAACACTGATCGCGACTCACCCGCCGAATCGCAAATGCAAGCTACTCACGAGCAATATCCTGATAGAGATTTAAATGCCCCGACTATATCTGAAGCCCCTCCTCCCAATCGTTTCCAGATTCGCCCCGAAACGCACGAATTGACCACCCCGAATGCATCATATCGTCCTAAAGCGATGCCAAACTTGAACTATAACGCAGACCTATATGGAAAAATCACTCATCCTGTGGAGAAACTTTTAACTTTTTAACTGAAATCCCTTACACTGATGGATTAAATGTCTCCAAACTACTAAATTTCATCAAATATCTTCTGCAGATAAAAGATCTACAGCAGCTGAATGACTGGCAAATATTGCAAGTTCTCCTACCGAAATGTAAACCCCCGTTAAAGAATTGTGTGATAGAAGCATTAAGCTCTACCCTTCCAGTAGAAGACCTGCATACCTCAATAATAAAGTACTTTATTCCCACCGGAATTTATGAAGAACTTAAAAGAAAGACCGTACTACGAGTACAAGGAAATCACGAGAGATTAGCCCTTTACATCTCAGACATCAGGGAGTCATCTCGACTACTACGAGTAGATTGGAATGAGACACAGATGGTTGACACCATTTTAGTAGGATTGTCACCAGAGGAAAGATCTCGTTTAGCTTTGATAAATCGACCTAACACCTTTGCGGATCTAGAACAACGCAGTATCCATTCTTTGAATGTATGGTACTCAGATCAGAATAGACATACGATGAAATCAGCAGAAGCGAATAGAAATGAATTGCGAGCCCTAGTGCCCGA
Source organism: Magicicada septendecula (assembly GCA_034769895.1). Taxonomy (NCBI): domain Eukaryota; kingdom Metazoa; phylum Arthropoda; class Insecta; order Hemiptera; family Cicadidae; genus Magicicada; species Magicicada septendecula. The sequence goes on from CM068374.1 coordinate 14,781,626, forward strand.
TGTAACAACCCTGCATGAAAGGCAAGTATTCAATAGACCTCACAATGTGCGCAGTCCTGGTAAGTCAAATGTAACACCATCTAAAACGGAAACTAGGTACCCTCCTCGCAATAAGCACATCTGTTATAATTGCGGCAAATATGGACACATAAGTAAAAACTGTAACAGCAAGCAATTCGAACGTAAACACCCTGATCAAAAAAAACATGTAAGGCAGGGAGACCTGAAATCCTGTGTCTTCCGCAGCAACTTGAAATCTGGTGAACCTAAAGAAATGTATAAAAAAAAAGAAGCTCTAAAGAAATAGATCCCTACGTAAGAAAGTTTCTTGAAAAATGTAACTGGACTAAAAGTCCATTACCCTTAATACAAGTTGACCTAGGTGTTACCTCCACAATCGCATTAATTGATTTGGGATCTACCAGAACCTTAATCAGTCAAGAGTTAGCAGATAAATTATTCGAACACCACCTAGTAAAACGGCGTCAAGCAGTGAATATAAAATGTGCTACAGCCAATAAACGAAATATAATAATAAAACTGAGCATTACCGTTAAAGTTAAAATCAAGAACACTAACCTGGGTTTTTACTATGTTAGTATGTAATGAATTAGGACCCGACTTAATATTGGGAGCAGACTTTATCAGTAAAACGGGAATGATTCTTGACATCTATGAGCAGAAATATTATTTTCGATTCGACCGTACACGGAAGTATAATTTTGATTGTAATAATGACAAACAAGAAAGAACTAGATCATCTACTGCACACGTAATACACCAAGAGTCTGAATTATCTCATCTAGAAAGTAGAGATAGAATGAGAATGCAGAAATTAATAAAAGAATTTTCCTCAGTTCTTACACCTAAGCTAGGACTTACGAAACTAATAGAATATAAGATCAATCTGAGCGATCAGAAAGTAATACGCCTACCCCCATACAAGTTGTCGCCTCCCAAGATGGAAGTGATGAGAAACCATATCAACAAGTTGTTAGAACAAGGAGTCATTGAACCCTCTACATCCCCATATTCATCACCCTCCTTTTTAGTACCGAAAGGTCACGATAAACACAGACTACTTGTGGACTACCGGCAATTAAACAAACGAATAGAATTTGAATCTATCCCTCTTCCAGACATCCATAGTGCTTTTCATTAGTTCACGAAAGTGAAAGTCTTTACGGTAATGGATCTGAATCAAGCTTTTCACCAAATACCCCTTTCGGAAGAATCAAAACGTCTAACCGCGTTTGCCGTTCCTTTTAACTTGTACCAATTTACTAGAGTACCCTTTGGAATATCTCAAGGAAGTTCCGTGTGTAGTAAATTATTAGAAAGGATATTTCATGATATTAAATTTAAATATGTGTATCACTACTTGGACGACATCGTTATCTATAGCGAATCAATGGAACAACATCTTAAACACCTACGTGAAGTGTTATCTCGGTTACAAAAAGCAGGATTAACTGTTAACCCCAAAAAAGTAAACTTTGCCGTCCCACAATTTTCATTCTTAGGTCACATCGTGAAAGCGAATGGAAAAGTAAGCATTGACCCCGAACGAACCCGCGCCATTAGAGAATTTTCACCCCCGCGAGATGCAAAAGGTATAGCCCAATTTTTGGGAATGGTAAATTATTTCCACAAGTATATTCCCCATCTTGCCGAAATAGCAGCACCGCTGAATTCCTTAAGAAAGAAGGGAGCGAAGTTTGAATGGAGCGCACAACACCAAAATGCGTTTGAACAACTCAAAGAAAGCATCATATCTCCCCCAGTGTTGCAACTAGCCGATTTCACGAAACCTTTCGTAGTGCAGACCGACAGTTCTAGTGTAGCGTTAGGTGCAGTCATCTATCAAGAGATAGAAAACAGTAGACTACCTATTAGTTATGCATCGCGAACCTTGAGCGACCAAGAAAGAAAATATTCCGCATATGAATTGGAATGTTTAGCCATTGTTTTTGCATTTGAGAAGTTTAAACCCTTTCTAGAACATAAAGAATTCCTTTTGGAAACTGATAATCAAGCATTATCTTGGTTACTGAATCACCCTAAACAGTTAGGACGTATTGGAAGATGGGTATTGAGGTTAAACTGCTACAAATTCAAAGTGCAGCATATTAAAGGTACACAAAACATAGTCGCTAATACCCTGTCCCGTATGTTCCAGTCGCCCACAAATACTCCCGGAAACGAGGAGAATCCGGAAACAGCCCTTGCTAACGCTGTAATTACTGAATTCCCCCTTGCATTTACAAACATTGCCCTGTATCAACAACAAGATCTTCTTCTGAAACCGATTATAGAACAACTTGCGCAAGGTATTAAATCCGAGAAATACGTATCAAGTAAAAGTGTACTATGCCACAAAATAAGAAACGGAAAGGAATTAAGAATAATCGCCCCTGATATGATTAAGCCCATGCTGATGGAGTACTTCCATTCATCTACCATTGGAGCCCATATGGGAATCAATAAAACTATACACCGTGTTCGAAAGGAATATCATTGGAACAATATGAACAGCGAAATAGCTAGCTTCGTAAAAAAATGTAATTTATGTGCTCTCAGTAAACCGGCAAGAAATAATCAGGTAAGCCAATTAATTTCAGAAATCCCTAAGACCCCTTTCTCTAAACTTTATTTAGACTTTTCAGGTCCTTATCCATGATCGAAACCAGGTAATACTATGTTACTCATCTGTGTAGATTCGTTCACCAAATTTGTTTGGATGTATCCCATGCGGCGAGCATTAGCGTCGACGACTGTAAAAATATACAGGAAAGATTATTTAAAGATTACGGTACACCTGTACGTATAGTGTCAGATAATGGACCACAATTTAAAGCGAAAGAATTTAAGAACATGTGTTTCAAGTTAGGTATAGACCATATTACCACTACGGAGTATCGACCGCAAGTCGATATTGCTGAAAGGTATCTACGAAACCTCAAATCTGCTTTAATCACCTACCATGCGCATGATCATACGTCTTGGGACCAAAACCTATCCTGGATACAATACGCCTTTAATGCAGCTTATCACGAAGGACACAAGTCGACCCCGTTTGAGTTACTGTATAAATACAAACCAAACCACCCCTTGTCCACTAAATGGAAAATACACGACCTGCTACCCCCGCAAATAAAGGATAAGCAGATTAAGCAAATATGGAATAAAGCTCGCGCTAATTTAAGAGCGAACTTAGAGAAATCCAGAAAATACCATGAGAGAAATATTCATAACAATGCAGCTAGGTACCACGTTGGTGACTTAGTAATGTACAAGACTCACCCGACTAGTAGTGCAATTGATAAGACCACCTCTAAACTATCATTCCGATGGTGTGGTCCTTACCAAATCCAGAAGTACTTAACTCCAGTTATAGTAGCCCTGTACGAACCTGCGACTCGAGAATATGTGCGGAGAACACATATTTCGCAGATAAAATTGTATAAGAAGAAAAGAGGAAATAGCATAGCCAAAAATAGAAAAGGTAATACTAGGTAGTGAAGTTATCTTATACCTCAGTAACCGTGCTAAGTGTAAATCGTAGAATTTATAATGATGCCTGATCAACCTGAGATCCAGTTCAGCGAAAGATAAGTAAATGAGTACTCAATGACCACTAAATTGAGCTCTAAATAACAAAATATTTAGAAAATTACTGTATGAAGAGAGTAACTATAACCCAAAGAAAAAACCGGTAGTAGATTTAAGTAGTAGACATAAGAAAGAGTTTTGTGTTTTAAAATGTAGGTAGTAAGTGTGAGTTTTATGTAATAAAAAAGGTAGTTTATAAGAAAATATATACGTATATTGTATTGTAGAGAAAAAATAAATGGGTATAACACTTGCCAATAACAATGTGAGAGAAATTCCACACATTGACACCAAGCATACTCCAAGTCCTCAATTTTGCGTTCTGCTCACTAAAACTCTTAATGTGGATTTTAAGCGGCGGAGTATGTGACGATTTAATTAATAATAAAATATTTAATAATTAAAAAAAATTAAAAAGCAATTAAGTATTTTTAAATTGCACTTTTAAACCTAACGCCCCTGTACTAACTCAGAATAAGTATGAGATGTAAATGAAAATCTAACTAAACAATTAATAAAAAAATCGAATTGTAAAAAGCTATTAGTATCACAATTAACCCTTTTACTAGTCATCGTGCGTTGACCTGTTTAATTCCGGACTCAACGTGCTTAGCGAACTGTCTGTAACTTAGAAATGTATAAAAATCATAATGTTTGTAATTAGTAATGTGAAGGCACGAGTAGTAGTTAAAATAATTCCCGTAAATTAAATAAGTATTATTAATGTGTTTTTCTTGTAATAATAATGTCAATTTAAATAAAAATATAAACTATATTATCGCGGGGTACTCGCTCCACTTCGTTGTAATGTGCCAGTCGAATCGAGTTAAGAGTTACTATGCAGCCGTCAGACAGTGCACACCTACGAGCGAGAGCTCTTCAAAAATGCGTTGATTAGATTTGAGTGTAACTGTTCGCTACCACTACAAAACGTGGGGAGCAAGTTTTTAATATATAAAATGTAGAAAGGTTTTGTTAAGAAATGTAATAAGTTAAAAAACTAATTAACAACACGTAAGCAAGATGACGTCTCTACTCAAGATGTAAGCTCCAGTACAACTCTACATGTGAATATGTGACCTGCATAAACTGCACATATGGACGTATATAACTCCTACGACGCTGACCAGGACCTACATGGATCTACCCCAACAGTGAACCAGCTATCAAGTATTCGCCGAAGACACGACCCAGATGACGACGCCGACTACCAGAATTACCAAGTGTGACACCCCAGGATGAGGACAGCACAACTTATTGTAAAGGTGACTCGATAGCTTGACTATCGAGAGTTAATTACATTTGAGACATAACTTACAGATGAAAGAGACTTTTCAAAGACTATAATTTTCTTTAAACAATAAATGAAACCAAATAGATGTATACTGTAATATTGAAAATCATACGTTGTAACGTTAATATGTAAATGTTAAATATAATCTCTTTAGTAAATAATACCATTCTTCAAATGATAAAAAAAATCTTGCAAGCACCTAGATGAACATAGTAATACTCAGACGTCTTTACAATATTTAAAGTAAACTCGGATCCGAGGTAAAAGTACATGATCAATATGATCCCTAGTTTTCCAGAAAACCCTTTTGAATATTTTAGTGTAATTAATTATGTTATGGGATCTTTTCATATCATTTGTTAATAAAGAGAAGTCATCTTATTACACATTGAAGTGAGTGCATAAATCAGTGAAATACCTTCCCTTGTGTCCTAATAATTAGCTTAATTATTATTGTTAATTGTGTTGAGTTTAATTTCAGTTCGTTACAACGTAGGCAGCCCGTATAATGATGCGTCAATTATGATGGGTTCCCTGGATTTGTAACGTGGCCAATACATTACAAAAAACCAAAGAAAAATAGAAGATTTTTATTCACAAAAAGTCATTAAACTAGTGCTAAAAACGACTTTATGTGGTTTTATTTTTATAAAAATCTTTTGATAATTTTGTAGGCTATATTGTCTTTAGTTATTTTACCTCAAACTTTAAAAAATGGCATCTTAATTAGTATCCAAAATTTTGGTTGTCCGAAACTGCCTCCTCCCCCATCTTTGTTTTGGTTAACAATGGTTCTACTGTAAACATGTTCATAACACAATAAGTTAAGGAATTTTTTAGTGTTAGTGAATTTTTTAACGGTTTTTGGGTTCAGGCACCTTCACCTAGTCGAGCTGTACTATAGTAGTTTTTGAGTTTTGAGGACAGCACTGTAATATAATTTAGGGGAGGAGTTTGATATTGCTTAGTGGAACTGTTAGTTTTTATGTTAGTTGATATGTCTAGTATAGTTTTTGTAAGTCTTTTATACTAAACATGAATTAAAGTGTGCAGTGGCGTAGCTAGGCTTTTTGCCGCCCGGGGCAAGAAGATTGTCAGCCGCCTTGCCTTCACAATTAAAAGAGGACAAAAGAGCAAAAATGAAGGCCCATCCAGTGAAGGACATTTAACTTATAGCTTGTTTACGAAAATGTGTACAAGTGGGGGTATTAAGAAGTTGTTTGTCCTATTATTGTTATTTCCGATCTGACGATGAGCTGTGAAGCTTGTAAGCGCTAATCGGATCGCAATAATTTTCCTATAGTAGTGTGCAACAGTGATAATTCTGTTTGTGATTATAAACACTAACACAACTTTCTTAATTGAATTTAAGAAAATTAGTTAAGTCAAAATTAAGAAATTACATATTATAAGTTTAATATTATCAATATTCAGTTTGTATACATTTATTATTAACAAATGTAGACTATAAAAAATGTAGTAATATAAAAAAATTTATAACATAAAATTGTTCTAATAAACATGCAAATTCCTTGTGGGTCTAAAGCGCATTGTCAAAACAATACCCTAAAACGACATAAAGTTAATCAAAGAACTACATTAAAAGTAATAAAATAAATCACTTACCAATAAGTGATTATAATAAATATTATTGTTAATATTTAACAAATATTTAAAACGAGACGATCTAAAATATAACTTTAATGGTCTTAATTGCTGCAAAGTCGGTTATTAAATCACTATAATCTAAAGAGAAGCAATGTCGTTTTCAATTGAAAGTATCGCTAGATTTGATACCCTGCCTTGAGATATTGTTGATCGTATGTACGATTTAATCAATTTAAGTTTACTAAACGATCTTCCACAAGAAGACACAGACACTGGTAAAGTAAGAAAAATTTTTAAAGCTGTTGTTAGTGTTTTGTAGGCTTCTACAAAAAAAAAGTATGCCATTGAAAACATGTATTGTAGCAGTCCCTGAGGTGTAAAGTCCATTGGTTCTCCATTAACTTTTGCCCCTTTTAATAAAAGTATAACATCTTTCAAGTCACTGAACAATATTCTTCACTGTTTAGGTCATGTGGATACAGTTTTGCAAGCACTGTGCACTTAGTATTGATTTGAGAAAGTTGTTCTTTAAAATGTATATCCCCATCATTTATGTACACCTCAAATTTACAGAGGAACGTAAAGCATTTTTCTAACTCTTTACTGTTAGAGAAACAGCTTGAAATTTCAACTGACAGTTTGTCCAAAATTTCTATTAGAGACCGTCACATTGCTTGTCGAACGGTTAATACAGAATCGTCTGCATACTCCCCTGGCATTGTGCACTTCCTTCTTATCATTTTTGTGATACTGACACCCCATTTATAACATACCTGCACTGCCTTAGTAATGGCATTGTCACACAGCTTATTCCTCCAAACGTTTAATTTCACACCTGGTATCACAGTGTCCTTTTAGTGTAATATTTACGAAGTCTTTAAGAACACTCCATCTATGAGTGGAACAGGAAAAGAATGTGAATAGACGTTCTACTGTCCCAAAAAATGTCACTGCCTAAACACTTACATGAGTTGCATGAAATCCAATCAAGTTAAGTGAATGGTTGTCACAAGAAACAAACACAGCTAGTGGATTCAAATATAATGTTATCTTCTGAACTCCTGAATGGATACGACTGACCTCTGCTTGATTGCCATACGACTGACCTCTGCAATCACTAAGATTCAATCCATCTCTCTCAGATTTACTTGTAACAGCTTCTGTGATACCCTCCACTGTTTTCACTTCTCAAGGAATAAAATCTATGAAGGCTTCCTTGATATCAACAGAGTTGCGTTTAATTTCAACAAACCTTATAATCTGAGACATTTGTTCTACATGTGGAGCATCTGATGTTGTGTCAATGAACTACTTCGCCTTCTTACATGCAGTAATAATATATTTGCGCACTCTTTCTCCCAACAGGCTTATTATTTCATTTTGAATAGTTGGCAAAAGATACGATATACACCCAGCTTTACAAAAGACTGAATCCAAATGAGATCTCATGATGGGGGCAAATTTAGCCAATTATTATAACAAAGCCAAAAAGTTTCCAGATTTGGATTGTTAGTAATTGACTCTCGATGACCTCTCAGTGCCAGATTTTGTTGTGAAAGAGTTTGTACCGTAGCAATGACCTGTTCGAGGATTTCTTTCCATGTCTTAGCTGCTTCATTCATTTGTTCCTGAAGTAGCTCATCAATGAGTCCCCTTCTGTTTAAAGAACGTTCCAATTCCTTCCATTCAAAAAACGCAGAGCGATGAGCAGGACTATTTTTATGATCCTGAATATGGGGATTTAACTTTCGCCACGATGAAAACCAATTTTCACTATTGTAATGGCTTCTTTGATAGTTTTTTTGGAAATAAAGTGCAACAAAAGCAAAATAGAGACTTTTTAGATGGAGAAAAGCACATCCAAGTGCAATTTACCTTTTCGCCATTTTGCAAGGTTTTATCAAATTAATATTTGTTTAAGGATCATCCAGCTTCATCTTCAGGAAAATGGTTGCCCTTGTTCTGCAACAGACATGTTTCTTTATTCACCACTTTATATCGGAAGGATTGAGATATCTCGCTTGGCCAAACTCCCATATCTTGTAGAACAACACCGGGAACATAGTCTACATTGTTGCTGTTAAATGTTCTGTCCTTCATCGCCTGTAATTTTAAGACTGCACGAGGCAACATCATCCTTGGTACTAGAAACAACTGAATCTTGTAACTGTACTTTGACACTTTCACAGTTTAAAGTATTCACGTCATTAACTTTACTGTATTTATCAACAGCCTCGTCGCTAACAACATCCATTTTATGATCGCAAGTTAATTCCTTGTTAATTGTAATATTTTGACACTCATGGTTTGATTTTCCTTTAATAAAAGACTTCATATACTCTTTGGAACTTGCTGTAGCTCTTAATCTTTCTTCTCTCCTCTTCCGAAACTTGGCGCCACTGAGTTTACTTCGTTTCATATCAGCTTCAAATAAAATTCAAATAATACTAATTCAATAATAGTATTAGTATGATGACATACACGTGAAGTATTATAGATATACCCACAAGACGCATAAACCAAAAACAAAGCCCACACTCAAGATACTCATAAACAACTGATAATCAACACGATCACTGCGCCGAAGCAGAAGAATTGCACATATAGCCCACGTAATGTTTTTTATGCGTGTGCAAATAATATATTTGTCTGTATACGAATAATAATTAAGAATATCTATACAAAGCTAATGCTATATGATTATCAGTTCTCCTTTCCGGCACAACAACTCACTACAAAGTCGCAAAAAATATTGGAGACAACGAGTTAATACAAAGAGCACACATGAACACTGATAAAAAACCGTTCTGAATAAACGTCTACTCAATCACTCGCACACAAGAGAACAAAACTCACTTAAACAGCATCCACTGTTTAGAAACACTGAGATAAGGAACCACATAGACTAAACATTGCATAGACCAACTAAGCATAACGAACACGGAGAATGAAATACTGTATTGTACAGAGAGGGACAAAGAGCCTCTGTTACAGCGTAATTTGTTATCATAATGAACTTTAATTACGATTCTTGAGTATAAATAAACTAGTACTATTTATCACTTATGACAATGGACAAGCTGGCTGGTTATGTTTCTTTTATGAAAGGAATAGTCATATCAAAGAAACAAGTTGTTTGTAGTTTTATAAACTGAAAACAATTTTTGCAAGTCTATGCTCACTTTGCCGCCCTCCTGGCTATGCCGCCCGGGGTGGCTGCCCCCTTGGCCCCCCTAGCTACACCTCTGAATGTGTGAGGTTTTCTACTGGCTCTACACACTAACTAAAAGAATAATGTAGTGTCTGTAATAAACTATAAGCATTATCATAGAACAACCACCTCCTTTTTGAATAGGCCTATTATATTTTAATCTGATCTCTCAGACTACATATAAATTTTATCTATATTAGTAAAGGCAATAATGTAGTAAATAACCCAATAATACACTGTTCATTGCAGGGTACTGTTGGGCTACCAGGTTCACCTGGAATGACTGGACAAAAAGGGGAACCTGGGATAGATGGAACACCAGGTCTGCCAGGAACAGCTGCAGCCGCAGGAGATCCTGGACCTGCAGGACAGCCGGGACCACCTGGACCTGAAGGAGAAGAAGGTCGGCCAGGTGAAAAGGGGGAAAAGGGTGATCCTGGCCCTCCAGGATTGATTGGACCTCCGGGAATACCTGGAAGAGAAGGGCTACAAGGAGCTGAAGGCGAGACTGTAAATATTGAAATAATTTGTTTTTAATGCAGAATATATCATAAACTGCCATATGTTTAGGTTCTTGTAGACCATTAAAACAGATTCCAAGAATTATTGAAATAATAAAAACATGTGCCATTTAAATTTTGATTTCATTACAAATATTTTAAAACTGAAATTTTAAACATTTATTTTAGACACTCTACAATTGAATAACAGTAATAATTTAGACCACATATTAAGATCAGTGACAATTTATTATGTGCTGTTATTTTTAAGAGTTGTATTGTTCATTACATATATATAAAAAATATAAATTGAAACAAGAAGGTTAAATATATATTTAATATTCCAAGTAATCAGCAAATGTAACTGTTGTCACTCCATCACATTTCAGAATATCTTGTAATTAGTCAAATAATTACAGAATTATAAATTATAATTACCTTCACACCTACCTTAATTTTGGGTCCAAGATCCCAGCACGAACGGTGAATGCAAACGTGATTTTGAGGTTGTGAAAATAACAGACTCGACTCGCATTAGTGTAAGACAACTAACATTTTTATTTTGTTCTTTAAACTGCTTTAAAATTACGAACTATTTATTTCTTTCCCTCTCAAATCATGTTACCAATTATTTCCAGATAATTAAGACAAAACAAAAAAACATTCTTAAACTATTAATGAAACAATCTTATCTCAATGAAACTTATCTAAACATCTTATATTAAAGAAAGCAGCCCAGCCTGCTCATACACAACATGCATACCATTTTTAAAACCCCATTTTGTCTTGATCTATTGATTTGAACCCTTTTAAAAGATGAAATTATTAGGACTGATAGTAAATTACCCAACCGGCATCACTCCTCTCGTAACCATGTGCCGCGTGTGTTTATATGTCCGAAAGTTTTCTTTAATTCACATTTTTATTTTTCCCGTTTACTTCACTGACTTTATTCTGCTATATCAGTTCACTTTTAAATGCTGGTTAACACTTTTTACATAAGAAATTTAAATTTGGTGTGCACACGTTTTTCTTAGCTCCCGGCCGGGATGTGGGGTTAATTCAACTGAGATCGAGCGTCACCAACCAATCTCCCACCACGTCGAGTTGCTGGATAGGAAATCGCTGCCTTCTTCTGTTAAAATGTTTGGCTCTGTACCCAAAGTATGGGTTATTCATGTGTGTTAGACGTCGACGAAATCACACTGCCTTTCGTCGTATGACTCAGTCTTGTCAAATTTCCGTCAGCATGGGACCACGTTGCTGACAAAAATTTGTTACAATTGGCCACGTTTGTTCGGCTTGGCCCGAGACTGTAAGCATTGTCTGTGCGCACCGCTGGTGTTCGCGCGTTGGTGTGCGCCACACAGCACTGGAATTCTGGGAATTATACTGCGTTCTCCAGTCACACCTTACAACACTATGTGACTGCGTTCTTTGTCTTAATGAAACAGTTTTCTGCGTGGGACTTGCTACTGTATTTATACAGGATTAAAACATGAAATTAAATAAAACACCCTATTTTTCCCCATTACAATCTCCCGTGTACAACAAGTATAGAATAGGTCCTAGAACACCCCAGCTGAAATATTTTTTGTGCAGCAAATGCAATAAAAACAGATCAAACCTGTTTCCTCGGTTCTCTTTTTTTTCTCATTTGTAATAACTCTTAAAGTTTTCTGGCATTTAAGCATGACAGAATGTCAAGGTACTAGACTTAAAGATAAACACAGTTTACTTTCCCGAATTAACAATAACAGTCGTCTCGTGAAACTATCATGTAGTTGTCCTCAGAAATTAAAAGCATATTGTGTATAATAAAAAGTATAAATCAAAATAACAATAACTGATAATAAAAGCATACGCTTCTTGCCATTAAAGCGTAAAAAATGTATGACATTACAAATAACTATATAAGGATTTAACCTTAAACTAATATATACTAAAAACGTTCATATTCAGACCATTGGTTAAAGAACCTTATTGAGTATGTAGGTATTAAACAATTCTTTACATGAGTTTTAATGAAATTATCATTCATTATTTCTTCCTTTTTCCAAGTGCCTGAAAAAGCCAGAAAATCAACAACCAGTGAAGTAACCAAATATGGTTACTGGAGGGAGTTACAACACCAATTTGGTAGGTAGCCAGTGATAGTCTGAATATACCTCAGTCCCCTATCTCCTGTCACATACTGCCCAAAATTTATTTTTTGATAGCCTGTATAGCCAAGCTACAATTTGTAATATATAGTCACCTGCTGCCTTTGAGTTGCCAAATCAAAGCAGCTAGTTTTGAAATTTTGTGTTTAACCATTCATTGAACCGTTTAATTTGGTAGGACTGGATTTAAGTGAGGTCTTACATTGACATGAAATGATATCAACAACGTATCCACCACTGGTACTCTTAAAAAAAATAGCACTTATTAAATTTATTCAGCACTTTATCCGTGGAACATTGATTATATATAATACCAGCAGTGATGTCAATCTTCTGACAAGGTTGATTGACTTTTCTCATTCATGATGAAAAGTATTGTCAGCATTTTTTTTTTAAATTATATCTTACTACACTTTACTATTTATGTTTCAAGTGGTTTCATTAATATGTCTGTATGCTCATAAATAAGACCTTAAAACACACAAAGCATACAAATACCAACTATAACCAAAATGAATTCACTTCTCCGTAATAACAGTGTGAATCTATGAGGAACACACTTATAAATTGATAAATAGAATTCCTCTTTACGAGGGGTTTCCTTCTTGCCAGCTTCTTTCCAGCAACTAATAGGTCATTTCTTTATTTCAGGTGTGACAAAAAAAATCTTGTTTATTTGACTTAGAGACTTAAAATTCTGCCAGATAGATTGTCGCAGTATACAGTATATATCTTGTCATATGGTTGTGAATGCACGTGTTTAAAGCAACAATTTGGATTATGCCATCATGTATAACTGTTGAAACTTACTAATGTGTGGCTTACTTGTGATGGGTTTTTAGAACAAAAAAAGTCGTACAAATTTGTAAACTTCATTTGACTGTTTTAAGGTAGTTAAATGTAAATTCTTTCTCAGATTGAAGATTTGAACTAATTACAACAATTGTAATTCTTGTTGGTTCAAATGTGTGTGTGTGTGTTATAATGTTATAATTATTCTGTAGGGACCACCTGGAAATGAAGGTGAGCCTGGACCAAGAGGACCTGAAGGACCTCCAGTAAGTAATTCTTTGCATTGTTAACACTATAGTACAGAAAATGTTATTAATTTACTAATTTTCTTGAAAATTTCTGAAAAACACAGCATGGAAGAAATATAATACAAAATGGATAATTCTAAGATTTTTTTGGAAAGAATGTGCATCTTCTTCCTTTTTCTGAATGTTTTTAAAATCATGCCTTATATTCAGTGAATACAATATTTTAAAGAAAATCATTGATTTTGTGTAATACGAATTGAAGTACTGCTCAACAAATTCTCATTTTCTAGGTCACTTTTTCCTTTTCATAGCCACACCTACTTATACCATCTCTACAGCTTTCTGTCACCACTTTGCATGAGAGAGTGAGAATCAATCTACTGTTTAGATACATATCTCAATTATAACTGATACTGTGCATGTGTGTGCTTGGTAGTAGAAGCGTAGTAGGGTAAGCCCATAAGGTGACCGCCTGTGTAATCATGGACGCTAAATATCATTGATCAGTAGAAAAAATTCCATACTTTATTGCTCATTTTCATTAAAAAATATTTTGTAGACATTTTTGTGTTATTAAAGGTGATTTTGTTTTCTTAATAGTGTTTTTGATAAAATACAGGGACTAGAAGGTAAGCCTGGCTTACCAGGACCAGAAGGTCCTATGGGAAACAAGGGTGACCAAGGTGATCCAGGAACACAAGGGCCTGTCGGACCAAGAGGGTTGCCTGGAAATATGGTAACAAATAATCCAGTTTACAGGCATGCATTTAATTATTTGTGTTTCAAATTTGTATCTAAAACTCCTAACTATTCCTGATTTACTTTCAGGGAGCACCAGGTTTGCCAGGAGCATCAGGACTGCCCGGATTACCTGGACCAGAAGGTAAGATGTCCTCTAGGCAGCGATCAAAATAAAATGCTCGTATCACTGTTGACATCTTGTTTTTTTATCATTATCACAAATAATCTTCTACAATAAATATATAACACAGAAAATACAAATTTGGTATCACTCACTTAACCAAACTCACAATAAATACTGACTCATTGTCAACCACCATATATATGTATGGTAATGACATCATTCACCAACATGTATAATTTATTACTGTAGCCCAGAATATTCTAGGTACCCATTCCAGAATAAACTACTATAAATATATTTTTACTCTGTTAAACATTCCAGTGTAATCCATACATAGTGTCTATCTATATATACAAATTTGACTATATGTACATTATGTGTGAGTAACAATATCTACATATTATTCTAACCTATGTTTTACTCTAATGACAAAATAGTTTCTCATTATGTTTTACTCTAATGACATAATAATATCAATCAATATTCATAATATTATTTTGAATTCGGGTTAGGGGTCCTTCATATACAACAAAGAATGTTGAAAAGAATCATATGGTTCTCTTGTAGGAGGTCTAACATCTTGATTCACACACACACACACACACACACACACACACTGCACACAAAGTTTGCAGCAGTTTGGTCTGAACAAACATGTGCAAGTTGTTAAGGAGGATAGATCTAAATCTCATTGTCATCAGAGATCATTTTACATCGTGCTTTAATATGTTTCAACTTCCGCTTCTCCATCTTTCTCACTGGGTTCAAGAAATCATTGTCTAGACCCATTACATTTTGTTCTTGTCAGCAAAAGCCTGCTGTTCACGTTCTGCATGGTCAGCATAAAAATTTTGCATAAATGCTTTTGCATAGTATAAAAATTAGCATGCAAATTAATTTAAAAAAACTGTTGTTTTGTTATTCAGGCCTGAGACTTTTCACCCTACTATATTTTGTTAATACTTACATCTTGGTAGTTGCAAGGACACTCTCTGATCGTGATCACTAGTTGGAAATACCATTGGTTTGCTGCTGCCTTTCAGTTGTCAATTCAACACTAGTAGCGATTCATTGGACATGTCAGCGCCAAATTAACTATTTAATTTGATAAACTGGACTTAAGTGAGATGTTATGCTCAGTGGCATAACTCTTTTTTTCTGGGTTCCCCACATTAATCCCCTCACTGAATTGATGCAATTGTTGTTCCCTCTTGAATACTACCCGTCCTTTTAGCTGTAACATTCTCATCAAGACTGTTTGAAATCTCTTCTACTAAGCCTAGGCCAGTTTCATAGGTTGTTTCTATAATTCTAAAAACTATAAAACAGGTTAATTACCTACCGTCACGCTTTTTGAAATCCGAAAACAGGATTACTCGAGTTTCGACACATTAAGTGTCATCTTCAGATCCTCGATGAATATAAGTTAAAAATACATTTGTTGATGTATGCACATCCCGTCAGATAATAAAAACAACACAAACATAACAACAAAAATACTTAAATAATTTAACACATTGTCACAGGACAAATGGCGCCAATCGTACACACTATCGTTTTTGTGGTCCTTAAAAGGACCGTTTGTCGAGGACGCTACATTATTTGCGTACGCTGCCCGACCCGCGCTGTGATGTTCGGCGGCTGCGTCCGCTGTTCCGGGCGTACTGCTGTCCTCTTCTTTCAGCAGCGGTATGTAGAGCCCGCTGCTGTCCCAGTCGATTTCGATCACTGGCTCTCCTGTGCTCTCCATTCTTCCTTCTTCCTCTTCTTCCTGCTGTCTTCAAGGCGTCCGATGGAGTGCGCCAAAGAGCATGTAGCATGTAGCACTGTGGTAGCGGGGCGTCTTTGCACCCGGTGCATGACTGCAGCATCTGGGACGAGCCCAATGGCTGCCTGTGGATACACGTAGTTCTGGTTCATTCGACAGGTAGCTAGAAAAATAGGAATGGACAACCGCCAACCAGTTAACTGAGAAGGCGGGGGAGAAAGGTTTTTACTTTTTATTTATTTTAAAAATGTCAGCAATCAGTGGGCACTGCCGCATGGACGGGTTCAGGTGATAGATGTCGCCTGTTCCCAGTCCCGCGTGCAGACGCCGCGAGGCGTCGGTCGCTCCCCGCGAGGCAGAGAGCCTCCGTGCCAGTGATAGCGCGTAGCAGCGGCATTCAGCGCGGTCGGCATACTAGGAAGGGAGGAAGGAAGCAGCTTTACAGGTAAATTCTTGGGCATGGTCAGATGGTGAATATGCAAATTTAGGTTTAAGTAATTTTACTTAAAGTTATGGCGGGTCATCGAGAATCGCCCGAGGGCGTTTGACCCGGACAGGGGGAGGTGGTTGCGTGGTGCTGATGGTCCTGAGGTAAGGGAAGGAAGAGGTCTCAGCTGCGGCAAAGAGAGTCGCAGCTAATGACCAGACAAAGGCTGAGAGAGCAGGAACTCGTAGACCTCCTCGAATTACACTGTTTCTAACAAACCAAGGAGATCCCGACAAGGAACGGAGGGTTCTGGATTGGAAACTTTCCAGCCTACGCCTGTTGGTGGCGGAGGCAAGTGACCACCAAACAGGTGCCGCATAGGTCAATACAGACCGGAGAAACAACAGATAGAGGGTAACTTTCGTGCGCAGCGCCAGGGGGTTGCGGCACGCGAGGTATGGGTAAAGTTTGGCTCTAACGCCGTGAGCCTTGGCAAGGGTTTCCGTCACGTGGGCGTTGAAGCAAAGGCGACGATCGAGCCGAACGCCTAGATACTTCACCGACTCTTTATAGGCGATAGGCCTCCCTTCCAGGGAGAGGGGCTGGCATCGGGAGATGGACTTACGAGTGAAACAGATCGCCTCGGATTTCTCCGTATTGATCGTCACCCGCCATTTCCGTAGCCAGTCCGGAAGCTGGTCCAACTGACGCTGCAACTGTGTACTCGCAAAACGCGGGGACACAGAGCTGTAATGATACATTGCATCGTCAGCGAACAAAGACAACGTGACTCCGGGCAAAACAGGCAGGTCGTTCGTGTACACGAGGTACAGAACGGGGCCGAGGACAGATCCCTGAGGTACGCCGGCGGCGACAGGACGAACTGCAGAGCAGGTTCCGTCGACGCTCACCCTGAAGGTTCGGTCGCTGAGATACGACCGGAGGAAAAACACTATGGACGATGGTAAGGGGGAGTTAGCTAGTTTGAAGAGAAGACCTTCGTGCCAGACTTTGTCGAAGGCCTTGCTCACGTCCAGCAGTGCGGCGGCCGTAGCCGCTCGCCTGTTGGTGGCGTCAGAGAGTTGCGTTACCACGCGGACTAGTTGAAGCGTGGTCGAGTGCTCTCTGCGAAACCCGAACTGTTCGTTGCGGATAAAATTATCCAACAACGGCGAGATGCGGGCCAGCAGGAGCCGCTCGAACACCTTCGAGATAACTGGCAAGAGAGATATTGGCCGATAGCTTTCAGGAAGCATGCGCGGCTTGCGGGGTTTAGGAACCATAACGATGTTGGCATTTTTCCACAGGCGGGGAAAGTACTGTAGCCGGAGACAAGAGTTGAACAGCTCGAGAACGAGGTCAACGCCTGAGGCCGGGAGATATTGTAATGCAGCGGCCCCGATCCGGTCAGGACCGGGGGCGCGACGGCGGTTTAGTCGACAGACAGACGAAACGAGTTCGTCTCTGTCGAACGGGAGGTCTGGGCCAGCGGGAGGGCGAGAAAAATAACCAGATAGGAAGTCCCGGACTTCTGCCGAGTGGACAGGGTCCGAAACGCCTCGATGAACGGTAAATTGCGACTCCATGCAGTCGGCGAAGACCTCAGCCTTGCCTTCTGATGAAGACACAACCCCGTTCGGGGTTTCCAGCGGGTTGCGAGTTCTCTTCTCGCGGGTCAGTCTACTCACCGCTCTCCAGACGGAGGCGTGGTCGACTTCAAGAGACTCAAGGTATGAGTCCCATCGATCAGAGTTTACGTCCCGCAGTAGCTGCTGAACGTAAAGGGACTGTTGTTGAAATCGTCGCTTAACGACTGGGTCACGGGTTCTTTGCCATCTGCGGCGGAGCTGGCGCCGTAGCCAGATGGCGTGGAGTACTTCCGCAGGTAAGGCCGATTTACGATGATTCACCTCGAGTGCGTAGGTGTGTCGATCCATGACACCTTGGACCAATTCCTGGAGATTTGTGGCGCGGAGATCCAGATCGTCACGAGTGACGATTGGGTCCGCCGGGAGAGATGGTAACCTTCGAGAGAGCTCGTCATGATAGGATCGCCAGTTGACTCTCCTAACAATCTGAGCGGGAAGTCGGGGTGACGCCGACAGCTCTCGAACAGTTATTACAAGGGGATTGTGATCGGACGAAAGGTCCGACACAGACGAGACCTCGATGTTGCGGGCAACGTTCTTGACAACTACTATGTCAAGAACGTCCGGCCGATGGCCGTGAAAGGGGAAGTAGGTAGGGTCTTCAGGGCCGATGACATTAAGTGCCGTGTCGCCAGAGACGAACCGGAACAGAGAATTTCCATAGGCGTTGACAACGCGGCTGTTCCATGAAGGGTTTGGCGTTTAAGTCGCCGGCTACAATGGTTGAGAAGGGGTGGTCGAGGAGGGCGTCCCACTCCTCGGGCGGTGGCGGAGTTCGCCGGCCAGGCCGGAGGTACGCAGAAACAACGCGCAGCTCCGATCTGCCGGCGTACACCGCCACCGCGCAGCCTTCAATAATAGATGTATCTAGAGGAGGCAAAAGCCTGTGGGATATCCGCCTGTGGACTAAAACAGCTGTGCCCCCCGAGGGGGGACAGCGAGGCCGTAGGGGACGATCCTGACGATAACAGGCATAGGCAGGAAGGGAAAACGAGTGGTAATGAGCCAGATGAGTCTCGGAAAGAAGTATGATATCAACATCATACTCCGTCACGAAAGTCATCAGTTCAGATCGCCTGGGGAGTAGCCCGAAGGCGTTCCACGCAACGATCCTCAGGCTATTAGCCATTTAGGGGAAGTAGAGGAAAGAGGGAAGCTAATGATTGGAAGACCAGGGCAAGCACGGTGGTGGTGTCGCGAGCAGTCCTGATAGACGCAACAAGATTATCTGCCCAGGCAGTCAGGGGATCCGCCGAAGCCCGAGAAGATTGCCGGGATTCAGGAGGACAAGCCTGACTGGCCTCGACAGGGGTAGCAGATGGCGCTGGGCTGGTGGACTGAGTAGTAGACTGCTCGCTGGGAGGTTGAGGACGATGACTGGGGGCGGGTCGACCCCGCGGAGAGGGTACAGGTGGACCTGTGATGATGTAGGTCGGCCGGCGGAGTTCCGGCGACGACGAGAGCGCTTGGATTTGCCCGATCGGGCTGGAGGCGGGGCTGATTTAGCAGCCATGGCCGCGTAGGAAGGTGCGGGCGCTCCGGCAGGCGCCGGTGTTGAGGCCGCTGCAGGCGGCGCCGAAGCGACGACTGCAGGCGAGACAGCGGCACCGGAAGCAACCGGAGTTGCTGCCGGGACCTTGGCAGATGAACCAGAGAGAGGCGGGAAAGCCGCTCGCCGGTTAGGGCCAGGACCAGCTACACGGCCTGCCTGCGCGCCAGGGCGCACAGGAGGTCGCTGCGGTTTCATGGCGGCGATAAAGTTAGGGCAGCCTCGGTAATTAGCCGGGTGGGCTCCGTCGCAGTTGCAGCATTTAGCTGTGTACCCCGTCGTAGGCTTATCACAGCCACGATGAGGTTCAGCACAACGCACGCAACGCGGGGGCTGATGACAGAAAAGACTGCTGTGGCCGAACCTCTGGCAGTTAAAACACTGCGAGGGGCCGGGCCGCGGGTCAAATGTCCGGACTTGCACCCGTAGATGCAGAAGATTTTGGAGACTATAAATCTCCTCGAAAGGGCCTACTTTAAGAAGTTTGACCAGAAAGCTGTTAACAGGTCTGCGGTCATCACCTTTGCCAACATGCAGGACGCTTACCGCGGTCGACGCATAGCCGAGCGCAACAAGTTCCTGCCTGATGGCATCAGTTTCTGTAAAGGAAGGAATTCCCGACAGAACGACCTTGATTTCTCGCTCTGACGGGAGGGCAAAAGTGTGAAAAGAAATCTTACGCTCTGTCAGGAATGACTGAACAGAGCGGAAGTCTGGGATAGTAGCGGTCGCCAGCTTTAGCGAGGCGCCTTGGCACCTCGCCTCGACCTTGACCGAAGGAAGAGCTAGGGAAATGGAACGAAGTAATTGAGAGTAATTCCTATTGTCAGGACTTACAATCGGTGGAATGCGTGGGGAAGACACAGTTTGGGTAGCAGTTTTTTGCATTTGCATTGAATAGTGGGGCGTCTTTGCACCCGTGGCTTATTGCAGCTTCCGGGACGTGCCCGATGGCTGCCAGAAGAAAACAGTGCTGGACTTTCAAAAGAAGGTGGCCTAAAATGTTCGGGAGGGACACGCCAACCAGTTAACTGAGAAGGCGGCGGAAAATTTTTTCAATTTTGTTATATATAGGTTCCGGGTCATGGTAACACTGCCACCGGGCGCGGGGCGAACGGCAGATGCCGAACGCGCCCGGCCCGGCATGCAGGCGCCTTGTAGCGCCGGTCGTTCCCCGCGAGGCAGGGATCCGCCGTGTCTTTGGCATCGGTAACAGCGCCAAGCAGTCTGAAAATCAACTTACTTGGGGAAGGTATCTGACTGGGTAGGATGGTAACAAGGAGATAGAATTGCTCGGGAACCTAAATTAGAGCAAACAGAATTACGGGGGGTCGTCTAAGATCGCCCGAGGGCGTTTAACACGTATAGCGGGAGGTGGTTCAGACGTGCTGATAGATCGGAGATAAGGAAAGGACGAGGTCGCTGCAGAAGCAAAGAGAGTTTCAGCAAGCGACCGGACAAAATCAGCAAGGGTAGGAACTCGAAGGCCTCCACGAATGACATCATTTCTCACAAACCATGGAGACCCCGACAAGGATCGGAGGGTACGGGCCTGGAAAGCTTCCAGCCTACACTTGTTAGTGGTCGACACAAGCGACCACCATGCGGGAGCAGCATAGGTCAATACTGACCGGAGAAACAAAAGATAGATGGTAACTTTAGTGCGCAAAGCCAGGCGGTTGCGGCACGAGAGCATGGGAAATATTTTGGCTCGGACGCCTCGAGCTTTGTTGAGGGTAGCAGTCACGTGGCCGTTGAAGCTAAGGCGCTGGTCTAGCCGAACGCCCAAATACTTCACCGACTTTTGCCAGGCGATAGGCCTCCCTTCGAGGGAGAGGGCCTGGCATCGGGAAGTGGACTTGCTGGTGAAACAGATCGCCTCGGATTTCTCCGCGTTGATCAGCACCCGCCACTTCCGTAGCCAGGCCGGAAGCAGATTCAACTGACGCTGCAGCTTTGAACACGCAATTCGCGGGGACAGGGAGCTGCAGTAATACATTGCGTCGTCAGCGAATAGAGATAACGTGACTCCAGGAATAACAGGCAGGTCGTTCGTGTACACTAGGTACAGAACGGGGCCGAGGACAGATCCCTGCGGAACGCCAGCGGCGACGGGTCGAACTGATGAACAGGACCCTTCGACGCTAACCCTGAAGTACGATCACTAAGGTGACCGCAAGAAATGCACAATGGACTGTGGGATGGGGGAGTGAGCGAGTTTGTAGAGAAGACCTTCGTGCCAGACTTTGTCGAAGGCCTTACTCACGTCCAACAAGACAGCGCCCGTAGACTCTCTCTTGTTGGCGGCGTCGGACAATGCTGTGACAACTCGTACGAGTTGTAAAGTTGTCGAGTGCTCTCTACGGAACCCGAACTGTTCGCTCCGAATAAAATTATCCAGCAGCGGCCAGATGCGGGCGAGTAGGAGACGCTCAAACACCTTTGAGATTACTGGCAACAACGATATGGGACGATAGCTGCCTGCAAGCATTCGAGGCTTGCCGGGCTTGGGTATCATGCAGATGTTGGCATTTTTCCACAGGCGGGGGAAGTATTGCAGCCGGAGACTGGAGTTGAACAGATCCAGGACCAATTCAACGCCCGAGGCCGGGAGATGTTGCAAGGCTGCGACAAGGCTGTCCGATCAGGACCAGGGGCGCGGCGTCGGTTCAGTCGACAGATAGACGAAACTAGTTCGTCCCTGTCGAAAAGAGCGGGAGGGTCAGGTGGAGGGCGGGAAAAATATCCAGATAGGAAGTCTCGAACCACTACCGAGAAGGCAGGGTCCGAGACGCCTCCATGAACGGTGAATCGAGTCTCCATGCAGTCGGCGAAGACCTCTGCCTTGCCTTCCGATGAAGAAACAATGCCGTTCGGGGTATTCAGCGGGTTGCGAGTACGCTTCTCGCGGGTAAGGCGACTCGTCGCTCTCCAGACGGAGGCTGGGTCGACTTCAAGGGACTCAAGGTATGAGTCCCACTGATCAGAGTTTACGTCCCGCAAAAGTTGCTGGACGTAAAGAGACTGGGCCTGAAACCGTCGTTTGACGGCGGGATCTCGGGTTCGTTGCCATCTGCGGCGGAGCTTGCGCCGAAGCCAGATGGCGTGGATAACTTCCGGTTGAAGGGCCGATTTACGATTCACCTCTACGTTGTATGTGTGTCGATCCATGACACCTTGGACCAACTCCTGAAGATGAGTGGCACGGAGATCCAGATCGTCACGAGTGGCGATCGGGTCCGCTGGGACAGATGGTAACCTTCGAGATAGCTCGTCGTGATAGGAGCGCCAGTTGACCCTCCTAGCAGGACCAGCGGGAAGTCGGAGTGAAGCCGACACATCTCGAACAGTTATTAGAAGGGGATTGTGATCAGACGAGAGGTCTGACACTGACGAGACCTGGATGTTATGGGCCACGTTCCTGACTACAACTACATCAAGAACGTCCGGTCGGTGACCGGCATAGTGGAAGTGGGTAGGATCATCAGGGCCGATGACGTGCGTATCCGGGTCGTCTAGGACGAACCGGCGGAGTGATCTGCCGTAGGCGTTGGTAGCCCTACTGTTCCAAGAAGGATGTTTGGCGTTGAAGTCGCCGGCTGCAATTGTCGAGATTGGGTGGTCGAGGAGAGCGTTCCACTCCTCAGGCGGGGGCGGCGGGCTCAGGCCAGGCCGGAGATACGCGGAAACAATGCGCAACTCCGAGTCGCCTGCGTCCACTGCCACCGCGCAACCTTCGATGAGTCGAGTAGTGAGGGGGGTAGTGGCCTATGGGATATCCGCCTGTGGACCAGAATCGCCGTACCCCCTTTCGGGGGTTGGCGCGGCTGTCGGGGACGATCCTGACGATAACAAGTGTAAGCAGGAAGTGAGAATCGATGGTAGGGGGCTAGATGGGTTTCGGAGAGAAGCACGACATCAACGTCGTACTCCACGACGAAAGCCGCCAGCTCAGATCGACGAGAGGAAACGCCATCAGTGTTCCAAGCGACGATCCGCAGGGATCTAGCCATTGAGGGGGAGGAGAGGGAAGAGAGCAGAGAGGGATTGGAATACTAACATCAGTACTGTCGAGGTGTCAGGAGCAGACCTGATGCTTTCAACAAGTTGAGTGGCCCAAGCCGTCAGGGGGTCCGCTGGAGCCCGAGAAAGTTCCCGGGACCCGCGCGGACGTTCCTGAGGAACTTCGGCCAGGACTACAGATGGCGCTGGGTTAGCGGACTGAACTTTGGTCTGCTCACGCGGAGGTTGGGAGATGACAGGGGCGGGAGAGTCCCGCTGAGGTTGGGCAGGACGAGCCTGCTGATGTCGTCGGCCGGGAGTCCGGCGACGAGAGCGCTTTTTGGTACCCTTTCGGGCGGAAGTGGTTGACGATGATGTCTTAGCAGCAACCGCTGCGTAGGAAGGGCCGGGCGCTCCGGCAGGCGCCGGTAGTGGAGCCGTCACAGGCGCCGCCGGAGCGACGCCTGCAGGCGGGACTGAGACCGCGGGAGCGACAGGAGTCGCTGCCGGGGCCTTGACAGATGTACCGGAGAGAGGGGGGAAGTCCTCTCGCCGATTAGGGGCCGGGCCAGCTACACGACGCTGCGCGCCAGGGCGCGCAGATCGCTGCTGCCTTTCTGCTTCGATGTATTTGATACAACCCCGGTAACTAGCCGTATGGGCGCCCTTGCAGTTGCAGCAGTACGGGACAAAACCCGGCACACGAGGCTTATCACAGCCACGGTGAGGGTCGCCGCACCGCACGCAACGTGGGGGCGCATGGCAGAAGAGGGAAGAATGCCCGAAGCCTTGACAGTTAAAACACTGAGCAGGGCCTGGGCGCGGGTCAAATGATTTGACTGTCACCCGGAGGTGAAGAAGTGTTTGGAGGCCATAGACCTCCTCGAAATTTCCAGTCTTGAGCAACTTTACCAGGAAAGTATTGACGGGATGCTTGGAGTCCCCTTTGCCAGCGTGCAAAACCGACGCGGCTGTTGGCGTATAGCCATGGGTAGCAGTTGAATACTCCACGCTCGCGCTGAGTGCCGCTGTTACCGTGACTAGACGACTGATGTGCAGCTGAGGCGGGCGGCGGAGTTTGGGCCAGTTTTCGCTTGCGTTTGGCAGATTTGCCCTCCACAAGCGAGAACTGTCCATCCCCCGACCCAACACTGCACATATCGACCGCACTATTATCACTTTCACTATCACTGTCACTGTGAGGAAGCGGAGTTGAATGGAAGCCGGTTGAGCATGTTTCCATTAAGGAAACAAGCGGCGCCGGCAGAGGATTCGGGGGCGTATTCGACGCCATTTCGGACAAGCCGAAATGAACGTCTACGCTAGTCTAGGATAGAGGGATCACCAGACACTGAAAACTATCCACAGGCACAATTGAACACGACACAGACCGCACAGCACACGGAAACAAAAACACTCCCGCACAAGCTAAATAAAAACTGTTTTGCACTGTTGATGCGATGAATCTGATGAAGTTGCTGAAGACAATGGTGATGATGATAATTTTGTAAACACAATATTTCCGCAGAAATTAAGAAAATTCTGCAGAGCAGAAACAGACACAGCCTACCCGGGCAAATGCTCTAGGTAGACTCCGTGCGCCAGATTCTAGCGGCGCTCTTTTTATGCCCTGACAGGTCGTGTGCCATGAACCTATCAGAGTGCCGCTGGTCCCTGGTTGGCCCGCCTGCTGCTAATCCTCGATTGGCTCGCCTCGCCTTCTCGTGTCACGTCTCGGCTGGATGGTAAGCGAGCTAGGATATCGCCGGGGTAAAGGGGCCAGTGGACACCAGTCTTGGTAAGGACTGGTATTCAACGAAGCTGGTCGTTAGCCCAGCTCCTCCTGCATCGTCGTGAACAAGGAAGACGCGCGGGTAATCCGGCTTCGGCCGGACCCGAGGTCCCTGGCGTCTGGCAGTGACTGCCTAGCAGTCTCTGCCCGGCAGCCGTCGCACCTGGCCAGCATGCCTTCTACAGGCAACGGCCCAAGTGCCGAGTCGCTCGGCCCCGCCTTGCTACCCCATCTGGGCGACTCGCCCGATTCGCCTCGGGCGATGGAGACGGACGATCCTCTCCCCAAACCGATTCCTCCTCTTCCGGCTGACGAGTCGGGCGAGTTCGCGACCGTTGGTCGGCGTAATCGCCCGGCTAAGAAGCCCAAGAGAACCCACCCAACCGCTTCCTCTAACACCTCGGCCATGGACATTGGACCTTCTCAGGGCCCACAGGCCGCGGTTCCGACTGCTTCGACAGCAGCTCCGGCTGCTGCCGCTGTTGGTCGTGCGCCGCCCCTGTACGTCCATAGCGTATCCAATGTCGCCGCCTTATACAGACGGCTGATCGCGGCCCACGGCCTGTCGGCCGACAAGCTTGACCTGAAGCTGCTTGGCGGTGATACGGTCAGGATTGTCGTCCGCCAGCTCGAGGACCATCGCTTGGTCGAGGCCTTCCTCCAAGCACACAACCTCCAATATCACACCTTCACTCCTAAGCGAGTCAAGCCCTTGTCTGTCATTTTGCGAGGGCTTGACGCGCACACCGATCCACAGGAGATCCTTATGGAACTCCGCGACCTCGGGTACCCGGTGCAGGCAATTTTCCGCCTGTTCACTCACTCAGAGACCCGAGTCCCTCTCCCGCTCGTCCGTCTCCAGCTCGAGAAGGGCGAGGCTGCAGACAAAATTTTCCACCTGACGCGGCTGTTTGGCTTCCGCGTCAGGGTGGAAACCAGTCGTCCCCAGGGCAAGCTCGCGCAGTGCCACCGGTGCCAGAGGTTCGGCCACCACACCGACGTCTGCCGCAATGCCCCGGCCTGTCTCCGATGTTCTCTGGGACATTCAACACAGGCCTGCACTGTGGCAGACAAAACCAAATTTCGCTGCATAAATTGTGGCCAAGGCCACGCAGCGTCTAACGTAAACTGCCCGGTCTATAAGGCGGAGCTCCTGCGGAAGCAAAAGCCGCAGGGGCCCCTCCCGAAGCCACGGCAGCCAGTTATGCAGCCCCAACCTAGACAGCCTAAAATGCAGGCTAGGCCTAAACCTCAGGCACAACCGGCACGGCGCGCGCCCTCTCCGGCTCCACCTCCAGCCCCTACAAAGGCAACTAAACGTACCGCGTCTCCTTCCACAGCAGAGACACGCCCAGTAGCTGTTATCTCGGTTTTGGAGCCGGAGAATGAACCCTCCACCTCCGCGGAACCTCCTACTCCCGCCTCTGAACCAGAGGTAGCCTCGCCGCCCCTGCCACCTCCGCGATTTCCGCGAGCAGGCATCAAACCCAGGAACAAAGGGATACCCACACCGGATGCTCGGCCCCGAGCTCCTGCCTGCCCACAGCCCAAGAAAAGTCCTGCTTCCCGGTATAAGTCCGACGAAGCGCAACAGCGTACTTTTCCTGCCGCTGATCCAAAACCGTCTGGCCCTGGTCCTATGGCTTCCACCATGACCCGATCTGCCGTAACACCTGGTCGCTCTTATGCGGCCACAGTTTCCAGGCAAACCACCCAGTCCGTCAGTTCCAATGACGCACAGTTCGTCCGCGGCTTTCTGTCTAGCTACGACCTCCCGAAAGTCGCATCTACCTTCAGGTCCATCCGAGCCCGCCTGGAAACTGCTGACCCAACTGAGAGATTCATGCTCTTGGTGGAAGCCTGCGAAGTCATAGGTCTTCTATGAACCGAGCCCTTAGACGAGATCTCTCGCTCGTAGCCTGGAATGCTAACAGCATCGGTCCCAAGCATTCCGACCTTCTTGAATTCCTGGCTCGGTTCAAACCCGACGTACTTCTCCTTACTGAAACCCACCTGACCCCGGCGAACCGGTTTCGATTACCAAATTACGTGGTCTATCGGGATGACCGAGTTGGCCGACGAGGAGGCGGCACGGCGATCGCGGTGAGGACCTCCATAGGTCATCATCGTGTCGCTTTGCCGCAGCTTACCAACCTAGAGGCCACCGCCATTGAGGTCCACGGAGCTCTTGGCGGCGTCCTCGTGGTCTCAGCTTACAAGCCCCCACAAGCTGAACTCCTTGTCGGCGACCTGGACGTCATCTTCGATTCCCATCGAAGGGTAATTTTGGCCGGCGATCTGAATTGCAAGCATCGCGCTTGGAATAGTCGCCTGACTACTCCGAACGGGAGGCGCTTGCTCAGTTTTGTTGAATCGCGCCGGGCGATGGTGTTTGGTCCAGCGCAACCCACGTTCTTTCCGTCACAGCCTAACGCGGCTCCCGATGTTCTGGATATCGCGGTGACCCAAGGAGTTGTCTGTCCGGTCGAGGTATTCTCACTTACGGAGCTGACATCCGACCACAACCCTATCTTGGTCCACGTCGCTACCCAGCACGCCTATGCACGTTCTGACCAGAAGAAGGTTATCGATTGGGATCGCTACGGCCCGGCCTTGTGCCGTCGATTGCCGCCAGCGGCCCCAATCGATTCCGTTCGCCTCCTAGACGAAGCAGTTGCGGGAATCGAAGAGGCAATCATCTCGGCTATAGGCGTGTCTTCACGTACGCGAGCTGGTCTCACGCCTGGCTACCAACGCATCCCTGAGGAAGTCTCTCTTCTCGCTCGCGAGAGGAATTACTTCCGGAAACGTTGGCAGAGGACCCGTGATCCGGCCGATAAGGCAGCATACAATCGGCTCACCGGACGACTGCGTGGCAGTCTGAAGGCGTTCCGACGTAGCTGTTGGGAACTCGACGTGGCCCGAACGGGGGATGCGGACCCGCAATCTCACCCGTACAGAATACCTACCGCATTGACGGGACGGAGGCGCCGACCTCCACTTCCCGCCATTGTTGGACCGTTCGGTCGACCCCTGGGTCGCCCGGAGGAGAAGGCCGAGTACTTGGGCTTGTGTTTCGAGCGACAGTTCGCTCCCAACCCGCCCATGGACTGGGACTTCGACGAACAAGTCGAGATGGCCGTGGAAGACTTTCTGTCACTTCCGATCACGACGGAGCCCGAACCCATCTCTTTGGAAGAGGTCTCAGATCGGCTCGCTGAACTTCAGCCAAGAAAAGCTCCAGGCCCGGACGGTGTTACCAACACCGCTCTACGTCTTCTTCCCGAGCCTGGAGTTCAATTCTTGACTGATTTGTTCAACGCGTGTCTTAGACTGGCCTACTTTCCCAAGAAATGGAGAAAGGCGACGGTTATCGTGATCCCGAAGCCGGGAAAGGATACCACCCGCTCGGAAAACCTCCGGCCTATCAGCCTACTTTCCGCTACGTCCAAGGTTTTTGAGCGCCTCGTACAGCGTCGTGTACGAGAACATCTAACCAACTTTGACGTGCTGGCCCCCGAACAGTTCGGCTTTCTTGTGGGGCATTCGACCACTCATCAATTGATGAGACTGGTGGAAGGCATCACGGAAGCCGGGTGTCGGAGAGAACGGACCGTTGGCTGTTTCTTAGATGTTGAGAAAGCCTTCGACAGCGTATGGCATGATGGCCTGTTATTCAAACTTAGGGAAGTCCAGCTCCCGGACTGCTACCTCCATCTGGTTGCTAGCTTTCTGACGGAGAGGACCTTCTGCGTGAGAGTTGGCGATTCAGTCTCTTCCGAGAGGCGAATCACAGCCGGCGTCCCTCAAGGTAGTGTTCTAGGCCCCCTTCTGTTCTCGATCTACGTCAACGACGTGCCGAGACAGCCTGGAGTCCAGATGGCCCTCTTCGCTGACGACACGGCCGTATTTACGGCCGATCGTCATGAGGAAAGGGCCGTCCTACGACTGCAGCGCCAGCTCGACACGCTCGTGGACTGGACTGATAACTGGAGAGTGCTCCTCAACCCTACCAAGAGCGTAGCCGTCGAATTCTCTAAGCGACGGAAGAACCCCGTTAGGCAACTACGTATCGGCAGAACGTACTTGCGCTGGTCCAACGAGGTCAAGTACCTCGGCTTACACCTCGACCGTCGGCTCACCTGGCGTACCCACGCACAGACAGTTCTTAAGCGAGCATCCACTCGCCTGTGCGCACTGTTTCCACTCCTGATCAGCCCAGCCATGACCAGGAAATTGGGTAGGATGATCGTCGGCGCGTATCTGCTGCCGGTCATTACCTACGCCTGCCCGGTCTGGGGTTACCTCGCCGCAATGCATAAAAAGAAGTTGCAGAGCGTCCTCGACAAGGGGCTTCGGCTAGCGGCCAAAGTCCCCCGTCGCTTCTCATCTCGCCTCCTAAGGAGAGGACTTGGCGTCCGCTCCTTAGACGACACTTTCAGGCGGCTTGCACGCAAATTTTATGCACGTGCGGCGAGGTTCCCAGACAATCCTCTAGTGACTGGGCTGGGAAGGTACCGTATACGCCCAGGTGATTCATGGAAACGCCCTCGGTGTATACTGCGCTAGCGTAGGCTAGCACAACAGCCGAGAAAGGCCTGCTATAGAGCACACGCCCTACTTGGGCAGGGCCACGAGGCAGGAGCTCCAGATGGTAGCTCGGAACTCAGTTCCCGTGCGGTTCGTCTCTGCGACGCACAACCGCAAAGCCCAGAGCAAAAAAAAAAAAAAAAAAAAAAAAAAAAAAAAAAAGTCTCGGCTGGCGCCGAGAGCAGATCTTCGCCTCGCTACGTCAAGGAGTCTACCTAGAGCTGTTGCCCGGGTATGCTGCGTCACTTTTCACTTTTATGGCAATTTTGCTTGTGAATTTCACCGTTATTTATACATCTATCAAAGTGATTTTTTCACCACATCATCATCTGTGTTCATCATCATCATTGTGCTATAAATTACCAGTGTATTGTGTCGTGCGCGTGTGTTTTTTGTGACTTGTGTGCAGTGCGCGTCTGGTGTTCGTGTTCTTTGTCTGTCAGTGTAGTGATTCAGTGCTGGTGAAAATCACTCTTTCCTAGCCCTTTTTGCGTCTTCGACGTTCATTTCGGTTAATTCCGAGAAGGCGTCGAACGCAACGCCCGTTCCTTTGCCGGCACCGCTGGTAACCTTAATGGAAACCTGCGGTACCGGTCCTCATTCTACCCCGCTACCTTCCCATACAATCAGTGAAAGTGAATGTGAAAGTGATGATTGTGCGTCGATGTGTAGTGTGGGGACGGGGGACGGTGAATTTTCGCTTGTGGAGGGCAAGTCTGCCAAACGCAAGCGAAAATTAGTCGCCAGCCCGCCACCGGCCGCTCCTACGCATCGGGTATCTAGTCCCGGTAACAGCGCCAGCCAACCTACTCAGCCAAACTCCAAATCTGTCCCCAAACCAAAAATTCCGCCGATTGTTATTCCAGACAATCGTAACTACAGGGAAATTCTCCGTTCCCTGCAGAATCTGCTTCCTTCGGCCAAACTCGAGGCCAGGTGCCAAGGCGCCTCGCTTCGAATTGCGGCCACAACAGTCCCGGACTTCCGATCGGTCCAACAGTTTCTTACCGATCGGAAGATCTCCTTTCATACTTTCGCGCTTCCTTCAGAGCGCGAAATTAAAGTAGTCCTTTCTGGTCTTCCTTCCTGGACCGCCCCCGATACCATCAGGCAGGAGCTTGTCGCTTTAGGCTATTCGCCGACGGCGGTAAGTGTACTGCATGCTGGCAGGGGGGAAGATCGCCGTCCTGTGAATAGTTTTCTAGTGAAACTACTCAAAGTAGGCCAGTTCGAGGAGGTCTATGGCCTCCAAAACTTCCTGCACCTTCGGGTGCAAGTTCGTACTTTTGACCCGCGGCCAGGCCCCTCGCAGTGTTTTAACTGTCAGAGGTTTGGCCACTCCAGCTTATTCTGTAATCACCCTCCGCGTTGCGTGCGATGTACTGAGCCTCATCGTGGGTGTGATAAGCCCAAGACGGGGTTCACGGCCATTTGCTGCAACTGCGGCGGGGACCATCCGGCTAGTTATAGAGGATGTAGGGACTTTATATCAGCCATGAAGCTGCAGCGGATTCCTGCTCGCCCTGGCGCGCAGGCAGGCCGTGTTGCAGGTCCCCTCCCTAACCGCAGAGAGGCCTTCCCACCTCTCTCCGGAGCATCATCTCAGGCCCCGGCAGCAGTTCCGGCTGCATCCAGGGCCCCAGTTCCGCCTGCAGTCGACGTTTCGGCGCCGCCTGCAGTCCCTTCTGTCCCGGCGCCTGCCGGAGCGCCCGGTCCTTCATACGCGGCTGTGGCCGCTACATCAGTCCCGCCTTCCGCTCCTCGGAGCTCCAAACCGAAGCGCACTCGTCGCCGTCAGCGACAAGTTCCACAGGCCTTGCCTGTAAAACCTCAGCGGGCCCCGCCCGCCCCCAGCCATCAACCTAAGCTCCCAACTGAGCAGACCCCCGTCCGTCCCCGTGCCCTGCGCCATCTGCAACACCGGCCGAGGCCAGCCAGTCTTCCGGAATCTCGGGAATCTTCCCGGGCCCCGGTGGACCCCCTGACTGCCTGGGCTGAAATTCTGGTAAACAACATCAGGTCTGCTCCAGATACAACCACGGTTCTCGCCCTGGTGTTTCAATCACTGTCTACCCTCTTTCCTCTTCTTCCTTTGAATGGCTAGGAGTCTTAGGATCGTTGCGTGGAATGCCCATGGGGTAGTCCCTCGACCATCTGAACTGATGACTTTCGTAACGGAGTACGACGCTGATGTCGTCCTCCTTTGCGAGACTCATCTGGCTCGCTACCATACCTTCAACCTGCCATCTTACATCTGTTTTCGTCAGGATCGTCCTCAACGGCCTGGCTGTCGCTCCTCGGGGGGACAGCCGTCTTAGTCCACAGGCGGATATCCCACAGGCCACTACCCCCTTTAGATACATCTCTTGTTGAAGGTTGTGCGGTGGCGATAGACGCTGGCGGATCGGAGTTGCGCGTTGTTGCGGCGTATCTCCGGCCCGGCCTGCGGCTACCTCCACCGCCCGAGGAGTGGGACGCTCTCCTCGATCATCCCCTACCAACCATTGTAGCCGGCGACTTAAATGCCAAGCATCCCTCCTGGAACAGCAGAGTAGCCAACGCCTACGGAAAATCTCTGTATCGGTTCGTCTCCGACGACCCGGTACTTCAAGTCATCGGCCCAGACGACCCTACTCACTTCCCCTTTTCCGGTCATCGACCGGACGTCATTGACATTGTCATAGCCAAGGACGTGACCCATCACATCCAGGTCTCATCAGTGTCGGATCTCTCATCCGATCACAACCCCCTTTTTATAGCTGCCCGTGAGCTGTCGGCCTCACCCCGACCTCCCGCTCAGATTGTTAGGAGAGTCAACTGGCGCTCCTACCATGATGAGCTCTCACGGCGGTTACCATCACTCCCCGCGGACCCGATCGTCACTTGTGACGATTTGGATCTCCGAGCCACTCATCTTCAGGAGTTGGTCCAAGGTGTCATGGATCGACACACATATACTCTCGAGGTGAATCATCGTAAATCGGCCTTACCTGCGGAAGTACTCCACGCCATCTGGCTACGGCGCAATCTCCGCCGCAGATGGCAAAGAACCCGTGATCCCGGCGTCAAAAGGCGCTTTCAGGCCCAGTCTCTTTACGTCCAGCAGCTACTGCGGGACGTAAACTCTGATCGATGGGACTCATACCTTGAGTCTCTTGAAGTCCACCACGCCTCCGTCTGGAGAGCGGCGAGTAGACTGACCCGCGAGAAGAGAACTCGCAACCCACTTGAAACTCCGAACGGGGTTGTATCTTCATCGGAAGGCAAGGCTGAGGTCTTCGCCGACTGCATGGAGGTGCAATTTACTGTTCACCAAGGCGTCTCGGACCCTGCCCACTCGGCAGAAGTCCGTGACTTCCTATCTGGACATTTTTCACGCCCTCCCGAAGTCCCAGCCCTCCCGTTCGACAGGGATGAACTAGTTTCATCTATCTGCCGACTAAATCGCCGTCGCGCCCCCGGTCCTGACCGGATCGGAGCCGCTGCTCTACAAAATCTCCCGGCCTCAGGCGTTGACCTCTTCTTGAGCTGTTTAACTCCTGTCTCCGGCTACAGTACTTTCCCCTCCTGTGGAAATCAGCCAACATCATAATGATTCCGAAGCCTCGCAAGCCGCGCATGCTTCCTGAAAGCTATCGACCAATCTCTCTCTTGCCAGTCATCTCGAAGGTGTTCGAGCGTCTCCTGCTGGCTCGCATCTCGCCGCTGCTCGATGGTTTCATCCGCAGCGAACAGTTCGGGTTTCGCAGAGAGCACTCGACCACGCTTCAATTGGTCCGCGTTGTTACGCACTTGTCAGACGCCACCAACAGGCGAGCGGCTACGGCCGCCGTACTGTTGAACGTGAGCAAGGCCTTCGATAAAGTCTGGCACGAAGGTCTTCTCTTCAAACTTGCCAATTCCCCTCTACCATCGCCCATAGTGTTTTTCCTCCGGTCGTATCTCAGCG
The DNA here is from genome assembly GCA_034769895.1 of Magicicada septendecula. Lineage (NCBI taxonomy): Eukaryota > Metazoa > Arthropoda > Insecta > Hemiptera > Cicadidae > Magicicada > Magicicada septendecula. The sequence continues at coordinate 14,815,644 of CM068374.1, forward strand.
ACCGAACCTTCAGGGTGAGCGTCGACGGGTCCTGTTCTACAGTTCGACCCGTCGCCGCCGGCGTAGCTCAGAGATCTGTCCTCGGCCCCGTTCTGTATCTTGTGTACACGAACGACCTGCCTGTCTTGCCCGGAGTCACGTTGTCTTTGTTCGCTGACGATGCTATGTATCACTGCAGCTCCCTGTCCCCGCGATTTGCGAGTACAAAGCTGCAGCGTCAGTTGAACCAGCTTCCGGACTGGCTACGGAAATGGCGGGTGACGATCAACACGGAGAAATCCGAGGCGATCTGCTTCACCCGTAAGTCCATCTCCCGATGCCAGCCCCTCTCCCTAGCAGGGAGGCCCATCGCCTATAAAGAATCGGTGAAGTATTTAGGCGTTCGGCTAGATCGTCGCCTTTGCTTCAACGCCCACGTGACGGAAACCCTTGCCAAGGCTCGCGGCGTCCGAGCCAAATTATCTCCTTTCCTCTCGTGTCGCAGCCGCCTGGCCATGCGCACGAAACTTACACTCTATCTACTATTTCTCAGGTCTGTATTGACCTATGCGGCACCCGCCTGGTGGTCTCTTTTATCCACCACCAACAGATGTAGGCTGGAAGCTTTCCAGTCCCGTACACTCCGATCCTTGACGGGGTCCCCTTGGTTTGTAAGGAACGACGTGATTCGAAGGGGTCTCCGTGTTCCTACCTTGACTTCCTTTGTCCGGTCGCTGGCTCTAACTCTCTTTGCTAAAGCCTCGACCTCCACCTTCCCGTACCTACGAACCATCAGTGCATCAGAACCACCACTGCCCATTCGGGTCAAGCGCCCACGGGCGCTTCTTGACGACCCGCCATAACGCCATCCTCTTTAAATTAAATAAAAACAAATTGTAATCATCAGCCCTAGACCAGAGTATTTCACCAAACTGTCCTTCTTTCCTTCCTGCCTCCCTCCTAGCACGCTGAGCCGGCTGCTTGTCGCTGTCATCAATCACTGGCACGGAGGCTCTCCGCCTCGCGGGGAGCGACCGACGCCCTCAGGGCGTCTGCTGACTGGACTTGAAACGGGCAACGTCTGTTGCTCGAATCGGTACTAGCGGCAGTGCACCAAACAATAAAGTTATACTCCCCCGCCTTCACAGTTAACTGGTTGGCGGTTTCCTTTTCCAGTCTTAGGTAACCAGTCGACACTGTACCAGCACTACGTTCACTTCTGGCAGCCATTGGACACGTTCCAGATGCTGCAATCAAGCCACGGGTGCAAAGACACCCCGCATCCATAATGCAATGCTACGTCACAACTCCCCCGGGTCTTGAATGCTCTCCGGTGGCCAGCCCATTGTTCTTCTCCGGCGGGTTTGAGCCGTTGGCGGTGAACCTTGTATGGGCGTCCGTCCTTCTCCACTGTGTAAATCTGGCCGCCGAGGGTTGCGGCAACACTAAAGGGACCTTCCCAGGCTGGCTCCCATCCAGGGTACCTCCGTCCTTTGGCTGGTCCGGCGTGGCTCTTGACGTACACCAGCTGCCCTACGGCCAGTGTAGGATCCTGTGTCCTCCGTTCCGGATACCGCCGTTGCTGATACTTGGTCTGGTGTGACTTGGCTGCCTCTTCTCGTTCTTCAATTGGCCGGACGTCCTGTTCTGCGTGTGGCCGACTCCAGTCGCCGGGTCGGCGTAGGTCTCTGCCCAGCAGAAGCTCGCTCGGTGTCACTCCAGTGGCGGCGTTTGCACGATTCCGCAGCGAGAACAGAACCGCCGGCAAACGCTTGTCCCAGTTGCCATGGTCCTTGCAGTCATGGAGCTGGATCCGCAGCGCCTTCTTGATCTCGCCGTTGCGCCGCTCGGTCGGGTTCGCCCTGGGATGGTAGTTGGCTGTAGTCCACGGTCGTATATGCAGCTTGTTGCACATCTGCTTCCACTTGTGGCCCGTGAGCGGCTTCCCGTTGTCGGTGAGCAACGCCTCTGGGTATCCCCAACGAGGGAACACTTCTTCCTCCAGGTAGCGGATAATGGTGTCGGCGTCCGCCTTGCGCACGGCCTTTGCTTCCACCCATCTCGACATCGTATCCGTGACCACTACGATGTACCGGTTGCCAGCTCGAGTCAGCGGATATGGTCTCATGACGTCCAGGGCGACAGTATTCCGACATCTCCTGGGTCGGTGAGGTCGCTGTTGGTCCTGTTCGGGATTTGCGCCGCGCTTGTGTAGGGCGCATATTCTGCAACTCCGGACGTATCTGCGGACATCAGTGGTTAGGCCGGTCCAGACGAAGTCCTTGCCGATGGCCCGAAACGTTTCTTCGGCTCCCGGATGACCGGCTTCAGGGGAGTCGTGGAAGTGCCTGATGACCTCCATGCGGACACTCGGCGGCACGTACAATCCTGGTTCCTGGTTGCGTCTGTCCTTCCAAACTAGGCCGTTGTCCACCCGGTATCCTCTCGCTGTAGCCGCCGCAGGGTCGTTTCTCCACGCTTGGCACTCCTGGTCGCCTTCTTGCGCCTCCTGCACTGCCTGATGGATGCCGACGGCTGTGATTTCTTGTAGTCGCGGTGCAGCTGCCGCAACATTGCGAAGTGGACTCTCTTCAGGCTCCATCCGTGGTTCTTCTTGGACGCCGGCAGTATCTTCAAGCCCAGGTTCCCTCGAGAGGAAGTCCGGCAACTCGTTCTCCTTGCCCGGGCAGTGGACGACGGTGAATTTGAAGCTCTGTATCAGTAGAACCCAGCGAGCGTACTTCGTCTTCTGCCCCGTCGCCTGCTTCAGCCAAGTTAGCGCCTTGTTGTCGGTCCTTAGGGTGAAATGGCGATCCTCCAAGTATGGCCGGTATTTCTTGATGGCCCAGACGACTGCCAAACACTCCAGTTCGTTGGAGTGGTAGTTCTTCTCCGCCTCGTGGAGCTTGGCACTGGCGTACGAGATGATACACCTCTCTCCGGGTTCGGTGCATTGATAAAGCACCGCTCCAAGTCCCTTTTGGCTGGCGTCGGTCTGCAGAAACATCGGCAAGTCTCGATCCGGTCGTGAGAGTTTTAACGGCTGCCGGAAAGCGGCCTTAACCTCTTCGAAGGTTAGACCGGGTAGATCGAATTTGTTTTGTGCTTTGGGCATGCGTTTTGATAGTGTGTGTTCTGTTTTGTTAGTAGTTTTGTAAGCGATTCTGTATCCTGCTTTTTTGAATTTGTGGGCAGATCTACCCGGTGTATATAAACTAAATTGTTCAAATTGCAGTAAATTCTACATAGGCCAGACAGGACGTAGCTTCAAACAGAGATACATTGAACACACAAAAGCACTCCACACCACTACAGAATCTACCTTCGCAAACCACCTCATTGAAGCAAACCACACATATAAAAACATCGACAATAACATGAACATACTACACGTACACACAAAAGGCCGAAAACTAGACACTCTAGAACAATTAGAAATATACAAACACACAAAAACAAATAAAAACGACATCCTAAACGAACAGACACAATTCAAATCGCACGCATTATTCGAACACATCTCACCACACACACACACAGCTTCAATCTTTCGAAACACTTTCTCGTCGCCAACAACAAGACGAGCAGCGCTACTTACGACAGCCTCTGATGAAGCCTTCTATAGGTGAAACCCGGTTTAGGCTGTAAGGTAAAACTTTACGTTTTTACTTATAAAAAACTTTGTGTTCCGAGTCGTCAATATTATAGTGATATTTAGTTAAGTAACGGACACGTCATGGACAACGAAATCCAAGAATTTATATGAATTATAACTATGTACTTGTTTATTTGTATTGACCTATTTTTCTCTGCCGAGTACACTAGACGACATATTGGTTAATTTCTGCGTCCGAACAACGTAAAGTAACTCAAATTTAAATACTTTTAATCATTTAATTGCAGAGTACTACTGCAAACGACACCTGAAACAGGGACGAATTTAAATATTTTAATTAATAATTCCCGTGAACTACAGCAAACGACGCCCGAACAGGGACAATTTTTATTTGATAAATAACAATTTTAAATATCTAATAACCGAGAACTATTGCAAGATGACTATGACTACTACACCCAGGAGGGAAGATTGAATGATAATAAAAATGTAAATAGTTGTTAATAAATAGAAATATAGTGTATAAATGTTAACAAGTTAGGCAGTAAGTACACATTTGTTATTGTATAAGCCTATTAAACTATAGAGAGGTCTGCAAACCTCAAGCAGTTATTTTGTGTAATCGCAATACGAACTGTAAGTGATATAAAAAAACAATTAAAAGAATATTAAACAATAATCACAAACTACCTAATGTAAGAAAGTGGAAATAATGAAAATATCGGTGATTAACGTTAAAAAACAGTGTATAGTGAAAGTGCATAGGAAATAGAGCTGGTTATAATATAAACAGTGAATTACACATATAATTTATATAAAACAACTATATAGCTAATATAATAAAATTAAACAAGGTGTACCATAATTAAAACTAGTGTAATAATCCCCAGAAACTAATTATGTGCATCAGAGACGAGTAAAAATAAGATTCAAATGCATCATGTTAATTATAGGGTATATAAAAACACTATAAAACAGGTTAATTACCTTCCGTCACGCTTTTTGAAATCCGAAAACAGGATTACTCGAGTTTCGACACATTAAGTGTCATCTTCAGATCCTCGATGAATATAGGTTAAAAATACATTTGTTGATGTATGCACATCCCGTCAGATAATAAAAACAACACAAACATAACAACAAAAATACTTAAATAATTTAACACATATTAAAACCGAGACAAAACAGAACGAAAACACAATACACGCGGCCGATGCGGACCTGCGCAGAAACACGTTATACAGTAAAATCAACGAGTTTTCGTTCTGTTTTGTCTCGGTTTTAATATGTGTTAAATTATTTAAGTATTTTTGTTGTTATGTTTGTGTTGTTTTTATTATCTGATGGGATGTGCATACATCAACAAATGTATTTTTAACCTATATTCATCGAGGATCTGAAGATGACACTTAATGTGTCGAAATTCGAGTAATCCTGTTTTTGGATTTCAAAAAGCGTGACAGAAGGTAATTAACCTGTTTTATAGTCTTAAAATGCTTTTGGAGGCAAATACAATGTTAAAATAAAAAAACAACCCGTGACCCCTAAAAAATGTTGTAAAGTCAAGAGCTTTATTAAATGAATCTAGAGATTGAAGGAAGAAAATTAATTATTATTGTTGAATTTGGAAAATAAGCCAGAACAGATATAATTTGAAGCTGAACATCTTCCACAAAACTAATAAAGTCACATAGTAAATCAATGAAGAAAAACTCCGGAAATAATGAGAAGTATAATGGCTTAATATAATACACAGAAAACTGAAGGCCAGAAGAATTACAACAAGAAAATAATCTTTAAACTAAACTACAATTTGGTGAGATTGTTCTATTATGCTAAGACATACATTTGTTCAATCGTTATTCAATTTAAAGCACTAAAACAGTGAAATGATATAACAAAAACACTATAAACATTATGATTATTAATTTTATTTTCTCATTGTAATTTTTTTTATTAATTGTTCAGATTTGACTAAGTTGTTTCTTTTGTATAATCCAAAGAACCCATGGCCTAACACACATATACAACATCACATTACTGAAACCGATTTATAATTATTATATTTTCTAACATATCTATGACTTTGACTGTACATCGACTTTAATTTTTTTTTATTAACCCTGAGAAAGAGTTTTTATGGTATCGAACTTAAAGGAGCTACTAACTGAAGAGAAGGGCATTGCATGTTAATAAATTTCAATATATGTTAAAAAGAATAGAATAATAAAATTTACTGAAAATAAGACAAGACTGAATACGAGTTAAAATTTTTATTTCACTTTCCATACATTAGCACCCGCAACTTGGAGCTGCAGGATATAATTACATTGATGAAGGGCAAGATTTACATTAAGATTTAAAGATTTAAAATTAGAATAGAATTATAAAAAGTACATAACATTACAATATTAAACATCTTAGTACTGTATTATAAATTTGTTTCTTTCTTTTGTCAATTTAAAAAGAAAGAATTAAACTTTTATGATGTGTGTGTGTGTGTGTGTGTGTGTGTGTGTGTGTGTGTGTGTGTGTGTGTGTGTGTGTGTGTGTGTGTGTGTGTGTGTGTGTGTGTGTGTGTGTGTGTGTGTGTGTGTGTGTGTGTGTGTGTGTGTGTGTGTGTGTGTGTGTGTGTGTGTGTGTGTGTGTGTGTGTGTGTGTGTGTGTGTGTGTGTGTGTGTGTGTGTGTGTGTGTGTGTGTGTGAATTTTGACTAGTCTTCGCAGAAATCATGTACATCCAAAGTGTTAAACAACTTAGCTATGAGAAGTAAACATTTCTTCTGTGTGCATGACACAGGTAAAACTGGACCATCAGGGCCTCCTGGTCTGCCTGGACCTCCAGGAGATGCTGCAGCTGCTGCATATACTATTGGAGATAGTGTGGGTGTACCAGGTGCAATGGGACCCAGAGGTTTACCTGGGTCTCCAGGCGCAGTAAGTGTCATTGTTAATATCGTTGTTTCTGGTCATGCCTTCTCATACATATGTTGTGTATAAACATCTTGAGCATTCTGTATACAAATTATGGTGTTATTCCTTTATAAGTAACTTGTTGAGTTTTCTCCAGGTCTCCCATGTAATATCTTCATATAAATATACTGCAAGTAGGTTTATTTTCACCTGACACATGTTTCACAGAAATTATTCTATATCTTCAAAGGTTTGTTTGAATTGTAACTGAATGTTTTACTTTCAATATAGTTAACGGATAATCGATTTTACTCGCTGACTACATAAACATTACAACAATCGAAAATAGAATCGAAGTAATCGAGCAGTTGTTCAAGATGTTACCATGAGTCCGGCTATTAATCCTGTGAACCAATCACATTGTGCTGAGCTCAGTGGCATAGCTAGCCCTGAGTGGGCCCTGTATCAAAATTTCTTGGGGGGCCCTTTTTTGGAAAATAAACAAAAACACTCGCATAAACAAAATATATTTGAAAGTGTCAAAAAGTGTCATACATAGGTATGTATTAAAAAACTTTATAACTCAAAAAAATTCTAGTAATTAAATAGGTACTTTCTTGCCTTTTTTTCGGCGAACGTATTTATTATAACATCCATAGCTGAAGACGATTTTAGTTTCTCAAGTTCTTCTTTTTCTATGGACAGTATTGATAAGTCCGATAGCCGTTCTTGTCCCATAGAAGTTCTAAGACAATTTTTAATAAGTTTTAGTTTAGAAAAGCTTCTTTCAGTGTTGCGGTTGTAACCGGAAGGGTCAAAAATAGTAAGCATGCTGTTATAACCTCTGGTAAACTGGAGGCGAGGCTATTGAAATTTATTAACAATAATTCTGCGAGTTCCTTAATGGTATGAATTTTCTGAATTTCAGATTTCAAACAGCTTTTCAAAGCAATTAATTGATCATAGAGATCAACTTTCATGTCATTATCATATTTACTAGCCAGTTTTGCTGCTTCGTTTTTTATAACTTCGTTTGAAAAGGATAAGAGTTTATCTGGTTGTAAGATTTCAAATATATTACTCAGATCACAGAGGCTCTGAAATCTTTGTTTAGTTTGAGAAATCAATATATCTAGACAGCAATAATACACATTCACACTGAAGTACGATTCCGGATCTGAAATTCCCTCATCTTCTGATAACTCATCAAAAAAGCGCTTCGTTATCCTTCATCTTTTATTTTTGAAAACAGGTGTTACATCCCACTCTTTTACTAGATCTCTGGACTCGTTTAGCAGACCGTTGAATGAATTTTGATTTCTTATTTCTACCAGTCTGTCCAGAAGATTACTTAGCAAAATACTAGCTTTTTGTAAGTCATTATTTTCATGCTGTAGGGCTTTAGAAACAGGGTTGATGATTTCAAATAGCCGAGAAAAAAAGGTGACAAACACTCTAAAGTCGTAGCTCTCTAACATATTTATTATATTTTTACATTCGTCACGTTCGTCTTTTTTGGTTGAAATTAAATTTAGTTGATATAAAGCTTTCATTACTATTGAATAATTTTTTCTTATAGTGAATAAAACATCATTTCTTGAAGACCATCTAGTAGGGCATACTTTTTTAAGAGTAATTTTATATTTTTCAGATGAATCGTTACCCAACATTGCCCAGCGTTTTATGCTATTGCCAAAAAAAAGTATATATTATTTCCAAATTGTCGAAAAATTTTGACACTTCGGAAATGTGTTTAGCAGCATCATCTAAAATTAAATTTAATGAGTGTGCTGCACAATGAATGTAATCAGCATTTGGTGCATGCTCTTTTATAAGGGCTTGTAACCCTCCATATACACTGAGACGTTCATTATTAAATGACATCATAATAATATAAAATCAACGTTAATACACTTCTACTTACCATCACGTGGCTTCAAAGTTGCGTCATACGTATTTTGGGGATGCAGGCGTAATTTCTTAAGGTTGTGAGAATAATTTGCACAACACATTTATATGAAGAGAATTGAGATTTTACTTTTAATTATGTCAGTTAAATTTACATATAGAAACAAATGTTATACTACTTATTGCATTTTACTCATGATCATTTACAACTATGGCTTACCTTATGTTTGATACTTACAATTTGATTTAAACAAATACAGGACACAATTAGAAAACACACACACAAAAAATAGCCCAGCTTTGCCACTCTCACATTCATTCATAATTTATAAAGCCCTTAACATTTTATATGAAGCCCACCCCAGCCCTTACGTAAACCGTTGTCACGTGGTGAGTACGCGCACTCATAGTTTTAAGCGAAAGTTGATTGCTATCTTGCTGTAAAATACTGAGTTCACTACTCCAGATTATCTAATTGACCGCGGTCCCATAAAAATTTGCTGTATTACCACTTTTTTACTGATGGATTAAGTACTTTTCTGACGAGCCTACTTAGGCCGCCCCGGCGCCGGTGGTTGCGGTTAGTCGACTGGGAACGGTAATGTAACAGGTACATCTTGCTTTCTCTGGAGGGAAACTGTGGTTCACTGCCACTATGTTTTCGTCGCTCAAGCCCAGTTGTTGTGAGCTAACCAATTTATATATGGAATAGCGGAGTTATATTCTGGATACCAAAGTACGATATTGGCTTTGGCTCTGCTGATGTCATTAATAGTAGGCGGGGCGTTAGCAGTATTTCCGGAAGGTCTTGGAGAAGACGATGAATATTCTCCGCTCTAGCCATCTTGAAATTTTTTCCAGCGCGTGGGTTGGCGCCCATGCTCGAGTAGTGGCGTGTGTGCACTCCCACACATGTACAGAGTTCTGCGAATTTTGAAAGGGGTAAATTCTTCGCTCGCCGCGTTACACAATAACAACTGCGTCTTACTGCTTTGTTTCACTGTTTCTTAACATCGTTCTGTTACACGGAAAAATAACGTTGCACAATAATTTTCATAACTTTTTACAAGCCCGCCCCAAAATGAAAGAAATAAAAAATATAAATGCCCCATACTGTCAAAAATAAAAGTACCCAAAAATTGACACGCTACAATACCCCCTCGATGAGAATTCTGCTGTTCACAACAGAAGAAATCTCATCGATAACCCCGAAGAGGACCGGTGAGGAACTGGTGCCAACAACCCCCTGGTTCTTAATCTCATGGGTACACGACCCCCCTGGCTCAGCGACCATGGACTCGTCTGAACGAGATCACTGGACTTCTCCGTAAGAGATCCCAACACTGAGAAATCGAACAGACTCGTACCACCGCCCACCTCGCCTTTTAACATGCTACCCCCAAAAATCCTCAATCCCTGGCTCAGATTATGCCAGATCCTCAGCCGATATGGATCCCCTTGTATGAAAGCTGGGCTGCCTTTAGCAAATACTGGGCTCACACACACTCACATTATATGTTGACTTACACATAGTAAAACTGAAAAATTCTCTTTTAAGATTTATAAAAAATTAAAAAAATTCAAAATAATATTTTATAAAAAAAAAATTCTCTTCATTATTTTTTTTTTCTTTTAAAATGACTTAAATTAAGCGTTTCTTCTACTTGAACAAATCCTTAACCTAACATGTCTTAGTCTAACGATACAGTGCAGTGCAAGAAATCAGTAAACTAAACATGGTAAATACACACATAATAAAACAATCACTACCTAAAATATGCATTCGCTGGCAGGCGAAAAATCATTTTTTTTTTTTTTTTTTTTTTTTTTTAATTAAAATTCCCAAAAAAAATTTAAAATTCAAAAAAATCTAATTTTATTTAAATGTTTCCTTCATATGCAAAATTATTTAAAAATTGGTTTAAATCAATTAAATAAACAAATTAAAATTGATTCCCTACTATACAAGCTTAGTAGGCGTATGACCCCATCAGCTGATCGAAAGTAGGTCAAGTTCAAGATTCTTGACCTACATATGTTATATATAAGTTCTGCAAACACATTGAACATCTGTAACAATCTAACTCAAAGCACAAAACATAATAAAATAAAATATTTAAAATGAACAAAATATTAATATAAATAATAAACAAATTGACATTTAAATTATTTAAAATAAACAATTCTCGATTTTACATGATTTCCAAATTCTGTCACTGGTTTCGAAAATAAAATTTTTATATTCTTTCTCATAAATCTCTCTTTTTATTCAACAATCTTACTTTAATCTACGATGGGTGAGGTAAATTATTTATTCTCATTTGCTGTATTAGATCTGTATGCATATATAAACTTTACTCCCCTGACTCTAACCATTAACCACTTCAACTCCCATGACACCCATCTCCATCAAAATATCTATCCCAAAACACACTAAACCCAACTTATCATTGAACTCAAAACGCCACTTTCTCTCTATTTATATAAAAAATACTCTCCAACCCTTTGTATATAGGATACGTGTTTTCCCTACCCAAAACTCATTCCCTTATGTTGGTTCCGGGACCCTCCCTAGGTAACCCTTTCCGGCGCCAATCGGTCCTAATCCCGTCCCAACCCTTGTTGCGGACTCCCCAAATACACTACCCCCTAATACAGAATTGCCATCCCCAAAAATCTCAATCGCATTACCTTACTCCAAATACAACAAAATAACCTCATTAATTATAAACATAAATATATCATTCAAAACTCCACATAAATTCTCCACAACTACTGTGTCAACATCAATATTTCACAACATTCTGTTACATTACATTAACTCAAAAACAACATTACATCATATTCATTTCTACTATTTCAAATTCAACTTTGAATTCAATTGGGACGGATCTATGTGCCCCACAAAATATTTATCACCCAAAAAACTATCTCTTATTAGATTTCACAAATCGTTACTTTATTTCTCATTGTAGCAAATTATTTTTATCATTACTTCAAAACATCTGTAATACATCAAACATTACATTGAACATCAATTACTTAAAACATTTATAACTAATATACCAGTGACGTATTATTGCTGATCAGCTGATATCCTAACACAATGAAAATACATCTTTTACTTGAACCACTTACATGAAATATACATATTTATTTTTATTTATTCTCACTTCTCACCTCATTGTTTCCCATTTCTCTGATTCTGGTTATTTATGTTAACCTGCCAGACGATTTAATTATTGGCTTAGAAAAAAAATACACACACATAATGAAAATACATATTCTTATCAACGCCTATATCTAACGTACAACAATAAAATAATACACTTAAAATTATAGCATGTAATGAACACCTCATATTAAATATTTGAGCAGCTAGTTAATTGAACAGAGCGCAAGCATTTTTGTTTGATCAAACTTTGAATAAAAAAATGTTATGTTATAAAATTTACATTCGTGACTCCTTTGCGTCACCTCCCAGCCACACACACTATTTCAAATTATGTAAGACTGTGGCGCCTTTTCGCTTCCACAAAGACTGTACATTTTGGAGCAGGTTTTACCTGTCCGTGTCTCTGCTTCCGCTATTAAGTTTCAAATGTGGCAAACATCATCATGTTCTTGTTACATAATTATACACCCTTAATACGGTTCTACCACCTGTCTTGCTACCCCTAAGCGGGCAGAGTGGTAGCCGCTGTTCCATAGTTTCCGGAGATTTCCCCTAAGTTCTCCCCCCATTAAATTTCTAATCTGTACCAATTTCAAGTCAGCTATGGTCAAGGGACTTGATATGACCATAGCTGGCCGCTAGCCAAAACCACGGTTAGTGCTGGTAAGGCAGTAACCGCCCGAAAAGTCGGGGAAATCTAAACTTTAATTGACTGCCTGTTACACATCAATCTCGTTATGTGCAACACGGTCATTTGGCAGTGTGTAAACTTTAATTTACACTAATACGGTGTGCCGCACATTTATCGCCATTTTGGCCTCCGATGGGGGTAACACTCACGGTTACCCCCAACCCATTTCGCTATTTTCGAGAGCACAGGCCACCCCCGCAATAGCCACTTAATAACTAACTAATAAAATTTGTATATACATTATAATATAGTATTTCCATCAATAAACACTTCCCTCATTCATAACTTTTTACCATTTGACTTTCTCAAAATTTTCAAAATTTATTATTAATAATTATTATATATCTTTCAGTTATTATTAAAAATTTTTCTTAATTACCATATTTATTAAACACAATGATTGCATTAAAATCTCACTATTGCATTAACATCTCTATCACACCTATAAACATTTTTATTATACATGATTATCAAATTTTTTCTACTTACAATCCATTTAACATGATACACACCCAAAACATAATCACCATCATCTCTGAAACATTTCACAAAATCTATTAGTTTAAATTAAATAATTTATCATTCATTACCAAATTTCCATCTCGTAAAATAAATTAAATTCATAAAAACATTAATTAATTAATTAACATTTAAATAAGTAATCAAAATATTTAATCCTATCAAATTGGTTTAATTTAATTAATGACTGACAATATAAATTATATAGTTATCAAAACAATCACCATTAGTCAATTACTGTTTTCAAAATTAATTCTGGTATTTATTTAAATTGCAAAATATTGGTATTATTATTATCTAATACATATACACATTATTTACCTATCGTTTCATAATACACACAAGTGAATTCACTATATTATTTACAAACTCTTGCTATTAATTGTTCAGTTTTTTCCGCACTTCATTGTCCCATTCTGCCATGTCAAAAAACCATAAAACATAATGTTTATACTGTCTTTTATTGTCTTAATAGTTTAACCTCCATCGTTCCAAATTAACCTTGGTTCTACATAACACTTTTCGATTTCGTTAACACACATACTGATACTTTGTGTGTCATAAACCCAAAAATCAAAGTCATCCGTCTTACCAAAATAATCTTGCAACAAGTCAACACTAAGTATATCTGTTAAGTCTCTGTTAGTAAATTTCTTCAATATCGGGTCAGTTACTTTCGTATTAAGAATCAAATCATTCTTATTTAAATACTCTTCTAATACTTCTTCCAACTCACCATAATCTCTCTTTACATTATATACTTCTAATTCTCTCTCATCATAACACCATCTCATACTTATAAAATCATTCCACACAGAGGGTATAATATCATACAAATAAAATAAACAACTCCAATCTTCTACTAATACGGGACCCTTGCCCTTCAAAAACACTTGTGACCACATTAAATCATCATAAATAATAAAGGGAAAATTTGCCCTCTGTCCCCACTCTGCTACAACATTATTTTTCCTCTCTCTCTCTAACTCACTGACACACATTAACATCTCATAATCACTACATTCTGCAATTTCATTAGTACTCGCATTATTTATTTTTACCGTATCAGTCTCTGATACTAACTCTTCAAACACATTAATATTCTCAGTATTCCATTCATTATTTTCGACATTATTGTTATTATTTGCTAACTCTTTATCTGGTATTACATTTTTGTACTTGTCATTACAATTTTCATTTGTATTATCTTTCTCTGTCCTCATCACAACTACTTCCATTCTCTCCACACTCTGTTCTAATTTATTTAAACTATTTTTTATTGTTTCGTTATTATTTTCAAAACATTGATTGATCTCACTAATATGGTTTTTTAACTCACTGAAATTGCTTTCGCACTTTATTGTCTGTTCATGTATTTCGCTTTTCAACTCATGGAATTTAACATTCTGCTCATCGAATTTAACACACAACATTGCATTCATGCCACACAAATATCTCATTACATCACTATTCTCAGATTGATTATTTTCCATTTTTGTAATTTTACTTTATCTCTGAAAATCACAATGTTACAAACCTAACCTCTAAATATTGTTTACCAATTCGTCATTAACTTATTTTGCGTATTCCCACTCAACCTCCAAATTACGATTGCATCCCATTTATAGGTATGGAATTTATCTTATTCAATTCGTCCCGTTCGTGGCGCCATTGAGACGTTCATTATTAAATGACATCATAATAATATAAAATCAACGTTAATACACTTCTACTTACCATCACGTGGCTTCAAAGTTGCGTCATACGTATTTTGGGGATGCAGGCGTAATTTCTTAAGGTTGTGAGAATAATTTGCACAACACATTTATATGAAGAGAATTGAGATTTTACTTTTAATTATGTCAGTTAAATTTACATATAGAAACAAATGTTATACTACTTATTGCATTTTACTCATGATCATTTACAACTATGGCTTACCTTATGTTTGATACTTACAATTTGATTTAAACAAATACAGGACACAATTAGAAAACACACACACACAAAATAGCCCAGCTTTGCCACTCTCACATTCATTCATAATTTATAAAGCCCTTAACATTTTATATGAAGCCCACCCCAGCCCTTACGTAAACCGTTGTCACGCGGTGAGTACGCGCACTCATAGTTTTAAGCAAAAGTTGATTGCTATCTTGCTGTAAAATACTGAGTTCACTACTCCAGATTATCTAATTGACCGCGGTCCCATAAAAATTTGCTGTATTACCACTTTTTTACTGATGGATTAAGTACTTTTCTCACGAGCCTACTTAGGCCGCCCCGGCGCCGGTGGTTGCGGTTAGTTGACTGGGAACGGTAATGTAACAGGTACATCTTGCTTTCTCTGGAGGGAAACTGTGGTTCACTGCCACTATGTTTTCGTCGCTCAAGCCCAGTTGTTGTGAGCTAACCATTTTATATATGGAATAGCGGAGTTATATTCTGGATACCAAAGTACGATATTGGCTTTGGCTCTGATGATGTCATTAATAGTAGGCGGGGCGTTAGCAGTATTTCCGGAAGGTCTTGGAGAAGACGATGAATATTCTCCGCTCTAGCCATCTTGAAATTTTTTCCAGCGCGTGGGTTGGCGCCCATGCTCGAGTAGTGGCGTGTGTGCACTCCCACACATGTACAGAGTTCTGCGAATTTTGAAAGGGGTAAATTCTTTGCTCGCCGCGTTACACAATAACAACTGCGTCTTACTGCTTTGTTTCACTGTTTCTTAACATCGTTCTGTTACACGGAAAAATAACGTTGCACAATAATTTTCATAACTGTTTACAAGCCCGCCCCAAAATGAAAGAAATAAAAAATATAAATGCCCCATACTGTCAAAAATAAAAGTACCCAAAAATTGACACGCTACAACACCCGACATTGCATTTGCTCCATCGTAACCCTGTCCCCTACATTTGGACAAGATAATTCCATATTCTTCGATTGTATTTAAAATTTCAGTTTTAAGTCCTTCTGCAGTACAATCAGCTACTGATGTAAACCCCAAAAAGAACTCGCAGATTTTGATTTGTTTAGGTACATCATAATTTTCTGTTATTGAGATATATCGAAAAACTACAGAAAGTTGGTCAATTTTTGACAGATCTTGTGTTGTATCCATAATAATCGACAGAAATGGAGCTTTTTTAATTTCCAAAACAATATTTTCCCTAACTTTGGTTCCAAGCAAATTAATAATCTCATTTTGAATCGTGGGGCTTAAATAATTTATTTCACCCTTTGGCTTTAAAAGAAGTTCTTTTAAAACAGGAGCATAATTAGATAATAAGTGTAAAATTGACATGAAATTTCCAGATTTGGAATCATGGCCTCTTAAAGGTAAATTGCACGATGCTAAAATAATTATAACATTAATTAGACGATGCAATTCATTTCGCCAAAAAGCAAATTTACTGTTGATTTCACTTTCCAAATAAATATCAATTGTATTTCCTTGAAACCAATTATTATAAGATAGAGCCGAGTTAATATGCTGCTGTGAGTTTTCATGGTCAGTAATACTTTGTGTAAAATTGCTTCTAATGGAAACACCATTAACCCATGCGGAGGAATACGATTTGCTTTGACGATCTGCTAACAACCAACAGAAGTGGCAATATGGTTTGTTTAAAATAACGGAATAACATAACCATGGCCTTACAATTTTTATATCAGCCTTATTTTAATATGAGTAATGAAAGTTTGAAAAACATCGCTTTGTTTCTGGATCCTTTGGAAACGGTCCTTGAGGTTTAAATGGGCCCAATTTGAAAATTATTTTTCTTTCGTATTCTGTAAGGCTGTCACCAAAATTTCCTCTATCCGAAAAAGATATATTATTAGATTCTTCATATTTCTCAGAATCTTCGTTATGCATTCCTTCTATTTCTGGAGGCTCTGATAGAGCATGTGCTTCAGAAGAATCTAAAAATCCAATTAAATTAAATTACTATATATTCTGAGCCATCAGCTAACCTACAAATAATCCTTTAGCTAACACTTACCAAGATTTACGTCTTCAGAATTAGAAGAAATATGTGCTCGATTCTTCAAATTCTATTGTACTTGGAAAATTAGATACACTGGGTTGAGATACTCCAGGAGAATCTATAACATAAAATGTTTATTTTCAAAAATAACTACTTATGTGTGCAATATTTTTTCAAACCTCATACATAATCATAATACCATGCATAAAATCAAATATATTATTACCTATATTAATTTGTAGTAATTAACCGGAAAATAACATAAACCGAAAATCTCTATATGAATCACCTATCATCCTTTCAAAATTCCTGTTTTGGCCTCTATATCGATAATAATGTTCACCATGTTTATTATTTTAAAAAAATATTTCATGTACAAACACGGTCCCATTACAGTTTTATTATATGTATAGATTTCAAATAATGTACATGTAGATACCTACTTACCATTACAATCCAAATCAGTCACACTACTTGACGCTGAAAAAATGACAAAATTTTTGGCAAATTTTTAGAAATATCTTCTTTTTTCTGTTTAATTTTTCTTTTAAAAGCGCAACTGGGGTAAGCTCTCTTTCTTTCGCTCATATTTTTGACAATTGACTGCACAAATAATCACAACGTAATCAATTGCGTGTACAGATTGAAGTGAAAAAATTAAAAAACATGTAAAGATTGTTTATACCACTCATTCACGCAAACAAAGAACGGGACTTCCCCCGGCAGAGACATGATTTGTCCTTGTTGCCACAGACTATAAACTATTTGCGAACTCAAGCGACGTAGCTGCCACCTATCGAGATCGTTGAGAACTAACGGAATGGTCGGCAACCTGGCGCGTGCAGACAGCGCTTTAGGGTGCGTTCAGAGTTCAGACGGAATAATATAGAGCTGTGGCGGAGTGCTTCATTATTCATTCATTAGGGCTCTCTTATCAATAAGACTATGGATAACATTTTACAAATTTTTGCTTACACATGTTGGGGTCCCTGTAGCTCGGGGGCCCTGTATCATTGATACACCTGCTACAGCGGTAGCTATGCCCCTGGCTGAGCTCCTATTGGGCAGATTTCAGAGCCAGCCACCAGTATTTATTCAGTCCAGTGAAGGCCATACAGTATTGTTTGAGGGGATGCAGGTCCTGTTCTTGATGTGCCGGTACGTTCCTTAGTTGCAAATGGAGGTGACTGAGATCTTCAAGCATGGAGTCTTGGTGATGAATGGACATGACAAATGTCTGGCCCTGACTATATACTGGTGGCTGGCATTTAGACATGCTAAAATTTAGTCATGGTAACATCTTGAACAACTGCACCAGAAGATATTTATAGAAGTGCGCCTGCACCACTGAAAATGGCCAGCATTGGTCCGGCCAAAGTGTCTAAAGTTTCACAAAATTTGAACATTGGATCACAGCCTAATAGCCCAGTAAACATGACATGCTACGGCAACCCTGGCCATGAGAGCTCGTGTTTACTTATTAATACAGATATAGTTTTTTCAGACATGGATACCAGCAATGAACACCGCTGTTGCTCTTGCATTCCACATTTGTGGTGGAATTTAGCTCTTGATATGAAAACTGATATAAAATTTGTTTTAATTAGTGAGAACTAAGGGAGTTATTTGTACAGACAAGATTTTAACTTTTGCTGTAGCCTTTTTGCATTTGATACATTCATGAGTGTCACCAGTGCCCAATTTTTTTTTTGGGGGGGGAGAAACATTATGGTAATATTGAATATGGTCTGTAGTCAAATTTCTGAAATACTAGGCTCATTCTTTTCTGTTTTTTTCTTTGAGTTTTACTTCCATATTCCTTAAGGAATGGAAGTATGGTGATGGCAAAAAAATCGTGTTCGAGATTATTGCAGATTCTGATTGTACTACACTCAAAACATGAAAAAAAGTCGTTTTCCGAAAAGTGTCTCTGTGTGTGTCTGTCTGTGTGTAGATTTTTTTTCTATGGCAAACGATAACTGCCGCAAATTCAAACAGAATCAAATAATTTTTTGCATACAGCCCTGATTTGTAGAGTACTCACGACCTATTGTTTTTGGTGAAGGTCGGTTGAGGGAAAGGGGTAGTTTACCTGCAACGGTTTTTTTTTATCAAGGGAATTTTTTTACTTCCATATTCCTTAAGGAATGGAAGTATGGTGATGGCAAAAAAAATCGTGTTCGAGATTATTGCAGCTTCTGATTCTACTACACTCAAAACATGAAAAAAAGTCGTTTTCCGAAAAGTGTCTGTGTGTGTGTCTGTCTGTCTGTGTGTCTGTCTGTGTGTCTGTGTGTCTGTAGATTTTTTTCTATGGCAAACGATAACTGCCGCAAATTCAAACAGAATCAAATAATTTTTTGCATACAGCCCTGATTTGCAGAGTACTCACGACCTATTGTTTTTGGTGAAGATCGGTTGAGGGAAAGGGGTAGTTTACCTGCAACAGTTTTTTTTAGCAAGGGTAATTTTGTTTGTTTGGCAAACGATAACAGCCGCAAATTCAAACAGAATCAAACAATGTTTCGCATACAGCCCTGAATTGTAGAGTTCTCAAGACCTATTGTTTTTGGTGAAGATCGGTTAAGGGAAAGGGGTAGTTTACCTGTAACGTTTTATGTTTTAACAAGGGTATTTCCTATGGCAAACGATAACAGCCGCAAATTCAAACAGAATCAAAAGATTATTTGCATACAGCCTTAAGTTGTAGAGTTCTCAAGACCTATTGTTTTTGGTGAAGATCGGTTAAGGGAAAGGGGTAGTTTACCTACAACGTTTTTTTAACAAAGGTATTTTCTATGGCAAACGATAACAGCCGCAAATTCAAACAGAATCAAATAATTTTCTACATACTGCCGTGATTTGTAGAGTACTCGCGACCTATTGTTTTTGGTGAGGATCGGTTGAGGGGAAGGGGTAGTTTACCTGTAACGTTTTATGTTTTAACAAGGGTATTTCCTATGGCAAACGATAACAGCCGCAAATTCAAACAGAATCAAAAGATTATTTGCATACAGCCTTAAGTTGTAGAGTTCTCAAGACCTATTGTTTTTGGTGAAGATCGGTTAAGGGAAAGGGGTAGTTTACCTACAACGTTTTTTTAACAAAGGTATTTTCTATGGCAAACGATAACAGCCGCAAATTCAAACAGAATCAAATAATTTTCTACATACTGCCGTGATTTGTAGAGTACTCGCGACCTATTGTTTTTGGTGAGGATCGGTTGAGGGGAAGGGGTAGTTTACCTGCAACGGTTTTTTTTATCAAGGGAAATTTTTTTTTTGGCAAACGATAACAGCCGCAAATTCAAACAGAATCAAATAATGTTTCGCATACAGACCTGAATTGTAGAGTTCTCAAGACCTATTGTTTTTGGTGAAGATCGGTTAAGGGAAAGGGGTAGTTTACCTACAACGTTTTTTTAACAAGGGTATTTTCTATGGCAAACGATAACAGCCGCAAATTCAAACAGAATCAAATAATTTTTTGCATACGTCAGTGAATTGTAGAGGACTCAAGGCCTTTAGATTTTGGTGAAGATCAGTTAAGGGGAAGGGGTAGTTTACCTGCAACCTTTTACGTTTTAACAAGAGTAAAGTACTTGAAAATTCATTTAAACTTTTTCAAACAATGGTAATTGTTGAAAATAAAATAATTTTATTGCCAGGCAATCTGAAAAGATTATACGATAGTTTATGAAATGGTTAATAATACGTCAGTGGAAGGTGTAATGAGAAATTAGCAGAAATGGAAACCTGGGGAATGTTAACTGTTCTGTAGATACAATTTTGTCAGAATGTTTGGAAATGATCATAAACATTGAAGAAAAAGTAAGCATATTAAGAAACATATGTAAGTACTTATTATAAAAAAATAATGTTTGTTTTTTGATAAAGTCATTTTGATTATAAAATATAAATATTTACAACAAGAAAAGAATTTTCAGTTTTCAAAATTTAAATACATTTTTATAAAACAATGGGTTCTTCATTGAGGTGGGGACCATGTCACTCACTCCATCTCAAGCCTCCTCTCCCATTTTGCAGAAAAAGAGGACCCTGTCAAGGCTGATACTTTGACGACAGTGACAGGGCTTTCCACCAAATTCAGCAGAGTGACAGGTAGGCCCAACTCTGATTGGCTCCTCAGATTTCCCCAGCGTTAGTAGGTTCTATGAAAATATTTTATTTCAAAAATGATTTTAAATATAAATCTTAGATATGTTTTATAAATCTCATGTTTTATGTTTTAACATGGGTAATTTTTTATATGACGAACCATAACTGCCGTAAATTCAAACAGAATCAAATAATTTTTTACCTATGTGCCTGAGCTATAGAGAACTCAATGTCTGTTGATTTTGGTGAAGATCGGTTACGGGGAAAGGGCAGTTTACCTGAAACATTTTTTGTTGTAACATGAGTAAAGTACTTAATTTTGATAAAGTATCCTGATAAGATCTTAATAATCCACTGTAGAAACGTAGATGAAATATCTATAAATGAAGAGGCTAGTTGAACGGGCTGGGGGTAATTTTCTATAAATCAAAATTATAGTTGAAGGGGGAGGGGATAATATTTTTTATATGTGTACTACGTTATTGGCAAGAAAGAAGTATTTTTTTGTTAAAATTCCTTCCCTGGCTGTTTGGCTGAAAATGATTTTAAATATAAATCTTAGAATATGGAAGTCATGTATGGTTCTCCATACCGATATTTTTTTTGGCAAACGATAACAGCCGCAAATTCAAACAGAATCAAATAATGTTTTGTATACAGCCCTGAATTGTAGAGTTCTCAGGACCTATTGTTTTTGGTGAAGATCGGTTAAAGGAAAGGGGTAGTTTACCTGTAACGTTTTATGTTTTAACAAGGGTATTTCCTATGGCAAACAATAACAGCCGCAAATTCAAACAGAATCAAATAATGTTTCGCATACAGACCTGAATTGTAGAGTTCTCAAGACCTATTGTTTTTGGTGAAGATCGGTTAAGGGAAAGGGGTAGTTTACCTACAACGTTTTTTTAACAAGGGTATTTTCTATGGCAAACGATAACAGCCGCAAATTCAAACAGAATCAAATAATTTTTTGCATACGTCAGTGAATTGTAGAGGACTCAAGGCCTTTAGATTTTGGTGAAGATCAGTTAAGGGGAAGGGGTAGTTTACCTGCAACCTTTTACGTTTTAACAAGAGTAAAGTACTTGAAAATTCATTTAAACTTTTTCAAACAATGGTAATTGTTAAAAATAAAATAATTTTGTTGCCAGGCAATAAAATTATAGTTTTTTCATTTATGTATTTTTTTCTCAGTTATGTACTGTTTACGTTTCCATTTTATTATTATGACTACCGCAATGAAAAGGCAGGGAAGACACACACACACACACACACACAATTCGCGTTATTTCTGGCCTCATTCATGTTTATTTTCTTACACTTGCACGGTTTTTAAACGGAAAGTGCCGAACCCATACCAACATAACGCATGCAAGCCGAAAAAGTGTCCAGCGTGGATAGCGATTTGCTTCCTGTGGATCGCTGGGCAGTGTAACTACACGTGTTTACAGAGGAACGATTCATAGACAGACTTTTCGTCTTTAGGGAATGAACCCTCTGCAAGATGCTGAGGGTCCATGAGTGACTTCGGAGCGCTCCTTCTTTTCCGCGTGTTTGTTCTTTGAAACGTACACTGTAGATTCACAGCTTTATTCTAAGCAACGTTCAACAGGAAATGTTGAAAATTTTTGTCCACGGTGTACCCTCATACACACTAAACCTGCTCTGATGTTTTAATTACGGACATCATAATATTAAAACTTTGGAAACTTGAGCACTACTTAATGGAGATCAATCATTAACTTATACAAGCCATTAATTTTATGCATATATTTTATATATATGTGTACAACGTTATCGGCAATAAAGAAGTAGTTTTTGTTAAAATTCCTTCCCGGGATATTTGGCCGTAGTCCAATGTTTTCTACAAAACCAGACGTTTCGGCAATGCCATCGACTTCCATCATCAGTGAAAATCGAGTGATAACGTGAGGTGGTATATGTTAGTGACCACAGTACTGTGGTTAAGGCTGAAGCAGTAAGTAGAAAGAAGTAGTTTCTATGGTAATATTTCATTTCGAAAATGATTTTAAATATAAATCTTAGAATATGGAAGTCATGTATGGTTCTCCATACCGATTTTTAAGTCTTTTAATATTGCCAATATACTTGATATAATATTGCAGACATAAATAATTTATTTTTACATTGTCAGGTAAATTAAAGACTGTATAAATGTAAAAGATTAGATTAAGTTTAGATATAGAAATTGAAATGGCTCAAATAAAGAAACCCAGTGTTTATTTATAGTAAGCATTAATCATTACATTAGTAACTTTTCTGTTAACTAAAATAAAATCATTAAACAGTTCAACAATTCAAAATATTCTTAGCATTGATTAATACATTGAATCACTCTTAGCAGCAAAAAGTTCTGAACAGATTTCTCCTAGCACCAACATGAGAAATAAATACTATAGTTATCATCTTATTGTTGATGCTGTGCAATACCTTTTTATGGACTAAAAGGTAGGCTAAATGGTTGAGCCTTGTCTGGGTCATACATAGTTGACCCAAGATAAGTCTTTAGTTTTCGAAGAGCGCTGAAGCTTTTTTCTGCCTCACAACTATATGCTGGGCACACAAGCAGAAGACGAACCAAACTTTCCACATTTCTGAAAAGATCTCTGACCTCTGTAGTCATTGAGGTCAAGGGTATCCTTGCATCACTCACCTTCTACTTTTACAGAAAAAGTTCTATTTCTAATTTAAACAATGATGCATCAATTTTTGGAAAGGGGCTAATGCTGCACATCCCTCCTCTAGCAAAACGTTCCTTCAAACCAGGTTGACTGAGAATTCAATTTTGAAGATGTGCTACAGTTAATGTCTAAGATTTCAAAATACTCTTTTTATAGAATTCTTCACATGGCTGACAATATACACATAGGTCAGTTATTTTGGTAATTTCTTCTGTCTCGGAACTTTCAACTCTTCTAAACCAAGCTCAAAAATGTTATCATTGCATTCTTTAAATCCAGATGAAAACTTTTCATGCATCCTCAGGACATTCAATCCATCAATGATGTGTTCAACTGATTTATAAAGTGCTGCTACAGTTCTGATATTTTCCTGAAAGGACTTGTTTAAAATTTTCGGAAGTTCAATTATGTCTCGTCCCATGATAAAACTAAGATATAGCTCCATTCTCAGATACACTAAGTGGACCACTAGCGCCAACATATCCTTTTTCTGTTAAGTCAGCCAGTGGTGTAATTACCAATTTATATTGTAACGTAATATGTTTTTACAACGATATACAATAATATAAGATATTGAAATTTTAAAATGGAATTATTATTATTATTAGTGTTGATTATTAATAATAGTTGTGTGGGTATTCCCGTTTAAATCTCTCAATTTAAAAAAGTATTTTAGCACTTCACTGTTCACCTCCCCACTTACCATATGTGGATGTTATTACTGTTCTGTTTGGTGACTGCTTCTGCTGTAACATACACTCTATACATACAGGTGGATATTCTATTTGAATACCCTAAGTGATACACATGCACAATAAAATAAAATAAGGGCTTAATTGTGATTTGAATTATAATGAATATTCAAATTCTGCCGCCACCTTCTGATAGAACTAGTTATGATAATTAAACTATTTTATTTTGAAATCAAAAAACTCTTTCCACTGGTAAAAATAATTGAGATTTATTAACAGTTCTGAAATGCCATTAACTCTTTTAAATAAACAATCAACCACTAATATCTTTACAAAATAATAGTTATTATGAACAATTTTTAAAAAGAAACTCTTAACCTCAAGGCTGGTAATACTGAGGGTTGATACAATAATTTTAGTTAGAGAGGTTATGTCCTCTTTACACAGTTAAATTACCAAGTTCGTGTGATCTTGGAAGTTGCATGATACCAGATACAAGATGTTGTCTTTTATAACAATATTTAATAAAGAATTAATATAAAACAAACAAACAAATATTAAAATTAAAAGTCGGTACCATAAAATCGATAATTATCATACTATCGTACGCTGGATACAAGGACACAGCGGTTACTTTAATAACACGTGCGTTGAGCTGCACTGCTGAAATTTACTATTATTATTTAATAGTTGGTTATAAAAATAATTTCTTGGCAAGAGAAAAAAATCTATAATAAGAAAAAAACTCTTGTGATAGCTTTCATTTGATGTATATTACTTGAGAACAGAATTCTGAAAAGGTGACAAGTTGTCGTTATTATTTCTAGGTTAGCTAATAAACGTAAGTAGTTATTGTGGATAAGTAAATTATTCATTGAGTTCTTAATAATCTAAACATATATATCTTATTCATAATGCATCTGATGAGTAACTATCAGTTAATTAGAATATCTTTCGCAAAAAAATTATTTATTAGTCAAATCAAACGAAATGAGTCAATTGAGCGACTAATCATTTCACTCCTATTTGTAATATTTAAATTAATATTGACTTTTTTAATTACGATAAAATCGTAAAAACATTTATTTCTTATGTTAATAAATGCGAAATAATTCTTTTACTTAATCCTGATAATTTTCATCATAATTAATACACTTCGATACTACTGACTAGAGTAGTACCCAAACAATAATTTTCCGTTCATTAATAGGAGTTATTATTTCCGTTTTATTTGTTAAATAATGAAAATATAGTACTCCCTGGTTTTTTATAAACACAAAACTCGAAAATACGACCGTTATTATACACTGGCCGTATTTTATTATTTGAATTCACTCCGCACTGTACACTCGTTATTTCTTTGTTATGTGCAGGTTAGGTGTGTGTAGAGTGACTCATGTACGTGTCGCGCACAATTTAAATACAATTTCATACATTTCTTCATCAACCTTGCCCGTCGAATTATGCTTGTAGACTCTTTGACGACTGAAAGATGACTGGGACGCTTCACCTAAGCGTCTCCGGCTTGTCTGGTTGTTTTAATTCATTTGATTGGTTGAAATTGTCGAACTCTCCGACCCAAAACACCTTGGTTTAATAAAACTTTTAATTTTTTACCAATTTCTTATATGGGTTGGAGACTATAGTGATGTAAGCATTGATACACAAAATGATTAAAAAGTTTATAATCGCCTATAACTTTTTTATTAATTGTCACATCGTTGAATAGTTGGTGGCAATAGATCGCGGACACCTTGGGCTTTAAATAAAGTCTAAACAAGAATAAAATCCGTCCATTATTAACTCACTACAACTATTTCACAAATTCCTATGGTGAATCTTAAAATTAATAAGTTTATTTCACCAGATCTTATTCTAATTACACAATAACACTCCTTATTAAACGTTTTGAGTCCATTTCTCAATTGTTTAATTCAGAAAATAGGTGCAATTACTATTTCCACAATATTTGGGTAATGGCGTCTTCAAACGTCCATATTCGATTACTTATAATCGCTTATAATACTATTATTCCTTATCTAATGACATTTGTTTGGTATTCTAACAATAATATATACATTTATTTACATCGGTTTACACTTTGTTATATGAAAAATGTTGTTTTTCATATACTAATAGTCTTATCAATATACCTTCTCTTCTCTTTTCTATAAATTGTTACTGTGTCAATCATTTTACCATATAAGGTATATAATGTTACAAATGAAAATAGTGTACAACTATAGTACCTTGTTAATTTAATGTATTTATTAGTTTTTCGCTATCTGAAAGCTTTCCAATTCCTAGTATTGGGTTTGTTTACATCAGGTTATGACATGGCAGTCAGTTATTTTTTAAATAAATCAATAACTAAATTGCTATTATTACATTTGATATATATTCTCATAGTAGTATCAGATATCCTTCTGACTACTGATAACATTTTTATTTACCTTTGAACAAGTTTGGATAGTGCATTTTGCTTAACTAACTTGTTACATAGTGCTTGTTTACATTTGATTCCACAATCATAGTCATTTAGTTTTCAATAATTTGTCTATAAAAGTACTATTCTTATACTTATGATCTGTTCTCATAGTAGTACTAGATGTTTTTCTAACTACTGGTAACACTTTCAGTAATCCTTGGACAAGTTTTAATAATGTATTTTGCTTAACTAACTTGTCATATTGGGTTTCTTTTCATCTAGCTTTGTGCTATCATATTTAATCTGCTTTATGTGCTGTGTATTTCAGTATAAAATATTACTTATTAGTGTGCATCATTATTTATAATGAATCTTTGACTGAAACAATTGTTGATGGTTATTTGGTTTAATGAACATATATGATTTTGTGTTATAGGTGCACTCCCTATGGGGTTATGTATCAATGTACAACATATTCTTATGCAGTAGTTGCTTCTACTATTATGACTTCATTATGGTATTTTATTACAATGGTTTAATTGTTGATTAATACACATGTTTACACTATTTTTCTAAACAATAACACAAATATTCTTAATCTAATGGTATTACATTTCTTGTTGTTGTACCTAATTTCTGGTACCTTTGTTGTTTGATACTTAACAAACTAGCTTGTTTGTTATTATTTTTTCTGGACTTTCTTTATATTGTATTCTGTTTTGCCATGGCATTCAGTTATATTTCATTTTAAAACTTAACAAAGCTTTTATTATCAGGTTCTATGAACAATGATTTTACTGTTCTATCTTACATTTCTCTTGGTGGTCTTATGATTATCTATTTTGGATTACAATCTTGATTAAATTGGTCACACTAATTGTCTGTGCATTTTAACTATTTAATCTTTGATGTTTCCACTATAAAGGTAACACATTTTCTTCTGTTATAAACCTTCTCACTTGTATTGTCTGTGGGGTTTATTTAGGTTAAAATTGGTTAACTGGTTACAGGTTCTCACACTTACATTAAGTATTCACTATTACTGTTCGTGATTTCTTAAATATGCTAAACACTGTTTCTTCATAGTTGATAATCGTTATTCTTCTTCCGGTCACTAGTATAGCTCCTTGTATACTTGGAAAATGGTGATTTCTTGTATCGTACATACATTATCTTCACTCTTCGTGTCATTTTTCCTTGCTCTTCTTCTTCCTTTCTTCTTTTGGTTTAAACGTCTTCTTCAATATTTCCATTTGTAGTAGTCGTTGTTCCATCGTATTTGTATTCATATATAGACTGGTTGGTTTGTCATCATTGTGGTTGCTCTTCTGTTGTCTTCTTTTCATCTTACATAGTTATTATTTTTGTTGTTTCCCCTCACTGTTGGAAACTATTGGGCCTGGTGTCTAACATTTTATATTGGCTTGTAGTCATTTTCTTTCTCTCCTTCGTACTCGATGATGCTATATTACACTTCCTTCTTCTTTGTTGGAATTTTACAATAATGTATCTGTAGATACTCACTTTTTGTTTCCATTGCTTTACGTACTTAGAACTATTTTCATGATTTCCCGTCACTTGATATAATAATTGTTTACTCTATGTAACTACCAAATTTGGTAACGTTACATATGCCTTCCTATAAGAATTGATTAATTCTGAATCAGTATACTTATATTGTTCTTTATTTCTTTTATTGAAGAATTCATCAATTGTTGTACGTTCCATGTCGACTCATATGCTTTTTTATTTATATCCCTTCACTTGCTTCTATTTGAATCATAATTATTTCTCTTCTATGTAATTATCTCCCTTGTTTATTTAGTTCCCTAATTCCCTAACATAAGTTTAGCTGGGGCAGTTCAGAGCGGCTCACTTTGGCATACAACTCCACTGGCCATACTAACATCAATAAATACGGAGGGACATCATCTCCATCAATAATAATAAATGATTGCTGGCATTATTCATCAGTCAATTCATCTCAAATAATCAAAAAATATAAAATGGTCGTTCTTTCGACAAATAATAAATATCCTTGGGATTATCTCACGCATCTGCGGTTTATACATTATTATACTCTCTTCTTCTTGATTCAACTCAACTAAATTCTTCACATATTACAGGAATAGTTTGTTTTACATTTCATCACTGGTATACTCTCATGATCATCTTCGTTAATATATTATTTTTCATTCTTCTTCGTCATCAATTAATCTCTTCTCTTTGTATTACATTAAACGTCCTTTCATAATCTTCTTTGTTTTCGGGGTTTACTTCTCTGGATACAATTCATGAATATATTTTCTCATGGTTTCATTTGAGATATAGTCCATTTGGTATAGGCTTTCTTCTAGTAAAAGACACTAGAAAACACTATGGTTGTGTGTTATCTCTTATCTACATTAATGATACTTATTCGGTTTTGTTCCTACAACTTATTATTTTCTTTTCTTCTTTCATATATTATCTAGTTCACTGTCTCCTATTTTTTTTTTTTTTTTTTACGGGTATGTTGTTGTCTCTTTACTGTTGACGTGGCTCTAGGAAGTAATTTGTGCCATGGTTGTAGGGTGTCGATCTCGTATAGTTATATTTTTCTTTCATTGGTAGTACGGGTAGGATGGTATTTTACTTGTTGACGTGGCTCTAGGAAGTATATATTCATGCCGTAGTTGTTGTGTGTCGATCTCGTATAGTTATATTTTTCTTGTAGTAGCAGTATTATTTGTAAATACAATTTTCTTTATCCTTACATAACTTCTTTGGAACATATTTTTACATTACAAAATTATAATATCGTCAACGTTCATTTTCATAGTTATATATTCACTTCCTATTTAATATAAACAACAAATAATCTTCATAGCAATATTTCATCCTTTCTTCATATAGTCAACAATTATTTTCACAATTATATTTTCATTTTTTCGCTTATTATCAGTAACAAATAATTTTCATCACAATATGTTATTTTTACTTCATATAGTCAATATTTATTTTCACAATCATATTTCCATTTTTCACTTAATATCGGTAATGAATAATTTTCATCGCTATATTTCACTTTTATCTTATAATTTAATCTTCAATATACCGTTTCATTGAAGCTTGGTTGTATGTGCCCTTTATTTTCTTAGTTATTGGGTCTTGTAACTCATAAGTGTTATTCAGGTTGTTTTTGGTTACAGTATATGGGCCTGTGAATAGCAGTAGCAGTTTTTTCGCAATACCTTCAATTGTACTTGGGAGTTCTCGGTTTTTTAAGAGTACTTTGTCTCCCACTTCGTACTTTATGATTTTAGGTTGCGATTTCTGGTATTTGAGCCTAAGTTTGTCAGCTCGTTCAACTGCGTTATTGTAAAATTTTGTCTTGTTAAATCTGAATTCACTCTCTGGAGGAAATTTTATAATGTCAGTAATTTCCCGGGGTGGTCTTCGCTCATACATAGCCATATAGGGTGTCTCATCTGTTGATTGATGATAAGCTAAGTTCAGGAAGTCTTCAGCCGGGGATAGATATTCCTCCCATTTCCTCTGCTGGCTGTGACAGTAGGTTCTTAAGATCCTTCCTACTTCTCTCAACACTCTCTCAGCAGGGTTGCTGTTGGGGTGATACACAGACGTTTTGTATGTCTTTATGCCCTGATGGATTAGAGTTTCCCGCCACTTTCGTCCTCGGAATTGCGTTCCATGATCTGTAATTACTGATAGTGGTTTAGTGGTTTTCCCACTTCGGGTATGTATCTAGATATCACAATGTCTAGTATCTTGTTAGTCGTAGCTCGGTTTATTGGATAAAGTTTTGTGAACTTTGTGTAGTGGTCGAATATGATTACTACATATTTGTATTGGTGCCTTCCACCACTTCGTGGAAATGGTCCACAAATATCTAAAAATACTTTTTCTAATTTTGCTGTTGATGTTATGGGTATCATTACCCCTTCTCGTTTTTCATTGCTACACTTGACCAATTGGCATACATGACAATTTTGAATATACTTTCTCACTTTGCGGTTCATGTCTTTAAAGTGTACATGTTCCTGTAGTGCCTTGACTACTTTGACTGCGCCCATGTGACCGTAACGCACATGGTAATCAATTGCTAGTTCTTTCTCAATGGTTTGCGGTATGACAACCTTCCATTGTTCATTATATTTTTGAGTTTTAGTGAATAGTAATCGGTTGTGAGTACAGTAATATGGTGTTACTTTTTCATCATCTTCTGCCAATCGTTGGATGAGTTGTGAGATTTTAGGATCCTTGTTTTGATGTATGTTTATGTCAGATAGTATGTTGGTTAATTCTGACTTGTTCTTTAGTATGTGGTAGACTTTGGCGATGGTTTCTTTTTCTCCCTCGAATGTCTGGGCAATGATGTTCACTCGGGACAACACGTCTGCAGCTATGTTGCTTTTCCCTGGTATGTATTCCCATTGGATGTCATATTCCTGGAGCGTCAGTGTCCACCTTGTTAGTCTACCATGTTTTAGCCTACAATTCTTGAGAAAAGATATAGACTTGTGGTCTGTTCGTACCGTAATAGGGTATCCTAAAATGAAGGTTCGAAATTTCTCACAGGCAAACACTATACTCAGTAACTCTTTCTCTGTCGTGTGATAGTTCCGTTCGCATTTGTTAAGTGTTCTACTTGCAAAACTAATTACTTGGTGATTACCTCCTTGGTCCTCCTGATATAATACTGAACCAAGGCTAAGATCACTATCATCACAGTTCATAAAAAATTGTCTTTCAAAGTTAGGATGGTGTAGCATTACTGTATCGAGAAATTTTTTCTTTATTAGCTCAAAGGTAGTGTCTTGGTCAGACCCCCATTTCCACTTTTCCTTTGATGATAATTGTGATGAAAATCGAGCCGTTAATTCCGAATAGTTGCGCTGGAATTTTCTGTAGTAATTACAAATTCCGAGGAACGACTGTAACTGTTTTTTGTTTTTCGGTATCGGGAAACGCTGTATTGCTTCCATCTTTTCTTGGGCTGGTGTGATTCCAATTTCTGATAAGTTGAACCCCAAAAATTGTACTTCCTTGGCTATTAATTTTGATTTGTCAAGTTTGAGCGTTATGTTGTTTTCTTCTAATTTCTTTAGCACTTGTGCCACCCGGTTACAGTGTTCTTCCCAATTATCTGATGCAATTAATAGATCATCGACATACACTGTCGTAAATTGCAAAGTATTATGTCCTAATATTTCATCCATGCATTTAACAAAAATGGCCACAGAGTTCACAAGGCCGAAGGGTAACCTTTTAAAATGATAGTTACGGCCTTCGAAAATAAATGCTGTAAATTTCCTGCTATTGGGGTGTAACTCCACCTGCCAATAACCACAGACAGTATCCCATATACTGTAATACCTCGTGCCATAAAATCTCTTTAATATCTCGTCGATTTCGCCAGGCGACATGCTGTCATTAATTATGGACTTATTTATTTCCCTTGCATCCAAGCAAATCCTCACTGCGCCGTTTTTCTTGGGTACAGCTACAATGGGATTAGTGTACGGGGAATTGCTAACTTCAATGATATCATTCTCAATTAATCTTTGTATTTCTTCACGAATGGCTTCTTTAAGTGAAAAAGCGATTGGATATGACTTTCTCTTGAATTCAGTTTGATCTTTAAATTTCAATTCACATTGAAAGTTTTTTATCTTGCCAGGTGTATCAGAGAACACATGTCGGTATCGATTGTAGATTTGTATCAGGTTTTCACGTTGTTCATAAGTCAACTCATGGTTATTGTTATTTGTTTGGAATGCTTGAATTTCATTAATCTTTTCTACCCATAATACATCTTCTGGATTGCTGCGAATTTCTTTGTTGATAGACATCTTCTTATGGTCATGGCCTTCCCGTATATAATAGATTACATGTTCTGAGGGTGCCTTCCTATGTTCTACAAGATTTGCAGTCCATTCAACTTCATCTGCCTTCAATAAAACTGTATCTTTGTCCATATTGATTATGGCTGTATACTTCCGCAGTATGTCGCATCCGATAAGTAGTGTAAATGGCAGTCCTCTTGCTACGAGGAAAACCATTGGAATTGTCTCTCCGTTACTTGATACTTCCAACTGGACTTGGTGTCGGATGGTTTTATTTTGTCGCCCAGTGGCTCCAATGAGTATTATATTATTGATGGGTAGTGTTGGTATTGTTGTTTGGTTTTCTGATTGTATTCGGTTTAATTCTAATTTGTCGATTAATGAGACATTCGCTCCGGTGTCTACCATAGCGGTGGTACTTATCCCGTTGACTTTTATGGATATATATGCGATCTCGCTGTTAGTTGTGTCACTGATACTGTCTTCTTTTTCCTCCATTAGGTCCTGCCTAATGTTTTTGAGATAGTTATAGTGGTACATTTTATTAGATGCCAATTTCGTTGCCAAAATGTTAGACCCAATAGTCCGGTTCAGTGAGGGTGTTGTTAGGCTTTTCACTGCCGGTTCCCATTTAAAGGCAGGTCACCGTTTGTGTGCCTGTCTGTTGAGGTAGATGCTATTGGTTCCTGGGCTCCTTGCCCGTTTCCATTGTGATAGGTTTCGGTTGTTCGAGTGACTGGTCTGTTACCTTCACTACTGTCGCTTCTGTTCGACCTGTAACCCGACTCTCAGTCTTCTCGGTCGCTGTGGTTTGAATTATTATGGTGGTTCGGGAAGCTTCTTCGCCCTTGATAGTAATTTCGCCTACCTCCCCCTCTGCTAGCCTGGGCGTAATTCACTCTCCGGAACTGATTGTTGTTGTGGTTCCCGTTACCCTGTCGCTGCTGATTATTTGGGGATGGATTATTGTAGGGTCGATAATAATTGTTACCCCGTTGGTAATGTCCGTCCCTTTGATATCCACTTGGTCGGGGGTTATTGAAATTCCCTCTGTCCACGTGATCACTATGATTGCCTCCTCCATTCGGTCATGGTCCTTGTTGGTTCTGGAAACGTGGAGGGTTATTGAATGTCCTTCCATAATTGTTTCTGTCACTGTTGTTGTTGGGATTCACATTTCCTGGTCCGCCCCGATCGTACGTTTGTCCGGGACCCTGGCGGTTCCGCTGGTAGTATCTTTCTCGCTCATGACTTTCCAGTAGGGCACACATTCCTTGGATGGTCTTGATTTGTGAGTTTAGCCTACCTTGTGATATTCCTTGATTGAAGTGATATGCTAACTTGGTGACTAAGCATTCTTCCGGGATGGCTGGCTCTAGGTTTCTGGCCAGGCAGATCTTGCCTAGAAAATAAGTGGTCATTGATTGTCTGCCATTCGAGTCAAATTTACCGTTAGTAGTGTCGTCCCGAATAATGT
The DNA here is from genome assembly GCA_034769895.1 of Magicicada septendecula. Lineage (NCBI taxonomy): Eukaryota > Metazoa > Arthropoda > Insecta > Hemiptera > Cicadidae > Magicicada > Magicicada septendecula. The sequence goes on from CM068374.1 coordinate 14,849,701, forward strand.
TTTGGGTCGTCTCAGACCAGTATTTCAGTTTGAAAGCTACTTTGAATGCATTGTAACTCTCCACTTCATGTCGAGTCGCTGTCCACCAGTTGTCAAAAGTATTCCGGAATGACTCGTCCAGCATTCCTTTTATAATGGACCATCTATTTTCTCTATTTCTGTTTATAATTTCTTCCACTCTCTCCAAAAATTCCAGTGGATTCTTCACGTATGCACGGAAATCTATCTGCTCTCTACCTTCCAGGTGCGCTAGTCCCGATAAAATATTTGGGAGTGTTCGTAAGCGGTGCATTTCATCCCTAATATCATTAAATTCCCTTTGCTGGCGTTCTGTTAATTGTTCTCTGTCACTAGTCACTTGGTGTTTGACGGCATCCACCTTTACGGAAATCTCCTCACATCTCTCACCCAGTGTAGTCTGTGCTGTCATCATCTCGGCTTGCTTCCGCTCTACAACTCCTATCTGGGCGCTGTGGATCTTCTCAATGTCGTTGATTCGGCGGTTGACATCTATTTCCGTCTGTATCAACTTTTGGTTATTATTTTCTCCCTCTTTCCGTAGTTCTGATACTTCTTCGTGAATCTCAGCAGTCAATATGGCCATCCGCTCCTCTGTTGCCTCTAAATTTTCTTCTAATTTTTTGTCGACCAACTCGATTGTATTTTTGGTAACTTCTTCCACTTTGTCACTGTTGTTGGCCATTTGTTGCCACATTTTTCGTTATCGTTCTGCATTAATTCAATATCTCGACTAATCTTCGCATTGATCTCGTCAATCTTCTTATTGGTTTGATCAATTTTAATCCCCAACACTGCAGACAAATCCTCCTTCATTATTGCCATCTTCTTTTCCAATAGCTCTTCAGTCTTTTTCTGTCCGTCTTCCATTCTCCTGCTGGTTTCATTTATCTTGTCATTTAACTCCTCCTTCAACAATTCTATATTTTTCTGGCTCTCCTTCTGGCCTTCTTCTATTTTCTGGTTAGTGGACTGACTGGTTTCCTCTATTTTGCTGTTCATGGATTGATAATTTTCGTCCATCTTTTTACTTAATTCCTCCTTTGTAGACCAGTTGCTTTCTTCTATTGCTCGTAATATTATTAAGAAGTGGGCATCCATCGTTGACATTTGTTTCTCCGGTTGACTTACTTCCGATTGAACTTCTTGGGGTATGACTTCCGGTTCATCATCCGGTTGTTGAACCTCCTCCGCCGGTTCAAGTTGTTTATCTTCGATTTCCAACAGAAACTCCTCAACATCTTCTGTTGATGTTGCCTCCTTTTCTTCTAGTCTGGCCTCCCTCTCTGCCTCTGCTGCTCGCTTTTTTGACGTCGACCTTCTGTACATCTTTTCGCTGGTAATGCACTTGCTGTCTCTCGACGAATTAGGTGAGGAAATTATTGGTTTAATTGCCTAAATTGCTGATTGTTTTCTCCCTAATCCGCGCTCAGACGTTGGGCGCCACGTTGTAACGTAATATGTTTTTACAACGATATACAATAATATAAGATATTGAAATTTTAAAATGGAATTATTATTATTATTAGTGTTGATTATTAATAATAGTTGTGTGGGTATTCCCGTTTAAATCTCTCAATTTAAAAAAGTATTTTAGCACTTCACTGTTCACCTCCCCACTTACCATATGTGGATGTTATTACTGTTCTGTTTGGTGACTGCTTCTGCTGTAACATACACTCTATACATACAGGTGGATATTCTATTTGAATACCCTAAGTGATACACATGCACAATAAAATAAAATAAGGGCTTAATTGTGATTTGAATTATAATGAATATTCAAATTCTGCCGCCACCTTCTGATAGAACTAGTTATGATAATTAAACTATTTTATTTTGAAATCAAAAAACTCTTTCCACTGGTAAAAATAATTGAGATTTATTAACAGTTCTGAAACGCCATTAACTCTTTTAAATAAACAATCAACCACTAATATCTTTACAAAATAATAGTTATTATGAATAATTTTTAAAAAGAAACTCTTAACCTCAAGGCTGGTAATACTGAGGGTTGATACAATAATTTTAGTTAGAGAGGTTATGTCCTCTTTACACAGTTAAATTACCAAGTTCGTGTGATCTTGGAAGTTGCATGATACCAGATACAAGATGTTGTCTTTTATAACAATATTTAATAAAGAATTAATATAAAACAAACAAACAAATATTAAAATTAAAAGTCGGTACCATAAAATCGATAATTATCATACTATCGTACGCTGGATACAAGGACACAGCGGTTACTTTAATTACACGTGCGTTGAGCTGCACTGCTAAAATTTACTATTATTATTTAATAGTTGGTTATAAAAATAATTTCTTGGCAAGAGAAAAAAATCTATAATAAGAAAAAAACTCTTGTGATAGCTTTCATTTGATGTATATTACTTGAGAACAGAATTCTGAAAAGGTGACAAGTTGTCGTTATTATTTCTAGGTTAGCTAATAAACATAAGTAGTTATTGTGGATAAGTAAATTATTCATTGAGTTCTTAATAATCTAAACATATATATCTTATTCATAATGCATCTGATGAGTAACTATCAGTTAATTAGAATATCTTTCGCAAAAAAATTATTTATTAGTCAAATCAAACGAAATGAGTCAATTGAGCGACTAATCATTTCACTCCTATTTGTAATATTTAAATTAATATTGACTTTTTTAATTACGATAAAATCGTAAAAACATTTATTTCTTATGTTAATAAATGCGAAATAATTCTTTTACTTAATCCTGATAATTTTCATCATAATTAATACACTTCGATACTACTGACTAGAGTAGTACCCAAACAATAATTTTCCGTTCATTAATAGGAATTATTATTTCCGTTTTATTTGTTAAATAATGAAAATATAGTACTCCCTGGTTTTTTATAAACACAAAACTCGAAAATACGACCATTATTATACACTGGCCGTATTTTATTATTTGAATTCACTCCGCACTGTACACTCGTTATTTCTTTGTTATGTGTAGGTTAGGTGTGTGTAGAGTGACTCATGTACGTGTCGCGCACAATTTAAATACAATTTCATACATTTTTTCATCGACCTTGCCCGTCGAATTATGCTTGTAGACTCTTTGACGACTGAAAGATGACTGGGACGCTTCACCTAAGCGTCTCCGGCTTGTCTGGTCGTTTTAATTCATTTGATTGGTTGAAATTGTCGAACTCTCCGACAAAAAACACCTTGGTTTAATAAAACTTTTAATTTTTTACCAATTTCTTATATGGGTTGGAGACTATAGTGATGTAAGCATTGATACACAAAATGATTAAAAAGTTTATAATCGCCTATAACTTTTTTATTAATTGTCACATCGTTGAATAGTTGGTGGCAATAGATCGCGGACACCTTGGGCTTTAAATAAAGTCTAAACAAGAATAAAATCCGTCCATTATTAACTCACTACAACTATTTCACAAATTCCTATGGTGAATCTTAAAATTAATAAGTTTATTTCACCAGATCTTATTCTAATTACACAATAACACTCCTTATTAAACGTTTTGAGTACATTTCTCAATTGTTTAATTCAGAAAATAGGTGCAGTTACTATTTCCACAATATTTGGGTAATGGCGTCTTCAAACGTCCATATTCGATTACTTATAATCGCTTATAATACTATTATTCCTTATCTAATGACATTTGTTTGGTATTCTAACAATAATATATACATTTATTTACATCGGTTTACACTTTGTTATATGAAAAATGTTGTTTTTCATATATTAATAGTCTTATCAATATACCTTCTCTTCTCTTTTCTATAAATTGTTACTGTGTCAATCATTTTACCATATAAGGTATATAATGTTACAAATGAAAATAGTGTACAACTATAGTACCTTGTTAATTTAATGTATTTATTAGTTTTTCGCTATCTGAAAGCTTTCCAATTCCTAGTATTGGGTTTGTTTACATCAGGTTATGACATGGCAGTCAGTTATTTTTTAAATAAATCAATAACTAAATTGCTATTATTACATTTGATATATATTCTCATAGTAGTATCAGATATCCTTCTGACTACTGATAACATTTTTATTTACCTTTGAACAAGTTTGGATAGTGCATTTTGCTTAACTAACTTGTTACATAGTGCTTGTTTACATTTGATTCCACAATCATAGTCATTTAGTTTTCAATAATTTGTCTATAAAAGTACTATTCTTATACTTATGATCTGTTCTCATAGTAGTACTAGATGTTTTTCTAACTACTGGTAACACTTTCAGTAATCCTTGGACAAGTTTTAATAATGTATTTTGCTTAACTAACTTGTCATATTGGGTTTCTTTTCATCTAGCTTTGTGCTATCATATTTAATCTGCTTTATGTGCTGTGTATTTCAGTATAAAATATTACTTATTAGTGTGCATCATTATTTATAATGAATCTTTGACTGAAACAATTGTTGATGGTTATTTGGTTTAATGAACATATATGATTTTGTGTTATAGGTGCACTCCCTATGGGGTTATATATCAATGTGCAACATATTCTTATGCAGTAGTTGCTTCTACTATTATGACTTCATTATGGTATTTTATTACAATGGTTTAATTGTTGATTAATACACATGTTTACACTATTTTTCTAAACAATAACACAAATATTCTTAATCTAATGGTATTACATTTCTTGTTGTTGTACCTAATTTCTGGTACCTTTGTTGTTTGATACTTAACAAACTAGCTTGTTTGTTATTATTTTTTCTGGACTTTCTTTATATTGTATTCTGTTTTGCCGTGGCATTCAGTTATATTTCATTTTAAAACTTAACAAAGCTTTTATTATCAGGTTCTATGAACAATGATTTTACTCTTCTATCTTACATTTTTCTTGGTGGTCTTATGATTATCTATTTTGGATTACAATCTTGATTAAATTGGTCACACTAATTGTCTGTACATTTTAACTATTTAATCTTTGATGTTTCCACTATAAAGGTAACACATTTTCTTCTGTTATAAACCTTCTCACTTGTATTGTCTGTGGGGTTTATTTAGGTTAAAATTGGTTAACTGGTTACAGGTTCTCACACTTACATTAAGTATTCACTATTACTGTTTGTGATTTCTTAAATATGCTAAACACTGTTTCTTCAAAGTTGATAATCGTTATTCTTCTTCCGGTCACTAGTATAGCTCCTTGTATACTTGGAAAATGGTGATTTCTTGTATCGTACATACATTATCTTCACTCTTCGTGTCATTTTTCCTTGCTCTTCTGCTTCCTTTCTTCTTTTGGTTTAAACGTCTTCTTCAATATTTCCATTTGTAGTAGTCGTTGTTCCATCGTATTTGTATTCATATATAGATTGGTTGGTTTGTCATCATTGTGGTTGCTCTTCTGTTGTCTTCTTTTCATCTTACATAGTTATTATTTTTGTTGTTTCCCCTCACTGTTGGAAACTATTGGGCCTGGTGTCTAACATTTTATATTGACTTGTAGTCATTTTCTTCCTCTCCTTCGTACTCGATGATGCTATATTACACTTCCTTCTTCTTTGTTGGAATTTTACAATAATGTATCTGTAGATACTCACTTTTTGTTTCCATTGCTTTACGTACTTAGAACTATTTTCATGATTTCCCGTCACTTGACGTAATAATTGTTTACTCTATGTAACTACCAAATTTGATAACGTTACATATGCCTTCCTATAAGAATTGATTAATTCTGAATCAGTATACTTATATTGTTCTTTATTTCTTTTATTGAAGAATTCATCAATTGTTGTACGTTCCATGTCGACTCATATGCTTTTTTATTTATATCCCTTCACTTGCTTCTATTTGAATCATAATTATTTCTCTTCTATGTAATTATCTCCCTTGTTTATTTAGTTCCCTAATTCCCTAACATAAGTTTAGCTGGGGCAGTTCAGAGCGGCTCACTTTGGCATACAACTCCACTGGCCATACTAACATCAATAAATACGGAGGCACATCATCTCCATCAATAATAATAAATGATTGCTGGCATTATTCATCAGTCAATTCATCTCAAATAATCAAAAAATATAAAATGGTCGTTCTTTCGACAAATAATAAATATCCTTGGGATTATCTCACGCATCTGCGGTTTATACATTATTATACTCTCTTCTTCTTGATTCAACTCAACAAAATTCTTCACATATTACAGGGATAGTTTGTTTTACATTTCATCACTGGTATACTCTCATGATCTTCTTCGTTAATATATTATTTTTCATTCTTCTTCATCATCAATTAATCTCTTCTCTTTGTATTACATTAAACGTCCTTTCATAATCTTCTTTGTTTTCGGGGTTTACTTCTCTGGATACAATTCATGAATATATTTTCTCATGGTTTCAATTGAGATATAGTCCATTTGGTATAGGCTTTCTTCTAGTAAAAGACACTAGAAAACACTATGGTTGTGTGTTATCTCTTATCTACATTAATGATACTTATTCGGTTTTGTTCCTACAACTTCTTATTTTCTTTTCTTCTTTCATACATTATCTAGTTCACTGTCTCCTTTTTTTTTTTTTTTTTTTTTACGGGTATGTTGTTGTCTTTACTGTTGACGTGGCTCTAGGAAGTAATTTGTGCCATGGTTGTAGGGTGTCGATCTCGTATAGTTATATTTTTCTTTCATTGGTAGTACGGGTAGGATGGTATTTTACTTGTTGACGTGGCTCTAGGAAGTATATATTCATGCCGTAGTTGTTGTGTGTCGATCTCGTATAGTTATATTTTTCTTGTAGTAGCAGTATTATTTGTAAATACAATTTTCTTTATCCTTACATAACTTCTTTGGAACATATTTTTACATTACAAAATTATAATATCGTCAACGTTCATTTTCATAGTTATATATTCACTTCCTATTTAATATAAACAACAAATAATCTTCATAGCAATATTTCATCCTTTCTTCATATAGTCAACAATTATTTTCACAATTATATTTTCATTTTTTCGCTTATTATCAGTAACAAATAATTTTCATCACAATATGTTATTTTTACTTCATATAGTCAATATTTATTTTCACAATCATATTTCCATTTTTCACTTAATATCGGTAACGAATAATTTTCATCGCTATATTTCACTTTTATCTTATAATTTAATCTTCGATATACCGTTTCATTGAAGCTTGGTTGTATGTGCCCTTTATTTTCTTAGTTATTGGGTCTTGTAACTCATAAGTGTTATTCAGGTTGTTTTTGGTTACAGTATATGGGCCTGTGAATAGCAGTAGCAGTTTTTTCGCAATACCTTCAATTGTACTTGGGAGTTCTCGGTTTTTTATGAGTACTTTGTCTCCCACTTCGTACTTTATGATTTTAGGTTGCGATTTCTGGTATTTGAGCCTAAGTTTGTCAGCTCGTTCAACTGCGTTATTGTAAAATTTTGTCTTGTTAAATCTGAATTCACTCTCTGGAGGAAATTTTATAATGTCAGTAATTTCCCGGGGTGGTCTTCGCTCATACATAGCCATATAGGGTGCCTCATCTGTTGATTGATGATAAGCTAAGTTCAGGAAGTCTTCAGCCGGGGATAGATATTCCTCCCATTTCCTCTGCTGGCTGTGACAGTAGGTTCTTAAGATCCTTCCTACTTCTCTCAACACTCTCTCAGCAGGGTTGCTGTTGGGGTGATACACAGACGTTTTGTATGTCTTTATGCCCTGATGGATTAGAGTTTCCCGCCACTTTCGTCCTCGGAATTGCATTCCATGATCTGTAATTACTGATAGTGGTTTTCCCACTTCGGGTATGTATCTAGATATCACAATGTCTAGTATCTTGTTAGTTGTAGCTCGGTTTATTGGATAAAGTTTTGTGAACTTTGTGTAGTGGTCGAATATGATTACTACATATTCGTATTGGTGCCTTCCACCACTTCGTGGAAATGGTCCACAAATATCTAAAAATACTTTTTCTAATTTTGCTGTTGATGTTATGGGTATCATTACCCCTTCTCGTTTTTCATTGCTACACTTGACCAATTGGCATACATGACAATTTTGAATATACTTTCTCACTTTGCGGTTCATGTCTTTAAAGTGTACATGTTCCTGTAGTGCCTTGACTACTTTGACTGCGCCCATGTGACCGTAACGCACATGGTAATCAATTGCTAGTTCTTTCTCAATGGTTTGCGGTATGACAACCTTCCATTGTTCATTATATTTTTGAGTTTTAGTGAATAGTAATCGGTTGTGAGTACAGTAATATGGTGTTACTTTTTCATCATCTTCTGCCAATCGTTGGATGAGTTGTGAGATTTTAGGATCCTTGTTTTGATGTATGTTTATGTCAGATAGTATGTTGGTTAATTCTGACTTGTTCTTTAGTATGTGGTAGACTTTGGCGATGGTTTCTTTTTCTCCCTCGAATGTCTGGGCAATGATGTTCACTCAGGACAACACGTCTGCAGCTATGTTGCTTTTCCCTGGTATGTATTCCCATTGGATGTCATATTCCTGGAGCGTCAGTGTCCACCTTGTTAGTCTACCATGTTTTAGCCTACAATTCTTGAGAAAAGATATAGACTTGTGGTCTGTTCGTACCATAATAGGGTATCCTAAAATGAAGGTTCGAAATTTCTCACAGGCAAACACTATACTCAGTAACTCTTTCTCTGTCGTGTGATAGTTCCGTTCGCATTTGTTAAGTGTTCTACTTGCGAAACTAATTACTTGGTGATTACCTCCTTGGTCCTCCTGATATAATACTGAACCAAGGCTAAGATCACTAGCATCACAGTTCATAAAAAATTGTCTTTCAAAGTTAGGATGGTGTAGCATTACTGTATCGAGAAATTTTTTCTTTATTAGCTCAAAGGTAGTTACTTGGTCAGACCCCCATTTCCACTTTTCCTTTGACGATAATTGTGATGAAAATCGAGCCGTTAATTCCGAATAGTTGCGCTGGAATTTTCTGTAGTAATTACAAATTCCGAGGAACGACTGTAACTGTTTTTTGTTTTTCGGTATCGGGAAACGCTGTATTGCTTCCATCTTTTCTTGGGCTGGTGTGATTCCAATTTCTGATAAGTTGAACCCCAAAAATTGTACTTCCTTGGCTATTAATTTTGATTTGTCAAGTTTGAGCGTTATGTTGTTTTCTTCTAATTTCTTTAGCACTTGTGCCACCCGGTTACAGTGTTCTTCCCAATTATCTGATGCAATTAATAGATCATCGACATACACTGTCGTAAATTGCAAAGTATTATGTCCTAATATTTCATCCATGCATTTAACAAAAATGGCCACAGAGTTCACAAGGCCGAAGGGTAACCTTTTAAAATGATAGTTACGGCCTTCGAAAATAAATGCTGTAAATTTCCTGCTATTGGGGTGTAACTCCACCTGCCAATAACCACAGACAGTATCCCATATACTGTAATACCTCGTGCCATAAAATCTCTTTAATATCTCGTCGATTTCGCCAGGCGACGTCCTGTCATTAATTATGGACTTATTTATTTCCCTTGCATCCAAGCAAATCCTCACTGCGCCGTTTTCCTTGGGTACAGCTACAATGGGATTAGTGTACGAGGAATTGCTAACTTCAATGATATCATTCTCAATTAATCTTTGTATTTCTTCACGAATGGCTTCTTTAAGTGAAAAAGCAATTGGATATGACTTTCTCTTGAATTCAGTTTAATCTTTAAATTTCAATTCACATTGAAAGTTTTTTATCTTGCCAGGTGTATCAGAGAACACATGTCGGTATCGATTGTAGATTTGTATCAGGTTTTGTGATGGTACAATCATGGTACATTTCATAATTACCTAAAATATGGTAAAGAGATCATAAATATTGTATTTTCCTATTTTTTGACATACCCAATCCAACCTCAAACACCCGATATAGAATTTACGGTGAGTGGACTATATTACAGTATTTGCCAGGATTTGAACTAATTCATGACAAAAAACGGTGTCACATCACAAAAACAGTGTGCAGTTATTGAGATAAGCAGAGCCAAGCCTTCGTTACGTCAGAGGCGGAGAATGTGTTGACAACTACAAACAGCGATGTCAACAACTTAGACAAAGGAATGTGACGTCAATACACCCCACTTCCGCAGATTTCAACCAGAAATTGCCGTCATTTCATCTGCAGCTCTGATTTGAGCCGGCCGGCCGCCCATTCACTTACAAGTGAATTTTAACTCTTTAGACCTCTGTAGGTGGTTAATAAACAGTATAATATCTACTATCAAAATGTATTAAGGAAAGTAATAGTTCGGTTTGGTGTAGGCGTCCTCGACCGATTAAATCGTTCGTAAACAAGATCGACGTATAGAATCGGTCCGACGAAGGTGGGTTACGTGGGTTGACCAAAGGTGTCCCGTCAAGCGCAGTAAAATACACCGATTGTGCCGATATTACGAACGAGACTGGCAGTGCGAGGAAGCCAACACGGAAATTGGTGAGAGCGTTCCTTATATATTTTGAATCCTTTATTTCCCAATATATGTTATTGTAGAAATCAATCATTTAACAAATTATTCAAAATTTCAATCTAAATTTAAGGAGCTCCAAAATTTAAATAAGTTGTACCATGATAATGAAAGGGTGAGTGGTTGTGTGCGTGCATAATTATTCTAAGTGCTGGGTTGAGCACCACTATATAAATATAAATATATACATGTTATTATTGTATAATCATTTAATCATATAATCATTAAACTTAATCAAATTTATTATTACACATTATGTTTTTGGAAGGGTTACAGTTGGTTTTAAAAAATGTTATGTAACAAAGTAAAGAATAAAAAGGGGTATTTCATTGGTAACAATTAGAACAGCTGTTTTGTTATTTCAAGCAATTTCCGTTTCCTATGACTTCGCGTAACGAACTTCTGGCCCTTGACTTAGTTAATTGCATAGATGGCGTCTTAGTTTTTGTATACATAACCACATTTATGAGATATAATATATCGTATCTATAAATTCAAAAATAACGTAACTGTACAGGTGGCTTCTGGAACAGGGACCTTATGTAATATTATGTATATATATTATTACATGGGATACGCCTAGAAAGAACACGGGAAAAAATTTGCTTGAGGTAACAGACAAAATTTTATAACTAGTATACATAACCCCACAATTAGGTTAGACAATTGTATGCATGCGTGCATTACACAATTGCCAAAATGAGTACTAATGACAATATTACGTTAGAAATAGGTACAACTAATGTAAATTTGACTGGCGAGATGGATGTACAAACACCTCAAACTAGTCAGATTGACGAGGTGCATACGCATGTATCTGTAGAAATAACGAAAGTCAATACATCCATTTCAACTAGTTTAGATAGTAAGCAGGATGAAACTAATGCAATGATGCAACTTTTATTAAATAAATTTGACAGTTTTGATAAAAAACTAGATGAACAGAAAATCGATTCTAATATTAAATTCAATGAATTAAAGAATGAAATAAAAAGACAAAATTGTCAATTTGAGGAGAGAATTAACACAGTAGAAACACGTTGTGATAACATACAGAAAACCACACTAGCCATTGTTGATGACAAGTTCAGTAGTACCATAAATGATTTAGACACGAAAATCGATCTAGTTTATGGCACAGTAAATAACACGATTAAAAGTCAATTAGAGACAAGAAGTACAGAAATACAACAGAAATGTTTACATTTTGTAGAAAGTCAAGTAGAAATTAAAACCAATGTGTTGCAAAATCATTTAGAAAACATTGAAATAAACGTGATAGATATTACTAAAAATTTAGAAGCTATAGATAGTACTATGACTGAACATGAGAAAAATACCAAGAGTAGATTTAATTTGTTACAAAGTAAGATTAAAGAAATTGATGACTTAACTGTACAAAATAGTATGGATGTGCATGATAAATATGATATGATTGCAAATAATTTGACCAGTGTAAAAAACGAATTACAGGGAGAAATAAATAAAAATGTTTCAAGCATAACTGATAGAGTAGTAGTAACTAGAGATTTCTATAATGAAATAGAACTAGAGAATTTTAGTCATGAAAACAGAGTAATACATCCCATGCGATTCCTTAATCAGACTAGGGATTATAATCATTTTAGTAGTAGTAGCTGGGAAGTGAAATTAAATAAAATTATTAAATGTTTCAAGGGTAACTCAGTCATATGGGCTGAAGCTCATAGGTTAGAATGGGATTGTTATAATACTTTTGAGAAAGCTTTTAAGGGTAAATATTGGACAGAAGAAGAGCAGGAGACTTTAAGAAGCCGTATTATGGGAACGGGTAATTTCATGGGACGTAACGTTAGTAATAATAACATTACTATTTATGTAACAAAATTGTACAACGAAGCTAAATATTTAGAGCCTCCTATACCATTTAAGTCATTTGTTAGGTATGTTAGTAAGCACTTACCTAGAGAAGTGCAGGTCACTCTGATGACTAAAGAAATAGAAAATCTTGATGAACTGGAAAGGGTATTAGATATACTACAAAGTATAAATGATCGTGAAATGGGTAGACGCCCTATACAACCAAATATGTATAACCATAACAATAATAACAATGAGTTTAATCGGCCAAGGCCTTATTTCAATCATACTGGCAATAAATATAATGTTAGAAATGATTTACCGACACCAGGCGGTTGGAGTTGTTCTAGTTGCAGGAAGGAGAATCGGGGTCACATGCAGCATTGTTATTTCTGTAAAGCACCAAGAAATAACCAAGTAAAGCAATTCATACCTGCGAACAGAGGAGCCCCTAGTAACAGAGGAGCACCGTATCACCATCAGGGACCAACACGCGGACACCCTGTGCCATCAACAAATCATAATAGGACACAGCCGGAAAACTGAAGTCAACAGTGGTAAGTAGGACCCGACCACTGTTCAGGGAAACTCATGAGGTCCGACCCATCGAGAACTTAAAATCCAACGTTATAAAAGCAGACATCGTTGCCGATTTATTGGAGGAGGAGTGTAACACGACATTGGAGGTGAGAGCTGGACTCACGGAAATACAGGTAACAATAGATAATAGAAACTTTAAAACACTTGTCGATACAGGGAGCGAAATTTCAGTAATAGCCGAGAACATTTTAAGTGAATTGAAAGAATTCAATAAGAATATTCCAGTTTTACCCGTAGCAGGGGTTACAGTAATAGGAGTCACGGGGGTACGTAGTAAAAGGGTGACAAAACAGATACATTTAAGCTTCTCAATTGGAGATATGAATTTTGATAATACATTTTTGGTAGTCAAGGGGTTAAGTTTAGACATCATTTTGGGAAATGATTTTTTACAAAGAAATAAAGCTGTAATAAATTTTAAAGAAAAAATTTTGGAGTTAGATGGGGGTGATCGGTCTGTGAAAATTAATTTTGAAAACGTGATAAATAAAGTTAGAACCACTGGTGTGAAATTGTTACAGAAACAAGTAGTTGAGAATCACTTAGATACTAAAGTAAATTTTTGTATAGAGGGTGAGTATTTAGAAGATGTTGATAATGAAATGAGTAATATTAATAATGAAGTATGGGAGATAAGGGCGGATGAATTCTGTAGTGGGGGTGAGGTGATAAGGAGTGGCCAACGTAGGGCGTTATGGCAGGTAATAGAGCAGTTTAAGGGAGTGTTTGCCGATATTCCAGGAAGGGCAAAAAATTATGAATGTATGTTACAGATAAAGGAACACACACCATTCATGCAGCGGAGTTATCCAGTGCCTTACTCTAAAAGACGAGCGGTGCAAGAGGAGTTGGATAAGATGTTAGATAATGGTATCATAGAGAGGTCAGTGTCTCACTACTCAAATCCGTTAGTGGTGGTAATCAAGAAGGAAGGAGGAGTAAGATTATGCCTAGACGCAAGGAAAATTAATCAAATTATTATACCAGACCGAGAATTACCAGAATCTATAAATGAGATCTTTCAAAAGTTTAGTGGCGTAAGATTTATGACGTCATTAGATCTGACTGCTGGATATTGGCAGGTACCTTTAGCCGAGGTAAGTAGGCAATACACAGCATTTTTATTTAATGGAAAAAATTATCAGTTTAAGCGACTACCATTTGGGCTAAATACCAGCGTAGCTAGTTTCATTAAATGTTTGGATAGAATATTGAGACCAAAAGATTTAGATTTTCTCACAGTTTATGTAGATGATATTTTAATAGCTTCACGTACATTTGAAGACCATTTAGAACATTTAAAATATGTTTTAGGAAAATTAGAAGCGGGAGGATTAACCGTAAATTGGGATAAGTCCAAATTTCTACAAACGAAAATTAATTTTTTAGGATTCATTATTACATCAGAAGGAATTTCCGCAAACTCGGACAAGGTCGAATCTATTATGCGTTTCCCTGAACCGCGAAACATCAAACAACTTCAGAGTTTTCTTGGGCTGTGCAACTTTTATAGGAAATTTCAAAGGAACTACGCCTACCTAACCGCTAAGTTAAGTGCGGTATTGCAGAAGAACCGACAATGGAAATGGGGAGAAGTGGAGCGTGGAGCCTTTGAAGAAATAAAACGAAAATTTAATCTTATTATTGAACGGGGAGGGGGACCCCTAATTCTTGGGATATATAAAAAAAAAAAAAAAAAAAAAAAAAAAAAAAAAAAAAAATCTATATTTTGGCATTGATCCCTTGAATCTTGTTTTATTCTAAAATTTTATAGAATAGAAAAGTTGAAATTTGTGTAACTTAAGAGGTTAACTCATTAAGGAGTTGTATATTTTTTTTATGTAACTAAGTATATCAGAAGATCCATTGTTTTCCTGGAGTGTTAGAAAAGTGATGTTTTGGACTTGGAAAGTGTCTACAAATTTATTAATGTAACTAATGAAAAAATTAACATTTTTTAAATGATATTTCGATTTTGATATATCTTAATTATTTATTAAGATATGATTAAATATGATTGAGTATTTAAAATGTATTACCTGTATTATTAATATATCAGTGTTAATTATTAATGTATTATGTATTTATTTGAAAACTTTTTAACATGATTTTATAATATGTGTAGGAAGAGAAAAAAAATTTTTAAATGGCGCTGTTAATAATATTTATCAGCCAGATGATTAACTGTTAATAATAATAATAATAATACTAATAATCATAATAAAAGTTTATTTTAAAAGTTATAAGTAAATAAATCGATTCATTAAATTTCTTGATTTGTTTTTCTCCAAGTTTGGGAGATAGATAATTATATTTTATATTATATATATTTTATATTTTCAAATATATTTTATTCAATTTTTTATAATTTTGTGCTTATGTTACAATTATAGTAATTATAGAACGAAGATAATTATTATCGATAGGAATCGAAACTATTATTCAAGCTAGGGTTTGTAATATGCAGGCAAGATATTCTTTTTAATCCTTGAGATTTATTATTTTTATAATTTTTATACTTTCTAATTTTATTTAATATAATTTATAATTTTATAAATAGTAAGCCAACCCAGTGCTTATTGGCACAAACCAGCACTTAGCTAAGGGGAACCATATCAGTTAAGGAGGTAGTGATTCAATAAGCCACTATGTTCATATTTTTTATAAATTGTTTCAGTGTTTGGGGTGTGACAGCGGTCCTGAGCTGGCCAACGCGTCAGAGCAGGGGCGTTAAGAGCCTAAGTGGCCTTATGGTGTTGGGATCTCGCAGGAGAAGTCCAGTAAGGTCATGAAGGTACAGTCATTATCACCAGACCAAGGGTGAGTTATTGTTATTTTTTATATAAAATTGTAAGGGGGTTGTGGCGACTTGTCCTGACTGATCCCTTTAGGAAGTATGAAAGGGTCAATGAAAGTTTGTGTGCTTCGTCACACCATCTTTCATTGAGGGGGTTTTGTGATGGTACAATCATGGTACATTTCATAATTACCTAAAATATGGTAAAGAGATCATAAATATTGTATTTTCCTATTTTTTGACATACCCAATCCAACCTCAAACACCCGATATAGAATTTACGGTGAGTGGACTATATTACAGTATTTGCCAGGATTTGAACTAATTCATGACAAAAAACGGTGTCACATCACAAAAACAGTGTGCAGTTATTGAGATAAGCAGAGCCAAGCCTTCATTACGTCAGAGGCGGAGAATGTGTTGACAACTACAAACAGCGATGTCAACAACTTAGACAAAGGAATGTGACGTCAATACACCCCACTTCTGCAGATTTCAACCAGGAATTGCCGTCATTTCATCTGCAGCTCTGATTTGAGCCGGCCGGCCGCCAATTCACTTACGAGTGAATTTTAACTCTTTAGACCACTGTAGGTGGTTAATAAACAGTATAATATCTACTATCAAAATGTATTAAGGAAAGTAATAGTTCGGTTTGGTGTAGGCGTCCTCAACCGATTAAATCGTTCGTAAACAAGATCGACGTATAGAATCGGTCCCACGACGGTGGGTTACGTGGGTTGACCAAAGGTGTCCCGTCAAGCGCAGTAAAATACACCGATTGTGCCGATATTACGAACGAGACTGGCAGTGCGAGGAAGCCAACACGGAAATTGGTGAGAGCGTTCCTTATATATTTTGAATCCTTTATTTCCCAATATATGTTATTGTAGAAATCAATCATTTAACAAATTATTCAAAATTTCAATCTAAATTTAAGGAGCTCCAAAATTTAAATAAGTTGTACCATGATAATGAAAGGGTGAGTGGTTGTGTGCGTGCATAATTATTCTAAGTGCTGGGTTGAGCACCACTATATAAATATAAATATATACATGTTATTATTGTATAATCATTTAATCATATAATCATTAAACTTAATCAAATTTATTATTACACATTATGTTTTTGGAAGGGTTACAGTTGGTTTTAAAAAATGTTATGTAACAAAGTAAAGAATAAAAAGGGGTATTTCATTGGTAACAATTAGAACAGCTGTTTTGTTATTTCAAGCAATTTCCGTTTCCTATGACTTCGCGTAACGAACTTCTGGCCCTTGACTTAGTTAATTGCATAGATGGCGTCTTAGTTTTTGTATACATAACCACATTTATGAGATATAATATATCTTATCTATAAATTCAAAAATAACGTAACTGTACAGTTTTCACGTTGTTCATAAGTCAACTCATGGTTATTGTTATTTGTTTGGAATGCTCGAATTTCATTAATCTTTTCTACCCATAATACATCTTCTGGATTGCTGCGAATTTCTTTGTTGATAGACATCTTCTTATGGTCATGGCCTTCCCGTATATAATAGATTACATGTTCTGAGGGTGCCTTCCTATGTTCTACAAGATTTGCAGTCCATTCAACTTCATCTGCCTTCAATAATACTGTATCTTTGTCCATATTGATTATGGCTGTATACTTCCGCAGTATGTCGCATCCGATAAGTAGTGTAAATGGCAGTCCACTTGCTACGAGGAAAACCATTGGAATTGTCTCTCCGTTACTCGATACTTCCAACTGTACTTGGTGTCGGATGGTTTTATTTTGTCGCCCAGTGGCTCCAATGAGTATTATATTATTGATGGGTAGTGTTGGTATTGTTGTTTGGTTTTCTGATTGTATTCGGTTTAATTCTAATTTGTCGATTAATGAGACATTCGCTCCGGTGTCTACCATAGCGGTGGTACTATCGTTGACTTTTACGGATATATATGCGATCTCGCTGTTAGTTGTGTCACTGATACTGTCTTCTTTTTCCTCCATTAGGTCCTGCCTAATGTTTTTGAGATAGTTATAGTGGTACATTTTATTAGATGCCAATTTCGTTGCCAAAATGTTAGACCCAATAGTCCGGTTCAGTGAGGGTGTTGTTAGGCTTTTCACTGCCGGTTCCCATTTAAAGGCAGGTCACCGTTTGTGTGCCTGTCTGTTGAGGTAGATGCTATTGGTTCCTGGGCTCCTTGCCCGTTTCCATTGTGATAGGTTTCGGTTGTTCGAGTGACTGGTCTGTTACCTTCACTACTGTCGCTTCTGTTCGACCTGTAACCTGACTCTCGGTCTTCTCGGTCGCTGTGGTTTGAATTACTATGGTGGTTCGGGAAGCTTCTTCGCCCTTGATAGTAATTTTGCCTACCTCCCCCTCTGCTAGCCTGGGCGTAATTCACTCTCCGGAACTGATTGTTGTTGTGGTTCCCGTTACCCTATCGCTGCTGATTATTTGGGTATGGATTATTGTAGGGTCGATAATAATTGTTACCCCGTTGGTAATGTCCGTCCCTTTGATATCCACTTGGTCGGGGGTTATTGAAATTCCCTCTGTCCACGTGATCACTATGATTGCCTCCTCCATTCGGTCATGGTCCTTGTTGGTTCTGGAAACGTGGAGGGTTATTGAATGTCCTTCCATAATTGTTTCTGTCACTGTTGTTGTTGGGATTCACATTTCCTGGTCCGCCCCGATCGTATGTTTGTCCGGGACCCTGGCGGTTCCGCTGGTAGTATCTTTCTCGCTCATGACTTTCCAGTAGGGCACACATTCCTTGGATGGTCTTGATTTGTGAGTTTAGCCTACCTTGTGATATTCCTTGATTGAAGTGATATGCTAACTTGGTGACTAAGCATTCTTCCGGGATGGCTGGCTCTAGGTTTCTGGCCAGGCAGATCTTGCCTAGAAAATAAGTGGTCATTGATTGTCTGCCATTCGAGTCAAATTTACCGTTAGTAATGTCGTCCCGAATAATGTTTTGGGTCGTCTCAGACCAGTATTTCAGTTTGAAAGCTACTTTGAATGCATTGTAACTCTGCACTTCATGTCGAGTCGCTGTCCACCAGTTGTCAAAAGTATTCCGGAATGACTCGTCCAGCATTCCTTTTATAATGGACCATCTATTTTCTCTATTTCTGTTTATAATTTCTTCCACTCTCTCCAAAAATTCCAGTGGATTCTTCACGTATGCACGGAAATCTATCTGCTCTCTACCTTCCAGGTGCGTTAGTCCCGATAAAATATTTGGGAGTGTTCGTAAGCGGTGCATTTCATCCCTAATATCATTAAATTCCCTTTGCTGGCGTTCTGTTAATTGTTCTCTGTCACTAGTCACTTGGTGTTTGACGGCATCCACCTTTACGGAAATCTCCTCACATCTCTCACCCAGTGTAGTCTGTGCTGTTATCATCTCGGCTTGCTTCCGCTCTACAACTCCTATCTGGGCGCTGTGGATCTTCTCAATGTTGTTGATTCGGCGGTTGACATCTATTTCCGTCTGTATCAACTTTTGGTTATTATTTTCTCCCTCTTTCCGTAGTTCTGATACTTCTCTGTGAATCTCAGCAGTCAATATGGCCATCCGCTCCTCTGTTGCCTCTAAATTTTCTTCTAATTTTTTGTCGACCAACTCGATTGTATTTTTGGTAACTTTTTCCACTTTGTCACTGTTGTTGGCCATTTGTTGCCACATTTTTTCGTTATCGTTCTGCATTAATTCAATATCTCGACTAATCTTCGCATTGATCTCGTCAATCTTCTTATTGGTTTGATCAATTTTAATCCCCAACTCTGCAGACAAATCCTCCTTCATTATTGCAATCTTCTTTTCCAATAGCTCTTCAGTCTTTTTCTGTCCGTCTTCCATTCTCCTGTTGGTTTCATTTATCTTGTCATTTAACTCCTCCTTCAACAATTCTATATTTTTCTGGCTCTCCTTCTGGCCTTCTTCTATTTTCTGGTTAGTGGACTGACTGGTTTCCTCTATTTTGCTGTTCATGGATTGATAATTTTCGTCCATCTTTTTACTTAATTCCTCCTTTGTAGACCGGTTGCTTTCTTCTATTGCTCGTAATATTATTAAGAAGTGGGCATCCATCGTTGACATTTGTTTCTCCGGTTGACTTACTTCCGGTTGAACTTCTTGGGGTATGACTTCCGGTTCATCATCCGGTTGTTGAACCTCCTCCGCCGGTTCAAGTTGTTTATCTTCGATTTCCAACAGAAACTCCTCAACATCTTCTGTTGATGTTGCCTCCTTTTCTTCTAGTCTGGCCTCCCTCTCTGCCTCTGCTGCTCGCTTTTTTGACGTCGACCTTCTGTACATCTTTTCGCTGGTAATGCACTTGCTGTCTCTCGACGAATTAGGTGAGGAAATTATTGGTTTAATTGCCTAAATTGCTGATTGTTTTCTCCCTAATCCGCGCTCAGACGTTGGGCGCCACGTTGTAACGTAATATGTTTTTACAACGATATACAATAATATAAGATATTGAAATTTTAAAATGGAATTATTATTATTATTAGTGTTGATTATTAATAATAGTTGTGTGGGTATTCCCGTTTAAATTTCTCAATTTAAAAAAGTATTTTAGCACTTCACTGTTCACCTCCCCACTTACCATATGTGGATGTTATTACTGTTCTGTTTGGTGACTGCTTCTGCTGTAACATACACTCTATACATACAGGTGGATATTCTATTTGAATACCCTAAGTGATACACATGCACAATAAAATAAAATAAGGGCTTAATTGTGATTTGAATTATAATGAATATTCAAATTCTGCCGCCACCTTCTGATAGAAATAGTTATGATAATTAAACTATTTTATTTTGAAATCAAAAAACTCTTTCCACTGGTAAAAATAATTGAGATTTATTAACAGTTCTGAAATGCCATTAACTCTTTTAAATAAACAATCAACCACTAATATCTTTACAAAATAGTAGTTATTATGAACAATTTTTAAAAAGAAACTCTTTTAACCTCAAGGCTGGTAATACTGAGGGTTGATACAATAATTTTAGTTAGAGAGGTTATGTCCTCTTTACACAGTTAAATTACCAAGTTCGTGTGATCTTGGAAGTTGCATGATACCAGATACAAGATGTTGTCTTTTATAACAATATTTAATAAAGAATTAATATAAAACAAACAAACAAATATTAAAATTAAAAGTCGGTACCATAAAATCGATAATTATCATACTATCGTACGCTGGATACAAGGACACAGCGGTTACTTTAATAACACATGCGTTGAGCTGCACTGCTGAAATTTACTATTATTATTTAATAGTTGGTTATAAAAATAATTTCTTGGCAAGAGAAAAAAATCTATAATAAGAAAAAAACTCTTGTGATAGCTTTCATTTGATGTATATTACTTGAGAACAGAATTCTGAAAAGGTGACAAGTTGTCGTTATTATTTCTAGGTTAGCTAATAAACGTAAGTAGTTATTGTGGATAAGTAAATTATTCATTGAGTTCTTAATAATCTAAACATATATATCTTATTCATAATGCATCTGATGAGTAACTATCAGTTAATTAGAATACCTTTCGCAAAAAAATTATTTATTAGTCAAATCAAACGAAATGAGTCAATTGAGCGACTAATCATTTCACTCCTATTTGTAATATTTAAATTAATATTGACTTCTTTAATTACGATAAAATCGTAAAAACATTTATTTCTTATGTTAATAAATGCGAAATAATTCTTTTACTTAATCCTGATAATTTTCATCATAATTAATACACTTCAATACTACTGACTAGAGTAGTACCCAAACAATAATTTTCCGTTCATTAATAGGAATTATTATTTCCGTTTTATTTGTTAAATAATGAAAATATAGTACTCCCTGGTTTTTTATAAACACAAAACTCGAAAATACGACCATTATTATACACTGGCCGTATTTTATTATTTGAATTCACTCCGCACTGTACACTCGTTATTTCTTTGTTATGTGTAGGTTAGGTGTGTGTAGAGTGACCCATGTACGTGTCGCA
Source organism: Magicicada septendecula (assembly GCA_034769895.1). Taxonomy (NCBI): domain Eukaryota; kingdom Metazoa; phylum Arthropoda; class Insecta; order Hemiptera; family Cicadidae; genus Magicicada; species Magicicada septendecula. Next base: position 14,871,450 of record CM068374.1, read on the forward strand.
CACAATTTAAATACAATTTCATACATTTCTTCATCGACCTTGCCCGTCGAATTATGCTTGTAGACTCTTTGATGACTGAAAGATGACTGGGACGCTTCACCTAAGCGTCTCCGGCTTGTCTGGTTGTTTTAATTCATTTGATTGGTTGAAATTGTTGAACTCTCCGACCCAAAACACCTCGGTTTAATAAAACTTTTAATTTTTTACCAATTTCTTATATGGGTTGGAGACTATAGTGACGTAAGCATTGATACACAAAATGATTAAAAAGTTTATAATCGCTATAACTTTTTTATTAATTGTCACATCGTTGAATAGTTGGTGGCAATAGATCGCGGACACCTTGGGGTTTAAATAAAGTCTAAACAAGAATAAAATCCGTCCATTATTAACTCTCTACAACTATTTCACAAATTCCTATGGTGAATCTTAAAATTAATAAGTTTATTTCACCAGATCTTATTCTAATTACACAATAACACTCCTTATTAAACGTTTTGAGTCCATTTCTCAATTGTTTAATTCAGAAAATAGGTGCAATTACTATTTCCACAATATTTGGGTAATGGCGTCTTCAAACGTCCATATTCGATTACTTATAATCGCTTATAATACTATTATTCCTTATCTAATGACATTTGTTTGGTATTCTAACAATAATATATACATTTATTTACATCGGTTTACACTTTGTTATATGAAAAATGTTGTTTTTCATATATTAATAGTCTTATCAATATACCTTCTCTTCTCTTTTCTATAAATTGTTACTGTGTCAATCATTTTACCATATAAGGTATATAATGTTACAAATGAAAATAGTGTACAACTATAGTACCTTATTAATTTAATGTATTTATTAGTTTTTCGCTATCTGAAAGCTTTCCAATTCCTAGTATTGGGTTTGTTTACATCAGGTTATGACATGGCAGTCAGTTATTTTTTAAATAAATCAATAACTAAATTGCTATTATTACATTTGATATATATTCTCATAGTAGTATCAGATATCCTTCTGACTATTGATAACATTTTTATTTATCTTTGAACAAGTTTGGATAGTGCATTTTGCTTAACTAACTTGTTACATAGTGCTTGTTTACATTTGATTCCACAATCATAGTCATTTAGTTTTCAATAATTTGTCTATAAAAGTACTATTCTTATACTTATGATCTGTTCTCATAGTAGTACTAGATGTTTTTCTAACTACTGGTAACACTTTCAGTAATCCTTGGACAAGTTTTAATAATGTATTTTGCTTAACTAACTTGTCATATTGGGTTTCTTTTCATCTAGCTTTGTGCTATCATATTTAATCTGCTTTATGTGCTGTGTATTTCAGTATAAAATATTACTTATTAGTGTGCATCATTATTTATAATGAATCTTTGACTGAAACAATTGTTGATGGTTATTTGGTTTAATGAACATATATGATTTTGTGTTATAGGTGCACTCCCTATGGGGTTATGTATCAATGTGCAACATATTCTTATGCAGTAGTTGCTTCTACTATTATGACTTCGTTATGGTATTTTATTACAATGGTTTAATTGTTGATTAATACACATGTTTACACTATTTTTCTAAACAATAACACAAATATTCTTAATCTAATGGTATTACATTTCTTGTTGTTGTACCTAATTTCTGGTACCTTTGTTGTTTGATACTTAACAAACTAGCTTGTTTGTTATTATTTTTTCTGGACTTTCTTTATATTGTATTCTGTTTTGCCGTGGCATTCAGTTATATTTCATTTTAAAACTTAACAAAGCTTTTATTATCAGGTTCTATGAACAATGATTTTACTCTTCTATCTTACATTTCTCTTGGTGGTCTTATGATTATCTATTTTGGATTACAATCTTGATTAAATTGGTCACACTAATTGTCTGTGCATTTTAACTATTTAATCTTTGATGTTTCCACTATAAAGGTAACACATTTTCTTCTGTTATAAACCTTCTCACTTGTATTGTCTGTGGGGTTTATTTAGGTTAAAATTGGTTAACTGGTTACAGGTTCTCACACTTACATTAAGTATTCACTATTACTGTTTGTGATTTCTTAAATATGCTAAACACTGTTTCTTCATAGTTGATAATCGTTATTCTTCTTCCGGTCACTAGTATAGCTCCTTGTATACTTGGAAAATGGTGATTTCTTGTATCGTACATACATTATCTTCACTCTTCGTGTCATTTTTCCTTGCTCTTCTTCTTCCTTTCTTCTTTTGGTTTAAACGTCTTCTTCAATATTTCCATTTGTAGTAGTCGTTGTTCCATCGTATTTGTATTCATATATAGATTGGTTGGTTTGTCATCATTGTGGTTGCTCTTCTGTTGTCTTCTTTTCATCTTACATAGTTATTATTTTTGTTGTTTCCCCTCACTGTTGGAAACTATTGGGCCTGGTGTCTAACATTTTATATTGGCTTGTAGTCATTTTCTTTCTCTCCTTCGTACTCGATGATGCTATATTACACTTCCTTCTTCTTTGTTGGAATTTTACAATAATGTATCTGTAGATACTCACTTTTTGTTTCCATTGCTTTACGTACTTAGAACTATTTTCATGATTTCCCGTCACTTGACGTAATAATTGTTTACTCTATGTAACTACCAAATTTGGTAACGTTACAATATTTGTTCCAAATTCCCTTTGTTCATGACCGCTGACAGTGGTTGGATCTTCCAAATGTTACCAGTAGTACCTTGACTGGATACGCATAAACACAGATTTTGCTTGAATGTTTGAAAACAAAATTTCTAATTGATGGGCTCATACCATAGAATTTTTTACTGTTCTATAAGATTCACAACTTCTTTTCATGATAGATTACAGCAGTGAGCTCCACAGTGCACATAATCAGCCAAAGGCTGCGTCTGGATTATGATGGACTGTAGGCCTACACCTTTATTGATGCCACTCATATTCCCAGCTCTGTCATAGGTCTGTCCACAAATATTTACCAATGGGAATTGTAGACTAAGGAGTGAATCGCAAATGAGTGAGCTACAAGTTATGCCAGTTTTACAGAAACTTTCTTGAGGTTCCAGGTTATCGTAACGCCAATGAACACGGACATTCATTTGTTCATCTCATCAAATATCTTGTACATCATCCACTGAGTAAATAAAAGAATTTGTTAGCTTGATCTTTGTAGTAAAATTAGCAACTATTTAATTTTCATATGATCTGGATGATTTCATTTTATAGCGTTGTGAATTATATACAGGGTATATACATAGGCTACCTTTTTAAGTTTTTACAAAGACAATGAAAGAAAAAACATTTTTTGATACAAATCGTTTTATTGTTTCTCAAAATATTCACCTTTGAGATTTACACACTTTTGCATGCGTTCAAACCAAGTCTCGAAACATTTTTTCCACTCTGATGTTGGTACCTCAGAAATATGGTTTTGAGGATTCAACAGCTTCTTGAGGTGATGAAAATCGGTGTCCACGCATTTTTTGTTTGACATTCAGGAACAAAAAGAAGTCGTTTGGCGATAAATCAGGTGAATATGGGCAATGAGACATTAATTCGATGTTTTCCTCCTTCAAATAATCAATTGTTTGACGTGCTGTGTGAGAGCTGGCATTGTCGTGATGAAGAATGATGCGACGTTTTCGGTTGTGTTTCCTGATTTCATCGATGACTTGTGGCAAACAAATTGTTGTATACCATTTAGCATTAACTGTTCTTCGATCCTTTAAAGCAATGGTCGCGACATGTCCAGTGTAAGCAAAGAAACGAGCAACCATTTTCTTGGAAGTGCTTCATGAACCACTTTTGTTGGCTTCGGTTCATCTTGGAACACCCAAACAGTTGATTGTTGCTTAGTTTCCGGCTCATATGAATATATCCAAGTTTCGTCTCCTGTTACGATGTTGTATACGGATTTTGCATTTCCTCGGTCAAATTTTTGGATCATTTCCTTACACCAATTGACACGAGCCTGTTTTTGAGTTTCGGTCAAATTATGCGGAATCCATCGGGAACAGATCTTTTTAACAGCTAAATGTTCATGTAAAATTCAATGTACTGCAGTCTTCGATATGCCTAAGGATGCCTCTATCTCACGGTAAGTCACATGCCGATCTTCTTTAATCATGTTGTGCACAGCATTGATGTTTTTGGGAACAACAACCGATTTAGGTCGACCTTCACGAAATTCATCGCTGACTGAAGCACAACCATGGCGAAATTCCGCAAACCAATTGTAAACAGTCTTTTCTAATGGTGATTGATTACCAAAAGTTGTACGAAGCGATTCAAGGCATTGTTGTTGAGTTAGGCCTTAATTAAAATCGTACAAAATCATCCAACGAAAACCTTCACATGAAATTTCCATTTTTTCACAAACACTTTTGGTTTAAACGCTCACTGTAAACAAACTACTCGGCCAATATCTGAGCTGCAATTGTTTTACAAATAACATATGACAAATTTTTCAACAATGATAATGTCACATCTCACTAGCGCCATCTAGTGGTCGTTTGTAAAGACTTAAAAGGCAGCCCTCGTATAATTCACCATGGAGCCACTGCCTAAGAGATGGGTTGTCCTCACTGCGAACTTTCAGCAATCCATGAAGGTTCCTTCAAATTTGTAAATTTGACATGTCAGCCTGTCCCTGTCTAATGACATATAAAAGAGTACGAATATTTTAGGGTAGTAACCATTAATGACTCTAAAGCTACCTTTTGTTTCTCAGCTTTTATTTTTTGTAACAGCCTTTCAATAGAGGCTATTTTTGACGTAGCTAAATGTAGCTTGGGCACGCTTGTTATTAAGTGGGCATGAAACACTTTTTTCATGGTTTTTAAACCTTTGAATTGCCTTTATCTAGTTGTTGAGTCCTTTCACTACAAGCCATGTCTGCTTTTAGTTGCAAATGTTTTATCTGCACATATCTGTATATATTTTGTACGTCAAAACAGCTTACCCCATCCAGACAACTGCAGCCACAGAAATGTTTTGTACCAAATTTGTTGAAAACTTTATACTTGTCCTGTGAGTTGCTGATAAACTGGGAAACCATCAGGTAAAATTTCAAGTTGGTATGGAAGACATGCTGATGCAGTTTCGGGAGTAACTGGCTCACATACTGCATCCACTGGTGCCACTGGTTGTGCTAACCTTCGAGGAAATTTTGAAATTTGAGATTCATTGGCAGGAAGTGGAAATTCTTCACATGTTAGCCCAGGAGCTAAACACAAAATATATTGGACTACTTGGATCAAGAATATAAATTTAATTAGGAATGAATATTATGAGGGCTATTAAAAAATCAACCTCCAACTGACTTGCAAGAAAATACAAAAAGTTACTTATATGCCTATATTACTTTTGCTCATAGTTGTCACCACCAAACTTTAAGTTCATGCAGTTAATCATATTTTGGCACCAGCTTTTGCCTCGTTGAAAAATCTGCCGATAAGGTACCCAGGCAATAGTTGATGCCATTAAGTCCTTCACTCAAGAAACTTTCCTAGAGGGGGACTCTTTTAGGTAAGGCCTGCCCTCCACAGTTGAATTGTCAGGTCTGTGGCAGCAGAATTCAACATTTTTTTTTTACATTTTAATAGCTGCATCAACATGTCAACAAACTGTCATAACCCAAGCTCTAGCCATGATCATCACTTCCCGAAACTTGTCATCTCTATATAATAAAAATCGGTATGGAGAACCATACATGACTTATATATATATATTACTATAATATTTATGACTAAATTTACCTCAAGATATACTTTTTTCCTTTAGGAACATGTTTCGGGAGATCTTGTTCTCCCATCTTCAGCCTTCGCCATCTTGTTTCTGGTGAAGTATTTGTGTGTTGGCTTCTGGATGTTATTGAGGTAGTTTGTTGGTCTTTGGTCCTTTAAAGTTGCATTATTGTGTGTGGTTGTAGTATCTGTTTTTGTATTTTGTGTATTTTCGATGTTGAGTGCTTTGAATATTGTGTCATGTTTTGTGTTGATTTGTATTTGTTCTGGTATTAATTCGTTTTGTGTTTTATGTTTGTAAATCTGTAAATTTTCCCAAATGTTCATTATGGTGCCTTTGTGTGGTATATGTTTTATTAGTGTTATATTGGTTATGTCTGGGAATTCATGTCCTGTGTTTATTGCATGTGTGGCTAAATTGGATTTATATATATTTGGTTTTTTGTATGCATTTAGGTGTTCAAAATAACGTTTTTTCAGCTGTTTTTGTTGTTGTTATATTTATATATGTGGAGAGGGGGGCACATTTCAACACTTTTTATTATTTCTTTTTTGTAATCAGGACCAAGGGCTAAAAAACAATTCTGTTATACTATGTATGTTGCAAACACTTCATTTATTTTTGTATAAGATTATAAAACAAAATAATAAATTATTACAATATAACTAATTTTTTACAATTTTTTTATAACTATAGTTTTTTGTTCAAACCTGCCCCATAGTGGGGCACATTTGAATGAGCATGGGGCACGTTTGAACAATATGATTAATTTGAACATTTTTTCAATTTCTTTGACATTTTATAAATAAAACTGAAATAATTTTGTTAGATTTTCTAATTAAAGTTATTCCGTTAGTGGCAAAGAAAATATCAAAAACAATAACTAAACTTAAATACAAAATAAAGTCAAAAACAGCAACAGTACAGATTTATAAACATAATTATTTTAATTCATTTTAATAAACTTGTAATTTTTAATGTAAACGGCATTTTGAAAAACCAACTGGTTTAAATTGAAATACTGTGTAACGGTACAGAATTGTGTGCCGCCCCAGTTTTAATTTTAATCCAGTAATTCAGTGATTAATAAATTGTTAATTTTCACCTGTGAGTAGCCCCAGTACAGCAATGCGCATACAGTTAACCTAAACAATTGCCCAGACGTATTGCGTAACCGCCCAGCAGCAGGCTTTTTGTGAATCACAGTCTGCAGTGTGTCATCAGAGAGTGAACAGTAGTAAGCAGCATTCAGATAGTAAAGTTTGTTAATTAAAAAACAGTGGCCTCGGGTTTACAGATAGGCCGTTAAGACAAATACGGCCTATCTAAGAAAGTGTGTAAACATTTATAAATATTAAAAGTGCACAAACAATAACGCACGCGGCCAACCTAACGAGCTAAGTGTTCGAAAATTTATGTCGGCCGACAAAATAAAAAGAAAGGTTATTCTAAAGTGGAGTAAAATAATAGTGGCGCATCAACCTAATATGAAATAATCAATAACAGTACCGCGGTTAAACAGTGTCAAAACTAATTTATGGTGTGTTAAACAGTGCATTCACAGCAGAGGTGCAAAACAGCGGAGTTCTTCAGACGTTAAGTATTAACTGAGTTTTAACCAATATTATTTTACCTTTTTCCCCAGAGTATAATTCAACATAAATAAATTGTAAATCTAAAATGTACATCAGAGATCTCGAAGTGGGGTTTAAATAGAACGACAAAATCAAAGAACGAATGTGTGTGAGTGTGTGGCTAAATTACGTATTGGTTCATTGTTAAAAATAAATAGTTGTGGTATACCATAGTTGTCATAAGCTAGTTAATTAAGAAATATTTTGTTACTATGTTTGATTTCACAAATTGTTACTCATTCAACAAGTATTAATATAACGAAAAGAAATAAGAAATTTAAATGTCATAAAAGAGATACGAAGTAGTTATTTTGCATAATAAACCAGAGGCAATTTGTTTTAGCACAAACTGTGTATTTGATCTTTGACCATATCAAATCCAAATAATCCTTTCTGCAGCAGTTTCGTCTGAATGACTCTTGGACCCTAATCCGAAGGTAATTTTTAATTAATATAATTTAATTAATATAAATTAATATTAATTTATTAAGGTGCAATTAATTAATATTGTTTCATTGGCGCCCGAACAGGGACTCGAATTATATAATATTTGTCGTAATTAATATAGTTACAACTGATGGAATTGAAAAACAAGCAACTATAGGCCTAAACTATAATTCACCTCAAAACCTTTCTTCTACTAAACATACTTCATATTAGATTAACTTCTTAATTTGATAAACAGCTGGATTATTATTGAAATATAGTAGTGTATTAATATTTAATTCTAGTTATAATAAAAACAAGCTCTTAATAAATTGTTTTTAACAAAGACAACAGCAAAGTTTATTAAATTGTACTTAATAAACAACGGTCAACTGACCTAATCCAATCTTAGATTTACTTTGAAAGTCATCAGTCCCATTGATCGTTGAGTTGTACCTCTTATAGGCTGTGGCAACACAGCTACTATGTCAGATATTTCAACTGTCCACTTATCTTCTTTTTCGGGAAAGAAAAATGTGACACTGTCTGTGCTTGTCTTTAAACATTTAACAACACATTCTCCCTTATCTTTGTCTAACACTTCTCCAATCTAATAAATAATCTTCTTTTTCGTAGCAGACTTGACTAAAACATAATCCTTTACTTGAAAATCTTTGAAGTTTACTTTCTTCTCTAAAATCATATCATGTTCTTTACCACGTGCGTCTTCATTTTCAACATGACTGGACTCAACAAAGAATTCATCACTGCTAGATTCTGGTTCTTTTTCATAAAGTCTTCTTTTTGACTGCTGTTTTTTAAGAAATACACTCGAGTTGAAATTTTTGAACTTTTCTTAACCTTCTGTCAGTTTCAGCCATAATTTTATTCTTTTCTGGTGTAGAAGTAAGAATTCTAGATTTACCTTTCTTCCTTCCTCTTCTTAGTGTATCTCCATTTCTTTTTTCCTTCATTACTGACAAAGGATATGGCCAGATACTTTCTGGTGTACAGGTTTCATTAAAAGGTCTAGATGGTCCGACTTCGGTTGTTGTATCCTCTTTGTTTCTATCTTTGAATGGGGTTAATTCGCTATCTACCTGCTTGCCTGTTTCTTGACTTGCCAAACTTTTATCCTTATGAGCAGGTGTATCTGACTCAATGGAAGCTTGTGTAAATTCTTCGGCAAATACAGTAGTGTCATATGGCCAGATACCAGTTTTTTTAAATGCAGATAGGATATTTGGTCTTGTAAAAGTAAGATCGAAAGCACTTTTTATCAAGCCAGGGAGTCTAGGAATGCTAATTGTGCTTCCAGGATTACTTACAAGCCAGTCATTTTGTATCTGGGCCAGTTTTGTTTTAAATGGTCCTAACACTGCCACATCTAATGGCTGTAATCGATGTGTGCAGTGTGGTGGAAAGGTGCACATAATGATGCCATTATCTCTGCTGTACAGTATTGCATCAAGACTGCAGTGGCTATCGTGATTATCTAGCAATAGCAGAACTGGATCTTCCTTTGAGCATCTAGTATGTTGCTTAACGTGCTCCAGCACCTTCAAAAATAAATTTGCAGTCGTCCAGCTGCTAGTTGGGCTATTGGCCAAACCGATGCTCCCCTCTGGTGAGTTCACCATCAGCTCGGCATGCATTTGTGCACGAGGGAAAACAAAAACCGGAGGTAGAGTATTTCCACTTGCACTGATGATTGCACACATTGTTAATAGCTGCACTAACCACTTGCCCTACTTGCTTAACACCAGTTTGTGCAACAACATGAGGTGCCTGAACCGTGGTCGTTACTCCCGTTTCATCCAGGTTGAAGATTCTTTCCCCAACAAATTTGAATTTTTCAAGCAATTCTTTCAAGTTACGTTGAAATTCTTCAGTATTTTTCTTAGTAAAACTAGTAGCCCTTGCCATACTGGTGTTCTCAGGCTTTGTAAGAGAAAGATGTGGATGGCGTTTCATATATGATTTCATCCATTCTATCCCAGTAGTCCCTTTCACTTTCCACTTTTGAGGACAACAGCCAAGTTTATCTGAATGCTCAAATGCTAGTTTACGTATGTGTATATATTCTTCGTATTGTTTAAATTAGCAGCCATCCTTACTATTTCTTTTATGAATTTGCTAACTGCTATAATTTTTTTATTGTTCGACTAAGCTTTTCGTCATTGCTGACATCTTCAGGTCTTGTTTAGACTTCAAGTCTAAAACAACACACCTTGGTTTGTTTAAGACCTGAAGATGTCAGCAATGACGAAAAGCTTAGTCGAACAATAAAAAAATTATAGCAGTTAGCAAATTCATAAAAGAAATAGTATGTGTATATAGTTAAGACCATAATTCATTTTTGAACACTTTAATATGTATTCTTGTAACATCTCTTCTTGTTTGTTTGTAAACACTTGATTAACTGTGTACAAAGAAGAGTAATAATTTGTTTTACCTGGATTCTCCTTCATTTTCTTCACCCTGTAGAACAGGGTATTGTGTTTAACACCATATAAATCACCGGCTTCTCTTAAAGGCATTCCTCCATCAATAACAGCGCTTACTGCTTGTTGCATAGTGTCTTCTTCTACACGTTCCCTCTTTCTTTTGTAGTTCCTCACCATTTATCTACAAACCAAAATTTACAAATGTTCAAAACGTCTGCAAATTAGAGTAGCATAAAAAACTATAGTAGGATGTAATGCTATTGTAACATTTGTACAGTTGTAAACACCAGTCAACCGTCAATATTAAAATTCTTATAAGCGACTAACATAAATAACATTTCCATCTTAACCATGTTTACAATTATGTTACGCAGACATGTTTACCAATTATTTATTCAATCAAGAACACATACACACTAAATATGTAAAACTTAAGACTTCATCTAAATTTCATAATTTGCCTGATGAATAACTCAATAATTTTTGTTGTCTTTATGATTCTTTGTTAATTAATTAAATGAAAGCATCAGAACGAATTACTAACCATATGACAATTGTGGTTTAGTGTTTTCAGACAAAATTTGTATTTTAATAAATGTTATTTTAATACAAAAGTGTCATTAAGGGGCAGTTTTGAACATGTTCAAATGTGCCCCACATGCCATGTTCAAATGTACCCCCTAAGACATTCTAAAACAAAAGTGACTTGCATATAATTGAGGTTAAGCAAACCATACAACTGAGTACATACAAATATTAAGAATTAAACTTACTTTTAATGGGCACCTCGATACAATGTTGTTACGCTCTCTTGAATTCACCAGGCTCTTACAAATTCAAGCTTTGAGAGTCACAAAAATATGTCTAAAACAGACTTCTGTAAACAAATGTTTTCAGCTGCAAGCAAAATGGCTGCTGACTGAAGAGGTTTGTAGGATGTAGTGTTACCAGCATACTGGTAAAATAGTTAAATTGTTGTATTAGGTAACTGTGAGAAATAGACACTGTTCAAATGTGCCCCCAGTTCAAATGTACCCCCCTTTCCTATAATAGGGTTGCTACAGCTAGTGCCGTCTCCCTTCCTTCAAACTGGCTTTCCAATTCTCTCGATGTTCCCATTGTCCTTCCTCAAGTCCTATACATTGCATAGATTCATCCACTTCATCCCTCCAAGATCTTCTCGGTCTTCTCTTTTTTCTCCTTCCTAATGGACTCCATTCCGTCACTTTGTTGATCCATCTATTTTGGGCTCTCCAGACATGACCGTACCACACCAATCTTTTTTCTTCGATGTAGTCAATTACACTTCTTTCCGTTTCCATTCTTCTTTTGATCTCCTCGTTTTTTATTTGGTCTGCTCTCGTTATTCCACAGCACCTCCTCCAATATTCCATCTCCGTTGCAAGAATCTTTCTTTCATTCTTTTTGTTAATAGCCCATACTTCCGCTGCATACGTCATAATGCTTTGGACTATGGTCTGATATATTATTTTTTTGGTGCTTTTTCTAATATTTTTGTCCCATATAACACTGTGTAATTGTCTAATCCCTGTTCTAGTCTGCCCTAATCTACTTGTTATTTCCTCTTCCATTGTGCCTTGTTTACTCAGTGTAAATTCTAGGTACTTGAATTTGTCTGTTCCTCTAATTTTAACATTTTCGTCTACTTCTAAATCTGTTGTTTCTTCATCTCTAATTGCCAAGTATTCAGTCTATTGCCAAGTTTTATGTTTATTTCCAATCCCATTTTTGTGTATTCTTTATTCAGCTTTCTGACCATGTAGCTTACATCTTCTTCATCCTTGGCTATAACTACCTGGTCATCGGCGAAGCATACATGACTTCCATGTCCTAAAATTTTTATTTAAAATCATTTAAATATTAACTAAGTGGATGCTTGAGTTCTGAAGAAATGACGTATCAGCTAAAATGGTGCCCCCATGTCAGGTGGGTGAAGACTATCCTCAACCTTCGTGAGGAAGGACTGTACTTTTGAATGAAATGTTCGTAGGTTGAACGAGGAGCTGGCCAAAGGGAGCTGCGATCTAATTCCTGTAATGAACTGAGGCTCTCGCTGCGAGTTATCGGCCGAGGGTGAATGATGTCTATAATGTTATCAATGTCTTTCCTGTTAATACAAACTAGTCATTTTTCTTTTTTAAAATCGAGTCTTTCTTTCTTTCTTTCCATTCGTCTTCTGAATTCCAGAACGACGATTCTGTTTCCCCGTATAATTATAAATTTCTCAGCAAAACATTTCTTCCTTAATACGTTTGTGTCTTCTATTTAACACCCACCATTCTGATCCATGTCATAACGCTATATTCCACAAAGGCTAATAAATAACTAGTCATCAGGGAGGTCAAAATATTTTCTAGGAGGAGCAAACAATTTTCCACAGGAGAAAAATATTTATATATTTTTCATACATACACACATGCACATATTAGTTTGTAATTCTTATATTATAACAGAAATAAGTACACAGATTGTATTAATTTATTAAAACTTTTATTGATTCAAAATATGCGTAAAATTAATGGCTTGTAAAAGTTAATGTTTGATCTCCATTAAGTATTGCTCAAGTTTCCAAAGGTTTAATATTATTATGTCCGTAATCAAAACATCAGAGCAGGTTTTAATGTGTATGAGGGTACACCATGGAAAAAAAATTTCAACATTCCCTATGGAGCGTTGCTCAGAGTAAAGCTGTGAATCTACAGTGTACGTTTCACAGACAAACACGCGGAAAAGAAGGATCGCTCCTAAGTCTCTCGTGACGCTGAGCATCTTGCAGAGGGTTCATTCCCTAAAGACGAAAAGTCTGTTTGTGAACCGTTCCTCTGTAAACACGTGCAGTTACACTGCCCAGCGATCCACAGGAAGCAAATCGCTATCGACGCTGGACACTTTTTCGGCTTGCACGCGTTGTGTTGGTGTGGGTTTCGGCAGTTTCCATTTAAAAAGCGTGCAAATGTAAGAAAATAAACATGAGTGAGGCCAGAAATAACGCGAATTTTGTGTGTGTGTGTGTGTGTGTGGCCTGCCTTTTTATTGCGGTAATCATAATAATAAAATGGAAACGTAAACATTACATAATTGAGATATCGTTGCCTCCCACGAACGATATATTTTCTCTCATACATGATTTAAATTAAAATGAAAAAATATAGAATTTTGTTAAAGTGAAATGAAATGTTTCCATAGAAACTACTTCTTTGTTGTCAGTAACGTATTACACATATAAAACTTATAAAATTTACTTCCTCCATCATCAACTACCATTTTAATTTATAAAAAAATTACCCCCTCCCCCTTAAACTACCCTTTACATTTATAGATATTTCATCTACCTTTCTACAGTGGATTATTATGACTTTCTTTTCAGGATACTTTATTTATCAAAATTAAGCACTTTACTCTTGTTAAAACGTAAAACGTTGCAGGTAAACTACCCCTTTCCCTTAACCGATCTTCACAAAAATCAATAGACCTTGAGTTCTCTACAATTCAGGGCTGTATGCAAAACATTATTTGATTCTGTTTGAATTTGCGGCTGTTATCGTTTGCCATAGAAAAATTCTACACACAGACAGATAGACACACAGACACTTTTTGAAAAATGACTTTTTTTCATGTTTTGATGGTAGTACAATCAGAATCTGCCATTATCTGGAACACGATTTTTTTCGGCACGACCATACTTCCATTTCCTTATGGAACATGGAAGTAATACAAAGAAAATAAATCATTGGGCCTAAAATAGGTCCAACAGTTGGTAGTGAATTTAAGTTAATATTTTTATTTAACTAATAATTTGATGCCCGTGGATACTTTTAGTAAATAAAAGCATTCAAGCATAGTCTTTTATATGTACTTTCAATTTATGTAAAATGTTTCCCTTGTCATGTACAAGTAAAAAATTATTTACAAAAATGACTGGTGAATGACATGTCTGTAACATAGTTTCCTAACGGTGGTAGGAAAATGCAAGCTTGAGATAAATTATTATTTATTGTACAATCAAAACTGGTTAGGAACCTATCAGCTGTTAAGCAAAACAGCTATTAAACAGAAAACTACTTGGCCTCACCAAACCACACTAGAATTTTATCTAATATGCGATCATTGCTAGTTGAAAGCTTTAACTTAATATTCCCGTAGCAAAAACTGGACAGTTTAACTTTGAATAATAGTGATAAATGTCAAACATTGTATTGATTTTTATTATGTACTCTTTGTAAATTGTTTCAGCCTGGAGAAAGAGGTGCAGCAGGCGAACGTGGACCCGAAGGTGCACCTGGAATGCCAGGTTAGGTTATTAACACATGTAATCAATGATTTGACAATTTATCATTTATCACCATGTGCGTACAAGAACATCAGACTGTCTTATAATTGTTACTGCAACACACTTCTGTGTGGTGTTTAGGAATGCTAGTTTTGTTTTTATCGTTCTATATTGCAAAATAATCAACATTCATACAGTGTTTGACTATGTATGGCTGTCTTTATTCTTCTGCCAAATGTCTTCATCCATTCTTGTTTGGCTACATTAACTGTAGTATTTCAATCTGTGGCTGCCCTGACCTTGTCAGAAATAAAAGTGAATTCAGTAGGATTTGTTCAGTATGTATAGTGATTTATTCAGCCCATGATTTTTTTCTGATTGGTCAAGATGTTAAAAATTGCCTACAGATTCTCTGTGTACCAGTGGTTGTTCAGAATACTCCTGTATACTACACCTGTTTTGTCTGGCTCAGGTTCCCTCCCAGAGTGTCTTGTAACCCTATCTGCTGCTTGATTGCTTACCCCAGGGACATGACATACATCATAATCAAATCTGCTAACAGCAAGGCCCAGTGTATCAATTTTGATTTACCAGACAGACTATGAAGCCACTGAAGAGATGAGTTTAGCTGAGTTGAGATGTGTTGTGGGGTTTCAGGTAGCCCCGAAATTTCCCAACAGCCTATACCACGTTTCAGTCATTCTCTAAAACATAAAATTTATTTTTATTTGTACACACCTTTTACAATTTTTCAACGTGACAGAATGGATGGAGCACACTGCGGAGACTTGGTAATGCTGTACACCTGCCACAAAATTCGCCAAGCTCATATACATATGATTTCTATTCTCCCTTACCAAGTACAACTAACTATAACTTACCTATAACTGTATAACTAACCAAATACTTAAAAAACATTCATATAAATTAAGTGGTTTTGTTGCAGCTACCTAACCCAAACGTTTCAGTAAGTTTAATTAACAATATTCTGTTGAATGCTTTCTGTAAACAGGTATGCCAGGAAAAGAAGGTTCACCTGGATTACCCGGACCTCCAGGTCAGAGAGGACAGCCTGGGCAGAATGGACTTCAGGGAGCTCCAGTAAGATAAATATAATATGTAACATAATATAATATAAATGTAGTATATTACAAAAACTCAGTTTTTTAATAAAGTAACTTGAGATTCTCAATTGTAAATATACATGTCTTATTAAGATAGGTGCATCTGTCTTGAGACAGAAGTCATTGATACACTTAGGACATTGGAGCCCAGTCTACAAGTCAACTTTTTTTTAACTGTGCCCGTGCATTTAAATCTGATTTTGAATGTGTTTATGAATCCCGATTTTTTACAATTTTGCATATGTGTAAATTGTTTGCACCACATATCCAAGTGTATGAAAAATAAAACATATTCTTTTTAAGGCATTTCACAAAGATTGTAATCATATTTGTCACCACATATTCAGTGAACAAAATAGATACATACACTTTTTACTGAAATGATCAATTAATTATTTTTGACTAAATTAATTAGTTAATTAATTAGACTATTTATTACATTTAGACTAAATTAATGAAATTAATTAATTTAGGTTGTTTAAGACCTGAAGATGTCAGTAATGACGAAAAGCTTTGTCTAAATAATAAAAACAATTATAGCAGTTTAGCAATTTTATAAAAGAAAAATAATTATTTTTGATCAAATAATGAGGTTTGGGTTTTTGATTATTAGTTTGATTATATTTTTATAATTAATTAATAAAGTTGTGTAAATGGTTATAATCACAAACAGAAATTACATTGTTGCACACCACTTTGTAAAAAAATTCCCGATTAGAGCTTTTAAACTTCACAGCTCATCATCAGATCAGAAAGATACAATAATAAAAATGAGACAATTCCTTTATACCTCTACTTGCCCAACAGGGCATACATATTTTCATAAATAAGCACCCTTACCTTACCTGAGGTAAACACTCTTACCTTATGGTTGCTAATGCACCTGGGTGGGCTCGGTCACCCGTGTTGGTACTTTTACACTTATTTCAATACATTCAGAATCTTTCTAGAATGTCATGTATGTGTGATAAATACAAAGGAATAAAAACGTTTATAGGCCATAAAGAGAAGATAGGCCAGCCTCAAAACTGAAACATTTTGGCAATTATCGATCTTTTGAGTAAAGACGATCCATTGTTGCAAGAGATAATCACTGGTCTGTTGATCAGGAAAAAATATATGAGTCCCTAAAATCAATACGAACTCATTCAGCTTTAATCTGTAAAAGTTGAAAATACTAATTTGAAATAGATTAAATCTCCTCAGTTTTCCTCTGTAATAATAGATACTACACAAGACATTAACAGAAAAGATCAACTGAGTCAAATAATCAGAT
This sequence comes from Magicicada septendecula, assembly GCA_034769895.1. Classification (NCBI taxonomy): domain Eukaryota; kingdom Metazoa; phylum Arthropoda; class Insecta; order Hemiptera; family Cicadidae; genus Magicicada; species Magicicada septendecula. The sequence goes on from CM068374.1 coordinate 14,888,393, forward strand.
ATGTCTTGATTTCCTGAAGATGAAGAAGGAAGGCACACCAACTTAAAGATTGATGAAAGGTTTTAATAGAAATATCTACAGAGGGATTAGTATGCAAGAGGGAAAAATGGCATCAATTAAGTAAAGGGTAGTAGAGGGCATGCAAAGGATTTCTGCAATGGGCCCAGGAAAAAAGTTATGCCACTGGACTGCTGTGAATGTGATGATGTCAAAAAGTTACTAAATACTCAGCTCTAGAAGAGACCAGCCAGTGACAGCACAGTCTGGGTAAACTTATTGGAGGAGTCCAGAGCTCAATTTGTGCTTTAGAGAAACTGTAAGAAGAGAAACAACAACAACAACAAAGATGTTGAGAAGTTTTCGTGTTGGTGCAATTGTTTTTGCTGTATAGTGTAACTCAATGGTTGGCAAACCAATGCATCTCGCTGACACAGCAACATATATCTAACTAGAATTATTATTTTGTCTATTATTATTTTGTATTATCTTCACACTCACACTGATGGGTTTCCTGCATTAAATTAATTAATGAAAATATAATCTTATACGTTTTTTAGGGGCGGTCATACACAGAAGCTGAACTTAGAGATATTTGTGCTTCGGTACTTAGAGGTAAGTAAATTTCTGTTCCATATATTGCTGTCCAAACTTGGTAATCTAAAACAAAAAAATGTTCAACTATTTTGTATTAGCAGCATTGAAGTTCTGTTTGTAAAGTGAAGCATGTTTACACACATGAGTACAAAACCTGGATGGATCATCATATGGCAATACAATGGCCAGGGACCAGTCCACAGTAAGAGCAGAAAGAGGGTAAAGACTTTATTTGATTCAGTTTACATAAACACATGTTTTCAGATTATCAGTCTGAATGAACATATCAACATTTATTTAGAAATTACTTAACTGTTATTTATATGCTGTAGTAATAAATACAAAATAAATACTGTGTCATTTATTAAATCTGATCTGCAATGAAAGAATTCTTCTTCTTCTTCTTCTTCTTCTTCTTCTCCTCCTCCTCCTCCTCCTCCTCCTCCTCCTCCTTCTCCTCCTCCTTCTTCTTCTTCTTCTTCTTCTTCTTCTTCTTCTTCTTCTTCAAGATAACCAATATCTTCTCTTCATGGTCAGCCAACATCCAATTAGCTCTGATAAAGGCATGCATAACCACACAGTCATAATAAGTACGAGGGCCATTTGAAAAGTTCGCGGCCTACCATATAAACGAATGTGTGGTGTTTCTGTTTTTTACCACATTGTGGCGCCATGTTCACCCCACGAACAGCTGTGAAGCCTCAAGTCATTACCCCCTCACTTACCCCATTGAGTAAGTCTGATTCTTCTAGGTCCTCAAAATAACCGTTTACTGCCTCTTTTAGCTGTCATCTGAGGAAAATCACTTCCCTCCCCCAAAATTTTTTGAGGTTTGGGAATAGATGAAAAACAGATGCCGCTAAATCAGGCAAATAAGGCAGATGGTGCAAGAGATCGTACGTCAACTCGGCGGTTTTTGCCATAGACACAACACATATGTGAGGGTGTGCATTATCCTGATGGAAAATGATCATCTTCTTTGCTAAACCTGGTCTTTTTTCTTGAATTTTTACATTTAATTGGCCCAAAAGGTAAGCGTAATACTCTCCATTTATCGTTTGACGCTTTCAAGGCAATCTAGTAACAATACTCCCTTAGCATCCCAGAAAATGGATCCATACACTTTCCAGCCAACAAAATTGAGTTTACCGTTTTTGGAGGCAGCAAATCACTCCATGGTTTTTGGTCACTTGTCAACAAATGCGGCACCAATCTTGCAGACAGCTTTTTCATACCTAATTCCTCAGTAAGAATGTGATGTACCCTTTCATCAGAGATGCCCACAGTCTTAACAATTTCAGACACCTTCAAACGACGATCTTCCAAAACAATATCGTGCACTTTATTGATGATTTCTTGTGTAGTAGCACTTTTCAGACACCCATCTTCCAAACTTGCATGACCACATTTAAATTCAGTAGCCCAGTTTTTCACTGTAGTAAATGAAGGTCCAGCATCACCCAACACATTCTTCATTTCATTAAAAATTTCTGTTGGCGTTAAACCTTTCTTAACAAAAAATTTGATGTTCAGTTTTCTGCATTTTCAGCATTGCTGTGAGATAACCTTATTTATACAGCTGTTTCTCCGCAACAATGACTCAACCCGACTTGATGCTTAACAGCTGTTCGTGGGACGAACATGGCGCCACGATGCAGTAAAAAACAGAAACGCCACACATTCGTTTATATGGTAGGCAGCGAACTTTTCAAATAACCCTCGTATATAACAAAGCAACTGAAATAGGCATTAATCAATGTGTAAAACACGGGTGAAGTACATCACCATTGCTTTTTAACATATATGTTGTTTTTACAAGATAATTTTAAAAATATCGGTATGGAGAACCATACATGACTTCCATATTCTAAGATTTATTTTTAAAATCATTTTCGAAATGAAATATTACCATAGAAACTACTTCTTTCTACTTACTGCTTCAGCCTTAACCACAGTACTGTGGTCACTAACATATACCACCTCACGTTATCGCACTCGATTTTCACTGATGATGGAAGTCAATGGCATTGCCGAAACGTCTGGTTTTGTAGAAAACATTGGACTACGGCCAAATATCCCGGGAAGGAATTTTAACAAAAACTACTTCTTTGTTGCCGATAACGTTGTACATATAAAAAATATGCATAAAATTAATGGCTTGTATAAGTTAATGATTGATCTCCATTAGGTAGTGCTCAAGTTTCCAAAGTTTTAATATTATGATGTCCGTAATTAAAACATCAGAGCAGGTTTAGTGTGTATGAGGGTTCACCGTGGACAAAAATTTTCAACATTTCCTATTGAGCGTTGCTTAGAATAAATCTGCGAATCTACAGTGTACGTTTCACAGAACAAACACGCGGAAAAGAAGGAGCGCTCCGAAGTCACTCATGGACCCTCAGCATCTTGCAGAGGGTTCATTCCCTAAAGACAAAAAGTCTGTCTATGAATCGTTCCTCTGTAAACACGTGCAGTTACACTGCCCAGCGATCCACAGGAAGCAAATCGCTATCCACGCTGGACACTTTTTCGGCTTGCATGCGTTATGTTGGTATGGGTTCGGCACTTTCCATTTAAAAACCGTGCAAATGTAAGAAAATAAACATGAATGAGGCCAGAAATAACGCGAATTGTGTGTGTGTGTGTGTGTGTGTGTGTGTGTGTGTGTCTTCCCTGCCTTTTTATTGCGGTAGTGATAATAATAAAATGGAAACATAAACAGTACATAACTGAGATATGCTTGCCTGCCACGCACGATATATTTTCTCTTATACATGACTAGCAGAATACCCGTGCTTCGCTACAGAGTTTCACGTTGTACGTAATGAAAATGTTAGTTTAATTAATAAAGTTTAATTAAAGTAGGCTTCTTAAAAATAAATAGCTGTTGCCCACAACTTCGTTCGCGTGGTCTTCAATTTAATGCGATAATATATTTAGAACAGAATCTATTCTATTGGGTTGCCATAGTAACCAGATCTAATAGTTTTTTAAGACTGCAAAGGACCCCCCAGAGGATCGTATCGAAAAACACCTGTCCTATGTTGGTTCTCCCGTTGCGTAAAATATTTGTGCCAAGTTTGGTTGAAATCGGTCCAATGGTTTAGGTGGAGACGTGGAAGACCCCAAAGGACCCCCCAAAGGTTCGTATCGAAAAAAACACTTGTCCTATGTTGGTTCTCCCTTTGCGTAAAATATTTGTGCCAAGTTTGGTTGAAATCGGTCCAGTGGTTTAGGAGGCGATGTGGAAGACCCCAAAGAACCCCCAAAAGGACCCCATCGAAAAAACACCTATCCTATGTTGGTTCTCCCATTGCATAAAATATTTGTGCCAAGTTTGGTTGAAATCGGTACAGTGGTTTAGGAGGAGATGTGGAAGAAACCTTCGCGGACGTGCGCACAACAACTCACCGAAGTTTCATCGCAATCGGATGAATGGTATAGGAACGCATACGGGACAAACAAAGAAACATTCATTTTACATAAGAAGATGTAAACTATACCACTTACTTGACATAAACCGTGATAGCTAAGCTAATGTACAACATATATGTATTAATTATACACATAAATGTTCCTCGATAGACACTCTATCTATTGGCGAAAACTTGAATAAAATCCGTTCAGTACTTCCTGAGATTAGCGATTTCAAACACAGAGAGAAAACGGACCGACTTTACTTTATACTATGTACAGATTTACATTAAAATGAAAAAATTATAATTTTATTGCCTGCCAACAAAATTATTTTATTTTTAACAATTACCATTGTTTGAAAAAGTTTAAATGAATTTTCAAGTACTTTACTCTTGTTAAAACGTAAAAGGTTGCAGGTAAACTACCCCTTCCCCTTAACCGATCTTCACCAAAATCAAAAGGCCTTGAGTTCTCTACAATTCAGTGACGTATGCAAAAAATTATTTGATTCTGTTTGAATTTGCGGCAGTTATCGTTTGCCATAGAAAATACGCTTGATAAAAAACGTTGCAGGTAAACTACCCCTTTCCCTCAACCGATCTTCACCAAAAACAATAGGTCTTGAGTACTCTACAAATCACGGCTGTATGCAAAAAATTATTTGATTCTGTTTGAATTTGCGGCTGTTATCGTTTGCCATAGGAAATACCCTTGTTAAAACATAAAACGTTACAGGTAAACTACCCCTTTCCCTTAACCGATCTTCACCAAAAACAATAGGTCTTGAGAACTCTACAATTCAGGGCTGTATGCGAAACATTATTTAATTCTGTTTGAATTTGCGGCTGTTATCGTTTGCCAAAAAAAAAAAATTTCTCTTGATAAAAAAAACCGTTGCAGGTAAACTACCCCTTTCCCTCAACCGATCTTCACCGAAAACAATAGGTCATGAGTACTCTACAAATCAGGACTGTATGCAAAAAATTATTTGATTCTGTTTGAATTTGCAGCTGTTATCGTTTGCCATAGAAAAAAAATCTACACACAGATAGACAGACAGACACACACACACAGACACTTTTCGGAAAACGACTTTTTTTCATGTTTTGAGTGTAGTACAATCAGAATCTGCAATAATCTCGAACACGATTTTTTTTGCCATCACCATACTTCCATTCCTTAAGGAATATGGAAGTAATACAAATCAAAAGCGGGCCCTGAAATTCAGTTTGATCGATCTACTCATCTGAACATTTCATCACTTGCATCATTACAACTTTATAAATTTTCCAAAAATCTGTGCACAAGTGGACACAGGAAAGTAAGAAATATAACACAAAAATTAAATAAATAAAATGAAAATTATGGACATTGATGGAATACCCGTATCAGATACAAGATATCAAACACATTTTAATTTTCTCAACTGCAATATAGGTTATGATTGGGATTCTGATGTTGAATTAAAATTCAGAAATTAAAACACCAAAAATTCAGAAATCTATAGTATAATAATTCGAATTTTAAATTTTAAGATGTGTTAATTTTTTAAGTCTCAGGTGTCTTCTCTGGGAATACTGATAGGAAGATAACAGATTTCAGGCAATTTGTGGTATAATACATTGAAAGTTAAGGACAATAGTAAGAAGGACACAAAATCGAGATTCTGTACTAAATGGCCATACTTGTGCTGTTGTACAGTAGGTAGCGAGTGTTGGGTACCCAAGAAAAAGGTAAGGACAAGAAGATTTCCCAATTCCACAGATGAAATGAAATTTCTGTGGAATGATCAGGGTTCACTAGGCAGGACAGAATATAAAATGAGCAACTGTGATACACCTTGACATTTATAATATCAGTGACAGAATAGATGAAATAATTAAACCAAGTTGGAAGCACCATATCGATAGAAAGGGCTGGTGAAGATTACCAAAGATAAAAGAAAATCAATAAGAGTTTCAGAATCAGTCGACATGAAGAGGTTGATGTGTTGTGTGTACGTCCATAGCATGTCAAGTGATAGATGACCTGAGAGGGTGAATGATGGTCACCTCCTAATAGAAGAAAAATTGGTTGACCAAAGAACATGAGGAGTAAGCAACACATAATAGGGGGCTCATGGATTGGTATTGTTTGTTTAAACAAAAATGGAAGCTAGGCTGCAACAGATAGAGTCAACCACAAAAACAACTCGCTATAACAATATAATAATTGCAGGAGGTCCTCGACTTTCGAACATAATGCGTTCCTGAAAACATGTTTGAAACTCGAATTGTCCAAAAGTCGAGTTCTGTACAGAACATTTAGTAGGCTGTATTTACTTTAGCATACTATGCACATAGCTTTAGTAGGATTGGTTCTTTGAACTGCAAAACACTGCACTGTAATGAATTCAGATATTGTTCTCGCTTAAATTTACATCATATGACCACTCTTACTACTAGAAATACATAATACAGTAAAATACTAATGTAATTATTATTTTCATACATTTGTATAGTTTATGACCAGTGTTGTGGAACAGCCTACAGCACAGTATTAGTATCTAAACACTTTGCATTGTTTATGTATATTAATGGCCTATCATTAATTATTAAAACCATGGTAGCAGGAATAATAATGACTATTTCACTTGACTTAATGCTTATTCACTTCCTCACACCTACATCAGTGTTTGAAAGTCTGAAGCAATAGCGAATAAAGGGTATCAGTTTTGAATGTTTGAAAGAGCGAAATGTGTGAAAGTCGAATGTCTGAAAGTAGATGACCTGTATTATAAATATAATTATTAATATTATAATATTTATTACTACATTTCATTATATATCAGTTTTCTAATCATAATTGTTAAATAATTGTTTGTTAATAGTTTGTAGCACTTGAACAGGGTATGTCAGTGGTGGTTCCAATGCAGAGAGAACTAAAAAATAAAATCTGACTTCAACAACAGCAAGTAGAAACTTGTAGAAATCCAAAACCTCAAAGAATATTCAAGAGTGAAATTTTATAAAAAATGTGAAAACAACTAAAAAAAGATCAAAAACAAATATACTGCTTCCCTATGACTTTATAATTTTTTAGAAACATGTCACAATCAATTTCTGGCCCCACCATTGATATAAACCTTATACTACAGTAACCAATAAAAAACAAACAAAAAACATTTAAACAATCTGCTTAGAGTTGATTGTTACATGTTTCATGAGTTCCATAACATCGTGTTTTCTAGATCAACTGAGCGAATTGTCGCTAACAATGGTGGGTCCTCCAGGTCCACCGGGACGCAGCAAACCTGGAAGACCAGGGCTTCCTGGAGTCCAAGGACCTCAAGGTTGGCTACTGAGAATGTCAATTATAATTTTAAGTAATCATTTGTTTCAGTGTTCTTCTGTAAAATAGCCAATTCCATTTACAACACCCAATAGTGGTATGTATGCCATTTGTCAGGCAACTAACCTAGTTATCTTTTATGAGTACATAGATTTCATGAATGAAAATCCGTTCATGATAGCCCTCCATTTGTCAGCTCAGCGGCAAGCAACTGTCTGCAATAACAGTCAGAGTTGTCTCTTTAAAACAGTATTAAATGTGTACATTTACTCATACAAAATAATTTATTACTGATGCCATAACCAAACCATATTTTATTTTTGAAAAAAGTCTAACTTATACCGGTATTGGTTTACAATTCCAAAAATGTTTGTGAATATAAATCACTTTTGTCAATATATACAAATGTACCTAGTTTACATGTAACGTACCTACTAACAAGAAAATAGAGCAAAATTCACTGATATATATTGTTCTAATAATATTTGACGACTGTGATACACTTTGAACCAGTCAGGCAAACACAGTCCAACTTCACATTCAGGCTACCACCAGTTTAGGCTTTGAATCTGTCTGGATATATCTGGATCTAACATTCCATATTAATCTAACATTTAAAAGAAATTAAAAATACTTTCCAACCATATTTAGACACCAGTGGACTTTGTACAAGATCACATATGACAACAGATGTTGTACAAGAGCTAGTCACGGTTGTGGCGTAGGTGACTAAAATACCTAGCCCGAGTTGGGCTCGAGATTGCCACAGAAAGTGTGGCAATATGCATTGGAGGGGGGGTTGAGTGTTAAGAACAATACAGTTTTTTTAGGAGCATTAACTCCAGATATTTTGTTTACTACTGATTTGAGACTCAGTCTATCCATTGTAGATGTCACAATGTTGGAAATGTGCTGAAACATTTGGTGTTATTGTTAATGAAATGTATGATGAACCAGAATTGCATTTAGTGTTATTTTAAAAAAATAATGGTATCAAGAAATGTTATGTTTATTATCTTTTATAGAGGTTCCCAATACATTTTTTTGGCCTCACAAAGAAAGCTAGTTTTTCACTTCAAAATATATTTTATTTTTTAATATAATCTCCTTTAGCATCAACACACTCAGTCCAGCAATGCTCCAACATCGTTGTACCATTCCTGTAGAAGCTTTCCAGAAGGTTTGAAAATACCACTCAACAGCTGCTACCAATTATTCATTTGATTGGAAATGTTTTTTTGACTTACAAATTTATTGAGATTTGGGAAGAGATGAAAGTCTGAGGGGTCCAAAATCTGCTAAGTTCATTTTTAAAATCCCTTACTTAGCCCACTGCCAAAGCAGATTTGTGAGCTGGCATATAGTGGTTATGAAAGAAGATTGTTTCCTTTGCTAAAATAGGTCATTTTAATAATTTTTTTTGATCCAGCTTATCCAGATAGGATGCATAATATTTCAAGGTAACATTGTACAGTAGTTGTTTAAATAATGACATTTCTTTAGTGTCCCAAAAAATTGATGCCATAACCTCGCCTACAGATGGAACAATCTTTGCTTTTTTTTGGTACAGGACAACCAGCCTCTGTCCATTGTTTTTACCACACCTTTGTTTCATGTGGTGTGTAATTAAAAACCCAATTTTCATCAGCAGTTACAAATTAGTGAACAAAATCAGTTTTGTTGCTGCTGAGTCAATACAAATTCTCTTCAAATGAGAGACAAGACAAACTCTTGTCCACATGTGTTTTTGATCGTGTGTCAGCAAATGAGGCACCCACCTTGCACACATCTTCTTCATACCTAAAACTTCAGTTAACACATGATTTACTGACTCTTTTCAAAGTGCCTATAGCCTCCATTATTTCATGCTGTTTTATCACTCAATCATCCAAAACCATGCATACACCTTCTGAAGAATTTCTTCAGAGAAAATAAACTTAATACAAAATATTAGAAGTGAAACAGCCTACCAGTTACACACTGGACATATACCAAAGTACACACGCACCAACATTATACATTGCTTGAGAGTCGACGACAGTTTTTGTTAAACTAACATGTGTGATTGTTGTGAATATTTATTTCTAAAAACATTGGTTTTATAATGACACAATTACTATTATTCCTACTTTTAAATGCATATTGAAAGAAAGTTTATTTGTAACTAAAGTCATAAATTTAATTAAGAAAGTCTTGTTAGTGGTTATAATCACAAACAGAATTAACACAGTAGATCTGTTTCCGATCTGACGATGAGCTGTGAAGCTTGAAAGCACTAATCGGAATAATTTTTCTATAGTGGTGTGCGACAGTGTTAATTCTGTTTGTAAAGTCATAAAGTCATTTACAATGCATACAGTCTTATGAAACCTAAAACCTCAAAATTTCAGAACAAAGTTGCAAGAGCAGATGGCTCATACAGAGAGGCTACCTCCAAGCAGTGTGTATAGAATTGTTATGCAAGCATCAGCATCTATGAAAATTAAAAAAAAAAAACTTTTAGTGCGCCTCCAAAAAATTACATAGCATGTTGTGCATGAATTTCATATCACACACATAGGGAGAGGCTGATACTGAAATTAATTCAGAGAGTTCACAAAGATTTACGGGAGTATAATGGCAGTTTTTTTTTATAATATTTTTATAATATTCATGCGCAATACATATTGAATATTTATGCTTATTTGTATCATACCAAACAAATTCACACATATATCCACAAACCTACAAAAATATATAATTGTTCTATTTGAAAACCTCAGAGAGGAGATACTGAAGTATTTGGGAAGAAGGATTCAGTGGAATCATCGGCTGAAAAAGAGACTAGCTTGAAGGTTAGTCTACACATTTTCCTCAGGACAAATGAGATTTAATTAAGATTCTTCCCATATAATTATATTTGTACAGTTATTTATAACCCTTACTTTAATACACACAATTGGCTTAGAAATAGGCCTACATTAAATCTTTTATGGAATTTCATTGAAATTTTTAGTACCTTTTGAGGGAGGTCAATTATATGCCACTGCTGCCAAAATTCCTTGGACATCCTGTCATCCACTGTGAGATACTGTATATAACTAGAGGATAATTTATTCAGAGGACAGTTATTAGATTTGTTTAGAGTCTTTTTGTTCCTGCTTCTCTGAGTGTCAGGCAGGTTCCTACTTGCCATTCATACATGCATGAGAAATTCATGTCTGATATTTTCAGTTATAATAAATAGACTTTGAGGCTATGACTGTATAATTGTATTCTGTTATCTGCTGGTACTAAGTACAGAAATCTACTGGAACAAACAACCTCTTCAAACATGTCAAGTAAAAATGCTGGGAAAACATTCATGGGGCTTTCAGTGGAACATTAAACAGATGGTTACTTAACACTCGATGTAATTACTTAAATGATTAACCAACATGTATATTTGTTTGTTGTTAACAAGTTTTTAGGCAGTTACTTGAGCATGGCGCTACACAGGCATTAACAGAGTCATTGTTGTGCATCACAATCATACTGGCTGTTAGTACTTTTAGTTTGCTTTGTAAACTTATTTGCAGACAGAATGGATGAATTAATGTCAGGACTGTTTGGACCCCCTGGGCCCCCTGGATTGGGAAGACCTGGGAAGAGGGGGCGCATTGGAACCCCAGGCATCCCAGGTAGCCCATAAATCCTTACCACGTTTTATTTACATTAAACTTAACATTGGTTAGGTCAGAGCTGTTCAGTATTTGAGTTTAGTTGTCTTCTTTCAACTAATCAATTTTTTTTTTAATTTGTCTGATTTTATTAGACGTCATCAATGTCAAATTAAATTTTTATTTAATAGACATATTAGTACAATAGTAAAGAGTTAATAAATGTATAAATTATAATTCACAATATATAGATGCAAGCATAAAATGTAATAAACTAAATTAAATTGAAGGAGTAAAGAACATCAGATGTAAACAAAATTCATTCTCACATCAAACTTTATATCAGTTAACTTCTTTATATAATTTACCAGTACATTTGTATTTATCATTATTAATAAGGAAATATTATTCTACATTTTCATCTCATTTAAAATTGTTTGATTTGTTTTAATTTGTAACAGTTCCTTTTTAGGATGTTTTAAATTATTAATGTTATATAAGTCAATACATTCAGCTCACTTGAGACACGTTTCAGGCACTGATTTATAAAGCACTATATATGTAAATTGTTGGTTTATTGGTTGGTAGCAGTAGGTTGTAAGATGGTACATACTCAATCCCATTGTTGCCAAACAAAATAATAAACCAATTCATAAACAGTTGAACTTGATCACATGACTGACAAGTGATGTACAGATACAGATCAAATAATGTCTCATGTAAGGTGAACACACCCAACCGACAAATTGTGTCGTCTTTTAGGCAGTGATCAAAATGAAACACTTGTATGATTGTCAACACCTTGTTTATATATCATATCACAAATAATTTTTTACAAATGAAAATATAACACAAAAATGCAATTTTGATTCACAACTGTGATATCAGCTATTAACACAACCATAATTTTTACAAACAAAAAGATACCATACAAATATAATATTGATCCACAAATATGGTATCACACACTAATTCTCTAACTCACTTAACTGAACTCTTAATAAATACAACTCATTCCTTCTGTCTCTACAGACTTATGTATCTTACTTGTCTTTTCTTCCCGTATGCTTTTCGCCGTGATGTGCGCCTTCGTCAGCAGTTTGAGACAGACTACCAGTAACTTGTAATGGTGTTTATTTGTATATTTCATATTGTTCTACTGTATGAAATATACAAACACTACACAACACAACCGAACAGCATACTTAACGACCAATTACACTATAAATCACACACACTTTTTGACACAATTATACATAAAACTAACAATAATTTGGATCCCCGCGCCAATCCCATTCTTCCACACACCACCCCCACTAAACCTTCCAAATAAAAGGTGAACAATCAAAACAACTAAACAGACTTATGTATAGTTGGTAAACATGCGTTATTTGATTATCAGACACTACTAGAAATATCTAGGCTATTTCAGGCACAGATTCGAGAATCTAGTAGAACACACTATGTTTAACTTTCAATGTATAGTACATTGATACAGAACATTTAATATATTCTGTAAATAGTGTCTCTATAAATCATCAATATACTCATACATAAGTTATACTTGAATTGTGAATAACGTAAGTACAAGTGAGTAACATAAGCTGCATAATTAAACTACTCGTTCTAATGACAAACTGTAAGTAATGTTAGTATTAATTGCACTGTACTAATATTTATTTAATTCCAATTATCAAATTCCAACAATCTGCTAGAAGACATATTGCAGTGAATGGATGACATCTTGTATGATACAACAGACTGGAATATAATAATGCCAGATAACACTCAAATTATTCAACTCTGAATTACGCTATAATTTGTCCTATGCTGAAATGTAAACTAGACCTATCTGCAATATGGATGTACAGTATATATAAATTGTAGTGCATAAAAATTATAAATAATGGAGTCGAAATATTCATCATCATATAATAAATAAAGAAAAACTATTTTTGGAAAATGGAGATGTTGGTGTTCAGTGTGTACATGATTGTATGTGTGAACATGTGTAGACGGGGCAATCCATGCATGTTTTGAGTATTGTGTACCATTTGTGAAATATGCACTTTGACTGCCTCACATCTGACTTAACTGTTTAATAAGCTTGTAAATACTTTTTGATGATGTAAATACAAAATACTACCATGCTCAGACAAAAAAAAACTTTTTTTCTGTCTTCGCACACACTGTTTAACATTATTTAGTGATAAGTTTTTTTGGTATTTCACTTGTTACATCTCTGACATTACTAACAGTTATGAAGGCAACACTCAAATGTTGTTTACAATGGGATAAAATTCTCTGCCATCTACATGAAGTTTAATACTCAACAGAGGCTGTAGACCTGTTCCAAATCTTTGTTTGCTTGACAACTCTTGGCCAATCTCATTGGTAGTGGTATAAAAATAAAAACAGATTTGTGTACACAGTATTTTATTGATTTGTGTTAGACTTTTATTAATAAATTTTAATATTTAAAGACCTCTTATGAGTTATATATGTGTGTCTGATGATGGAACAATCATTCCAATTGATAGCTACTAGAAGTCACAAGATGGCACTGAAATAAGGTTATGTAACCTTTTTCAGTTACAAGGTCCAAAAAAATAACTTTGAAAGATTTTTGAAGACTTGTTTTTCTTTTTTGTTATTAGCTTTATGTGAAGTTAGTTTCTTTTTTTAATTAGTAAGTTTTATTATTTTTTTAATCATTTACTTGGGCACAGGGCCTCCCCTAAGCATGGAGGCCGGATGGCCACCCTGTCATCCCCCAGGTAGGTACAGCCCTACTTATGCGATTAATACAGAGACATTTTTATACTGACATTATTATATAAAACTTCCAGGATGGATGTCTGTGGTAAAAATTAAAATTCATGTTATTGTTCCTCGCTAGACCACAGCTATTAAGCATGGAGTTTTATATAATGACTAAAATGACTTGTGCCCTGAAAGCCTACACAATTTTTTGAGATTTTATGTAGCTTCTTATCCATGTAGTGGTGTAACGAATAAGACACGTTTTTTACTTGTAATTTTTAATTACACTAATCGCTTCATCAACCTAACAGTTTCACCACGGTATCCCATAGCTTGTATGTACTGATTACAAATTAATCAGTTAACGCTTTTGCTTCTGTTAACCTTGTTTTTAACTGAACTTCATCTAGGTGATCCAGGCCCACCAGGACTACCTGGAGAAAGAGGATTTATTGGTTCGCCTGGTCCGCAGGGTCCTCCCGGCTCTCCTGGGAGTAAAGGTGAAAAAGGAGATCAGGGTGATCGGGGAACTGAAGGTGAACGTGGTATTGAAGGTCCTGTTGCTCCTCGAGGACTACCAGGTATACAACTTGTGGTTTATACTTATATATTTTTTTCTTGATATGAACTCTTGATGTTTTGTAGTTCCTTGCAGTAATTGAATTGTATATTAAGTTAGCAAGTATGGTATACTAAATTTCTTCCCCAAGTTACACACACACACACATACACACACACACACACACACACACGTGTGTGTGACTTTTAATTTATATATAACAATGCAGAGAGTATCTGCGAATCACATGTATTTGCTAATATTATTTATTAATTTTTTTCTTTGAAAGTAATGCTTGATTTTTTAAGTTCCTTATCATAATTTCCTTGAATGTTATACACAGACGGTCCTCAACTTTTGAACATAATGTATTCCAAAAAACATGTTTGAAACTCGAATTGTCTGAAAGTCAAGTACTGTACAGTAGGCTGTATTTACATAAGTTAGTAGGATCGGTTCTATCAATTGTAATACACTGTACTGTAGTGGAATTGGATAGTATTCTTGCCTTAATTTACATCATAGACCTCTTTTACAGTACACAAAAAATACATAATACAGTAACACGCCAAATTAATCATTTTTGTACTCTAGTACATTTTGTAAACAGTGTTTGTAAATCAGCCTACAGCACAGTCTTATTATATTAAAAAATTAATCACTTTAACACTTTGCACTCTTTATATTAATAGGCTAACATTAATTATAAAAAACCCATAGTGGCGAGAATAATAATGAAGATGGGCACTTGCCATGGGGGGGTCTTAACCATTATCCACTTCCTCACGCCTCCGTCAGTGTTTGAAAGTCGGAGCTGTGATATGAAGCTGTGGTACGAAACTCGAATAAAGGGTATAAATTTGGAACATCCGAAAGAGCAAAAGTCGAAAGTAGAGGACTGCTTGTCGAAAGTAGAGAGAAAATGTCCAAAAGTAGAAGACTGCCTGTATTATATTTTTAAATAATAATGTCTTCTACATGTATATTTATATCTCTGTATAATACTATACTTACATTTCACCGAAAAGGTCTATGTGTTCAAAGGTTTGAATACGGGCCTAAATGTAACATACATATATTTATATGTAAGCTGACATAAGTATACTTGCAGAGGGAATTGTTACTTGCTAATATAATATATAACATATATGGCAAAGTATATATGTGAAAACACTGGCATTCCATGCAACTTCTACAAACATAAAATTGTTTTGTCCACCACATTTATCATGTAATTATTATTTGCATCATCAGGGACTGAAACTATTGATGAATAATCAAAATATATTTCTGGAATTTATTTAATGTTTAAACACAAACTTATTATTAAGTGATACCATTGCCTCTAATTATGCATGTAATAATTCTGTGAAACCTGTGACAGACAGACAATTTTGTTGCTTGCAGAAGTAACTAATACAAGGCTGGTGTTATATTCAATTTTATTTTTTAAAAAAGATACAGTTACATTTACCGAATGGTAAAAGCTTAAGAGCATGATAATGTATTTCAGCCGCCAGGATTCCCGGATGGTAAATTGTGCTAACACTTGATTTTAAACTTTCAGGACGCTTTATAAATCTGGTTTAATTGTTTGCAGTGATATTATTTTTAACACATTATATATATATATTGCGACGTATCAAACAAACCTTTATTTACAACAATCCCAATGACGTCATGCAATGATGACGTCATACAGCAGGACAGTAAATAAAATGTTACAGAAAGTTTCAAATGATGTCCAGCTAAAAGACATTATCATGTCAAAAAATTATAAAATAAGTAACATCATTCTGTTTTTTATTTAATACACTTTTTTATCTCATCAAGAGGAACACTCCATCAAATATCTGAGGATGTCTTGTCACCAAAGAATGGGGCAAACTTTGAGAAAATTAAAAAAAAACTAAAAACAATGGTTTAATAATTATGAAACCATAGAAGTTTATGAGTGAGATAATGTACAAAAAAATTAAAATTTGTCAGTGAAGTGTATAAAGTTATTAAGTTAATAAACAAGTATTGTTACGACAGTCTACTTGATCGTCGTAGGTACAGTGGAAAAACAAAATAAGTACAAGACACCAATTATGTCACTAATCACCAGCTTTAATTTTCACAGTTAACAGTTCATAATTAACAACACAGTCTCTTATAACTATCAAATAAAAATTGTTCACAGGCAAATAAATGTCACTAATATTAAAACACAATTGTATTATAACATACCGTCCAATTATAAAACACAACACTTAACTAATAACCAGTTGAGCGCACAGTAATATCACCCGATACTAACTCTCGAACGCACTGTAAATATATCACGTAATTGCTTGCGGCTGTGACACAGTGAGAGCGGCCGTGTGAATTCTCACACCGTCCAGCAAATACCGTGTCTACAAGCACGTACGCCACACACGTTAGAGCGAGATTCTTCTGCCAAATTTGACAAACACATAGACTGTTCTGTAATGTCGTAACACTGCCTCCTCCTTAAGCCTGTTTGTCCCGAACTGGCAAACCATCTCTGAAGTAATACTCGACCAGGCGATCTAGGTGGACGTCCTGCGAAAGATAATTCTCCGGTTCTTCGAATTCAGTCTCGTATGATCAGAACATCAAGTTCCCAGGAATGCGAGTCTTCCGCTCAACCACTAGTTTTGCTGGAATCGCTCCCATTGCGTCATGTACTGATGACCTAAACACCACTGGCTGATCCAAGTTTGTTTGGTTCTCATCAACAACCTCTTGCGTAACCTCATCTTCAACCACTTTGCCCTCGGGCGCTTCTATCAGCTCAGGAACAACCAAGAGTTTTGTCTCGACACCCATAGTTGGCTTTCCAATCACTTCTTTTGTCATTACTTTTATTTGTATTTCCTCTGCTAGTTCTTCCTCCATTTCCGCTTGCAATAGGAAGGGTTCCTCTTGACCAGACCTATTGACTTTTTCTTCGACTAATGCCACTCGCTTAATCGAATGGTTGGTAGACCCTGTCATTTTAGCCATGCAAAGCTTTATCTTCTCTTGGCCAACCTTCAGGACATTCTCTCTTAAGTCCAAAACGAATCCGTAGGCATTCATAATGTCCGTGCCAAGAATCACTTCATTGACAATGTCTGCAATGAGCATTTGGTGGCTAAACTCAAGAAGACCCAGGCGTACACGTACTTCTACCTTTCCTAGCACCTTGACGGGGCTTCCAGCCACAGTCTGTATTGTACAAGAGCTAATATTAGAGCTGCGCACTAAGTCAGGGCGCACAATGGACACTGTTGTGCCCATGTCAACTGTAAATGATGTTGGTTTACCTTCCGCAAATCCATTAGCGATCAAGTTTCCACGGGTCTTATGTAGCATGGAAACTGTGTGCTGTTCTGGGGCTTTACTAATTCAATTGGTGCGATCACTCTCTTCTCTCAGTATCTTCTTCTCCCAACAGTCTACCTGTAGATGACCATGTTTTCCACAGTTGTAACATTTCGGTCTTCTGTCTTTTTCAAATCATTGCGACTCTCTTGAACTTTTGAATTGTTTGTCCGACAACATTGATTTCTGCACCCATCATAACGGGACTGTGATACAGGGATCTTCTGACTGCAACGTGATGGCACAAACCCACAAAATGTAGTGGGATGCTGACTTGGCAGCTTCAAACTCTAGGGTGTGAACAAGAGCTTCTGAGCTATTTCGGTGTCTTCCCATTCGTAACACTTGCTGAAGTTCACAATCTCCGATGCCATCAATAAATGTCTGCACCGCAAACCTTATTCGGAAGTCTTCTGGTGCTTCAGGATAGGCCAATCTAATCAATCTTGTGAAGAAACAACCAAATTTATTAATAAAAAAAAATATTCTCTGCCAGAACCTTACCTTGCGATCTTTCTCTCGCTACTTACCTTTAAAAAAACACCAACAGAAGTTCAGGGTCACCACCAATATCTTTGAAGGACAGATATGGAGACCTTTATACATTACCTTAATTAAAACTGGACAATTTTGCAATCTGACTTCCCCCAATTCAGAAAATTCAACAGATCGATTAGACGAATTTTTCAGCACAGAACACTAGGAAATGGTAACGACGAAATAAGTACGCTAACACATGGTTATATTCTGTAAAACAAATCTTATTCATTAAATTCAATGTTATATTTTCTCTTTATCTTTTACTTCAATACTTAAAACATGAAATTACTTATACAAATACCCTATATCAGAATCTTTCTCGACTAACCAGTACTTTTATATTTTATTTTCCCCTGGTTCCCCACACACACTCTCTCACTCTTTATATTGGTTAATGTCCCCCATTTTCCGAGCTCTTTATATAATTATTAAGTTTAATTCTTTACGCCGCTGACTGTATATTATACCTGCATATGCTATTCCGCCATTGCTGGTAATTCACTTAACACTTTGTCACCAAACATTGTTCTAATTCTTCCCGTTTATTTATGTATTAGGTAGATTGCACTGACATTATTCTTCTCTTATATTTACGCCAGTTTGTAGCGAACTGGACTGCTCTGCGACGACTGTGTGTGTGTGCTTGGTTGCCTACCCGCCAGGCGTTAGGCATCGCCGTCAGCTTGTACTCCGTGATTCTTTTTTCCATCGCATGATCGGCTATAGAATTTTTTGTACGTGTCTTTCACACTGGGAACGTCGGCCCACACATGCGCTTGTACGCATGAATCCCTTTCTGATAATTTGCATTCCTCTACCATTCCGTACCTCACACGGAGCTATAGTCGGTGACCAAAAATATACTCTGGTTAAATAAAAGCTTTAAATTGTATACCCTCATCAGTTTGTACCGTTACAATCTGTCGGTACTTGCTTCAAACTCTTGAAGACTCTCCCTGGAATGCTGTCGCCTTGCTCTCAACTGGGTGCTGCAGTACACATCTCGCAAATGTTTACCACCATACCGTAATTCTAGAGCTTTTATCAACTCAGCATAGATGTTCTGGCTGTCAGGTGGCACTTTCTATAGTAGTTCTGCCGCAGGTTCTTTTAATATGAGAATGAGTGAGACTGGCTTGTCTTTCTCTGTCCAATTATTTGCACATGCAGCAGCTTCAAATTGGCAGAGGTACGTTGCCCAGTGACTGCTTCCGTCAAAGGTTGGAGCTTTGACATTAATTGTCCCTACTGCTGGCAAAGTGACTTTCTCTATTAACTTATTTTCTGCGTCTTTTTCTGTTTATCATTGGTACAGTCTGTTCACAAAGTTGTTTTGGTTGTAACTTCAGGCACTGCTCGACCTCATTTTTAATCTGCTCTTTTATATTTGTAATCGAGTCTTCTATTTTTGTTGACATAGCTTTTTCCACGCTCAAGACAGATTTTTCTACTTCAGCTATTTATAATTAAATTTTTAAAAATTTTTCACCTTAATCCGTCTATGTGAGCGCTTGGTTTCTGTCTTCTAACACGTTTTGGATTAATTTAATCCATCATTAGAGTAAAAATTCGTTGGTTATGACTTTGTTAAAACATTAAAAAGACACTAAAATACATCTATGTATATGTTCTACAAACACAGCGACGTACTGCACAGTTTGTTTAAGTTATCATGTTATCTATTGTTGTGTTGGGGCGTGTACTCTATGGTTATGTTATCTATAATCTTATCATATAGTGTATGTGATTTAAATGCCAATTGTTCGTTTAGTATATTATTAGGATTATTTCTGAAGGCCCGGTAAATTTCAAACTCTTCTACTGCATCCATATGGATATTGGATATCTTCCCTTTTTGCAAATGTGTAAGGGTTTGCAATTTGCCTCAAAATTTGTGTAATTATGATTTAACGAAACGAGATGTTTAGCGTAATTTGATTTATTTATATTTGAAATGCTCGTGGGTAAGTGTTCTTTATATCTTTCGAAAAAACCCCTGCCAGTCTGACCAATGTAATGCATGTCGCAGTCATCACATATCATCTTGTGTACACCCGTTCTTTTTTCAATTGATGTTCGTGTGGCATTATTTAACATTTTTTGGATATTGTTATTTGTTCTAAATGTGATGTGGATGTTATGTTTTTTAAATGTATTTCTAATGAGCATTGAGAAGTTGTTAGTATAATCAACCGCCCTATATATTGCGTCCATCGTGACATGGTGAGGGTTGTCAGTTCTGCGTTTGTGTCTAAGCATCAAGTGTTCAACTAATGAGCTGCGGTATATACCAATAACGCAATATAGAATAACTTAACCAGCACTTTGCAATGCACTCTCACTCATACTTTTATTTTTTTATTTATTTTAAAAACCCCGTGATTTAAACTGTTTTTATTTTTAATTTCTGTATTTATAGAATAATTCTGATAGGGTTATGTAGAGTACTTAACAATCCATGGCGTTAATCAATTCCATCACCACCTCGTGTTGTTGGCTGTTTCTGGTCACAAATATTATTTCCCCAGTTCACAAACTTTCACACTACCACAACGTACTCCGTTATATTTAATTCACCATAGTTTACGATTTTGTTAACAATCGTTACACTTTTATAAACTTTTTGTCGGATAGCTTCACAACAAAAGTCGGCCGACGTACGTTACTCGAGCTCTTATATGTTTTTAATTATTTGACCGTGCTGCCATAAATTGCATGGGAACACTTTTTATGTTTTTGTTAGATAGGCCCTTTTCGCTTTAGGCCTATCTTGTATGCCCGAGGCCACTATTTTCAATTAACGAACTTGTAACTGCTCTTTACTACTGTCTGATGTTCATGCAGTGGTGACAATCTGCATACTGTGATTCACAAGGACTGCTGCTGGGGCAGTTACGTAATACGTCTAGTCTAGTTGTCTAGACAGTTGTTTATGCTAACAGTGTGTTGCTGGTTAAACTGGGGCACCTCACAGGTAAAAGCTAACAATTGAAAATTAAAACTGAATTGATATAAAATAAAATTGAAACTGGGGTAGCACACAATTCTGTACCGTTACAAAATAGTAGAAACAAAATTATTTTATAATATCTTATAATATAATCAACTTTGTGATAGAATCATTTTAATATTTCAGGACCTCCTGGTCCAACTGGAATGGGTCTTCCTGGTCGACCTGGAGACAGAGGAGAGCCTGGAAGAACAGGTAATATACACATTAACAGAACAGAATTCCCAGTGAGTTGCCATTTTTCAACACAGTTGCCAGTTAATTTAAAGAGAGAACTCTCTGGGTGTTGTCCTGTGCAAGGAGTGGGGAAATTGAAATCTTTACAGAATAGGGTAATAAAAGCTTCCTGCACTTCACAACTATTTTGTAACAGCCTTTTTTTTTAGTAAGCAGGAATCTTTAAAAGTACCATAGATCATAAAACCATGTAAAAATCAAACCATTCATGCAGTGGTGGATTATTGTGTGCATTTCCCTCTAAACCGTCCTCTTAGCTTGAGCTAAATTACATTAAGTATTACTAAAACATGAAATAAAAATACAGTAAAACCCACTTCGAATGCCCATCAAGGGACCACATGAAAACCATGTATTAAGCAGGACCACATATTAAACAGGAGATGACTAAGTAGTAAATTGATATATATTCATATATTACAACAACACACGGTTTTAATGTGTTAGCCTCACATTTTTGGAAGCCATTTACAACATCACAAATTTATTTAATTCGGGAGCCCCACGCTTTGGAGCGCCATTTACAACACTACCAAATTTAATGTGTTTAATAATTGATGTGTTACATATCTTTAGGTACATTACGTTACATTAAATTCACGCGCGCGCGCGCGCGCGTGTGTGTGTGTGTGTGTGTGTGCAAGAATGAAGGTTGTAATCATATAATAATAATAATGATATTTGATTTGTTTATAAATCATTTCAATTTTTATTAACCTTTTTTTTATTTGTTTTGCGGTTTAGAAACTCATTATTATTTTGACATTTTTATTATGGGTAATTTGCAATCTCAGATTACACGCTAATTTCTTATTTATTTTACGATTCCAAATGATTCGTATTCTTACGTACCTACTACGTATAATTTGTAGTCTTGTTTGACACAAAAACGTATTATAAAATCTTATTTCTAATACATTTTTATTAATTTTCTATGCTGCTCTCAGCTAGCTCAATTATCTTACTGATTATCTAAACTTTAATTTTTTATATTAATTTCTTTTTGTTATGGCATATGCATTGCTTTCTATTAATTTCTCTGACAAGGTTGTCATTTACTACTAACAATTATATTTTAAATTACAGTTACTGCTAACTCTTATTGGTACACAGTCTTTCATATTACTGTACTTAACGTACAAACAAAAACATATTTACAACTATACAGTTACTTGACTCATACTAGAATCCAATTGTTTATTCATTTCTTTCTTTAATATTTAAAGTCTTTTGGTTCGGTCTCGGTTTCTTATAAATGCATGGTTGTCACCTTGTTATTTGAGTGGTACATCTTAAGTGTGTCCTCTTCGGTCCTGGATACAGATGATCCTCTTCGGTCCTGGAAGTCCTGGAGTCGGGTATTCTAGGAGTCTAGTTGTCCCCTGTCCACTGGATGCTCGTACTCTGGATCATTGGATGCTCGTACTCTGCTTGTGGTTGATCTACTGTGGTTGTTGTTTCTAAGAAGAGTCTTTGGCTGCCATGGTCGTCGATCATATCTAGTTGTTGGACATATCCTCCGATTATATCAGTAGTCGAACGAAGAAAAGTTGTAGTTCTTGAGCAGAGCCTCCAGCCGCTAAGATGGTCTGACGAGAAAGAGAACGATGTTTGCACATCCTCGTATTTATACCCAGAGTGCCAAAACTCGTGTCTCAACAATATTCTGCATGTATGAAATTGTTAAGAGTGTCACTCTTACCCCACGCTTTCTAATGACACTTAACTTGCTCGTCTTTGCGAATTGCGAAGTCTTTAGCACATTATCTGATATTCATTCGATCGGTAATTTTCTAGGCGGTCATCATGCACAAACCGTTTTTCTTTATCTTAATTACTCTAATTACTATTGATTTTTAACTTCCTACACTAACACTTTTTGTATGTTTTTCACTATTTTTCACTTGTTTGTTATTTGTAACCACACATTTTGGTGTCTTTAGTTTTTCACTACCATGCACACAAGTATTATAAATTAATTTAAATACAATAATTTATATTGTTACTGAAAAGGGCGGTGCTTTTCATGAATGAACTAGTCGCACTCACACAAACCTTTTATGTGTGTACACACATGCAGAGAGCAGCTGGCTCTACTCCCTGTCTCAACATGCAAGTTCTATTACAGTTTATATTGCAGGCTGAATGATTATTATTACCAAAATGCGTTATTTATGTCTTCTAATCACTTATTTAAATTACTTGGTGCAATGCACAGTACTCAACCTATTTGTACTGTTGCAATATATTGTTACGACGGTCTACTCGGTACAGTGGAAACAAAATAAGTACAAGACACCAATTAAGTCACTAATCACACCTTTAATTGTTATAGTAAAACAGTTCGTAATTAACAACACAGTGTCTACAACAAATCAAATGAAATTGTTCGTACGCAATAAAATGTCCACTAATATTAAAACTCAACTGTATTACAATTATACCGTCCGAATATAAACGCAACACTTCACTAATAACTACTTGAACGTACACCGTAATAACTCGAACCGCTCTGTAAATATATCGCACTAATACTCTCGAACCGCACAGTCAAAAATCTCGCATTGAACTGAAAAAAACTAAGGCCGCGACGCGATGTATTTATAGTTACGCTCACACACCAGAAGCTTCCAAACTGCGTCTTATCTCTCGCGAACTACGTAATTGCTGCGGCCTTGACACAGTCCGAGCGCCCGAGCGAAGGCTGGCAAAGTCGAGAAATTTCTCGCAACATGCGTTTAGTAGCACGTACACCACACGCTTACGTCGAGATCTTTCTGGGACATTCGATAAACGCCTAGATTGTTCTACGCTGTCGTAGCACTGCCCCCTCCTTAAGCCTGTTCATCCCGAACTGGCAAAGCATCTCTAAATTTGTATTTAGCCAGGCGATCTAGGTGGACGACCTTGAACTTTCGCTGTCCTTCCTGTTGAATCCGATAAACAACATCGTTAATCCTTTTTTTTACAGTGTAGGGTCCTTCCCAGTTAGACTGAAGCTTAGGTGAGCGACCACGACGGCGCTTTGGATTGAACAACCAGACCTGATCTCCTTCTTGGAAACCCACACTATTGCTGCGAATGTCATACCGAGTTTTCATTTTATCACTGGCAATCTTGAGCCGTCCTCTTACCAAGCGATTCATTTCTCGCAGTTGGTTTTCTAATTGCGAGGAATAGTTCTTTGGCTCTTGGGACTGAGTCTCAGGTGATCCAAACATCAAGTCCCCAGGAAGACGAATCTCCCGCCCAAACACCAATTTTGCTGGAGTTATGCCGGTTGTGTCATGTACTGATGATCTATACGCCATAAGGAATAGTGGTATACGTTGGTCCCAGTCTGTTTGGTTCTCGTCAACAACTTTCGAAAGATGCTGCTCAAGTGTCCTGTTGAATCTCTCAACCATCCCGTCCGACTGAGGATGCAGAGGCGTTGTCCTGGTCTTTCGAATTCCAAGTAGACGGCATAATTCTTTAAACACTCCTGATTCGAAATTTCTCCCTTGATCCGTATGGATTTCCATAGGGGCTCCATAACGGCAACAGAAGTTGTGAACTAACTGCTTTGCCACAGTGGTAACCTCCTGATTTGGAATTGCGTAGGCTTCCACCCACTTAGTAAAGTAGTCACCTACAACCATGATGTACCGGTTTCCATCGTCAGTAACTGGGAATGGTCCAGCAATGTCTATGGCAATTCTCTCGAAAGGTTGTCCAACGTTATACTGTCTCATTTTTCCCCTGCTTCTGGTTTGTGGGCCCTTGCTTGCAGCACATATTTCACACGTCCGAACCCATTCCTCTACGTCGTGGCGAAGATGAAGCCAATAGAATCGCTTCCGTATTTTGTCAAGGGTTTTGTTAACGCCAAGATGGCCTCCAGATGTTCCATCATGCATCTCCTTCAAAACAGACTGCACTTTACTTCGGGGAACTATCAACTGCATGACCACGTCTCGTCCATCTACACTTTCCCAAGCCCTTTTCAGCAATCCGTTTTCTAAGGTGAGAGATTCCCAGTGTGCCCAGTAGCCCTTCAGCACTTCGGAACCATGGCAGATATCTTGCCAATCCGGGCGGCGACCTTCCTCTTTTGCTGTCAAGATCGGTCCAATGTCTTCATCAGTCATCTGTTCTTGTCGACAGTCTTGTGTTGTCCAGCCATCAGCCAGGAAATCTACAGTGATGGCTCGAACATGTTCACTTGAGTTTTGTTCTTCCTTTCTGTGGCAATGTCGGCAGTCTTCCGGGCATGGTCTTCGTGATAAGCCATCTGCATTACCGTGCAGGCGCCCCCGCCGATGTTGTACCTTGAAGTTGTACTCTTGCAGACGTTCGAGCCACCTTGCCAACTGTCCTTCCGGATTTTTAAATCTCAAGAGCCATGCAAGTGCAGCATGGTCGGTACGTAGTGAAAACTCTCTCCCATAGAGGTATTTATGGAAGTGCTCCAAAGCTCTGACAATTGCCAACAACTCTCTTCTTGTAACACAATAATTTCTCTCTGGTTTAGAAAGCGTCTTGCTGTAATACGCTATTACTCGTTCTTCACCGTTCTGCACTTGAGACAAAACTGCTCCTAGACCAGTATTGCTTGCGTCTGTGTCTACAATGTACTTCCCTTCGGAAGCTGGAAAAGCGAGAATTGGCTGCGAACATAATGCAATCTTCAACGTTCTAAATGCTTGTTCACACTCTCTCGACCATTGGAAGTTTCGTTTATTTTCCGTTAGCTCATGTAGTGGTTTAGCAATAGTAGCGAAGCCTTTCACAAAACGTCGGTAATATGAGCATAACCCCAGGAAACTCCGAACTTCGTGTTTATTCTTCGGAACTGGCCAGTCTCTTACAGTGTCTACTTTATTAGGATCCATGCTAATGCCCGCTGCCGAAACCAGATGGCCCAAATACTGTACTTCCTTCTGGAATAGAGAACACTTCTTCGGGCTCAGCTTCAGTTGTGCTTAAGGTTTTCCAAATGATCTTCGAAAGTCTTCCCGATCACTATGACATCGTCTAAGTAAACAAGGCAAGTTTTCCACGTCAGGCCTCGGAGTATCAGGTCCATCAATCTCTCAAATGTTGCCGGTGCATTACAGAGTCCAAATGGCATGACGTTAAAATGGAATAAGCCACTTGGGGTCGAGAAAGCGGTCTTTTCCTTGTCTTCTTGATGAAGACCCACTTGCCAATATCCACTCTTCAGGTCCAATGTGGAAAACCACTGTGCTCCGGACAACGTGTCGAGTGTATCGTCAACGCGAGGTAATGGTAAGCAGTCTTTCTTTGTAACATCATTTAACCTCCGGTAGTCTACGCAGAAACGCAATCCACCATCCTTCTTCGCTACCAGCACTACAGGGGAAGACCAAGCACTTGACGAAGGTTCAATTACTCCCTCTGTCGACATGTCCTGTACTAACCAAGACATCTCCGCTTGTTTAGATAATGGAGGCCTTCGAGGAGGTTGGCGTATCGGTGTTGTGTCCCCAGTATTGATGTGATGTTGCACAAGAGAGGTTCTTCCCAGTGACTGTCCCCGAACTGCAAAACAATCTTTGAATTCGTGTAAAAACTGTCCGAGTTCTTTTACCTCACCACTTGAGAGGTCGTTAGAAGATCTGTTCAATAATTCTTGCAGTTCCTCTGGTAATTTAGAAGTATCCGAAGAACTGGGTCTTCGTTGCGTTATTCCGGCTACCCAGGCCACAGGAGTCAATTTGCCTAGGAGCGTATTGCTTTGTAAAGTGATAGCTTGATCCAAAATATTCGCCACTCTAATAGGTACATTTCCGGTTTCGTCAGGTTTTACTAAACTTCTGGCAATTAGTATGCCCGGTGTGCTGACTACCTGGGGTTCGAATATAGAGCACTGATTGCCCCTAGTATCTACCGCAGTTCTAACCATGATGATCTTTTCGGAGTTTGGCGGAACAGTTACGGCCACTAGGTTTATGACGTCCATCGATTTTTCTGCTGTCGTCATTGTTGATAGCATTACCTCTTCGCCTCCGATTCTCAAGACATTGTTTTTGAAGTCGACTATAAATCCGTATGCGTTCATAACGTCCACACCAAGAATTGCTTCATCCACAATGTCTGCAACAAGTACTTGATGATTAAACTCAAGTCTACCGAGGCGTAGGTGTATCTCCACTTTTCCATACACTTTTACAGGCCGTCCAGTAGCTGTTCGCAAGCTGCAAGAGCACCAGATTGGCTTGAGATCTTTCACCACGTCGGGGCGCACAATAGAAACTGTTGCGCCTGTGTCAACTGTAATCGAGGTTGGCCTTTCTTGAACAAATCCGGTAACTACCAAGCTCCCGGTGTTTTTCTGAAGCGTAGAAATTGCGTATTCTCTAGGGGCTTCGTTCCTCCAGTTAGTCAGCACACGCCCCGTTGCACCGACTATTGCTCGTTTCCCTGCTGCTGAATTCTAACCCGACAATCTCGTTGTAGATGTCCAGGTTTCCCACATCGATAACACTTCGGTCTTCCATCCTTTCTTATTTTATTCTGTGGCGCCGACCGTCGAGTCTCTGTTCCTTGTTCTTCTTCCTCATCGTCTGTGCCGTCGCGATCTTTTAGCTCGCGCACTTTATGACTTGTCCAACCAGACGCTGATTTGGCGTCCTCAAATTGCAAAGCATGTACCAGGGCGTCCGCACTGTTCTGGTGTCTTGCCATTCGTAACACTTGCTGTAGTTCGTTATCTCGGACACCGGCAGTAAATGTCTGCATCGCAAAACGCGTTCGAAAATCTTCTGGCGCTTCAGGATAGGCCAGTCTAATTAGTCTGTCGATACTTGCTTCAAACTCTTGAAGACTTTCCCCGGAATGCTGTCGCCTTGCTCTCAACTGGGTGCAGTACACATCTCGCAAATGTTTATCACCATACCGTAACTCCAGAGCTTTTATCAACTCGGCATAGGTGTTCTGGCTGTCAGGTGGCACTTTCTGTAGTAGTTCTGCTGCGGGTCCTTTTAATGCAAGAACAAGTG
This sequence comes from Magicicada septendecula, assembly GCA_034769895.1. Taxonomy (NCBI): domain Eukaryota; kingdom Metazoa; phylum Arthropoda; class Insecta; order Hemiptera; family Cicadidae; genus Magicicada; species Magicicada septendecula. The sequence continues at coordinate 14,916,857 of CM068374.1, forward strand.
AAACGGCCTTGTCTTTTTCTGTCCAATTATTTGCGAATGCAGCAGCTTCAAATTGGCGGAGGTACGTTGCCCAGTGAGTGCTTCCGTCAAAGGTTGGAGCTTTGACATGAACTGTCCCTACTGCAGGCAAAGTGACTTTCTCTGTTAACTTATTTTCTGTGTATTTTTCTGTCTTGATCACTGGTACAGTCTGTTCAGAAATTTGTTTTGGTTGAATCTTCATGCACTGTTCAACTTCAATTTTAATTTGTTCTCTTATGTTTGCCATTGAGTTTTCTACTGCAGATATTTTATTTGAAACAGATTCTTCTATAACAGATATTTTTGTAGACATCGATTCTTCAACAGTCAAGACAGATTTTTCTACTTCAGCTATTTTTAATGTCATTGATTCTTGTACCTCCAATATTTTAGTAACTTGTTTGTTAAGCTCACCTCGTAGGATACCCAATTCTGTGGTACTGTGTTCTTGCAACTGTGTCTGCATAACTTCAAAGAGAGCTTCCGTTTTATCTGCTTCTTGCTTACGTTTTTCATCCTGTCGTTTTTCTGCTTCTTCTCTTTCTTGTCTTCGTTCTTCTTTTTGTCGTCTTTCTGCTTCTTCCACCTCCTGTCTGCGTTTCTCGTCCTGTCGTTTTTCTGTCTGCAACAGCAGCGCCTGTAAATTTTCCATCATCTGACTGGCATCCATTGTTTATCGATTAATTACGAATCACACTCGTCTTGTACAAAGTATCCACTGTTTCCACTGTTAACCGTTCTATCCCACTTCTGACACCACTGTTACGACGGTCTACTCGATCATCGTAGGTACAGTGGAAACAAAATAAGTACAAGACACCAATTAAGTCACTAATCACACCTTTAATTGTTATAGTAAAACAGTTCGTAATTAACAACACAGTGTCTACAACAAATCAAATGAAATTGTTCGTACGCAATAAAATGTCCACTAATATTAAAACTCAACTGTATTACAATTATACCGTCCGAATATAAAACGCAACACTTCACTAATAACTACTTGAACGTACACCGTAATAACCCGAACCGCTCTGTAAATATCGCACTAATACTCTCGAACCGCACAGTCAAAAATCTCGCATTGAACTGAAAACTAAGGCCGCGACGCGATGTATTTATAGTTACGCTAACACACACCAGAAGCTTCCAAACTGCGTCTTATCTCTCGCGAACTACGTAATTGCTGCGGCCTTGACACAGTCCGAGCGCCCGAGCGAAGGCTGGCAAAGTCGAGAAATTTCTCGCAACATGCGTTTAGTAGCACGTACACCACACGCTTACGTCGAGATCTTTCTGGGACATTCGATAAACGCCTAGATTGTTCTACGCTGTCGTAGCAATATAATCTATATTTATAGTACTCTATATTCATATTTTGCATACACATTCATCCTTTCATCGAAATATTGCATTTAATTATAATATTTTAAGCAAAGATTTCAAATATGTTTCAGTAATTTGTTCCACTTAACTTATTTTACTTAACATTAAATATTCAGTTATGTCTTTTGAAACAATTTGTTTATAGTTGATTGCCTTGTACGCAGTGAATAATCATATTTTCTACATGATTCAAGTACAAATTCACGCCAACTTTGTAACTAACAAATCTTTTGACGTGTGTTGGTTGCGTCTATTTGATACTCTTCTAACCTCTCGCCTAATTAAGCCCTGCGATGGAAGCCATTTGTAACACTGTGGTAATCAAACCTTCTCTTCGTTGATTTATTTTAACCAGATTATGTCGTATTTGTTTTGTGGGAATAGTTTTTTCCGTTAAATAAACCATCTGTTTGTTTAATGAAATTATATATTTTTTATTTTTATTTACTATCGGGATCCTTTGCGGTTGATTCTCCACAGGTATTAAAGTTCAGCTGATAGAGAGAGATATAACATCTTTACTTGCGTTATAACATAGGGAACCCGCATTAATTAACTCTGGCCAATTATACAGGCTGCCTTCGTTGTAACAAGCTGAAAATTAATCAAATCACAAAACAAATAATATACAAGGAAACTGGGGAGGGTAGTCTGCTGATTTATGCACTCAAAGTAATATGTACTAAAGATGACATCTCTTTATTTATGTCTGTTTGATTATACATAACATATCAACTTTTAACTTACAGTGAAAATTGTAAGGGGTTTTCTACATTAAGATTTATAATACAGTTAGCGCATTTTTACCTCGGATCCGAGTTTATATAGATTACTTAGGAATTTAAAGTTTACTCTACTCCATTAATGAATTACTTTATTATTCTTTATACCATTTGAGGAATGGTATCATTTAGTAGTGCAATGTTCCAATGCTACATCACACGTGTTACTTTACAACTTACTGTTACTGAAATTACTTGTTACAACATTTATTCTTAAACTTTAGAGATTGTCATTTTAAAGTCTTTTAGTTTACAATTACTTCTATTTTAAAAGATACATATCCACGGAAGACAAGCCTCCGCGTCACCTCTTAGTTAAGGGTATTAGTCCTTGTCCTCCACGTGTGATTCTTCGGTCCCCTCACTGTAGTGGGTTGTCATCGTGGTAGTCTTTCTGGCAAAGGTCCTCGGACACAACTAATGTAGATTCGGATGTTACGGTGTCATGAAGTCGTCCTGTTTCTCGGTGGTATTGTAAATACAGTTGAGGTCTTCGTCTTCACATTTTACAGTTAATCGCATCACATTTGGTAATAGTACGGTTGTATCTGAATTTACATATACAACCCTAAAATAACTTTAATTATATTTCTTACTGGGAGATGTCACCTTACGTATTTAATTTTCTACATTCCTTTTTCTTGTTACACACTACATTCTCTTTATATAACACTTCACACGGTTATTTGAAACTAATAACCACATTTAACAAAAATACATATTTTGTACAGCGCTCTGCTTTGAGCTGCTTACTGGTTGAACGACGCATCATCTCTGTTCTCTAACTATGTAGGAAGGGTCAGTTAATCGCGCGGAGGTTACGCGTCGCAGCGAAATAGTTCCACATTTCTCCTTTATTTAAATGGTTAAAGTTTGACCTTTTTAATTATTCAAAGATATTCTTAATTACATACGTTATTAAAGTACACTACTGTGGTCTTGTTTAATTATTTAAATAATGTCAAATTTACAAGTATTATTAGTTTGTTTAGGGGGATTTATTCAAGATAATTCCGGTTAGCGCATGTCTATGCAGGGTTAATTAACAAGGTTTACCCTATCTGTACCCTATCTATCTCGCAACAATTAATATGTTTCATGTGATGTCCCAGACATGATTTTTTATGCTGATTCTTTTTCTTTAGTTTTGAATTGCGTACGGTTTGAAATTTTGTTAATATTTTGAAATTTTCTGAACATTATTTTAGTGTCATCCACTCTCTGGAAATAAAAGTTAACAATCACCTCATCTTATTACCTTTGTTACCGTTAGTAACCAAGAAATTGATTAGTTTTTATTGGCTAACCTAGGTACAGTTTTAGTATTTAGGCTAGTCTTTAGATATTATTAGTTCTTTCACCTTTTAAGAAAAATACTCCTTTATAAAGGTTAACTCTAATTAAATTTAATTTACATAGTGTTTTTCTTCATACTATTACATATGCTTAAATACTTATTTGTTATAATTTAGTGGTGATAATCCATAGTTTTTTTATTAACAAGATTCTTGTTTTTTAGGAACTATTTTCCAGTAACATTATTTTCTCATAATTATTACATAAACTTATTTAATATACCCTTCTGTCATCACCTGAAAGTGTTTTTTATTAAAATTTAGTTTTATTTTATATTTTCGGTTTACAAGATTGGTTTAATTAGTTCATTTCTGATTTTTATATTTGTAAATGTATTACTGCTCTAGGCCCTATTTTATTTATCACTATCTCTTTATAATTTATTCCAATTAACAGTTATTAATTCCTTCTCTAACCCTGGATCTTTCAGAACAATAAACATAATAATATTCTACTTATACATTGAAATATTGGCTTTGTGGCCTAACAAAAATAAAACAGTAATAACTTACTACTAACTACTTATTATCTATTACAAGATTCCTGCATCCTTATCACAACTTGTGACTGATGTCTCTTTAATATCACTAATCATAGTTTGCTATTCTTTTAAGTTTTTTATAAATAGGCTATGCTTTATTATAGTTCTATTTATTATGATTTTGTTTCACTTTAACTTCATTAACTATAATAACATCACATTCTCTTATTATGTCGCACTTGGTGTACACTGTATTTTTATAGCATCACTTATTACACTGTTTATTCACTACTAGAGTTTTTATTTTTTTAGTTTACTAATAATCTAAGACAAAGGTTTTATAGCATGATATCTTTGTATAATACATTTTCTGACTTTGGGAATGGGATATCTACTGAATTTGTTTATCATTAATAATAATAATATCAGATATTTTGCTGTTTCTTAAAGAATATTGGACATTTTGTTCATTTAGTATGATGTACTGATTATGTAAGGTTACAACTTTCATTTCATCAGAAGAAGCACTTATAAATTATCTTATCACTGTTAGTGCTGCCAGGGCTTCCTGTCATATAGGAGGTGATTCGTCTCTTCTGTCCCCATTTTCATTACCTGCAGCATGGTTTTTGAGGATACCATCTGCATCGATATATTTTGAATATTGTTAATGGAATAAATCCGCTTATAGTCCAAGCCACGTATTTTATAATCAACTAAACGCTATGCAACTCACCGTCTGTGGCTTTAGTAAATAGTCACTAAAAGTCACTACCCCATTGACTATAGATACAATATTCTCCAAGTTAACGTCTCCTAACTTTTCCTCATCATCATGGATTAGATCAGAAGAGGAATCAAATTGAGTCACTGAATTGTCGAAACCCTGTAAATTAAAAAAAAAAAAGGTAGCAACTGTGGGAACAGAAAAATATACAGTACACATAACTTTTAATTAAATTTTGTGTGTGTGTGTGTGGGGGGGTCCAAACCCTCTTACCATTACAGTGGTGTAGGGTATTTCAAGCTGCACAGTCACTAATAATTTTACTTTGCACAGATTTCCTCCATTCTTTTCTGTTCTGTGTCAATTGCTTCAAATCAGTCCCATGTTATCCCTTGTATTACTCACAGTTCTGCCACTGCTTTATCTCAGGTTTGTCCATGTGCTTCCTAAACTTGTCTCATTACCCTTATCTGTTCCATATTCTCGGTGTGTCTCTACCAACTCAACCGCCTTTCTCCTATAAATTCAGGCTTAGATTCCATCCCCATGTTTCTTTCAATTTGTTCATTTCTCACTTGATTCCAATGAGTCATCACAGGTACTTCATCTCTACAGACTGCATTTTTTACCCAGTGCTCATGGCTCACATCCAGAACTTAATTAAAGAAATATTTCAAAATCACCAACTTAGCTAACACCACAAAAGACTTGTTTATATAGTTAATTGCTCACTCTCAATGCTGTTCATTGCTACTTTACATCATATGTTATTCAGTTATTTTATTTTTATGTGTTATTTGTACAGAGTATTTTGAGGATTAAACTTCAAAATCTCCTTTTATTCACTTTTTTTTTAATTCGTAAAAGAAATTCTATGCACACATCAATATTTCTTACCAGGACTTCAGTTGTTTCCTTCTCTCCTAAAGTATCTGGACAACAGACAAAGCAATAACCAAGAATATTATGAATTAAAATGTCAAATTGCATTTGCTTAATTTAACTTAAATATTAAGTACACAGCAAGCCACAAAATGAAACATACTTTCACTGAACATATGGAATTTTCAAATATCACAGAATACCACTGGTATAATATTAGTACCATTAACTAGAGGTTAAATTCTATTGTAATTTACCTTCACAGTAAGTTAGCAATAAAAATAAATTAAAGTGAAAGTTATTTTAGTGAACTTTCTTCTTCTTCTCCTCCTCCTCCTCCTCCTCCTCCTCCTCCTCCTCCTCCTCCTCCTCCTCCTCCTCCTTCTCCTTCTCCCCTTCTTCTTCTTCTCCTTCTCCTCCTTCTCCTCCTTCTCCTTCTCCTTCTCCTCCTCCTCCTCCTCCTCCTCCTTGTCTTGTTATTCTTTTTCTTCTTCTTCCTCTTCCTCTTCTTCCTCATATTCTCCTCCTCCTCCTTCTCCTTCTTGTCTTGTTCTTCTTTTTTCTTCTTCTTCCTCTTCCTCTTCTTCCTCGTATTCTTATCGTCCTCCTCCTCCTCATCTTCTTCTTCTTCTTCGTCTTCTTCTTCTACTACTACTACTACTACTACTACTACTACTACTACTATTACTACTACTACTACTACTACTACTACTATGTCAATCCCCCTGACTTTGACAATTACATTAGCAAGTTGATCTTTTATTCAGCTATTTTAATCAGCACTATGACATTCCAGTCTAGTCACACGTTTTCCTAACTTGAGGTCTGTCTCCTTTGTACTCCTCAATGGCTGTCTATTTTACCCTTCATTGTCAGCCTGAGCATAATCAATCAACTCATAGTATACGCCCATGGTGCACTAGTTTCTGACATGCAGCAGTTTTCAATAGCTCTCAAACTGCATTTGCCCTACTTAAGACAACTTCATTGGTTTGCATGGCTGTGCAGTCATGCCTCGAGTACCTCTAAGCGATTGCCTGTTGCAGCTTTCAGCAGTCTTTGATCCACAGTTTCAAGTTGATGTTGTGCCCATGGTGCACTAGTTTCTGACATGCAGCAGTTTTCAATAGCTCTCAAACTGCATTTGCCCTACTTAAGACAACTTCATTGGTTTGCATGGCTGTGCAGTCATGCCTCGAGTACCTCTAAGCGATTGCCTGTTGCAGCTTTCAGCAGTCTTTGATCCACAGTTTCAAGTTGATGTTATTATTTCACAGAAATGTCCTCATTTTTGAACTGTTGCACAAGCTAATTCATGCACACAGCACAAGCTGTTATCTTCAAGGCAGTTATTGAAAAAAAAAACACTCATATCACTGTCAACACTTTGTTTATTTACTGATATTATAAATAATTTTTCACAAATAAAAATTAATACAGACAATAAAATTTTAATACACAAATGTGGTATCAAACACAACAACACACAACTAAACACAGCTGTGGTAAATGTGTAACTCACTAATTGAATTCTGAATCTCAACTGATTATCGACTCTGTGTTATATACAGTTGGTAATGCATCATTTCACCAACATGCGTAAATTTTAGAATAAACTAGGAGGTCCCAGGCTTATATTCGAGAACCTGGTAGAACAAACTATGTTAACTATAAATGCATTGTACATTCTAGAACATTGTACTATAAATTCAGAACATTCTAGTGTATTCTGCAAACAGTGTCCATCAGTATATACGAGTTATACATCACTCATGGATAGTGTAAACATATGTGAGTAGCAAAAGCTACGCACTTAACCTGTACATGTTATGACAAATAGTTTTAATAATATCAATCAATCTTCACTTAATGTCATTTTGAATGTGGGTTGGGGGTTTTCTCGTATACAACAAGCCTATCTTCTTTTCTTCAAACTAAGATTACAGTGATACAGCATCCCAAATATTTAAAGTGAGGGACCCTTTGTATGTTTCTGTATTTACTTGCATTTACGTCTGTTCCTGGGTACGCTTGACAATCTGTAGCTCCATAGTCAAAGGGAACGGCCTTATGACTTTCATAAACGCTAATTGCAACCACTTCAGATTCTGGTCCCAACAATACTGCTGTTCAGCATGATAGGCAATAAGAGCTGATCGGAGATTCCGGTTAAATCTCTCTGCGTGGGACGGCTGAGGGTAGTAAGGGGAAGTGGTCACATGTTTGATACCATTGGCGAAGCATATTCGCTGAAAATCGCCTGAAATAAATTGTGGTCCATTGTCCGAGACAATGATGGCCGGAAAACCGAAATGCTGAACTACATGGGTCTGTAGCGCAAGGATGGTCAATCGAGCGTTTGCCTGCCGTAAGGGCAGTAGCCAGACAAACTTAGAAAAAGCATCCACACTAACAAGCAGGTATGAATTACCTGACTTGCTATGCGGGAAGGGTCCCACATAGTCGATGAATAACTTCTCCATCGGTCTGCTCGCCACATCAGATGACATGCTTTCACTCGAGTTGCTATGTCCCTATCCATGCCCTTCCAGATGAAATGTCTCCTAATACTGGAAATGGTCTTCGAAATCCCCTTATGTCCACCTACTGGGGAATTATGATAGTAACTGAAGACCATGGGCACGAGCTTGCTAGGCAGCACTATCTTAGGGGCACGTCCTTTTCTTTCTTTGCAGCACAGGGCGCTCTTGGACAAGAAGTAAGGGGCCTGTACGTTACCCTCTTTTAGATTTTGGATGATCGGACCCAACTCTTCATCATCTATCTGATGTGGTAACACATCAGTGAAGGCCAAAGGAAAGTCTAATAGTACAGAACAGGGTTGCTCAGATTGGGCTTCACTGGGTTGGGAAAACATGCGTGACAAAGCATCTGCAACCACATTTTGAGTTTCCCGAATGTGTTGCACTTTGAATTTAAAGGATGAGATCTTGACCACCCATCTTCCAATCTTACCCAGTTGCCGGGGATGAGCAAGAAGCCAAGAAAGAGCCTGATTGACGGTCTCGAGCAGGAACTCAGCATGTTCCAAGAAACGCCTCAACGTATCTAGAGCGTACACCACAGCTAAACACTCTAGTTCATACACTGATGACTTCCTTTCTTGTTGGGTCAATGTCCTGGATATAAACGCCACTGGCTGCCTAGCACCATCAACAACTTGGGACAGAACCGCCCCGAGCGCAACCGAGCTCGCGTCCGTTTGCAAAATAAATGGCATCGAGAAGTCGGGCATTCTCAGCACCAGAGGGGAAATGATGGCTTCCTTAAGGGTCTCGAAAGCCTTCTGGTGTTTTTCCCCCCATACAAATTTGGTGCCCTTTTTTTGGAGTTCATTCAGGGGTGCCGCAATCTCCGCAGCATTCGGAATGAAGCGATGGTAAAAGTTGACCATCCCCATAAATCTCGCGATGCCTTTGGCATCCTTTGGTGGGGGAAAGTCCCTGATTCCCTGTGTTCGCTCGGGATCCACAGTGACACCTCTATGAGAAATCAGGTGGCCCAGAAAGGAGATTTGCGTCTGGGCGAACTTAACCTTTTCAGGGTTGACAGTGAGGCCAGCGCTCCTCATGTGAGCCCAAGGGCCGGAGTTAACACTGTGGGGAACCGCTCACACAACTGATCTAATGCGGACCGCTGGGACTGGGAGAGGTGGTCTCTAGATGTCTCAGGGCACTCAACCTCTTGGATATCTTCACTAGTTCCCTGATATCCAAGGAAAGGGATTACAACTCCCCGATTAAACTTAAAATAACACTGGTGCTCTTTGATGGCAATGACGAGACCACTTTTACAGATGAAATCGGCACCAATAATCCACTCAACTCCCAGAGCAGGAGAAACCAGAAAGCTCCACACGCAAGAAAATCCCTCAATTTTAAACTTAAAGGAAATTACCCGGGAGATGGGCAGAATTTCCTGGGATGCCATCCAGCACACTACCGAAGACTGTTCTGACCTTTTAATTAAACCCTGTCTTTCAAGGTCCTCACACACTCTGGACGAGATGATTGATCTTGCTGATCCGGAGTCAACTAATGCTCTGAGTTGACTCCTTTTCAACTCCAACAGCAAGAAGGGGCATACAGAAGTGGGCTTGGAGATGGTTTGGAGGACCTTGATGCCCAAAGAGCTGGGACCTACAAATGGCCTGGAGGCGCGTGCCCTAGAAGACCCGCGACAGGGAGGAGAAGACCTCCGACATATCTTCTCCTTGTTGCCCAGTTTTTGAATGAGAGCCTTGGATGCCTTGGGGAGGGGCATTGGACTCGACCCGACCCCGGTATAGAATCGTCTTATGTGGCCCAGTCTACCACACTTAAAACAAGTCACTTTCGGTGAGAGACGACGCCTCTTGTTGCAGGAGTTCCTAATTTCAAAAACCTCAGCACCGCGTGGTGAAGGAACAATTCGTCGTCCATGCGTCTCGTACTTTAATTCATCTTTTACACCTCGATCCCGGGACTCGTCAATTGCCTGGACATTTCTGGAAATCACACACAACCGGTCCAGGTCCGCAAAACATCGTGGACGGTCCGCGAACACCAAACGGGATCTCTCTTGGGGAGTCACCCCTTCTAGAATTACTTGTATTATGTCCCTCTCGGGCAACCCCAACCTTAAAATCCGGGCAGTATTGTATATACTATGAACAAAATCAGCCAACGCCTCTTCGTTGGCCTGCACTTGATAGAAAAGCTTAAGTCACAACTGGTCACATCGTCGACCGGGTATGAACGAGTCCAACACCTCCCCATGGAGAGAGTCGATACTGCTGCCACGACGTAGAATGTTGGTGATCAGCTCAGCCAGTGAACCCCGGCAATACGGATATATAAGGGACAAGAGGACATCATCGGACAGCCCTGGGAAATCCGCTAACTGTAGGACAATGTCCAAGAAAAGCAACAACTTGCCCTCATCCTCTCCATCCACCACCGGAAGTTTCTCGAGAACGCCGGAAATAGGGTTGGGCAGTCTCTGGTAACATGCCCCTGCCAGAATTACACAATTACACGACACCTACCACAATCATACTAGCTTACAGAAGAAGAAAAACTTGATTTCCTTCAACTGGCTTCAGGATTCCCCTAACACTGCGAGAGGAAAGGGGTAGTACAAAAGAGCAGAGCAAGCCTCCCCCAACACAAAAACACAACCACAACACTAACCAGTTAACGGACACAACACAATATACTCAGTAACAATGAAATCATAAAAAGCCGACATATATAGAATACATATTCTCTCTAAAGCAACCTTGGCAAAAATGGCCTTAAAATCCATTACAGCAAAATGACAATACACAAACAAATTTATGGCCCGACCATATCCGCATTCTCCGCAAAAGAAATCAAATTAAATTATTGTACACAGAAAATATCCTCAATAGGGCTGCCGCTGCTCCGGAATTATCAATCAATCAACAGTGCCTTCGTCTAACCAAAAATGGACAAACAATAACCAACTCCAACAAGAAAGTGAGCCAGTATAGACCTATATATACATTAAAAAAATATAAACGTGTGCGTGTGACCCGTACTGAACAATAGCTCCACGTTGGCTCCGGTTTACATCCAATACATCTGTATATCACATCTAAGCTAGCTAACATATATATCACACAAAATACATCAACATTTTATACAATCAACATATAACACTAATAAAATCCTGTTTGAATCTCTTTTCTCTTTCAACATGTCTATTTGTGCCCACACCCTCTTTTACTGTACCCGGAATCTTACCCTGCAAAAATCCACCAAAGAAAATCTCCCAAGCTACCTTGCAAGTCCTGTCACATTTTTGGCTCAGGGGCTCAAAATAACCACGCTCTGCTACCATGGAAACGCCCCCTTAGTTCCAGAATTTTTTTTATGTATTAACATCCCTTTTCTAATCTCAATTTTTTTTTCTGGGAAGGCATCACTTAATATTTAAGACTAGGCGCGTAGCCTACATGGAAATAAAATGTCCTGAGCCCATAGTGACAGGTCCTGCAAGAAAACACTTGATCAAAAATAACAAGATTTTATTTATGCTTCTTGAATTTTAAACAATTGCTTTTACACTTATATCTTTGGTTTGAGTTTTCCTTAATTCTTAACATCAATTCAAATATCTCTTTAAAGCACCATGGTGGTTGAATTACAACAAAAATATTTCAAAATATCTCCAACAATTTGATAATGACATACCAACCTACTAGCTTATTATTTTTATTATAAACTTGTATTCTTGTGTTTCACTTTCAAAAGATTTATTTTTATTGCATTAGTAATGCATGAACCATTCCTTAACATAAGATAATTATAAGTACATAAAGATGACAATCCATGATCAGTAGATAATAAGATAATAATTAAATTAAAAAAACTAATCACTTAAGTGTGTTGCAGTACCCTCATCTACCTGTTCCCCAGCACTAGGATTAATCGCATTAATATTGAAACCAGTGATCACATTAAACCGAAGTTGAAGTTTGTTAATTAAATATTCAAATATGTCGTTTAATTTTTTTTATGTTAATTAAATATAAGAAATTTATTGTACTATTATAAATTGAATAGTCAAGCAGAACCAAATAATAAATAACTAAATCAACAGGAGTTTAAATTTAGAATATAAAGAACAGAAAAAAAGGAACGTGCAGGATCACAAGTCATATGACAGGTAGATGCAAGTACTCTCCAGGTATTACATTTTCTTAAGGTCTGGATTTTGTTAAAAAAAAGAATTTTAAAATTGGCTTCTTTTTGCAGAAAATAGAATTAAATATTTATATTATACAATGGTAACCCTTGATATTATGCAAAATCAATGCACGAATACTTATAAGTTATTCATAACACAGTCATCACTGTCCACACTTTAGCATGTCTTCACAAAACATGTTCAGTAATGTTAACTCTGAAGCATGAGTCTGATTTCTAGAACTAGGTTTCTGCGTGTGTGTTACCCGATAAACTGCGTAGTATTTCGTGTGTGAAGTTTATAAAATGAAAGGGAAGTTCCCACCTGATCTTTCAGATTGCATTAAGAATATTCCTGCATTTCCAGTTGGGTGTGAAGAATGATGCCGCATGGCGTGACGGCGTTGGGGCTTCTTACGCAGGCTCTGCGGATGGGCGAAGATGTTGAGTGCCCATCTCGTCGACCCCTTTCCTCCCAACTAAAGCGGGGAAACCTGTGAAAATTTTTACTTGTATATTTGATTCAGAGAAATGCACATACCACCGCTACATTCCTTCGTCAGTGCACTCAGATCACACACACCACTATAATTTCAATACCGCAAATGCCGGTCATTAACTCCGGTCAAAATCACCCTTCAGGCTTTTAATTTGACTTTTAAATTTCACCTTGTCACACAGAAATCATTACACTTTAAGCTTAAACAATTTTTATGGGTTACCTTGTATGTTTAACTTCACATTATGAATGACTGACGAGCACGTGGTCTCTGCTATTACATTTATAAGTATTTCAATTACTAACCAGACTTCATGGAACCACAATTATAAATTCATACTTCCTTTAATTCTTTTATTTTAAGCTTACTCTGTCTCTAACATTATTTCTTTAACTTTACTGCAAAATAATTTTACCACGTGCTTGTATTTTTACCAGCACGAACATACTATCATTACATTTCACACACACCCGCCCCAATTAGATTAATATTTAAAATAAACCCTCAATACTGGCTCACCTGAAGCTCTTTATCGAATTATCTACTCATAGTAGTATATCACGGTACACCGTCACAATCCAAGCCGCACCAAGTTGAAAGAGAAAAAGAGGAGGATGAAGACGCTGCGCAAACTTGTAAAACTAAAAACGTTGCTGTCTAAATCTCGTTGTCAGGCAGAGACGCCACTGCCAACCAAATGACGTCACCAATCAAGGTCGCAGCAGCCGACTGATTCTCGATATCGAAAGCGGGCATCGCAACATGCAGCGATAATGCACCGAATGCACAGAAAATACAATTAAACTGGCCGTGGTATTTACCTTTTAATATAACCACGCCACAATAGTGTTTGAGTTGCCTCTTCCAAGCATTAGTACAATTATCTTGTTGTTGCATCCTCTTCGTTCACTTATTAATTTAATAATATATATAATACTTTCACTTATGAACTTACTGTTGTCACTTCCCAAACGTTCCAACGTTACTGTCCCCACCACACACTCCATTCCGTAACGGTTATTCTGTAATCGACAGTTAGTACTCAACCCACTGAAGAAGAGAAACAACATCTTGAAACGTTTGGGAAGTGACAACAGTAAGTTCATAAGTGAAAGTATTATATATATTATTAAATTAGTACAATTACTACAGAGTAAAATGATGATACTGATATATGTGATTAACCAGATGAAAATATTATGAGGACAATAAACAAGTAAAATACTGATTACAAATTACGTGTTTCAAATTTGTGTGTTCCATAAATAAATATATATATATATATATATATATATATATATATATATATATTGCGACAATACAATCATATGCTGTACTGTGCATTTAATAGATAAAATAAATATTTAAATTAAATTTATAAATATGTAATAAATAAGCAGGTATGAGATTGAAAGCTGAGTTTATGTTAAAAATACGGAGTGTAGACAGACAGGAACTGACCTGAACACTCACACAACTGTCGCTGAGTGTGTGTACAATAGTAAGTGATGTGTGTGAGTGAAGCCAGCTCGAGCATGAAAGTTTGCAATCTCACCCTGAATAATTGTCAAATTGCAGTTTTTATTTAATTATAAGAAAACCATAAATGGTAGAAAGAATTCAAATACTCAAAAATATGTATAAAACTAATACACAGGTGTAGTGAGAAAACGGCGTGAAAAGGACGTGCAGTGCGAATTCAATTCAATTTTAAGTGCGTAGTAATTACACGGATTATTCTATTACGATGGTAATTACATTGGACATGTGTTATTAAATCATCCATCGTTAGAGCACCCTGTAGTTCACATTAGACTTTACCATTGGCAGAAATGTGCGAAAATATGAAATCGGACGAGAATGGGAGAACTGACGCCACCAAGCAATTTCAAACAGGCAGAATTCTGTTCCAACAGGTGCTGTATGATGCTCGATTATAAATAAGGCACAAGAGAAGCCAGCTTTCTTCTCAATCAGTCTTCAGTATCGGCGGGACGCTTTGTCTGTCGATGACGCGAGTTTTTAAATTTTGTTAATTGAACAGTAGATGCGGACGGACGCTATGTTTGTCGTAAGTGAAAAACAGTAACTCTTAATCTGTTTCCGAATATGAATATAGAACATACTTTACGATGTCTACACACACAAACGTCCATCAGTCAAGACAAGCTACTATGTTATATCATGCAGAGGAACGCTATGCTGAACAATAGAGGCGTCTGCTAGAACTACAGCAGCAGGTGCAGAGCCACCTCTCACACTATACTACATCAACCAGATGGGACCATGATAGACGAATAACTGGAGGACGACAAGTGGAACCTGGGGATGTGCAGGGAACTCCATCAGAAGAGGACCTACGGGTCAACGGAGGACATGAGTATGAGCTACAAAATCGAGGTGACAGATAACCCATTTATAAATTTTAAATGAGAGACTAAAGACTGTCACCGGACAAAAGGTCTGCAGCATGACAAATGGCGCCAATCGTACACTCTAGTGTTTTTGGTGCCCCTAAAAAGGACCTGGTGGTGAGAAAGCTGAAGTTGGTCGTGCCGCGCTGAGATGTTCGGCGGCTACGCCCGCTGTTCATGGCGTACTGTAGTCCTCCTGTTCTTTCGGCACCGGTTGTAGAGTCGGCTGCCGGCCCAGCGAAATCCATCGCTGGCGCGGAACGGGAGTGCGAAGACGCAAGAACGGCGGCGGTTCTATTCTTCGGCTGTACCTTCCGGCTGACTCCGCCTCGATGTCGTCCGAGAGAGGTGAGGGTGAAGTGCGTCCGATGGCGTGGCGATGAAGTGTGTGCAAAATTTTCTGCCGGCCCGGGTTTTATGCACTAACCGGGATCACTGGTTGGCTCGCTTCGAGCACGTTGTTGGATTGGCTCGCTGTGTCCACCACTGGTACCGGAGAGCAGATGTTCGCATACGCCCTCGGTGTAAAAAAAAAAAAAAAAAAAAAAAAAAAAAAAAAAAAAAAAAAAAAAAAAAAAAAAAAAGAATAAGAGTTTATGTAAACTGTAGATAAAGAGGTTCAGAGAATTTGATTTAAATTTATTAAAATATTTTCTTTGATGTTTAACGATTAATTTAGTCAATTTCAATTTTATTTTCAAGTTTGTAAAGCAATCAACGATTACTATGTATATATATATATATATTAAAAAAAAAAGAATATACAATATTATCTACTTGCAGAAGAAACAAATTGAAAACATCACAAATTATATAATTACTGCAAGAAACATCGAGTTACTTATATAGAAAATGATATATATATATATATATATATATATATATATATATATATATTGTAATCTGTCGAGTACGTACGGTTTAAATTCCCACTGTTGTATTTGTCAATTTGTTTTGTATCACTTTAATTATATAAATCTCAGAGATATTTGGAGTTGTGGAATATATGGATGTAATTAATTAATATTAACTTAACTCTTTAATAATTATCAGTGTTAGTGTGCCTAGAACTTAAACAACTTAATCGTTATTCTACAATTTCATCCAACCCTATTATACCTTGAAGAGAGATCTGTCTAATTTCGTAATTTTACGCTCCCTCTTTGGTGTCAGATAATTCCGCTATAAGCGCTGCAGTATTGGCTCAACGAAACTTATAGGTTAGTTCGATGTTTATATTAACCATTTATTCTATACTTATTCAGTTACTTTTCGTTCCCAGTTCACTAAACCATACTCCAAATAACAAGATTTGACAAATATATAAAGGTTCTTTATTTGTTTACTTAATTCACATTAAATAAGATATGTGCTAATTAACATATGCTTGGACTATAGACTTCAGGTATCGATTGTTGATTATTTTAATCCTTTATTTATATTTGGTTATATATTATGTTTTGATTTGTATTTAATTTAATTCAGGGTGTGAAGGTTCTTGTAACTGTGGGGAAGACTAAAAATACATAGATAAGAATGCAAGATTTACAATATTTATGTGTTGTGTATTTAGTATGATTAATATAATATAAATTACCAGACTCGAACGAAGCAAATCGTGTAGGCGGTTGATCGCTAATTTTACTGTTTTGAATGGTTATGCAGTACGGTTTTCTGTCTTCGGTTTAATAAAAGTAATTCTTGTCCTGTCCACTTCGAAATATAGCTTCTAGATTGATTTACAGCCCGGTTGATGTTTCTTCTGCACCGTCAGGATCCAAATAAGTTCTTCCTTCGGTTGAAGCAATTAGTGTTGTTCCGTGTATTTGCAAGGTTATAATTTCTGGTGTAGTGAATATTATTAATTGTGTTATTGTTAATTCTTTCTATTTGATTAATATCTCATCAATTCCCTTCGGATATGGGACAGTTCAAGTTCTTTCTTGTAGACTTCAATTATTTACTCTCTATTATCATTTCATATTGTAATGTTATTTTTGTTTATCTGTATTGGTAGTTGACGTAAATATTGTCATTAGAATTTTGTACTTTTATAATAGTATCTGGTAATTTCGAATATTACAATTATATAGATTATTCTTGGGTTTTTAATCTCATCACTTTTAGTTCATTCAAAGCAATTCTTGTCTTGTCCAAAATCAACAACTTCTTTTTCTTATTTTTCTCCCTAGCAACATATAATAATTTCTGCCTTCCACATGTTTTGACTATATAGTGTTTCTTTCATATATTTTTTATCTATTCTTTATCAATTTGCTGTCCTATCGGAATGTAACTTTACCAATAGTTGGTTTATTGCTTTATACACATATTCTACTGGTTTTTTGATATAATTCCGTTTTTTTTTCTTTTTATTATATTTAATCCACCTTCGATATTATATTTTACCAATCGATATTATGGCATTATGGTATTATTATAATTTTTATTAAATATTATTATTAATTTAATGTGTTTTTTTTCCTAGCTCTTCATAGCGTATTTATTAATTATTATTAATTGATGCACCTAATCTTTATGTTATTAGTGTTTATATAGTAGTTTTGCCTGTTAGGCCTTTTATTGTAAACTGATCTACCTGTGGTTATGTCTGTTATGCATCTATAGTCCCTTTTATATAAATTCATACATACAATCAATCTTAATTATTAGCACTTATATAAACAATTATTTTTCTATCTCTAATAACAATTTTATCTTGATCTCTTGATCACATACAACAAAATTCGAATTTATGAACATTGATTAACTGCCTCACACTTCATTCTACGACAGTCATTGAATAATACAACTTGTTTCATTATTTTTCATTAACTCAACACATATTTGATATAACATCACATAAACTTTATCATAACATTTTTGTCATAAAATAATATTTTTTAACACAAAATTCTTATTTGTTATTACCATAAATTAAGTCATTGTTTCATTTTTTGTTTTGCTTTTCATTAAACATATATCACTAGCTATTATTTATCTTACAGGTTCGTTTATTCTAGTCAACACTACCTTGCATCCTTATTTAATCTTGTCTATGATTATAATTGTAATTATTGGATTTCTTGTTCTATTATGGGTTTAAATATCAATTTGTTTATTATCCTGTGAACCGTCTTTTATGTAACATGAATGCTAGCATTTCTGTTGCGTTACAATATATATATATATATATATATATATCTCCTATGGCGCTACAGCCCAAATCAGGCCCTGGCCTCCACCAATCTCCGCCTCCAATCCACTCTATCCACTGCAACCCTCCTCCAGTTTCTTATCCCCATGTCTCTCGCGTCCTCTGCAACGCCATCTTCCCACCTCTTCCTCGGTCTACCTCTAGGTCTCGTTCCCTCCCATGTACCCAGCAAAGCCCTCTTAGGGTTCCTGCCATCCTCCATTCTCATAACATGTCCGGCCCAACCCAATCTTTGAATTCTTATAAATTTTGAGACTGGTATCTCTTTATATATTTGATACAGTTCGTTGTTGTATCTCAGTCTCCATGAGCCATTTTCTTGTATTGGGCCTATAATGCGTCTGAGGATTTTCCTTTCAAAGGTGTCTACTATGTCGACTGTTTTCTGTGTGATTGTCCATGCCTCACACCCGTAGCATAACACCGGTCTGATGACAGTCCTATATATTTTCATTTTTGTTTCCCTGTGCACATCCCCAGACCTAAATGATGGCAGCAGTGCGAAGTACGCCTTGTTAGCCATGGTGGTCCGTCTTTGGATCTCCGGCTCCTCTGATCCAGTCTTTGCTAGATTCACTCCGAGATACGTGAAATTGTCCACCACTTCAATTGTGTCCTCCTCTATCTCGATGTTGTTATGAACCTGGTCCCTTCTTGTTTGGATAAGCATTTTTGTTTTATCTGTATTTATGGCTAGCCCAACTTCCTTGGCTTTGTTTTTAAGCTCTATAAATATTTCTTTAGCTGCCGTGATCCATCTTGACACGATGTTAATGTCATCTGCATATGCGGCTATCTGTACAGTTTTATTTGTTAACAGATTGGAGCTATTTATTGATAAGCCTCTAATTACATATTCCAATGCAATATTAAATAGTGTTGGGGCTAACCCATCTCCTTGCTTTAGTCCTTGCTTTAGTCCTCGTGTAATATTTATGGGTTCAGTTAGTTGGCTATCCACCAAGATTATACATGCAATACATAAATTAACATAGTTGAAAGTTATTAAAAAAATAATAATAAAAAAAAAATGAAACTGCAGTAAAGCACACTGTCAGACTGAGCAGTCGAATTTTAATATTAACAAATAAGTATTTAGAATATAACTTTGTTACTGTGGAATATAAGATTTATTTGATGATAAATGTAGTGCAACATTTGAACGTTTCAAGCGAACAATAATGAATATTTATGGCGAAGTAAGTGAGATTTTTAAACACGCTTGTGGTTTATAAATAAAATTATGAAAACTCGTTACAATTCAATCAATGACTACTCTTATTACCATTACACCCAAACTCGATTAATTGGTACACTTTACCAGTAATGTTATATAAATTTTGGCACTCCACAAATTAAATTACATTTAAATTTGTAAATTGTAGTGTTGTAAAATATTGGCGCTCCAAAAGCGTGGGGCTCCTCAAACACAAATAAATTTGCAACCTGTGTGTTGTTACAATATATAACAAAATGTTTATGGTTTGTATATAAGTGTATTTGTTTTTGCCATTTTTACTTCATAAAAGATAAATGCTACAATCATTTCAGGTTTACCAGGACAGCGTGGATCGCCAGGACCACAAGGACCTCCAGGCTTCTGTGAATTCTGTAATTATGCAAGTGCAAGTTATCCTGTCAGACCAGCAGGCAACACTAAAGGACCATAGACTCAGTCAGCCTCTCTGGCAATATTAACTTAACTCTTTCTAACCAGTTTTGTGTTCATTGAACAGTACTACTATTTTTTTAGGGGAAAATTAACAAAAACATTTAATTACAAAAACAAATGCTATTCTGATATTGAAAATCTTTGTTGATGCACAATTTTTAATAGAAATTGAAACAGCTGACAGAAAAATTGTGTTGCATTGCATTTGTAGGGCTGCAGACATACATCATGTCATGCATTCTAATGACTGTTTTGAAGATAAACAGTATTGTTTCATGTTATTACTGAAGTCATATTGGTTCACATATCATAAGACCACAGTAAAATTTGTCATATGATCTCAAGAGTTGGGCAAAAATATGGCAATACTGTTCCACCACAATTAAAAAACAAAAATCGCAAAAGATTTCAATTACTGGTGTTTATTGAAAATATACTTTAATGTATTAAAACATTTGGTGTTATGAGTTATTTAATTATTTATGTCTACCCATAATATTGTTTATAGCTGTGTACTACAAGTAAACATTTGAGAAAGAAAACATTATGTTCCTTTGGCTATCACTGAATAAAATATAACACATTGTTATGTATTTTTAAATGATGCATTCATTATCAAATTAGAATTTTGTATAAGTTCCAGTAAATGCATATACAAATATTTTTTTCTCTCCAAAATAACTGATGATCACTTTGTCCTAGTTAAGATTGAAAGTAATAATCAAATTGCCAAATTGCTACTTATTGTATATATATCATGGGTGACTTGAAAATATATTAAAAAGTCACTTAAAACATAAGTGAAATGAAAAGTTGGTTATGTTTTCCAGTTGTGTTGGTTAATTGTTGTGATTTTGCTTATACCATCATGCTGTACAACAAACTCTTTTAGTAACATTCCCCTGTTTCTTCACTGCCTACTACTGTAGTTTTAAAGTTAATTTTACTTATATAAGTTAGGTCAGGTTGTCACTTTTGTCTGTAAGTTACTTAGAGACTGTATGAGAGTGATAATACATATTTAAGACGTTTTCTCTTATCAGTATGTAAATACTTGACTCCTTTCAAAGCATACTGTTAAAAAGTGTATGATGATTCTTTTCTTACCAGAAAGAAGATTACACACATTGTAATTATTGTATAATATTGATAGAGAAATTTTTATATAAATATTATTGTAACATTTTGTGATCAATAAAATGAGAGAGACATAACATACATGCAGTCTTCAGTTTGTTTCTATTTAAAATATTATTCTGTATGCTCATCAAGTCGTGTCCTCTACCCATTTCATACAGTGTCACCTTCTCAGCGGCGATTGAAGTAAAATATTGTAATAAAAACAAATTTAATTACAAATAATAATTGGGTAATAAAAATTTTTTTTATTTATTTTTTTTATTTATTTTTATTTGTTATTTTTTATGTCATTAATTAATTTTAATTAGTGTAATTGTTTTAATTGTTTTTATGTTCAATTAATAAAAACTACTGTTTAATAACTGTGTGTTCGGAAATAAACTTATTTGTTCTTTACTTTAAATAGATTGTCTAGGCCGCATCGATTGCAGGTAGCAGCCAATTTAATATCTGTTCTTCTTCTTCTGCTAGCTCGTCTCCTTAAGAAGTTCACTTTTTCTCTTAAATAATTAATGTAATTTACTTTAAGGCTTAGCTGATCAATGAAACAGTATTAAAACAATAAATGAGTTTATTCGTCAAAACAATTATTTGAAATTGCCGCAACGGGCTTGAATCTAATTCGATATAAAGTTACAGTTCGATTATTTCATATATTCAAAATATTCAATAGTATAAGGGTTCTTTTAACTGTAGAAATAGTCAGGAAAGGCGAGAGAATTCAATATTTACAAACTATTAAAAACTTATTCATTAGACAGACAAAATAATAAAGTTAAATATATATATATAATTTAAATATTACGATACGATGGCTTGATTCGACGTCACTCGCTCTGGTCCCGTGAGCCTGTGCGAAGTTGACCAAAATAACAAAATGGCATCCTCAATGTGGTTCTGCAATGGAACTTCAGCTCTGAGATTCCGTTCCAAATAAATGTATTAGTTGTTAATTCCTCTTCAAGGATGTCACTCTTGGAATCTTCACAAGTTGCAGTGTATAGTTGTGCTAATTCCACTGGATTTTGTTCAGTAATAGTAGTGTTGTGTCAAAATGGTTCCCTCACTAGGTTCAAGTTATTTGAGTTCAGTTTTTTCGTTCTTCAATCATGTCTAGTCGTAGTGACGGTTTAATTTAATATTATTTAAGGTTTCAGTGATCAATATTATAGTAGTCTTCACTTTGATTTATCTTCTGTTTATCTTTATATAGCTTCGTCATATATTTCGGTTGGTGTTAGTTAAAATTTTCGTTAGTATTTCTCTGAGAAGTCTTTTGACACGTCTATCTCGTTTGGCTTCTAACAATCAACTCCCCTATATTTGTTCCTTCATATCGAAAATTTATAATATTACGGTATCATTTCTCATTGTTCAGCCATCAGCTGTTGTATTTAAATTTAATCTTATATATAAAAAATATTGACATTTTTTATGTTTAAATGGCTATAAATTATTTGTTTAGTACTTTTATGTAATTTTAATTATATAACAATATTCCTGATTTTATTTTATACAATTTAATACTAAATTTGACCTATTTTGGTTTGAATTGTGCTTCTGAATTACATTCTTTGAAATTTATCTGTAGGCCTTATCTTGAATTACAGAATTACCTATTAAATGGTTTAAAATATGTTTTATGTTACAATTTATTTTTCACTCGATTCCTAATTAAATATCTGTAATTTACCTAATTTACATCTGGCTATTATTTTAAACATTTAACAAATTATTTGCATTTTACTAGTACACTTTACTGATTATGGCCTTATCTGGTACAAACACCTATTTTAAGTCAATTTTACATGTTTATTCCTTTCATTACTATTATAGGTCGTGGTTATTATTATGATAATGTATTTGTATATTGAATGGGGTACTCTACATCAAATTAGTCTAGGTTCTATTAATTTGTATTCTTTGATTAGATTTATATGGTCAAATTTGAATTTGTCTGGGTTATCAACTTTCAATTTTACTAGCAAAGTTATTATTAATTCATCTTATTAGTTTCATATTTTTTGATCCATTATTCATGGGTAGTTTGAACTATTATTTTGCCTTTCCTTACTTTACAAAATATAACATTAATTAACACGATTAAAATACAATAAATTCTTACATTCTAACATCTAGCATTTACTAGTATCAACATATTTTGTATGGTATTTAAACAATAATAACATAAAATAATTATATAAATAAATACATTAAGACCTTATATTAATAACTGTCTTTTGTTTGTCCTTTTTTAAACTGGTTTGGGGTGTTCCCCATAATCACATTTATTTTAATTATAATTAGTTTTTACATCATTTTTAATTATATGTATTGGATTCTCTTATTTGGGCTAGTCTTTTCATTTAAATTGGTATAGCTGATATAATGTAATTTCTTTTGAATTATTTATTTGCTGCTCTAGAGGTTTTTGTCTTTATAATAGATTTTTTTGGTATCTGGATTATTTTTTCCCTTTAATTCATTAGTCCTGGGCTATTACTCCTTACTGTTCTCTATTTTAAAAATTGTCATGTTAATTTATTTGTCCTGGGCTGTTGCTCCTCACTACTCCATATCTTACTGGGTCTACTAATTATTATACTGATATGATACTCTTATTATTTATTTTTTAACACTTTATGGCTATGAATTGACTACATATAATTCCTTTGAATCGACTTTTCTAGTTCTGTTAAGTTCTTCTATTTATAATTGTAAATACTTTTCTGTTAATTTTTGTTTAAGTTGATATTATCCCTTCTAGATGACTTCTTCCCTTCCTTTCATATATTATCTTATTTTGTAGAACAAGGTAAAAACTTCGTTGTGCTACAAATGTCCTCCTGTAAAAGTGATTAGTTCAGCACATACTTTTAGTTTGGGTGAACTATTTGCTTCTGATATTCTTCTTTATTATATTCTTCTTGGGTTTGTTTATCCTGATATACCTGTTTCTTTTGGTTGAGCTCTAAATTGATATGCATTTTTTTTTCTTTACTTTTATTCTACTCTTATGAGATAGTTCTTTTTAATCTGATTCATCCTTTTATTATTTAATATCTCTATATTTTCCCTTCTTATTTAGTGTTTCTTCATTTATATATTTACTCCCTAACATTCCCTAACATGTGAGCTGGAACAGTTCAGAGTGGCACTTTTTCGGCTTCATTTCTCTGCTGACCAATACATCCTCTGAGCGCAGAGGAATTATCATCTCTGCTCAATAATAAAAAAACTGGTGGAATTATCTACATCCAGTTATTAAAATATCAATTATACAAAGTAGTCCATTTTGACTACTAATCAAAATATTTAGATTCATCACTTCATAATTATTCAGATTACTTAATATTTCTATCTATATGGTTATCCTTACATTTTTAAAGCTCATTCTATCTTATTTATCACTAGGTACATGTCATAATATCCATTTCAGCCTTCCTTTTGTGAAATTCTGCGATTTTAGTTAGTTGTTGGCATAGCCTGTTTCTTGTTTACCTTTTGGGTAGCACATGTTTATGTATATAGTTTTTTTTTCATTTGTTGTTTCATTAATTATTTTATTGCTCATGGCATAATGTCTGGTTTTAATACCTTTTCCTTATCTGTTTTAGTTAATTGGTTCTCCTCTTTATTCTTCTATGATCTTATTTTGTTTTGGGGTTTCATCAACTTATTATTTCGAAAATATATACACTATAAGGATTCTTATTTACCTTTTAATTAACCGTTCTGTAATATTATTGTTTCGATAAGCAATTCATTTATATTTTTGGTTCGAATAGTCTCGTTCAGCCTTCATAATTGTGATAAAAATTTCTTGGTAAAATTATTTCAATTCAATTTCTTTAACTATGTTGTGCTTATTATTTTTTAAGCCTTTGATATCTTATTTCTTTCTTTCTATTTATTAATTGATACACAATAAAGTACTTCTGAAATGTATTCTGTAAACTGTTTTTATTTATTTTAGTATTGAGATAATTTATTTATTTTCTTTTCTTATTTCATTTAAAATAATTTCCTTGATATATACTATAAGATATCCTTATTTATTCTTAGAATTTAGATGGTATTTATTTAATTCAAAATATCTTCTTCTAGATAAGCTGTAAGATGTCCTTACTTATTTAATTCAAAATATCTTCTTCTAGATAAGCTGTAAGATGTCCTTACTCATTTTAGAATTTTTACGGTATTTATTTAATTCTAAATATCTTCTTCTAGATAAGCTGTAAGATGTCCTTACTCATTTAATTCCAAATATCTTCTTCTAGATAAGCTGTAAGATGTCCTTACTTATTTAATTCAAAATATCTTCTTCTAGATAAGCTGTAAGATGTCCTTACTCATTTTAGAATTTTTATGGTATTTATTTAATTCAAAATATCTTTATTATTTTCATTAGACCTCTTGTTCTGTTTCTTTATTTTTCTTATTCCTATTATTTTTCTTCTCTTTCCAACGGTTTTTTCTGTAATCGGTTATCATAACATCCGTCCCTTTTCTTGATGGTGTGTGATATTTAATTTAGCCGTGGTCCATAATCTCAGTTGCCCTTATTGTCCGGACTACCATTGTCTTAAAAATTATTTCTTTTCTTGTGACATTTCTCGCTTCTTCCTTGTATTTCATTTTTTCTTCTGTTATCCTTTCGCTTGTTTCAAGTCTTATTTCAAACATTTTATTATATGGTTTATTAAACCAGGATGTCATTGGTACATCCATGATTAGTGATCTCACGGATTTTTTATAATATATTTCTATTTCGGGTATATTCCTTTCGAACATCTTCATTAAGTCCCTTCTATAATTCTTCACATTCATTTCTTCTCTGTGATTGATAATTGAGAGATTATCTATATTAACTAGACCACTCCTAACCATATCCAATTCTTCCCGTGTATTTTTTAGTTTGTTGGGACGTATGATTCCTTCTTCTGTCGTTTTCTTAATTATTTGGTTCTTCACTCCATTATCTTCTATCTTCTGATTCAGATGTTCGATGTTTTTATCTTTTGGTATTTCTTCTGTTCCCGGTTTGCTATCATTTTATATTTCTTTGGTCCTCTCATTTCTTAATTCTTCCATCCACAGTTTATTACTATTTCTTATATCATCCATTTGCTGACAACATTTTTTACAATTATCATCCATTTTCTCCATCATTAGCCTGAACATTTCTTGCGTAGTTGCGTTCTCTGTTTGTTTTGGTTTTTCCCGTTGTTCCTCTTGTTGTTGTATGGGTTGGTTAGGTTCCGCCGGAGGTAATAACATCTCCAAATCTTCCACTGGAGTCGCCTCCTTGTTCTCCATGTCTATCTCCTTCTCGGGTTCTGCCGCCCTTTTCTTGGACGTCGCTCTCTTTGGCATTTCGATTGCTTTCCTGACTTGTTAACAGCTGCCAAGCTAAAATAGGAAATTGAGCAACTCGTCTTTTTCTTATAGGCCTACCAATTCCTATTTTCAGACCCTAAAGTTGAGCGCCAATTTGTAATAAAACAAATTTAATTACAAATAATAATTGGTTAATAACAAAAATTTTTTTATTTACAGTAGAACCCTGTTAGTCCGAACCCCGCTAGTCCGAAATTCCGGATAATCCGAACCACCTCCAGGAACCAAATAGGCAAGGAAAGGTATAAAAACAACTGCAGATTTCATGAAGTGACAAATGATTTCATTACATTTCTAATAAAATGGTTACATTTTGCAAAATCAGTAGAAAATAATACTAACCACTGTAATACGTATTAATCAGTAGGCCTACAATTACTGGAATAAAATTCTTAAACAAAACTACAAACTACAAAAACAGAATTAAATTATTGTACTGTACAGTACTTAGATTAGTTTCTATACTTTATTAACAGAATTTCCAAATAAACACTTCAATATTAACACTTCACTTATTCACTGGTTGCACAAAATCAGTTATTCTCTGCTGGCATAAAGACGTGAATCTAGCAGACGACGCAATATTCCACCAGCGTCTCATGAACATGATGTCCGCCGCTGTAGCATTGGCATGCTGCTCCACATACTGCAGGGATATTTCCAGCGCCTTTGCTGCTTCTGAATGTGAAATGAGATGTTCTGAATCATCGGCTTCATCCATCACATCAGAATCTTCATCGAAGTCTTGTCTGATCAGGGAAACAATTTCCGTATCTGTCGAAACTTGGTGGTCTTCCGTGTCAGCTGCCACCCACTCGTTCACATCTGTTTCGTCTGCTTCTTCACAGCCTGGAATTTGATGCATGAGCTGTAAAACTTCAGTCCTGTCATCAGCTTGTTCCGGACTATCGATGTAAGAGAGACTTGGCCATAATTTTTTCAACAACTTTCTCAGCAGCTGTTCTTTGAGATTGTCCAATGCTTCACCTAACCAATAGATAACATCTTTGATGTTGATTTTCTTAAGACTTTGGAGAATGGTTTGTGAACTGTCTTCATTTTCAAGAAGGGACCTTAGAAAAATTTTTTATACACACATTTCATGTTTTGTAGCACCTCTTGGTCCATGTGTTGTAACAAAGGTGTTACATTCAGAGGGAGAAAAATAGCTTTTATATCTCCATTAACAAGTTCTTCTGTCGAAGCATTTGATGGAGCGTTGTCAATGACAAGTAACGCCCGGGGTGGCAGACCATTTTTTTCACTGAATTTTTTACTGAAGGAATAAACTGGACATGAAACCATTCCTTAAATAAAGCACTGGTCATCCATGCCTTATTTTGATGCCTGTAGAATACAGGAAGCGAGTTCACATTGATGTTCTTAAATGCTCTTGGGTTTTTTGATTTGCCAATAACCATTAGTGGCAACTTATTAGTCCCAGCTGCATTACTGCATGCTAAAACAGTCACACGTTCCTTGCACATTTTGAAACCAGGTGCATTAAGTTCTTGTTTGGCTGCGAGGCTTTTGTTTGGCCTTAAAATTTAACCCAGTTTCATCGCAATTGTATATTTCTTGAGGTGAGTAATTTTGCGATGAAACTATGTCTGCGAATTCAGCGATGTACTCTTGTGCAACCTGATAGTGATTCACCGGTAATGGATAACTGTCGTATTCCGTGTCTTTTTTTCCACCGGTCCAGCCAGCCATTACTTGCAATGAATTTAGGATCACCATTCATCAGCTTATTGAGGTGAACTGCTTTTTCTTGGATTAGGGGACCACTCAGTGGAGTACCTCTGCCTTTCTTGTGAAAACCATATGAAAAGGGCTTCATCAATTTTGTCAAATTGTGACACTTTTGATGTATGACGCTCCTCGAGAGTCTTCTCGGATGTTGTCACACAAAACTGTTCAATCTTGGACCGGTTTTTCTTCCAGTCACTTATTGTTGCTTTACCCATACCAAATTCGACTGCTAATTTCGTTCCACTTTCACCCTTGTCCAAACGTTTCAACACTTCAAGTTTATCTTTTAGTGCACATGAACTATGTTTCCGCTTACCAACCATTTTTATACAATACGCACTTAAAAAACAACACTGAAAACGTATGTAAGTTGGAATGCACACACAATGTCTCAGACTGACAGGTGTCTCACTACTGAAAGCAAAGCCACGAGAAGAAACAAACAAGAGTGGGGGAAGTGGGATTACTAAGAAACTGGCATGAGTCATTGACGCCCTGGCGCGCCCGTGATAGTAAACAACAATACCGCACTAGAAAGCCACCGAACGTCAGTGTCAATACTGTTCACCTTATCTGTACTGTATTACAGTACTGTACTACGTAATATTTTATAAATATTCAACTCTTATAAACCGTAAAATGCATTCGTTGAATAAAAAACGGCCATATATGAGTTACATATAAGTTAAAGACCATATTTAAATCAAATAAATAATTATAATTATTTAATAATAATTATTTCGGATAATCCGAATTTTTGCCAATCCGAACCGGCCCCGGTCCCAATTAGTTCGGACTAGCGGGGTTCTACTGTATTTATTTATTTTTTGTTATTTTTATTTTTTTGTTATTTTTTATGTCATTAATTAATTTTAATTAGTGTAATTGTTTTTATGTTCAATTAATAAAAAATACTGTTTGATAACTGTGTGTTCGGAAATAAACTTATTTGTTCTTTACTTTAAATAGATTGTCTAGACCGCATCGATTGCAGGTAGCAGCCAATTTAATGTCTGTTCTTCTTCTTCTGCTAGCTCGTCTCCTTAAGAAGTTCACTTTTTCTCTTAAATAATTAATGTAATTTACTTTAAGGCTTAGCTGATCAATGAAACAGTATTAAAACAATAAATGAGTTTATTCGTCAAAACAATTATTTGAAATTGCCACAACGGGCTTGAATCTAATTCGATATAAAGTTACAGTTCGATTATTTCATATATTCAAAATACACTAAAAACTCGTTTCTCCGAATCGCGTTTAACCGAAAATCTGGTTTATCCGAAACAATTTTTAGTAAATTTTAAAAAATACACAAAAGCATTTTCCTGTCGCTATAATCTATATTTAATAGTGTAGACAAGCGATTCCACGTGATATAAAGTAGAAAGTCAATAATCAGAAATAATTGGGATAAGGGGTACTCCAAATTATCGATTTGTTTGGATTTTTGAACATGAAGTATTACGTTCATATATTGTAAACATAAAGTAACATAAACATAAATGTAAACATTGAAACTTCCTCTGCAGAACTTCTAACAATGAAACGACTTCGAGATCGGGCAGTCAGCAAACGAGCCTCAAAGCTTAGGCAAAAAGCTATGATTGATTACTGTACAAACAGCAGTTCCAGTACTGTACAAACTATAATTTACAGTGCGGTGCCGTTTTATAGTTTATTGTGTCACATTCACTGTAAGTAACTTTTAAATTATTCTTGGATTTCGTTGTCCATGACGTGTCCGTTACTTAACTAAATATCACTATAATATTGACGACTCGGAACACTAAGTTTTTTATAAGTAAAAACGTAAAGTTTTACCTTACAGCCTAAACCGGCTTTCACCTATAGAAGGCTTCATCAGAGGCTGTCGTTAGTAGCGCTGCTCGTCTTGTTGTTGGCGACGAGATAGTGTTTCGAAAGATTGAAGCTGCGTGTGTGTGGTGAGATGTGTTCGAATAATGCGTGCGATTTGAATTGTGTCTGTTCGTTTAGGATGTCGTTTTTATTTGTTTTTGTGTGTTTGTATATTTCTAATTGTTCTAGAGTGTCTAGTTTTCGGCCTTTTGTGTGTACGTGTAGTATGTTCATGTTATTGTCGATGTTATTATATGTGTGGTTTGCTTCAATGAGGTGGTTTGCGAAGGTAGATTCTGTAGTGGTGTGGAGTGCTTTTGTGTGTTCAATGTATCTCTGTTTGAAGCTACGTCCTGTCTGGCCTATGTAGAATTTACTGCAATTTGAACAATCTAGTTTATATACACCGGGTAGATCGAATTTGTTTTGTGCTTTGGGCATGCGTTTTGATAGTGTGTGTTCTGTTTTGTTAGTAGTTTTGTAAGCGATTCTGTATCCTGCTTTTTTGAATTTGTGGGCAATTTTTTCTGTTTGTTTGTTGATGTATGTTAGTGTTATGAATTTGTTGTTTTCTGTCTTTGTCTGTTGTTTGTTTTGTGTTTTGTGTAGGAGTTTACTGACTATTGTTCTGTCATAACCGTTAGATTCTCCTAGATATTTTATCGTGTTTAGTTCGTCTTTGTAGTCTATTTCATCTAAGGGGATGTTGTTAAGTCTATGTATCATGGTTCTAAAAGCAGCTAGTTTGTGTTGTATTGGGTGATTAGAGGTGTTGTGTATTAGTGTGTCAGTTGTAGTTGGTTTTCTGTATATACTGAATTTGTGCCTGTGTTCTAGTTTTGTGATGGAGAGGTCTAAGAAGTTTATGGTATTGTTGTGTTCGTATTCGGCAGTGAAGGTTATGTTTTTATGTATTTTGTTTATGTGCATTAGTAACTGTTCACATTGTCTTTTGTTTCCCCTGTATAGTATTAGAATGTCATCAACGTATCTGTGCCAAATTATTATTGTTATTATTATTGTTTAAATTATTGTTATTAAATAAAGGTACTGTACTTACATTTGTATTATTATTTAAATAGAAGTTTCGGTTTATCCAAAATTTCGTTTATCCGAAACGGGCACGGTCCCATCAAATTCGGATAAACGAGTTTTTAGTGTATTCAATAGTATAAGGGTTCTTTTAACTGTAGAAATAGTCAGGAAAGGCAAGAGAATTCAATACTTACAAACTATTAAAGACTTATTCATTAGACAGACAAAATAATAAAGTTAAAATATATATATAATTTAAATATTACGATACGATGGCTTGATTCGACGTCACTCGCTCTGGTCCCGTGAGCCTGTGCGAAGTTGACCAAAATAACAAAATGGCATCCTCAATGTGGTTCTGCAATGGAAATTCAGCTCTGAGATTCCGTTCCAAATAAATGTATTAGTTGTTAATTCCTCTTCAAGGATGTCGCTCTTGGAATCTTCACAAGTTGCAGTGTATAGTTGTGCTCATCTGCTGGATTTTGTTCAGTAATAGTAGTGTTGTGTCAAAATGGTTCCCTCACTAGGTTCTAGTTATTTGAGTTCAGTTTTTTCGTTCTTCAATCGTGTCTAGTCGTAGTGACGGTTTAATTTAATATTATTTAAGGTTTCAGTGATCAATATTATAGTAATCTTCACTTTGATTTATCTTCTGTTTATCTTTATATAGCTTCGTCATATATCTCGGTTGGTGTTAGTTAAAATTTTCGTTAGTATTTCTCTGAGAAGTCTTTTGATACGTCTATCTCGTTTGGCTTCTAACAATCAACTCCCCTATATTTGTTCCTTCATATCGAAAATTTATAATATTTTGGTATCATTTCTCATTGTTCAGCCATCAGCTGTTGTATTTGAATTCAATCTTATATATAAAAAATATTGACATTACAGTAAACCCTCGATTTAACGGACCTCGGTTTAACGGACTTCGGATTTAACGGACAGAATTTGACAAAAAAAAAACTGGAACATCAAAGCATGATGTTTTTAGGCTTTTGAAACGTATAATGTGCATAAAATGCCAGACTCTCCTGTTCTGGCGATATTGCTTGGCTATCGCAGCATTCTTTCGTTTCTTGTTTTGAAACACACAAATTTTCAATTGTATTTGATGAGAACGGAGTATTCATCAAGAATTCATTTAATTCTTCACAATCCCTGTCTTTGCGTTGTCGTTAACGCAGACGTCACACACGTTCAGTGGAAGACATCACAACGACTAACACTGAACAATATACACTGATCAATATAATATCTTATTTCACTGTGAAATATTCGTCCATCGGCTAATACAGCAAGCATTACACTGGCACGTAATTTTTCATTTCCCATAATCTTTATTGTTACAGATTTGGTTCCCTTTTGGTCCACCGTAAATATACGTAAATAAAAAATATGGGCGTTTCATCGGCATTTCCCATGTGTTCAAGTGAATAATTATGCTTCTTGCGTAAATGAACGACAAATCGCTGATACTGTAGGAGTGTTTCTTCGTAGTCACTCAGTAGTTTTAGCGCGAGTGATGTACATCATTTAAGCGCAAATCCATTTCGCCGCATCATTCGTCTTATACACCCGAAGCTGGCTTTGAAACCGGAGACTTTTAATTCTTCTGCGATTTCTAAAGCTTTTAATTTTAAAACATGTCTAGTGACAGGGAGTCCTTGCCTTCTTAAAATCCATATGTATTCACAGACGCTGGACTCTACTGCTACAAAACGCCCAACTTGAAGTCCCGCGAACGCTTGTTGCGCAGTATTTGCATTTAAAAGTCGTTCCTTCTGTTTTCTCCATTCTCGAATACAGGATTCATCAATATCGAATTTCCTTGCGGCATCGCGATTGCATGTTTTTTCTACATTTTGTATCACAATTAATTTATAATTCGCATCGTACGGGTTACGTTTAATTTGATTTGACTGCGTGCCTTTAGTCTCCACAATATCACTCATACCGCAAACGCACTACAAAAACGCCGAATGAAAACAAATTACAGATAAGCGATGTTGTCGCTGTTACAATAGAAAACCACAATGGCAGTTTACCCGTTATTTAGAAACATGTTACTCACACCCCCTCTACTCATCCTTTTCTCTTGCTGCCTACAGAAGGGTGCGAGCATGCGCACGCACTTACACTTTATCTTCCTATTCTTTCTTCAGTTTGCTGTTAAAACATTCGGTTGTAGTCATAAATCATAACGCCAGAGTTAACTACAGCCGGGCAAACTGCTGTTGCTTAGGCAGTAAACAACTCATAGATACCAAAAGCGTTCGTCCCGCCAGAAGTCAGGTATAACTTCGAATTTCGTTAGCGCGCGAATGCAAGCCGCAGGCCAAATTAGCGACCATGTTTTTATTATAGCAAAACCATAGACATAAGAGCCTGCGCGGAATCAAGTGTTCTGAGCATCGTACTTGGCGCATAACACTGTACAGTGGAGGGGTACCCCTCCACAGCAGTGTGTGACTGAATACGCGATACAGCGAGCAAGTGAGTGAGTGAGTCTACAAGTGTCAGTCAGGTGGTGGGGGAGTGTGTGTTTGAACGGACGGAGGGGAAGATGCGCGAAGCTTTCTGACCGAAGGTTCTTATGTGCTTGGTCTACCTATAGAAAAAGTGCGACTTGTATTCGGAACAATACGGTATTTGCATGATATTAATAGTATTAAAATTTCAAGTGTTATAGGCCTATTTGATTTAAATAGGCCTATATCCTCAAAAAACAAAAATTTGCGATTTAACGGACTTTCAATTTTACGGACACCCCTCAGCCCCAATTAGTCCGTTAAATCGAGGGTTTACTGTATTATGTTTAAATGGCTATAAATTATTTGTTTAGTACTTTTATGTAATTTTAATTATATAACAATATTCCTGATTTTATTTTATACAATTTAATACTAAATTTGACCTATTTTGGTTTGAATTGTGCTTCTGAATTACATTCTTTGAAATTTATCTGTAGGCCTTATCTTGAATTACAGAATTACCTATTAAATGGTTTAAAATATGTTTTATGTTACAATTTATTTTTCACTCGATTCCTAATTAAATATCTCTAATTTACCTAATTTACATCTGGCTATTATTTTAAACATTTAACAAATTATTTGCATTTTACTAGTATGCTTTACTGATTATGGCCTTATCTGGTACAAACGCCTATTTTAAGTCAATTTTACATGTTTATTCCTTTCATTACTATTATAGGTCGTGGTTATTATTATGATAATGTATTTGTATATTGAATGGGGTACTCTACATCAAATTAGTCTAGGTTCTATTAATTTGTATTCTTTGATTAGATTTATGTGGTCAAATTTGAATTTGTCTGGGTCATCAACTTTCAATTTTACTAGCAAAGTTATTATTAATTCATCTTATTAGTTTCATATTTTTTGATCCATTATTCATGGGTAGTTTGACCTATTATTTTGCCTTTCCTTACTTTACAAAATATAACATTAATTAACATGATTAAAATACAATAAATTCTTACATTCTAACATCTACCATTTACTAGTATCAACATATTTTGTATGGTATTTAAACAATAATAACATAAAATAATTATATAAATAAATACATTAAGACCTTATATTAATAACTGTCTTTTGTTTGTCCTTTTTTAAACTGGTTTGGGGTGTTCCCCTTAATCACATTTATTTTAATTATAATTAGTTTTTACATCATTTTTAATTATACGTATTGGATTCTCTTATTTGGGCTAGTCTTTTCATTTAAATTGGTATAGCTGATATAATGTAATTTCTTTTGAATTATTTATTTGCTGCTCTAGAGGTTTTTGTCTTTATAATAGATTTTTTGGGTATCTGGATTATTTTTTCCCTTTAATTCATTTGTCCTGGGCTATTACTCCTTACTGTTCTCTATTTTAAAAATTGTCATGTTAATTTATTTGTCCTGGGCTGTTGCTCCTCACTACTCCATATCTTACTGGGTCTACTAATTATTATACTGATATGATACTCTTATTATTTATTTTTTAACACTTTATGGCTATGAATTGACTACATATAATTCCTTTGAATCAACTTTTCTAGTTCTGTTAAGTTCTTCTATTTATAATTGTAAATACTTTTCTGTTAATTTTTGTTTAAGTTGATATTATCCCTTCTAGATGACTTCTTCCCTTCCTTTCATATATTATCTTATTTTGTAGAACAAGGTAAAAACGTTGTTGTGCTACAATATTCACATCACCTTCTACACCTTATGTATTTTCTGAATCACAAATAAAAATATAACATTGAAGAGATACAATTTCGATCCACAACTGTTATATCGATTATTGACACAACCGTAATTTGTACAGATAAAAAGATAATACACAAGTATAATATTGGTCCACACATATGGTATCAAACACATGTACTGACTCTAAATAAAGATTAATCTTTTACTCTGTCTACAATTGTTTATATATATAGTTGGTAATGACGTAATTCACAAACATCCATCATTCGAGTAAGTTGAGACCATTCCAGGCACTATCACTATTCTCTTGTAGAACAAACTACAAAACTATAAATGTATAGTACTTTGATACAGAACATTCCAGTGCAATCTATAAATAGTGTGCAAAAATAAATATACATAAGTTATATATATATGTAGCAGAAAGTGATTGAAATATATATATATATATATCTCAATTATGGATAGTTGTGAATATATTATGGAAAATTGTCAATTATACATGTGAATACATACTTAACCTACATGAGTAACGTAACCTACATAATAATCTAAATATTTTTAATAATACTAATCACAGTATAATTTACTACATCATAATATTACTTTGAATGTAGATTGGAGGTTCTCTAGTATACAACAGCTCAGTATTCTGTATGACAGTCTTTGTTAATACAATCTTTTCTTAAAACTGTTGTATCAGTTTAAAAACTGCTAATACATTTTTTCACATTTATGAAATAAAAGTTTTTCTTTTATACAATACTCCAAAATTTGTTACAAAATGTACATGTGTACAACACCTATGTGCAGACTGGCAGGAAGAGTAATCATTGGAATCTCAGGACAGGATGACAAGCCTTTGAAGCTGGATCAGACATATTGCCTAACAACATGGAAGTAGAAAGATGCAACTTAAATAATAAAATTCCAAAGAATCTACTGTAACAGTACATTATGCAATACAACCTATTTTTAGCTGGTGACGAGTGAGTCACAATTACACACACCAAAAGGCATTTTGTTTACCCATTGTTTGGGCGAGGCCCGACAGATTGGCATCTTGGATGATCAAACTGTAAACAAGTGACATCAGTCCATGGCAGCGACGCTTGGCTATAACCAGGGAAAACTGGTTCAAGTACACAGTTGAACTGGACTGTTGTGCAAGACAAAGAAAAAGGCTCAGTCTCACAATCGCCAGCAAACAGTACAGACAGTGGCGGCGCTAACGAAACGCCCCCCCCCCCGTGAAACTAATTAGGGGGCCCTATAAAAATGGTTAAATTTTGTATACGTAATAGGGGGAAACACTCAAATGAGTTTCTATTTACGTGTGTTTCACAACAATGGTTTGTGAATACTTTCTCGTCTATCACAAAGTGTTTGCAATTTGCAAAGGATGTTTTACACGTATACAAACTCTTAAAATTCATTGTTGTTAAATAGACAAAGTTCTATAACAAACTATAAAAAAAAACCAAAATAAAAAGAATTATTTATTTTTACATCAAAGATCTAAATTCAGACTATGAAACAGTACCGCACACAGAGTGTTAAAAATTTATTATTTAAAAACGAATATCAAAGTAACATTCTAGCTTTTTTCAAACATTTAAATTAGTTTGTAACTGAATTTGTGAAATTCTTGAATATACTCTATACACGTTCTCCTTAAGTCTAATCCAATTCAATAACACTCGAACTCAAGTAATGTACAATATTTACAGATGAGGATCAACCAAAGTTCACTGTTTTCCTAAGCCTAGTCTTCTTTTTTTAATAGCTAAGAACTTTTCAACCACTTCGTTGATATTAGTTTTCTGTGTCTCTTCATGCTCAATGCTTAACAGTGCCAAGTCACTCAACCGAGTTTGGGCCATGGCACTTCTTAAGTATGACTTAATTAATTTAAGTTTTGAAAAGCTTCTTTCCGCTGTAGCTGTTGTGACAGGTATGGTTAAATAAAGCTGCAAAGCTGTAGTTAAGTCTGGGAGGCAGCTCATAAGGCAGCTGTTTTCTTCAACCAGTAAATTCATCATTTCTCGAATGCTTTTCTTGTGTACAATTTCTTTGGTCATCAGAGCTTTGAAGGATATTACTTGGTCAGGCAGTGATGTGGAAAGGTCACCAGGATACACATTTACCTTACCAGAGCCTTACTTTTCTCCACTATTGTCTCTTGTGAGAAGTTTACTAAATTCTGAGGCGTCAGGAATGAAAACCTATCATCAATGCAACGCAATCCTTCGAATCTCATTTGTAGCTGAGCTATTACAATATCTAGTGTTGCATTGAAAACTTTTACTTCAAATGATTTCACTGGGTCGTCAATTCTATGGTCAACTGATAATTCAACAAAGAAGCGTTTTACAACTCGCTTACACTTATTTTTCATGTTACAAGTTATGTCCCATGACTGGGCCAACTGTTTAGCACCAGCAAGAAAGCCGGCAAAGTCCTTTCTTAAAACTTTTAACTCATCACAAGCGCGGCTTAGAAATTGCCACGCTCTGCCTAGGTCAACAGTTGGCCTCTGTAGTGCTTTTGAAGTTATATTTACATTCTCTAAAATCTTAGTTTCAAGGCAGAGCACAAGAATAAATTCAAAGTTTTCCAGGTGGTTTCTAATTGCTAGTGCTTCTTCTGCCTCAGGTTTTTTGAGCTGTATAGAATAATTTCTGTCAAACACTTAATCACAATTTTGAAATCATTTCTTAAAGCTAACAGACGGTCGTGTCTAGAAGACCACCTTGTTGGACATAGCTTTTTTAAAGTTAGATTTTTGGCAGAGCTGTCTTCTTTAACGGCAGTGTTAAGTTCTTGCCATCTATGTAAGCTTTCACTGAAAAACACATAAGTTTTCTGTACTATGTCATAAAATTGTCTTATTTCAGAAATATTTGATACTGAATCATTGATCACCAAGTTCAGGTTATGTGCAGCACAGTGTATGTAATCCACGTTTGGGACTATATCCATAATTCTTTTCTGTAACCCAGAGTATTTCCCACTCATTGTTGCTGCACCGTCATAACCTTGACCTCTACACTTACTAATGTCAATTTCATTTGTTTTCAAAAAGTCTAAAATCTTACTTTGAAACCCCTCACTGTTGGGATCCTTTATTTTTTGAAATCCCAAAACTCACTAATCACAGTTTTATAATTGCCAGGAGATTCTTCTACTATGTTAATGTATCTGATTACAACACTCATTTGGTCAATCTTAGAAATGTCTTGTGTGCTATCAACAATTATAGAAAAAAAAGGAGACGAGTGAATCTGTTTTAGTAAGGCAGTCAATACTGATTTTCCTAGCAAGTTAATGATTTCATTTTGAATGTCATAGTGGAGGTATTTTGATCTGGTTTTTTCATTTTTCAAGTGTGCACTAAGGAGAGAATCGTAGCGAGAAATTAAAGATAGTATGTTCAAAAAATTTCCACTTTCAGGATTTATTTCATGTAATGATTCTCTATGGCCAAGAAATGGCAATGAACACAGTGCCATGGTTCGAGTGACATCCACAATCTGTATGAAAATATCTTTCCATTTTTTCCGCTCATCGGAAATTTGATCAGCTACCGTTTTACTCTTTTTCCAAGTGGCATACGTGAGACAAGATTGTAAATGAGCATTGCTACTTTCATGAACTTTAATTTTTTTACTGAGACCTTTCCAATCTCTAATATCGCCTTCACGCCAGCTTTGGGCATGAGCACTTTGGCTGAAAAGCCAACATGGTAAACAATAGACTCCATCTAGATTACGAGAATAACAAAGCCAAAACCTGTGAACAATTTGGCCTGCTGCAGTTTTGAAAGAATAATATGCTGTACTGAAAGACCGCTTAGAAACAGAATCCTTCAGGAAAGGACCCTTTGTTTGACAAAGTTCACTTAACGTTATTAACTTTTTCACCTCGTCTGTCATTGTAGCTTGATTTTTATAGAATGCAATATCTGTCTCAAAACTTTGGCAGTTTGGATTGGAAGGGCCTGCTAAACTAGTTTTATTTGCGTGATTACTTATAACTTCAGTTGGTTCAAACTGATTTTCTGGTCCAGGTATGTCTTCGGACTGGCGAACACATTCAATGCCTACCAGTTGTTCTTCTTGTTCATGTTGCAGTTGCTTATTT
The DNA here is from genome assembly GCA_034769895.1 of Magicicada septendecula. Lineage (NCBI taxonomy): Eukaryota > Metazoa > Arthropoda > Insecta > Hemiptera > Cicadidae > Magicicada > Magicicada septendecula. The sequence continues at coordinate 14,956,559 of CM068374.1, forward strand.
GTTTCTGTAGTTGTATCACTTGTATCCGACGGACTAATGTTTAAATCAGGTTTATTTTATTGTCACTGTCACAATCAACTTCAAGTCCGATTTTTGTTTCTTTTTCATTACTTGCACTTGACCCGGGTTTGGGTTGTTCAACTTCACATTTTGATGATTTTTTTAAAAACTGGTCGAGTTTTGAAAGTTTACTTTTAGATTCTTCTCGTTGTTATTGCAGTTTCCTTTTCGTGCACCACTTAAATATTCACGCTTACTTTCCATTTTATCAACTCTGTCTCTAACACTCTAACTCTACACAAAATACAAAAACTAAAATCAAATGTTAAGTCATTAAACTTAATGGCACTAAATTACGAAATGAATGCAATACAGTACTATCGCGCAGGAGATGCGACGCACTACTGAGTACTGAACTACATTGTGTTGTGTTTGTTTACGTCTCATCAATGCCGAGTGACTTGTTGATTAATGAGCTCATTAAACTATAAGAAAGATGGTAAAATTGGACTTCTCTTATTGTGGTTCGGTGTTGCTCCTTCGCTGTTGGTGTTTGACGCCCATGTTGATGGCCGGTGTTCGCCTCAAGTTCTGCTGAGTTTTAATTAAGTGAATATAAGCACTGATTCTACATATTATAGTTCATACTGTTACTAAATTCGAGCCTTTATTGCTCCACTATTATACTGGTAATTTTGAGTCTAGTTATTATAAACTTTTGTTATAAAATTGATCACACAGCGATACATCGCTGTTGATTCTTTGAAGAACTGCGTTGAATTGAGAACGAGGCAAATGTAAATTTGCGCTTGTGTGTGTGTTTCTTACATCATCCAGCTTTGTCTTACTGGACAACGCCTCGTTGTATGTATTGTAGTCAGTGCGTCATTGTTTTTGGTTATGGCGGAACAGTGCTATGATCCAATCACAATGCATATTTACAGTCATTCGTCACAAACACCGCCATGGCCTTTTCCGACTCCCGCACGTCCAACGGCGACCTTGGTATAGTACTCTTGCTGAATTTGCTTTGTTCCTCCGTATATAGGGACAATGGACCTAACCATTCTGTATTTTAATGATTAAACAATATAAAACATTGAAACATACCTTTAAAACCCATAATTATGGTACTGGGTCATTATGTACTGTTACAAACCCCCTCAATGAAAGATTTTCTGTCGAGACACAAAAACTTTCGTTGACTCATTCACACTTTCCTAAAAGGATCAGCCTAGATATGTCACCACAACCCCCTGTAATGTTACTATATAAAAAAAATTGTCATCACTTACCCTTGGTCCAATGATGTTGATCGCACCCTCTGACCTTACTGGACTTCTCCGGAGAGATCCCTACACCATAAGGCCATGAGGCACTCTACGCTCCTGTTCTGACGCTCCTGCCAGCCCAGGACCGCGGTCACAACACCACAAAACTCTGAAACATTGTACACAAAAATTAAAATAGTCGTCTAAGATACCTCCATATCTACAACTAATATGTTCCCTTTTAGACGCATTGGTTTGTGTTTGGGCATAGGTTTGTTTTAATTTAAAAGTTTAACATAACAACAACAAGACTTTAAACTGAATATTCTTTTACCACCACCAAACTCAATTTCTTCCTTGTAAGAAAACAAACTATATATATATATATAACTACAAATAACACAATACATGAACAATTCTTTAATATTCCCCCAAAATACCTTCACCTACTTATTTCTATCAAACTCAACCTACAACTATTATGGCAGACACGTTTATTGCTCAAATTTTATTACTCAACTTACAATCATTTATCTATTTTGTAAATGGCATCCTACTATATTTTTGCTCAACTTCAATTGTACCTTTGGACTTTCAACTTTTAAAAGCTACTATTCTTTGACACTTGTTAACGTCATTACCAATAACAATAAAACTTGGATTTCGTTGTCCATGACGTGTCCGTTACTTAACTAAATATCACTATAATATTGACGACTCGGAACACAAAGTTTTTTATAAGTAAAAACGTAAAGTTTTACCTTACAGCCTAAACCGGCTTTCACCTATAGAAGGCTTCATCAGAGGCTGTCGTTAGTAGCGCTGCTCGTCTTGTTGTTGGCGACGAGAAAGTGTTTCGAAAGATTGAAGCTGTGTGTGTGTGGTGAGATGTGTTCGAATAATGCGTGCGATTTGAATTGTGTCTGTTCGTTTAGGATGTCGTTTTTATTTGTTTTTGTGTGTTTGTATATTTCTAATTGTTCTAGAGTGTCTAGTTTTCGGCCTTTTGTGTGTACATGTAGTATGTTCATGTTATTGTCGATGTTTTTATATGTGTGGTTTGCTTCAATGAGGTGGTTTGCGAAGGTAGATTCTGTAGTGGTGTGGAGTGCTTTTGTGTGTTCAATGTATCTCTGTTTGAAGCTACGTCCTGTCTGGCCTATGTAGAATTTACTGCAATTTGAACAATCTAGTTTATATACACTGGGTAGATCGAATTTGTTTTGTGCTTTGGGCATGCGTTTTGATAGTGTGTGTTCTGTTTTGTTAGTAGTTTTGTAAGTGATTCTGTATCCTGCTTTTTTGAATTTGTGGGCAATTTTTTCTGTTTGTTTGTTGATGTATGTTAGTGTTATGAATTTGTTGTTTTCTGTCTTTGTCTGTTGTTTGTTTTGTGTTTTGTGTAGGAGTTTACTGACTATTGTTCTGTCATAACCGTTAGATTCTGCTAGATATTTTATCGTGTTTAGTTCGTCTTTGTAGTCTATTTCATCTAAGGGGATGTTGTTAAGTCTATGTATCATGGTTCTAAAAGCAGCTAGTTTGTGTTGTATTGGGTGATTGGAGGTGTTGTGTATTAGTGTGTCAGTTGTAGTTGGTTTTCTGTATATACTGAATTTGTGCCTGTGTTCTAGTTTTGTGATGGAGAGGTCTAAGAAGTTTATGGTATTGTTGTGTTCGTATTCGGCAGTGAAGGTTATGTTTTTATGTATTTTGTTTATGTGCGTTAGTAACTGTTCACATTGTCTTTTGTTTCCCCTGTATAGTATTAGAATGTCATCAACGTATCTGTGCCAATATAGTATTTTATGTGAGTGTCTGTCATTGTTTGTGAGTATTTTTGTTTTTTCTAAGTGTTGGAGGAAGACTTCTGCTAGAATGCTGGATATGGGGGAGCCCATGGGAGGGCCGTCGTTCTGTGTGTAGTATTTATTGTTATAAGTAAAGTAGTTTTGTTTTGTGATAATGTTCAGAGTTTCTGTTATTTCATTGATTGATTGCATTTCATTACTCTGCAGGATTACTCCACATTACTATATCATAAAACTTGTCAACATTCGGTATGGTCCAGTCACCCTTAGTGTAATTAGTCATGATCAGGTATTTTATCAAGTCATTATTGTTATCAACATCCTCTCCTACTACCTCAGTTTTAATACAAGGTAAGTTTTTATTATATTTATCACTTCTATCTCCACCTAACCTTTCTATCAACTCTTCATAATCTCTACATACTCTATATAACTCTATCTCCCAATTATCACACAACTCTCTTTCACAATAACTCATATCATAACCCCAAATCACATTCTCTCTCCCAATATATGCAGGGGACACTACAACTTCATTCTCGCACCACCTATCAGGTGCACAAAAATCCAGGGACAACTATTTGCAGACCTTTTGTCTCCAAAATCTACATCGAAGGCACTCTCGTCCTTCCTAAAAACATGTATATCACCCCCAAATACACCATTAAGGGAAAAATCTAACCCCTGCAATTCTTTTACAATTATGCTCTCTCTACACACTCTCTTCAACCCTTCAAAACACGCAATCATTCCATCATTATTATATTCCATTCCCCATAAAATTTCATTATCACTACTCCTGTTTACACAATCATTTTCCAATATCATACTTTTATTTATATTATCATAATTTTCTACCCCACTTACCTTGTTTTTGTTTTTATCTAATCTGTCTATTTCTCTACTCTTATTTTCTAACTGTATCTCATTAATTACCTTGTCTAATTTCTCCTCTACTTGATCTAATTTTATGTTTTTCAAATTGTTTTGTTTCTTTAGTTCATTCTCAAGGCTATCAAACTTTTCGTCAATTTCTTTTAATACACTATTTTGTGTTTTAATTAATATAAGCAGATCTTCCAGCGATATTTTATTCTCGACTGCCCTAGGCATAGAATTCGCTCTTATTTTGTCTAATAACATAGATTCTGTGTCTGTATTGTTTACTTCCATACTATCATTTCTTTCTGCCATAATTTAACTGTTTAAATGACTATTTATTTTTTAATTATACAATTACTGGTTGCTTTGTTTCATCAACATAACCTCTTGTGTATTAGGTTATGTTCCGTCTTGTACCACCTTCTGTGTTTCTCAATCTGGCTGTTTTATATAAATTAATTTTTATATAACGTCCACAGTTCAGGCGCCATTTGTGACTTTATTAATAATTAGGTACCTAGTTCGGGTCGACATTTGTTACTTTACCCACTTTATTTTTAATTACTACACACATATACTGATATTTATATGTATAAAAAGTACCATAATATGGTACCTCTATGTACTTACCAATTTCAGTCGCTGCCGGGCTCATATTCTTCTTTTTAAATGTGCTTTTACCTAAGGGGGGCCAGGATTCATTTACAGCGAGATTTTGATACACAGAAAATGACACAAATAATAACACTGTATTATGGAAAGCAAACATCAAAATTTTAATTTACCAGATATGTTTTACATACACGACCATGCGGTCAAAATGGTGTCATATAAAATTACCAAAACACAATGGTGGTTAGTTTAATATCCAAAATCATTCTTAATACTTTTTTTTTTCTAACTCAAGATCATTGTAACGTTTATAATGCTGCAGCTTTAATCATTTATTAATTAATATTTACTTACACACAAACCAATGCCCTCGGCATATATTTATGGCCATGAGTTCATTCACTCACTCTCACACACATTCACCCTGTTACACGTTATAATCAAACGTCTTATCGAGGTTTAATTAGGTTTATATTGTAAATAAATCGGTCGAATACGGTGTGTACGTTAACTTGTAATAAAATAAAAGTGTTGCTGCTGTTATTTAAAATTATGTTCGTGTTTAAAATATTAAAGATCTTGTTTAAACAAAGTTCAATGACGTGTGAAATATTCTTTTGAAATAAATCAAAGTTTGAAATAGTTGTTTCTAATTGAAGGTTACTAACGTGATAAAGTAATTTACAATGTAACATTAGAGGTTACTCACAGTGTGTTTACAATGGTTTAATTATACTTGTTTGTAACGAATCCCCTTATATGAAACAATTAAAATAGTTGAGTTGATAATAATTAAATGCTAAATTTGCTTAATTTGAAATGTAAAATACAATAGTTGGTTGCTTGATATTGATGAACGTCTGGTTGATATTGGCTGTAAAACTTCTCCTCCAGGTTGCTGATAGTCTTAGTATGTTACGTCTCGTAATGTCTGGACAATATAAATAAACAAAAATATACTTTTACGTACCTGGTCGTGTTTACTAGAAGTTCACTAAGCTGTCAACTCAGTTTACAAACACCAACTCACTTTGGTAGCAAGGTTAGATTACCTTGTTTGTTAGTTAGTGGGCGCCACACGGATTTATTTAGGGAAAATCCCGTGTAAAACCCACACATAGAATTACTGAATGATTAGAAAATTTAAAATAATTGTGTATCACCTTTTGGCAATGCTATTCCAAAATATTAAACACAACAGAAGGTTGTTTAAGTTTTCTAAATAAAATATTTAATTATCCTGTAGAAATAAATCAAATCAAGTGATGCTGTTAATAATGGGTTTTATTTACACCCTTATAGAGAATTCAAAAACAAATATAATGCAAACATACAAAGTTGTACAATTATAAATCAGTTATTATATGCCTTATACGGCTTGCTCAGAACATGAATTATAAATCTGGCTAAGTCCAGATGTTATTTATCTTTAACCTTAAAATTATGAAAATCTCAGATGTGGATTCTTTGAGACACGAAAAAGAAAGTTATGCCTACACAATATCTAATAATCTTTTTGATATAAAATTGATCAACAACGTTTTTTGAGGTTACTTTCATAAAGTAAACAAAATAAAAATGACCTGTTGAGAGGTCGCGCGTTCGTCAACGCTTGCTTTTTGATTGACAAAATTTATCATGTGAGAACACTTACAACTAACATACAGCTTAATTCATAATAACAAATTCATATAATAAATTGAGACGTGGTGTAATCTTGAAATGTTTCTGTGTTTTGCGTCAGTACAGATCAGTGTTGAAAAATGTACAGGTTATGGCGCTCAGATAAAAATTAATAATGATTGCACTGTTACCTTCTGGTTTTAATTATTTAATTAAAACTCATTAACCACTTTTGGTAATCGGATTATAATGATTACCAAGCTTTGCACAACACACGCACAAGAACAGAATAATGCGATCCTCTTCTGACTAAATGGATCGTGAATGATGACAATTAATTATTTTCTGTTCATTATTTCCCGCACAAAATTGAAATAATACTGCACATAATCACTGTTGTTTTCTGTAGATTAACTTGAAGTAGTTGTTTCTTGGTGTTGAACTGTTTATTTCGATGTATTATGTAGATGACGCTAATAGTTATTAAAAATGTAGAGATAGCGAGCACACGTCTGTGCTGTATGAAGTTTGGTAAGAGTCTGTCTGAAATTGGCTGCTTCCTTCTTTATATACCCCGTTCTTTGATCGGCGTTAGGTAAAAATGTTAATTACTAACTAATTTTCTGATTGGTCCTTGCAGGTGTGACAGGTATGACGTATTATTATTTTGGCCGTTGATAACGGTTTTTTAACCGTCCGACGCTGATGTGACAGATAGCTTTCATTGTTGTTGTTATTCATAAACAAATTTCTGATGCATATTTTGAAAATGATGCTAACATCTTTCCCACACTAAATACAGTTGCGATTGGGTTGATATCATTATCAAATTAAAGATCATTTTTTCTTCTTTAATTTGATATCACTCGATATCGAATTACTTTCACTTTGACCGACATTGTTATAACGTCAATGTTCGGGTACACCATTTTCACTGTCGTCTGCTTTTTCTGAATCGTCGATTTTACACTTTGGTTAATATTGTTTGTGTTCACATATCATTTTATTATTCAAACGTTTATGTGGGAACACCATTAACTCTGTACTGACATTTTTACTGAACATTATGTGTACACCTAAACTTTATACATTGTAATGAACGATCCTACTTACTATGACATTTCGTTTTATGCTAACTCGTTCTAATCTACTATTTAACAATTGAAATTATGATTAAATATATTGTTTTAATAATGTTTTTTGTTATGTCAGAGCATAACGATTGTTTTGTGTATCTTAATTTACACTTATGTTACCTCCCAATAATCAATTCACTGACTAATGCTTGGTCTAGGCGTTGTTAAGACATATCGCTCATATTGGAATTTTGCCTTAACAACACTTATTGGTTCTCAATTCGGTAATTTGTGGAGGTACCTTATTTATATAAGATTCCCTCTTATAAATGGTTTTTCTTTCTCACAAGTATATTTGATATTGAAATACATCTTTGTTCTCACTATGTAGCCATTGCTAATTTTAGTTTTGGCATTCATAATTTACTAGTCATGGTCAAATTTATTATCAGCAAAATGCTAATTCTGATTTCACAGCATTCAGATGCTTATTAATTCACTTTTTTATTTACATATAATATTCGGTTTACATCAACTACTGACTTGATTGACAGCTGAATGTAAATTTACTCTGTCCATCAGTTTGTCTTAGTCTTAGTCTGGTTGTAGTGTCAAACAGTCTTTGGGTTACTGTTTCATGTGGCACTTCTGCTTCATTCTTCTTTCTTGATTCCTCCTTTCTTGGTTATTTTTACTACTGTATTCCTATTTACATTGTTGTTTTGTCCTTATAAAATCTGATAACATACATTTAGGTTAGGTAACATTTTGTTATGTTACAACGTACATTCGTTTAATTAATTATTCTTGATTAATGAGCTCATTAAACTATAAGAAAGATAGTAAAATTGGACTTCTCTTATTGTGGTTTGGTGTTGCTCCTTCGCTGTTGGTGTTTGACGCCCATGTTGATGGCCGGTGTTCGCCTCAAGTTCTGCTGAGTTTTAATTAAATGAATATAAGCACTGATTCTACATATTATAGTTCATACTATTACTAAATTCGAGCCTTTATTGCTCCACTATTATACTGGTAATGTTGAGTCTAGTTATTATAAACTTTTGTTATAAAATTGATCACACAGCGATACATCGCTGTTGATCCTTTGAAGAACTGCGTTGAATTGAGAACGAGGCAAATGTAAATTTGCGCTTGTATGTGTGTTTCTTACGTCATCCAGCTTTGTCTTACTGGACAACGCCTCGTTGTACGTATTGTAGTCAGTGCGTCATTGTTTTTGGTTATGACGGAACAGTGCTATGATCCAATCACAATGCATATTTACAGTCATTCGTCACAAACACCGCCATGGCCTTTCCCGACTCCCGCACGTCCAACGGTGACCTTGGTATAGTACTCTTGCTGAATTTGCTTTGTTCCTCCGTATATAGGGACAATGGACCTAACCATTCTGTACTTTAATGATTAAACAATATAAAACATTGAAACATACCTTTAAAACCCATAATTATGGTACTGGGTCATTATGTACTGTTACAGTGTATATAAACAAAAAGATAACACGCAAAATTTAATATAATATCCACAAATGTGGTGTCACACACTAACTCTACTACTAGCTCACTGAACTCAGAATCAATATAAAACTCAACTCACTCCATCTGTTATATTTCTATACATATAACTGGTAATGACGTCATTCACCAACACGCATAATTTACTACTTACTACAGTAGATGGTCTAGGTTATTCCAGGCATACAATCCAGAAACTGGTAGAACAAACTATGCTTATCTATAACTGTACTGTACATTGGTATAGAACATTCTAGTGTATATGGTATAAATAGTGTCTAACAATATGCACAAGTTATGCATCAATTGTAGATAATGTAAATGCACATTGGTTGAGTAATGAAATATAGCCCTACTTAACCTATGTGAGCAACATAACCTACGTACTACTTTAATGATACCAATCACAATATTATTCATAATATTACTTTGAATGTGGGATGGGGGTTCTCTAGTATACAATAAGTGTACGCTTTTCTTAAAACTTGACATTTGTGATTAAAGATTAAGTCCTCTCACTAGGAACTCTTCTGCCAGTATACAGATTATCTTCAAGATCATAAGTCTAGTTTTGAAATCAAAACTGTTTGTAGAATTAAAGCAGCAACTATAAAGTATGGGGGCTGCAAAGTAATGCTCTTTACTGAAAGCAAACTGAGAAACTATACAGGAGAGAAATTTATGGGGTAACAGATATACTAGAATGTACAATGGAAAGAAGATGGGCGGGGAATGGACATATAAGCAGGATGGATCTGAATAGGTCAGTGAAGAGAAAACAAGCAGTCTAGCAAAAAGAGGTTGCGAGAAATGAAAGCATGAAAGCTCACAGGAAGCTGACAGAATTAAGACAGGAGAAATTTCTTTTAAGAAGAGAAAACCAAATAATAACCTGGGATATTTCATATTTAATTTCAGTCTCAATACATGCTGAAACTACAGCAATTGGCATCTTGTAATAGACCCATAGCCTCTTGCATAGGGATAATTTCTCATAAATCAGTATAGGGAAAAATAAAATTGTATAGATCATGGCATAAAAGTACCATGTGACTCTTCCCTAAAACCATTATTCAATAATTATAATTTAGTCCCATCATGGATTGACAAGCCCGAAGTATCTCTTCAGCTATCATAAATTACATTCTGCCATTCGATTGTTCTTTATTACTGATTTTTGTGAATATACTTTTTTATCATTAGTTTTGTTAAAAAATAAATGCAGGAATGATCTTATCATGGTTTATGAGTAACGATAAAACTTGTTGTAATTCCTTTAATCCTTTACTACAAAATTTAAATAGGTTCCTAGACCCTAGTAATATTTTGTGCAGAAAATTCTTTATGATGTTAGGGTAAGAATAATATAATCAAAGTTGCAGGAAATGCATACAAAAATAGTACCTTAACACTTATTATTTTAATAATATATATAATACTTTCACTAAGAACTTACTGTTGTCACTTCCCAAACGTTTCGAGACGTTGTTTCTCTTCTTCAGTGGGTTTAATACTGACTGTCGATTACAGAATAACCGTTACGGAAAAATGGTGTGTGTGGTGGGGGTTGATGGTGGGAAGGGATTGGCGTTGAGGTTCGAATTATGTGTGTGGATCAGTGTGTCAAATAGTGTATGTGATTTGTAATGTATTTGTTCATTTAATATGTTGTTTGGTTGTAGTGTGTGATATCTGTATATTTCAAATTGTTCAGCTGTATTTAGTTTTCTACTTTTAGGTAAGTAGTGTAATATTTCCATGTTGTGTTCTATGTTTGTGTAACTGTGGTTTTCGTTATGTAAATGTGTGGCAAATGTGGAATGTATGTAGTTTGTGGTGAGGGCTTTTAAATGTTCAGAAAACCTGGAAGAAAAAGATCTTCCCGTCTGGCCGATGTAGAATTGTTGGCAATCATTACAATTTAATTTATAAACCCCTGTTTTGCTGTATGTGTCAATGTCTTTGTTAGTATTGTTTATGTGTTTTCTAATGGTGTTGTTGGTTCTGTAGGCTACTTTATAATTTTGTTTCCTAAATGTGTTTGCAATTTTATGTGTATTGGAATTGTAGTATGTAAGTGTTATGTATTTACTGGGTTGTGTGCTGTTGGTCAGATGTGTTTTACTTTTTGTGTTGAGGATTCGTTTGTGTAGTTTATTTATTAATTCAGGGTTGTATCCGTTTTTGACTGCTATGTATTTAATTGTGTTTAATTCATCTTGGTAATCATGTGTGTTTAGGGGTATTGACGTGAGCCTATGGAGCATGTAGTTGAAAGCTGCATGTTTGTGTTGAGTTGGGTGGTTGGATGTGTTGTGTATGACCATGTCTGATGTGGTGGGTTTTCTGTATATTTTGTATGTGTGTGTGTTGTTTGTTTTGGTGATTGTAAGGTCTAAAAAGTTTATGCTGTTATTTAATTCTATTTCAAGTGTGAATTTTAATTTATGGTGTATAGTGTTAATGTATTTGTGGAAATTTTCAATTCACAAAAATTTTTTAAATTCACACTTGAAATAGAATTAAATAACAGCATAAACTTTTTAGACCTTACAATCACCAAAACAAACAACACACACACATACAACATATACAGAAAACCCACCACATCAGACATGGTCATACACAACACATCCAACCACCCAACTCAACACAAACATGCAGCTTTCAACTACATGCTCCATAGGCTCACGTCAATACCCCTAAACACACATGATTACCAAGATGAATTAAACACAATTAAATACATAGCAGTCAAAAACGGATACAACCCTGAATTAATAAATAAACTACACAAACGAATCCTCAACACAAAAAGTAAAACACATCTGACCAACACCACACAACCCAGTAAATAAATAACACTTACATACTACAATTCCAATACACATAAAATTGCAAACACATTTAGGAAACAAAATTATAAAGTAGCCTACAGAACCAACAACACCATTAGAAAACACATAAACAATACTAACAAAGACATTGACACATACAGCAAAACAGGGGTTTATAAATTAAATTGTAATGATTGCCAACAATTCTACATCGGCCAGACGGGAAGATCTTTTTCTTCCAGGTTTTCTGAACATTTAAAAGCCCTCACCACAAACTACATACATTCCACATTTGCCACACATTTACATAACGAAAACCACAGTTACACAAACATAGAACACAACATGGAAATATTACACTACTTACCTAAAAGTAGAAAACTAAACACAGCTGAACAATTTGAAATATACAGATATCACACACTACAACCAAACAACATATTAAATGAACAAATACATTACAAATCACATACACTATTTGACACACTGATCCACACACATAATTCGAACCTCAACGCCAATCCCTTCCCACCATCAACCCCCACCACACACACCATTTTTCCGTAACGGTTATTCTGTAATCGACAGTCATTATTAAACCCACTGAAGAAGAGAAACAACATCTCGAAACGTTTGGGAAGTGACAACAGTAAGTTCTTAGTGAAAGTGTTATATATATTATTAAATTAAGAAAGTGAACGAAGAGGATGCAACAACGAGATAATCTTATTATTTTATATAATTCACTACAAATTATGTTAATCATGTTTGTGTTTTATAAAAAAAAACTTACTAATTGACCTTATTTTTCTGATACATGTTTTTACATTTAATTTGATATTTTATCATTATTGGATAGAACAACATTCAAATATGTGTAAGTCTTATAACTAAAACAACTGTAAGTCTTTGTTTAGAATTAATGTGTTCACCAAAAGATATTTTAAACAGGAGAATCCATGTTATTAGTAAATAAAATAACAAATACTTAAAAAACAGATTTACCACTTATAACTGTAGAAATTTTTATAAGTGAGTAGAACAGTTTGAAAATGGTCGAATTTCAGTAACTGACAAACTCCATTCTGGATGTCCAGTTGAGATTTCAACTCCAGTGTCTACCCTCATCCAAGAAGGCCAACGGATTACAGTTGAACTTGTAGATGAAGAATCACAAGCAAGTGTTGACACAGTTGATAACATTATTAGCCAAAAGCTCGAGTATTGTAAAACAAGCGCAAAATGGGTTCCAAGACACTTGACCATCCATCACAAAAAGACTAGAGATCAAGTGTGTGTACAGAGTTGAAACAACTCTATATGCAGGAAGGTGATGCTTTTTAGGATAGAATTCTAACATGTGATGAAACATGGATTCATCATTTTGAGGTGGATTCCAAAAGACAAAGCATGGAGTGGAAGCATACAAGTTCACGTGTGAGGAAAAGTTCAGAACCCAGCTATCAGCAGGAAAAATCCTGTTCACGTTCTTTTAAGATATTAAGGCCCACTTTTTGTGATTTTTTAGAAGATCAGTGGACAATAAATAGTACATAATACGAGGGTCAGTTGAAAAGTTCATGGAGTGACATCTATAGTTCAGTGGTAGAACTAAAATCTTTCGTGTGCTGCAATACGTATATTTCCCATGAACACCTGTTAATTTCCAGATATGCCTGTCAATTTATTCACTATTATTAACAGCTGTTTGAAATTTTCCTGTCACGCGTGTTTTTAAAATGCACAAAATTAAACATCGTGTTGTGATGAATTCTCTGTTAAAAACATTTTAGCCCCAATGGAAAATCAAAACAAAATTGTAAATGTGTTAAAGGAGATGCTGCGCCTTCAGAAACAATGGTAAGTGGGGCACATTCGAGTTTAAATGTGGTCATACAAGCACTAAATATGATTCCAGCAGGGGATGTTCAAAAAGTGCAACAAAAAATGACGTTATTGAAAAAATTTCATAGGGTGTGGGAAGACCGCAGATTGAGGAGTGGATGACATTGATGAAATCACAGGCATCTCGTATGAGCGTGTGCATCATACTTTAACTCAAGAAAAAGTACTTTGGTATGAAAAAGCGTTGTGTAAGATGGCTGCCACATCTGGAGTTGTTGCATTTTTGGCGTCCAGTTTGAGATCATCTTCAATGCTCGTACGACCATGTTTAAACTCAAGTCCTACTTACAAACCACTGGTTTTGAAGTCACAGCATCTCTTGACACATTTACAATTTTGTTCTGAATTTCCATTGATGCTAAACAATTTTTAACAAAGAATCACACCATTATGATTATGTGTAGTATGGGTAAATAGAATATCTTTTTGATAATAAGTATATGTTATATATAGTAATATTTTGAAAAAAAAAGGCAGATAATAACGAGAATGTCAGCTTAACTGGCATTGAAAACGAAAGCCAAATGAATATTGAATTAAGTGGAACTGAGTCGAAAATTATGGATGAAGGAATTCATTCAACGCCAGTCCAAAGTAAAAAATCTGATACAGATGAGATGTTAACACGTTTATATAGCATGATGTGTAGCATGAATAATAAGTTCGATGAACAACAAAGTGATTCCAATGTTAATATGATAAAATAAATGCTAGACTTGACGTTAGTGACACTACAATGAATGATAAATTTGAGATGCAAAATAATGAGATAAAGTTGATGAGGGGGGAGATAAAACAGCAAAATTTTAATTTTAATCAACAAATTAATGAAATTCATACACGTTGTAATGAGATGCAAGAACAGATCATAGAATCAGTTAGCAAGAAATTTAATACTCAAATAAACAGACTAGATGAGAGATTAAGTCAAATAAGGAATAAAAAGGTAAGTAAGATAACAATTGGTGCCCGAACGATTAATTTATAAAAAGGTAAATAAGATAACAACATATCACACCCCACACACACAATATCGATCTCTCAAAGGTCGATACCGTCACCAACAACAAGACAGATTGTGCTCCCAACAGCAGCCTCTGAAGAAGCTTTTTAAAAGCAAAAACCAGTTCAGGCTATAAGGTAAAACTTTTAAGTTTTTACCCACAAAAAAACTTTGTGTTCCAAGTCGGTAGTGAATTAATTATATTTAAAATAGAAGTACAACACAGAAAATGGAATTTCGATTCACAACTGTGATATTGATTATAAACGTAACTGTAATTTATACAAACAAAAAGATAATCCACAAACACAGTAGTCAAGATAAATAATACCAACAAGATAAACAAGAATTGTTGTAATATAAGCCCATCTGTCCACTGAGTGGATTTACAAGTAATTAGGCATCACAAACTGCTATTCAGACTCAGCTTTATTGCTGAAGATACTATACATGTTAATGTCTAATAATATCAATAAATGTGTATATCAGAAAGTAAGTTACAGTATTTTTGTTCAGTCTATCTTTCCATCGCTCTTTGATGACTTAGTTTCTGTCAGTGTTAGCTTTTGTCAAAGTCCAAACCTGTCATATGTTCAAGGAATTTGCTCTGATTAAAAACCATAATCTCAAGGTATTGTGTATGAATTTATATTTTTTGTTTACTTTTTAATATGATACTAACTTTCCTATTACAATATAATCAAAACTACCCTACAACATTTACTGAACAGAAATAAATAAAACCATATTGAAACCTTTTAACATTGAAAACCTAAATAAAACCATGCTGCCACACCTGGGTGGTAGGTTATATGTTTGACTGCTAAGAGGCACAAATGACAGACTTTTAGTTTTGTTTATAGAGTGGTGTGAAAACGTCGTGTGCTTTGTAATCTCATCTGAGTTTTAAAGACTTTTGTTTATTGATAGAAACTAATTTTCTAAAATAATAAAGCACCAGCACTATTTGCGTTTCATCATTCATTTTCATTCATAAAGTATCTTACATAAACTGTTACTAGACAATAATTATGGGACAGATTTCATTTTGCTGTCCATATGCAACAGATTCAAATCGTTTCCACATTCAAATGATGTGATAACGTTTCATTTTATGTTGGTAAAATAAATGTTGAGTCCTTGCCACTAACAAAAGCCTATAGTCTGCAAAGGTATTTCAATTGAACTAGGTATAAGACTAGACATAGTATTAGTTCCATAGGGACCTAGGACATTCTGTCCCTAATGTGATATACAAACAAAATTAAAGAAACAACAGCCTAACCTTCACAAATAAATACAAATGCATAGCATCAAGAGGTTTTAACGAAATGCTCCTTCTTAGCTTTCACATATGTAAACTATGCTGAATTTTTAAAAATATTCAGAAATATAGTTAGTCATATTTAAATATTTGCTCCTTTGGCAATTCCTACTAGATTTCACTGGTTACTCCAAACAGTCAATTGAAGAACGAATAATTTGTATTCCAAAAATTAATATGAACATTGACGCTGCAGTATCAAATAACGTTTCGTAAGTTATTGCAGTTGAAATCCAAACCACACATAAATTTGAATATATATATAAAACCGAAAATTCAAAATTATATTATATTATATAGCACTGTTAATTTATAAAAGAATATTAAATTATACGAAATTAGTTTTATTTTGCACTAATAATTTAAATAATATTAATTTCTCGGCGACTTTGTTATATGGAAGTAAGAATATTTGTTATAATATTTGTTTCTTCAAAAATCGTTAATTATTTTTTTTTTATGTAAGATTCTTTATTAAAGGAGTAGGGGAGAAGCATTAATTCAAGTATGTACAAAATGGCGCCCGATTGATCGCGTCTAAGCCTATTATGTGGAGTTTATATACAGTTTAAAAAAAAAAACGTTTTCTAAGTGTGTAAGTTGTTTTGAAGCAGTTTCAAGTGTTTTAAGGACTTGTAAATAATATTTAATGTTTTTGCTATGCATCATTTTCTCCAGTTGTAAGTACTAAAAGAGAATAATTTTTAATTTGTTTTAACCTCCTAGAGTCCATTATTTTTGTAGCCGTTCATCTTGGATGGTGTCTTTGTGTGGCGTTTTCCAAAAATTTTAAGTACTCGTTTTGCCGCTCTTATTGAAATAAATCGCGATTTTATAAATGTTGCTGTATGTAAACAAATGCGTTCTGTCTCGGATCTAAAATAAAGAAGAATTGTAAAGAACTTTATTATTTTTCAAGCGTTTTGAAGTGGAAAAGCTCCTCATTACAAGAGTATATTCTTTATGCTGTTCGGCGTACTTATTGATGTTCGGAAAAGAAAGTGAACGTGTTGGATGTAGTGTATTCTGTATTATTAGGTTGTTTCTAACGTAGTAGACCATGTTTATTTCAATTAACGTCGTAACGCATGAATTAATTGCATTGAAAATAATGTGAAATGCAATTTGAAGTACATAAATACAGACTTTGACATTCGTTGAGTCGGTGTTTCATAGCCACAAGACGGTTATGAAGTCGTCTTTATTTCGATTGCAGTTATTAATCGTAAAATCTTTTGGCGCGTATATATAGATTAAGAATTTGGTTTCCAATGTTGGAATATAGATTTTTTTTTCGCGTTATGAATTTGACTACCGGCATAATTATGTGAAGGAATTTTTTTATGTAGAAATGAAGTAACACGAGAAACAATGTAGTTTCTTTAAATGTGGCTATATTGGTGAATATATAACCTTCCTTTCTGCATTGTATTCCACATCTGACGTTTCATATTTTTATTTAGGTATTAGTGGAAACGGTAGCTGATTTTAATTGGGTGTCAGGTATTGTATGTATAAATTACATTTTATCGAGATTGTGTATCTAATCATTGGTTTGGTTTCAGGAAGTTTTGGTAAACACGTACTATACTAATGATTTTATTTTTTATGTTGTATACATACATAAACAAAAAGACTTAACTGTACTGTTGGTGTACTGTGTGTTTTTACTGTATGTTGGAGATTTACATACAGTAAACCATCTACTGTGGTATAGTTTGAAATATCTGGTGTAAACATGGGCAGAATGTGGTGTTAGTAATCAGAATACGATTGTGTGTGTGTGCGTGCGCGCGCGCGTCATTATCATCTTATTTATTATTTGCTTTGTGATTTACTTTATTCATATTTTTGTGTTAATTCTACCATATTACTTCCCTGTTAGCCTTGCTCTAGCTGCAGTATATTTAAAAGTTTAGACACGTTATCTAAATACATATTTAATGTACTGAAAAATTAACTATTTTTATTAGATTGACGAAAAATATAGTTAATACTTTATTTTTGTTGGTTTATTGCTTAGTGAATTAAATGTGTCCATTAGTGTAGTATGTTGACTATTTTCAAAACTATGTTATCAGTTATTTTAAAGTGTCCAAATTTGATGTATATGGACATTAACCAATCATTTTACATTTAATAATTCCTTTTATTACTAGAATGCTCCCCAATGAAGAATATGTAGAGAAGCAAAAAATGAGTTTTAGTTAATTATGAAAATTATAAAATCGGTTTTCAACAAATGAGTTTAGCTTGCAAAAATACGCACACACAGGTGTCTTGAAAAAATGAGAAAGGTTAGATAAGGATGGGGTGATTAATGTGCAGATTTTTTAGATGATCATACAGAAATGTAGTATAAGTATGGTCAGCCAAGTTTTTAAATATAACTTGATAAAATTAAATTGGATAAATTTAGTGTTAGCGAATTAATGAAAAACATACAGTTTGTAAAACCATTGTAATTTTAATTTTCTATTGTATTGTATTTATTAAGTACCATGAATGTGATATAAACTGATATGATAAGGTGGGGATATGAACTGACAAATTAACCATTAAATGTGATTATTATTATGGTGGGTGGTGGAAGGGATTCTGCATGGAATATATTGAAAATGCAATATAGAATATTGTAAAAGAAAAATTTCAGTTACTGTAATTTGTATTCATTTGTGTTTAGTAGAGTTCATGATACCGTATGTCCATTATTTTAAAGTGACAAGCAATGTGCATAATTCTACATTTTCTTACCCTTTGACAACTGTTTGATCTGAGTTTTTATACATTATTGAGGTTTACTGGTTTCAGTAGTAGACTAAATATGTCCCTATAGTGTGGGTAATGTAATTGCATGCCAGTTGGTAAACGTGAATAAGCTTTACAAGCAATACTGGACCATATGCAATAAAGAGGTATCACTCAGATTTTTTGACTAATACCAACGTTATGAGTAAACTTACATACTATTTTATTTATCAATGAAGTCATATATTAATAATAGGAGGTAAATATTTCAAAATTTTTTATCAGAAGGATAATTTAGTCTTGAATAAGTCAGCACCATTTGGCATTGAATTTTCTTTTACCTTTCAAGAATCTTCTCAGACCAAAGAGCTGCCTGCAATCATAATATAGGAAACTATGTTCCTACACTTTTTTAAATAAAGTATCTAATAGATAATTCAATATGTTCACCAGAAAACACTTGCCCGAATAATTCCATGTGAAATCAACCAATAAAAATATAATTTTTTAGGCCAATGTTTTAGATTGTAATGATTTCTTGTTTGTTTGTTGTACTTACCTCTGAGATGAAAAATACAAATTTTTAGATTATTTGAAGACTTCATTTACGAGTTATGAAATTTTGAAAATTTCACGAATTTTGTAATTTTTATTATCTTTAAACAGCTGTAACTCGAGAAGTATTTGGTCTAGACAGCTGAACTTTGTCTCATTTTGTTCAGTTTTTTATAGCATTTTATAAAATATATGACATGACCAAGTTCTTAAAAAGATTGTTTCTGAAGTATATATATATTTTTTCATTTTTTTAAAATTCAGAATCGGAATTTTTTGTTTGTTTGAAAAAACACATTTTATTTAACCCCCTTTTAGCAACATTTATGCCAAATTTCATGATGGAACTCTTATGGTATCATAGGAAAAAAAAATATTTTCTCTGACGACGTTCGTGTAAATTCTGCAAAAAACTATGTTATGTGCTATTGAAAGGGAACTTGCAAAGGAACAATAAAAGATGGAGAAATTTAAGAATAACCTGTTTAATTACAACCCAAATGTTAAATTTCACATGTTTTAATAACAGATATAAAACTAAACTGTAAAAAGCGATTAATCTTTACAATACTTGTCTACTTTATAATAAATTACATATGCACTTTACCACAATACAATTCAGTTTTTAGATCCTAGTAAATGTATTTTTTCTTCTTACACAAAATTTGGGCTGCCCTTGCCATCTCCTCTTTTGGGATGTGGTATGTTCTGCCTGTCGAAGTGGTCGGATGTAATTGACAAAATAAATTGTCTGCTTTTCTTGGATGAGTGAATGATTGTGATGGTCCACTTGGATGAAGGAAAGAAACTTTAACTTCTTCTTCAACCTGATCTTTCGAAAGAACACATTTTGAATTTAAAAAAAATGAAAAAATATATATATACTTCAGAAACAATCTTTTTAAGAACTGGGTCATGTCATATATTTTATAAAATGCTATAAAAAACTGAACAAAAGGAGACAAAGTTCAGCTCTCTAGGCCAAATAGTTCTCAAGTTACAGCTGTTTAAAGATAATAAAAATTACAAAATTCGTGAAATTTTCAAAAATTCATAACTCGGAAAGGAATTCTTCAAATAATCTAAAAATTTGTATTTTTCATCTCAGAGGTAAGTACAACAAACAAACGTAAGAAATCATTACAATCTAAAACATGGCCTAAAAAATTATTATTTCTTTTATAAAATTGCTAAACTGCTACACTTTTGTTTAGACAAAGCTTTTCGTCATCTCTGACATCATCAGGTCTAGAACAACAACCTGGTGGTTTAGACGAAAAGCTTTGTCTAAACAAAAAGTGTAGCAGTTTAGCAGTTTTATAAAAGAAATAGTAAGGATGGCTGCTAATTTAAATAATATGGAGAATAAAAAATTATTGGTTGATTTCACATGGAATTACCCGCCCATCAATAAGAAACTCTTTGTTCCAAGTCAGTAACAACCTTGCCTTGCTTTGTGTGGTTTAAAAATAATTTCATCCGCCTTTACGATTTTACTTTCCCTATTTATTTTTATAGCATTAGAACAAGCACCTTCAATTATTTCCATAGATGGCTCCTGAAAATAATTGTTCCAAAATAACTTTTGTTAAAGTTCTTTTAGTTTAAGTCATGATTGTGACACAAATATAATTAACTCTTCTGACGAGTATTTAATCTCCTAAGCGGGGTGTGTATGTGTGGCGTATAATGCAAATAATCCATAATTTGTAATTTTGTAGTTTCCTTTTTATATCTGTATAAAAAGGGGCTGTACTATAAACCCTTTGAAGACTATGTTTTAGGCCAAATTGTACCTAACCCATACTAAATATATTTGTGTACTCTTCTGACACTTCAGGTCAAAAGAGTACCAAATTCTGGTCAACCATTGAAAATGTGAATACTTATTTTGCTTATGTAAATGACCATTGTTCATTTTGCTTAAGTAAATAAAAGTAAATAATGACTTGTCTAAAGTATTCACAAATTTTTTTTGTTCATTTTCTGGTTTTAATTGTCATTCATGTTTATGAACAGTGAACTACAGAAAATATATTTAATTTTCACCACTTGCATATAATAACCTCTAGATTTTTTTTATGAACACTCGAAGAGTGTTTTTTTTTTAAACTAGCAAGTGGAGTAAGATTATTTGTAGATTTCTTCAAAACACTTAAGTGAAATTTTTGTTGTCTCCTTATACAAAAATAAAATTGCAATTATGTAGACCCCCGTTTTTGATCTACTTTCATAGTGTATACGAAACTGGCAAGTATATTATGAATATCTTGACAGACATGAACTGTCTTAAGACAAAATGTTTTGTCAGTAGCGATGATAAATGGTGGTTATCCATAATGGGTGGGTTTCCGTTTCCTTTCCCACTGTAAGGAGATTCACAGTTGGTGAAAGCTTTCGTTTTCTTCTAATTATTTATTGTGTGCTCTATGTCCAGGTGTTGATACCTATACATCTGTTGAAGGGCCTGCGAGGTTCCCGTGGAAGATCCTATGAGATCACACATCACTGATTCACCGTTTCATTGTGAAATCTGTGGAAAGTTCTTCTCACGCAAAGACCACTTCAAGAATCATGTCATGTGGCACACTGGCGAAACACCACACCGATGTGACTACTGTTCGAAAACGTTCACACGAAAGGAACATCTAATGAATCACGTACGTCAACACACTGGGGAATCCCCACACCATTGTAATTACTGTGCGAAATCGTTCACAAGAAAAGATCATATGGTATACCATGAGCGCCAGCATACTGGAGAGACACCGTTCCCGTGCCAGTATTGTCCAAAGGCGTTTACGAGAAAGGATCATTTGGTAAACCATGTACGAAGACACACGGGAGAATCTCCACATAAGTGTACATATTGTATGAAAAGTTTTACAAGGAAAGAACATTTAACCAACCATATTCGTCAACATACCGGTGAGTCTCCACATCGTTGTCATTTTTGTACAAAAAGTTTTACACGAAAAGAGCACCTTACTAATCATATTCGAATTCACACAGGAGAATCTCCACACAGTTGCGAGTTCTGCAACAGAACATTTACAAGAAAAGAACATCTTAAACGCCATGTAAGACAGCATGTGTCTGGAGCCGAATATAACTGCATTATATGTTCTGCACCGTTCGGTGGTAAAGAACATTTAATTGAGCATATGAGAACACACCCACGAGATCGCCCCTATGTTTGTGCCGAGTGCGGTAAAGCATTCCCATTGAAAGGGAATTTACTGTTTCACCAGCGTTCTCATCAAAAGGGCACACCAGCCGAAAGACCGTTTCGTTGTGATCTTTGCCCAAAAGATTTTATGTGTAAAGGCCACTTGGTATCACACAGAAGAAGCCATACCAATGCCAAACAGTACACGTCATCACAGTTTGACAAAGCATTCTCTGAGAAAAGTAACGCATTCATGTTGAAACAGTTGATGAAAGGCGAAACAAGTGATATGACAGCGCATATTATACACAGTCCGCCGCCTCCACCCCCGCCACCACAGCACCATACTGTCAGTGTTGGAACTCAAGTAGGATTGCCTATTCTTGCCACAGCACCCTCAAATCTGCACTTGCAACAGCCTACCTCTCTTCTGGCTGCAGTTACCTAATCGTTAGATGCATACCTTTAAAGATGTACGAATATACTGTTGAAAACTTCATATTGGTATATTGTTTTTTTTTTTTCTTTGTAGGATTTTCTGAGGGGGTAAAAGTGAAAATAAAGTCACTGATTTGATAAACCAGTGAATAGCATTTTGCTATCAGTTTACAGGTCTCCTATTCAGTCTCTAATCACTCCCAGTGAATTTGGCCTTTGAACATGTGCTTCAATAAAAGTCTGAATGTTAATGGTTTTTTGTTACATGATGAAGTTTCTGAGCATGTATTCTTCCAAAATAGAAGTAGAAATGTGAGGGCTAGAAAAAGAAAGAGACTTTAAAAAGTTTAGAATTTTTAAATTCAGTTTCCCCCAGGCATCTTTGTCATGTCTGGGTAGTGATTGTCCAGATCACTGTACACAGTACTGAGTCAGGACAGCCATTTCATTGTGTAGAGAATTGTCATCATGACCACTTTATCTGTGTTTTCGTGACCTTCAGTTGAGCAGGCTCATCACCATTTGTCATATTTTCATTTAGCTTTCAGAATATGTGTGACAGCTATTCAGTGGACATAATTCCACATCACTCTGTTGCCAGATGTACATTTACAAACATGTATTGGTCAGTGCCTATAGTCACTCACTTCCCCATTACACAGTCTCATTTTCTCGACACACTTTTGCTATAAAACAGTATATTTTCATGTGATAACCCTGAATTCATGGATCTTAATGCATTAATTTTTCTAAACACAGTGTATTAATAAACAAACATTTGATAACTAAAAGTTGTTACATTTTCTTCAAACTCAGTTTGTGCATATAACATTCTCACTGGATACTCCTGTTAACATCAACATAATTGTTATTATTACTGTTGGTCACATATAACTGTCATCTGGTGACATTATTGGTTATTGGTTGTATTAGACAACTTCCACAGAAGACAAAACCATATGCTAATCGTGCAAGAGTAGAATGATATAATGATGCTGTGTCTGAGGCACTATGTTATGATGCTTGTCTGCACCAGACTTTTGTACAAACTGCACTGTCCAAACTTTACATTCAGTCCACGTAATGAACAAACTGTCAGGTTGATGGAAAATAATTTGCATCTGCTTTATCTACACAAGCTTGTGAGGACGGCTGTTGAATAATCTCGCTTGTCAAAACAAATTCCCTTGCTTGTTAAAATTCAAATGTTAATATGCCAATTGTCTTTTTGTATTGTCGTATTATGATTGGCGACAGTTAAGTGATATACTTGTTTACAAAATCAATCCCCCTGTGGACTCGGTGTTTTGTTTATTGATTCATTTAAATTGCAGAAATATCGAATGAAACATACAAAGTGCTTGTGTTTCGTTTAATTACAAAGTAATTTAATTTTCTTGAAACATTTTTTTTGAAACATTTGAACAGAGCAGATGATATGCTGATACAGCATTCATTGTTTTGTGTTTCATTTGATCTGATATGCACGTCGAATATATTATTTCATATCAGTTTGAAGTGTTTCAATAGTAATCACAGTTTTATTCAAACATCTTTAATAATGCAGGTAATATGATTTCATGTAAGTAGTTGGAGAAAAATGGACTCATATAACAAGACGTGCAGAACACAGTTTTAATTATAACAAACAAAGTTTAAAAAAAAGTATATAAATATATGGCAAACTGATATACGTGTTGAATAATGTGTAGCAAGCACTGTAATGTAGATATTACTTAGTGTCTCTAATGAAAAGTAATATTGTAATAATTAAAAGTAAAAATAAAATGTAGAAGAAAATTTGCTATTTTACACACTTATATATATATCTATGTTGAATAAATAATAATATAGTATTTAATAGTGTAAGAAAATAATTAAATATATAAAGAATATAGTAAATTATGAAACAGTATTTTGTTATGTGTGGCCATTTAAAGAAGTTTTTTATGATTTTTAAAAAAAATATATATATATAATATGTATGTAAATGATCTGATATATTTATGGTTTTGTTTTGATTTTATACTTTTTTAAATTATTATGTATATGTAATGTTTTTTTTATTTGTTGCCTTGAAAGTAATAGCAATCGTAATACGTACAGAAAATATATTCCACTTTAAAGTGATATAAAGTCATAGTGTATTGTTTCTAATAAGTCTGGATTTGAACAGAAAAAGAAACTATATTTATTTATTTATTTATTTTGGATTGTAACTCAGAGGTAGTTTGTTCGTTATAGAGAATTTGGTGTCTTCAGTTTTTTGTATGTGTGTTTGTGTTTTTTTTTTATCACAGTTGAATGTAACAATGATGTAATAAACTGTACCAATATTATATACACGCAAAAAGCAGTGAGTTTGGATATGTTTAAAGAAAGTTTGTAATATTATTGTAATCATTATTTTTCATTCCATCTTGGAAGCACATTGACAATTTGTAGACTTTGGCAAAGGATCAGAAGGGATGGGCGTCACTTGTGTCGTATTATTGACAAATTACAAATATTATATTTTTGTTTTTATGTGACAAAAATATTTAGCTGTGTATAGCCCAGACATACACATTAATTAATAAGTATTGTATCATGTGATATTTATTAATTTTAATAAATTAATAAAATTTAACCTTGATGGTTCTACTGCATCAAGGATGCTGTAACACTGAAAATGGGAAATTCAGATTTTTTTATATTTCTGTTTTACGAGGTAACTCATTCTGACCATCTTCTGTAAATATTTTTTACTTTCATTGTTATAGAAAGACAAAGTGTGAAATATTGTGAACTACCGTAATTTAATTAACGATAATGTGATGTATTTATAATATACATACACTTATTGTTTTACTAATGGTATCTATAATTTCAATTTTCTATTGTATTGTATTTATTGTTTATAGCCTAAAGGTACCATACATACGATGTGCATGTTACCGTAATTTAGTAGTAACCATTGATCAATAAATTTTAACGATGGAAAGTTTAGCGAGGATTGGTCAATAAGCATAACACTTACTTCTTGGGTTAGGCATCCATCATCAGGTGATGCCAATGGCCTGATGTCCATAGTATACCGCAGCCGCCAGACCCCATAAAGCCTTGGTCCTGAGGACATCCTCCAGCTTCCCATTGTCACCAATAAGTGCTCTCAGTCTATCTCTCCTGCCATTGATGGAAGTGCATGCCAGGAGAATATGAGCCAGTGATTCCTCCTGTTGCTCACCGCAGTTTTCACAGTTCAGGGAGATGCTCAGTTTAAATCGGAACAAATATTGTTGTGTAACTATATGTCCTGTTCTGGCCTTTGCTGCAAACGTGGCGATTTTTCTTGGGACACCTTTATAGAGCTTGTGGTCTGTTGGTGTTGGCTGTAGCTCAGAGAGCCGTCTCCCCGAGCTTGCTTGTCTCCACGGGTATGATATGGTCAGGAAACTCTCCATGAATACCTTGCGAAGGTATGTAGACATTTACCAAGGTAAAGGTAAGGTCTTTGTGGACTCTGATTTTCAGTTTCATGAGTTCCAGGTTTTGATCAAGTTCTGTGGAACAGTCCTCGACATGAAGCGATTCATGTACCAGAGAGAGCAATCCACCACCATTACTGTTCTCCCTTGGGAGGTTAAACATGTTGAAATTTTTGAATTTCAGCTTACGGGTTTTGCTTAGAGATGCTTCTTGAATACAAATTATTTTTGTGTTGCTCTCTAGTATAGTTCTTTTCAGATCGTCTGCCTTTTTATTAAGCTTAACACAAATAATATAAAATTTGTGGTATACTTATTGACCGATCCTTGCTGAACTTTCCATCGTTACAAAATTTATTGTGGACTACATTATCGAAAGTATTTGCACAATGAGACCAACATATGTTATATGACTTTCTAAAGAAAAAGTCATCATCTTCAGCAAGGATTAAACAAAAAATGGTCTGTTCTGGTCCCAAGCAGATAGACTGGAGTTGGTCAATCCAGTGCTTCTTCGGACACCCCACACCTCTCCGTCCTTTCGGCTTATAATTCCATAGTTGTTTGAGGATGAGGCAGTCATGTCGATTAAGATGTTACAACCTTTTTAGTTGATATGGCGCAGTGTACTCGTAAGATTAAGCTCCTGAATAGTGTATCCTGCCAGGAACCTCATTTCGGCCACTTCAATATGACTGGCTTGGGACTTTGTTAAAGTTTAATTGTCAGACCCATAGAGAAGTGGATGGGTTGTGCCATCACTTTGTAGATCTCCCGCTGGTCCCACACATATGGTTGAACTTGTGCAGCTTCTGCACCACATCATTGTTTATAATGTGAGACACATTACAGCCCTTGTATGTTACAGATACAAAGGAAAAGTAACTTTTATATTCAGGAATACCAATCGCACAACAGAAAAAATTGTTTCTCACCTGAACTGTATATAAATTAAGCTTCACATTATGTAGCATTAGAGCCATCATGTGGTGGTGTACTGTTACACTGATTTTAACGTTGTTCAATTTTCATTGGTCAGTTAATATTCTTGATAAATTTTATTGAGATGATGTACAGCATTCTGTAGTTTGTATAAATGGTGCGCTTTATGTTAGCATCTTGTGTGATAAAACTATGATAATGATGAAAGTTCCACGTGTGTATTCTGTTTACCAAGAGTTGGGAGTCATGACAAAGTGGTGCCATTTACCAACAGTGGTGCGCATTATTATCCCAAGCATTAGTCCATTATGTTTACCTACATATTTCAAGACTGTTTCTACTACTGCGTGTTGGAACTGTTTGGTAGTGTATCTAATGCAGATGTTTAGAATAGGCGGTATAGTTTGCTGAACTAAACTCTGTGACAACACATGCAGTTGTACCATATGTAACCTGACAATGTTGAATAAAGCCATCACCGATATCAGTACACGCACAGTGGAGAAGTAAGGTTCTCCCTCTCCCACTTTCTCTGACTTACTGCCCCCTTTCCCGTTCTAATCAGCGGCACACTGTATAGTTTATATATGGCGTTTGGCAAGTGAATTATCCCTTTCAGACAGTTGCCTTGCGTCACATGACTTTGTCCTATAAGTGTTCCAAGTGTGTCAAAAATGTTTGTTCTGCGCAGGTCGTTTTCAGCATTGTAAACCTGTAGCACCAGATATTGTTTGAATAGGACTAGTAAAATGTATATGTATATTATGCAAAACCTAGTTCGTAGTTAGTAGACTGTATAAATAGGCCATTAAACTTTTTCTATGTATCATTCTTTATCGCTTTTAAACAACTGTGTTTATGCATGTTGTATACATTTATAGATAAAATATGTATTTTATGATTAAGGCAATTAAAATTGGATTTGTATTAACAAAAAAATATAATTTTTTTTAAACCCTAAAAATGCCTAGAACTCTGGTATTTTATATGCAGCTGGGATACAAAGTGTTAATGGTGGGGGATCCCAAATTGTACGTATTAATTTCATTTATTGTTTGACAATGTGGCAGTCATCAGTCATCTTACTTTCTTCTATGACCTTGCAGAGTTTACCCTGCCACGTGCCTAAGAAATATCATTTTGGCGGTTGAATAGGACAGACCTGGGACTTCATTAAAGTCTAGTAGAGAAGTGTGAGGAGGGCCATCACCTTGTAGAACACTCAGGTGTGTTTCTTTACTCGTTGATTTTAGAGTTCTCCTGGCATATGGTTGAACTTATGGAGGTTAATCAACACAATTGTTTATATAACGGTGTTTATATATTGAAGACCTTGATATAACGCTCTTCTGCGGACCGGCCAAAAAACTCTTTATATCGAGGGTCGCTGTATATAAAGGTCCCAAGTTTAACTATTTAATTTGCCAGGACCGTGAAAAATGAGCGTTACATCAAGGGTCACGTTATATCACAGGGTTATTATATCGAAGTTCTACTGTAACACTTTATAGTCAAAATAACTTAATGTGCTCCAGGTCTATACCATCAACAACAATTATTAGTCTTATAGGATCAGTTCAATGAAAAGCCATCACCTTAGTCTTCAATATGGAGATCTGTAATCCAAAATCCATACAGATTGGATGTAATGAGTGTACAGCCATCTGCAGTCTATTTTCTGAGTTTGACAGGATAGCCTTGATCATCAGCAAACAACAACAACCAATCATAAAATATTCCATAAATTTCATCTGCTAATTGTGTGCGAGATATTTATAATGATTCTTTGTATGTGTTACTATCCAGTTTCAATTCAAATTACACAGTTTTCAAACAATAGAGCAGCATTTCCCAAACATCTTGTCTCGCTTTTCCATGGCTCCCTCAAGAAAATAAAACCATCTTCAATGTATATAGTTCTTCAAGATTGGTAGTGACATCCCTTGGTAAACAGCGTATTGTCTTACTGATTCATTAGCTGTTACTTGAACATGATATTGGCTCTGTACCATACAGTGATGGAAAGTTTCAAATGTTTACTCGTACAAGATTTAGAAAACAATGTTACAAAAAATATATATGAAATAGACAGCATAGAAAGAGAGTAAAAATTTATTACTTAATTTGCAATC
The DNA here is from genome assembly GCA_034769895.1 of Magicicada septendecula. Taxonomy (NCBI): domain Eukaryota; kingdom Metazoa; phylum Arthropoda; class Insecta; order Hemiptera; family Cicadidae; genus Magicicada; species Magicicada septendecula. The sequence goes on from CM068374.1 coordinate 14,985,889, forward strand.
TAATATTATGTCTAAAAGTTTTTAACATCTTATTGTCCACTTGTTCCTCCCCAATGTGACTTACTGCTCCTAAGGCCAGTGAGGTCCCTCAGTGCCCATATTGGGGTGATAGGGGGTAACACTTGTATTTATTAAACATTAAAAAAACACTCACAAATAAAAGTATCCACCTAGTGTGTATGCAATATCACAACCAACTGACACCTATTTACTTCACCAGACAAAAAGTTACCTTGGCTCACGATGGGGATACACGTTAATGCCCAGCCATGGTTCAAGTAAGACAAGTTTTGAGTAGAATGTTGTAAGAATGTTTATAATATATCAAGAAATGGAACTGTAACAAGTTACAGTGTGCGGGCATGTTCCCTTGTATAGAGCTTACAGTCCTGCATTGAGCAAGACATGGATCATAGCAAATTTATTAACAAAAATACATATACCAGGTGTTGTGATAGAACTGTTTGAGTGATGTGTCTTACAGAGAGAGCATTCACTTTCAACATTGTTAACAATACCTAGAGACACTTAGCTGAATGCACAGTTTTATGTATATGGATTTCAGAAGACAAGAAGATATTAAAACAATTACAGAATGTTAAAAATCATAGTGTACCATTTTCATGTGTGGGACATAATTTTTTTTTTAATACCCATAAATAATTGGTTTGTTAAACTATTGGATTATGTTAAATTTTATTTAATTGTGTTAAATTTTATTAAATGTGTTAGAAATATAACAACAATTAAATTTGAAGAAGTTAAGCAAACTTATTTGTATGAATGCAAAAAAAAAAACAGATTTGTACAGCATCCTTGAAAAAGAGACTGTTTCTATTTACACACAGAAATAGTTGTATAAATGTTTCATTTTCTATTACTGTTTGTGCATGTGTGTCCAGCTCATAAAAAATGTGCATTTAAATATCATGAAAGCTCTACCAAGTGGTTTTAGGAAAAAATTTTAAGCTTTTTGTCATATAGTATTTTAACATAGGATTAAATTATTTTAATCTTCATTTTATTTTGTTTTTATATAGTATCCAAGTCACTTTTTCACAATAATTTAATTACCTTGTATCCGTCAGTGACTTCTGATGGAACGCTAGAACGAAGTCACTGACGGATACAATACAAATTAATCTTCATACAGTTTTTTTTTTACACTGAAGTCTTTAATTAGAAGTGTATATTACTTAAGTTTAAAATGTTGCCAACTGGTGTAGTGTACTTGATATTATTGTTTATTTAATAAGTTCATCAACTGGCATGCAGTAGGGCTGACTGGATATTTGGGTTAAGAAGGAGTCTAGATGAGAACAGTTAAATATTCTATATGACAAAAAGTAGTGAAGCTTTTAGTAACAGTTTTATTTATACAATGTGTTCATAAGTCAAGTATCAGAACTGAGTAATACACCATTTGATGAAGTGACCCTAGGTATTTCAAACAAATTTATGGTGTGGTGTCAACCGGTTCTGTACTACAAATTTCTGTATACCTGTAGTCGTGTAACTTTTTTCTGCCCCCCCCCCCTACTACCTCACTTATTTCATGCCACTGTACCCTCTTGAATACTACTTGTCCTTGTAGCTGTGGCAAATACTAAAATTATATAACTTGATCAGAATATCTATTCTTTCTTTTATGATATAGCCAATACTCAATTGATAAAATATAACTTTTGTTGATTTGTTATTTAGTATCTTTTATGTCTTTGATCAATATAAAGAATAGTACAGATTATTATGCCACTAGTAACCAATTATAATTTTGTCATTTATTGAACTTATATGCATCCAGAAAAAAAATGCAATTTTGTTTGAACTTAAATTCATAAAGGCATGTGAATGTTTATATTAAATTTTATATCGTACACTTTACTAACTAATCTCATACTTTTAAACATACCAAAAATCTGTTTCAACTTTAAACTTTCTGTCATTTGCTTATAACTTTATAATTTGCAATAATTTTAGTATAAGATTAATATTGGTACAGGAATTAAAGAAAAATATTCTGGTATAAAAATATTTTATTTTAGAAAAACAGGAATTTTGTATTTCAAAACATTACTTGAAATGCAATTCTTAACTGACCTCGGTGCATTCTTAATTGGAATCATCGCTTTATTGTGCAGTTAACCAAACTTATAATCTAAAAATACATTAGTAGATACTGGTAAAATAAATAAGCCAATAAATGTATTTGTTTTTTATGTTAAGTACAGATGGGAAAATTTGATTTTAATTTATACCCGTTCATAAAATATTAAAAGAAATGTTTGTGCAGCCCCCCTCCATGCATTGTGGGTCCAGCCCTGTGTATTATGCCACTGTGTACTTGCTGCATGCATGTCACAAATTCTGAACACTTGATAGGTGATTAATGTAAAGAAAAAACTAACTAACCAATGCTCTTTTTTATTGTGTCTTTCATTTAATGAAACTGGACTCCAAAGAAAGAAATTTTGTACATCCATTCATAATGGTTGCCAAATTACTTTCACTGCACAATTTGACGATATAAAGTTGAGTTGTATACTAAACAAACTAATATACAGATATTGTTGTAGCAGTTTTAGAACAGTGGTACATGTAGTTTCAGTTCAGCACACATCATATTAACTGCAAGATTAAACATGTTACATGAAATATATTTTAGTGAAACTAATCTTCATACTTTTGATGACACTGTTTCCAGTGCTGCTGCAGTATTTCAGCTATGCTACTGTTGTTCAAACATTATGTGAATATTGCAAAACATTTGGATTTAATGTTTTTTGTGTGGAAACTAAAATCTGTTGAGTATTTGTGTTTTTTTTTTTCTGTTTTAAAACACAACAACAGGGCGAAAAGTACAGGAATGCACAGTGATGAACACAAACACTCACGACTGGAGTTGTTAAAGCTGTGTGACATGTTTACCAAGATATTAGGCTATGGTCCAGTATTTAAATTTTCAGAAACACCAACATTTCGGCTGCACCAGTGGTGCGGGAACAAAGTAGTAATGCCACTAAAGATAAAGAATCTCAGTTGTTTTCTTTAGCAGGTATTACTATCTTGTTCCCACACCACTGAAGATTGCTGCTGTTGGTCTGGCGTTTCTGAAAATTTGAACATTGGACCACAACCAAATAGCCCAGTAAACATGTGGTTACAGATATGTCTTTAAAATATCTGTTAATATAAAATGTTGATTTTCTGATTCAGTCATGAATTTGAGTAGATAATAGTGTATGCTGTGTTCAATGATATATTGATTATAGTGTGCACATATAAACAGGAAATATAACAGTCATTATTGCTTGTGTTTGGGCTGCTTCTGATCTGCTGCAAAATCCTTGATGCCACCAAGAATTCTTATTACAGAATCTGTTCAACAAAGTCATCTGTTGATTACATTTGGAAAGACTTTTTTTGTATAAAAGCACTCTTCTCGTGTATACTGTTGTAGCAACAACTCACACCTGTTTCTTATTGATCTGAACTCAATGCATTCATACAATTCTCAAGTATTCAGTTGTATCCTTAACATAATGATGATACGTAAATTATCATCTGTAGAGACTAAAAATGTTTCCATTCGAAAATTTTCTAAACATAAAAATCCATGACTTCGTACTTAGGAAAGAATAATTAAACTTGTTTTCTCAGTCACTTGTTTTGTGCACAGTTGGAATGGATTACAACACCTATTGTAATGAAAAACATAACTCATCATATTATAAACTATCCAGTTTCTGTGAGTAACTGATCCCTTTTATATGAATGATTTTTGTTATGGGCAGTGTAGTTCATTTACACCTTTTGTTTGATTGAGTAACATCAATTTTCGTGTTATTCATTTTGTCCTTTCAGATCATTAGTATAGATAATCAAGAGTTGAATGTGTATTTAATGACATAATTTGTTGCTACTGATATGAAAATTTTCTTTAAAAGAGCTTGTCTCATTACTGTTTGACATGTATATAAACATTTGAAATATGTTAAAAGGAAAAGTATTTTTAAAAATCACACAAAAGAACATAAAAACTGAACCAGTACAAACTGACAGGCTTGTCATGTTACGGTAATGGATGACTTTTCCCTTCAAGATGGGGAACAGTTTAAGTAACAATAGGAACATATACAGTTTTGTAATAAGAATGCATAATGTGTTTGTTATGTGTGATATTAAAATAGTATTTTTGTAAATATTGAAAAGCCTGATAGGAAATAAGAAACATTTCTTAAAATATTAGAAACTATTGACAAACTTAAGAACCGTTTATTTGGCATAATATGAAACTAATGAAAAATGGAGCCAGTGTCAAGTGAATGAATACGTTACATGTTGTAACACAAAATGACATTGTTTATACAATAAATTTGTCTTTTTTTGTGGGAATATTAGTGAAGGTTATTGTGACTGTTATTATGAATGTTTTAAAAAATGTTACAAAATCTCGTTAAAAAAAGCTAAGTGTAGTTTCCAATATTGTATAAAGTATAATTTTGTATGTCAACAAAACAGTACAAGAAAATAGAACTGAAACACACGTGTAACATTGTACAAGTTTTGATTTATAGTTGCTGATCCACAGAATAATATTTTAATATCTATTATAATATTTTGTGTTTAGCACTCAGTGAAATTGAATAGATCATACATGTGTATCTTGCAAAATCAAGTTTTAGTGCGTTAATACTGATTGTGTATATTATATTAGAACTTGTGCACAAAGTAATTCACTGTTAACGTAAGTACAGCATTATGACATTAATATAATGCCATTGAAATGCTGAACAAATAAGTATATTGATAATATACAAGGGCAAGAAGTGATGTAGATACTTTTGTGTTAACCTAACGTCATCATCACGAGATTGGATCGTTATTACATTATGTTTGTTGTACACAGGAATGCAATATGTTGTGTTGCTGTAACAATCGAGTGAGAAGTTTCCATGACGATGATGACAAAAACTTGTGTTTTTATATTTCTTCTTTATCATTTTGTTATTTTTTAAGTCATTTGTTATAGTTTATAGAAAAAAATGACTAACGCTTTGTAGAATTTTAATTGTAGTTTGAATTTAAATATATATACTTATTATTAATTATTATGATTATATTATAGGCTTTAATGTGACTGCTGTAAACTAAAAACAAGTGTTACGTAGCTGTGCGTTTATATTATTATTACGATAGTGCGATAATTTTTAAAAGTGAAATGAATATCATTAATAAAAAATATAGTATAGGAAAATAAGCAGACCACTTACGTATACTACGTAACATATTACGTGAACTTTTTTAAAATTGTATTTATATATATTTTTTTTGTAACTGTATTATGAGGAGTTTTTGTTAACTTTTACATGTAGAATATAAGAATGACTAAAAATTATTTTTGAAAGGCCAGTGCTGACAGTCTACATTTATTCTCATGCTGAATTTAATCACCACTCCGAAGTCAAGTGCGGCTTCTCCCACTTCGTCATGCCGCTTACCCAACACTGAGCTCGAGATGTGCAGTGGACAAACACCTCATTTAGAGATTAACAAAATTTTCAGTCACTTCGCACATCCACACTACAGTCTTGTGCAGTGTTTCGTAGTATGAACATCAGCTGCAACATGGCTGCCGAGAACATTAGAAGCATGTGTGTGAGAGAGACAGTGAACTGTTATTGCATTATCTCCCCTCACTCCTCTCTAGACAACTTAAGTGGGGGTAACTCATTCACTGGGTCACCAACTAAGATAGGCTGTCACATTCACTATCATCATCTCAAGTATTAAACCAAGGATAGTGTGTTCCGGTCTCAAACAGTCTAGAGCTGGTCACTCCAGTGCTTCCTCAGACGTCTCACGCCTCTCTGTCTCTTTGGCTTATCATTCCATAGTTGTTTGGGGTGCAGCAGTTATCCATTCGGCAAAGATAACTGCTGCCAATGCAGCCGATACTGGGCAGTCCTGTTGAGTATACTCATAATATTCAGCTCCTGCCATATATCTTTGTTTCTTCTATGATCATTTGAGAGTATGCTCTGCCATGTGCCTGAGAAGTATCATTGTAGCCGCTTGGATACAAATGGCTTGGCCTTTAGTTAAAGTCCAATTCTCAGACCTATAGAGAAGCATGGGAAGGCCAATTACCTTATAGAATTTTAGGCGAGTTTCTTTACTTGCTGACTTAAGAGTTCATCCAGTGGTCCCGCACATAAGTTTGAACTTGCGCAACTTGATTCATAATGTCATTGCTTGTGTAATAAGATACGCTGTAGCTCAGATATTCAAAATTGCTAACTTGTTCCAGGACAGTACCAATTTTTGCCCGTACGGGATAAGTTCCACGAAAAGCCATTACCTTGGTCTTAAGCGTGAATATGTGTAGTCCAGAGCCTTTGCAGATTCGTTTTAACTTCTGATTCATGAACTGCATATTATTGTTCCACTCATGCCAAGATGTTTTATGAGAAGTTTAATATTACACGTCAGAAAGTGTAGTTTTGTGTTCTCTTAATTTTTTTTTAATTTTAATGATTTTAATTGTTAATGGTTTAAAGCAGTTTGAAACTACTAGTCAGGGTATTAGACATCTATTTAAAACAGATACAGTTATATTAAGGAGCTTGTAATAAATTCACAAAAGCTACTGTAAGTGAAGGTTTCACCATGACACACATTGTAACATGAATATGAAACATGTCAGACAGTAAAGAGCTGAACCAGATGTAAGTGATGACAAAAAACATGTTTAAAACTGAAAAGGTTCACAATTAACACTTAATAGTGAATACAGAAAGTAATGATCAGTATTATTTTATGTTTACAACAACTAAATGTAATATATTATTTTTATTTAATAACAAATAAAGTCTGTATCGTTTTTTTATTTACTTAGGTAAGTTAGAAAGAGTGATAATCAATAATTACTTTTGAAACTGCAGTAAATACTAAGTATTAACAAAAGTCAGCACCTTCCATACAGTAGGTACATGGAAAAATACATTATGTAAGGTCTCCAGTTCACAATATGTTAATTACATTAATGTAATCCGTTTTGTAACTTATTGTGTTTGTTGATACATGTTTTGGAAACAAGATCCCATCAACAGGTCCTAAAATTCTTATCCTCTCATGAGGACATGTTGGTGAAATTAAAACTAGCTATTACATAAATTATTATTGCACAAACACACAACACAACAAAACAGTGCACACTGGTTTGTGTTATGTGTGTTTGTGCAATAATTTATGTAATGACGGGTTTTAATTTCAATAACACATCTCATGAGAGGATAAGAATTTTAGGGTTCGTTTCCAAAACATGTATCAACAAACACAATAAGTCGCAAGGCGGATTACATTAAGGTAGTTAGTTAATGTGGTAAAGTGTCAGGATTTAATTTTGCCATGTGTTTGTGTGGCCATTGAATTTGTTGATTTGGCTTTCAAGTGTTGGATTTTTGAGTTTGTGTTCTACAATTATATGCACTTTCTTTTTCTCATCAGCAGGTTTAATCTTATGAATCAACTTACTGAGATGAGAAAAATAAACAGAATAAAACAGCCGTGAATCCCAGCAGCAAAGGCACAGTAGGGGAGCGATGTGACCTTGGAGTGCTGATTAAATCCCGTAGGAGACTAGTAGTAATATGATTTTGATTCATGTTGTTGTCATTTTAACAGGAAGAATTAAATCTTGTTGTTAAATGATCTCCCAAAACAAAACAAAAACGGAAATGGAGTACAGATGTTCTTTTTTAATGTAACTGCAGGTACAACAGAATTAGCTTTTATTAAAAACCCATTGCATGTCATCAAATATTAATGAAAATAAAATAATAATATTAAAAACAGTTTGAGTTTGATTGTGGTTATCTCATATTATCTTGTCCAATTAAAAAATGAACATTCGTATTCTATGAATACTGTTTTTTGTATCAGATGAGGCACTTGTGTGTTAATTGTATCCTTGTTGGCGTAAGTAGTAAGAAGATGGTCGCACACACATTATTAAAATTATTATTAAGAACAGATGCATGTTGCTCCAAGCATGAGACTGTATTCCCAGACCCCAAGAGCTTACTGACTGATTTAACTTTTACAATCTCCATATTTTTGAGTCTTCGCCATGTTCCATCTCCACTCCAAAAAGTCATCAATTAACATAAAAATCAGAACTTTTGAGGCTACTGCATGAAATAGTTGGTTAGATTTGGTAGATGCAACACTGAGATTGGTCAGCCAAGACATCCTATTCCCTCATTTAATCGGTTGTAATATTTTTTTGTCACACATAATATAATCTAAGATCTCTAGCTTTTGCGTTTTACTGGGGAGTACTATTTCTTGTTTCATTGTAAATCGTTGGAGGACTTCTTTGTTGGTGTCAGTGTCTGCCCACAAGATTCAAGTTTCTTTGATAAGCGTGATCTCAGAATTTCCTGTTTTTTAGTATTATTTGTTCATAAGTTGTAGTTTACAACCATTCATATGTTTAACTTTAGACTTCAGCTGCAGAACTTTACATATTCATAAAGGCATTTTGGGCTTCTGTTGTTCTTATTCTAATTTTATATATGTAGTCATGTGTTTTGTTAACCATTAGACCTAAATAAAAGTATTGTTTTATTCCCTCCACCTTGTGAGTGACAAGTTATATTGTCACTGATTTACCTATACTGTTCTTATTCATTTACTGGTTGATTTTTCTTTTTAGGTCTACAGAAATTTTCATATGATGGGTCACATGACAGTAATCGATGAAAAATTGCTATCACATTTACTAGTCCCTAAGAGTTTTCATATGTTGCATAAAAAAATTATGTTTACTACCCATGGAGACAACAAAATCTTTACAGTTTATCTAATTTGGTTGAGTTTTCCATTTATCTGTAATAAGAGAAAATACAGAAAGTATTATGCGAGCATATATCAATCTGAGCAGATAAAATTCAGTATGCCTCTGTTACGACAAGAGAGCGTCATTGTGACTACTTTTTGACAGTATTGACAATTTGGAAAGAGGTAGACATGTTTCACAGCAGAATCAACAACTTACATAGGCTAATTTAGGTAGTGCCATTCAGAACTGTAGAATACACACAGACAGTATGTTCCATGCCATTGACGTTATAAAGAGCACAATGTGAAGATTTATTTCATACTGTTAACTTCAAACTTTGAATCATAGGTTTGTTAATACACATATGTGTCTATCTATATTGTCATTACACTTTTTTCACTATTTTTGATGCAATTATATTGATACTAATTGACAGCATATAAAATGCTTATACTAATTAAAAAACTTAGTTTTTTGCATAGTGCTTGTCAAGGGGCTGTAGCAATACTCAAAACTGCTCTGTAAACAAAGTAAGATATTGAAAAGTTACACTGTACATTCAAGTGTTTCATTTCTTATTCTACTCTTCCACTTTTGTCTCTCTGTTACATCATTGCTGTGCAGACCTCATAGTTCTGTACTGCCTTGCATTCCGTCTACCCAGTTGTCAGGCACTCTTTCTCTTTTCCATCCCCCATTCTCCAGATTTACATACCATTGTAATATTTTTCCACCAACAGTTTTATATGCAAGGTGCACAAAAGTCACTTGACAATAGGGTGACTGACTTCATAAAAATAAAATAATATGTTCAGCAGCTTACTATAATATTAACTAAGCCATATTGTACTTTACAATATTGCAATACTTAAAATATTGGTATCATAAAAGCGATAATTTTATCGTAACAGCTTAGCATTGTATTGTTTCAATGGTAATTTCAAATAATTGTGATTAACTGTGTTTGCCCTACTTAGAGTGCACTTTGTCTATAACACGATGTTAATCAGAGAAGGAAGAGTAAACAGTTAGAAGGAATGAATGCTATACAATTTTAAGACAAATTCATCACCAATAAAAATGAAAAGGAAACTACACTCACAATCAGATTATGTAACTTGTTTGTTTATTATCATTGCTCATTCTGCAATTGTTAAGTTTGTATCTAAAAACGTTAAAGAAAAAGAATGTATTTGCTTAGGATCAACATGACCTCAGTGATACTCGTAAATATAGGCTGTGCCAACATGTTTGTCTCCCCAACATACTTTGTGTTCAGTAAAAAGAAATGTATGTTTTAAAGTTCCATAATTTGTGCTCCGTTTGCTGGTGTATCAATTGGTGCCATAACGTTAACCATAATAAATAATTATAATAAAAGTTATTTGTATTATAAAAGACATGACCATTTGTTGAGTATAAAACATCATACAGACACACAAAAATCTGTTGGAATAAAAATTAAAATATCTATTACTGTAATGTAATTATTATAGTTGAGAAGAAAATATGTATTTATGTTGAGAAACTATACATGAGGCAGCTGACTTGTTTGATACCTTACTTGTCTTTCAAAACCTTGTTCCTACAGTATAAGGAACAGAACTCCAGTTGCAGAGACTGGAGCATTTGATCTGAAGTTCACAAGTGTACCTAATGTTTTGTTTATTTGATTTGAATTTTTAATTATTTTTCTATTTCTTGTTTTTTTTTTTTTTAATATTGTTTAGAGTATATTTGTAGTGTAGGAATTTTTTGATACCTTTGAAATTTGTAGGTCAGTCTTAATTAGTTTTTAACAAAGTGTACAAGTACTCCATCAATAATGATAAACACCAGTGGTATTTGAATGTATTAAAAGTGTATTTATCCAGCAAGAAGAAAATTTGCGATGGATACACAGATTTATTTAAATTATACAGTTTGTATCTGTTTAGTTAAGAAAATTTAATGCCATATTACAATCTATATACTTTTGTTTTATATCCTGATTTTATAGTTATAGTTAAGTAATAACGACGCTATATTAAAGCGTCTAGAAGTTTACCACCATACTTCTGAACCCGAGACTGTAGCTTGAACATTTGTAAGAAAATTAGTATTATTTAATTTTAATGTAGATTAAGTTTGATAAATTACCAGTATCATTCTAAGAACTAAATTGCGGCAGCTGGTAGCATTTTTCTCAGCAAAAAAAAAAGGAAACTGAACTCCAGAATTGTGAAAATTTGTTATCATTATTATTGTTTTTTATCATGAAAAGATTACTGTGAAAAATCTGTAAAAAATGACAGTATAGTATCGATTGTATAAGGCAGCCATTGATAGAGAATTTTCAGTGTAGTATTAATACTATAATATACATAAACATAAGATGTACTGTTGTAGCTAATTATAGTAATGAATATTAATTAGAATTATAACTGTACACTGCATCATAATGGAAATAAAAAAAGCTGATGAGTAGTTTTGTGATGTGTGTGAAACCTTGTGTTTTCATCCTTTCCAAAACAACCCATATAACCTTTCTATAGCATATAACCACATACACATAATATTGTTCTAAGGCTTTCATGGCCGGTGTCAGTTGTATTAAAAGTATGTACAACTGACACTGGCCGTGGTCCATGGTTTACAGACAAACCAAACGTTTCTACAGCACCACTGGCTGCCATCATCAGTGGAATTCGAGTCTACGTTGTTAAACGTCAGGCCCACAGTACAGTACTGTGTCAGCCTTTACCACAGTATTGTGGCCCTGACGTTTAATAACCCGAATGATGTTCAGGTAGACTCGAATTCCACTGATGATGGCAGCCAGTGGTGCTGTTGAAACGTTTGGTTTGTCTGTAAACCATGGACCACAGCCCAGTACATACTTTTAATACAACTCACACACATAGTTTTTATGCAACATTTATTTTATCCCACAGTCATCCCTACAACATCAAATATAAGATAATATAATTTTAATAGGTTTGTTTTCCAAAAGTTCCGTGATATGAATAGTGGTGTTGGTTTGTAATATATTAACTTGTGGTACTTACACATATTGTTGAAAGTCACAGATACACACATTATAAAACACTACTCACTACACTAAGATATAATACACGTAGACATATTAGTTATATTTAATTACACTTTGTACAGTGCGTGAATTTATGTTACTGAAGAAGGAGCAGATGCATAAGCTCCTTCATGTATCAGGTTTCAGTGGAGGGGGTTGGGGTTGTTGACAGTTTCTATTTTCTGGGAATACATTAAGTGTGAATAATACTTTCTGATTCCGTGTATGTCAGTGTTTTTGTTTACAGAAACTTGATTTTTTTATGGTTATTTCAAGGAATTGCTATTTGAACTTATTAGTTTCTGTATGTATTATTTTTCCTTTGTCAAACAGGAAAGTGTGGCCATGTACGAGGGTCATTCAATAAACAAACAGTTGTAGAAAAGAAATTAATTGTAGCAGCTGATTGAAACTTTCAGGAGTGTTACCTGGCAATGTTGTGAGTTTTGATCAGCTGTTCAATAATATATTGCATAAACATAACAAATACAGTTTTATTTACGATGGCGTGTCCTCTTGAGAACAGTACTTTCGGAGAACAGCGTTCTGTTATAAGATTTTTGGATTTGGAACCATTATAACCACTAACTTGGATTCACTATTTTGAACCTGAGTCAAAGTGACAAAGCATGGAGTGGAAGCATCCCAGTTCACCCTATACAGGTCGTTGTTCAATGTATTCAGATGTTTAAAGATTTTAACATTAAAATAGTACTCATCCTGCACGTGTTCCATTGTTACTCCACCGGTTGTCCGACACTGTCTTTCTGTTGTTGCTATCGCACTCTCCACAATTATTTACTGATAGTTATAAACACATTTTAATAGTTGACTTTATTTTGGCTCGCGAGCACTACTATATGGAACTGCGCGTTAACACACCCGTGCGGCTCTGAATTTGGATGCCAACTGCAGCATCACAAAATTTTCAACCGGAAGCAGGTCCATACTCCTTTGTAATTGGTTGTCAAATTTCATAATTAGCATGACGTAACGGAAATCAGTTCAACACCACCGCCTCGTGGTAATTTCTACGTCGCAAAAGGTGGCACACATGCGCGCTCGTACACATTCCAAGGCTCTAATGGCTTTTGTACTTTACCCGGCCTGGTACCGAAATGACTACCGGGTGTTCCCAAAAGTCACGCTTTTGGTGATCTACAAATGTTATTCAGCGTGGGTTGCTACAGACTATTCCAATTATTATTAAATAAAACAAAAACCTTAATTTGCCCCGTTACAATAGTCAGTACTACTCTGACATGGTTGTGAACAAAGTTAAGCCTGCATTGAACAAGAAATGTCCGGGATGGCAGAGGAAAGGTGTGATTCTTCCTCACGATAATGCCCGCCCACACACGAAAGAAACTGACCCTTGAAACAATAAAAAAAGTAGGTTGGGGGATCCTGCCTCATCCCCCTTATAGCCCTGACCTTGCCCCATCTGACTTTTTCTTGTTTGACCCACTCAAGGAGACTTTGCGTGGTGTCAAGTTCAACAGCAATGAAGAAGTGAAGGACAAAGTCCAAAACTGGCTTCGACATCAAGGTAAAGAATTCTTTGCTGAGGGAATAAAAAAGCTTGTAAAGAGATGGGACAAGTGCATAGACATAGCTGGAGATTACGTTGAAAAAAAAAAAAAAAAATTGTATTGATTGAATAAAATGTTTTTGCTCCACAGCTGTTTGTCTGTTTACTTATTGAATGACCGTCGTACATAAGGTTGTTGTGTTTATTGGTTTCTGTTTTAAACACAATCCAACGGCCTTAACCATATATTTAAGTACCATAAGTTAGTCTATTACAACACAGCGCCACTAGTAATATCATGGAACTTTTGGAAAACCCTATTAAAATTATACTATCTTGGAACATTGGATCAAGACTGCATTTTTATTACAGCCAGAACTCAATATCTACTAGAAACCGTAATACGGTCAATAAAAAATATTCCTGTGTGTGTTTGTGCGTGCGCGCGCGTGTGTGTGGTTTCCAACTTAAAGGGGCCTGACGGCCACAGTTAAATTCAGGAAACTACGTGTGGGCTACATCATGTGTGATCAAAGTAATAATGGCAATATTTAATTGTAGATAAGTAAAAGGTGGTAATTTATAAAAATCAACATATATTTAATGATAGAATCTTTATGACACCTATATAATAATAAAGACATTATATAATTGCATATTTATGTAAAGTCATCAATGTGCTAACCGAGGTTGATCTGCTGCACCCACAAAACATATCCGCATTGAGCTGAATTGTTTATCTCATTTAGGTGAAGCATATGCGAGTCTGTGAGGGGATTTACTTGTGAAGAACATGGTTTTACAAATATATGTAGTTCCAAACATCAGCATCATTTTCTGTCTAAAATTTTGTAGTTTTAAAAATCATCTCACAATAGCCACTTTTCTTGCCTGGTCTCGGCTAGTAAATCATACAATTCTAGTTGAATGCGGTTGTTCTACAATGATAGTACCAAGTGCATGTTAATGAATTCCACAAACTCATGGAGCAGGTCTCATCTGTGTGTTAAGTTATAGTTCTTTGAAAACATTTAAATGTAACTTTAAATAACATGCAAATCAAGGTCAAAACATCGGACAAGCGGGTCTGTTTTGTCTAGCCGAGAGATTGAAGGAAATAGACTGGGACTTGTAATATGATAGAAATAAAAGATGAGTAGAACAAATACACATTCCATTAAACAAATGAAGTGAAATATATCATAAATTTATCAGTAAATCAGTGAAACATTTTTTCTTAGGTTTCTAGTGCAAGACCATTCTCGGTTAAAATAATGTAAAGTAAATAGAAAAAATTAAAAAGTGCATATCTAAAAATGCAAAAATAAGGCATTACAGTACAGTAGTGAGGCCAGAATGCCTATATGCAAGTGAATGTCTAGCATTGAATTATAATTTAGACAAACTAGAAATATTGGAAACACGAATTATTAGGAAAATATTAGGCCCATGAAAAGCTTCAGAAGGTTGGAAATTAGGAAGTAATGATGAAATATATCAAAGTATAGAAACTATAACAGAAAAAATGAGAAAAAGAAGACTATTATTTTTTGGACATTTGTATAGAATGGACAACAATAGATTAACAGAACAGATCTTCAAATATGTGTGGGGAAAGAAGTCAACATCAAGTTGGATTAAGGAAGTCCAAAAGGATTTAGAAAAAATAATATAAACTTATAAAAAGCAATTTAAATAGACGTTTTTTGGGCAAAAGTGTTAAAAATGGAAGGAGTCCAGGGTAGGAGAGAGAAAAACAGGTTCAAAGTGCACTGAAGACAGGAAGAAGAAACATAGGTGAAAGAATATTGGAGAAAAAGAAAGAATAAAAAATTGAAATTGGCATGTGGTCTTCAGGATGGCCGATACAAATGAATCGTGTATTTCAGAAAGAGACATGAGTCGATGTTTTTTCAGTTTTTAGGTTAAGACAGATTTATAGTTTCTGAGGGCAAAGGCATATTGTAGTGCAGATAGATACCTGATTACATGTTTTCATATAGAGAAAATCATACACTACTTTTTGCATGTATTGCAAAAAGGTACTTCAGTCACTGAATGAAGTACCTTTCTGCACCACATGAGGCAGCACTGTACACTGTCCAGCTCAGCTATTCTGAACTAAAGCCATTTTGTTGATTTTGGTCAAGTATTGTAAAGTGTCTGTTGATTAAAGTTATTAATTTAATAAAATAAAAGTTATAAATTTAATTAAATATGTCTGGTATTGAAAGTCCTAAAAAGAAAAAAAGGGGGATAACACATCCTGAAAATTATAAAAGAAATATTATTAAAAAAGCAAGAGTGTCTGGGACTGAATATGTAGGTTATGATGGAGAAATTAAACAAGCAAAAAAAGTTGGACCACCATCCAGGTATGTACGAAAGTCAAAATTGTTTTCTGTATTTTATATTGTTATTTTAATATATAGTAAAGAATAATACTACAGTTCTGTTACATATTTTTTATGTTTACATCATTTTAACCACAAAATCAAAATGTTCTTGTTTGTGTAGTATTGCTTACTGGTGTAAAAGTTAAACTTATTATAACAAAAAATATTAGTTATAAAATGTAATGTAAATTACTTTTCTATTTATAGGTGTTCCAAAAAATGTTTCAATAATTTTTCTGAGGTTGATCAAATTGCAATATTTAACCTAATGTATGAGATGGAAACTAAAGATGAGCATGATCTCCATCTACAAAGAATGATTGATGTAATCAATGTTAATACACACAGACCACGAAAAGAAAATGCAGTATTAAAAGATATAACTTTTAAATATCATGTATTACTTAATGACAAAAAGTACGAAGTATGTAGAGAGGCATTTTTTAGTTTATACAGTGTTATCTGACAAGATAATTAGGCGTATTAGAAAGTTACTTTTGGAGGGAAAATCTCCTCATGACAAGCGTGGAAAATCTTTAAGTGGTAATACAGTAGAGTCCCGGTTATCCGCCATAAACGGGCTGGCGGAAGGGGGGATAAGCTGGAATGGCGGATAATAGGGAGAGTTAAATAAAACGCAAATTTATCATAAAATTACGTTGTAATTTTGTAAATGTAATTAATAAACATCACGTTTTACAACAAATCAATAGAGAAAACAATACAGTACTGTACAATTATATTACAAAATTATAGTAAAACATTTTAGAGAACAAGCAACAATATTAAAGTTATACACTTACAAAAAAAGAGAAAACAATTACGGCTACTTTAGTACTTCATGCTTCAAGTTTAAGAATTCAGTAAATTTTAACAAGAAAAATTTACTAAAAATAAATATAGAATCAGACTAATGTGTACGTAATAAAATTGACTTACACTGGCAGAAATGTTGGAAGTGAGAGTTCAGTTCATGATGAGTGAAAAAAATTAGTGATCTTCGACTGCCTCCCTGATGATTCCTGCTTCTTTGCTGCCAAGTCTCGCCATCTTTGGAGCATCATTATGTCGACAACCCTGGCTTCCTCTTGCTGCTCAACGTACTGAATGGCTGCTTCAAGAGCTTTAACCCCTTCTTTGTGTGTGATCTTTTGGGGCTCAACAGTTTCAGAGTCTTGATCTTCAACAACATCATCGCTATTAACAAGTGTTACAATTTCTTCGTCAGTTATTTCATATCGGTCGTCTTCTGAAAGCCAATTCCTTATTTCATCCAACGATGCATCCTCACATCCAGGGATACGTTGCACCAAGGGCAAAATACTTTCATGAAGTTCATCCAGCATGCTTTCAGCCATATTTTCGTCCTCGCCCAACAGCTTATGCCACGACTTCGCAATTGTTTGTGCCCCGATGTCGGCCCAGGCCCTTGCGACCCAATAAGCGACATCCTCCAAATTTATACTTTTCAACTTCTTAATCAAGTTTTGCCCATCTTCAATTTCTTGTATGACTGTTGACAGAAGCTTTCTTCGATAGTTTCGTTTAAGTGTTTCCAAAACACCCTGGTCCATAGGCTGACAAATGGCAATCACATTTGGTGGCAAAAACATAGCCTTTATGTCCCCATCTCTAAGTTCGTCTGGATCAGGGTGAGTTGGGGCATTGTCTAGCAGTAAAACTGCTTTTCTGGGTAGGTTGTTGTCTTTTAAAAACTTCTCTGTAGAAGGAACAAACTCTTTAAAAAACCATTCCTTAAAAATTTCACTAGTCATCCATGCACTTTTTTGATTGAAATATTTTACTGGAAGAGCATGTTTTGAAATGGTTTTAAAAGCCCTAGGGTTTTTGGACTTTCCAATCATTGCCAGGTCCATTTTATGGTTTGCTGTGGCATTACTGCATGCTAAAATAGTCACTCTCTCTTTACTACGTTTATAGCCAGGGGCTGCAGCTTCAGTTCTAGCTGCAAGGCTCTTACTTGGTAACATTTTGAAATTAAGGCCTGTTTCATCACAATTAAATACTTGATCTCCTGTTAAGCTTTCAGTTTCAACAAAGTTTTGAAATTTTTTCTTAAACTGCTCCATTTCTTGAAAGTTTGATGACAGTTTCTCGCCACAAATATTCAACTGACGGATTCCATAACGCTTCTTCCATCTATCAAGCCAGCCAACGCTTGCTGTAAAATCTGCATCACCTTCGTTAAATTCTTTTTGAGACTGCAACGCCTTTTCTTTTAAGATAGGTCCCGAAATAGGCACCCCTTTCTCCCTGAACTGTGTAAACCAAATGTACAACGCTTCGCTAACTTTTTCATAATCACTATTTTTCATAGTTTTTCTATCTTTAAAAGCAGTCTCAGTAACTCGTGAGGAACACCATTTTTCTAATTCTAATCGTCTCTTCTTCCATCTCCAACTGTGCGATGACCGACGCCGTAGTGGTCAGCCACCTTCTGCAGCGTTTCCCCTTTATCCAGTCTTTTTAATGCCTCAAGCTTGCCTTTTATTGATAAAACAATTTTCTTCCTTTTCGTAGCCATAATCACAACACTATTAACAAGACTACACTACGACACTTTCACCAAAACTGCACTAGTCACTCACGGACACACCGCATAAAAATAGCCTCACTGCTTACTACAGCACACAACAAGAAACTGCAGTCTACTAAGCGATGAGCATGTGAGCGATAGCGTTGGTTGTTGGGGGTGGGGTGGGGTGAATGACACATGAGGCACAGCTAGGCTATAATAGGCGATGGGCAGTAGGCCAAATTCCTGCGGTACAGTCAGGAGCAATCACAAAGAGAGCACGTACACTCACGCCCGCAAACTATTGGCACACTATTTTCGTTGCAGTAATTAAAGAAAATATTTTTTACGTTTACATTTTTTTACGCCGCTTGGGCGGTGGATAACACGGAACGGCGGATAATCGAAGGGCGGATAACCGAGACTCTACTGTACTATAAAGGGAGAAGAACTCGTTAAAATTCATGAACATATCAGTTCATTTCCCACTAAAGAATCACATTATGCTTCAAAGTGGTGAAATATTTGCCTGCTGAATTAACAGTTTATAAAATGTATAATCTATACAAAGAGAGATATCCTGATTCCAGTATAAAATACCATTTCTATAATCAGTATTTCAAACAAAATTTTTCTTTTCGTTTTGGTAGGCCGCAAATAGATACTTGCTCGTTCTGTGAAGAAAAAAGAGCTAGACTAAGAAGTAAAACTTAAAATGACACAGCTAAAAAATGCACAGCAGCAGAACTATGTATTCATTTAAGACGTTCAAAAAAATGTTATACTTCTCTTAAAGAATCAGAAAAATTATCTCAAAATACTGATGATACACGAGGTCTTGTGTTTGACTTCATGCAGAACGTCGATCTCCCAAAAATTCCGGTGCAGGATATTTTTTATTATAGACAGTTAACTGTTAATATTTTCTGTGTGTACAACATGAAAACTAATTGTGCACAATTTTATCTCTATCATGAAGGCCAGGCTAAGAAAGGACCTAATGAGGTGGCCTCATTTTTAATTCATTACATACCACAATCTGTTCAGGAGCTGCACATTTTTTCTGATAATTGCCCTAGTCAGAACAAGAATCACACTGTGACTAGGGTGTTATTAGCATTAACAGACAATGGGAGATTTAAAAAAATTAAACAGTAATTTCCTTTACGAGGACATTTATACCTTCCGTGCGATAGGAAATTCAGTGTTATTAAAAGACCAATCGGTCGGTGTGACAGAATTTATACTCTTTGTGAGCTCTGCTCATTGATATGTGGTGCCTCAAAGATTCAGAATACAGTCAAAATGGTTGACCCCTCTGATATTATTGACTACAAAGACTGGTGGAGTAAATTTTACAAAAAGAATGTTAATGCTGTTAAAACACGATGTAGTGATTACAAGAACAGACAGCAATTTAATATATCAAAATTTCACTATTTCGAGTATTGTAATGAGAATAAAGGCACTATAAAAGCTTCTGAATAGATAAATGGTGTAGTTATGTATAATTTTTTGTTACTGAAGACAACAGGAGACACTGATTTGCCACAGACTTCAGCATACCCATCAGGATCAGTCCCCATTAAAATAAAAAAAATTGAAGACTTGAAGAAAGTTTTACAATATATACCAGATGAGTATGAGTTCTACAATGAAATTGTCAATTGAGAACTTACAGTAAACGACGGGACGGATGATGTTGATGATGATTAAAAGACTGTTTAAATAATAATTGTTTAAGAAAAAAATGTTTTTTTCATTTTAACATTTTGTTGTTTTGTTAACTACTTATGTTAAACACAGCTAATGTTTACTTTTTATATTAATAAATTAAGTTGTCATAGTAACATTACTCTTTTTCTTTTAATTGCAGAAGGTACCTGTCACAAAATTTCAGAAATTAAAAATATAGTGAAAATTTCATTTTTAACTCATGAAACTTATGCACATGATAATGAAAAGATCATACCAAAAAATCAGCAATGTGCGGGTAAAATTACAATTTTATTCAGTTTGTGTTTTTCTTAAAATTTAGTAAAAGTGACTCAGGTCCCATTCTGAAATACACAATTCAAATAGAAAAAAAGTAAATAGAGTAATTACTAAATTGGTTTTCCAAGATAAGGTTGTGGCCCTTGGGCCACCATTTGGAAATCTAAATAATCTTAAACCCTTTTCTGTCTATTGGATATAGGACTATTATTATTATTACTATTACTATTGTTAGAAGACTGTTCTTGTTGTTGTTTCTACAACCACGTGGAAAGTTATTCCATCTTGCTGTTGGCGAGCCAATAAAGTCCAACTAGATTAGCTTTTCAATGATAGGCAGGGGTGAGTCTACTGCATCGCAGGCAACATTCATGGTTTAATTTAGGGCATGGCAAATGGTGCAATCACTTGACTGATAGATCTTCATTCATGTAAGATGTGCTCCAAGACAGTCATGGCCGCTTGTCAATCTGAAAGTTGTCACAGCTTACTTTCTGGGGTTTCACTCATTGATGTTACATAGTTCACAAACGTTTCCCAATTTTCCCCTTTTACCTGTTCTGCTGCTTCTTTTCTACAAATTTTAAAAACCCGTTAAGAAACTCTTTTCCTATCAACTATAATTATACTACTGACTCGGAACAAGTTTTTTATTGGTAAAAATGTAAAATTTTTAGCTTATAGCCTGAACCAGTTTTCGCCTATGATAAGCGAAAACTGATTCAGTCTATACGGTAAAAATTTTACATTTTTACCAATAAAAAACTTAGTGTTCCGAGTCAGTAGTATTATACTTATAGTTGGTTAATCAACGGACACGTCATGGACAACAAAATCCAAGAATCTTTTCCAATCATTTGTTTAAAGACTTTTTCTTTGGTATTGACAGCTCATGCACCAGAAATATAGTGCTGCCACGTTGTGCTGACTGCTTGTAGCAGTCTAACATTAGATTGTTGTTTACAACAGACATTTTAAAATGTTTAACAGAATTGAAATATTTGTTTTTTTTTAATATCTTAATTTTTGCTTGATTAATTTTTAATGTACTGGGTACTACAAGATTTTAAGAGTTTCATCTCATTTATAGTGTTCTGTGCTCAGTTAATATAAACTGATTTTAAATATACCATTTTAAAGCAAATAAAATTAGAAAGAGGAGTATAGTAATTCTGCTTTCCTATCTTGTATTCAAGTTTACTTTAGACCAATGAGTTTATTGGCTGCGAATGTGCCACACAACTTGTGTCACTGTTACTGTAATATTTGTCTGTCTGAAAATGATCTGTATCGGAATTGATTTTTCTGAAGTAAATACAACTATTTCATTAACGACTCAGAACACAAAGTTTTTTATGAGTAAAAACATAAAGTTTTACCTTAACATAACATACATACAAAACACGAGAGAAAAATAAAAAACCTGACACCAATCAGCACAAATATAATTCCTTCACACAAATTCTACCCACGTACAGTAAACCTCACGAACGTCACAATCACTAAAAACGAACAAACACTCCTTGATAAAGGCCTAAAACATAATATACATTACAAACAAAACAACCAAACACTAACAAAACTCATAACTGACACTGAAACAAATATACAAAACACAGCACCAGAACATCAAGACACACTAAGACATAACTTAAACAATAAAATAGGAGCACATAAGATACCAGACAACAAGAACCACAACTCAGAAATACACACAGCCATCAAACTGAGAGAAAAGGCACACAAACAAACATCACATTAGTAAAAGCAGAAAAGTCAACATGACTGTAATCATCTCCACAAACGACCTACACAACAAAGTACAAAACTTCATCGAACAAAACAACATCACAGAACTAAAACATGATCCCACCTACAGATACCAAAACACAGTAAAACAACTAATCAACAAAGCAAAACACATAATGACACACAAACAAAAGCCCTACATGAGACAAATCCGACCATCAGCTCCTACCCTCTAAGCGCTTCCCAAAATTGATAAAGAAGAAATTCCGATCTGCCCCATTATCAATTGCCGCAATGCCCCTGCATACAAACTCGCAAAACATCTAGACAAAATTATCAGACAACATACACAACTAGACAACAACATTGTAGTAAAACAACACAGACCTAGTAACAAAAATAAAAGACACACATCCCCCATAATGCCACGTTAGCCTCCTTTGACATTAAAAACCTGTACACAAACATCCCCATCTCTGAAACAATCACCATCCTACAAAACAAACTCAAACAGAACAACACACCAGACGAACTTATCAACAAAATGACAGAAACTCTGAACATTATCACAAAACAAAACTACTTTACATATAACAATAAATATTACACATAGAATGATGGTCTACCCATGGGCTCCCCCATATTCGGCATTCTAGCAGAAGTCTTCCTCCAACACTTAGAAAAAACAAAAATCCTCACAAACAATGACAGACACTCACATAAAATACTATACTATACTATATATTGGCACAGATACGTTGATGACATTCTAATACTATACAGGGGAAACAAAAGACAATGTGAACAGTTACTAACGCACATAAACAAAATACATAAAAACATAACCTTTACTGCCGAATACGAACACAACAATACCATAAACTTCTTAGACCTCTCCATCACAAAACTTGAACACAGGCACAAATTCAGTATATACAGAAAACCGACTACAACTGACACACTAATACACAACTCCTCCAATCACCCAATACAACACAAACTAGCTGCCTTCAGAACTATGATACATAGACTTAACAACATCCCCCTAGATGAAAAAGCCTACAAAGACGAACTAAACACGATAAAATATCTAGCAGAATCTAATGGATACAACAGAGCAATAGTCAATAAACTCCTACACAAAACAAACAACAGACAAAGACAGAAAACAACAAATTCATAACACTAACATACATCAACAAACAAACTGAAAAAATACCCCACAAATTCAAAAAAGCAGGATACAGAATCGCTTACAAAACTACTAACAAAACAGAACACACACTATCAAAACACACACACAAAGCACAAAACAAATTCGATCTACCTGGTGTTTATAAACTAAATTGCTCAAATTGCAACAAATTCTACATAGGCCAGACAGGATGTAGCTTCAAACAAAGATACATTGAACACACAAAGGCACTCCACTCCACTACAGAATCCACCTTTGCAAACCACCTCATTGAAGCAAACCACACATACAAAAACATCGACAATAACATGAACATTCTACATGTACACACAAAAGGCAGAAAACTAGACACTCTAGAACAATTGGAAATGTACAAACACACGAAAACAAATAAAAACGACATCCTAAACGAACAGACACAATTCAAATCGCACGCATTATTTAAACATATCTCACCCCACACACACAACATCGATCTTTAAAAATTCGATTCCGTCGCCCACAACAGGACGGACAGTGCTACCAGTGGCAACCTCTGAAGAAGCTTTTTAAAAGTGAAAACCGGTTCAGGTTGTAACGTAAAATTTTATGTTTTTACTCATAAAAAACTTTATGTTCTGAGTCGTTAATGAAATAGTTGTATTTAGTTAAGTAACGGACACGTCATGGACAACGAAATCCAAGAACTTTCTGAAGTAGATTATGTAAAGATGAGGGCTGCCAGTGAAAATAACTGTGGTTGAATTGTGAAAAAGTAAAATTATTTTTAAGAAAGTACTGAAGGTAGAAGTCTTTCTAACTGGTTTACCTAATACCAGCATCCAAGATTTTGAAAGAAAAAATTATTTAGGAGACTTACCTTTTATAAATATAATTATTTCACTACCGACTCGGAACACAAAGTTTTTTATGGGTAAAAACATAAAAGTTTTACCTTATAGCCTCAACCGGTTTTCGCTTATAAAAAGCTTCTTCAGAGGCTGCCGCTGGGAGCACTGTCCGTCTTGTTGTTAGCGACTGTATCGACTTTTGAAAGATCGATATTGTGTGTGCGGGGTGTGATATGTTCGAATAATGCGTGTGATTTGAATTGTGTCATTCGTTTAGGATGTTATTTTTATGTGTTTTCGTGTGTTTGTATATTTCCAATTGTTCTAGAGTGTCTAGTTTTCAATGAGGTGAAGCAAACCACACATACAAAAACATCGACAATAACATGGACATTCTAGGTGTACACACAAAAGGCCGAAAACTAGACACTCTAGAAAAATTGGAAATATACATACACACGAAAACATAACATCCTAAACGAACAGACACAATTCAAATCACACGCATTATTCAAACATATCACACCCCACACACACAACATCGATCTTTCAAAAGTCGATACAGTCGCCAACAACAAAACGGACAGTGCGCCCAACGGCAGCCTCTGAAAGCGAAAAACGGTTCAGGCTATGAGGTAAAACTTTTATGTTTTTACCGATAAAAAACTTTGTGTTCCGAGTCGGTAGTGAAATAATTATATAAAACAAAATAAGATTAAAAAAAAACAAAAAGACTTATACAATCAACAAAAAACTTAACACATTAAAACAACAAAACAAAAATCAAGAACAAAAACAAAAATAAACACACATTTTACCCTCGAACCATTAACCTTAGCAATACAGAATTTAACAAAAAAGAAACAGAATATTTAAACAATATGTCAAAAACTAACATAACCCAAAATGCAAACAAAAATCTAGAAAATTTAATAGTAGAAACAGAATTTGCCATTAACCTAATAAAAGACAATATACAAGAAGAAAAAAGAACAGAAGCAACACATATAATTAAAAAAATAATCACTAGCGAAATGAAAAACAAAGATAAACAAAAGAAAAACAATAAAAGAAATTAAAAATAAAGTAAAGAACAATAATTTAATAATAACTAAAGCAGACAAAAGTCAAGCAACAGTAATCATTGATAAAGCAGACTACATCAAAAAAACCGAAGACTTCATCAACAATAATAAATGCGTACAACTAGATAAAAACCCAACAGAAAACTATCTTAAACAAACAATAAAACTAATAAAAACAAATAAAAACATTTTCAACAATAAAAACATAGACATATATATAAACAATAATCCAGAACCACCTAAAATGAATAGCCTAATAAAAATACACAAATTAAACAACCCAATACGTCCATTAATCAATTTCAAAAAAGCTCCTACATACAAAATAGCAAAAATAATAGCACAAAAACTAAAAAGTAACCATCTAACAAATAACCATCATAACATAAAAAATACATACGAATTAATAGACAAACTAAAAATAATAAATATAAATGAAAATACATTTTTCACATCATATGACATAACAAACATGTACACTAATATCCCAGTAGAAGAAACAATTGACATAATAATAAACAAACTTATAGAACAAAATGAAAACAAACAATATATAACCGAAATAAAAAATAGTCTCCAACTAATACTAAAACAAAATTACTTTGAATTTAATAGCAAAATTTATCAACAGAAATAAGGTTTAGCAATGGGATCACCATTATCAAGCATAATAGCAGAAATATTCCTACAACACATAGACACCAAAATACAAAATATCATAAAAACACATGACCCAGATGGCATATGGATAAGATATGTAGATGATGGACAATATGTATCAAATAACAAAAACACAAATGCAGAGAACATACTGAAACAAATCAATAACATACATCCCAAAATACAATTCACAGAAGAAAAAGAAAAACATAACAAAATCAACTATTTAGACATAACCATCACAAGATACAACAAACACATACAATATGCAATATATAGAAAACCAACTTCCACTAACATCATTATACCTAACCATTCTGACCACCCACCACAACATAAAATGGCAGCATTTTATTCGTTATTTAACAGAATGTACAAAATACCCCTAAACAAACAAGAAACTGAAAAAGAAAGAAATAATATACCAAATTGGTTATGCAAATGGATACAATAAAAATACTATGATCAAAATAGAAAATAAAATCAAATACAAAATAAAAACTGAACAATTAAGAATTAATCAAACTGAACAACACATAAATAATAACAACAACAAAAAATGGGCCACATTCACATATATAAATAATAAAATAACAAAACTATTTAAAAACACAGATATAAAAATAGCATACAAAACTAATAAAAATAAATTACAAAATCTAAATAGCTCACACAACAAAGATAATACAACAACCAACGGTATATACAAAATTGAATGCCAAGATTGCAATAAATGTTATATAGGACAAACAAAAAAACAGCTGAAAAAACGTTATTTTGAACACCTAAATGCATACAAAAAACCAAATATATATAAATCCAATTTAGCCACACATGCAATAAACACAGGACATGAATTCCCAGACATAACCAATGTAACACTAATAAAACATATACCACACAAAGGCACCATAATGAACATTTGGGAAAATTTACAGATTTACAAACATAAAACACAAAACAAATTAATACCAGAACAAATACAAATCAATACAAAACATGACACAATATTCAAAGCACTCAACATCGAAAATACACAAAATACAAAAACAGATACCACAACCACACACAATAATGCAACTTTGAAGGACCAAAGACCAACAAACTACCTTAATAACATCCAGAAGCCAACACACAAATACTTCACCAGAAACAAGATGGCGAAGGCTGAAGATGAGAGAACAAGAACTCTCGAAACATGTTCCTAATAGGAAAAAAGTATATCTTGAGGTAAATTTAGTTATAAATATTAAAGTATTATATTTATATATATAAACACGTCATGTACAACGAAATCCAAGAATTTACCTTTTATATTCATATATGCTCTTGAAATTGAAATAATTTAGAGTACTTCTTACCTGGATATTTTTGTTCCAATATGAGTTTCTATAGCTGTCTTCCTGGCATCTGATACAAAATAATCCAACATTTTCATTTAAATAATTAATGGAATTGACTCTGTTGAAGATTTTGTCGAATTTATGGTTTTGCGTCATTTTATAATGCCGTTTTATCCAGAATGTGGTGCTATGTCTGTGGAACATAGAAACTTAACGATTTTGCATCAAAGTGACTTAACCAGTGTCCGTATTATCTCCTACTGGCCCCCTGAAAAGCATTACATATATCACCAATTTGATTTGTTAATAGCACTACAGAATTTAGGCAAAATTTCCTCATTCGCTATTTCTCTTTCTTTAAATTTAATGAATGTGTGGGGGAGGTCACCGAGGAGTGAAGATGCCTGACTTAAGATAGGATTGCCATCTGCTGCCATAACTACGACAATCTCGCATATGAAATCAGTACACCTAAAACAACAATGACAAAAATTCAACATATTTGGTGTCATTAGTATGTCATAAAAAATTATTATTTTGATGAGAAAATTGAGGAAATTCAAAATTATTTTCTGGTATGTAAAAAATTTTAGTGTATAAAACTCATTCAATACTTATTAATAATACAAAATAAATTTGTTTTGATGGTTCATCCTCTTCATTCACAGGACTTAATATTAGTGATTAACTGTACTGTCACTTGTGAAAACATACGTTTCTTATTGTCCTCGAACGTTTCGGTGTGGTGTACACCTTCCTTAGCGAGGTTTGAATACAGAATGTCGTGAATAATTTAAATCACACGTACTATTTGACACAATCATACACAAACCAAACTATACTTTGAATCCCCCACACATCCCACCAACGTGTGAATAAACTGATATAATTGTTCACGACATTCTGTATTCAAACCTCGCTGAGGAAGGTTTGACCACACCGAAACGTTCGAGGACAATAAGAAACGTAAGTTTTCACAAGTGAAAGTACAGTTAATCACTAATACAAAATAAATATGTAGCATGCACTGTTATTCATTATAAAATGGTGTGATTTTCTTGACATAAATGATATATCAGTCAGATAAGAAACAGTTATAAATACACAATTGCTTTTCTCTTTTTCTTCAAGTAACACTCCATACTTTTCTTGTGTGCTTCTATTAAGAAGATATTTCCCTATATTCTGATTTTAAATGCAATCATAAAAATCTGTTTAAAATTTTTTAAATGATTCCTTTGATTACTGTGAACAACGCATATCTTTGCTTTTAGTAGTGATTTTTTGTAAATGCTCACAAGGAATTCTATCACACAATGGAACTTTATACCATTTTGCAGGTCACTTAAAGCCTATCAAATTCATCACTTGTTAATGTCAGGTCTTATGGAAAACTGTGTGCCATGATTAGTGAAACTGTTGAGTAGAAAATAATGTGTCGTAGAATGAGTAGATTGTACTACATGAATCACTGTAAATAATGTTATTAAAAACATAACACTTAACTAAAAATGAACTTTTTTCATGTGAAACTTACTAATTTTATTGGACGCGTTTCGGCTTAGTATCCGCCTTCTTCAGCTTTGGTAACAGACTGCCAGCATTTTGTAACGGTTGTGTGGAAGGTGAAGTGGGGGTGGTGTGTGGAGGAAGGGGATTGGCGCGGGGATTCAACTTACTGTTTGTTTTCTGTATAATTGTGTCAAAAAGTGTATGTGATTTATATTGTAATTGATCATTGAGTATGTTGTTTGGTTGTGTTGTGTGGTGTTTATATATTTCGTATTGTTCAGTTGTGTTGAGTTTTTGACCTTTGGGTATGTAATGTAAAATTTCAAGATTAGTGTCTATGTTGGTGTAACTGTGGTTTTCTGTGTGTATGTGTGTGGCAAATGCAGAGTGTATATTGTTGTTGGTTAAAGCTTTTAAGTGTTCAGAATAACGGGATGAAAAAGATCTTCCCGTCTGGCCTATGTAGAAACTATTGCAGTCATTACAATTTAATTTGTAAACACCTGTTTTGTTATATTTGTGTATGTCTGTGTTTGTATTACTGATGTGTTTTTTGATGGTATTGGTTGTTCTGAATGCTATTTTGTATTTGTGTTTTCTGAATGTATTGGCGATTTTGTGTGTGTATGAGTTGTGGTATGTGAGTGTGATGTACTTATTGTGTTGTGTGTTGATGGTATTTAGTGTTTTGTTGTTTTTGTTTTCGATGCGTTTGTGTAGTATGTTTATTAAATTGGGGTTATAACCGTTTTTTATTGCTATGTATTTTATTGTGTTGAGTTCGTTGGTGTAATCTTGTTTATTTAAGGGTATTTTAGTTAGTCTATGGAGCATATGGTTGAAGGCCGCATGTTTATGTTGTGTTGGGTGGTTTGATGTGTTGTGTATAACCATGTCAGTTGTGGTAGGTTTCCTGTATATTTTGTACGTGTGTGTATTGTTAGTTTTGTTAATTGTTAGGTCTAGAAAATTTATACTATTGTTTTGTTCAGTTTCCAGTGTAAATTTTAATTTGTAGTGTATAGTGTTTATGTATTTGTGGAAGTTTTCAACTTGTCTTGTGTTGCCTTTGAATAAAAGTAATATATCATCCACATACCTGTGCCAGTATATAATTTTGTTAGTGTATTTGTTGTTTATTATGTGGTTCTGTTCAATGTTGTGTATATATATTTCTGCTAGTATTCCTGATATGGGGGATCCCATCGGGAGTTCAATACACAACATTGAACAGAACCACATAATAAACAACAACAAATACACTAACAAAATTATATACTGGCACAGGTATGTGGATGATATATTACTTTTATTCAAAGGCAACACAAGACAAGTTGAAAACTTCCACAAATACATAAACACTATACACCACAAATTAAAATTTACACTGGAAACTGAACAAAACAATAGTATAAATTTTCTAGACCTAACAATTAACAAAACTAACAATACACACACGTACAAAATATACAGGAAACCTACCACAACTGACATGGTTATACACAACACATCAAACTACCCAACACAACATAAACATGCGGCCTTCAACCATATGCTCCATAGACTAACTA
This sequence comes from Magicicada septendecula, assembly GCA_034769895.1. Classification (NCBI taxonomy): domain Eukaryota; kingdom Metazoa; phylum Arthropoda; class Insecta; order Hemiptera; family Cicadidae; genus Magicicada; species Magicicada septendecula. Next base: position 15,016,207 of record CM068374.1, read on the forward strand.
AAATACCCTTAAATAAACAAGATTACACCAACGAACTCAACACAATAAAATACATAGCAATAAAAAACGGTTATAACCCCAATTTAATAAACATACTACACAAACGCATCAAAAACAAAAACAACAAAACACTAAATACCATCAACACACAACACAATAAGTACATCACACTCACATACCACAACTCATACACACACAAAATCGCCAATACATTCAGAAAACACAAATACAAAATAGCATTCAGAACAACCAATACCATCAAAAAACACATCAGTAATACAAACACAGACATACACAAATATAACAAAACAGGTGTTTACAAATTAAATTGTAATGACTGCAATAGTTTCTACATAGGCCAGACGGGAAGATCTTTTTCATCCCGTTATTCTGAACACTTAAAAGCTTTAACCAACAACAATATACACTCTGCATTTGCCACACACATACACACAGAAAACCACAGTTACACCAACATAGACACTAATCTTGAAATTTTACATTACATACCCAAAGGTCAAAAACTCAACACAACTGAACAATACGAAATATATAAACACCACACAACACAACCAAACAACATACTCAATGATCAATTACAATATAAATCACATACACTTTTTGACACAATTATACAGAAAACAAACAGTAAGTTGAATCCCCACGCCAATCCCCTTCCTCCACACACCACCCCCACTTCACCTTCCACACAACCGTTACAAAATGCTGGCAGTCTGTTACCAAAGCTGAAAAAGGCGGATACTAAGCCGAAACGCGTCCAATAAAATTAGTAAGTTTCACATGAAAAAAGTTCATTTTTAGGTAAGTGTTAGTGCTGTGAAAGAAGAGATGAATAAGCAAGACAACTAAAAACATAAGTATACTAATAAAAAAATCAGTTGCCTGTCTATGGTCTAAGGACCATGAAAAGTGACTATGAAAACATGAGAATCTCAAGATGTAGCAACTCGTTGATAATACTGTACTTGTGCAACAGTTGGACAGAGTGAAGCACTTTCAATTAGATTAAGTTGTAATGTGTCAGGCAACAGTTATCATGAGAATTAAAGTGATTACTTTTTTAGTAGCGTACACATAGGATTCTCATCCAATAAGTGGTGAAAAATGTGTAAGAGGTTAATTTTTAAGATTCTCTTGAAAAAAAAAAGTTAAGAACAAGTAATATGACAGACAGCTTGCTACAATACTAATGCCTATATGCAATGTATCATCAAACCCAGAGATGAAAAACTACTGTAAAGTGTACATTGTCAAGAAAAAATAAAATGTTGGCTTTGTTTTGTTTCTCTGGGTATTAGGATGTGGATCTTTTGCCCGTTGTTTGAGCCATCTATAGCAAATCAACCATTGTTACTAACATGATCAATACAGTCACTGAAGATTAATTAGTATAATTGTAGCCAAAATGTCTAGATGAACATCAAACAACAACAGACCACCAGCTAAAACAAAACCATTATTAAACTACAGCAGTATGTTTTTTGTTATACACAATAATAAACAGAAAAACATGGAAATCATACATACACAAAAGGCCGAAAGCCAGAAGTTCTTGAACAACTAGAAATATACAAAAACGCATAGAAACAACATCCTAAACGAACAGACACAATTTAAATCACAAGTACTAATTGTTGAACATACTACAGAACACACACATTGAAGATCTTTTGAACGACGGCGCCGTCGCCGAAAGCAGGCGAACAGCGCTCCTAGCTGCAGCCTCTAAGTTAATTTAGGCCATAAGGTAAAACTTTATCATTTGTTATCAATAATAATTTCTGATTCGAGTCGGTAGTATTCTATATAGTTAATTAATAACAACGGACACGTCAATGACAACAAAATCCAGGAAAATTGGATATTACCCAAGGTTACTCTAATTACCCAACACAGATTTTTTGACGATGTGATCTTAATGGCTGTCATTTTTCGTATGTTAATAAATTTTATAATGCGATGAGTAAATTTTGAATAGTCAAAAAGACATTTCCTGTTTGAAACCAAACAGAAATTTTGAAAATTAATACGTTTTTCAAGCTGTTAATAATAATTGAAAAAATATTGAATGTTGTTTCAAGTGGTAACCAATTTTAAGTTGGCAGAAACTTTTTCGTTAGTTTTCTATAAAATGGCGGGTCAGTTGTAAGTGAACAAGTTTTATACCAAGATATTCTGAATGTAATTTAAAATGATTATGATTGATAAGTATAGAGTTTATTGAAATGGAGAAAACTCTTTTGATTTCGTGTTTCGATAGGGTAATCTGAATTATTGGAAACAGGAATCGGTAGAACAAAAGAAAGTGTTCGTTGGCAAATAAGCCTACTCCAAGATTTTGAATTGTAACATTTGTTTATGTTGATTGATTGAGTTTGCATGATCATCATTATTATTAATATGAACACTTCTATTAGCATTGGCTGGTACCATGTAAGTATAAAACATTTGGTCTTCACGAATTTTATAAAATTTCAAATATCGAGGTCTCAAAATTAACTGCCTGTTTGCTAGGCTTGTGACAAGTCTGTAACAGTTACACTTTATTTGGACCGTCATCTGTATATAGGACATCATTGTTGTATTGGCACTGAGAATTATGTAAGTATTGAAATTGTAATGTAAGGCTGAATTAATTTTATGTATGTTCAACAAATGTGTGCAAGTTCTAGGAGGCACATGTTTTTAGTTTCCATGTTGTAAAATGTATCAGTATACTGTGTACGCCAAATCCACAAAATATTATGTGGATAGCCTCAAATGGTTGTTTATGTTTGTTGTACGGTAAACAACAGCTTAGTGGCTACACGTCACCATTCCTGGACTTGATAATTAGTAAATGGGCTGAAAAAGGTCTCGGTAGAGCGTAAAGAAAATTTGGTAAACAAAATTTGACTATCAAGTTCCAATATTACTGAAAAGAATTATCCATCATTTTCTGTAGAGTATTTTCAAGTATAGTATATTGTAAACCTGAAAATGATTTAGTATACTGTTTTCCAAGTAAAGTAAATAATATTAGGCAAGAGTAAACCTAACATTTTTGTAATTGGAAGTATACTGGCACAAATGTTGCAAAATGAGCCGTTTTTTAACCATACAAAATTGGGTGAATATAATTATTTCACTATCGACTCGGAACACAAAGTTTTTTATGGGTAAAAAGGGTAACAAGGTTTTTTTATAAGGTAAAACTTTTAGACTATTTGGAGGCAAATACAATGTTTAAAACTTTTACGTTTTTACCCATAAAAAACCTTGTGTACCGAGGCGATAGTGAAATAATTATATTTAGTTAAGTAATGGACATGTCATGGACAATGAAATCCAAGAAAATTGGGTGCTTTCTCGATGCCTGTTTCACAAATTCATTCGAAGCTAGTAGATGGTTCATCCATAGACACTGTGAGAGTTAATAAGCACTTGCAAATTGTTGGCCTATAATTTAATATACGAATACTGAGTACATTTGTGAAGTTATTTATTATTAAAATTAAATTAAATTCCATATGATAATAGTAATTCTGGAATAAATATAATTCTTCAGTAAAATAACATTCTTTCAATTTCAAATGTTAACATAATATATATTAATTGTTTTTATGAGTTGCAGTTTAGTGATATTAGTTGGTAGAAATAATCTTCTCAGGTGTGGATACTTCGTTAAAAAAAAAAAAATCAAAGCAAGGCATTACCTGTATAGAGTTTCAGTTAATAGGTTTGGTGGGATAATTGTAAATGAAATGTGAAGGATTGAAACATTTTTATTGATTAAAAATCGTGTATAGGTTTTAAAACTGAAATAACTGAAAATAATAGTTAGGCCTATTTCAATCTTTGTTATCATGTTACATACTAAAAATTGTTTAAAGATCAATAATAAAGACCTCTATTCAATTTGCAATTATTCTAACATCTTAGAGGTTAGTAAACAAGTGTTTTCTTTATCCTTCAGAGTATTAAGAGAAAAATTAGAACGTCTGTAAACTAGTTGACATTGTACTATTTCATGTTGTGTTTTTGGTCCTAAGTCCATGTTTACAATTACCCCGTCTTGATCCATGTGAAAAGTAAGTAAAAACAAGGTACTTCAGATCCTATGTTTGTTAAAAATCAAAGAAATGTTGTTCTGTTGCATAACACAAGAAGTAAGTAGTAGCATAAAAGTTTAATTGTTTTTCAAACACAAAACATCATAAAGAAATTATACAACTAATAATAGAATAAAAGTTTATAATTTTTCAAACACAGAAACACTTCCAGGGAACTCAGAGAATTTGTCTGTTAGTTTCCTTCATTTCTGGAGTGGGCAAAACTGTCAGTATTTGTTTAAAGCTAAGAGTACTTTTATCATTTACTTTTAATATAAACTTTGTAGAAATTTTATCTTTGCATTGATATCTTGTGACAAAAATTTCTCCCTCATACTTGTATTGAGTTTTATTTCTTGGTCTTCCAACAAAATCAATAAAAACAAATTTGCCTGGTTGAATCTTTTGTCACTGTGGTATTTCTTATGTTACTTCCATGGTATTGCCTTTAAAACATTTATTGCAAATGAATCTTTGTTATCATCAGAGGCATTACAATGAATAGAATATTGTTCAGAATCTTATTTAGATTTCTTTACTACATTATGATAAAAATACAATTTCTATCATTAGATTTGTTTGTTCTGTTCATAGACATTTTTTCTTGATTTTTCCAAGCTTTTTTTCCTGATACTGTCTTCAGCTTCAACTTTTTGCTAGGACTCTTCTGTTGTTAAAATTTCTTATCTTTCAGGTTTCAAGGGAGGTATTTTTTTTTCTTTTTTTATATTGAGTTCCGTAGACATCATAGAATTTTGAGTTTTTCAAATTTCTTATGTAAATATTTCTATGATTCTAGCTGGTGTTCCTAAGAGTTGATTTTCGTTGTGGTGTTTTAGTAGGTGGCTTCTCAATAATCTTACTTGGTGTAGTACATATCTGAGAAGCAGATGTGCCTGGTATAGACAATGCAGTTACATCATCAATAGAGTTGCTTGTATTTGGACTGAACATTTAATATGTATAATCACCCTACCCTTCTTATACTCATCGAGTTCTTTTGAACTGGTAGCAGATTCTGGAAGCTTTCTTGCATCAACTTGGATAATTCCTGTTGTTACAAAACCACCTGACATTTTTACTAATCATGCCTTCTCTCCACACTTGACAGGGCAACAATATATTGTTTGACTTTTTTATCATTAGGTGTACTTTGTAAAAGAATGGCTGGCCTAATAGTGTAGAAAATACTAAATTGACAATCAAAAAACTCCGTGCCTTTTCTGCCAAAGCTTTATCAATTTTTTCTCCCAAGAAATATGTACAGGTCCAAAAACACATGTATCAGTTGGTTGAATTTTATCAGTTCAGTTACCAATACATATGACTATTTACCAGATGGCAGAAATATTCCGCATCTTTTCTACACTAACGTACACAGGCCTCAACAAATTATCTTGAAATTTTTTACATAATTTTTTTGAATAATTTAATTAATTTTATCTTTAGTAGAATATGTTTTGAGTGTGATGAGCTCATAATAGTATCTAGATATGGTAAATTCTGATACTGAATCGTACTAAACAAACAAGAGTATTTGAATAACAGCATTTACAATTACCCTAAAATCACATTTACATTTACCCCATTAAGAAATTCTTGTGGGGTAATTGTAAATGCAGTGTAGCTTGAGACTGTCTTAAAATACCTTTACAAAACATTACAGTAAGTTAATAAAGAACTGTTACTGTCTGGCCGCGACTGGATGATTGAAGCTGCTTTCCCCCACCACCTGGCTGCTTGTAAGCGAGGTAGGGTGAAGTATATGTACTAGCCGTTTGATTTACCCCCACTTAGCCTACCGTAGTGCTTCTCCCACCTTACACAATGCTCGATCATTGAATCGTGGCCAGACAGTACATTCACCTGTATATGGTTTTAGTGCAGTTTCTGTTCTCAGAATCAGTATACTTTCAAAGTCAAACAAAACTGTTTCACAGTATTTATTAACATGAATACTTCAGTTACAAATATCACATACCCTTTATATTAGAAGGCCAGCAGCACTGCAGTTTTAGAGGGGACTTCAATAGATAATGTAATGACAGTGTAGCCAATATTGATTAATTGTAAATGTATCACTACTGACTCGGATCACTAATTTTTTATTCGTAAAAAATGTTAAACGTGTATCTTATAGCCTGAACCAGTTTTCCCTTATTACAAGCTTCATCAGATGCTGCCGCTAGGAGTACTGTCCGTTTAGACGGCGCCATCGTTCGAAACATCAATGTTGTATGCGTGATAAAGGACTGATGAAGGTTGTAATAAGCGAAAACTAGTCGGTAAACCTATCTTGTTTTTTAGTCCTGAAATTGTCTGCTGTTGAGACAGACTACCAGCTCTTATCGGAATGGAATGGAATGTGCAAACTATGCACTTGTGCACTTCCGCTCCTTAATCTACCTCTACAGTTTATCATAAAGGGGCGACTTCTTCATACCGGTATTAGCTTACTTGTGAAAATCATTTAATCGTAGACAAAAAAAATCTGTTTCAAGCAGAAGGAAAAATAATGTATTTTAATACAGAATGTTAGGTAAATAATATCTTTTAAGAACATCTTTTAGCCCCACAAATGTTACAACTCATAAAAGTAACAGATGAATGACAGAGAGAGCATTTATGTTTTACCAGCTGGCAAAACAACCTTTTATTGTAAATAAAGTGAAAAGTTAAAGTTATAACATGCGATAATCAAAATTTTAATAATTTTTTTCATTTCAATATTTAGCTTCATTTTATTATTACTCAAAACGATAACGTGCATGCTCACACACATACGTTTTATATCATAATAGAACTAATATTCTACTATTATTTATGTACTGTTTGTTTTATACTTATTTATTTTTATTGTAAAGATAAGCAAAACGTTAATAAAAAACCTTCAGACTCGCTCAAGTATGTGCTAAAGCTACCATGAATAGTTCCGTTTAAATGATTAAAATGAACTGTAAAACAACGACATAATTGAAGTAAAAAGTGTTTACATTGGTATTTTTGTGTGGAATTTCAGTACTCATCTGAAAGTAAAAATATAGGTGTACAACAAACAAAAGAACTTTGACTGAATCACCCCCAGTGCAGCATTACAAAACACCACAAAGCATTTAATAATTTTATTATTTATAATTGTTTCCTTATTTCCTGAATTAAATAATTCGTTTAATTTTTCAGTTTCAATTTAATTATGTAGTAAATACCACTGGAATACAATTTAAAAATAATTTAGATTGTCTAACAGCGTGCTTTGGTGATACCAGTTTATTAAATATGCTTTACATCAGTACATACATTGCTCAAGATGGCTGGAGAATAATCCCCACCACCACCCCTCAGTTCGCAGACAACTTGGTTTGCTTAACAGACAAGTACCAAAGATAGTATCAAACAAGGAAGCCTGTTGTTTTATACTACTCTATCAGTGCTTAGAGTAGCACCTGATATTTTGCTGTTAACCATTCAAGATTTTTCTTTTTAGTCTGGTTTTTTTTTCCAACAAAGCTCACAACAAGAGAAAGTTGGTTAAGACAAAGGTATAAATATTTATCTAAAATATTTGTGTTCTGTGTCAGAAAAGATATACTTTTCCTAGTATTAATGTGCTAACAAGTTGACAATAAAAACATTAAATGAAACATTCTTAATACCAGTAAAAGTTGTGAAGAAACGTCAAGACTATATTTTTTATGTAAAGATGACCAACATTGGATAAGGTGGTTTCATGTGTCGTACACATTTTAGATATTTTTCACAAGTTACTTTAAGAAGTGTTAATTAATATTCATTGTTTGATTGTGTTAAAATACCCAGCATATGAAAAAGGTGTGTCTAAAATATTTTAATCTGCTGATAATAGAACTACAGTAGTGGGTAAAACATTAATTTATAAATATTAAATAATATTAGTTTAAATTGTTGAGTGAAAGGGGTGGAAACTTTAAAAATTATCAGAGAACTATAAATACCAAATTAATAGATTGACCAAAAGTAATTAAACATTAAAACTAAATTATTATATATTCACATGTAAAATTTTATACATTAGTGGTATAGTATGAACCAGTATGAGTAAGAAGAAAAGAGACATTCTTGTTACAGCAAGATTAATATGTATGTATATTACTGGCATCATTTACAGTTTAATAAATTTAGATCATGTTGTAATATTAGGTCTAAATAATATATAAATATTATATAAGATAATATAACTAAGAAAACTAATTGATTCTAATAGGTAATGTAGCAAAATCTCCTGAACAAAGAGGGAACTTATTCTAGAAGAAGAAGAATAAGAAGAAATCATACTATTTGGACACAACAATACTTAAAAGAAGGAACTTAACTTATTAAAAAAAATTGGTGAGTTCAAATGTAGATTGTTTCTAGCCAAGTAAATTACAGAAAAATAAATGTTTAAACATTGTAAAGTAAAAAGCCGATTAACTGAAAAACTAAATAACTAAAAAAAGCTAAACGGTGTTAACAAATGTTAAAACATCTGAATTGAAAAAGTTTAATTCATCACAAAGTAAAAGACTAATGGGTTAAAAAGATGGTGAACATCACTTCAGTTAAAATTTAAATTACAAAGAAAAACTTCAAGACATTTTATCTGTAACTTTGAGCTAACACAATTTTTAAATAGCATTATAGAATTATAGAGAACATTGTTTGAACATCAGTAGAGATATATTGTATAAACATTTTTCTGTTTTTGTGAATAGAGAACAAATATGAGGTATTGTGTATTAGTAGTTGCATAGAAGTCCCAGAGATGGTGGTTATAAACAGTTTGTTTTTAAACATAAATGTAATTACTTGTGTTTGTAACACTATATTTTAATTTATGCCATTTTTATTAAATTATTCCAATAACAAATCCTGAGACAAGAAGTATTTTATTAAAAAAGGAATTTAAGATATTAAATCCATTTTCACAGAATTTATATTAGTTTTATAGCTATTATAATTTAGTTAAGAATATTTAGCTATTATAAATTTAGAAAAATATTTTGTTTTTGTTCATGTTGAAGAGAAGAGTGTAAGTTGTTTTCTGACAAACCATTTTGTTCTGAAGATATGTGTGTGTGTGTGTGTGTGTGTGTGTGTGTGTGTGTGTGTGTGTGTGTGTTAGAGATTGAGCTCATAAAATATTTTAAAAATATCTATAGATTCCAGTTTCTGTTTTTATTAAAAAGTTCTGTGTAATATTTGCATGAATTTGACTGGAATTAGTTTTTGTATTTATTTTCTGCTGTAATACATTCTTTAAAAGTTCACTATATTTTTGTAAAGTGAAGCAAGATTGTGTTGAAAATAGTCTGGTATACACACTTGAAAGTGATAGTTTAGAAATTGTAACGGGACAAACTGTTGGGTTTTATTTTATTCTTTAATAATTGTAAAAAGTAGTAGCCACACAGGCTGAACAACGTGTTTTGATCACAAATGCATGACATTGTTGAACACCTTGCGGTCCCCCTCGTACCAGGCCGAGTGAGGTACAAAAGCCATTAAAAGCGTCTGGGAATGTGAATGGTCAAAAGGGGTGCGAATTCATGCGCATTCAAGCCGACGGTCACACGATAGAAAGCACGTTTAAAGAATTATTTCCCACCAGGTGCTAGATGACGTAAGCTCCTCGAGATGCGCTCCACCAATCCCGACGCAAGTTACCACACACTGAGGATCTGTGGCCATGTTGAAAATTTGAGTCGACGAAATCCCTCTGACTGCGCGGTCAGAAAACAGTGCTCACGAACAAAATATCCAGTCGGCCGACTGATGTAAAATGTGGTTTTAAAAGTATCTCAAATAATAACGAAGTGAGAAATAAGTGGGCATTCAGTAATAACAATGTTAACAGTTTAAAATAATAACGGAGTGAGAAACAAGTGGACATTCAGTGATAACAATGTTAACCGTTTAAAATTATATTGGAGTGGCCAATAACAAATTCGAATTGGTGGCGAAAGGATTAACAATGAGGATGAGTAACTTTTGAACTTTTCCTATATTTTGAATAAATTTTAACATAGTATACAGCTGTTTAAATTCTGATAAAACAAAGAAGAAAGCTATTAATTAAATGGGGATTTAAAGAAGTAGTATATATAGATATTGTAACGTAACAGAGTTGAGGTCCCCAACGTTACATAAAAAATTGAATTAACTATGGTCAAGGACCATACCCCGAATTAAGGTTGCTCAGTAATTAATGCATCTGAGAAGTACCTCAAGTCAAAAGATGCAATAATTAACGTTGAGTATAAAATACTATACCAATGAATGGTTAATATAATAAATTGTACTTGTGTTTTATACTGTAGCATGTTAGTGTTCACAGAATATTTATGTTATGTTTTGAGTATGGTAAGAGTGAACTAATGTTGTTTAATAGGAATACTTAATCAGTGATAATGTTTGTATTTATGTTAAATTTGTCTTTAGACAATCAAGTATAGTTACCTGTGTTAGGCATTATACTAAGTTTTAAGTATTGTCTAAAATTGAATAATGAAGTTGTTTTAATTAACGTTTGTAAACTTGGCCAGGAGGGCAATCAGAGTTTAAGGTTTGACAAGTAGTTCTGATAATTATATTGTAAACTAATGAAGGGTTCCAGGACGAGTTAATTAATGTAATAAGTAAAAACCAGGAAATTAAAATTAATATAAATAACCATTAACCAATAATTAATTGTACAGTAGGTCAGGTAAAGAAAATTAAGTTAAAAAACCAAACAATATTATAACAGTTGTAAGAAAACCTATAGGCCTAAATTTAATATTTGTGAAAGGAAATTAATACCTTTTTAAGAAGCCCAGTCCAATGAAACTATAGTAAAACATATACTGTTTAAGAAGGAAGGTTAGGTGAGAATTTTAGGTAATTTAGTATTATTCCAAGCATGGAGTATTTTATTGAAAAGGAGTAGTAATATTCTATAATTCTGGCTCTAGGATATCTAATTTCATCCAATGACATAAAAAGTGGTTGTTAAGGCAACTGAAATGTACATGAGTTGTTGATATTGAATCATTCGTTCCGATTGTTACAAGCTATTGAGTTGAGATGGGCAGACACATTTAAAAAGAATGAATGATCAATTTTGAAGAAAAAATGAATCTAAATTAGAAAACCCTATTTGAAACTAATTCAATAATACTACTGATGAGTAATAAAACCAATTAGACTTCCAAATTATAACTGAATACCTCTAAAAGAGTTGAAAACACCTCACTCCATTCACCAGAATAATTCCGCTGGATTCGGTATTAAACCGATTTCCCATGTAATCAGAAGACTAGTTGAGAGAAGTAAAGGCCGAAACTAACGGAATTATTGAGAAGACATACGAAGACCTCGTTTTGCTGAGTTAACCTTCAAGAAAAGCTAGAATCCTATTCTCATTCCAACGTGACTGGCAACTATCAAGATCATAAGAGAAGAACGGCAGTCAGAAGAGTTCCTGAGAGCTTCCCTGTATACTCCACCATCAATTTTATTAAGGGCCAGAACACTTTTTACTGGATGAACGTGATTTAAGCCGAGCATCTTCAACTGTTTACAGACGCCCAATGCCAGTTTGAGTTTCGTCAACTCGGTAAAAAACAACTTATTTTTAAATTCAATATATTTAGAGTTAATAAACTTATGTAATACTTGAGTAACCTTAATTTTGCATTTTACCTGGCCTTACTAATGGTTAAAAGAATCTTACGAACCCTGGGATAAGAAATATTTATTGTTATATTTAATTTGTATAAGTCAAAGGAACTTGATCAATTGACAATTGATATATCTTTGTATAACCGATTCGATAATATTATTATTTTTGAGATAACGGTTACTGTGAAATAACGTATAAAATTAATAAAGGATCTTTATTGTATGAGATAATGTTTTATGTTATTACAGAATAGGTACTATATGTTGTGGGTGGAATAATTTACAATAAAAGGTTGATTAAAACCCGATGAACGGCTAACCTATAAGCAAGCTTATTACAAATAACAGTGCTAATTGCCAACAGCTGGTGGAACGGGAGATTGCCGAACTAGCGTGTTTTCAGTACCAAATTTGAATAGAATTCTCTAATATCGAGGGACTAGGGTTGACGAGAATACTCAATACATTCAGTCAATACACTATATATATCGTTGATATTACCCAACTACTGAATACTAAGTTAAACCTATATCGTAGTATGATTATAAGTTAAAAGAACATAATCCTAACTATATTTACCTAATAATATATTTTCAGGAGGTTTAATCTATAACAACCTAATAGATATATTCATTAATAACATAAGTAAATAAAACAACGTAAAAACACACGGATTGTTACAAATTGACGACTCCAATGTGGGGCTGAATTAAGAAGTACTCCTTATAACACGATTTATTACAAATTGACGCTCACAACAGTGGGGCATCATCATCTTCTATTAACACGAGAACATGCTAATTGTTACAAATTGGCGAACCCAACAGTGGGGCTTTCAAACATCCTCGAACATAATTAAAAACCCGTAACTTCGCTAATTGTTACAATATATGTATGTATGGGAGCGTGAAAATTACGTAATGAACAAAACACTGGGTTGCGTTAATTATTTAAGGTATACCGATTATAATGTGCATTTTCAATATTTGGTTTTATTTTAATATGTTTAGTGATAACATCCTATAATAGGCTATCACAGTATGTCATAATATAATTATATAGAATTACCAGGATGTGGTATGTTGAAAAGTCCGTAATTGATATTTTTGATTGAATGTTACAGAGTTTGGTGGTACTGTGGTGGGTGCCTGTCTGATTTTACGGTGTTGGGATCTCGAACAGAGAAGTCCAGTAGAGTCGTGCAGGTGCAGCCGCAGTCACCAGACTAAGGGGGGAAAATTACCCATGATTTTTAGTAAGGATTTAAGGGGGGTTGTTGGTGCCATATCCTAGCTGTTCTTCTTAGGTTTTTTTAGGCAATGAGAGTTTTTCTGTTTTGACAGAAAACCTCTCATGGGGGGGGGGGTATTGTAACGGGACAAACTGTTGGGTTTTATTTTATTCTTTAATAATTGTAAAAAGTAGTAGCCACACAGGCTGAACAACGTGTTTTGATCACAAACGCATGACATTGTGTCATGAGTGAGGTTGTACCATTGTGACATTGTACCAGGCCGAGTGAGGTACAAAAGCCATTAAAAGCGTCTGGGAATGTGAATGGTCAAAAGGGCTGCGAATTCATGCGCATTCAAGCTGACGGTCACACGATAGAAAGCACGTTTAAAGAAATAGCCTTTTATTATAGTAGAGAGGTTACCAAAACTTTTTTCCACAGATGAAATCAAAAACAGTTTTATATAAACAAATAACACTTTTTTCAGTTGGCATTTTATTGTGACTATTGAGAATCGTTTTGTCCATTCTCTGATATGGGTGTAAAGTTGTAGCGTAAATGCAGTGTGATACCTCATTAGTTGCACACCTCGTCAGTAGATGGGTCCATTTTACAATACATACAATTCATTACAAGTGCACAATCAACAAAAACACAAACAAAAACAGTGTTATTCTAAAATCTTACCGAGTGGGTGGGTCTTACTGCTTCCAGTAAAAACTTCCACTTAGTAATTTATTTGGGGTCATTTGTGTTAATCCCAAAAATCTGTAACGTCTATCAACAGGGTCCATCAACTGCAACATTTAGTCCTTGTGACAAGCCAACTATATGTCAGTAATAAAATTTATACTTGTGTTTTACTAAACAGAAGTTTAATCTGTAAAAATTTCATGAAACCTTTAGAGATATTCTGTGTTGGAAACTGCAGTTTACTGGTGTAATGCAATGTTTCAAAGGATGTACAAAAACAATCTAAAAGCGTCTCAAGTTTAAAACTCCTACACCAAGTAGTTCTACAAAAGTCCGTTTCTGGGACAAAATATGTGAATCTTATTCCCTTCATAGAAATTACCATGTTGAAATCATTTTTTTTTTTAATCGTATATGGTTTCTTCACCATACTGTAGTCTATTTCTTTACCATTTAGGAGAATATTACCAATTACCAAAAATTTAAAGCATTGTGTATTAAGGAATTTTGTATTGAAATTTTTTCCCCAAAAACCCGTTATGCCATTAAAATACTGAATAAAAACATTTTAAACTATTGTTTTTAAGAGTTTACACTTGGGTGCAATTAAAAAATTAAAAATGTTCAGCAATTAGAGTTATTTCTTTTTGGGTTGTAACGGTACATATCAGCCCACCTAATATTTTGGGAGACATAAACATAAATACTTAATAAAGGTAAATTTTATTGGGAATAAAAGTATAAATAATAATTATGAAATATTATTCATGAATTATAACGATAGCAGGCAAACGAGTGGAATTGTGTCAAGGTCAACATCCAGACGCAAGAAAAAACAGTTACACATAGCCAACGATCTTTGACCTTTGTAAACTATGCATGGAAATCAAGTCACGCTATATGACGTCAGAGACCAACCCAGCTTCATATTTTCGCTGGAATGTAGATCTAAAATAATCTCGTCAAAACTGAATTAGAAACTCATAAGAACAAAAGGTTGACATCACGTGATTCCCTCACTACTTCAGAAATTGAGACATTAAAAATTTCGCCCCAGTCTGCAATAACAGCTCGTACAGAACGGCTGTATAAGTCCGCGGACAAAATTTTTGGGCGCGCCCAAACAACTAAAAAGTTGTAAAAAAAAATGTGAAGTAACAAAAATTTAACATAAATGGGGATTAACAGTATGTGGTTTTGAAATAGAATGTTGAAAGTAACGTAGAAAAGAAAGTGAGATGTGAGTAGAAATCGGGAGTGCGTGGACCCGTTGGAATAATGTGCAGATAATTAAACAACACCCAGAAGTTTATTATAAATTATGAAATCGTTCAATTGGTCATTATAATCACAATAAGGTATATGGGTTTTGAAAGGCGGTCAAAATAAATCAAATCAAAATCATGAGCTCAAAAGGGGGTCATAAGTAAAAATCAAATGTGTAAAGGACGAAAGTGTGCGTGTCTGTGTGTGTGAATAAAGAATATTAAATAAGGGGCGCTGGTTTGTGCACAACAATAGATTTAAGTTTATAGCTATTTCATTTTGTTAGTAGCCATTTTTTTGAGTAAATACAGTAATGAGAATATAGTGACACACGAAATAAAATGTAAAGGAGAGGAGTAAGGGCTCCATTTTTTTGTATGTCATGATGGTTCGCCTAGTGTTGTATACAAATTCTGTCATTGTAGAAAAGATGAATTTTGAGTAAAAAATAAATAAGATAAACTTGTTTGAAAAGGGAATTATTAGTCATTTCAGACAACCATCTTGTTTTTTCAGCTCGTCTAACGAGAACCTGGACCCGGTAAGTAAAATTTTAAGTTGGTAGCAAACAACATGGCGGCAATAATGGCCGAAAGTGAATAGTAATAAACAAAGTTTTATTAATAAATTTATATACAATAAAATAAAACTTAACAGGGTGTTCTAGCATGGATTAGCCGTTATATTTTCCAAGGATGACAATAAATTTTTGTAATCAAAACATCAAAGAAAATCTTTGTATGGTGGTGGTAGTTTGGCAGGAGGTTTTACAAATGGAGAATGTCTCTCTATAACATGTCATGTTCCATACTGCTATAAACATAAAAATGCAATGTTTGTGTATATCATTCTGAACAAAATCCAATCCATATGTTAACAGTCCACCATACTAATACATACACTATAGCTTCCACATACTTATGCACACTATATCTTAACCAGGACGTGTTTCACCCAGAAAGGTTTGCTCATTACATACTTGTGTAATGTACAATACGCATTCCAGCACAACCATTTTCTATCATATTTTTTGACTGTCAATTTAAGTCGTGTATTAAAGCAATATATCATTCAAAATAAGACAGTTCTGTAGGTAGCTGAAAGATGTTTGAAATGGAACAGAGATCCCCATTTAGTGTTGTTGAATTATAATTTTATTTAGCATTTGCTGGTTGTATTTTAGTAACAAGTTACTGAAGAAAATACTATAAGTTTGAAGAACTCTAGAAAATTTGGTTGACATGATCACAATTCTGTTCAACAATTTCGGTTTGGATAAATTGATTTATTGTAATTTTGTTTTCAGAGATAGAGAAGAGATCACTTACATGCTCACCAACAATAGAGGAGACGAGCAAGTCTACTCCACAGAAGATACCTGTAGTACAGAGAATTATGTTCCTGTAGATTACACAGTGTGCATTATGTACAGTGCGGTCAGATGATAACTTTGTATATACTGGTAAGATTAATAGAGTATTTTTGAGTAGATTATTTTAACTAAAAGCGACAAGTTTTTTTTCTGGCATAGTGTGGTTGTTCTAATGTCCAGTAAATGAAGTTCATTGTGAATAGATATTGTATCCAATTCCATTAATCTAAAACAAAATTGTTTACACCATGCTACCAATTTTTTGTGATGCTTGAATCAGTGTCTTATTTTATAATTCTCATAAGTGAAATTCACACAATCTTGGTATTAAATTTTACATTAGTAACACATAAACAGTACAGCTCTAGTTTGCTGAAGTCCACTTATCCAGATTTATAATTGTCCAAATCACATGTTAATACAAAGCAATATTCATTTTCAGTGCTCATTCCCATTTTTTCACACTGCTCATTATATAAAGACTCTCTTTATATACTAGAATCAGTGCTAGTCTAAGGGTTCTCCCTTCATGATATGTGTATATTCGTGGATGGTTAAAAGAGGATAATGACATTGGATTTCAGGTTTTAACTAACGAGGAGATGCTGAAGGATAAGGGAGTAACAGTGAGAGAGTGGTGGTTCCATCACATTACAAAACAGTGGTATGAGCACTGAAATGTCTGTGATAAACGGTGCTAAGCAGAAGAAAACTGGGCTTTCTCAGTTAAAACTAATAGTTAATGTCCTGTTATATTTAGTCAAGGCTATAATCATATTTGTTCAAAATTTTTCGAAATTTGTATTACTTCAATAATGTATTGTATACTAGCGGACGTTGTCCTGCCCGAACGTTGGCTTGCCTGCTATTAGCGGGTTCAGCAAACGTTTTTTCGATATTCGAATTTTCGATAAACTATATACTAAGTGACATTTGACATTGAGTTTGACATTTCAATCTTTTCGTTTCGTCATTGTGTGATTTGCTGTTGCCCAAAGCAAAATCAAAAAATGAGTGCAATTTCTCGTTATCCTGCGCCGTTCAATTCTCGTATCATGGCCGGACGATATTTGGTGCTTGTCATTGGCACATTTGGCGAAAGAGGCGGTACTTTTCGTGAGATTGGTGGTAAGTATAATAATGTGATTGCAAAAAAGATATTGCTGTTTTTGAATGTGTGTAAATGTCTGACAGTTTTTTTTTTCATATGTGTTAGCTGTGTGGAAAAGACTGCGTGGAACTCAGTTGGTCCGTGAGCTCATAATGGATGTACAGGCGACTGGAGATGTGGCGACTCATGAAAATGGACGCTTCTACGCTGTGGATCCACTGAACCGTATGTACACCGAAGATGGACTGCGAGTAGCAGAGGAATGTGACGCCTTACCAATAACATATGATGCAAATTTGGACGATTTTCATTTTGATTAAATAATAGCAAACAAAGAAAAAACTCAAATCATTTCCATGACAGTCATATTTTTATTAATGTAAAAAAAGTAAAGTATATTGAAATAAATGTTGAATCTTAATACTAAAAGAATTGAAGTTTGTTTTGTTTTTATCTTAATGCGAGTTGATGAACAATGTTTTTCGTCAATCCCTGAGGTGTATAAATGAACAAACTTGATGGTTTGCCAACGCGAGAACACGCGACATATAATTGGCCATGTGAGAAGCACGGATTTTCTAGATCCAACCCACAAATGGACATTGTTTGGCCTTGTGACTTATTAATAGTCATTGCGAATGGCAAGCAAATTGGAAATTGCAGGCGTCTGAATGGAATGGGCGAGTCTGAAGGGATCATTGGGATCCGTGGCAGGAGAACAACTTCACCTTGAAACTTGCCGTTCAAAATAGTAGCTTCAAGAACATTGCCCATGATTTTTTTTATGACCAATCGCGTGCCATTGCATAGCTTTGGTGCATTTAAATTCCGAAGCAAAATGATTGGTGAACCAATTTTTAATCGCAAGTTATGTGGTGGCATTCCCGGTAAATCCAGTGAATTCAAGAATTCAACAGGATAGTTGACTGCTTCGATCGATTTGAACGACATCTCATTGCCAGGCAATGACTGTTGTATTTTGAAATTAATAGCGTCAGCATCGTTATTTTTTGCGGCCAAAATAGCTCGTTCACGTAGCCACGCATGATTAATATAATTAGCGCGCAAATCTGGGAATATGCTTTCAATCAAAGCATCTTTCGTGGCTACCATGTTGCAAAAATTGTCTGGCAATTTGATGCATTGTATATTTCCATGCAATAGAATTTTTCCGTTGCCAATGTTGAGCAATTGTTCGGAGAATGACAGTGCCAATGGATTGTTTTGCAGTTGAACACGCATATTTATGGTAAGGCGTAATGTATTGACATTTCGCCATAGGTATGATTGTTTCAAACATGCGTTAATTTTGTCCGCATATGTAGCGCGTGGAATGACCGCAATGTCTGTCTGAAATCACCGGACAGCAGCAGTAGAGCGCCACCGAAAAGTCTGGTATTATCGTTGAGATCTTTCATCGTTCTATCGAGAGCTTCAAGTGAATGCTTGTGGACCATAGTGGATTCATCCCAGATAATTTTGCATTTTTGCAAAATTTTAGCCATGCCGGAATGCTTCTTTATGTTGCACATTGCGTCTGGATTTGTGTGAACGTTCAATGGCAACTTGAGTGCTGAATGTGCACTCCGTCCACCATCAAGCAAAGTCGCTGCAATGCCTGATGAAGCAATTGCCAACGCAATATGATTTTGTGATCAAATGCGCGCAAGTATCAGTGAGATGAGGAATGTTGCTAGTGCCGCCTGGTGCGTCCAAAAAAAAGAACCCGCCTTGTTGTGCTGCAATTGACAAATTAATTTGATCGTATATGTTCTTTTGCTCAGTAGTGAGCAGTTGCTCATTATTTGCAACAAAAGTAGTCAAAGAGGCCGCATCGAACTGTTGTTCGCGCTGAACATCGCTGTTAATGATGTCTGTTGCTGGGCGGTTAGGCGATGGCATACCGAAATGAATGAGTGGCATATTCGAAATGAGAATGCAAATATCCTCAATCTTTATTACCGCTTCGTTATATATTTCCGGCAAAAAATTGATATTGGGATCTTGATCAGCGGTCCGAATGCGATGCAGAATGTCTTCGCTCATGGAATCTTTATATTTGTCCCAGAGAGCAGAAGCTTGCGACGGAAAACGTCAACAATATGGCGAATTTGATGAGGAGAGGAACTCAGTACTGCATCTGTAAGTGTGAGATCCCAATGGTTGTCATCTTCCAGCAAATGCAATTCGCAACACGCATCGTGGTACGTGTCGTACAAAATACCATTGACTGTTCGCAAGTATTGGAAGGACGTCGGTCCAGGAACGTTAACCAACAACAAACGCAAGAAGAAGCATTCGCGTTGCTTTGGATGGACTGTGTATAATCGGCCTAATGTATATCCCATAAATATGCCGTCGTATCCTTGGACTGGAACGCCTCGCTTTCGTGGTCCCACTTTTTTGACTGTTTGTTCCACGTGAAAAATCGTGGCACATCAGTATACATTAATGTCTTTGCGAATTGACCGAAAATACCTGGTCGGTTGCATAGTTCGAAAAACTCAGTTAGTGTGGTTTTTGGGGCAGTTAATGCTAGTTGTAAACCATGCTCGTTGTGGTTTAATGCTCGGTCTCTTCAGTGAAATAAACACGCTGTCCATTTTCAAGGTGCACGGCCAAATGTATAACAGCAGGGTCTCTGTCGTGTATGGGAAAACTCAAAATGCGCCAAACTGCTTCATTGCTGCTAATGTATCGGCCCGTTTGATAACGTATTATTTCGTTGTTATCATTTACATTTTTAACAGCAAATACAGCCATATCGCTGCCCTTATGAACATATTTGCAAATGTATTTGATGGACTTCACCGAACTGCAGAACTCAACGTTTATGTGTGCTTTGTAGGTTTTGGACAGCAATGGCGAATACGGAACCACCCAGCAATTGTCAGTGTCAACCGGATTTCCACTGTTTGACATGCGCAATTGATATGATTGGCCACCATTGTCTGTGTCTCTACGACTATACAATGGATAACCATCGATATTAGTGATAGTATCGTTTATAACATTTTTGGGAAACGTTTCGTACATTTTCCATTGTCCATGCACGGCGCCGTCATGTTGAGATCACCGCATGGACCATGGATCATATTAGCGGTAACAATGTCAAACAACTCTTGATCGATATTCCGATCCGGAATTTCTGCTGAAATAATTTTATAAATTTCTTCTGGCCGTACTTTGTCGACCAACCAAATCAAAATATGTGCATGTGGCAAACCTCGTTTTTGCCATTCAACAGAATACAGCCAGCAACGTGTTTCGCCGAATACAGAGTGATGTGTAATCAAGTTCATCAACGTTTTTAATTTTTGTTTGAAGACACGAGCAGTGATATCATGGCGATGCATTGCTGTTTGGTGGCAATAACGAAATTTTAATTTCATCCCAGTTTTGATTGCATGTAAATGTAATGAACAAATCTGGTCGGCCGTACGCGTGCACGAAAGTCATGGCGTCTTGAATGTATTCTTGCATATGACGCGGACTACCAATATATGATGATGGAAGAATATATGCGGTACCGATGTCGTTGATATTAGTTGTTCCATCTACGTTACTGACAATAGCATCACGCAAATGAATGTACTCCTCAGAACGCAGCTTCGCTTGATTATACTTGATGTACCGTAATCGCTCGCTTTCAATTTTCGCATACATATCAACGATGTATTGATGAAACAGCTGGCGGCATCGGAGAATGTTGTTGTCTTCATTGGCACGAATCATCAACCGATATGCGTAGAAGTTCATCGTGCTCACTTTCTTGTTGCTTTCTGCACCTGCAAAGTAAAAATATAAATAAGACAAAAAGAAATTAATCGTACAGAAAAAGAAAATAATGTGTAGATTGTACCTGTCGCTGGATTTCTTTGATGTTGAAATGATATCCATCTTCTCCTTCCCAAAATATCAATGGATATTGCAAAGCGTCGTAAGAACGATGACTGTCTTGAATTGTCTGCACCGTGTTATCTCTGCGTTGGATCCGTATATCTCGACGTTCGTATGCGTCGCCAACCATAACAACTGCAACTTCATTAACGGTTGGTGCATTGTATCGGCCTGCGTGCTCTCCAGATGGTACTTTGTCTGCTTTGATGACGATCATGTAGCTGTCGTTTTGCAGTTTGTTTGAAACGGTATTGAACAACTGGACCAACTGGTTGTGATTTTGCAAAAACGGTTCCAAAGTCGCCACAATTTCTCGCTCCTCCATGTGCTCGATGTGGTTGTATTGGCAGCATGTGTTTATTTGTTGCTCCTCATCGCCCATGAAGTAGATTTGCAAGAATTTTGGATCGGCATCAGGCATTGACATTGAAACCCCCCTTTTTATTTTATAAGTTTTTTTTTTTGTAAAGGGGAGAGACATCATATTTAGAACTAGGTGGTGAACCTAGAGGAAGCAAAAGTGTGCAAGGCCCAATTACAATTACAGACATGTCCCCCCAGGTGAATGACAGGACTTGCAAATGAAAAAGTCTATTAACCAACAAGCGTATACTTTATTAAGCCTGCAAATCTTACATGAGATGACAAGTTATAGATTGAACAAGAGCAAAATTAACTGCGGGATTATATATATATATATATCAATTAATATTCTTAATGGCATAAAATGTGAGTGAATTGAATATTAACATAAATTGCAAAAATCCTGCCACATTATGTGTAAGTTAATGGTTGCAATAATATTATTCACAAAATAGCAAATCACTAATCCATAAGTGTTGTATAGACTTCAAATAGGCTAGCCTTTTAGTAACTTAGTAAGCACATTTATGATCTTTTAATTTATAACATATTCCCCCAGCAAAATATATAAAGATTACACACACAAGCACATACACAACATAAATGACACAACATCCCTCATTTCAGTACTAAATCCCTCATAAAACCCATTTCAACTAGAGTAAATGAATGCACAGCTATATATATATATATATATGTATAAATATAATTAACAAGGTAATCAGATAAATCACAGCTACGAAGCATTAATATACCTTGGTAATTAGCACCAGAGAATGTGAGTGCCCGCCTCCAACTAAACCAGAGACTCAACATACTAATCAACCCTCACTTTAATCATAAAAGCAATAAGAATATGTGACCAGGAAAATAGTTTCACAACTTAAAACATCAGACAGCCCCCTTTACGTGACTAAAATTCTGCCATGACCTTATGACATGAAAGCACAAAATAACTAACTCTCTAATGGCTTTAATTGGGTTAAAAAGAAAAATAGAACTTAAAGCCGACTGCGGATATGAGTGTGTGTGTAATTTTCTTACACATTATAAGCAGATATAATAGATTTCATTAGGTCTAATTGTGTAATGTTCACACATGCAGTCACAGAACTGAACATGAGAGTTTGTGCAAAAGTTTAACGGTTAAAACTTCATGAGTGAGCTTCTGGGAGATTCCGTGCATTCACAATGTCGTTGAGATAGAATTAGATAATTAGAATGTTCCCACCTGGATCGTCCGGTGCACTTAAGCCATACTGTGGCTGATCAGTAGTGTCTCGGTTGTACTACGAAGTCCTGGGGCAGCGTAGCGTTAGAAGTGTGTCTGAACGGTAGATCTCGACTGACGGCAATCGTGGCTAAAGGATCTTCTCTGCCAGGAGGGTGGACAGTTGGTCGTCACACCCGACACCCATCTCGCCCTTGTTCGAGCACCTGCGACATGCAATGAGTTGTATAGGGTGTCATAAGGAAATGATCTCGCCACATATGCCGTCCGCATTAAATTTCTAACACAAACTTTAAAACATCAACAGCCCCCACACACACATCGCCACTAATTCGTATTAATCAGTATTGAACTCCCCAGCTGTGACTTATTTCACTCATCTACCAATTACGTTTTAAGTATTTCGTTGAGAATGTTCAAATTAATTAACTGAGTATTTCATAATTATTAATGACACAAAACAACAACAGCTGAGTGCAAGATGCATTATCATTTTCTGTACTGAAGTCAATTTGACCCGCAACATTTACATTCATATTAAGTTAATCTTTAATTGCGTTAGCGCCGAAATTGAAAACTGATATACACGCACACACACAAGTATAGTTTATAATAGAAGCTGAAACACAAAAATATTTGGGGTTAAAATATTTTTAGAACCCGTCAGCTTGTACATACCTGGAGCGGAACTTTATTCAGCCAACCATAGAGAAAGTCGACGAAGTCCTGAACTGAAGAGTGCCGCCAGTCGAGAGCAGATGACCGGTTGAGGGTTCAAATAAAAATGAGACAGATTCAATGTGTCTGTCTACCAAAGAAAACTTCTCTGATGCAGGAATGTACAAAAACAGCTGGGCACGCCAACTGAATATCACAGTTACACAGCAACAGTGTGCATAGCCGGACGGCGACGAGATGCCGTGGCCGCGCGTGACGTCAAAGCCGCTCGTTTTAAAAACACTTCGCCTACGATGCCGAACCCTGTACGGCACACCCTCACCCCAAAAGGGCAACATGGTTGACCCAAAACAAAGCAGTACTCAAGCACGACGGGTGCGGGAATCCTGGAAAAATCTCAGATTCTAAATCGCACTTGGTGAGTTCAGTAACACAGGAAAACGAAAAAGCAGAAGGAAGAGGTGTGAGTCAGTGAATGTGTGTCTGAAAGAGAAGATGTAAGTGTGTGTCCTGCATGCTCGCCGGGCCCTGGTCCGCATGCAGATATAAGGAACAGAACAGGAGAAAGAGAAGAAACGCTGACGCCAGCTCTGAGAACTGACCACCAAGGCCTCCTAAGTTTAACAACAGAGACCCAGGACCATTAACACTATTCCCCCCTTCCCAGGACTGAAAATCTCTACCACACTGCGACCATCCCCCACGCGAGTCCTCTCCTCCATGCCAAACTCTCGGGACCGCCCCAACACGTCACCCTCTCCAGTGACCACCACCTAACTCTCCTGGTACTCACATATTCACGCCCGAAGGCTAACAAGGTGCTACAAACCTTGATATGTGAGTACCCTTCGAGAACCGTCCACATCGTGGACCGACCAGCCATGTGAAGCAAACAAGGCATCCTCCATCCTTGACACATGACTGGCCCACCTCCCCACACTAGGGTGGGCGGACCCGATTCACAAGGCAGAGAAGACCGCGCAGAGGGCACGCGAACATCAATCCTATTTCTTAACTTTTCAAAAGCAGCTTAACTAGCAGGGGGGGGGTTTACTTTTCCACCGTCTAAACAAACCACACTTAATCCTAAACTGACACACCAGAGAAATCAAACGAGGAATGCGGCATGGACCGACCCTACACTAACCAAAATCAAAATCAACCACTATGACCAAGGAAACAACAGGACGTAACTTTGCCATCTTACTTTTAGAACAGGGAAAACTGGCGATCTCGACAATCTAAGGTCACTCTCCAACTCTCTAACTTTCTCCATGATAACCTTCCAGAACAGGGGAAACTAAAATCTCCAGGACTACAATCTAATCACTTTCGGCAAGGTTCTCTAACTCCTTATTGATTAGTTTTTTTTTTTTTTTTTTTTTACTAAGGGGAGGGGTAGGAAAATTAGAAAGATGAAAAGGGCAAGGGTCAATAGCTAGGAGTAAGGGTAAGGACATGGCTCCCTCAGGAAATAAGAATGAATGGAAGAAACCAAGGCTCGCGTGGGCAGGGGCGCAACCCTGAAATAGATGAACACCACTGGGACTGTGAGGAACATCTACCCGCTACCCGTTAACCGCTTCTTTTCACCTTTCTGTGACGGACTTTCGGTACTCGTTCCTTTCGGACACAACTCTCTGAGAGATTATTTCGTGTTGAGCGGTATTGCTTCGTTTCTTCTGAATCAGAATCAAGGCAACTTACCTCGCTACTTTCACTTCGCTTTGGATTATCCTTGTCGTCTAACTCCTCTGCTACAATTTCTTCCTTTTCTTCTACAATTTCCCTTTCTTCGTCCCCATAATCCAGATCATCATCATGACACTGCACCTCCTCACCATCTTCCAGTTGCTCCTCTGATCCATCTTCAACCGCATCTCCACTAACCTCTTCTCCGATCTCATTTTCCCCAACATTTTCATCATCATCAACATCATCGCCATCACGTCCACTACTACCATCCGAACACTGCACATCCTCGTCCTCCTCTAGTTGCTCACCTGGTCCACCTGAAACTTCTTTCCGTTCTTCGGAATCCTCAACACTAATTACAGAAGGCGTCTGCACATCTTCATACACTACATCATTCTCACTCACACACTCCACAACGCTGCCACCAAATTTCTCAACTTCTACCTCATCTACTTCTACCACACTTGCGGCATGAACATCCCCTTGTCCATCCACAACCTCAGAAACACTTGCAGCCTGGACATCCCCTTGTACATCTGCAAACTCAGACTCTTGAGTCTCACTAACACCTATAACTATACTTCCCTGTGCAGCATCCGCAGACTGCTCTTCTGACTCTTCGGTCGATTCCGCTCCTTCACCACTCTCAGCAACTACAACATCCTCAACATTTTCAACCCTGGAATCCAACTGTCCAGGTTCATGTGCAATTACTAAATTAATTTCTACTGGCGATGGTAAAGCTACACCATCAAGTGACTTCTCATATCCCTGCGTAGACGATGATGATATTACAGGATCTGGATCTCTCACGAACAATACTGGAACAAATTCTGCGGCATCTGGATTCAACCATGACGTCCTCTCTGAGTCCTCTAATTCCGTATTAACTGACGTGTTCTTATGCTCTTGTATTGATCCACAGAAGTTATTCCGCTTTTCTTCTTCTGCTTCACCTTCTTCATTCACTACTCTATTACACACTGGTAATTCCTCTGGAACCTTTAAACTCTCACTTTTCTCCAAATAAGAATAACGCCTAACTACAGGCTCCCTACTTGCCGATGTTTGTTTACTAACATAATTTCTTCTTCCCCTGTTAATTTCATACTTATTTCTTCTCTCAGCTGTAACTGTTGTTACCGTCTTCTCATTTGCCACCCCTCTGTAGCCTCCATTACTTCCGGAATATTCAGTTTTTCTGACAGTCTCTTGTCTTTTCCTCCAACCGCCATGTTTGTCCTTTTTAGCTCTTCCTAAGGAACCACTGGAGTATTGGACATCTTTAGCAGCCCTTTCCCGGGACTCATCATTCTCCTGCACTCTCCTGGCATGCGCACACCACCGGTCCAGGTCCGCAAAACAACGTGGAGGCTCTGCGAAAACCAGCCGGGATCTCTCTTGGGGATTCAGACTTTCTCGTATTACCTGTATGACTTCCGTCTCGGGCAACCTCAACCTTAATATGCGGGCAGCTTTCCGTATATCATGCACGAAGTCCCCCAATGCCTCTCCGTTGGCCTGTAGGCGATAGAATAAATCTAACTTAAGCTGGAAATGTCGTCGATGGGGTATGAAGAAATCCAACACTTCCCCATGGAAGGTGTCAACACTGCAGCCCCGACGCAGAGTGTTGGTGACCAGACCGGCCAATGAACCCCGGCAAAACGGGTATATAAGGGACAAGACCTCCTCATCGGACACACCCGGGAAATCTGCCAACTGCAGGACCAGGTCCAAGAAGACCAACAACCTGTCCTCATCTACTCCATCCAACACCGAAAGTTTCTGGAGAATCCCTGAAATGGGGTGGGGCAATTCCTGGTAACATACCGCCGCCAGAATTGCACAATTCTCAAACACAACACAATAAAACGTAAATCCCAATGAAACACCTAACACAAACTTAACCTACAAAACATAATGACAAAAATTCCGGAAAAACTCAAGTACTCTTCTTCCTTTGAGCCGCACCAGAGTGCTCTAGCGATGCGACGAGATGGGTGTCATAAAGCAGAGAAACAGCCATGCAAAATGCCCAGAAGAGAACACGACACAAAACAACAAAACTGACTCACTATATACAATCCACAAAGTACACATAAAATACAATATAATCGAAAATATATAACTATCAAGTCCATGACATCTGGTCGGACCATGACCGCATTCAGAATACACGATACCGCAACGCAACGCCCTCAATAAACAAATACTACATAACGGGGGTGCTATAAAACATGTTGTCTATTCCATGATGTGCTACTCTAATCGAATTGAAATTTTTAATTATCAAATTATAATAATAAATCTCCCACCTACCTGCAAAGACTCGGGTTCCAGGGATTCGATCACATGTACGCTAGATACAAACGTGTTTCATAGGTTAGTGAAATAAGTGACTCGACTCATCGTTAGGAAGAGAAATAATAATTTTAATGATCAACTATGGCATTTATACTTTTTCTCCAAAAATAGATTTTTTACATATTTCAAATGTGGTGCAACTCAGGCTCCTTACTTAGACTGAACTTACTCACTATAGCTTACCTTATCATTGATAATTACATAACTTCATTTACACACAAATACGGAACAGCCCAGCATTGCACACTCACTACTCACATTCCATTATACAACCCCAATTACCCGATTAAATGCATAATTTTAGATCACTACCGGCAACGCGTTCTTCCGTGACCTCGTGGCCAGCCTGCGGTAGGTCGAAAACGTCTCAAAAAAGGACGAAACTGAATCACAAATTTGGATGTTATTGTTCTGCAACTCTCCTCCCATCCTGTCACTGGTTTTCGAAAATGACTACTTCACTTTCATTATCAAATACTGATGAAATTATATGAGCATATTTAGCTCGCATGTCGGCGCCGACACAGTCAGTGACGAACTGGGCATATGCTTTTTCTGAGCAGGCGGAACAGCGTGTTCACAGCCACCTGCTTTGCGTCGTCGTTCATGCTTAGTTGTTGAGGCATATTCCGTTTATACATGGAATATGGGAGTTATATTCAGGATACCAGAGCACGATATTGGCATCTGCTCTATTGACGTCACTAGCAGTGGGCGTGGTTTAACGGCACTTCTGGAAGGTCTGTGAAAAGACGATGAATACTTTTGCGCTTTGGCCATCTTGAGTTTTTACCAGCGCGTGGGTTGGCGCCCATGCTTGGTGTACGCATGGGTGAGCTCCGCCACACTCTCGCACAGTTCTTGGAAAAACTAGGGTGGCAAATTCCTCGGTTACTGATTTCACCACACTGCTGAGTCTTGCCCCCGTCCCAAACTGTTCAGTCTACACGTGCTCTTTCGCAACCGGAATAACGTCGCATAATACAATTTCACAACATTTTATCAGACTCCCGCACAAAATGAAATAAATAAAATGTAATACCCCATACTGTAAAAAATGAAATGACCCAAAATTGACCCGCTACAATACCCCCTCGATGAGAATTCTGCTGTCCACAACAGAAGAAATTCATCGACAAACCCCGAAGAGGACCGGTGAGGAACTGGTGCCAACAACCCCCTGGTTCTTAATCTACATGGGTACACGACCCCCCTGGCTCAGCGACTATGGACCCACCTGAACGAGATCACTGGACATCTCCGTAAGAGATCCCAACACCGAGAAATCGAACAGCTAAGTACCACAGCCCACCTCACCTTCTAACATGCTACCCCCCAAAATCCTCAATCCCTGGCTTAAATTATTCCAGATCCTCTACCGATATGTTTCCCCTTGTATGCAAGCTGGGCTGCCTTTAGCAAATACTGGGCTCACACACACTCACATTACATGTTGACATAACACATAGTAAAATTGAAAAATCTTTTAAAAATTATGAAAAATTCAAAATAATATGCTAAAAAAAAAATTCTCTTCCTGTTTTTCTATTTTCCTTTTTTTTTCAAACTAAGTTAAATTAACCATTTCTTATGGCTAAAACATCCTTAACTTAACATGTGAATACTTAGATTCTAACAATACCATGCAATACAAGAAATCAATAAAATAAACATGTTAAATACACACATAATAAAATAATCATTACTCAAAATTCATTCGCTGGCAGGCGAAAAATCTTTTTTTTTTTTTTCAAAAAATTAAAATTTCCAAACTTTATAAAATTCAAAAAAATTTAAATTTACTTAAATGTTTCCTCTATATTTAGACATTATTTGAAAATTGGTTTAAATTGATTAAACAAACAAATTAACTTGACTTCCTACTATACAGGCTTAGTATGTGTACTGACCTCATCAGCTGATCGAAACTAGGTCAAGTCCAAAACCCTTGACCTACATATGTTATGTACACCCTATCTGAAAATACATTTAACATCTGTAACAGTCTAATTTGAAACACAAAACAATAAAATAAAACATTTAAAATAAACAAAATATTAATAAATAATAGCAATTTGACCTTTACATAATAATAAAATAAACAACTCTTAACTTTACATTATTTTCAATTCTATCAAGATTCTGTCACTGGTTTAAAAAATGAAAATTTTATATTTTTATCATAAATCACTCTCTTTATTTAATAATCTGATTCTCCCTTACTGTGGGTGACGTAAATTATTTATTCTCATTTGATTTACTCTTTGATCTGTATACATATGTCATCTTTCTCCCCCTGACTCTAACCACTAACAACTTCAACTCCCATGACACCCATCTCTATCAAAATTTCTACTAATCAAGACACTCTAAACCCCAGCTTACCATTAAACTCAACTCGCCACCTTCTCTACATATAAAAAATAATCTCTAACCCTTTGTACATAGGATACGTGTTTCCCCTACCCAAAACTCAATTCCCTTATTTGGCGGCCTGGATTCTACCTAAGGTGACCCCGTACCCACTAAATCGGTCCTAATCCCGTCCCAACCCTTGTTGCGGACCTCTACATTACACTACCCTCTAATACAAAATTGCCATCCCCAAAAATCTCAATCTCATTACCTTACTACAAACACAACAAAATAACATCATTAATTATAAACATAAATATATCACTCAAAATCTACATAAAATCTCCATTACCACTGTGTCAACATCAATACTTCTCAAAATTCTATAACATATATTAACTCAAAAACAACATTACATTATCTCCATCTCTACTATTTCAACTTCAATTTTGATTTTAACTTAGACAGATATATGTGTCCCACAAAATATTTATCACCCAAAAACTATCTCTTGTTAACTTTCACAAATTGCTATTTTTTTTTTTTTTCTCATTGTAGCGAATTATTTTTCCCATTACTTTAAAACATCTGTAATACATTAAAACATTACCTCAAACATTAATTACTTAAAGCATTTATACCTAATATACCAGTGACATGTTATTGCTGATCAGCTGATCTCCCTAACACAATGAAAATG
Organism: Magicicada septendecula; assembly: GCA_034769895.1. Lineage (NCBI taxonomy): Eukaryota > Metazoa > Arthropoda > Insecta > Hemiptera > Cicadidae > Magicicada > Magicicada septendecula. The sequence goes on from CM068374.1 coordinate 15,046,961, forward strand.
CATCTCACAATTGAACAATTTACATGAAATATATATGTATTTATTTATCATTACTCCTCACCTCATTGTTTCCCATTTCTCTGATTCTGATCATTCATGTTGACCGCCTGCCAGACAGTTTAATTATTGGCTTAGTTTAAAATTACACATATCATGAAAACACATATTTTATCAACAACTATATCTACTTACTACAATAAAATAATACATTTAAAAGTATAGTATGAACACCTTATATTAAGAGTCTGAGCAACTAGTTAATTAACAGAGCACAAGCGTTTTATTGGATCAAAATGTAAATAAAAAATTTTTCATGTGATAAAATTTAAATTCGTGGCTCATCCGAGCCACCTCCCAGCCACACACACTATTTCAAATTATGTAAGACTGTGACGCCTTTTCGCTTCGGCAAAGACTATATTTTGGAGCAGGTTTTACCTCTCCGTGTCTTTGCTTCCGCTATTACATTTGAAAGTATTGAACATCAACATGTTCGGGTCTATAATGACACACCCTTAATGCGGGTCTACCACCTTTCTCTGCTACCCCCAAGCGGGCAGAGTGGCAGCCGCTGTTTCATAGTTCCGGAGATTTCCCCTAGTTTCTCCCCCCATTGAATTTCTAATATGTACCAATTTCAAGTCAACTATGGTCAAGGGACTTGATATGACCATAGCTAACCGCTAGCCAAATCCACGATTAGTGTTGGTAAAGCAGTAATCGCCCGAAAAGTCGGGGAAATCTAAACTTCAATTTAACTGCCTGTTAGAATCAATCTAGTTCTGTGCGACACGGTCGTTTGGCAGTGTGTAAATTTTAATTTACCCAAAAAGGTGTGCCGCACATTTTCGCCCTTTTGGCCTCCGATGGAGGTAACACTCGGTTACCCCCAACCCATTTCGCTACCTACGGGAGCACAGGCCACCCCCGCAATAGCAACCTACTAACTAACTAATTAATTAACATTTATACACTAAAGCTTTCAACCTTTGCAGTTCCACACTCCATTGTTCTATCACTTCATTGAGCACCAATCTACCCCCCAAAATCATCCCCACTTCTTGTATTGATACCAAGTTTTTATTTTGTTACACATCTTTTAAAAGCGTTCCCATACTCACTGATTATTTTTGGTCACTTAATTCTTTTTTTTTTTTTTTTTTTTTAATATAAGTTCATTGTTAAAAATCATTGTTTCTATTAATTTGATTACCAAATTAATTTAATGGTGTTTAATTTCTCAAACTATAAGTTACAATAATTACCTCATTATTATTTTAACAAAAAATTTACTTTAATTCTTTTCTATCACAGTAAGCTTTTATTCAAGATGCTGATTCAGCAGACTACGTTTTTTGTTATGGTCACCAAGCATGACCACAGGCTTGAGTCACAACATCCTACACCTGTTTATATAATCAGTTGTGTGCCAGGTTTGTTTTCATAAACAACAGTTATAAACATCCTCAGTTTCAGCATTCATAGTCTAAACACTCTGGTTACATCATATACTGCCATATCTGCTTACTACACTCTTCGAATTTTATAAATCTTTTAGATAACATATTTGTCTCTTAGATTTTTTATTCCAATTCAGATCAGATATATTTTTGATTCATTAGTAAAATTGACCCTTTTAAATTATCTGTTTAACTTGAAAATTGTTTAACAATCTCCACCCAAAACAGTTTGACTTTAATTACAGCTGTATGAAGTTAATGTATAAAATATGTAAAATTACAATTTCAATTTGAATCAAAATGAATTTACACAGCACTAGCATTTACAATATTAAGTTACTCCAGGGGCGGCTACAATTCAATTTCATCTCTTAATACATTCAAAACAATTTCCATGACTTTAATTACACTTTTCAAAATGATTCTACGTGATTAAATGTTTCAGTTTTTCTTAATATTTCAATAAATTTTACAAACATTACATCATTGGTTCTAATCTCTCTTTAAATTCCTCCACAATCACATTCTTAATACCATTATCCCCTGCTCATAACCTAACATAGCAGGTACCACAAAATAGTAATTAAACCCTTTGGTTACATAAGTTTACTTTAGAATATTTTCCAAAATTATTTTTTCTTAATTACCTGTAAATAGGTTATATGTTACATGTACCGCATAATTGTGTATAGGGATGCAATTGAAGACGAACAGAACCCCACTTCTATGACAGTGAATAACTACCCTTCTAACGGTACTGACTTCTATACCTGACTCCCTTTTCCAAAATAATAAACGAACCACAACCACTAATCTACAGCCCCATCTCAATCCACAATGATCCTATTAGATTATACAGAAAATTGATTATTTAGTTTGTCTACTCAGCCACAAAACTTCTCCACTACCTACAAAGGGATGAGTTTACAATTCATAAATAACGCCAGTTTATTTAATTTTGAGGATTACCCTAATGTAGTATTTAGAATTAAGGCAATCAAATGGTTCCAAAAGTGTGCCAATTTATGTGACTATTGTTATGTTTACTCTAAGGGGAGGGTTACGGAAATCGGGAAGATAAAAGGGATAAGGATTATTACAGGGTCAAGAACTAGGACTAAAGGTAGGGACAAAGCTTCCTCCGGAAATAAGGGTAAATGGAGAAAACCAAGGCTCGCGTGGGCAGGGGCGCGTCCCTGAAATAGACGAACCCCACTGGGACAAGTGGGGAACATCTATCCGCTACCACTTTTTTATATGTTAAATTCCTAATTTTGTAGTTATTTTGTTAAGCTGCTAAGTATTATTATTTGTATCTCAACAATCTCTACTACGTACACATATTGTTTACCTAGCATCTTATAATACACACAATTAATTTCGCATCATTTATTTACAAATCGTCATCATTATTAATCCGCTATATCACACTTCAATATCAAAAATCAGCTAGGTCATTACCATATATTGTAACAATACGTAACGTCTGCCTCGTTCAAGCCCCACGTTGGGCTCGTCACTTTGTAACAAGACGAGACCTCTGCCTCTTTCAAGCCCCGCGATGGAAGCCACCTTGTAAGAGGACCCTTGTTTGTGGCTGTAATTTGTCTCAAGCCCCACTGTTTGGGCTAGCCACTTGGTCACCAGACCGCTGTATGCCGGTCGTTACAAAAGAATAAAATGTATACGGAAAATTCACTAATTATAGAATTTTCAAATAATAAAATAATTTTGTTTATGTTTATAGAGGTATGTATAAGAGATAAATCTGTTTTTTAAAAGGTTCTGGTAAAATTTTAATAACAGGTAGGTATTTATTGACCGTCGAGCACTTCTTGAAGATTTGCACCAAGTCTGGAGTTAAATAGATTAACTCCGGGTAATAATCGATTGGTGACTTTTCTGACTGGTCCTATATCTTGTTCAAAATAGAATATATTCTTCTCACTTAAGTCCTTCAGCCTTATAAATACCCTTAAATTACCCTGTGAAATAAGTACAGATACAAAATAATGGAAATATAAAGATTTATTGACAATTTTAAATAAATAATCGATATTTTATCGATGGAGAGCAATTATCGACTCTGTCTCGGGAATTATCGATTGTGTCATACAGAACAAAATTTATGATATTTAATATATTATAAGACAGGTTCTTTGAGCGATTAGAATTAATAGTCAGAGAAGGGTGACGAGAAAGTATAACATTAACAATTAACACAAATACAATAATTATTATTCAATAAAATTTAAATAATTCTAATATATAATGTGTATGATCGTTGTCGTACCATACGCAGACGATGACGTCACTGCCGGATAAAGAAAGCCGGCTCTGTAGAATTAAAAGATGGCCGCTACTAGTTCTGGCGTAGTTAATGTGAACTCGGCATGTCCCAAAATCACGACAAAATTACCTTCGTCAAGGTCTAAAATGTCCCCGCACTGGTGTAATATGTCTGTTAATCTATTTGGTGTATTCTGGTGAAGTGTTCTGTGTAAACTTGCGTTAGTTAGTTTATTTTCTATGTGTTCAACTTCTACGGTTAAGTTCTCAAGATTTTGGTTAGGATTTGCAGAATAAATCAGTTGAAATATAGTGTTTTACTTGTTTCTATCACTCGTATTATGTAGTTAAGTATTTGTTTTCACTATTGTCGTGAATGTATGAACAGCTTTAGCTTTAAAAAGTGTCTAAACCGTTTAACTCTCGTTCACTGATTTCAATGGCTAAACGCTAGTACCATCTTTCTCGATTTTTTAAAGAAACGTTCTTTTACACAACTGTCCAGCTTGATATTCAACAAAAGACTAATTAACTTGGTCATAAATCTTGCCCAGTTAATCCTTGAAAAAGTATTGTTAACATTTTTCGACTTCCCATACATATGATAAAATATTACATTATGTATGGAATTTATCTATTTTATTACTCACTTTTATGAATTATTAACCTTATTATTGGTTTAATCATCTCATTCCCTTTAAATTGATGTATTATAGTCCATATCTGTAGGTATTTTGTGGAAATTAACAAATTTCTTTACTTTATGGAAATATAGGCTCAAAATTGGATTTCCGTCTTTATACAAAATCCCCTCCATTTAAATATTATTAATACTATTATAATAAATTTTAATTAGTCATATTCCTCTTCCTTTCCTTAAATACATATAAATTACACCTTTGAACTGGTTTTTTGTGTTAATCTGTAAATTTGACATTGCTCTTTAAAATTAATTAATTTATATATTTTGACAATTTACAAAATGTTAAGGTATATTTCCTTATTATCATTTTAATTCATAGGATCATTCCTAGTAGTGGTTAATTGTGTTATCTTATATAAATCTTGGTAGTTTACAGGATTTATAAGTGAATTATACTATTTTATATTGGTTCTCTGATTTCACCAAATGGCCTAGATTTTAGAATTTTATATTTCTTTCTTTCTCAAACAATTTAAACTTAATTCCTCCTCTGACTTTACATAATTACAATTATATGAAAATAACATGATTTATAACTTATTGTGTTGTGTAGTAGTTAATTAACACTACATATTTAAAATAAATAATTATGAACATGGTTTAGCAATCTGCACAATTGAACATATTGCAGATATGGTTTAAACATATATCTTTTAACTATTTTTGAGCTAACATAGCATACCTATTAGAACATTATTACTGGTATGTAGGTTATTATTTATCAAACATAATTCTTTTTAAAACACATAACATAAATCTTATTTTCTAATAAACCTTACAAATACATTTATTTAACACATTGATTTTAGGACTGTGAAATAACAGTCTATTTAAACATGTTACACTTATTCATACTATATTAGTACCAGTCCTTTCTGGTTTAAACCATTATTATTGTGATCCCCTACATAAGTAAACATTAACTCCCATACTCTATTTATTATCATTTTTTACAAATGTCTTGTAAATAAAGATTTACATTAAAATAATAAAATACTGGAAACCTTCCATTTTATTATTTTATTATGCTGTTTATTATTAGATTTTAAAGTTGTGATATAGCATACTACTAAGTTATAGTATCACCAACTTTAAGTTTATTGCATTTTTAAAAAAAAAAAAACACTTACACAAATTCACTTTCACTGTTGGTTCTGATATTCTGAGTCTTATTATCTCAGACCAGACCTTTAGTAATCATGGACCGTTAAGACTAGTTTATTTTCTTTATTACACAATAGCTTTAGCCGGTGCACTTCTTATAACACTATACAGCACTTTAGTTTTCTCAATAATTATATTTTATAAGATTTTGGGTATGTTATACTTTCTTTTGCATAGTTTTTGTGGGTTTGGGATTGATAGTAGTTTATATAATAATAGGTTTTACTACGGTGTTTCTTTCATACTATTTCTTCCTCTTCTCCTGTCTTCCTTCTTGTCCTTCTTCTTATCTTCCTTCTGGTATTCATTCTTGTCCCTCTTCTAGTCTTCATTCTTGTCCCTTGTCTAGTCTTCACTCTTCTGTTCTTCCTTCCTCATTCTTGGGTAAACCAAGGTATACACACATCAATTTAGGAAGTTGCCTGGTTAGCGCATGCGCAATGAATGAGCGTCTCCCACCATACAGTCTGACTGTACGTGTGGTGTTGTTTACACGTACAGTCTGCAAGCATTCCAAAAGTTACTGAGTTGCTGTTGTGTTTTGTGTTTTGCAATCTGTGCTGTGGTTTTGTATTTTAATAGCTATCTTAGTGATTAGGTTTACCTTTCTGTGACGTTATTTAAAACTAATTTGTTTGTATTGTTTTTCGTCGCGATACATTTTATATCTTTCATTTTTGTTATTAGTGATTGCTTAACAATGTGTAAGTTGTCGGGAAAGGTGCTTAAAAGCCAAACTCGCGAAGTTATATACAATGTGATGGAGTTTATGAAGAAGGAAGCAGATCATGGAGGGTTTTTAATAGACTGTAAAAAAGTTAGAGAAAGAGTGTCGGCTTCAGTTGGTGTAAGTCGGATGACACTAGCGAGAATAAACCAGGAAGCGAAGAGGCAGAGAAGCGAAGGGCAACCATTATTTGAAACGCCAAATAAGAAAAGGAAGAGAAAAAGCCTGTGACAGATTTGGACGATTTTGATAAATCTGTTATACGCCGAATGATCAACGGCTTTTACCTCGTCGAAAAATGTCTACCTACACTACCAAAATTACATTCAAAATTAGTGAAAGATATAGGGTTTAATGGAGGGAAGACAAGTTTAAGGACAGTAATCAAACAGTTGGGTTTTAAATGGAAAAAGACGAGAAACAACAGACATGTACTTATTGAACAACAACACATAGCCTTCCACAGACACGAATATTTAAAAAACATTAGGAAATACAGAGAAGAAGGGTGACCAGTAGTTTACATGGATGAGACTTATATTCACTTGTCACATGTGAGCCAGAAATCGTGGGCAGACAATAACAATGATGGTGTCGCTATACCCCTCACTAAAGGAGCAAGACTTATAATAATTCATGCGGGAGGAGAGATGGGTTTTATTGAAAACTGCTTCACCATGTGGAAATCAAGTCTGTGTTCAGGAGACTATCACAGTTCAATGAACTTTGGAAACTACCAAAAGTGGTTGACAGAAAAATTAATACCAAACCTGCCAGAAAAAAGTGTACTTGTCATTGACAATGCACCATACCATAATGTGCAGTCAAAAAAGTGTCCAACCTCCGCTTCAACTAAAAGTAAAATGCAAGAGTGGCTTCGAAGTAACCGAATACCTTTCGATTGTGATATATCACATTATTGATATTTATCTTTCTCGATAATAGGTTACTGTTCACTATTTATTAACTGAATTCTTCGAGCGCCATCTTGTTACCAACTACGTATGAAAAAATATACGTACTTACCGTTTGTCTTGGGTCCTCGGGTTCTTTTTTGGCGAACAGGAGATCAGAATGGTTTATTTGCAATAACTCATTTAATTCACATTTAACTATCCAGATCAATATTATTTTATTAGATTCTCAAAAGAAACACCATTAAGTTATAAATTTTTCGGTCAAAATACAAAATTTCTTTTCTCCCTTATACCTATTAATTTTCGTAATTTAAGTGTGTTTAAGTATTCGTAAAAATGATCATTTTGCTTAAGCAGTTTTCAAACTAAGATATAATATAAATACAGACAATTCTCTACAACTAAGACATACCGAAAACCAGCGCTTACACACACACACACATAATCATTCCCCGATTTTAAGAGCTCATAATTAGAAAGTGTTAAAATTTTGAATATTTAACCATAGTTGAAGATTTGTGTTTTCTTTATATTATTGTAGGTTACTTAGCTGCTTTTTAAGTCCAGAAGAAGTCATGATTTTTTAAGTCCACGCACACGCGTTTGTTTTAATTAACACTCAGTTTTATATTTCCACCACGGTCATCATTCCAAGAAAACTGTTCCTTTTACTTGATTTAGATATGCTTTAAGTTACATTTGGTTGTATTTTCGGTCTTCACATTTTAGGTACGGGCCCGCACTTACTGCCGAAACTTTTATACAGACCACTCGCTAGTGGTGATGAAGTTGGACTGGGGCGAACTACTTGCGCTAATTTGTGAGGCGGCTGTTGTTCGCCAATTCTCATTGGTGTACATTTTGTATCCTTGCGCCAGTGGATTGTTTTTGGCTTGTTGACAAAACTGGTGACACACATTGTTATATAATTTGCTGACGCAACACATCGCCTGATGTCTGGTTGTGTAACGTGTTTACAGATCTTGTTACATAACGTGTTCGTCATTGTCCTTGAACTGAGTTTGGTACAGTTGCCGGTTATTAAAACTGTTTATATGAATATTATTAAACAAGTCTGTATTCATAAGGTTAACAGCAGTGCAGCCACGTTGCGATCGTTTCAAAATAACAAATTTACCCAAGTCTATAATTTCTGTCCCTATCACTCAACAAGGGATAAAGTTATTATTATTTATTTATAAAAAAAAATACAAATTATGTTATTTATTATCAATAAAATATAAACTTCTTTACATTGTCTCAGGTAGGCCCCAAAAATGCCCCGCTACAATACCCCCTCAATGAGATATTTTATGCCGAAGCATAAAAAATCTCATTGATACATTCATACTTGCTAGAGGGATCAGCCAGGATATGTCGCCACAACCCCCCGTACGGTTTCCAAAAAAAAAAATATTAATAATCAACTCACCCTTGGTCCGGTGACTGTGACTGCATCTGCATGACAATACTGGACTTCTCTCTCGAGATCCCAACACCGTAGAGTCAGACAGATACTCAACGCCCCTGCTCTGACGCGTAGGCCAGCTCAGGTCCGCCGCCACAGCATCACCAAACACTGAAACAACAAATCAAAATATTAAATAGTGGCCTTATACAACACCATATCCCCAACTGATCTGTTCCCCCCTAGCGGTGCTGGTTTGCGCTAAGAAGCACTGGTTTTGTTTTTACTCACTTATTACTAACATGTATATATCAGAATACCTAACATAACTTAACATAAGAAAACACAGTACATTAATAATTCATTTTAAAATAAACAACTTACAATTAAAATGTTACACACTTTACATCATTAAATTGACATATAAAATCAAAAAATTACTTTTAAACTTGATTTACTCTTATTAATTCGTTTCTCAAAATTACAAAAATTATTTATTTTATATTTTTTTTTTTTTTTTTTTTTTTTCAATTATGGCCATCATTATTCCATTTCATTACTTTGGGTGATTCTACGTTATTCATTATTTCATTATAATTTACTTCATCCATTTGGCATTTATTCATAATCTTACCCCTTTTATTACTCTAATGCTCCCTTACAAAATCTTTATCTAGTATGACACCCCACTATCAAAATTTTACTAACCCTTCTCTACCTCTAACTACTTACTATTTTAACTCCAATCGCCACCTTCTACACTTATATAAAAAAAAATACTCTCTAACCCTTTGTACATAGGATACGTGTTTCCTTCCCAAAACTCATTCCCTTATGTTGGTTCCTGGACTCACCCTAGGTAACCCTTTCCGGCGCCAATCGGTCCCTATCCCGTCCCAACCCTTGTTGCGGACTCCCCAAATACACTACCACTACTACAAAATTACCATCCCCAAAAAATCTCAATCTCATAACCTCACTACAATTACAACAAATTAACATCAACAAATAAACAATATATCGCTCCAAACTCTACATAAAATCTCCATTTCTACCGTGTCTCCACTTATACTTCTCAAATTCTATAACATTACATTAACTCAAAACAACATTGCATTATTTTCATTTCCACTATTACTTTAACTTTTACTTCGATTTGGACAAATCTATGTCCCACAAAATTCAACTTGAATTGACTCAAACATTTTATTCAAACAATTACTATCACCCACTTCTATCTTTTATAACCTATTGAAAATTTTACTTATTACAACTATTTTTCATTTTATTTTAAAATCTATAAACACATTGAAAACATAATATTATATTTTTATAATACTTATTCCTAACATACTAATGCAATCAACACAATAAGACATAATAACACAATATAAGAAGTATTTAGTGCATCTATTTTTTAAATTCAAACAAAATTATTGAGTAGCAAATCATCATTATTAATTAAAATATATCAAATTTTTAATACGTTATCCCCTTGGATAACCTCCCAGCCACACACACTATTTCAGAATTATGGAAGACTGGCGCCTTTTCGCTTCCACAGAGACTGTATATTTTGGAGCAGGTTTTTACCTCTCCGTGTCTCTGCTTCCGCTGTTAAGTTTAAAATTGTTGAACATCAACATGTTCTCGTTAATAATTATACACCCTTAAACGGATCTACCACCTGGCTCTGCTGTTCCTTCTCGAACAGAGTGGCAGCCGCTGTTCCATAAGTTGGTGATTCCCCTTTTATTACCCCCCATCAATTTCAAAATGCACCTTTACAACGATAACAGCTATGGCCAGTTATGGCAGCGCGCAATCGTAATGTGCCCCAACCATAGCTGTTAAAGCTAAACCAATTCCACGGTCAGGGTTCGGTGAGGCCGTGACCGCCCGAAAATTTGGGGAATCACAAGTAAAATTAAATTTACGAATTTATATTTAAATGACAATATTAATTTAGATGGGGTTTTAACCCACTTTATATGGAAGCTTAACCATTATTAACATAAAATATTAAATACAAAATCTACAACCTTCCCCCATAGCAGTTCCACACTACACTGTTATAAGACATCACATAACACAATACACAAATATACCTTGAACAAACAATTCTCTTTTAAATAATTTATATAAAATTTATAAACATTATTATTTAAAATTTTCATTAACTGTTTTTATTTATCATCATTATGAATTGATCCTGTGTTGCAATCAGATTTTCAAAAATTCTAAATTTATTATTAACACATATTTTTAATCATTATGTTCCACAAAATTCCACAAAATAAACCATTTAACATTTATTTATTTATTAATTATTATTAAATCAGAATCTCATTACACAATTTAATTACCTTATAAAATTCAAACACATAACATTCAATCACAATATCTAAACATCTCAACTTATTTAATTCATTTATTAAAATAACATATTTCAATTATTATCAACATTCTATAAATCATTAACTATTGTCTTCATAATTATTTTGTTATTTAATTAGAGTGCAAAAATATTAATAATATTATTATTATCAATACAACATTTTCTAAAACATATACACATTACTTATTTAACATTTCACAATACACACAAATGAATTTAATATTATTTACAAAATATGCGTCAAAACTGTTCAAGTGTATCTCACTTCATGTCCACATCTGCCATGTCAAACAACCATAAAGCAAAATGTTTAATTGTCTTTTATTGTCTTACAGTCTACCCTCCATCGTCCCAAATCAACCTTGGTTTTATATAACACTGTTGCTTTTTATTTACAAACAAATGGTTACTTTGTGTGTCATAACCAGAACAACCAACTTCACTCATTTTACCAGAATACTCATTAAACCAGTCTACGTTAGGTATTTTTGTTACGTCTCCGTCATTACATTCAGTCACTATCGGTCTAATTATTTTTATCAAATCATTGTAATCATTATTATTCAAATATATTTCTAAGCCTTTCCATTCATCATACTTTCTATTCAAATTATACAATTCTGTTACATACCATTCTCTATTTACCTCTCTCTCTTCATAACACCACATCACACTCTCACAATTATTCCGGACAGAGGGTACACAATTACTCCACAAAAATAAACACCTCAATTCATCTACCAATACGGGACTCTTGCCCTTCAACCACAACACTTGTGGACTCAATAAATCATCATAAACATCATAAATAATAAAGGGAAAATTTGCCCTCTGTCCCCACTCTACTACAACATTATTTTTTCTCTCTCTCTCTAACTCACTGACACACATTAACATTTCATAATCACTACCTTCCACCAACTCATCAGTACTCTCATTCTTTATATTTTCATCATTATTCTTCACCCCCACTATACTCTCAAAATTGTCTACTATTTCGTCATTTTTACATTTTGTCTTATTTAAAACATTGTTACCTAATTTCTCGAACTTCTGTTCTAACTTATTTAAACTGTTTCTTATTATTTCGTTAGTGCTTTCTAACTGTTTACTAATTTCTTGTATTTCATGTTTCAACTCTTTAAAACTATTCTTTTGAATATCTAACTTCTCATTGATTTCGTTTTTTTGTTCATTAAACAGCAATTTCATCATCTTGATTAAATCATTATCTTGTATCTCAGCCATTTTAAAAGATTTTATTATAATACTCTTTATATAATGTAATTCATCTCATACACACTAATTACCCTCACAATACTCATAAACACATAAACAAATAATGCACTACATACATAACCCTATCAAAACATAACCGCATACTTGCGTCTAATTTACGTACATACGTAAATACACATTCCAAACAACCATCCTGTTCTCCCCGTAGGCCTATATTTATATAATATAATTATATAAATTGTCCCTGTTCGGGCGCCAAATGTGATATATCACATTATTGATATTTATCTTTCTCGATAATAGGTTACTGTTCACTATTTATTAACTGAATTCTTCGAGCGCCATCTTGTTACCAACTACGTATGAAAAAATATACGTACTTACCGTTTGTCTTGGGTCCTCGGGTTCTTTTTTGGCGAACAGGAGATCAGAATGGTTTATTTGCAATAACTCATTTAATTCACATTTAACTATCCAGATCAATATTATTTTATTAGATTCTCAAAAGAAACACCATTAAGTTATAAATTTTTCGGTCAAAATACAAAATTTCTTTTCTCCCTTATACCTATTAATTTTCGTAATTTAAGTGTGTTTAAGTATTCGTAAAAATGATCATTTTGCTTAAGCAGTTTTCAAACTAAGATATAATATAAATACAGACAATTCTCTACAACTAAGACATACCGAAAACCAGCGCTTACACACACACACACATAATCATTCCCCGATTTTAAGAGCTCATAATTAGAAAGTGTTAAAATTTTGAATATTTAACCATAGTTGAAGATTTGTGTTTTCTTTATATTATTGTAGGTTACTTAGCTGCTTTTTAAGTCCAGAAGAAGTCATGATTTTTTAAGTCCACGCACACGCGTTTGTTTTAATTAACACTCAGTTTTATATTTCCACCACGGTCATCATTCCAAGAAAACTGTTCCTTTTACTTGATTTAGATATGCTTTAAGTTACATTTGGTTGTATTTTCGGTCTTCACATTTTAGGTACGGGCCCGCACTTACTGCCGAAACTTTTATACAGACCACTCGCTAGTGGTGATGAAGTTGGACTGGGGCGAACTACTTGCGCTAATTTGTGAGGCGGCTGTTGTTCGCCAATTCTCATTGGTGTACATTTTGTATCCTTGCGCCAGTGGATTGTTTTTGGCTTGTTGACAAAACTGGTGACACACATTGTTATATAATTTGCTGACGCAACACATCGCCTGATGTCTGGTTGTGTAACGTGTTTACAGATCTTGTTACATAACGTGTTCGTCATTGTCCTTGAACTGAGTTTGGTACAGTTGCCGGTTATTAAAACTGTTTATATGAATATTATTAAACAAGTCTGTATTCATAAGGTTAACAGCAGTGCAGCCACGTTGCGATCGTTTCAAAATAACAAATTTACCCAAGTCTATAATTTCTGTCCCTATCACTCAACAAGGGATAAAGTTATTATTATTTATTTATAAAAAAAAATACAAATTATGTTATTTATTATCAATAAAATATAAACTTCTTTACATTGTCTCAGGTAGGCCCCAAAAATGCCCCGCTACACGATGATTCGATGCTGAAGGTACAGTTACTGCAGTTGATTTCGTTACATAAACCAAGGATCAAAGAATATGTAATCGATTCGCTCCTTCAACAACACGGCCACACTGTATTGCGCTTACCTCCATACCATCCGGAGCTCAACCCAATAGAGCTTATTTGGGCCGAGGTGAAGAACTGGGTAGCAACCAACAACACAACGTTTACAATTGAAGACGTGAAGCAGCTAACAGTACAAAAATTCGGGGAAATCACCAGAGAATCCTGGCAAAAAAAATGTAACCATGTAAAAAAGGTTGAAGAAGACTACGTTACATCTCAACCACAAATAGAAAACGCTGTTGAAAATTTCATCATTCAACTTGGAGGGGAAACCAGTGACACAGATGAGGATGACGCCAGCGGATGTAGTCAAATGGACACGGACAGTGAAGAAACTCTATCAGGAATTGAAGACTTAATGTGAAGTGTGGTTTACCTGCTGTCATAGCTGTTAACTTAGTTGAAAATTTTTTTGGTACAAAAAAGTACATTACTATAAAAAAAGTCATATTACTATATGACTTGCACAGTAAAAATTTTATTATTTTCTATTTGAACAGTTAGCAATTATTTGTGACCATAGGACTGCATATTACTGATCGTCTACTGACATGAAACGAAAAGGAGCTCTGAAGATGACCCTTGGAATCATTAAAGGTAATTTGTATAAACATAATTCCATTTTTCATTTTTGTTGTCTTGTGTAGGGCCTACTTCTATAGTACGTAGTTCCAATGATCTATTTTACTGCATAAATAGGAGCAAGTGGGGTGAGGTGATGAATGGATTAATTTGATAATGTCGGCATATTTATAGGCCTACAATAATTTTACAATAATTTTCGGTATGCTTTGTTAGTGTTCTGTGTTTAATTTGTAGTACGTTAATGATTATAAATGTTGTTCTTTAGATCCAAAAACATTAAATAGAAAATAATTTGCATTACAAAATTTAGAAATTACAGTAGCACATAATTACCAGTAGTATTTGCATTTCGTTGTTTGGTTCTATTTTTAAAGGGACAGTGGATATTTTTCTTAAGAAATAAAAATATAAGGCATATTTGCTACCACCTGGGGGCTATGAGCGCACGAGTGTGCAATTTTTATATTTAAAACAGCTCTTAAATTATTGAAATTTAAACAAACACTGACACAAACAAAGCGTTCCGAACACTGCTTGCAGTAGTGACTGTACCAACTAGTACACGCGTACTCACATAATAGTGGGAAGTCTGTCAGCGGAGGGGAAATTTCCCCTCTGTGGGTTTCCAGCTACGTTGATGTATGTATACTTGGTGTTATCACGACTGAGGTTTAGTTTGGAGTATTTAATTTATTCACTGAACTGACTTTATTCTTCTATACAGGTTTCAGGGTATTGTTTTCTTCCTGTTCACAAACTTTATTCTTCCCTCTTCTTGGTTTTGGGATATTTTGGTATTCACCACTCTTTAATTGAGTCTCTTTTTTCTTGATATGGCCTTATATAACTGGTTTACTGCTCTGAGCTTCCTGGGTAACTTACTGATATTATACTATGAGTTGATGAGTTGCTTCGATACTTTCTTTGGTTTTTAAAACAGTGGTTTTTATATATAATGTAGTGAGGATTTTTATTTTATTGTGGTTCATTCCTCTGATTTATTTAAATGTCATTCAATATTATTATAACATTTGTTGGTGTAATTAAACTTTATGATTTCACATGACTTAAAATGTAGTGGATTTTCTGTCACGCTACAGAATGCCCTTCTCCAGAAGTAATTTTTTCCGACTATACTTGCTTTGTCTGAAACAATTGCTTATGATAATTATTCAAGGTTTGTTATTATTTTGGACTTCCTTCCATTTTATTATTTTCTTATTTATATTTGAGTTTATATCATTCTCACTTGATCTTCCTTGATAGTAATAGTCTTCTGAGTTTCATATTTATTATTTCATTTTTATATTTCTTCTTAGTATTTTCTCCTTGGGATATTTTCTCCCTATCGTTCCCTACTTTGTGAGCTGGTTCAGTTCAGAGAGGCACTGTACGCTACTTTCCTCTGCTGTCCAATACTTCACACATATTTGAGTACAGAGGCAAATCATCTCTGCTCAAAAAACATATTAATCCTGCTGGAATTATCATCAGACAGATTAAAAAAATTATTCAGAATAGTACACATTTGTTACTATTTAAAAAATATCTTTGGGATACTTCACTTATTACTTATTATACTTCTCAGAGATTTTAATATTTCTATCTCAGTTGTTCATCTGACTTATTATCTGGATGTTTCTTTCATTTGATATTATGGTAGGAAGCTCTTCTATTATTACATTTTTTCAACTTTTCTTATCATATAAATCTTTTGGTTATAAATTCTTTATTACCTTCTGGTTTTTTTATTATAATCTGCATTATTTATAGTAGCATATCTTTATGACATTTTTAGACTGTTTCATCGTTCTTAAAATTTCCACTTGTTCTATTTTCTAGAATTTTTTATAACTGTCATTATCATAATTGTCATTTAATTCATAAATCATTTTATATTAATTCGTTTAATTACATAAATTTTTGACATTATTTTCACATTATTCCGGTCATTGCTATTATGTTTGCAAATGATGTTTTTTTTTTTATTAATTTCATTATGAGGTCATATTTTCTCCTCATACCACTTAAAGTCGCATTCTCTCATAATTCCAAAGAAGTTGTTATACTTTATTCTATTCAATCACTCAAATCGTATTAAAGAATTTTTTCTTTTTTATTTCCTTCAACACCATTTTACGGAAAGGTTTTTACTCTTCATATTGAACTTAGACATGATTATACCGTCTAGAATTATTTGTTTTAATTCTAAATCTGTTTCCTCTTATTCATCCCATTATGATCCTTTGTTACCATGGTAATTATCTTCTATGCTTACCATAAATATGGTAGGAAATCTCATCAGAGTATCTCACCATAGTGTTTTATTTATAATTGGTTGGTAAGTTGTACTTATACTTGGTTTGGGAAACTTGATTTATTCATAATTCAAAATTCACTCTTCTTATATTATTCTGTGAAGTTTTCTCAAATAATTTGTATGTAAGGTGAGCTTACATGTGTTTTGGCTGGTTTTATTTCTCTAAACTCTCTTGGTATTATTGTCAAAATGTTTCTCTTCAAATAAATATTTAGTAAGCTGTCCTTATTTGTTTTTGACCTTAGATGGTTTTATTTCTAAATTCTCTCCTTCTTTATTATTATATTATAGCCATAAAGTTTTTCTTCAAATATTTGTTATGTAAAGTGGGCTTACATTTGTTTTTAGAATTTGGTTGGTTTACATTCAAAATTCTGTTTTATATATCTTCTTCCAAAATGTTCCTTCTCAAACAAATTGTAGGTAATTGCCTTACATTATGTTTTTAGAATTTAGGGGTTTTTTAACATTCGAAATTCTTCTTCTATCATTGCCATAAAATTTTCCTTCAAATATATTTTTTATTTTATGTAAGATGGGCTTACCTTTGTTTTTAGTATTTAGTTATTTATTTTAACTTCTTCTTATGCATATCTTCTTTTCAAATAATTTCCTTCAAATAATCTTTATGTAAGATTGGCTTACATGTATTTTAGAATTTTAGGGTTTTAATTCTAATTCTTCTGTATTCTTGCCATAAAATTTTCTAATAATTGTAGATAATATGTGCTTATATTTCTTTTTAGAATTTGGCTGTTTATTTCAAAATTCTTCTTGTTATTCTTCCTTCAAAATATGTTTCTCTTCAAATAAATTGTATGTAATTGGCTTACATTATGTTTAGAATTTTGAGGTTTTAAATTCTAATTCTTCTTATATTCTTGCCATAAAATTTTCTAATAATTGTAGATAATATGTGCTTATATTTCTTTTTAGAATTTGGCTGTTTTAAATTCTAACTTCTTTTATATTCTTGTCATATAGACTTTTCATAAATGATTGTAATAGTTTTCATAATTATATGGTAAACATATCATATTAGTTTCATAAATATTGTATGACTCTTTCCTTGTCTTTATTCAAACGTATTTCTTATTATTATTTTTTCTTTATACCCAGGTGGATGCTTTTTATTATAGTGCATTGTTGCTCATAGTTCCTTTATAAGTTGTAGTTTCTTAATTAGTTTTTTCTTAAATTCCCATTTTGGTTCTTTGTCCCTTCTTCTTCTCATTTTTCCTCAGTGGTAATTATTTTCATCTTCTTTGTGGTGGTTTTGCCGTTGTTGGTTATCATGACATCCATCCCTTTTACCACCTCATTATGTATCCGTATGGATCCTTATCAGATCCAAACTATTGCTCCTACGCGCCGGATAGTACCTCGGTTGGTCCCGTTCTAGGCTCCTCCGCCTTTCTTCGTATCTTCGGTAACTGCTTCGTCGATTGTGGTTGAATCCTCGCTGTCTTCCATCTGTGGCTTGTATGAAGTTCACTCTAGGGCGAGGATACCTATTATTATTAAAATTACCATTATTGGGACCCGCACAATTGGTATTATTATGGTAAGGACTATTACCATAATTTGGGCTTCTCTGACTATTTACGTTATTAGGGTAGGGATTGTGGTTACCCTGATAACCATCAGAGGGTCGGTTCGGGTTTTGATAATTTGGACCCGTATTATTATTATCATGGTAATTAGTATTGTTCCCATTATCATATTGTCTTATATTCCAATATGTCTCTGGTCCATATGCTGTATGACCTGAAAAATATCTGTGAGGGTCTTCATCTGGTTTATCAATTATTTGCTTCTCTGAATCCCCATAATCTGGTTCATCATCACATATCCATCCGGAAGGTATACATTTTTGTGTAATTGTACACTGGAACTGTCCTGGATGGCACACTAATGGAACACACTCTGGTGATTCACCAGTGCCATCATCACTGTCTGATAAGATGTTATATTTCCATCTTTCTGAAATACACTGTTTAGTTCCGCACTGGAACTGATCTAGTCCACATGTAGTATTCCGTTTACCTCTGGTCCTTCCCCATTGGTAGACTACTGTTTTGTGGTAAATTATTTCTGAGATTACCTTGAATCTCCTTCCGAAATTTCTGTAATTACTGATTTCTTCATGGTCGGTAATTGGAATATTATTGACATCCATTAAACCATGGTTCATCATTTCTATTTCTTCCTTGGTTTTCCTTAATTTCCTTGGAAGCGTTGTCCTCCTTTCCCTTGGTTCTACTTCCATATCTGTAGTATTTTCTTTATTCCCGTTAGTTTTCTTCTCAGGCAATACTACAACTGGATCCTCTGTTTTGTCATTTGGTATTTCTTCTGGTTCTGGTTGGCTATCTTCCTGCGTTTTATTATTTATTACTTCTTCTGATTCTGGTTGGCTATCATTTTTTATTTCTTCGGTCTTCTCCTTTCTTAATTCTTCTCCCTTTAATCTGTCCTTTCTCATTTCTTTAATGTGCTCATCCATTTTCTTGCACATGGATTTCATTTGTCCCATTATTTGTTGAAACATCTCCGTTATCTTATCCATCTTCTCTTCTTCTGTAAGTTTTACCATTTTGATTTAACGTTGTTGCCCTTCTCCTGACTGGATAACCGCTGCCAGGCTTATCTATTCAAGCCCTCTAAGTTGGACGCCACTTTGTAACAATACGTAACGTCTGCCTCGTTCAAGCCCCACGTTGGGCTCGTCACTTTGTAACAAGACGAGACGTCTGCCTCTTTCAAGCCCCGCGATGGAAGCCACCTTGTAAGAGGACCCTTGTTTGTGGCTGTAATTTGTCTCAAGCCCCACTGTTTGGGCTAGCCACTTGGTCACCAGACCGCTGTATGCCGGTCGTTACAAAAGAATAAAATGTATACGGAAAATTCACTAATTATAGAATTTTCAAATAATAAAATAATTTTGTTTATGTTTATAGAGGTATGTATAAGAGATAAATCTGTTTTTTAAAAGGTTCTGGTAAAATTTTAATAACAGGTAGGTATTTATTGACCGTCGAGCACTTCTTGAAGATTTGCACCAAGTCTGGAGTTAAATAGATTAACTCCGGGTAATAATCGATTGGTGACTTTTCTGACTGGTCCTATATCTTGTTCAAAATAGAATATATTCTTCTCACTTAAGTCCTTCAGCCTTATAAATACCCTTAAATTACCCTGTGAAATAAGTACAGATACAAAATAATGGAAATATAAAGATTTATTGACAATTTTAAATAAATAATCGATATTTTATCGATGGAGAGCAATTATCGACTCTGTCTCGGGAATTATCGATTGTGTCATACAGAACAAAATTTATGATATTTAATATATTATAAGACAGGTTCTTTGAGCGATTAGAATTAATAGTCAGAGAAGGGTGACGAGAAAGTATAACATTAACAATTAACACAAATACAATAATTATTATTCAATAAAATTTAAATAATTCTAATATATAATGTGTATGATCGTTGTCGTACCATACGCAGACGATGACGTCACTGCCGGATAAAGAAAGCCGGCTCTGTAGAATTAAAAGATGGCCGCTACTAGTTCTGGCGTAGTTAATGTGAACTCGGCATGTCCCAAAATCACGACAAAATTACCTTCGTCAAGGTCTAAAATGTCCCCGCACTGGTGTAATATGTCTGTTAATCTATTTGGTGTATTCTGGTGAAGTGTTCTGTGTAAACTTGCGTTAGTTAGTTTATTTTCTATGTGTTCAACTTCTACGGTTAAGTTCTCAAGATTTTGGTTAGGATTTGCAGAATAAATCAGTTGAAATATAGTGTTTTACTTGTTTCTATCACTCGTATTATGTAGTTAAGTATTTGTTTTCACTATTGTCGTGAATGTATGAACAGCTTTAGCTTTAAAAAGTGTCTAAACCGTTTAACTCTCGTTCACTGATTTCAATGGCTAAACGCTAGTACCATCTTTCTCGATTTTTTAAAGAAACGTTCTTTTACACAACTGTCCAGCTTGATATTCAACAAAAGACTAATTAACTTGGTCATAAATCTTGCCCAGTTAATCCTTGAAAAAGTATTGTTAACATTTTTCGACTTCCCATACATATGATAAAATATTACATTATGTATGGAATTTATCTATTTTATTACTCACTTTTATGAATTATTAACCTTATTATTGGTTTAATCATCTCATTCCCTTTAAATTGATGTATTATAGTCCATATCTGTAGGTATTTTGTGGAAATTAACAAATTTCTTTACTTTATGGAAATATAGGCTCAAAATTGGATTTCCGTCTTTATACAAGATCCCCTCCATTTAAATATTATTAATACTATTATAATAAATTTTAATTAGTCATATTCCTCTTCCTTTCCTTAAATACGTATAAATTACACCTTTGAACTGGTTTTTTGTGTTAATCTGTAAATTTGACATTGCTCTTTAAAATTAATTAATTTATATATTTTGACAATTTACAAAATGTTAAGGTATATTTCCTTATTATCATTTTAATTCATAGGATCATTCCTAGTAGTGGTTAATTGTGTTATCTTATATAAATCTTGGTAGTTTACAGGATTTATAAGTGAATTATACTATTTTATATTGGTTCTCTGATTTCACCAAATGGCCTAGATTTTAGAATTTTATATTTCTTTCTTTCTCAAACAATTTAAACTTAATTCCTCCTCTGACTTTACATAATTACAATTATATGAAAATAACATGATTTATAACTTATTGTGTTGTGTAGTAGTTAATTAACACTGCATATTTAAAATAAATAATTATGAACATGGTTTAGCAATCTGCACAATTGAACATATTGCAGATATGGTTTAAACATATATCTTTTAACTATTTTTGAGCTAACATAGCATACCTATTAGAACATTATTACTGGTATGTAGGTTATTATTTATCAAACATAATTCTTTTTAAAACACATAACATAAATCTTATTTTCTAATAAACCTTACAAATACATTTATTTAACACATTGATTTTAGGACTGTGAAATAACAGTCTATTTAAACATGTTACACTTATTCATACTATATTAGTACCAGTCCTTTCTGGTTTAAACCATTATTATTGTGATCCCCTACATAAGTAAACATTAACTCCCATACTCTATTTATTATCATTTTTTACAAATGTCTTGTAAATAAAGATTTACATTAAAATAATAAAATACTGGAAACCTTCCATTTTATTATTTTATTATGCTATTTATTATTAGATTTTAAAGTTGTGATATAGCATACTACTAAGTTATAGTATCACCAACTTTAAGTTTATTGCATTTTTTAAAAAAAAACAACACTTACACAAATTCACTTTCACTGTTGGTTCTGATATTCTGAGTCTTATTATCTCAGACCAGACCTTTAGTAATCATGGACCGTTAAGACTAGTTTATTTTCTTTATTACACAATAGCTTTAGCCGGTGCACTTCTTATAACGCTATACAGCACTTTAGTTTTCTCAATAATTATATTTTATAAGATTTTGGGTATGTTATACTTTCTTTTGCATAGTTTTTGTGGGTTTGGGATTGATAGTAGTTTATATAATAATAGGTTTTACTATGGTGTTTCTTTCATACTATTTCTTCCTCTTCTCCTGTCTTCCTTCTTGTCCTTCTTCGTATCTTCCTTCTGGTATTCATTCTTGTCCCTCTTCTAGTCTTCATTCTTGTCCCTCGTCTAGTCTTCACTCTTCTGTTCTTCCTTCCTCATTCTTGGGTAAACCAAGGTACTTGGTGTTATCACGACTGAGGTTTAGTTTGGAGTATTTAATTTATTCACTGAACTGACTTTATTCTTCTATACAGGTTTCAGGGTATTGTTTTCTTCCTGTTCACAAACTTTATTCTTCCCTCTTCTTGGTTTTGGGATATTTTTGTATTCACCACTCTTTAATTGAGTCTCTTTTTTCTTGATATGGCCTTATATAACTGGTTTACTGCTCTGAGCTTCCTGGGTAACTTACTGATATTATACTATGAGTTGATGAGTTGCTTCGATAATTTATTTGGTTTTTAAAACAGTGGTTTTTATATATAATGTAGTGAGGATTTTTATTTTATTGTGGTTCATTCCTCTGATTTATTTAAATGTCATTCAATATTATTATAACATTTGTTGGTGTAATTAAACTTTATGATTTCACATGACTTAAAATGTAGTGGATTTTCTGTCACGCTACAATATTAACATATTTAAAATTGTTCATTTATGAATTTCAACCTCTATCGTCAAAAATTAGTCGGGGTTTCACATAACAATTTTCAATTTTATTGACACATATATGGCTATTTTGTGTGTCAATACCATGCAAATCAAATTCATCCGTTTTATCACAATAATCATGAACCAAGTCAACATAATGTATTTCTGTCAAGTCTCCATCAGTAATATTCATTATCAAGTCAGTTATAGTATCAGTTACATTTTCTTCATAACGTAAATTATTATTATTTAAACTTGTATCATCAAAATAATCTTCACTCTCTCTTTTAACAGGTAAGTACTTCAAGTTATTTAACATCTCTTTCAACTCATTATAATTTCTCATTAGTTTATATAATTCTATCTCTTTATCGACACACAACTCTCCATCTAAATCTCTCCCATCATAACACCATCTCATACTTTCAACATCATTCCACACAGAGGGTACTAATTTATACAACAAAGGGATATAACTTAAATCTTCCATTAAATAGGGTCTCTTGCCCTCCAACAATAACAATTTTGAACACTCTGGTTCATCACAAATAAGGGGAAAATTTACCCCCTGCCCTACACATTCATCTACTCTCTCTTTCCATTCTTTTTCTAATTCAACAACACTAATTATTACTTCATTACAACTTATCATTTTCTCACTCTCACTTACTGTTTCACTATCTATTTTCGACGTATCACTTTCTGATACCACCCTTTCAATCACATTACCATTTTCAATATCATTGTTCTTACTCTCTACTACCACACTGTTAATTATATTCTCATTTTCGACATTATTATCTTCATTTGTTAAATTCTTACTATCATTATTATTTTTACTTTTACTCTGTTCTACTACTGACTCTACTATTTTCTCAATGTCTCGTTTCAATTCATTACAAATATTTTCGCATTTTGTTTTTACCTCATCAATGTCAAATTTGAGTGCATTAAATTTACAATTAAATTCGCTTTTGATTTCATCAAAACGATTATTTAATTCACTACTTTGTCTGTCTAATTTTATGTCATTATGGTCAAAACGTTTATTTAATTCGTTAAATTGGTTATTCTGTACGTCAAATTTGGTGTCAAAATTACTATTCATTCTCTCAAATTGACTAAGCATGATACTCATCATATCGTTATCGGACCTATTACATTTTGTGGAGATCGGGGTTATCTGTACCCCCGAATCTTCAGTTACATTATTCTGGTCACTTAAATTTAGCTCTGCTTTCTCTTGACTCGCACTTGGAGTCGAATGTAACTCAAACTTACTTATATCTGACTCATCAAAAATTTCGACACTCGTCGTTTCATTTACGTTATTTTCGTGATCTGACATTTTTATAATTGATTAAATTAAATTAAAGAAATTAATTAACTAAATAATGTAATTACTTAAATTTTGTAATGTAACGTTATTTTGCTACGCTAACCTAAAACATGTTTGTATCTTTGTAGATGTGGAATTTAATTAATTAATTATAATTCGTCCCTGTTCGGGCGCCATTTGTGCTACTCTAATCGAATTGAAATTTTTAATTATCAAATTATAATAATAAATCTCCCACCTACCTGCAAAGACTCGGGTTCCAGGGATTCGATCACATGTACGCTAGATACAAACGTGTTTCATAGGTTAGTGAAATAAGTGACTCGACTCATCGTTAGGAAGAGAAATAATAATTTTAATGATCAACTATGGCATTTATACTTTTTCTCCAAAAATAGATTTTTTACATATTTCAAATGTGGTGCAACTCAGGCTCCTTACTTAGACTGAACTTACTCACTATAGCTTACCTTATCATTGATAATTACATAACTTCATTTACACACAAATACGGAACAGCCCAGCATTGCACACTCACTACTCACATTCCATTATACAACCCCAATTACCCGATTAAATGCATAATTTTAGATCACTACCGGCAACGCGTTCTTCCGTGACCTCGTGGCCAGCCCGCGGTAGGTCGAAAACGTCTCAAAAAAGGACGAAACTGAATCACAAATTTGGATGTTATTGTTCTACCAACTCTCCTCCCATCCTGTCACTGGTTTTCAAAAATGACTACTTCACTCTCATTATCAAATACTGATGAAATTATATGAGCATATTTAGCTCGCGTGTCGGCGCCGACACAGTCAGTGACGAACTGGGCATATGCTTTTTCTGAGCAGGCGGAACAGCGTGTTCACAGCCACCTGCTTTGCGTCGTCGTTCATGCTTAGTTGTTGAGGCATATTCCGTTTATACATGGAATATGGGAGTTATATTCAGGATACCAGAGCACGATATTGGCGTCTGCTCTATTGACGTCACTAGCAGTGGGCGTGGTTTAACGGCACTTCCGGAAGGTCTGTGAAAAGACGGTGAATACTTTTGCGCTTTGGCCATCTTGAGTTTTTACCAGCGCGTGGGTTGGCGCCCATGCTTGGTGTACGCATGGGTGAGCTCCGCCACACTCTCGCACAGTTCTTGGAAAAACTAGGGTGGCAAATTCCTCGGTTACTGATTTCACCACACTGCTGAGTCTTGCCCCCGTCCCAAACTGTTCAGTCTACACGTGCTCTTTCGCAACCGGAATAACGTTGTCGCATAATACAATTTCACAACATTTTATCAGACTCCCGCACAAAATGAAATAAATAAAATGTAATACCCCATACTGTAAAAAATGAAATGACCCAAAATTGACCTGCTACAATGAAACAAATCGCAATCAAAATCAACAAGTACTGACGGCCCTCATCACGTCCAAAATCTGTCTGAGCTCCAGGGTATGCCCAAGTGAAATCGATCAGCTCTCATTCATTTTAAAACCCATCAATCACATGCTTATAACCCCTTTCCAAAATCTATCTTACACTCAACATCACAAAATAATTACTTAAACACTAACACATATTAAATCATTTTAAACTTCATCAACCCCTTATTCATTTTATAAAATCGTTACATTACCATTAACTTTTCTTGCAACACTTGGATTCCAATTAAAAATAATTTGAAATAATTTGCAAGTCCCAACACCAGCTGACATGCCTGTAGCCACACCAAGTTTCATTTAAGAAAATAAATGCAAGTCCCCAGATTCTAAAACTTCCAAAGTTAAAAAAAAATAAGGCAGAAATAATATCTACTACATACCTAGAATCATAACCACGCTCTGATCTACCATTTGAAACCTTCCTTTTTATTTTATAAGTTTTTTTTTTTTTGTAAAGGGGAGAGACATATTTAGAACTAGGTGGTGAACCTAGAGGAAGCAAAAGTGTGCAAGGCCCAATTACAATTACAGACATGTCCCCCCAGGTGAATGACAGGACTTGCAAATGAAAAAGTCTATTAACCAACAAGCGTATACTTTATTAAGCCTGCAAATCTTACATGAGATGACAAGTTATAGATTGAACAAGAGCAAAATTAACTGCGGGATTATATATATATATCAATTAATATTCTTAATGGCATAAAATGTGAGTGAATTGAATATTAACATAAATTGCAATCCTGCCACATTATGTGTAAGTTAATGGTTGCAATAATATTATTCACAAAATAGCAAATCACTAATCCATAAGTGTTGCATAGACTTCAAATAGGCTAGCCTTTTAGTAACTTAGTAAGCACATTTATGATCTTTTAATTTATAACATATTCCCCCAGCAAAATATATAAAGATTACACACACAAGCACATACACAACATAAATGACACAACATCCCTCATTTCAGTACTAAATCCCTCATAAAACCCATTTCAACTAGAGTAAATGAATGCACAACTATATATATGTATAAATATAATTAACAAGGTAATAAGATAAATCACAGCTACGAAGCATTAATATGCCTTGGTAATTAGCACCAGAGAATGTGAGTGCCCGCCTCCAACTAAACCAGAGACTCAACATACTAATCAACCCTCACTTTAATCATAAAAGCAATAAGAATATGTGACCAGGAAAATAGTTTCACAACTTAAAACATCAGACAGCCCCCTTTACGTGACTAAAATTCTGCCATGACCTTATGACATGAAAGCACAAAATAACTAACTCTCTAATGGCTTTAATTGGGTTAAAAAAAAAAAATAGAACTTAAAGCCGACTGCGGATATGAGTGTGTGTGTAATTTTCTTACACATTATAAGCAGATATAATAGATTTCATTAGGTCTAATTGTGTAATGTTCACACATGCAGTCACAGAACTGAACATAAGAGTTTGTGCAAAAGTTTAACGGTTAAAACTTCATGAGTGAGCTTCTGGGAGATTCCGTGCATTCACAATGTCGTTGAGATAGAATTAGATAATTAGAATGTTCCCACCTGGATCGTCCGGTGCACTTAAGCCATACTGTGGCTGATCAGTAGTGTCTCGGTTGTACTACGAAGTCCTGGGGCAGCGTAGCATTAGAAGTGTGTCTGAACGGTAGATCTCGACTGACGGCAATCGTGGCTAAAGGATCTTCTCTGCCAGGAGGGTGGACAGTTGGTCGTCACACCCGACACCCATCTCGCCCTTGTTCGAGCACCTGCGACATGCAATGAGTTGTATAGGGTGTCATAAGGAAATGATCTCGCCACATATGCCGTCCGCATTAAATTTCTAACACAAACTTTAAAACATCAACAGCCCCCACACACACATCGCCACTAATTCGTATTAATCAGTATTGAACTCCCCAGCTGTGACTTATTTCACTCATCTACCAATTACGTTTTAAGTATTTCGTTGAGAATGTTCAAATTAATTAACTGAGTATTTCATAATTATTAATGACACAAAACAACAACAGCTGAGTGCAAGATGCATTATCATTTTCTGTACTGAAGTCAATTTGACCCGCAACATTTATATTCATATTAAGTTAATCTTTAATTGCGTTAACGCCGAAATTGAAAACTGATATACACGCACACACACAAGTATAGTTTATAATAGAAGCTGAAACACAAAAATATTTGGGGTTAAAATATTTTTAGAACCCGTCAGCTTGTACATACCTGGAGCGGAACTTTATTCAGCCAACCATAGAGAAAGTCGACGAAGTCCTGAACTGAAGAGTGCCGCCAGTCGAGAGCAGATGACCAGTTGAGGGTTCAAATAAAAATGAGACAGATTCAATGTGTCTGTCTACCCAAGAAAACTTCTCTGATGCAGGAATGTACAAAAACAGCTGGGCGCGCCAACTGAATATCATAGTTACACAGCAACAGTGTGCATAGCCAGACGGCGACGAGATGCCGTGGCCGCGCGTGACGTCAAAGCCGCTCGTTTTAAAAACACTTCGCCTACGATGCCGAACCCAGTACGGCACAACATTAAAGAACCAATTTGATGATACACTTCGCCCTGAATCTTAAACATTGATTCAAAATTGCGACTATCCTGATTCTGAACGATTTTTGTTGCTCCAAATGATGTCATTTGGAAGCAAGAATTGAATTTACGAATTTTACGCAAAAACTATTTTGATTGAGGTGTGGCTCCAGCCAATAGTGTTTTCAGTGGTTCTGGTGGCGATTTCAGTGGTGGCAGTACAACTTTTCCAGACGTGCAGCAGAAACCGGCCGATTCACCTTTGTATTTGAATGCATGGCAGTGTTGGCATTCTTTGTCCAAAGCGCCGATGACAATTTGTGAATGTGACGAATAGTCGATGTCCGACTCATATTCGAACGCAAGGCGGAGAAATAATGCACGTGTCAATGCGCGATGTACTTGCAGGCGCTGTCGTTCATGTGCTCTGTGTGCGTTGGTGGCTCGTTGACGCGCCTGTCTTTGTCTCAATGCATTAGCTCGAAGGCGTTCGTTGAGTTGCTCTTGACTTTCATTTGCACGTGTGTTTGCAACCTGGTCTCTTAAATTTACATTGTCCGTCAATTGATCTTCTGCCGTTCTATTTAACCGACGGGTCCGGACTATTAGTGAATTCCGTGTACGTCGACCAATATTTCCTCCTCGTCCACGAAGACGTGGCATTGTTCTGTAATAAACACACAACACATAAATATAAGTAACTTATATTTGAATTTTATGGATGTTATAATTTGTTGAACAAACTTACATGTTGTTTATCTTCGATGAACCGTTTAACACTCCGTAAATTTTATAGAATCATCGACACAAATAAGCACTGAAAATGAAAAGTTGCAGGTTAGATTGATTGTCATTGAATGCACATGTATATAATTGAAATTCATGGAAGATCATGTAAGATATTCACTTGAACACTGCACCTTACACATTTGCACAAGGTATGTGTTTAAGTACACTTAAAACGTTATTTCAATATGTTTTGTCGATGAATAATACACTCAATATGCACGCAATTGTGATACATGGAATATCGAAACACAGCGAACAGAATTTGAAATGTCAAAACATCGTCAATTATTCATGAACTTATGGTTTTTTCATTTTAAAAAATATTGGGGGGGGGGTGAAATTTTGTGGTTATATGTTCTGATATGCGAAAAATCTTAAAAAAATAAAAAAAAATTTCCTGGAACCCGATCGCAGCACCACCTACCACGTCCAATTGTGAATCTAAACCAAGTACACTTAAAACGTTAATTCAATATGTTTTGTCGATGAATAATACACTCAATATGCACGCAATTGTGATACATGCAATATCGAAACACAGCGAACAGAATTTGAAATGTCAAAACAACGTCAATTATTCATGAACTTATGGTTTTTTCATTTTAAAAAATATTGGGGGGGGAGTGAAATTTTGTGGTTATATGTTCTGATATGCGAAAAATCTTAAAAAAATAAAAAAAAATTTCCTGGAACCCGATCTCAGCACCACCTACCAGGTCCAATTGTGAATCTAAACCAAGTACACTTAAAACTTAATTCAATATGTTTTGTTGATGAATAATACACTCAATATGCACGCAATTGTGATACATGCAATATCGAAACACAGCGAACAGAATTTGAAATGTCAAAACAACGTCAATTATTCATGAACTTATGGTTTTTTCATTTTAAAAAATATTGGGGGGGGGGGTGAAATTTTGTGGTTATATGTTCTGATATGCGAAAAATCTTAAAGAAATAAAAAAAAATTTCGTCAAAAAATAAAAAAAAAAAATTCCTGGAACCCGATCGCAGCGCCACCTACCGGGTCCAATTGTGAATCTAAACCATCCAGGGACCCACTCAAACATACACAAAATGTGACTTATGGCTTTTTATCGTTTAATTCGTTATCATTAAAATTGTATTTTTATATGTACTAGTAAATATCACTTTTAACATCGGGCGCCATGTTGTACAAAATAACATTACATAAATTTACGTTTCGGGCCAGAGGTCGTGCAACACGAACTAGTTTTGTGAAATAGATTACCTGAAATAAAACATACACAAAATACCATATAATATTACTTTTATTAGTATTGAACTTGTATTTTAATACATATTGAAAAAACGATTAGACCCACATATTACGGCATGGGCGTTTTAAAAATAAATTTACCCTCCAAAATCATAACATGTAATATAAAATGTGTTATTATGTAATATTAGATAATTATGTAAATATAGATATACATATCTTTATATATTGGTGCGCAGCAAACCCAGCACTTAGAAATTACCCACTCGCACACTCTCTCTCTCTCTCTCTCTCTCTCTCTCTCTCTCTCTCTCTCTCTCTCTCTCTCTCTCTCTCTCTCTCTCTCTCTGGTACAATTCAATTGTTTAAATGAGCTCATATTAAAATTTAAGATTTTGATTAAAATTGGTCATTGATTATTGAATTTTGATTTTGATAAATAAAATGTTTGGAACGTTCTCACCCAATATTGTAGCTGTTGTTTTACGAACTTCGCGTGCCGCGAGTTCGTCGATATTTTACCGGTCACATTTCTGAAGTTCAAGATTCACTGTAGTTTAAATAGTTGTTTAACCACTTATAGTGGTTTAAAAGTTAAAATTCACTTATTAGTGAACGAGTTGCCGTTCGTGAACGGTTGGCCGGCCGGCTGCGATCACTGTTGCTGATGAAATGACCCCGAGTCTTTGTTACATCTTTCCGAGGTGGGGTGAATCTACGTCACTCGCTCTTTGTTAAGTTGTTGACAGCATCATGTTGTTGACAAAAACAAATTCTTGGCCGCTGACATCATCAAGGATCGTCACTTTTATCGCAACAAATGACATACTGTTTTTTGTGATGCTTCACGTTTTTTGCTACGATTCGGTCAAAATCCTGGCAAATATTATACAGTCCACTCACGATATATTCATACAGGTTATTTAATGTTTGTTTAATTATGACCAAACTAAGGAATACAATATTTATGGTTTTATATACCATATTTAGGGTAATTACAAATTGTACCATAATTGTACCATTACAAAACCCCCTCAATGAAAGATTGTGTGTCGAAGCACAAAAACTTTCATTGACCCTTTCATACTTCCTAAAGGGATCAGCCAGGATAAGTCGCCACAACCCCCTTACAATTTTATATAAAAAAATAACTCACCCTTGGTCTGATGATGATGACTGTACCTTTATGACCTTACTGGACCTCTCCTTCGAGATCCCAACACCATAAGGCCACTTAGGCTCTTAACGCCCCTGCTCTGACGCGCTGGCCAGCTCAGGACCGCTGTCATATCACCAAACACTGAAACAATAAATGATAAATATTAAAATAGTGGCTTGGTAAATCACTCTATCCTCAACTGATCTGGTTCCCCTTAGCTAGGTGCTGGTTTGTGCTAATAAGCACTGGGTTGGCTTGATATATAATTAAAATTTAGTTATAAAAATTATCCTACTAAAAACGTAACTCTCAAGGATTATAAAGAATTTCCTTTCTCCATATTGACAAATCCTGAATTTATAAATTGTTTCGATTTCTATCGATAATATTTATCTCCTTCTATTTTATAATTATTGTAATTATAAAATAAACACATTGATATAAAAAGAATTAAAGTCTAATTGAAAATATGAAAATTCCACTATAAATCTCCCAAACATGGAGAAAAACAAATTATCTTGATATAAAAGAATTAATAAATCTGTATGGTATTATTTATTTATAAATCTTATTGAATGGTTAGATTAAAATTATTATTATTCTTATTATTATTATTAACAGGTAATAATCTGGCGCTGTTAATAATATTTATCCCTTTGTACACATTACTTCCATACATCATGTTAAAAATTTTATAACATAAATACATAATACATTTTACATAATAATACACATTGATACATTTAATACATTGAAATAATTTATTCATTTTTACTCTTGATTAAGATTTGCCTTATAAGATATGCACTAACATTTACATGATTTATTTGAAGTTGCATTTAAGTTAAAAAATTACAATTGCAGTTAATTCATTAATTAGACATCAATTTATTTATGATAATTATAAAATTCATTTTAAATTTATTATTGCATTCTTATAATTTTATACTTTAATTATTATTACTTCATTATTCATTTTTCATTACCTCTATACTCTGAATTTTCTACCTACCTAACTACCTAACCTTTCACCTTCTAATCATTGTTTAGTCTGGATACCTCCTGTATTCACTATATTCATTTTATTTTTACTCACCTTCTTCTAACTGACCACCAAATTTACCTATCATGACACCAGTATCTCAATTATAAACACCATTACTAATTTCATTTAAATCCTATGGCACCGCTCGTCTTTGCAATGGGTTGGGTGTTCCCTAACTGGCTATATACATTTTTAATCTTTTGCCCTTCCAAAATTCGGCAAACACTCCCTTAAAATTATGCTATTACCTGCCACAACACTATTGGTTGGCTACTCCTTATCACCTCACCCCCACTATAGAATTCATCAACAACAAATATATGTTTATACCTTTACTTAAACACCTCTACAAATAATCACTAACTACTGTGTCCCTAAATATCTAATAATTCTCTTTGTATTATTTACTTCAAAATTCTTAACTATCTAACTCCATTTTCATTAATTAAATAACTCACCTGCCTTTATCTATACCCAGGCTCTATCCCTGTTTACACTTACTGTAATCATTGACCATTGTCTTATAAAATTCATCTCTCACCTACTCATAACAATACCTCTCAAAATTCAAATATATATATTTTCTTATTTAAATATTATCATTCATAAGGAATTACCTTCATTACCAATTAAGTAATAATTTAACTTCATTAATAGAAACTTTTATGACTATTAATAATTTACTTCTGTTATAAAGTACAGCTTTCTTTTGTACTGTTTTAATTAAGTAATAAAGAATGATTACTCTTCAATTGTTATTCAATTGTAAAAAAAAATATTATTATTAAACATGTTAATTATTAAAATACATAATAATACATACTGGTGTACATAAAATATACCTGCAATAATACATCAAAATTACATAAATACATTGATATATAAATACATTTAAAACAATGAAAATATACACTCCAACTCATTATTTTGTTATTTATCAAACTCAGTCCATAGCAGTCCAATTCAATACCACTGTTCACATATATATTTAATGTTCATTACACAATGGAAACACTCTATCCACCATCGTTGAACAACATTCTTATCTTAGGTCTATTTAATTTATTATTTAATGAATAGATTTTATTATTAGAAACATTATATTCATATTCATCTATAAAACTGTTATCAAACAAATATTTCAAGTCACGATCGAGTAGGGTTCCGTTTATCTCAGTAATATCATATGTCATTAATCGGTTATTTATTGTATAATTATCTTCATAATTATCTACCACAGGTAAGTACTTAATACCCTTATCATCATTATTTATTGTTATCTCAATTTCATTATTTTAAGGTACGTATTCCTTATTTTCATCTACCTTATCTAACCATAACCTTTCTAACAATTGTCTGTAATTTCTGTTTACTTTAAATATTTCTATTACTCTCTTACTCTCACAATATCTCTATACTTTCTTTCTTAATACATTTCTCTCCATAACACCAAATTACACTTTCTCTCTCCAAATATGCAGGGGTCCCTATCTTAAAATTATTGCACCTCTTATTAGGTACACAAAAACACCAAGAAACTTTATTTGTAGACCTTTCATCTCCCAAATATAAATTGAAGGAACTCTTATCCTTATAAAAATTACGCGAAGACTTTTCTTCACCCCCTAACACAACATCAAAAGAAAATTCTACCCCCTGCACTCCTTGTACAAAAATACTTTCTCCAAACTCTCTTTCTGACTCAATACACTCAAACACTTCATTTTCACTCATAATACTTTCATTATCATTTTCTAACACCACATTCTTACTACTTGTAATATTCTTACTATCTGTACACTCATTATTTGAGTTATCATTTTTAAATACGTTATTATTCAGTACTGCATTTTGCTGGGTACTACTATTTACCTTCTGGCTTTCTAATTGACTTACTAATTGACTTAAATTCTCATCTAGTTTTCTGATTACCTTGTCAACCTTCTTAACCAGATTATCATGACCTATTTTGATCTCATTTTTAAGTTCATTGAATTTGATATCAAAACTATCAAACTTGTCACTTTGTTTATCAAATTTGTTATTAAAACTACTTTGAATCTCTTTAATTTCGCTATTCTGCTCATCTAGCTTTTTGTCAAAATTATCAAATTTATTTAATAAGAGCTGTATCATAGCAGCAGTACCATCTGGTTTGCTATCTGACATTGTTGAAATGGACGTAGAGACCCTCTCTGCCTCTACACATACAACAGATACAGGTGTATCTGCTTCGTCAATCTGACTAATCGGAGTTGGCCGAACATCCATTTCACTAGTTAAGTTTACCTCTGCGGTACTGGTTTCTATTGCAATATTATCCTTATTACTCATATTGTATTATTTTATGTTACTAAAACATATTTATTTATAACCTAAAATTTTAACCTTACCTTGCGCACGCTTTGCGTACTATAACGCTATTATCTCAGGTAATCATTTCACATACCGGTAGGTGTACTCTACATAAAATTTCATTTTATGTCGAGTCCATGTTCGGCACGCACCAATTGTGACTTATGTCCCTGTTCGGGTGCCAATTGTGACTTATGGCTTTTTATCGTTTAATTCGTTATCATTAAAATTGTATTTTTATATGTACTAGTAAATATCACTTTTAACATCGGGCGCCATGTTGTACAAAATAACATTACATAAATTTACGTTTCGGGCCAGAGGTCGTGCAACACGAACTAGTTTTGTGAAATAGATTACCTGAAATAAAACATACACAAAATACCATATAATATTACTTTTATTAGTATTGAACTTGTATTTTAATACATATTGAAAAAACGATTAGACCCACATATTACGCCATGGGCGTTTTAAAAATAAATTTACCCTCCAAAATCATAACATGTAATATAAAATGTGTTATTATGTAATATTAGATAATTATGTAAATATAGATATACAGTCGACTCCCTCTAATCCGGACACCTCGGGACCGGATCCCTGTCCGGATTAAAAAATTTCCGGACCATCCGGCGGTTTTTTACTTATGTAAATTACAACCTGTAATAGCGTATCTATATTTATAAATCACATTTTAAGACAATTTTCAAGTGTACGGAACACAATTTTAGGTTCATAAAATTGTCCCAAACGAATAAACTTAAACCTAAAACTAATGAAAAACTTGGCTTTGCAATACCTGTATTAAAAGAAATCTGTTATTTTCTTCTGCTTCTTTACTTCAACTGTTTTCTTGAAGGCATAATCACGCCACTTCCTTAGAAACATAACATCCACAGCTGATGCGCCAGGCTGTTGTTCGACGTAGGTAGTTGCCAGTTCCAGTGCTGCCCTACCCTCTGCATGAGTCAAAATTCCCACGCCATTTCCCGCTTCACTATCACCTTCGTCGTCGTCTTCTTCTTTTTCTTCCTCTTGACGAAGGACTACATCGACGATTTCGTCATCATTCAGGATTTCATTAGCCAGTTCATCATCAGCTCGCGAAATCCATTCCACAACGTCATTCTCATTAATACTAGCAGAATCAGGCAGCCGTTGTAAATCCTTTAAAATTGAGTGGTTGTCATCAGGTTCAGCCCTATTGTATTTGGGTTGTCTTCTTGTCTCTTCTCAACGAGAGTTTCAACATCTGGCCACAATTTTCTCCAGGATTTGGTAAACGTAGATGATGGGATTTCATCATACGATTTAGCAGCGATATAAATGACGTCCTTAATGTTAATTGTCTTGAGCGTCTGGATGAGACCTGCATTGTCATTACCATCCATCTTATCCAAAATTTCTGAAAGAAGCTTCCTCCGGTATTTTCTCTTAAAGCATTCGATTACACCCTGGTCCATGGGCTGTGCGATACTTGTTACATTTGGAGGCATATATAAAAGCTTGATGTCATTGTAACTATCACATTCGAGACCTTCCTCTGGATGCGTAGGGGCATTATCAAGCACAAGAACTGCTTTTACTGGCAATTTCAAGGATGTCAAATGTTCTTTTACAGACGGAACAAATTGAGCCACGAACCACTCCTTAAACAAATAAGAATCCATCCAGGCAGACTTTTGTGACCTGTAATACACTGGAAGGGAAGACATGTTTAAGTTTTTGAATACTCTGGGTTTGGCCGACTTTCCAATCACAAATAGCGGCATCTTGTGTGTCCCAGTTGCGTTTGAGCATAGTGCAACAGTGATCCTTTCTTTATTTACTTTAAAGCCTGAAGCAGACTTTTCTTGAGGAGTGGCAAAGGTTTTATTAGGCAAAAGTTTATAGTTAAGCCCGGTCTCATCGATATTGTACACTTGTTCTGGGGTTAGTTTTTCACGCTCAATGATACGCTTCAATTTTTCAGAAAAATCATTAGCTGCCGGTTGGTCTGCTGAAAGCTTCTGCCCGCAAACTCCAAGGAAATGCACTCCATGCCGTTTTTTCCATCTCGTTAGCCACCCATCGCTTGCCGAGAAGTTTCCTTTTTCCCCAAGTTTTGAATGAAGAATGACGGCTTTTTCTTTCAAAATCGGCCCATTTATAGGAGTCCCTCTTCTACGTTCCTGCATGAACCACAACCATAATGCGTCATCAACAAGTTCATGGTGTGGTTTTTTCAAGGTAGATCGAGTAGAAAGGACGGATTCGATTTCAATTTGCATACAAAAATCCTCGATCGATTTTCTGTTTTTCCGCCAATCATAAACTGTGCTTTTCCCTACATTAAACTCCGTACAAATACTTTGCACTGATTCACCCTTATCTAAACGTTGTAAAATATTAAGTCTGTCTTGCATTTTAACCGTATTATGCTTCCGTTTTTCACTCATTTTTGAGAATTTTACTGTCAAATAATCAGAGTTACTGAAATACAATTTCACCTAACAAATAAACTCACTTATAATAACATATGTAACTCACATTGAAAATTATTAAAACACACAACAATATCAGTAGTAATTAGTAAAAACAGCTACAGTACACTGTATGACGATCCGGAGCAAACGCAATCGTAAGCCGAACTGAGGATCTTTGTTTACATGTAGGCCGGAAATAAACAGACACGCTCAATCCTGTCGTTTTCGGCCGTGAGAAACCCGGCGCGCGCTGATGACTCATTTCCAAGAAGTAGTCCGGACCATCCAGCGTCCGAACCATCGGAGTCCGAACGAGAGGGAGTCGACTGTAATATCATTAAATTGACATTCCTTTAAACTAACTGTATCATCTGTTACATACAAAAAACACAACACAAATACTATGATATAACACTGTGCCTAAAACATAAAACATGCACATTTTACAAAACAAATTCTATACTAATTAGTTAGTCCTTTGTCAGCTAATTTACTCATTATTCTGACATTGTCTATGTCATATTTACTATTTATATGGGTTTCAACATCCGTATACTTACTGATGTCTGACTTACAAAAATTACAATAAAATGAACACTGTTGCTCTACCTCACCACACAGTTCTAATAATCTTGTTACATTTACTGTTTATCTGGGTTTTACTCTTGTTATAAATGTTATTGTGACCATGTTATAATTTGTTGTTTACTGGACAACCCTATGAACTCTATATGTGACAATTATTTGTATGGTTCATGTATCTATAATCAGGTGTATTTATATTTTCATTACATCAATTAACTTAATTATTTAATAATATTTGTTTTACATGATTTTACATGTTTGGGCCTATTATCCCTCACTTTGTATTTTGATTATCTGGATATAATGATACATTAATTGAAACCATTTGTTTCTTTATAGTCCTGGTTCATAAACCGGTTGTCTTTATAATTCTTTGTTTGGTCATTACTGAAAGTTCATGTCATAGTTGGGGTTAAAGGTGTTTAGCATCACTTAGCCTAAATCATTAATTTGGGTACGGTCAGTTGTCTTACTAGTCAGTCTAAAATTATTAGTCGTTCCTCTTCACTATCATCTTGGAAGATATTGTTCTCCTTGTCAGCTTCTTAACCAAAGTCTTCATTAAATCAGGTACGATATTATGTTGTTCCAAATGTAATGTTACAGTATTTAGTAAGGTTAATTATCATAGTATTTTAAAAACAAAAGATAACAAAGATAC
This sequence comes from Magicicada septendecula, assembly GCA_034769895.1. Taxonomy (NCBI): domain Eukaryota; kingdom Metazoa; phylum Arthropoda; class Insecta; order Hemiptera; family Cicadidae; genus Magicicada; species Magicicada septendecula. The sequence continues at coordinate 15,085,715 of CM068374.1, forward strand.
TGTCATTTGTAGAAGTAGAAAAAGGGGGCGATTTTCGATGAATAAAATAAGTATGCATTTTAGACAGTAGAAAATGTGTTAGCGTCATTTTCACACATATCAAATCCAAATAATCCTTTTTGCAGCAGTTTCGTCTGAACGACCCTTGGAATAAAAACCCGAAGGTAAGAGATAATTATAATGTAATTAATTGAGAAGTTTCAAAATTATTAATTATTTTTAACCATACCTCAACAATTATAAATACAAATTTTTTAAATCAAAAACAAATACTATTCCTTATATCCATAGTAACAAAAACCATTTTGGTTATATTAACATTACATTTAAAATTTATAGGGATATTTAAAATTTATGTGTGAAAATTACAGGTTTAAACAACACATTTTTAAAACATACCAGAGGAGAATTCATCTACTTACAACATGGTATAGTATATTTTTAAATATTTATTAATTTATTTAGTCTCTCTAATAAATATATCTTGTAAATCAGCCACCAACTGATAAACATAACTTTCAGTACATTTTATGTACTGAAGATAATTAATCTGTCAAACTGTTTAATATTCAGTATAAAAACATCATTGCTGAACTTCACTACTTTACTCTTATCTTCTTAACTTAGTATAATTCTTGGATTTCGTTGTCCATGACGTGTCCGTTACTTAACTAAATAACACTATTACATTAACGACTCGGAACACTAGGTTTTTTATAAGTAAAAGCATAAAGTTTTACCTTACAACCTGAACCGGTTGAACTAGACACTCTAATTATGTAAGGTGGGCTTACATGTGTTTTAGAATTTGGCTGATTTTAATTTCTAAATTCTTTTTTATATTATCTTTCCATAAATAATTGTCATAGTTTTCATAATTATGTGGTAAACATATCATATTAGTTTCTACAATTACATCCATTTTCTTGCTCAATTGTAGGAGCATTCCATTATCTTATCCATTCGTTATTGTGTAAGTTCTGCCATTTTGATTTATCGTTGTTGCCCTTCTTCCTGACTGGATAACCGCTGCCAAGCTTATCTTATCGAGCCCTCTAAGTTGAACGCCACTTTGTAAGCAGACCCTGTATGCCGGTCCTTACAAAAATAAAATAGTAGAGAAAAATTTTATAAAAAATAAAATTTTCAATAAAAAAAAATTTTGTTTATGTTAATCAATGTTTGTAAATAAGAATTACATTAAAATAATAAAATACTGGAAATCTTCCATTTTATTATTTTATTATGCTGTTTATTATTGGATATTAAAGTTGTTATATTGCATACTGATAAGTCATAGTATCACTAACTTTAAGTTTATTGCATTTCTAAAAAACACTTACACAAATTCACTTTCACTGTTGGTTCTGATATTTTGAGTCTTATTATCTCAGACCAGACCTTTAGTAATCATGGACTGTTAAGACTTGTTTATTTTCTTATCACACAATAGCTTTAGTCGGTTCACTTCTTATAATACTATACAGCACTTTAGTTTTCTAAATAATTACATTTTTATAGGATTTTGGGTATGTTATACTTTCTTTTGAATCGTTTTTGTGGGTTTGGGGTTGATGGCAGTTAATTATAATAATAGGTTTTACAACGGTGTTTCTTTCATACTATTTCTTCCTCTCCTCCTGTCTTCTTTCTTCCTTCTTGTCCTTCTTCTAGTCTTCATTCTTCTGGTCTTCCTTCTTCATTCTTGGGTAAACCAAGGTACTTTGTGTTATCTCGACTGATGTTTAGTTTGGAGCATCTAATTTATTTACTGACACGGACCTTGTTCTTCTCTAAAGGTTTCAGGGTATTGTTTTCTTCCTGATCACAAACTTTATTCTTCCTTCTTCTTGTTTTTGGGGTATTTTGGTGTTCACCACTCTTAAACTGATTCTCTTTCTTCTTGATATGGTGTTATTTAATTTGTTTACTGCTCCTAACTTCCTGGGTAAATTACTGATCTTATAATATGAGTTGCTTTCAATACTTTCTTTGATATTTAAACAGTGGTTTTTATATAATGTAATGCGGATTTTTATTTTATCGTGGTTCATTCCTTTGATTTCATTAAATCTCATTCAATATTATTTTAACATATGTGGTGTAATTAAATTTTATGATTTTATATGACTTAATAAGTAGTGGATTTTCTGTCACGCTACAATAGTTGCATCCATGGATTGGTATACATAAGCAATTCAGAAAGAAGCCAAAAAGAGCGGAGATTGCTGACTTTGCTTTAACGGTCCACAATTCCAGCTAGCAGTTTTTACTTCTGCAACAAAAAATATAATAAAAAGTTATGTTACAAAGTTAACTTGTTATTTCATTATAACAAAATTTTAAAAATATTTTTGAAACAAATGTAGATTTTTTTAATAAATTCAACTGTTCAGAACAGATTATTTCCATTCCTGTGTCTCACAGGGTCGACAGTGATAACCTTGTTTGATGTGCGTTATGCAATGTTCAGAGAACAGTGCAGTGTGCTCTACATGACATAATTATACCCTTAACATCATAAAGCCATGGTGTGCAGCACCTTGTGGCAGAAAAGGTCAAAAGTACAGCTGGGGACTAAGCTCCTCTCCATACTGAACAAAATAACTCTTCTTAACAAAATAAATTTTATTTGTTATTTATAATTTTATTTAATAACATTTTTTTAATTTCTGTTTTCTTTTCTCACTCACACACATCCACACCACTGCCTTCTTAATACACATTTTCCATTGCCTTTTGGTGCGGGATTTTGAATTAGTAGTACACGGGTCACGTACTGTTATAATGCTGACTGAAAATCATAAACCTACTGGAGGCCTGTTGCATTAGAGGTAAATTAAATAATGTTATCTTTCATTTCAAATAACATCTAACTTAATGGCAATTATAATTTTACTCTAATTTCTAGATACCACCAATTATGAGGATTGCGGCTATACATAATTTGTGCATTAGACATGTACACAGAAGGAACCCGACGAAAGCTGTAGGCGAGAATAAATGTGCCGAAAAGTGTCGGACATACAACATACCACAAATACCAACGCCTATAGAAAGAAGAAATGTTTGCAGCGATTGGAAACCGGAAATTAATGATACAAGCACATCAACCGCGATGGTTTGTGCACGAAGGCTTTGGGAGAAGAAAGCGATTCAACGCAAATTTGTCTTCATGACAAGTGAAGAGACCGAGACAGAAAAAAAAAAAAAATAATGTCAAAATAACTTTTCTTAACAAAATAAATTTTATTTGTTATTTATAATTTTATTTAATAACATTTTTTTAATTTCTGTTTTCTTTTGTCACTCACACACACCCACACCACTGCCTTCTTAATACACATTTTCCATTGCCTTTTGGTGCGGGATTTTGAATTAGTAGTACACGGGTCACGTACTGTTATAATGCTGACTGAAAATCATAAACCTACTGGAGGGCTGTTGCATTAGAGGTAAATTAAATAATGTTATCTTTCATTTCAAATAACATCTAACTTAATGGCAATTATAATTTTACTATAATTTCTAGATACCACCGGTTCTGAGACTTGCTGCTACACGTCAATGTGAAGCTATACATAGTTCGTGCATTAGACGTGTACACAGACTGAACCCGAAGAAAGCTATAGTGTAACGTATCTCCGCGTTACAAATCCAGGGAACCCATCTTAACTGACCTCTTGTCAATTATATAGGCTGCCTACGTTGTAACGAAATGTATTCACACTTATTAATTGAACAAATTACTTACTAACTGTGTAAGGAAACAAGGGAGGGTATTTTATTGATTTACGCACTCATTATAGGTGTGTGACAAGAAGACTTCTCTTTATTTGACAACATTTACTGACAAATCCCATGACATCACTAATTAAATAATTAAAGTTATTTCAATGCTTTCATCAAAATTTGGGATCAAATTGATTCTATATAGCTATACCTCGGATCCGGGTTAACTTTCTGTACTTTGTAGTTAAGACTTTTTAATTATACTCAATTCATGATATTAGCTTGCAAGACTTCTTTAACCATTTGAAGAATGGTACTATTACTTGAAATGATACTACGATACATTAACATATAAACCGTTACAACGTATGATATTTGAGTAGTTACAATAAAACCTTTAGATTTACTCTTTTAATGTTTACATAAAATTAATAGTCTTTGAAAAGTCTCTTTTAAAGTTGTGTAGTGTAACAAATATTAGAAACCCTCGATAGACAGGCTATTGAGTCACCTTTAGAATGGAATGTAGAAACCTCGTCGTGGGGTGTCCGTCTTGGGAATCCTTGAATGCGCCGTCATCATCTCGGTCAGGTCTTCGTCGATAAGGTGTCGAGTGTTCACAGAGTATATTGAAGTTTCTACGGTGTAATTATATGTAGATTCTCGGCTGTCCTGATCTGCATCTTCTGTCGGTATATGAGTGTTTATAAAGTTCTGGTAGATCACATCTTCAGGAATGATGTTGAAAGTGTAGTTACTTCTTGAAGCGAGTAGTCCTCTTGTTTAACACCATTTTTGTGTATTGTGCTACATATTATGTCCTTTTGGTATCACACATTTATATTAATTGATACATAACACACGCTTTTAGTAGCAATATCTCATATACAATATTTAAGTTAAAACAAAAGAATTAGCGACATTGTGTCAGAGCGTTTGCTCGCACGTCTGCACTGCATGAAGTCAACATTGTGAGAGAGCGTCCTTTTGCTCGCTTCGACAGGTACCTAACAAAGGGAGAGGGGCAACTACTCCGCGAGAATATAGTTCCTAACTATATTTAAGTTAACTATTTTAATTACAAAAACTATACCTTAATAAACATACATAATTTAAGTAAGTTACTTTAGCGACTATCTGTGTCTTCAGATTTTTAATTATTAACATTAGGTTTTTTTTTATCTTATTCTAAATTACAGACGACTCGGAAGACATGTCGAGTCCGGAATCAACAGGTCACCGCCTGATAACAGCAAAGGGTTAAATACGACAATAATAACTTTTACAATTTGCCTTTTTATTAATGTTTCTTTGAACATATTAATTACTTCTTCCTCTCATACTGAGTACAAACAGGGGTTTTAGGTATTATAGTGAGATTTAAATGGCTTAATCGCTCGCGAACTTAATTTTTAAATTTTTTTTTTTATTTTAAGATTCATGTTACAATTTAAATTGTATGATTGATGTCAGTGTGTGTAATTTCTTTCACATAGTTGGACACTTTACAAAGTTGTCCACATAGTTATTTCACATAGTTACAACACAATATACTTTATATATTCTCATTAACTACCTTTTTTTTTACATACTATTCACACTTAATATTTACATAATTAAAACACAAAACTATTTCTTATCTCTATCACTTAAATCTACTACCGGTTTTTTTGTTTGTCTTACTCTCTCTCTATCGAGTAATTTTCTAAATCCTTGCTATTTAGAATTCTATCTTGTCTTCACTGAGTCCTAGATAACTCATCTAGTCAATGAGTATTAGTTCTCCTCTAGTTAACTAGTATTCATTAATGTATGCTTCGCAGGGCTGGAATTTAGGTTGATCAGGCCTCATTTCCAAACTCTACATTTTACATTTTCCACGGTTTCAGAAATATAATTTTCTTCACTGCCTAGTATTCCCTTTTCTATTTTGGGTTATACTATTCCGTCTCTTCTTCTTATATAACTTTAGCTGCGAAATATGCGTTCTCCGCACATATTTCTGAGTTACAGGTTCGCACAGGGCTACTGTAACGGGAGTTGGGTACTTCTGGATTTGGTAAGGGCCACACCATCTGAATGATAGTTTAGAGGTGGTCTTATCAATCGCACTACTAGTGGGGTGAGTCTTGTACATTACTAAGTCACCTAATTGGTACCTAATTGAATTGCTATTATTACCTTTCTCGTGGTATCTTCTGGATTTTTCTAAGTTTGCTCTTAAATTAGAGCGGGCTTTATTCCATATTCGCTTTATCTGCTTATCCGTTATTTGCGGAGGCAGCAGATCGTGTATATTCCATCTTGTGGACAAAGGGTGGTTTGGTCGGTACTTGTATAGTAACTCGAACGGGGTCGACTTGTGACCTTCGTGATTAGCTGAATTAAAAGCGTATTGAATCCAGGATAGGTTTTGGTCCCACGACGTGTGATCGTTCGCATGATAGGCGATTAGCGCAGATTTGAGGTTTCGTAGATACCTTTCAGCAATATTGCCTTGCGGTCGATACTCTGTAGTGGTTATATGGTCTATCCCTAACTTGAAACACATATTCTTAAATTCTTTCGCTTTAAACTGTGGACCGTTATCAGATACTATCCGTACTGGAGTACCGTAGTCTTTAAATAGTCTTTCCTGCAATATTTTAACAGTCGTCGATGCTAATGCTCGTCGCATGGGATACATCCAAACAAATTTGGTGAACGAATCTACACAGATCAGTAACATTGTATTACCTGATTTGGATCGGGGATATGGACCTGAGAAATCTAGATAAAGTTTAGAAAAAGGGGTCTTAGGGATTTCTGAAATCAGTTGGCTTACTTGAGTACAGTCGACTCCCTCTAATCCGGACACCTCGGGACCGGATCCCTGTCCGGATTAAAAAATTTCCGGACCATCTGGCGGTTTTTTACTTATGTAAATTACAACCTGTAATAGCGTATCTATATTTATAAATCACATTTTAAGACAATTTTCAAGTGTACGGAACACAATTTTAGGTTCATAAAATTGTCCCAAGAATTTTCGAGTCTTATTACACAACGCATAGTGTACTATGTACTAAAGTTTCTTAAGTTTAATAGTGGAAAATGTAATTAATTGTAACTGTAATGTATCTTTACAATGTGAATAAGGCGAATTCTGTTTCGTCGTTTCTAATAATAAACGTACAAGAAATAATTTATTGGCTTAATGGAGGAATAGCGATTAAGCCTTGTAACTACAAGGAATAGCGATTCCTTGTAACTACAGTAAGTGCGAGATTGAAGAATAAGACAGACGGCGAGAAATATGGTTAAGAGATTGTCCAGTCAAAGAAGTATGCCCACTATTGTCAAAATTGTATATATTTTTTGTAATTTATTTTAAGTCGTTATTTATGATTTAATAATGCATTTGTTATTACAGGTTTACATCTGACAGTGGATGCTACTGGTTATGACGTATATAATCAAAATATAATCTTTTATATAATTTTGCTTAAGGGAACTTAACAATAATAATATTTTCATAAGAGAAAGATAACGTGAATTGTTACGAAAAAGATACACACATATTTACTTTCTTAGTTCATATGAAAACAAGTCTTTTGCTTTTGCGAAACATATACAGTAAGCCCACAGTCAAAGCAATGTTTTTCATAACGATTTCATTTACACTGTTACACACAGAGAAGCACTCAAACGCGACTCGCCAGCACACATATAAGGCCCCCCCCACACACACACACAATAAAATTGTCCCAAACGAATAAACTTAAACCTAAAACTAATGAAAAACTTGGCTTTGCAATATTAAAAGAAATCTGTTATTTTCTTCTGCTTCTTTACTTCAACTGTTTTCTTGAAGGCATAATCACGCCACTTCCTTAGAAACATAACATCCACAGCTGATGCGCCAGGCTGTTGTTCGACGTAGGTAGTTGCCAGTTCCAGTGCTGCCCTACCCTCTGCATGAGTCAAAATTCCCACGCCATTTCCCGCTTCACTATCACCTTCGTCGTCATCTTCTTCTTTTTCTTCCTCTTGACGAAGGACTACATCGACGATTTCGTCATCATTCAGGATTTCATTAGCCAGTTCATCATCAGCTCGCGAAATCCATTCCACAACGTCAATCTCATTAATACTAGCAGAATCAGGCAGCCGTTGTAAATCCTTTAAAATTGAGTGGTTGTCATCAGGTTCAGTTGCATGAATATTTAACCCTATTGTATTTGGGTTGTCTTCTTGTCTCTTCTCAACGAGAGTTTCAACATCTGGCCACAATTTTCTCCAGGATTTGGTAAACGTAGATGATGGGATTTCATCATACGATTTAGCAGCGATATAAATGACGTACTTAATGTTAATTGTCTTGAGCGTCTGGATGAGACCTGCATTGTCATTACCATCCATCTTATCCAAAATTTCTGAAAGAAGCTTCCTCCGGTATTTTCTCTTAAAGCATTCGATTACACCCTGGTCCATGGGCTGTGCGATACTTGTTACATTTGGAGGCATATATAAAAGCTTGATGTCACTGTAACTATCACATTCGAGACCTTCCTCTGGATGCGTAGGGGCATTATCAAGCACAAGAACTGCTTTTACTGGCAATTTCAAGGATGTCAAATGTTCTTTTACAGACGGAACAAATTGAGCCACGAACCACTCCTTAAACAAATAAGAATCCATCCAGGCAGACTTTTGTGACCTGTAATACACTGGAAGGGAAGACATGTTTAAGTTTTTGAATACTCTGGGTTTGGCCGACTTTCCAATCACAAATAGCGGCATCTTGTGTGTCCCAGTTGCGTTTGAGCATAGTGCAACAGTGATCCTTTCTTTATTTACTTTAAAGCCTGAAGCAGACTTTTCTTGAGGAGTGGCAAAGGTTTTATTAGGCAAAAGTTTATAGTTAAGCCCGGTCTCATCGATATTGTACACTTGTTCTGGGGTTAGTTTTTCACGCTCAATGATACGCTTCAATTTTTCAGAAAAATCATTAGCTGCCGGTTGGTCTGCTGAAAGCTTCTGCCCGCAAACTCCAAGGAAATGCACTCCATGCCGTTTTTTCCATCTCGTTAGCCACCCATCGCTTGCCGAGAAGTTTCCTTTTTCCCCAAGTTTTGAATGAAGAATGACGGCTTTTTCTTTCAAAATCGGCCCATTTATAGGAGTCCCTCTTCTACGTTCCTGCATGAACCACAACCATAATGCGTCATCAACAAGTTCATGGTGTGGTTTTTTCAAGGTAGATCGAGTAGAAAGGACGGATTCGATTTCAATTTGCATACAAAAATCCTCGATCGATTTTCTGTTTTTCCGCCAATCATAAACTGTGCTTTTCCCTACATTAAACTCCGTACAAATACTTTGCACTGATTCACCCTTATCTAAACGTTGTAAAATATTAAGTCTGTCTTGCATTTTAACCGTATTATGCTTCCGTTTTTCACTCATTTTTGAGAATTTTACTGTCAAATAATCAGAGTTACTGAAACTACAATTTCACCTAACAAATAAACTCACTTATAATAACATATGTAACTCACATTGAAAATTATTAAAACGCACAACAATATCAGTAGTAATTAGTAAAAACGGCTACAGTACACTGTATGACGATCCGGAGCAAACGCAATCGTAAGCCGAACTGAGAATCTTTGTTTACATGTAGGCCGGAAATAAACAGACACGCTCAATCCTGTTGTTTTCGGCCGTGAGAAACCCGGCGCGCGCTGATGACTCATTTCCAAGAAGTAGTCCGGACCATCCGGCGTCCGAACCATCGGAGTCCGAACGAGAGGGAGTCGACTGTAATATCATTAAATTGACATTTCTTTAAACTAACTGTATCATCTGTTACATATACAAAAAACACAACACAAATACTATGATATAACACTGTGCCTAAAACATAAAACATGCACATTTTACAAAACAAATTCTATACTAATTAGTTAGTCCTTTGTCAGCTAATTTACTCATTATTCTGACATTGTCTATGTCATATTTACTATTTATATGGGTTTCAACATCCGTATACTTACTGATGTCTGACTTACAAAAATTACAATAAAATGAACACTGTTGCTCTACCTCACCACACAGTTCTAATAATCTTGTTACATTTACTGTTTATCTGGGTTTTACTCTTGTTATAAATGTTATTGTGACCATGTTATAATTTGTTGTTTACTGGACAACCCTATGAACTCTATATGTGACAATTATTTGTATGGTTCATGTATCTATAATCAGGTGTATTTATATTTTCATTACATCAATTAACTTAATTATTTAATAATATTTCTTTTACATGATTTTACATGTTTGGGTCTATTATCCCTCACTTTGTATTTTGATTATCTGGATATAATGATACATTAATTGAAACCATTTGTTTCTTTATAGTCCTGGTTCATAAACCGTTTGTCTTTATAATTCTTTGTTTGGTCATTACTGAAAGTTCATGTCATAGTTGGGGTTAAAGGTGTTTAGCATCACTTAGCCTAAATCATTAATTTGGGTACGGTCAGTTGTCTTACTAGTCAGTCTAAAATTATTAGTCGTTCCTCTTCACTATCATCTTGGAAGGTATTGTTCTCCTTGTCAGCTTCTTAACCAAAGTCTTCATTAAATCAGGTACGATATTATGTTGTTCCAAATGTAGTGTTACAGTATTTAGTAAGGTTAATTATCATAGTATTTTAAAAACAAAAGATAACAAAGATACTGTCATTTGTAGAAGTAGAAAAAGGGGGCGATTTTCGATGAATAAAATAAGTATGCATTTTAGACAGTAGAAAATGTGTTAGCGTCATTTTCACACATATCAAATCCAAATAATCCTTTTTGCAGCAGTTTCGTCTGAACGACCCTTGGAATAAAAACCCGAAGGTAAGAGATAATTATAATGTAATTAATTGAGAAGTTTCAAAATTATTAATTATTTTTAACCATACCTCAACAATTATAAATACAAATTTTTTAAATCAAAAACAAATACTATTCCTTATATCCATAGTAACAAAAACCATTTTGGTTATATTAACATTACATTTAAAATTTATAGGGATATTTAAAATTTATGTGTGAAAATTACAGGTTTAAACAACACATTTTTAAAACATACCAGAGGAGAATTCATCTACTTACAACATGGTATAGTATATTTTTAAATATTTATTAATTTATTTAGTCTCTCTAATAAATATATCTTGTAAATCAGCCACCAACTGATAAACATAACTTTCAGTACATTTTATGTACTGAAGATAATTAATCTGTCAAACTGTTTAATATTCAGTATAAAAACATCATTGCTGAACTTCACTACTTTACTCTTATCTTCTTAACTTAGTATAATTCTTGGATTTCGTTGTCCATGACGTGTCCGTTACTTAACTAAATAACACTATTACATTAACGACTCGGAACACTAGGTTTTTTATAAGTAAAAGCATAAAGTTTTACCTTACAACCTGAACCGGTTGAACTAGACACTCTAATTATGTAAGGTGGGCTTACATGTGTTTTAGAATTTGGCTGATTTTAATTTCTAAATTCTTTTTTATATTATCTTTCCATAAATAATTGTCATAGTTTTCATAATTATGTGGTAAACATATCATATTAGTTTCTGCAATTACATCCATTTTCTTGCTCAATTGTAGGAGCATTCCATTATCTTATCCATTCGTTATTGTGTAAGTTCTGCCATTTTGATTTATCGTTGTTGCCCTTCTTCCTGACTGGATAACCGCTGCCAAGCTTATCTTATCAAGCCCTCTAAGTTGGACGCCACTTTGTAAGCAGACCCTGTATGCCGGTCCTTACAAAAATAAAATAGTAGAGAAAAATTTTATAAAAAATAAAATTTTCAATAAAAAAAAAATTTTGTTTATGTTAATCAATGTTTGTAAATAAGAATTACATTAAAATAATAAAATACTGGAAATCTTCCATTTTATTATTTTATTATGCTGTTTATTATTGGATATTAAAGTTGTTATATTGCATACTGATAAGTCATAGTATCACTAACTTTCAGTTTATTGCATTTCTAAAAAACACTTACACAAATTCACTTTCACTGTTGGTTCTGATATTTTGAGTCTTATTATCTCAGACCAGACCTTTAGTAATCATGGACTGTTAAGACTTGTTTATTTTCTTATCACACAATAGCTTTAGTCGGTTCACTTCTTATAATACTATACAGCACTTTAGTTTTCTAAATAATTACATTTTTATAGGATTTTGGGTATGTTATACTTTCTTTTGAATCGTTTTTGTGGGTTTGGGGTTGATGGCAGTTAATTATAATAGTAGGTTTTACAACGGTGTTTCTTTCATACTATTTCTTCCTCTCCTCCTGTCTTCTTTCTTCCTTCTTGTCCTTCTTCTAGTCTTCATTCTTCTGGTCTTCCTTCTTCATTCTTGGGTAAACCAAGGTACTTTGTGTTATCTCGACTGATGTTTAGTTTGGAGCATCTAATTTATTTACTGACACGGACCTTGTTCTTCTCTAAAGGTTTCAGGGTATTGTTTTCTTCCTGATCACAAACTTTATTCTTCCTTCTTCTTGTTTTTGGGGTATTTTGGTGTTCACCACTCTTAAACTGATTCTCTTTCTTCTTGATATGGTGTTATTTAATTTGTTTACTGCTCCTAACTTCCTGGGTAAATTACTGATCTTATAATATGAGTTGCTTTCAATACTTTCTTTGATATTTAAACAGTGGTTTTTATATAATGTAATGCGGATTTTTATTTTATCGTGGTTCATTCCTTTGATTTCATTAAATCTCATTCAATATTATTTTAACATATGTGGTGTAATTAAATTTTATGATTTTATATGACTTAATAAGTAGTGGATTTTCTGTCACGCTACAATAGTTGCATCCATGGATTGGTATACATAAGCAATTCAGAAAGAAGCCAAAAAGAGCGGAGATTGCTGACTTTGCTTTAACGGTCCACAATTCCAGCTAGCAGTTTTTACTTCTGCAACAAAAAATATAATAAAAAGTTATGTTACAAAGTTAACTTGTTATTTCATTATAACAAAATTGTAAAAATATTTTTGAAACAAATGTAGATTTTTTTAATAAATTCAACTGTTCAGAACAGATTATTTCCATTCCTGTGTCTCACAGGGTCGACAGTGATAACCTTGTTTGATGTGCGTTATGCAATGTTCAGAGAACAGTGCAGTGTGCTCTACATGACATAATTATACCCTTAACATCATAAAGCCAATTGAATAGCCATGGTGTGCAGCACCTTGTGGCAGAAAAGGTCAAAAGTACAGCTGGGGACTAAGCTCCTCTCCATACTGAACAAAATAACTCTTCTTAACAAAATAAATTTTATTTGTTATTTATAATTTTATTTAATAACATTTTTTTAATTTCTGTTTTCTTTTCTCACTCACACACACCCACACCACTGCCTTCTTAATACACATTTTCCATTGCCTTTTGGTGCGGGATTTTGAATTAGTAGTACACGGGTCACGTACTGTTATAATGCTGACTGAAAATCATAAACCTACTGGAGGGCTGTTGCATTAGAGGTAAATTAAATAATGTTATCTTTCATTTCAAATAACATCTAACTTAATGGCAATTATAATTTTACTATAATTTCTAGATACCACCGGTTCTGAGACTTGCTGCTACACGTCAATGTGAAGCTATACATAGTTCGTGCATTAGACGTGTACACAGACTGAACCCGAAGAAGGCTATAGTGTAACGTATCTCCGCGTTACAAATCCAGGGAACCCATCTTAACTGACCTCTTGTCAATTATATGGGCTGCCTACGTTGTAACGAAATGTATTCACACTTATTAATTGAACAAATTACTTACTAACTGTGTAAGGAAACAAGGGAGGGTATTTTATTGATTTACGCACTCATTATAGGTGTGTGACAAGAAGACTTCTCTTTATTTGACAACATTTACTGACAGATCCCATGACATCACTAATTAAAATATCGGTATGGAGAACCATACATGACTTCCATATTCTAAGATTTATATTTAAAATCATTTTCAGCCAAACAACCAGGCTGTGTCTTACCTGCCTTTTTATTGCTGTATTAAATGAAAAATATTATATTACATTAAAATGAAAAAATTATAATTTTATTGCCTGGCAACAAAATTATTTTATTTTTAACAATTACCATTGTTTCAAAAAGTTTAAATAAATTTTCAAGTACTTTACTCTTGTTAAAACGTAAAAGGTTGCAGGTAAACTACCCGTTCCCCTTAACCGATCTTCACCAAAATCGAAAGTCATTGAGACCTCTACAATTCAGGGACGTATGCAAAAAATTATTTCATTCTGTTTGAATTTGCGGCTGTTATCGTTTGCCATAGAAAATACGCTTGATAAAAAAACGTTGCAGGTAAACTACCCCTTCCCCTTAACCGATATTCACCAAAAACAATAGGTCTTGAGTACTCTACAAATCAGGGCTGTATGCAAAACATTATTTGATTCTGTTTGAATTTGCGGCTGTTATCGTTTGCCATAGAAAATACCCTTGTTAAAAAAACGTTGCAGGTAAACTACCCCTTTCCCTCAACCGATCTTCACCAAAAACAATAGGTCTTGAGAAATCTACAATTCAGGGCTGTATGCGAAACATTATTTGATTCTGTTTGAATTTGCGGCTGTTATCGTTTGCCAAAAAAAAAAAATTTCCCTTGATAAAAAAAACCGTTGCAGGTAAACTACCCCTTCCCCTTAACCGATATTCACCAAAAACAATAGGTCTTGAGTACTCTACAAATCAGGGCTGTATGCAAAACATTATTTGATTCTGTTTGAATTTGCGGCTGTTATCGTTTGCCATAGAAAATACCCTTGTTAAAAAAACGTTGCAGGTAAACTACCCCTTTCCCTCAACCGATCTTCACCAAAAACAATAGGTCTTGAGAAATCTACAATTCAGGGCTGTATGCGAAACATTATTTGATTCTGTTTGAATTTGCGGCTGTTATCGTTTGCCAAAAAAAAAAAATTTCCCTTGATAAAAAAAACCGTTGCAGGTAAACTACCCCTTCCCCTCAACCGATCTTCACCAAAAACAATAGGTCGCGAGTACTCTACAAATCAGGGCTGTATGCAAAAAATTATTTGATTCTGTTTGAATTTGCGGCAGTTGTCGTTTGCCATAGAAAATACGCATGATAAAAAACGTTGCTGGTAAACTACCCCTTCCCCTCAACCGATCTTCACCAAAAACAATAGGTCTTGAGTACTCTACAAATCAGGGCTGTATGCAGAAAATTATTTGATTCTGTTTGAATTTGCGGCTGTTATCGTTTGCCATAGAAAATACCCTTGTTAAAAAAACGTTGTAGGTAAACTACCCCTTTCCCTTAACCGATCTTCACCAAAAACAAAAGGTCTTGAGAACTCTACAATTTAGGGCTGTATGCAAATAATCTTTTCATTCTGTTTGAATTTGCGGCTGTTATCGTTTGCCATAGGAAATACCCTTGTTAAAACATAAAACGTTACAGGTAAACTACCCCTTTCCCTTAACCGATCTTCACCAAAAACAATAGGTCTTGAGAACTCTACAATTTAGGGCTGTATGCGAAACATTATTTGATTCTGTTTGAATTTGCGGCTGTTATCGTTTGCCAAACAAACAAAATTTCCCTTGCTAAAAAAAAACCGTTGCAGGTAAACTACCCCTTTCCCTTAACCGATCTTCACCAAAAACAATAGGTCGCGAGAACTCTGCAAAACCGGGCTGTATGCAAAAAATTATTTGATTCTGTTTGAATTTGCGGCAGTTATCGTTTGCCATAGAAAAAAAATCTACAGACAGACAGACACACAGACAGACAGACACACAGACAGACAGACACACAGACACTTTTCGGAAAACGACTTTTTTTCATGTTTTGAGTGTAGTAGAATCAGAATCTGCAATAATCTCGAACACGATTTTTTTTGCCATCACCATACTTCCATTCCTTAAGGAATATGGAAGTAATAATTAAAGTTATTTCAATGCTTTCATCAAAATTTGGGATCAAATTGATTCTATATAGCTATACCTCGGATCCGGGTTAACTTTCTGTACTTTGTAGTTAAGACTTTTTAATTATACTCAATTCATGATATTAGCTTGCAAGACTTCTTTAACCATTTGAAGAATGGTACTATTACTTGAAATGATACTACGATACATTAACATATAAACCATTACAACGTATGATATTTGAGTAGTTACAATAAAACCTTTAGATTTACTCTTTTAATGTTTACATAAAATTAATAGTCTTTGAAAAGTCTCTTTTAAAGTTGTGTAGTGTAACAAATATTAGAAACCCTCGATAGACAGGCTATCGAGTCACCTTTAGAATGGAATGTAGAAACCTCGTCGTGGGGTGTCCGTCTTGGGAATCCTTGAATGCGCCGTCATCATCTCGGTCAGGTCTTCGTCGATAAGGTGTCGAGTGTTCACAGAGTATTTTGAAGTTTCTACGGTGTAATTATATGTAGATTCTCGGCTGTCCTGATCTGCATCTTCTGTCGGTATATGAGTGTTTATAAAGTTCTGGTAGATCACATCTTCAGGAATGATGTTGAAAGTGTAGTTACTTCTTGAAGCGAGTAGTCCTCTTGTTTAACACCATTTTTGTGTATTGTGTTACATATTATGTCCTTTTGGTATCACACATTTATATTAATTGATACATAACACACGCTTTTAGTAGCAATATCTCATATACAATATTTAAGTTAAAACAAAAGAATTGGCGACATTGTGTTAGAGCGTTTGCTCGCACGTCTGCACTGCATGAAGTCAACATTGTGAGAGAGCGTCCTTTTGCTCGCTTCGACAGGTACCTAACAAAGGGAGAGGGGCAACTACTCCGCGAGAATATAGTTTCTAACTATATTTAAGCTAACTATTTTAATTACAAAAACTATACCTTAATAAACATACATAATTTAAGTAAGTTACTTTAGCGACTATCTGTGTCTTCAGATTTTTAATTATTAACATTAGGTTTTTTTTTATCTTATTCTAAATTACAGACGACTCGGAAGACATGTCGAGTCCGGAATCAACAGGTCATCGCCTGATAACAGCAAAGGGTTAAATACGACAATAATAACTTTTACAATTTGCCTTTTTATTAATGTTTCTTTGAACATATTAATTACTTCTTCCTCTCATACTGAGTACAAACAGGGGTTTTAGGTATTATAGTGAGATTTAAATGGCTTAATCGCTCGCGAACTTAATTTTTAAATTTTTTTTTTATTTTAAGATTCATGTTACAATTTAAATTGTATGATTGATGTCAGTGTGTGTAATTTCTTTCACATAGTTGGACACTTTACAAAGTTGTCCACATAGTTACAACACAATATACTTTATATATTCTCATTAACTACCTTTTTTTTTACATACTATTCACACTTAATATTTACATAATTAAAACACAAAACTATTTCTTATCTCTATCACTTAAATCTACTACCGGTTTTTTTTTTGTCTTCTCTCTCTCTGTCGAGTAATTTTCTAAATCCTTGCTATTTAGAATTCTATTTTGTCTTCACTGAATCCTAGATAACTCATCTAGTCAATGAGTATTAGTTCTCCTCTAGTTAACTAGTATTCATTAATGTATGCTTCGCAGGACTGGAATTTAGGTTGATCAGGCCTCATTTCCAAACTCTACGTTTTACATTTTCCACGGTTTCAGAAATATAATTTTCTTCACTGCCTAGTATTCCCTTTTCTATTTTGGGTTATACTATTCCGTCTCTTCTTCTTATATAACTTTAGCTGCGAAATATGCGTTCTCCGCACATATTTCTGAGTTACAGGTTCGCACAGGGCTACTGTAACGGGAGTTAGGTACTTCTGGATTTGGTAAGGGCCACACCATCTGAATGATAGTTTAGAGGTGGTCTTATCAATCGCACTACTAGTGGGGTGAGTCTTGTACATTACTAAGTCACCTAATTGGTACCTAATTGAATTGCTATGATTACCTTTCTCGTGGTATCTTCTGGATTTTTCTAAGTTTGCTCTTAAATTAGAGCGGGCTTTATTCCATATTCGCTTTATCTGCTTATCCGTTATTTGCGGAGGCAGCAGATCGTGTATATTCCATCTTGTGGACAAAGGGTGGTTTGGTCGGTACTTGTATAGTAACTCGAACGGGGTCGACTTGTGACCTTCGTGATTAGCTGAATTAAAAGCGTATTGAATCCAGGATAGGTTTTGGTCCCACGACATGTGATCGTTCGCATGATAGGCGATTAGCGCAGATTTGAGGTTTCGTAGATACCTTTCAGCAATATTGCCTTGCGGTCGATACTCTGTAGTGGTTATATGGTCTATCCCTAACTTGAAACACATATTCTTAAATTCTTTCACTTTAAACTGTGGACCGTTATCAGATACTATCCGTACTGGAGTACCGTAGTCTTTAAATAGTCTTTCCTGCAATATTTTAACAGTCGTCGATGCTAATGCTCGTCGCATGGGATACATCCAAACAAATTTGGTGAACGAATCTACACAGATCAGTAACATTGTATTACCTGATTTGGATCGGGGATATGGACCTGAGAAATCTAGATAAAGTTTAGAAAAAGGGGTCTTAGGGATTTCTGAAATCAGTTGGCTTACTTGAGTACAGTCGACTCCCTCTAATCCGGACACCTCGGGACCGGATCCCTGTCCGGATTAAAAAATTTCCGGACCATCCGGCGGTTTTTTACTTATGTAAATTACAACCTGTAATAGCGTATCTATATTTATAAATCACATTTTAAGACAATTTTCAAGTGTACGGAACACAATTTTAGGTTCATAAAATTGTCCCAAGAATTTTCGAGTCTTATTACACAACGCATAGTGTACTATGTACTAAAGTTTCTTAAGTTTAATAGTGGAAAATGTAATTAATTGTAACTGTAATGTATCTTTACAATGTGAATAAGGCGAATTCTGTTTCGTCGTTTCTAATAATAAACGTACAAGAAATAATTTATTGGCTTAATGGAGGAATAGCGATTAAGCCTTGTAACTACAAGGAATAGCGATTCCTTGTAACTACAGTAAGTGCGAGATTGAAGAATAAGACAGACGGCGAGAAATATGGTTAAGAGATTGTCCAGTCAAAGAAGTATGCCCACTATTGTCAAAATTGTATATATTTTTTGTAATTTATTTTAAGTCGTTATTTATGATTTAATAATGCATTTGTTATTACAGGTTTACATCTGACAGTGGATGCTACTGGTTATGACGTATATAATCAAAATATAATCTTTTATATAATTTTGCTTAAGGGAACTTAACAATAATAATATTTTCATAAGAGAAAGATAACGTGAATTATTACGAAAAAGATACACACATATTTACTTTCTTAGTTCATATGAAAACAAGTCTTTTGCTTTTGCGAAACATATACAGTAAGCCCACAGTCAAAGCAATGTTTTTCATAACGATTTCATTTACACTGTTACACACAGAGAAGCACTCAAACGCGACTCGCCAGCACACATATAAGCCCCCCCCCCCCACACACACACACAATAAAATTGTCCCAAACGAATAAACTTAAACCTAAAACTAATGAAAAACTTGGCTTTGCAATATTAAAAGAAATCTGTTATTTTCTTCTGCTTCTTTACTTCAACTGTTTTCTTGAAGGCATAATCACGCCACTTCCTTAGAAACATAACATCCACAGCTGATACGCCAGGCTGTTGTTCGACGTAGGTAGTTGCCAGTTCCAGTGCTGCCCTACCCTCTGCATGAGTCAAAATTCCCACGCCATTTCCCGCTTCACTATCACCTTCGTCGTCGTCTTCTTCTTTTTCTTCCTCTTGACGAAGGACTACATCGACGATTTTGTCATCATTCAGGATTTCATTAGCCAGTTCATCATCAGCTCGCGAAATCCATTCCACAACGTCATTCTCATTAATACTAGCAGAATCAGGCAGCCGTTGTAAATCCTTTAAAATTGAGTGGTTGTCATCAGGTTCAGTTGCATGAATATTTAACCCTATTGTATTTGGGTTGTCTTCTTGTCTCTTCTCAACGAGAGTTTCAACATCTGGCCACAATTTTCTCCAGGATTTGGTAAACGTAGATGATGGGATTTCATCATACGATTTAGCAGCGATATAAATGACGTCCTTAATGTTAATTGTCTTGAGCGTCTGGATGAGACCTGCATTGTCATTACCATCCATCTTATCCAAAATTTCTGAAAGAAGCTTCCTCCGGTATTTTCTCTTAAAGCATTCGATTACACCCTGGTCCATGGGCTGTGCGATACTTGTTACATTTGGAGGCATATATAAAAGCTTGATGTCACTGTAACTATCACATTCGAGACCTTCCTCTGGATGCGTAGGGGCATTATCAAGCACAAGAACTGCTTTTACTGGCAATTTCAAGGATGTCAAATGTTCTTTTACAGACGGAACAAATTGAGCCACGAACCACTCCTTAAACAAATAAGAATCCATCCAGGCAGACTTTTGTGACCTGTAATACACTGGAAGGGAAGACATGTTTAAGTTTTTGAATACTCTGGGTTTGGCCGACTTTCCAATCACAAATAGCGGCATCTTGTGTGTCCCAGTTGCGTTTGAGCATAGTGCAACAGTGATCCTTTCTTTATTTACTTTAAAGCCCGAAGCAGACTTTTCTTGAGGAGTGGCAAAGGTTTTATTAGGCAAAAGTTTATAGTTAAGCCCGGTCTCATCGATATTGTACACTTGTTCTGGGGTTAGTTTTTCACGCTCAATGATACGCTTCAATTTTTCAGAAAAATCATTAGCTGCCGGTTGGTCTGCTGAAAGCTTCTCCCCGCAAACTCCAAGGAAATGCACGCCATGCCGTTTTTTCCATCTCGTTAGCCACCCATCGCTTGCCGAGAAGTTGTAACGGTACAGAAATGGGAATTTTATTTTATATAAATCAGTATTTAATCCAGTAATTAATAAATTAACTTTCCCCTGTAAGGAGCCCCAGTACAGCAATGCATACAGCTAGTCTAAACAATTGCCCAGACGTATTGCGTAACCGCCAGCAGCAGCCTTGTGACACAGTCCCCAGTCTGCTGTGTGTCATTAGAGAGTGAACAGACAGCCAGCATTCAGATAGTAAAAGTTGGTTAATTAAAAAATAGTGGCCTCGGGTTTACAGATAGGCCGTTAAAATAAATCCGGCCTATCTAAGAGAGTGTATAAACATTTATAAACATTAAAAGTGTAGAACCAAGCGCGCGGCCAGCCTACAACAACATCTAAGAGTAAAAAAAAGTTATGTTGGCCGACTTAATCATCTTCCAGAACGTGAGACAATTAGCAATCAATAAGAAACATGAGACAATAAACCGTGAAATCAGTACCGGTACCAACAGTGGCGTGAGTGCGAGAGAACTCAGAAATCGGTCAGTTAGTGAACTGGTGTCACGCTTATTATACGTGAATAATACGGATGTGCATTGGAGGCCAGCAACCGATTTAGAAGGATGAGTACAACCTTTTAAAGTTCAATTAATATGTCATAAAATTTGCTTTTATAAATACTTTAATAAGTAACAGAGATCTCTAATAGAGGGGAGTTTGGTTAAAGCTTAACGAAAAAAGAAAGTGTGTGTGTGTGTGTGGTTATATACTGGTTCATTTTCAATTTTCTTATACGTATTTAGTAATGTTAATTATCATAGTATTTTTTAAAAAACCAAAGTTAACAAAGATACTGTCATTTGTAGAAGTAGAAGAAGGGGGTGATTTTCGATAAATAAAATAAGTATGTATTTTAGACAGTAGAAAATGTGTTAGCGTCATTTTCACACATATCAAATCCAAATAATCCTTTTTGCAGCAGTTTCGTCTGAACGACCCTTGGAATAAAAACCCTAAGGTAAGAGTTAATTTAATTAATTTGTAATTAATTCGTAGAGTTTCACTGGCGCCCGAACAGGGATGGCGAATATAATTTGTGGTTATATTCGCCAGACCTAATTAAGCTGCAGAACGGGTTATTTGGAAGTGAAGGCGTGGTTAAATAAATTAATTTCATAATGGAGAAAATAAATGAAATTGATGTAGTCGTCGGCAGTGAGGCCGAAAATAAATCGATGTATGAAAACACGTCAACTGAGTCGGCCAATAAAGGCGATTCAGGTATTCAAACAGAGTCACTGTTAACGAGTGAAAGTAATGTAGACGAATCGAAAATCATGAATGAAGTTGCAATTCATTCAACACCTATTGTAATAAATCAAAATAAGAAGTCCGATGAGGACAATATGTTAACACGATTGTATAATATGATGTATAGTAATTTCAGTGAACTAAGAGGGGATATTAATATTAAATTCGATGAACAGAATAGTCGTTTGGACGTTCAAAATAGCAATTTCAATACCAAATTTGACGAACAGAATAGTAAATTTGATATTATAAACAGTCGTTTTGATGTAAGTGATGTTAAGTTCCATGAGTTAAAGGGCGATATAAATAATATTGACCAAAAATTTGATAAGCATTTATATGATATGAAAGACAATATTAATAAACGTTTAAATGAGACGAATGAATGTTTCAATACATTTAAAGAACAATTGGTAGAACAAATTGAGAAACAAATACAAAAGGTAACTGAAAATTTTGAGTATAAAACAAATGAGAATTATAATATGTGTAAAAACGTGGTAGTTGAGAATAAGGAGATTAATATTGAGAGTGATGAAGATTTTGTTGAAGTAGAGTTTAGTAATGAATTGTTGTTAGCAAATGCCTATGAGAATGAGAGAGAATGTGAAGACAGTTTAAATGAAGAGAGTGGGCAGAGGGTAAATTTCCCCCTTATTTGTGATGAACCAGAGTGTTCAAAAATGTTATTATTGGAGGGCAAGAGACCCTTATTAGTGAAAGATGTGAGTTGTTTATTTTTGTTGAATAATATTGTACCCTCTGCATGGAATGAGAGAGAGTGTGATATGGCATTATGATGAGAGAAGTTTAAATATAGAATGGTGTAGTGAAAGAGAGACAGAATTATATAAAGTAAAGAGAGACTATAATGAGTTGAAAGAGATGTTAAACAACTCGAAGTACTTACCGGTTAAAATAGAGAGTGAAGATTATTTTGATGATACATGTTTAAAGAATAATAATTTACTTTATGAAGAAAAAATAACTGACTTGATAATGAATATTACTGATGGAGACTTAACCGATGTACTCAATGTTGACCTGGTATATGATTATTATGGTAAAATGAATAAACAGAAATTTTATGGTTACTATACACAAGATAACCGTATACGGAATGTAAATAAAATTGAAAATTGTTATGTGAAACCCCGACTAATTTTTGACGATGGAGGTTGAAATTCATAAATGAACAATTTTAAATATGTTAATATATGGTAATGACCTAGCTGATTTTTGATATTGAAGTGTGATATAACTGAATAATTAATGATGAAGAATTGTAAATATATGTTGTATATAATTAATTGTGTATCTTGTAAAATGTTAGATAAACAATGTATGTATGTAGCAGAAATTGTTGTGATGATAATAATAATAATATTAATATTTTGCAGCTTAAATAAATAACAAAAATAATTGGGAAGAAGATAATGAATGAGTTGTAGTTGGTGCAATGGGTGAAAGTAATTAAAAATGTTGTTTTCAATAATTGAGCTAATTAAAATAATTTTAAATATTTAAATATTTTGCTTGACTTAAATGTTATATGGTTGAATTTCTAATGAGTTTAAATTGTTTTAAACAAATGATAAATTGTTTGAGATGAAATAACATTGTTGTTAAATGTTTCAGAGGTTACATGGAGATATTGGTGTGTGTGTGGTGTGTATTTTGTACTCATGTCAATAGGTGGATAATGTATCGTAAGAATAAAGTTTATAAGACCAATCAGATAGAATAAAACGCTTACAGGTGTGAAAAGAGTGTAACAATAATAATAAATGACTTGTGATAATGCTATTAAAGTAATTGGGGTGAATTAAAATATATCTGATCTGAATTGGAATAAAAAATTTAAGAGATAAATATGTTATCTAAAAAATTTATAAAGACTGAAAAGTACAGGTGTTAATATGATGTAACCAGAATGTTTAGACTATGAATGCTGAGACTGAGAATGTTTATAACCGTTGTTTATGAAAACAAGCCTGGCACACAAGTGTTCATATGAACGGGTAGGTTGTGTGACCAATGTTTACAGCCAGATGTGTTGAAGCTGATAACTGTTGTAGCTTGATGAATCAGTATCTTGAGCAAAACCTTATTGTGACATAAAAGAATTGAAGTCAATTTTACAGACAAAATAATGAGGGAATTCCTGTAACTAAGAGTTTGAGAAATTAAATAAAATTAAATTAATCTGGTAATTAAATCAATTGAAAATTTTAATAATAAATTTAAATTTATTCTGATGCAAACTTCATGTAATTGTAAAACAAATGAAATATGTACTTTACTTAAATAGGAAATTGAAGGGAATTTTGTGTAAATGCTGTCAAAAATGTTTGGGAACTCGGAGATGTATATCACTGTCCAAGTAACTTGTATCAATGCCAATCTATATTTTATGTTTTAACTGTAGATTCCCCACCTAAGTGCGGTCATGACCTCACCGGATCATGACCGTGAAAGTAGTTAATTGTGGCAAATCATAAATTTTACTTGATATAACCGGCTTGTGGTTGGTTTTATTTTGTTAACCCGGTGGTTTGTTAGACTTAGTAGGGGGGTTATTTTTTGGGGAATCTACCAAATTTTGGAACAGGGCTATTTTCACCCAGATAGGGGTGGTAGTCCATTAGGGGTGTATAAATAAAAAATAGTAGGTATAATACCGAATTTTATTGTAACGCCGAAGCAAGGATGGGGGTGGAATAAAAGAAAAAAAATGTCCACCCCTTCCGCATCAGTCCTTGTGAAAGCAACTAGACGCTACAGTCTAGGGGGGGTAATAGTGAGTCTGGATGGGCGGTGACCCAGTTACAGGTCACGAGGGAGATGTGGTTTACGGCGAGGATGAGGCTGAAAAAGGCCAAGAAGCCTCGCGCAGAACACAGTAATATGTAACGGGTATCAGGGGTTAAGGGTGTGAGTTGATGTTCTGTTGTATAATTAATGTGTCATTTTGGATGGGCAACATTGTATGGGGAATATTATTTAATTTAACTGGAATTTATGTGTATCATTGTAAACCAATATTGTTTTATTAATATTATTCTTTAGGGTCTATAATAGAAAATGAGCCAGTACGGTGTCAATGAACCAGTACGGCTAAGAGGAAATAAACCAGTTGTGGGATATGGAGTGATGGAAGGCCGCTTGTCAATTTTTTAATCAAATGTTTTAAAGTCAGGCGATACTGGGTCTGTTATCTGTTCGATTTTTCGGTGTTGGGATCTCGAACAGAGAAGTCCAGTAAGATCGGATGGGTGCTGTCGCAGTCGCCAGACTAGGGGGGTAAGAACCCATGATTTAGTAGAGTGTTCAGGGGGGTTGCGGCGCCTTATCCTCACTGATCCTCTCAGTTTAGGCAATAAGAGTTTGAACGCTCCGGCTTTCAACCTCTTATTGGGGGGGGGGGTATTGTAACGGTACAGAAATGGGAATTTTATTTTATATAAATCAGTATTTATTCCAGTAATTAATAAATTCACTTTCCCCTGTAAGGAGCCCCAGTACAGCAATGCATACAGCTAGTCTAAACAATTGCCCAGACGTATTGCGTAACCGCCAGCAGCAGCCTTGTGACACAGTCCCCAGTCTGCTGTGTGTCATTAGAGAGTGAACAGACAGCCAGCATTCAGATAGTAAAAGTTGGTTAATTAAAAAATAGTGGCCTCTGGTTTACAGATAGGCCGTTAAAATAAATCCGGCCTATCTAAGAGAGTGTATAAACATTTATAAACATTAAAAGTGTAGAACCAAGCGCGCGGCCAGCCTACAACAACATCTAAGAGTAAAAAAAAGTTATGTTGGCCGACTTAATCATCTTCCAGAACGTGAGACGTTAATTAGCAATCAATAAGAAACATGAGACAATAAACCGTGAAATCAGTACCGGTACCAACAGTGGCGTGAGTGCGAGAGAACTCAGAAATCGGTCAGTTAGTGAACTGGTGTCACGCTTATTATACGTGAATAATACGGATGTGCATTGGAGGCCAGCAACCGATTTAGAAGGATGAGTACAACCTTTTAAAGTTCAATTAATATGTCATAAAATTTGCTTTTATAAATACTTTAATAAGTAGCAGAGATCTCTAATAGAGGGGAGTTTGGTTAAAGCTTAACGAAAAAAGAAAGTGTGTGTGTGTGTGTGTGTGGTTATATACTGGTTCATTTTCAATTTTCTTATACGTATTTAGTAATGTTAATTATCATAGTATTTTTTAAAAAACCAAAGTTAACAAAGATACTGTCATTTGTAGAAGTAGAAGAAGGGGGTGATTTTCGATAAATAAAATAAGTATGTATTTTAGACAGTAGAAAATGTGTTAGCTTCATTGTCACACATATCAAATCCAAATAATCCTTTTTGCAGCAGTTTCGTCTGAACGACCCTTGGAATAAAAACCCTAAGGTAAGAGTTAATTTAATTAATTTGTAATTAATTCGTAGAGTTTCAAAGTTTCCTTTTTCCCCAAGTTTTGAATGAAGAATGACGGCTTTTTCTTTCAAAATCGGCCCATTTATAGGAGTCCCTCTTCTACGTTCCTGCATGAACCACAACCATAATGCGTCATCAACAAGTTCATGGTGTGGTTTTTTCAAGGTAGATCGAGTAGAAAGGACGGATTCGATTTCAATTTGCATACACAAATCCTCGATCGATTTTCTGTTTTTCCGCCAATCATAAACTGTGCTTTTCCCTACATTAAACTCCGTACAAATACTTTGCACTGATTCACCCTTATCTAAACGTTGTAAAATATTAAGTCTGTCTTGCATTTTAACCGTATTATGCTTCCGTTTTTCACTCATTTTTGAGAATTTTACTGTCAAATAATCAGAGTTACTGAAACTACAATTTCACCTAACAAATAAACTCACTTATAATAACATATGTAACTCACATTGAAAATTATTAAAACACACAACAATATCAGTAGTAATTAGTAAAAACAGCTACAGTACACTGTATGACGATCCGGAGCAAACGCAATCGTAAGCCGAACTGAGAATCTTTGTTTACATGTAGGCCGGAAATAAACAGACACGCTCAATCCTGTCGTTTTCGGCCGTGAGAAACCCGGCGCGCGCTGATGACTCATTTCCAAGAAGTAGTCCGGACCATCCGGCGTCCGAACCATCGGAGTCCGAACGAGAGGGAGTCGACTGTACATATCTTTATATATTGGTGCGCAGCAAACCCAGCACTTAGAAATTACCCACTCGCACTCTCTCTCTCACTCTCTCTCTCTCTCTCTCTCTCTCTCTCTCTCTCTCTCTCTCTCTCTCTCTCTCTCTCTCTCTCTCTCTCTCTCTGGTACAATTCAATTGTTTAAATGAGCTCATATTAAAATTTAAGATTTTGATTAAAATTGGTCATTGATTTTTGATTTTGATAAATGTTTGGAACGTTCTCACCCAATATTGTAGCTGTTGTTTTACGAACTTCGCGTGCCGCGAGTTCGTCGATATTTTACCGGTCACATTTCTGAAGTTCGAGATTCACTGTAGTTTAAATAGTTGTTTAACCACTTCTAGTGGTTTAAAAGTTAAAATTCACTTATTAGTGAACGAGTTGCCGTTCGTGAACGGTTGGCCGGCCGGCTGCGATCACTGTTGCTGATGAAATGACCCCGAGTCTTTGTTACATCTTTCCGAGGTGGGGTGAATCTACGTCACTCGCTCTTTGTTAAGTTGTTGACAGCATCATGTTGTTGACAAAAACAAATTCTTGGCCGCTGACATCATCAAGGATCGTCACTTTTATCGCAACAAATGACACTGTTTTTTGTGATGCTTCACGTTTTTTGCTACGATTCGGTCAAAATCCTGGCAAATATTATACAGTCCACTCACGATATATTCATACAGGTTATTTAATGTTTGTTTAATTATGACCAAACTAAGGAATACAATATTTATGGTTTTATATACCATATTTAGGGTAATTACAAATTGTACCAAAATTGTACCATTACCAAAAAAATTTCATCAAAATCGGTCCAGCCGAAGACGTGGCATTGTTCTGTAACAAACACACAACACATAAATATAAGTAACTTATATTTGAATTTTATGGATGTTATAATTTGTTGAACAAACTTACATGTTGTTTATTTTCGATGAACCGTTTAACACTCCATAAATTTTATAGAATCATCGACACAAATAAGCACTGAAAATGAAAAGTTGCAGGTTAGATTGATTGTCATTGAATGCACATGTATATAATTGAAATTCATGGAAGATCATGGAAGATATTCACTTGAACACTGCACCTTACACATTTGCACAATGTGTGTGTTTAAGTACACTTAAAACGTTATTTCAATATGTTTTGTCGATGAATAATACACTCAATATGCACGCAATTGTGATACATGGAATATCGAAACACAGCGAACAGAATTTGAAATGTCAAAATAACGTCAATTATTCATGAACTTATGGTTTTTTCATTTTAAAAAATATTGGGGGGGGGGTGAAATTTTGTGGTTATATGTTCTGATATGCGAAAAATCTTTAAAAAATTAAAAAAAAATTTTCGTCAAAAAATTAAAAAAAAATTCCTGGAACCCGATCGCAGCGCCACCTACCGGGTCCAATTGTGAATCTAAACCAAGTACACTTAAAACGTTAATTCAATATGTTTTGTCGATGAATAATACACTCAATATGCACGCAATTGTGATACATGGAATATTGAAACACAGCGAACAGAATTTGAAATGTCAAAACATCAATTATTCATGAACTTATGGTTTTTTCATTTTAAATAATATTGGCGGTGGTGGGGGGGTGAAATTTTGTGGTTATAAGTTCTGATATGCGAAAAATCTTAAAAAAATCAAAAAAAAATCCTGGAACCCAATCGCAGCGCATCCATGTTTACAAACTCTTCGTAACGAATGCCTGCGTCATGTCCAACATCTTCCCAGTTATCCATAGTGGGTACGACTTCTCTAGCAGCTTTATTCTCCTCTTCACCTTCAATGTGGCAGAAACCACCTTTACGAAAACAATTAGCAATTGTTTTTTGCGTAACTTGGTTCCAAGCACTGTTGCACATGCGGGCAGCTTGAAGGATGTTAATCTTGATATTTTCGTGCTCATCTAAATAAGCACCTGACAGAATGTTTTGGACCACAAGCCGTCTGTAAAAATGCTTAAAATTTTTTATTACACCTTGGTCCATAGGTTGAACTACTGAAATCATGTTTGGAGGGAAAAACACAACCTTTACATTTTCCATCACAGGAATAGTGTTGTGCGCTGTACAGTTGTCAATAAACAAGACGATTCTTCTGTTTTGATTCCGAAATTTCCTGTTGATTTTCAAAAGCCATCTTTCGAAAATTTCACCTGTCATCCAAGCTTTATTGTTTGAATCATATTCAACTGGTTTCGTTTTTACATTTTTGAAACAACGTGGGTTTGCTGACTTCCCTATCATTGGCAAAGGCAGTTTTTCCGAGCCATCCATGTTTGCTCCGATTAAAAGTGTTATGCGCTCCTTGCTGTGTTTGCCGCCACTACAACTTTCTCCTTTAACAGCAAGTGTTTTGTCGGGGGTGCATTTGAAGAATAAGCCCGCCTCGTCTACATTAAAAATGTCTTTAGCGTCTCTATCAGAAATCATTTGCAACAAATCGTCTTTCCATGTATTTGCAGCTTCAACGTCAACAGATCCACTTTCCCCACAAACAGTTTTGAAAGACATGCCATTCCTTTCTTTAAAACCATCGAGCCAACCAGTGCTGGCCTTAAAATCATTTTTCCCTAAGCTAGATGCGAATTCCTCAGCTTTGGCTCTGACGAGGGGCCCACTGACTGGAATTTTTTTGTCCCTTGCTTGCTTAAACCACTTCACTACACATTCATCCACGTCAGGATTTTCTGGTCCTCGCGCTCTTTTCCTATCTTTGTCGTTGGCTTTACACACACTATTCAAAATCTTCTCTTTATTTTTTAGATACGTTGACAGCGTATTTGGCGGTATCCCGAATTCCTTGGCAATTTCAGATTTCTTTTTTTGTCCCTTTTCCACTTCCCGTATAACGGCAACTTTTTCGGCAAATGTCAATGATTTGTATTGGGTCTGTGTTGGTTTTGAAAGGACCATGATGCACACACAACACAATAAAACTGCACAATAAGTGTCACTAAAACACACCAGTCTGTATATACAGTACTGTATAAAGAAAGGAACGGTCTCTCACTACAGGACACAGCTCGCACAGTAGAAACTCAAAAAGACTTAACACTTCCACGAATGCAGGCAGACTGAACTGAAAGCAACAGTGAGGGTGGCTGACTGACGAGGCATGGAACAAGGGACAATGGCGGACGGTACCGTTACACGAGCCAGTCATGTGTCATCGCCAGATACTGACGGCAATTCCACGAATTTGACACAAAGGACAAGCGTCTGTTCACAAAAGGCGATGCCTGCTTGTCTGTTTCCAGTCGTGTCTCTATTGTTACGTGGTCTAGCCCATACAGCAGGCGATTTTTTGTAGTTAGAGCAAAATTTTTATTTCGAATTAACTAAAAAAAGTTCGAATTACAGACGATGTTTTTGCATGGTTTTACATAGGATATTCAAGGGACCACGGTAAAAGTTCGAATTATCCACGAATTCGAATTATGCACGTTCGAATTAGCCAAGTTCTACTGTACTTACAAAAAGAATTTCTTGATTTTAGGATAAGAGAGATAGCTTTGCATTGCCAACAAAGATGTACGTTTCCTGTTATCACTTTGAGACATGGCTCTTAACACTGCAGTTCTTCTCATCAAGTCTGTCATTGTATGCAGTTTTTTAAATGCATCACAAACTGGAGTGTAAAAATATATAGGTCTTACCAGTATTTCTGTAAAGTTTGAAGTGTGTTTTTTGAAACAAGTTACCTTACCTTCTGTGAATTTGTGTTAATTTGTCTTGTAGTTACTCACAAATCAGAGTTAAATAAAAATAAATGACTCAGGTAGAAGAAGTACCTACACTTTAAAAGGTGATGAGTGAAGTTTATCTGGTAAGAAGACTCCTGCTAGACTTGCTCAATTGTAGTTTGTAATTTCAAATAAAAATTAAAATTATGGAAGGAGTTCAGCAAGACAAAACATGGTTATGTTTACAAAGGTTTTATAAAATATAAAAAATATATCCTGTGCAAACATATCAAAAAGTAATAAGAATAAGTATAGCCTAAAAGATTCAGATAAGTACATAGTTAACAGTTAAAAAAAAAAAATTAATTCAAATAGTTTAGTGGTTTGCAAAGCTGATAAAGGCAATACGATTACAATAATAAATAGGAGCGAATATATTGAAAAGACAGAACTTCTCTTCAGGAATGACAATTTCAAGATATTAAATGATCCCACTAATAAGTTTCAAAAACAAAATCACTTATTAAAAATTGCCCTAATATATTTTCAGACACAAAAAGTTTCGTGCTAACTATGATGAACCCAAAAGCTCCTGTTTTATATAGTTTACCAAAAATACATAAACCTAATTGTCCCATGCACCCAGTTGTTTCATATGTAACTTCACCTGCATATAAAGTCTGTAAAAAACTTAATGAATTACTGCCAAAATATATTAACTTCAACCCAATATATGCTATTAAAAACATTTTACAATTAGTTAATAATATAAAAAATGTACATTTACCACTGAATGCAAAATTAGTTTCATTTGATGTTAAGAATTTATTTCCGTCTATACCTGTAGATATTCTGTTGTCTATCTGTTCCTCACATATACAAAATACTTTAATCTTAAATAGTGATCAGAAAAAAGAATTATTCTCGGCCTTAGATATTTGCATAGGACAAAATTATTTTCAGTTTAATAATAAAATCTATAAACAATTAAATGGCTTACCTATGGGCTCTCCTTTATCACCTTTATTAAGTGAAATCTTTATGACATTTTTGGAAGAAAACATTTTTACATCCGATAACCCCAACATAAAATATGTTTTTCATTGGGCAAGGTATGTTGATGATATATTTTGTATCTGGACGGGAACAGATAGACAGCTCCATATGGGTTGGCGTCATAAAAGAGAGCCAAATGTATGAACAAAAAAAAAAATCAAGTTTTAAGAATATTTATATTGGAATAAATGCACAATAGTATACAGAACATTGCAAAATGCAGAGCAGAGCTGAAATTTGAAGATTTTTTTATCCTGAAGTACTACATAGGTAAATGTCCAATCGGTCACACCTCTAAACACAGAGGAAACCCTCATAAAACAATGCTAGAATGATGTAATTATATGAATTAAATTAAAATTCATTGTCATTAACTGACCTCTGGTGAAATTCCTATATATTTGTTTTTATTTTTAAGGAAATTTTCTATAAAATATTAACAATTTCAGTTTGGTTGTGTTTACAAAGGCAACTTTAACAATAAACTAACCTCATACCAAGAGATATTTCCAAACACATCAGCATAGTAACAATCAGTGTTGTATAATATCACCAAAAGTGAAAATGAACAAAATTTCTCGGATTAAAAGTTGAAATTATCCGAATCGTGGCCGTGACCGAGTGGAACCTGCCGTGACCGATTGGACAAACAATGATGTGATGTCAATAAACGTATTAAATAACTATAGTAACTGTTGGAATGTATTATGCTAAATATAAATTATGCAGAGATTGGTTAGAATAAGTGTATTCAATTAAAGATCAAAGTTAACAAATGAAGAGTATCATGACAACTGAGAGTTACCTGTGACACAAAAGTAAAACAATACCGCAGCAAAATAATTGTAAGTCAGTTATTTTTCAATATTTATTTTTTTGTAAAAGAAACAATTTAAACAAGACGAGCCTTCTGTTACCTTTAGTCGTACACTAAACAAGTGGGAAGTTTCAGATAAATTTAGTTAAGACCGTTTCAAATTTTTTTAAATTGCTATTATATTGAAAAAAGAATTAGTAGGCTAGATTATACGGACATTCAAAAATTTTAAATGAGTAAGATCAGAAATGAAATAGTTTTGACTCATATTTTTAATAGTATTTTATATTATTTTGCAGCACATATTATTGCAAAGTTTGTCATACTCGAAATAATAGATATTTATAAAATAGCTTAATTTATTAACAGTTCTGAAAAAGAAATTTTAATTCGGCTAGAAATGCTTTAGAATACTATTATTCGTTCCTAAAGCATAATTGTCACAGCATTCATAAAGAACATGGAGCAACCTGTTGTAACGGGGCTAAAATGAGGGGCTATTAAGGTAAAACCAGCACACTGTCCTATCGGCCGCGCTATGTCTCACTCGGATGCGCGACCGATTGGACTTCGCGTCAACTCACTGCCATTGCTTGTCTCGTGACTCGTTTTGAGGTTAGGCTTGCGGCTTTTCGTCGCAGTTCGTTTACACAATTAAAAATTCACACATAATATTATTACTGTAAAGATATTGAAGTGACCGATAGGACACATATTAAACATACTGTAAAATACTTACCAAAACTTTTTATATTTTCTCGAAACTATTAAAGGTAAACTGTAAACAACCCACATGTACCAACGAAAGCATTTATCACACAATGGAACTGCCTGCTGGATATAATGCGCTCTTCTTCTTTCGAACTTTTGGCAGGAGTTTTAAATTCGCGTCGCTCGGTTACGATTTTCGGAGACTTCATTATTTACATTAAAATAATAATTTTCGACAGGTTCGTGGTATATAATTTCAGCTGTATTCCATTTTATGGAAAGTGTATTATTAATTCATTATACAAATTCACAATAAAACGTTTCATATATATATTTTTTTCGTAAAAAAACTTGTATGTTCAAGGTAGGGACAGTGACCGATTGGACAAAACGTCATTACATAATTCGTTTTTGTTACGTTTTATTGCTTTGTTTAACAGGTAAGTGGGTATATTGTTTTCAGAACAATCATTTATGAAATATATACCATTTTTAATACTAAAAATATTACAATTATTTCGTTACAAGCTTGGGACTTAAATTGTCCCTCTTTATGATGGCACCCCATATGTTCTTAGATTATATTAATTCCTTTTATAGTAGCGTGCAATTTACACTTAAAACAGAAAATATGAAAAGTTTAAAATTTTTGGATCTTACCATTACTAGGTCACAAAATAATCTTAGTTTTCAGATATATAGAAAACCTACTTTTACAGATACCATTATACATAAACAGTCACTAACATCATGGCACATAAAATTAAGCAGTTTTCATGCAATGGTTAATCGTCTCCTTATAGTTCCTTTATCCAAAGAAAATTTCAGTAGAGAGGTAGATATTATGAAAGCCATAGCACAAAATAACTAACAGTACGAAAACCTGATGTCAGATTTATGGTACGAGTGGTATCAAATTATTGTATTTCACTGTATTTTTGCATTCATGTGTATGGATGGTACAATTTTCCCTTGTTTTGCCGAAAACGACGCAGTTTCGACAGAGCAGAATGATTCCAAGGTCAAAGGCGGACGTGCGGATCAGAACACTTTAAATGGTTGCGTAAGTTAATACAGGCTCTAGATACGTTTGTTTCATTGGTCAACAATGCCAGACGTCATTAACAATAAGAATGACGTAAATAAAGTACGAATAAACCAGGGCGTTTCCTTGCCTAGAGGCAAAGAATAATGACGTACACACACACATACGTAAAAAGTGTGTAGTGCCTCACCCCAGTCTTCACAACGGCGCATCAGCGGTAACACGTTACAGAAATTCGCCGGCAAGTAATACCGGCCTAGTGAGTCTAAAAAACAACCAAGATGTAATATATTAAAAACAATCAGTTAAAATGGATTAACATCAGTGCATAACAGTTTCAAAATTTATAAATTAGAGTCAGTGTAACAACAGTCAGTAAAAATGTAACCAAGGAATCTCTGCTGAAACACCATGTGAAACCATCTACCAGAACTTCCAGTCTACAGTCAGGAAAGTTAAAACCATCATATAATCTTATTGAGCTCAAAGAATTAACCATCCAGTATATACGTATATAAAAATGTATTAAATATTTTTCAGAATGAGTGAGTGAGCGTGCGAAAGGAAAGCGTGTCTGATATACTGTTGACAGCCAAGCTGAGGCGTTGGTTTGCGTCTAGTCTCAATATAAATATAAATAGAAGCATTTTAAGTAAAGAGGCAGCTGCTAAATAACAGAGAGGGGTAATTTGATCAAAAAAATATAATATAATTTGAATATCATAAGTAATAAAGAAATGTAAGTAACGGCCGCCATTTTGTTTTGGTCGTTAAGAGACGCCATTGTCTAATAATTAAAAAGTCGGGTGTAAAATGGGAAAACAATAAATTGAAATTGATTTCAATACTTATAGATGTTGGTACTTTTATTTCAAGGCCCAACTCTGTCGCTATTCACGCTTAATTCGAAACCCTGGACCCACAATAACCAAATACGATCAGATCAACAGGTACAGCATAGTTATGGTAAGTACGATAATTATGGTATGGCTAGCATACATGAATAAAATTAATAAAAATAAACTTGTTAATTCGTATAATAACAAATGTCGACCTGAACTAAGGGATTGTTAAATGTGGATAGTAACAAATGACGCCCAGAACAGTGACTTAGTTTGTATAATCACAAATGGTGCCCGAACAAGTGACTATATATAAAATATCCTGTTGTATTTTTATATAATAAGCCTGAATAGAGAGACGGAGTGGGTATTGAAATCAGAAGTACGATTGTAGGTTATGTTGTAACATGTAGAAAGCAACAATTCATTAACAATTTTTTTTCACAATGGCAAACAGTAGTGAAATAAGTATGACTGAATCGCAAATTATGAGAGAAGGTGATCAGTCAACGCCAGTCGTAATTAAAAGAACGAATAAACCAGGGCATTTCCTTGCCTAGAGGCAAAGAATAATGACGTATGCACACACACACATACGTAAAAAGTGCGTAGTGCCTCACCCCAGTCTTCACAACGCCGCATCAGCGGTAACACGTTACAGAAATTCGCCGACAAGTAATACCGGCCTAGTGAGTCTAAAAAACAACCAAGATGTAATATTGTAACAATAAAAAATGGGCCTAAAATATATTAATACATAAAATCCACCACCAGGACTTACCTGTACGCAATCAATTACTTACCATATCCAAATTTTACCAGAAGACCAAGGTCGCCACGATTATTTTTTATAGGATAAAATATCGAAAACCTCTACACTCCACCTTAAATAAAAAGGACAATTTTGCAATCTGACCCCCCCCCCCAATTAATAACTCAGAAAGATTCCGGTCCGTTAGACGAATTTCGCAACACAGAAATGAGAAAGTGGTAATGACGAAATAACTTAGACTAACACATTTTATCTGGAACTTAAATACTTTTAATTACTTGAAAATTAGTTTAAATATTTTGACAAGAACCCTACGACCAAATGTGAATTATACATCCAGGTATTATGTTTACATTGAAATATTAATGCATTAAGTATTGTATTTAAATATTCATTATAAAGCAGCCCATTCTGCCATTCACTCATTCACACAGTATAATATATATATTCCCCTTATTTTTTGCTCGAGTCTTAAATTTGTGATCGAAAATGCATAATAGTTCGTGAATAATAATAATTAAAATTGAATAACCATGGTGAGTTACGTAACGCTTGGAGTCCCGTTCGCCACGTGCTGATGGATAGATGCATCTGAATATTTGTCCGTCACGAACACTTAACTTTCCTATGTCACTTCACTTATTATCATTCATAATGTCACTCCACTTATTCACGCCGATTGCTCTTTTTCGCTAAAACTTAGTTTTTAGTAACCGCGAGTCTTGGCTAGCGTGCGGCCGCCGCCGCGGCCATATGTAGACTACTAACGTGGACTGCGAGCGGGAGGAAGCGGCGGTTCACTGCCACCTGATTTTCGTCGTCGTACAATGTTGATTTGTTGTGACTTATGAGTTCTATGCATGGCACATAGTAGTTATATCAGCCCAGTGATAACCTATCTGTTGTTAGCACATCATGTGGTATATACAGTAAAACTTGGCTAATTCAAACCTGAAGGGAACAGTAAAAATTTGCATTATAAAAAATTGAAATTAGAAAAGTAAAGCAACAAATTTGAATAAGAGAAGAAAAAATTAGAAACTTAGATTTAGTAAAAACAATACATTATTTTATTTAAAATGTTTCTAATACATGTGTATCAAATTAAGTACGCAATATTTACAAACCTAGAATTTATAGAAATTTTTAATGCATTTTAGAGTCAATACATTGAGCTTTTCGGGTTTATTAAGTGGCTGAAAAATAGCATTACTTACTTTCTGTTGTCGCCAGTAGACTGTCTGAAGCCTTTAGTATAATTTGATGCTTGTTAAACTGTTAGAGTTGGGATCTCAGGAAGTTCTGGTTGGTACCCTCTTCATTGGGCAATACGCTATCATTTTTTTATTTACATCACACACAACCTCCACGACCATCAGTTTACAACAGAACCCATGGCAAGTAGAGCAGTTTGAAACAAAGCAGAGACGCAGTTTGTGTTGAGTAACTCGCTAAAGAATTCGCACCACCCCGAATTTCTCAGAAATGTGCATATGTGTGACCACGCTTACACTTAACATCGCCGGGCGGGGCGCTGAACTGACGCCGCTAAACTCCAACGGCGATGCCAAAAAATGGCGTTGGAACGAACAGTTTGTAGCAGCAACCAGCCAACTACAGAAAAGGCCGTTAACCCCGCCCACAGCTAGTGACATCAGTACGGCAGAGGCAAATATCGTCCTCGGTCATCACACATATAACGACGATATTCCATGCATAGGAGGAATACGCCACAACAAATTAAGCATGAATAGCGACGAAAGCCTGGTGGCCGTGAATGCGCAGTTCCGCCCCCCCCCAAGCAAGCAGGCTTCCCAGTTAAGCTATACGTGTTGGCCAACACGGAGCTAAGTAGGCTCTCTCCTAAGTTTTTTATTTTTTCTCAGTAAAAGGTGGAGCTGTTGATGAAAATAATTATCCTTGATAGACAGTGCAGTGTTTAGATAATTTGAAGAACATAAATATCGGGTTCGGACACCAAGCAGGGACAAAAGCGAGAAGTCATAATAATGCGTGAGTGAAGCACGTTGCCGCCGGGTGGGGAATCTTCCAAAATGTTAAGGGTGTTATAATTTTCGGGGTCTGTGTGTATGTGTGCGTGAGCAAAGCTGGGCTGTTTGTGTTTGTAACTGTGTTTGTGTAAATATGAATAATACATAAGGTAAGCCCTAGTTCGTAAGGTCTATTACAAGTAAGCTGTAATAGTTATACCATCTTTAAAACATGTAAAACCTATAAATGGAAAATTGGAAATTTTATAAATGGAAAACTTATAAATTCAATATTTCTGATTAATAAACCAAAAAATAATTTCTCTTCCAAAAAATTGAGAGTTAGATTCTTTAAAAACTTTAGTTCGCTTTATGTACTGTCAGAGTTCGTCGAACGAAATGGGTTCGTCCCCGCTATACGATCCGGCCAGATCGAAGATTCAAGGTAAGTAGGAGTTTTAATCTGAATAAATATAATCGCAAAGAATAATAAAGTTACAATTGGTGCCGTGAATTCCAGGATGTAATATAACACA
This sequence comes from Magicicada septendecula, assembly GCA_034769895.1. NCBI lineage: Eukaryota > Metazoa > Arthropoda > Insecta > Hemiptera > Cicadidae > Magicicada > Magicicada septendecula. The sequence goes on from CM068374.1 coordinate 15,124,362, forward strand.
AAAAGGGTTGTATTACGCCGGCTTACATTTGACAGTGCATAACGAAGTACGGTTGCGAAAGCAAAATTGATTTTGTATATGTTAAAACATCAGTTTTGAAATAAGACCAATCATTGGCAGTTGTTACATAAGAAAAAATAGATCAAATAAAAATGTCTGAGAACACAGAGAAAAGTAGTGTAATAAATTCAGTTATGAGTGAAAGTGACCTATAAAAGCAAGAGCGGTTGACTTTGTCAATCAGTTACAGTGGGCCATTGTTGAGGATTAGTGAAAATGTGTTGTTGATGGTGGTGCTGTGTTCCTTCATCGATAATGGTGTATTGCAGATGATGGTAATGATGATGATTTCAAGTTGGTTAGCAGATCAACATAGTATCCACATGTAAAAATATCTTGAGTCTGACCTTGTCCAAAATTGCCGGAGGTTTGTTACAGGAAGGAAGTATACAGCGTTGATAGTCACGGGACTGTGTGTGGCAGCTTTGAAATTTTTACTTTTATATCAAATTTAAATTTCTGAATATCTCTTAGCCAAAGATCAGTTAGAAGTATTGTTACAGAATGAGTGGACAGACAATAAATGGTATAGAAACATACCCTTTTTTTATTAGTATTGATAAGAAATTAAAATATAACAAACATTTTATCACAGTTACAGATACTACTTGCACATGCACTGTATGTAAAAAAGACTTGACAATAAGTATAGATAGTACTGATTCGATTGAACTGCAGACATCTTTGTTTGTCACCCACGTTAGAAAAAAATGCCACTTAAAGAATGTAATGAATTATGTTTTCAGTAAAATATGCCCTGGTACACAGGAAGTCAATAATCCATATAAAATAATCAAAGAAAATATTGTGTTTTGTATAACATGTGGACATCCAGTGTCAGGTGGTATTACTGACATTGAGAAGACTATGAAAATTCTGAAAGGCCATCTGGGCAGATAACATAAAGATATATTATTATATACACAGTGGAAAACCAGCAAGACATCAGATGTTTCAGTAAGACGGCCAGTGGTTTCAAGTAGCACCTCTTTGTCAATCACTAGCATTTTTTGTTCAGTGTGTAAGAGCACAATGGTAGTATATAATCAGGATTTATCATTATCTCATGATTTACACAGACAGAGCGATGAACATATGATTGCATGCCAAAAGAAACTGAAGGACGTTTTTGTTAAATATGAAAAGGGAAATGGGGAAAACCTTCTCACAGAATTGTTTCACATCTATCCAGACTTTTTTGATCAACTGGTAAACTGTGAATTATTTAAAAACAATAAATGTAATTTTCTGTGCAGTGTCTGTAAGATGCAGATCCCTTCTGTTAATGTTTTATCAGTTAGTAATGAAATTTATAAACACTTAAGAAGTTCATACAGTTGTAAAAATGAATATTTAAATAAGGTATTTGATGAATACTTGAGTAAACAAAGTGGTTTTGTTCCTGAAGCTGGTGCATTTGAGGAAAAACACAGGTAAGGTTAATTCTGACAGAATATCAGAACTGTTTGAGTGTTTTCCACCACATTTGAAACATAATGCAGGTGTTATTTCTACAGTCGGAGATTCACTGTACTGCATTGTGTGTTCATCTTTTATGAATGTGTGTGCAGACAAATCCGAGACATTAAAAATTTTAAAAGTGCACTTAGAAACTGTTCACTGCGAAAACTTGCTGAAAAAAGTGTTTGAGCTGATACCAGACAAATTTCAATCAAACAAAGAGTTCATATTTTACAAAGGAGATTGTATTATGTGTAGCGTATGTAATATAGCTGGCATTACATATAAACCTTTAAAGATTCAAGAAACAGCCACCAATGTTATGGAACATTTGAATGGTAAACAGCATCAGAATAATCTGAGGTTAATGTCAGCTAATACTAAGCCAGGAGTATCGTCCTCAGTAGCTAGAAACCCATTACCAAAAACAGTACATACTGTTACAGAAAAATTAATTGAAGGCTTTTCACCAGAAAATCCAAAAACAGCAGCACTACTAAGAAAGAACTGCAGGTTTCTTCAAGTACAAAATGAAGGTTTTGTGTGTACATTATGTGAGAAAAAATGGCTAATGTGGACGCCAATGTTAAGGTTGTATGCAATAATATTGTCCAACATTTTAGTTCCAGAAGTCATGGATTGTTAATAAAAAATATGAATCAGAATCCAAATGTTTCTCTTTGGAAACTTGTGTATGATTGCTACGCACCTGAATTGATAAAAAGTAATGAAGAATGTATACGAAAAGTAGAGAACAAATTTAGATGTACTGTTTGTTCATTTGATATAAGTGGTACAAAAATGGATAATATAATGGAACAACTTCTGAACCATGTTACAAGTGACCAGCATAATTTAGTGACGGTTTTTGCAAACTTAGCAACTACTCCAAATTCATAACAATAATCCAGCGCATCATACTGTATTGTGAAGTTATTGATTGTAATGCAATTTATCAAATTGAGTAGTGATAGTTCTATGAACACTGTGTGGATAAACATGCTTGATGGAAATATTTTTAAACAAAAATGTTAAACAGTACTATTCAATATGTATTCAATGCAAATGTGGAGTTGTCAGATATAATATCCAGCTTATGTGGGTAGGAGTAATTTTGTCACATTTCCAAAATATATATCCAATTAGGTCAAATTTAATATTTTCAACTGTTTTGTCAACACAACAGAACCGGAACAGGTTACTTGTATGCTAACATAAGTAAATTAATGAACAGACAGGATTGTGTGTGTGGGGGGGGGTGATATCCTATCTGTTGTTAGCACATCATGTGGTATATACAGTAAAACTTGGCTAATTCAAACCTGAAGGGAACAGTAAAAATTTGCATTATAAAAAATTGAAATTAGAAAAGTAAAGCAACAAATTTGAATAAGAGAAGAAAAAATTAGAAACTTAGATTTAGTAAAAACAATACATTATTTTATTTAAAATGTTTCTAATACATGTGTATCAAATTCAGTACGCAATATTTACAAACCTAGAATTTATAGAAATTTTTAATGCATTTTAGAGTCAATACATTGAGCTTTTCGGGTTTATTAAGTGGCTGAAAAATAGCATTACTTACTTTCTTTGTCGCCAGTAGACTGTCTGAAGCCTTGAGTATAATTTGATGCTTGTTAGAGTTGGGATCTCAGGAAGTTCTGGTTGGTACCCTCTTCATTGGGCAATACGCTATCATTTTTTTTATTTACATCACACACAACCTCCACGACCATCAGTTTACAACAGAACCCATGGCAAGTAGAGCAGTTTGAAACAAAGCAGAGACGCAGTTTGTGTTGAGTAACTCGCTAAAGAATTCGCACCACCCCGAATTTCTCAGAAATGTGCATATGTATGACCACGCTTACACTTAACATCGCCGGGCGGGGCGCTGAAGTGACGCCGCTAAACTCCAACGTCGATGCCAAAAAATGGCGTTGGAACGAACAGTTTGTAGCAGCAACCAGCCAACTACAGGAAAGGCTGTTAAACCCCGCCCACTGCTAGTGACATCAGTAGATGTGTATCATAAATACAATTGTAGAGAAGGGGGTATTGTAACGTGTCTAAAATTTGGGGACTTTTATTTCTTACAGTTTGGGGTATTCGTATTTTATTTATTTCATTTTGGGTGGGATTTTATAAATTTATTGTGAAAGTTTTATTTCCCGGCGAACGTTATTTCCATTAAATCCTTAAATTTTTAGTGACCGTCAATCAGTGAATGTTTTAGTGGATAGTTAGTGAGGATCGGTCAATAATACAACTTTTAGTAATTTTGCGTCGACGTTTCGACAATATTTATTGTCATCTTCAGGACCTGTGTATTTCCATTACAACAGAACACATGACCAGTAGAACAGTCTGAAACAAAGCAGTAAGACGCAGTTGTTGTCGATTAACTCTGTAAGGAATTCGCACCACCCCGAATTTCGGAGAACTCCGTATATGTGTGGCGACGCCCGTACGTAACATGTCAGGACGGAGCGCTGTTAGTGACACCGTGAAAACTCCGAAGAAGCTGTAAAACATGACGCTGGAACGAACAGTTTGTAGCAGCAACCAGCCAACTACAGGAAATGCCGTTAAACCCCGCCCACTGCTAGTGACATCAGTACGGCAGAAGCAAATATCGTCCCCGGTCACCACACATATAACGACGATATTCCATGCATAGAAGGAATACGTCACAACAAATTAAGCATGAACAGCGACGAAAGCCTGGTGGCCATGAATGCGCAGTTCCGCCCCCCCAAGCAAGCACGCTTCCCAGTTAAGCTATACGTGTTGGCCAACACGGAGCTAAGTAGGCTCTCTCCTAAGTTTTTTATTTTTTCTCAGTAAAAGGTGGAGCTGTTGATGAAAATAATTATCCCTGATAGACAGTGCAGTGTTTAGATAATTTGAAGAACATAAATATCGGGTTCGGACACCAAGCAGGGACAAAAGCGAGAAGTCATAATAATGCGTGAGTGAAGCACGTTGCCGCCGGGTGGGGAATCTTCCAAAATGTTAAGGGTGTCATAATTTTCGGGGTCTGTGTGTATGTGGGCGTGAGCAAAGCTGGGCTGTTTGTGTTTGTAACTGTGTTTGTGTAAATATGAATAATACATAAGGTAAGCCCTAGTTCGTAAGGTCTATTACAAGTATGCTGTAATAGTTACACAATCTTTAAAACATGTAAAACCTATAAATGGAAAATTGGAAATTTTATAAATGGAAAACTTATAAATTCAATATTTCTGATTAATAAACCAAAAAAATAATTTCTCTTCCAAAAAATTGAGAGTTAGATTCTTTCAAAACCTTAGTTCGCTTTATGTACTGTCATAGTTCGTCGAACGAAATGGGTTCGTCCCCACTATACGATCCGGCCAGATCGAAGATTCAAGGTAAGTGGGAGTTTTAATCTGAATAAATAAAATACCAAAAAAAGAATAAAAGTTACAATTGTTGCAGCGCGACCAGGATGTAATATAACACAAAAAGGTTTGTATTACGCCGGCTTACATTTGACAGTGCATAACGAAGTACGGTTGCGAAAGCAAAATTGATTTTGTATATGTTAAAACTTCAGTTTTGAAAAAAGACCAATCATTGGCAGTTGTTACATAAGAAAAATAGATCAAATAAAAATGTCTGAGAACGCAGAGAAAAATATAGTAATAGATTCAGTTACGAGTGAAAGTGACCTTGAGTCGCAATCGCTGAATGAAAGTGGTATGCTGACGGTGGGGCCGAGCGCTGTTACAGAAACAGCTGTCGGCGGTAATATAATCGCTCATTCAACTCCGATTGTGTCTCAAACACAAGTAAATGAAACAAGTGTTGAATCTGGGATTCAGTTGACCCCAGTGTCAACCAATAAAAATAAACAATCAGAGGAACTAGATATAATGAGTTTCTTATGAAAAATGGACAACAAATTTGACATGCAGAATAATGAATTAAATAAGCGTCTTGATAGAATTGACGAAAAATTTGAGAGTCGTTTTAATACTAATGACGAGAAATTTGAGATTTTAAGTAATGAATTCAAAGAACTGAAAATAAAATGCGAACAGCAGAATATTAAAAATATTATTTTTAATGAAATTAAAGAACAGAGTATTCAGTTTCAGCAGAATATTAATGTGCAATTTGATAATTTGAGTCATGTACTAGACAAACATATTGATGAACGTTGTGAAAGTATGAAATCACAATTGTCAGAGTCCATAAATGAGCAATTAGAATGCCGTGTTTCTGATATTACCAATGATATAACTAATAAAGTAGAGAAACAGATCACGGAACAATATAGCATCATAAATACAATTGTAGAGAAACAGATAAGTGAGTGTAACACCAATACTGAATGTAAGGTTGGTTATGCTATGAGTCAGATTGAAAATAATAATAGTAAAATAAGAGAAATAGAAAATAATTGTAAGATTGAATTTAAGACCATACATGATACAATAAGTGACCTTGAATCTGATAGTAATCTTAAGTTAATGAATGTTCAAAATGAATTGAGCATGGCCATCAGCCAACAAGTAAACACTGTTACCGAGCGAGTAATTATGACTCGTGATGTAAGCAGTGAAGTTGAGTTAGAGACATTCAGTTGCGATAACAAAAGAGTACATCCTATGCAGTTCATAAGTAGAGTGAGAGAGTTCAATAAGTTTAGTACTAATAACTGGGAAGTTCAGTTATTAAAAATTTTAAAATGCTTCAAAGGTAGTGCGGAGATATGGGCCGAGGTACACAAAACGGAATGGGGGTGTTTTGAAAGTTTTGAGTCCGCATTTAGAAATAAATATTGGTCTGAAGAAGACCAAGAAGTGTTACGAAGTAGAATCATGGGAACCGGGAATTTTGGGGGGCCCGATAATAATATAACAGGGTATGTGATGAGAATATTTAATGAGGCGAAATACTTAGAACCGCCATTGCCATTTAGATCCTTCGTGAGGCATATAAGCAAGCATTTGCCGAGGGAAGTACAAATAACACTTATGACGCGGGAGGTAGCTAATATTAGCGAACTAGAGAATATTTTAGATGTGTTTCAGAACATCCGGGACCAAGAATTGAGTCGCCGTCAGAACCAGCAGAATGGAAATAATGGAGGTAATCAGGGACCGCCGAGGGGGCCTACAAATTGACCGGCATACCCCAGACGAGAACAAAATAATCGAGGCCCAAAATGGAATTGTCCAGCATGTTCACAGGAGAATTATGCTTCACAGAATTTTTGTTTTAGGTGCAGGAGGGAGAGACCGGGTCAGCGACAGGGACCACAACCTGCACAGAACCAGCATGCATACCAACGAAGGGGAGAGGGCCAAGGAGGAGCGCCGAGAGGCCACGCTCACGAACAGCGAGAAAACCAGCACGAACGAGGATACAACCCTGCAGTGGCGAGCACATCTGCGGGAAACTAAAAGGGACAATGGAACAACGGACCCGACCGTTGTCGCCGGAAGTTTCTGGGTTCCAAATGGAGGACAGATATCGAAACAACATTGTTATTACAGATTTATCGGAGGAATTATTGGAGGAGGAAGAGTTCGAAGCAGGGAGACGGGAGAATGGACTGACTGAGGTGAAAATCAACATAGAAGGTAAGGAGATTAAAACTTTAATCGATACAGGTAGCGAAAGCTCTGTTATTTCTGAACATGTACTAGATGAATTAAGAGAAATAAATAAAAATATTCCATCTTTGCCAGTAGCGGGGGTGACGATTGTAGGTATTACGGGAGTTAGAAGTAAAAGAGTCATGAAACAAGTACAATTAAACATGATAATTAACGGGGTAGGGTACGATAATACATTTCTGGTTGTACGGGGATTAAATCTTGAGGTTATACTGGGAAATGATTTTCTGATTAAACATAAGGCGGTGATTGATTTTCATAAACGGGTGTTAGAATTAAATAGTGAAGGGGAACCAGTCCGTATTAATTTTGAGCGGGTGTTAGATGCGGTGAGAATTTCAGGGGTAAGGGTGATACATACTCGGAGTAATAAACAAAAAAGGGAAGTTAGTATGAATGTATGTAGTGAGAGTAAGATAGAATGTGAGGGGAATGTAGATCACTTATGGAATGAGAGAGCACTTAAATTTTGTAGTGAGGGTGGCGTAATAGGGAGTTCTTAACGTGCATCGTTGTGGCGGGTAGTAGAAAATTTTAGAGAAGTGTTTGCCGATATACCAGGGAGGGCAAGAAACTATGAATGCGAGTTAAAGGTAAGGGAACACGCACCCTATGTGCAAAGAAGTTATTCGGTGCCATATGCGAAGAGAAGAGCGGTTCAGATTGAGTTAGAGAAAATGTTAGAGGGAGATATAATTGAGCGATCTGTATCACCATATTCTAACCCCTTAGTAGTAGTGATTAAAAAAGATGGTAAAGTAAGGTTATGTTTAGATGCCCGCAAAATCAATCAAATAATCATCCCAGACAGGGAGTCACCTGAAGCGATAGAAGAAATTTTTCAGAAGTTCAGCGGCGTACAATATATGACCTCTTTAGACCTAACCGCTGGATATTGGCAAGTTCCGTTGGCAGCAAATAGCAGAAAATATACAGCCTTTTTATTCAATGGAAAGAATTATCAATTTAAGAGACTACCGTTTGGTTTGAACACAAGTGTAGCTAGTTTTATCAAGTGTCTTGACGAAATTTTGCAACCCCATAACTTAGTTTTTTTAACCATATACGTTGATGATATCCTGATAGCTTCCAGAACATTTGAAGAGCATGTAGAACACTTAGAATATGTATTGGAGAAGTTATACCAGGGAGGTCTGACGGTGAATTGGGACAAATCAAAATTTTTGCAAACGGAGATACATTTTTTAGGTTTCATCATAACACCTACAGGGATACGTGCCAACCCGGATAAAGTAGAATCCATCCTGACGTTCCCGGAGCCTAAAAATATAAAACAATTGCAAAGTTTTCTTGGTCTCTGTAATTTTTACAGGAAGTTCCAGCGGAACTACGCCCAGACGACGGCCCGACTCAGCGCAGTGCTGCAAAAGAACAAACAATGGAGGTGGGGCGATAACGAAAGAGCAGCGTTCAACGAAATGAAAAATAAGTTCGCTGATATGATATTAATGAACCATCCGAATTTTAATGATAAATTTTACTTACAGACAGATGCTAGTAATATAGCACTGGGAGCGGAACTTTACCAAGAGGACGAGGCGAAAGAACACAAAACCATTGCCTTCGCCAGCCGGACGCTGCTAGCTGCAGAGCGCAACTATACTACCACCGAGAAGGAGCTCCTCAGTATAGTGTTCACCGTGAGGAAGTTCCGTACGTATCTGCTGGGTAATAGAATCATCATCAGGACGGACCATAAAGCGCTGTCGTTCCTGAATACTTGCAAACTCACACACAGCCGGATAACCAGGTGGGTGTTAGCTCTTCAAGACTATAATTTTTCTTGGGAATACGTTAAGGGTGTAGAGAACAGGGTGCCAGACACACTATCACGAGTAGACAGAGACAGAAATAGAACGGGTAGAGATAGCAAAGAAATAGAGATTTATAGATTGTCCAGGGAAGATAAACTTTTTGGGGAAGAATTAAAGGATATAAATGTAATGCAACGAGCTGATAGTAAACTAAATAAAATCATTACTAGCGTAGAATCAGATGTAGATGAGTTTGGTTATAAACAATATTTTCAAGTGTTTAAAGGAAGTTTGTTTAAAAAAGTAGAGGGGAGAGAGAGGGATTGGAGGTTAGTTATACCGGAAGGTTTGATAGAGAAAATAGTGTGGGACTGTCTCCTTAGGTACGGGCATTTTGGGGCACGGAAATGTGTGAATGTGTTGAAGGAATCCTGTCTATTTAAAAATATGGAGAAACGCGTCCGAAAAATACTTAGAGTTTGCGGGATATGTCAGAAATCTAAAGTTGTGAATTATAGGTTAGAAGGAGAACTAAATTACATTAAAGTCGAAAAACCATTCGATTTAGTAGCTGTAGATTCGTATGGCCCATTGCCAAAGGGTAGGGGTGGAGTGATGCATATTTTTGTTGTACTTGACACTTTTTCCAAATATGTAAGGTTATATAGCGTGAAGCGAGCCACAAGTAAGGTGCTGAGCGAGAAGATCACACGCGACTACATGATCAACGTGGGAAAGCCGAAGGTGATATTATCCGACCATGGGCCGCAGTTCATAAGCGGGAGATGGCGCCAGACTCTCGGATGGGAAGGTATCATCCCAAAGCACACCGCAGTGTATCATCCGCAGTCCAATCAGGCGGAGAGAGTCATGAGGGAGTTGGGAAGAATTTTCCGAACATACTGCCACGCCAAACATAGCGAGTGGCCACTCTATGTGCAGAAAATTGAAAATTGGCTTAACTGCACCACCCACGAGTCGACGGGGTTCACACCTTACGAGCTAATCAGAGGAAAGCGTCCACAGAGAATTTTGGAACAATTAATTGAGTATCCACCAGAAACTAACACTATTGGTCATGATGTTAAACGTAGGCTAGCGAATGAAAGCTTGTTGACGAAGGGAGAGAAGAGACAACAGAAACATGACATGAAAGGTAAGTGGACGCAGTACGAGGTTGGACAGCTGGTATTGGTGCGACGCCACGATTTGTCGAGTGCCCAAGATAAGGAGATTAAGAAATTTTTCTTGCTCTATGAGGGACCGTACGAGATAATAGAGGTAAAAATGAAGAATTCATACGTGTTACAGAATAGAGAAACGAGGGAGATAGTTGGAACGCACAACGCTACAAATTTGAAATTATTTTGGTCAGCATAAGGATTTGTATCAATGATTAAATGTATGAATGTAATTTGTTTTTCTATATGTTTCTAGAAGGGATCCTCCCCCATTTTCGGGCGGTCACGATCTTACCAGTCCTGGCCGTGGAATTCGAACTTGGAGGCGGGCCATGGTTGGCAGATCTTCCTTCGGGCGGTGAAAGCCACGATGGTCCGGCTCCACCAAAATTAGTACAAAGTAGAAATTTAACTACACATATTTGAACGGGGAGGGGGACCCCAACAGGTACGTGACACGAATTAATTTTTTAATACACTCCAGGTGCAGCGGTCTCGGTGTACCTGTCACGTGCCTGCACTGCCTTAGAGTGTTGTACATAATGGAGGCTGCACCTAAATAAAAGGCAGTGCGTACAAACTTAAATATTTTAGTGTCAATGGCAAAATTCAAGTTGAGCCATTGACAATAGTTTTGCTTAAGCCAGAAACGAAGAGTTTTGCGGAGAGGTATGGGAGGCTCCGGCTCAGACGACGGGTTAGTAGAGATGAGAAGATAAGGTATTACCGTTTGCAGAGAAAAGGGGAAGTAACTACACAAAGGAGCTCTGAACTGGAACCTTATTATACCTCATCGCAAAACACCCCTGTTTCAGGCGGGGATACTGACCACTAGAATATAAGTTATAAATATAAATATAAAATGTAAATAAATTTTAGAAGTAAGTGACCAAATGTAATTGTCAAGTTTGAGTATCAGTGAGTATGGGAACGTTTTAAAAGATGTGAAGTGAAGTAAAGACTTGTTGTCAATACAAGATGTGGGGATAATTTTGGGGGGTAGATTGGTGCTCAATGAAGTGATAGAACAGTGGAGTGTGGAACTGCAATTGTAGAAAGTTTAGTTATCAATGTTAATTAGTTAGTTATTAAGTTGCTATTGCGGGGGTGGCCTGTGCCCTCGTAGATAGCGAAATGGGTTGGGGGTAACAGAGAGTGTTACCTCCATCGGAGGCCAAAATGGCGAAAATGTGCGATACACCTTTTTCGTGTAAATTAAAATTTACACACTGCTAGACGACCGTGTCGCACATAATAAGACGATGTATAACAGGCAGTGAAATGAAGTTAGATTTCCCCGACTTTTCGGGCGATTACTGCCTTACCAGCACTAATCGTGGATTTGGCTAGTGGTTAGCTATGGTCATATCAAGTCCCTTGACCATAGCTGACTTGAAATTGGTATATAGTAGAAATTCAATGGGGGGCGACATTAGGGGAAATCTCCCGGTACTATGGGACAGCGGCTGCCACTCTGCCCGCTTGGGGGCAGCAAAGCCAGGTGGTAGACCCGCATTAAGGGCGTTTAACTATATAACAAAGGTATGTTGATATCTGAACCTTTTTTAAATGTAACAGCGGAAGCAAAGACACGGAGAGGTAAAACTACTCCAAAATATGCCGTCTTTGTGAAAGCGAGGGGGCGCCACAGTCCTACATAACTTGAAATAGTGTGTGTGGACGGGAGGTGTCTCAAAGGAGTCACGAATTTAAATTTTACAACATAAAAAGTTTTGCTAATTCAAATTTTGATCAAATAAAACTGCTTGTGCTCTGTTAAATAACTAGCTGCTCAGACGCTCAATATAAGGTGTTCATGCTATAATTTTAAGTGTATTATTTTATTGTTGTAAGTTAGATATAAGCATTGATAAGAATATGTGTTTTCATTATGTGTGTATATTTTTTTTTATAAGCCAATAATTAAATCGTCTGGCAGGCGGTCAATACAAAGTATCAGAATTAGAGAAAGGGGAAACAGTGAGGTGAGAAGTGAGGATAAATAAATATATATATATATATATATATGTCTCATGTAATTTGTTCAATTTTGAGATGTGTTTTCACAGTGTTAGTAAGATCAGCTGATCAGCAATAACAGGTCGCTGGTAAAATGGGTTATAAATATTCCAAGTAATTAACGTTTGATGTAATGTTAATGTATTACAGATGTTTTAAAGTAATGATAAAAAATAATTTGATAAAGTGAGAAGTAAAGTAATAATTTATGCAAGTTAACAAGAGATAGTTTTGGGTGATGAATATTTTATGGGACATATAGATCTGTCCAAGTCCAAGTCAAAGTTAAAGTTGAAATAGTAGAGATGAAGATAATGTAATGTTGTTTTGAGTTAATATATGTTATAGAATTTTGAGAAGTATTGATGTCGACGCAGTAGTAATGGAGAATATATGTAGAGTTTTGAGTGATATATTGTTGTTTATAATTAATGATGTTATTTTGTTGTATTTGTAGTAAGGTAATGAGATTGAGATTTTTGGGGCTGGCAATTTTGTAGTAGGGGGTAGTGTAATGTGGGAGTCCGCAACAAAATGATAAGTTGGGACGGGATAGGTACCGATTTAATGAGGAGGGGGGCCGCCTTAGGTAGAATCCTGGGGCCAAATAAGGGAATTGAGTTTTTGGGGGGGGGGAACACGTATCCTATGTACAAAGGGTTAGAGAGTATTTTTGTATATATAGAGAGAAGGTGGCGAATTGAGTTTAATGATAAGTTGGGGTTAGAGAGTGTCTTGAGTAGTAGAGATTTTGATAGAGATGGATGTCATGTGAGTTGAAGTTGTTAGTTAGAGTCAAAGGGAGAAGGATTATATATGTATACAGATCCAGTAGTATATTAAATGAGAATAAATAATTTAAATCACCCACAGTAAGGTAGATGGAGATTGTTAAGCAAAGAGAGAGAGTTATAATAAAGATATAAAATTTGTATTTTTGAAACCAGTGACAGAATTTTGATAGAATTTGAAAATAATGTAAAGTCAAGAATTGTTTATTTTGAATAATTTAAATATCAATTTGCTTATTATTTATATTAATATTTTGTTTATTTTAAATGTTTTATTTTATGTGTTGTGTTTCAAGTAGGATGTTACAGATGTTAAATGTATTTTCAGATAGAACTTGTACATAACACATGTGGGTCAAGGGTCTGGAACTTGACCTAGTTTTGATCAGCTGGTGAGGTCACACATACTAAGCTTGTATAGTAGGAAGTCAATTCAATTTGTTTATTTAATCAATTTAAACAAGTTTTAAATAATTTCTAAATATAAAGGAAACATTTAAATAAAATTAAAATTTTTTCTTGAATTTTAAAATTTTTTGGGAAATTTTCCTTGAAAAAAAAATCTCGATTTTTCGCCTGCCAGTTAATGAATGTTTTAAGTAATAATTATTTTATTATGTGTGTATTAACCATGTCTATTTTATTGATTTATTTTGTATTGCATTGTATTGTTAGACTATAAGTATTCACATGTTAGGTTAAGGATATGTTTAACGATAAGAAATGTTTGAATTCACTTATTTCAAGTAAAAACCAGAAAACAAGGAAGAGAATTTTTTTCGATAAAATATTTTATTTTGAATTTTGAATCTTTTTGATGATATAGTAACTGTTAGGGAATTTTTTCAATGTATAATATGTAATATGAGAGTGTGTGAGCCCAGCATCTGCTAAAGGCAGCCCAGCTTGCATACAAGGGGAAACATATCGGTGGAGGATCTGGCATAATTTAAGCCAGGGATTGAGGATTTTTTGGGGTCGCATGTTAGAAGGTGAGGTGCGCTGTGGTACTTGTCGGTTCGATTTCTCGGTGTTGGGATCTCTTATGGAGAAGTCCAGTGATCTCGTTCAGATGGGTCCATAGTCGCCAAGCCAGGGGGGTCGTGTACCCATGAAGATTAAGAACCAGGGGGTTGTTGGCACCAGTTCCTCACCGGTCCTCTTAGGGGTTTATCAATGAGATTTCTTCTGTTGTGGACAGCAGAATTCTCATTGAGGGGGTATTGTAACGTGTCTAAAATTTGGGGACTTTTATTTCTTACAGTTTGGGGTATTCGTATTTTATTTATTTCATTTTGGGTGGGATTTTATAAATTTATTGTGAAAGTTTTATTTCCCGGCGAACGTTATTTCCATTACAACAGAACACATGACCAGTAGAACAGTCTGAAACAAAGCAGTAAGACGCAGTTGTTGTCGATTAACTCTGTAAGGAATTCGCGCCACCCCAAATTTCGGAGAACTCTGTATATGTTGTAGCGGGTCATTTTTGGGTATTTTTTATTTTAACCGTATGGGGCATTTATATGTTTTTATTTCCTTTCATTTTGGGCGGGCTTGTAAAAAAGGAGTTATGAAAATTATTGTGTAACGAAATTCATTCCATTCTCACAGAACGCATGGCAACGTTATTTCCAGTGTGTTAAGAAACAGTTTGAAACAAAGCAGTAAGGCGCAGTTGTTGTCGAGGAATGCGGCAGAGAATTCGCGCCACCCTAAAAATTCGCAGAACTCTGTACTTGTGTGGCAGTGCACACACGCCACTACTCGAGCATGAGCACCTACCCAAGCGATGGTAAAAAACCAAGATGGCTAGAGAGGATAATATTCATCGCCTTCTCCAAGACCTTGCGGAAATGCTGTTTTAAGTCCCACCCACTTTAATGACGTCCGCCGGTGCCTAGATGAGATCATGTACCATGTTCACCAAAAACTTACATACATCGCATAGGACGAAACTGTGACGACTAACTGTAAGGCATTGATGTCCGTCGTCTTGACTAAAATGCTCCCGGAGTGGGGAACTGAGAGACGCAGTCAGTCTTTTGTCGACTCTCGCCTGCGCAGGCCGCCCGACAACCGGGCTCAGAAACAAATTTTTTTTAAACTGATATAACAGTGAAATAGCTGAAAAAGTTTATGTGACCGCGGTCAGGAAAAATGTAAAACAACATTAAACATCTTTTGGACATTTCACACGAAATTAGAAAAGAAATGGATGTGCGCGAAGACCACGTGGCCGGGGGTTATTTCGTCTACTGAAAGTGTAAGGGTTGGGGTTTTATAAAGGTATGGGGTATCAAATAAATTAAAATTAATTTAATTGAAAATGGCAGGCTGGGCTCTCTTGTTTAATGTATGTAAGTAGTAGAAAATAAGAATAGTACGTAAGACGTAATGATTACACAACCTGTAAAACCATAATATTTTTAAAGTATGTAAAATCTATATTTGGAGGAAAAGTAAAAAATTCAAATCTGTCAAATGATTTTAAAAATAAAAGGAAAAGTTAAATTCTCTTCATTCAAAATGGGTATTCAGAATTATTTCGTAACCTCACACTGTTTCTGATCTCGCTTATAGGAGAACTCTGGGGGGACCCTTAGGAACAAAGGTAAGTAGAAGTGAATTAAATGTATAAATAAGTTAGTTTTTATACAAATGGCGGCCCGAACAATGACATTATATAAATAAGCCAGAACCCAGAAACAGAGTGGGTAGCGAAAGAATAGAAAAGACGTAAAATTAAGGTTATGTTTTAACTACACATGGTAAAAAATAGTACAATAATTTTACGTATAATATGATGGTGTAATATTTAGTACACGAAATAAATTTTTTTGAAAGAAATAGAAATATTTAAACAAAAGTTAAAATGGCAGATAACGAGAACGTCAGTCTAGCTGACAATACCAATGAAAGCCAAACAAGCGCAACTGAATCACAAATTATGAGTGGAGAAATTATTCACTCAACGCCAGTCCCGACTAACAGGGCTGACGAAAATCAAATAGTAAAGATGATGCAAGCACTGTTTAGCGAACAGAAAAACGAGTTTAATGAAGTAAAAAATGAAATCAGAAAACAGAATATTATTTTTGATAGACGAATCAATGAAATAGACGTACGTTGTACAAATATGCAAGAACAAGTAGCAGAAATAGTTAATGAGAAATTCGATGCTAAAATAAATGATTTAGATGACAAAATTAATACGATTAATGAAACAGTAATTAGCACAGTTCAAAACCAAATAGAGACACAGAATAAAGAGATAGAAAATAAATGTTTAGCTACAGTAGATAAGCAGATAGAGATGAAAACCAAATTTGAAATAAATAAACAAATAGACATTAAAACAACCGTTTTACAAGATCAGTTAGAAAATTTTGAGTCAAATGTAATAAGTATAGCAGAGAATATAGAAACAGTAAGTAAAGCTATTTCAGAGCATGCAGATAATACCAACTGTAAAATAAGTACAATACAAAGTAAGCTTAGAGAAATAGATGAGTTCAGTTTACAAACTAGTAATAATATATATGACAAATGTACTGTAATTGAGAACAATTTAATGAGTGTGAAAAATGAATTAAGGGGGAAATTAACAAAAAATTTACCGGGGTTACTGAAAGGGTTATCATGACTAGAGATCTACACAATGAAATTGAATTAGAAACATTTAGCTATGAAAACCGGACAATACATCCAATGAGATTTATAAACCAAACCCGGGAATACAACCGTTTCAATAACAGCAATTGGGAGGTACAATTAACCAAAATAATTAAATGTTTTAGGGGTAGTTCAGTAGTGTGGGTGGAAGCACATCGGTCAGAATGGGATTGTTATGAGACATTCGAAAGAGCATTTAAAGGGAAATATTGGACTGAAGATGAACAAGAGATACTAAGAAGCCGTATAATGGGAACGGGCGATTTTTTAGGACACCCTAATAATAATAATTTAACAATATACGTGACCAAGTTATATAACGAAGCGAAATATTTAGAGCCGCAGATACCATTTAAATCTTTTGTTAGACATGTAAGTAAACACTTACCGAAAGATGTACAAACCACTTTGATGACAAAAGAAATTGAAGATATGAACGAGTTGGAGAGAATACTAGATATATTACAGAGCATTAGAGATCGAGAAGGGGGTAGGCGAATACAACCGAATAATAACCATAATCATGTTGAATATAATCAAAATAGGAGTAATAATTATCGTGGGTATAATAATAATGTGCATAGAGACAATATAAACAAACCAGGTGAGTGGAGTTGTTCCAGGTGCAGATGGGGGAATTTCGCCAGCAGACAACGGTGTTATAAATGTAATTTACCCAGAGAAGAGCAGAGGAGGAGAAACGAAAGCAGGCCATACAGAGGAACAAATAACTACCACCAGGGACCGTCACGGGATCACCAGATACCCACAACAAGCAACCATAGACAACAACCGGAAAACTAGAGCATACAGTGGTAGCACGGACCAGACCACTGTACGGGGGAAGCAAGTGAGGTCCAACCATTAGAAGATGTTACGAGTAATGTAATTAGAACAGACATAGTTGCAGATCTGCTGGAAGAAGAAAACAAGACAATCGAGGTGAGAGCGGGACTAACAGAAATACAGGTAAATGTAGCTAATAAATATTATAGAACACTTGTAGATACAGGTAGTGAGATTTCTGTTATTGCTGAAAACATTTTAGGAGAATTAAAAGAAAGTATAAAGAATATTCCAATTTTACCAGTAGCTGGGGTTACAGTAGTAGGAGTTACAGGTGTACGCAGCAAGAGAATAACAAAACAGATACACTTAAGTTTTTTGATAAATGACATAGAATTTGAGAACACATTTTTGGTAGTTAAAGGGTTAAGTTTAGACATTATATTGGGTAATGATTTCCTGCAAAGAAATAAAGCTGTTGTAAACTTTAAAGAGAAAATAATAGAGTTAGACAGGTGTGATCGGTCTGTAAAGGTTAATTTTGAACAAATAATAGATAAAGTTAGAACAACGGGGGTAAAAATATTACAAAAGAGAGTAAGTGAAAGTGGTGCAGATACTAGAGTAAATTTATGTAGAGAGAGTGAATATATTGATGATTGTGAGAATGAAACGAGTAACATTAATAATGCAGTATGGGAGATAAGGGCGGATGAATTTTGTAGTGGAGGTGAGGTGGTAAGGAGTGATCAGCGTGCAGCGCTGTGGCAAGTGATCGAGGAGTTTAAGGGAGTGTTTGCCGATATTCCAGGAAGGGCAAAGGATTATGTATGTACATTGCAGATACGGGAACACACACCTTTCATGCAGCGAAGTTATCCCGTGCCTTATTCCAAGAGACGAGCGGTGCAAGAGGAGCTGGACAGGATGCTGGAAGGAGGGATAATAGAAAGGTCAGTATCACACTATTCGAACCCATTAGTTGTAGTAATTAAAAAAGATGGCAGAGTTAGGTTATGTTTAGATGCCAGGCGGATCAACCAGATAATAATACCAGACCGTGAATCACCAGAGTCAATCAATGAAATATTTCAGAAATTCAGCGGGGTGAGATATATGACGTCATTGGATCTAACAGCAGGATATTGGCAGGTACCATTGGCTGAGGTGAGTAGGAAGTATACAGCTTTCCTATTTAACGGTAAGAACTATCAATTTCAAATATTGCCGTTTGGATTAAATACCAGCGTAGCCAGCTTCAAAAAGTGCTTAGACCAAATTTTAAAACCCAAAGATTTAGATTTTTTAACGGTCTATGTAGACGATATTTTAATTGCGTCAAGAACTTTTGAGGACCATTTAGATCATTTAGGATATGTGCTAGCCAAACTAAAGGAAGGAGGACTTACTGTAAATTGGGACAAATCAAAATTTCTACAAACACAAATAAATTTTTTAGGATTTATAATCACACCAGAAGGAATCTCCGCAAATCCGGATAAAGTGGACTCCATCATGCGCTTCCCTGAGCCGAAGAACATCAAGCAGCTACAGAGTTTTCTGGGATTGTGTAATTTTTATCGAAAATTTCAGAAGAACTACGCCCATGTGACAGCAAGATTGAGTGCGGTACTACAGAAAAATAAACAATGGAGATGGGGATTAGTGGAACGAGAGGCGTTCAACGAAATTAAACAGAAATTTAGCAAAATGATAATGATGAACCACCCTGATTTTAATAAAATATTTTTCTTACAGATAGATGCTAGCAACGTGGCCGTAGGTGCGGAACTCTACCAAGAGGACGAAGAGAAAGAACACCTAACCATTGCATTTGCGAGTAGATCCTTGTTAATGGCTGAGAAGAACTATACCACTACCGAAAAGGAACTATTAAGTATTGTGTTCGCCGTCAGCAAATTTCGCACTTACATCTTGGGAAATAGGACGGTGATCCGCACCGATCACAAGGCACTATCCTTCTTAAATACATGTAAACTCGCTCACAGCCGTTTAACCAGGTGGGTACTTGTTTTACAGGAATATAATTTTGAATGGGAGTACATCAAGGGAACAGACAACAAGATACCTGACACTCTTTCACGGGTAAACATGTTAGACAATAAGACAGGTAGGGATTTAAAGGAAATTGAAATTTTTCAGATTAGCAGGGAAGACAGATTTTTTGGTGAAGAGTTGAAGGACATCAGAACCATGCAACGAGCAGATGGTAAGTCAGGTAAGATTATGGATAGCTTAGAAACCGAATTAGCAGAGTCAGAATATAGTCAGCATTTTCAGATTTATCAGGGGTTATTATTTAAGAAAGTAGTAGGGGGTGAGCGTGATTGGAAAATAGTTATGCCAGAGGGGTTAGTTGATAAGATTATTTGGGATTGTCATTTAAGATATGGTCATTTTGGGGCGAAGAAGTGTGTTAATGTTTTGAAAGAGTCATGTGTTTTTAAAAATATGGAAAGAAGGGTTAGAAAATTGTTAAGGGGTTGTGATTTATGTCAGAAATCGAAGGTAGTAAATTATAGAGTAGAAGGGGAGATGAATTTTATAAAAGTGAATAGACCTTTCGATTTAGTTGCGGTAGATTTGTTTGGGCCATTGCCAAAGGGTAGAGGCGGGGTGATGTATATTTTTGTGATGCTTGATACTTTTTCTAAATGTGTGAGATTGTATATCGTTAAAAGAGCTACCAGTCAGGTATTGAGTGAGAAGGTGACAAAGGACTACATGATTCACGTGGGTAAGCCGAGAGTAATTTTATCAGACCATGGTCCGCAGTTCATCAGTGGGAAATGGCGTCAGACTCTAGGATGGGAAGGAATCATCACGAAACATACGGCCGTGTACCATCCCCAGTCCAACCAGGCTGAGCGTGTAATGAGAGAGATAGGCAGGATCTTTAGAGCCTATTGTCACGCTAAACACAGCGAGTGGCCGTTGTACGTCCGAAGAGTAGAGACTTGGCTGAACAGTACCACCCACGAGTCCACCGGCTATACACCTCACGAGTTGATCAAAGGAACACGCCCCCCGAGAATTTTGGAACAGTTGTTTGATTACCCACCTGAGAGTGAGAAAGCAGATGTGAGTATAAAAATCAGGTTGGCAAATGAGAGTTTATTAAGTAAAGGAGAACAAAGAAAACGTAGGCACGACGCAAAAGGTAAGTGGATGAAGTACGAAGTAGGACAATTGGTATTGGTGAGGAGACATGATTTGTCGAGCGCTCAGGACAAGGAGATTAAGAAATTTTTCTTACTCTATGAAGGACCGTATGAGGTAATAGAAGTTAAGATGAAGAATTCGTATGTATTACAGAACAGAGAGACAATGGAGATAGTAGGGACACACAATGCTACAAATTTGAAATTGTATTGGTCATCATAGGAATTTTACCAGGATTGTTATTAATTATTATTGAGTGAATGAAATTTAATCTGATTTTATATGTTTACAGAAGGGAGTCTCCCCCATTTTCGGGCGGTCACGATCTTACCAGTCCTGGCCGTGGTATTCGGAACTTGGAGGCGGGCCATGGTTGGAGGATCTTCCTTCGGGCGGTGAACGCAACGATGGTCCGGCTCCACCAAAATTGGTTAAAATTAGAAAACTCACAACACTTTGAACGGGGAGGGGGACCCATAGTTTCGTGGAAAGGTAGTATATATATATATATATTTTTTCTTTCCTCTTTTCACGAAATATTTTAGTTTTATTTTAGAAATTGTAAAATGAAACAACCAAAAATTTGTAATTTGAATACTTAAATTTTCAAATAATTGTTTTCCCTCGGAAAACAACACAAATGTATTTTATTTTGATGTAACTGTATAAGATGAGTCATTGTGGTACTTATTATTTTGTCAGAAAGAAAATGTTAGTGAAAAGTGAAAGATTGGACTTGCAGAAGTGTCTATGTGAAAACTTTTAAAAAGTAAATAAAAGAACTTGTTATTATACAAGATTAAAGGGTAATTTTAGGGGGTTGATTGGTGCAATGAAGTGATGAAACAATGGAGTGTTGAACTGTATTTGTAGAAAGTTTAATTTTCAATTGTTAAGTAATTAATTAGCTATTAAGTGGCTATTGAGGGGGTGGCCTGTGCTCTCTTAGGTAGCGAAATGGGTTGGGGGTAACAGTGAGTGTTACCTCCATCGGAGGCCAAAATGGCGAAAATGTGCGGCACACCTTATTTGTGTAAAATAAAGTTTACACACATTGCTAAATGACCGTGTCGCACATAATAGTGATGATTGAAACAGGCAGTGAAATGAAGTTTAGATTTCCTCGACTTTTCGGGCGGTTACTGCCTTACCAGCACTAACCGTGGTTTTGGCTAGCGGTCAGCTATGGTCATATCAAGTCCCTTGACCATAGCTGACTTGAAATTGGTATATATTAGAAATTCATTGGGGGGTGACAATTAGAGGAAATCTCCGGAACTATGGAACAGCGGCTGCCACTCTGCCCGCCTTGGGGTAGCAAGACCGGTGGTAGAACCGTTTTAAGGGTGTATCATTTTATGACGAGAACATGATGATGTTCACTAATTTTAAAACTTAATAGCGGAAGCAGAGACACGGAGAGGTAAAACCTGCTCCAAAATATACAGTCTCTGTGGAAGCGAATGGGCGCCACAGTCCACCATAATCTGAAATAGTGTGTGTGGCTGGGAGGTGACGCAAAGGAGTCACGAATGTAAATTTTAATAACATAACATTTTTTATTCAAAGTTGGATCCAATAAAACTGCTAGTTGTTCAACTAACTAGCTGATCAGATATGTAATATAAGGTGTTCATTACATGCTATGATTTTAAATGTATTATTTTATTGTTGTATGTTAGGTATAGGCGTTGATAAGTATGTGTTTTCATGATATGTGTATGCTTTAAATTAAGCCAATAATTAAACGCCTGGCAGGCAATCAACATAATAGAAGTAAGTATTGATAATGTATTCCATGTAATTTGTTCAATTATGAGATGTGTTTTAATTGTATTAGGAGATCAGCTGATCAGTAATAAGATGTCACTGGTATATTAGTGATAAATGTTTTAAGTAATTGATGTTCAATGTAATGTTTGATGTATTACCGACGTTTTAATGTAATGATAAAAAATAATTTGAAAATGAGAAACAAAGTAATAATTTATGCAAATTAATAAAAGATAGTTTTGGGTGATAAATATTGTATGTGACATATAGATCTGTCAAAGTTAAAGTTGAATTAGTAGAGATGATATAAGGTAATGTTGTTTTGAGTTTATACATGTTATAGTATTTTGAGAAGTATTGATGTTGACACAGTAGTAGTGAGTATATGTAGAGATGAGTAATGTGAATGAGATTTAAACGTATTTGTTGATGATATTTTGTAGTAAGGGTGAGGTGGTAAGGTGTGAGCAACGTATGGCGTTGTGGCGAGAATAGAGTAGTTCGTGTGAGTGTTTGCCGATATTTTGGAGGGGCATTGGCTCGTATGGTTATAGCCAGGTAGGGAACACACATCCTAGTACAAAGATGAGCGGTGCCAGAGGTAAATTGAATTTAGAGTGTTTTGATAGATATTTTTATAGAGAGGGGTGTCATGTAGTAAAAGTTAATAGTAGAGTCAGGGGAATAAAGATTATATATGTATACAGATCTAGTAGTACAGTCAATGAGAATAAATAGTTCAAATCACCCACAGTAGAATAAAGTAAGATTGTCAAATAGAGAGAGTGATTTATGATAAAGATATAAAATTTTCATTTTTTTTGCCAGTGACAAAATTTGGATAGAATTGAAAATAATGTAAAGTTAAGAATTGTTTATTTTAAATAATTTAAATGTCAGTTGATGATTATTTATATTAATATTTTGTTTATTTTAAATGTTTTATTTTATTGTTTGGTGTTTCAAATCAGATTGTTACAGATATTGTAGGTATTTTCAAATAGAAAGCATACACAACATATGTAGGTCAAGGGTTTTGGACTTGACCTAGTTTCGATCAGCTGATGAGGTCATACACCTACTAAGCTTGTATAGTAGGAAGTCAATTTTAATTTGTTTGTTTAATTAAGTCAAACCAATATTTGAATAATTTTAATAAATATGTTATTTAATAAATAAATTTAATAAATATTTAATGAACAAATTAAAATTTTTTTTTGAATTTCAAAATTTTTGAAAACTTTAATTTTTTGAAAAAAAAAAAAAAAACTTGATTTTCGCCTGCCAGCGAAGGCAAATTTTAGATAATGATTCTTTTATTATACGTGCATTAACCATGTTTATTTTATTGTATTGTATTGTATTGGTAGACTATAAGTGGTTCTCATGTTAGAGTAAGGATGTGTTTATATTATTAGAAATGTCTAGGTTAAGTCATTTGAAACAAAAAATTAGAAAAACAAGGAAGAGAATTTTTTGATAAAAGATTATTTTTTTGAATTTTGAATTTTTTAAATTTTTAATAAATTTTAAAAGAAATTTTTTATTTTTAATGTGTTATGGTATCATGTAATGTGAGTGTATGTGAGCCCAGTATTTGCTAAAGGCAGCCCAGCTTGAAAAAAGGGGAACCACATCGGCGGAGGAGCTGGAATAATTTTAGCCAGGGATTGAGGATTTTGGGGGGTAGCATGTTAAAAGGCGAGGTGTGCTGTGGTGCGAGTCTGCTCGATTTCTCGGTGTTGGGATCTCTTACGGAGAAGTCCAGTGATCTCATTCAGATGAGTTCATGGTCGCTAAGCCAGGGGGGTCGTGTACCCATGAGATTAAGAACCAGGGGGTTGTTGGCACCAGTTCCTCACCGGTCCTCTTCGGGGTTTGTCGATGAGATTTCTTCTGTTATGAACAGCAGAATTCTCATCGAGGGGGTATTGTAGCGGGTCATTTTTGGGTATTTTTTATTTTAACCGTATGGGGCATTTATATGTTTTTATTTCCTTTCATTTTGGGCGGGCTTGTAAAAAAGGAGTTATGAAAATTATTGTGTAACGAAATTCATTCCATTCTCACAGAACGCATGGCAACGTTATTTCCAGTGTGTTAAGAAACAGTTTGAAACAAAGCAGTAAGGCGCAGTTGTTGTCGAGGAATGCGGCAGAGAATTCGCGCCACCCTAAAAATTCGCAGAACTCTGTACTTGTGTGGCAGTGCACACACGCCACTACTCGAGCATGAGCGCCTACCCAAGCGATGGTAAAAAACCAAGATGGCTAGAGAGGATAATATTCATCGCCTTCTCCAAGACCTTGCGGAAATGCTGTTTTAAGTCCCACCCACTTTAATGACGTCCGCCGGTGCCTAGATGAGATCATGTACCATGTTCACCAAAAACTTACATACATCGCATAGGACGAAACTGTGACGACTAACTGTAAGGCATTGATGTCCATCGTCTTGACTAAAATGCTCCCAGAGTGGGGAACTGAGAGACGCAGTCAGTCTTTTGTCGACTCTTGCCTGCGCAGGCCGCCCGACAACCGGGCTCAGAAACAAATTTTTTTTAAAACTGATATAACAGTGAAATAGCTGAAAAAGTTTATGTGACCGCGGTCGGGAAAAATGTAAAACAACATTAAACACCTTTTGGACATTTCACACGAAATTAGAAAAGAAATGGATGTGCGCGAAGACCACGTGGCCGGGGGTTATTTCGTCTACTGAAAGTGTAAGGGTTGGGGTTTTATAAAGGTATGGGGTATCAAATAAATTAAAATTAATTTAATTGAAAATGGTAGGCTGGGCTCTCTTGTTTAATGTATGTAAGTAGTAGAAAATAAGAATAGTACGTAAGACGTAATGATTACACAACCTGTAAAACCATAATATTTTTAAAGTATGTAAAATCTATATTTGGAGGAAAAGTAAAAAATTCAAATCTGTCAAATGATTTTAAAAATAAAAGGAAAAGTTAAATTCTCTTCATTCAAAATGGGTATTCAGAATTATTTCGTAACCTCACACTGTTTCTGATCTCGCTTATAGGAGAACTCTGGGGGGACCCTTAGGAACAAAGGTAAGTAGAAGTGAATTAAATGTATAAATAAGTTAGTTTTTATACAAAGTGTGGCGACGCCCTTACGTAACATGTCAGGATGGAGCGCTGTTAGTGACGCCGTGAAAACTCCGAAGAAGCTGTAAAACATGGCGCTGGAACGAACAGTTTGTAGCAGCAACCAGCCAACTACAGGAAATGCCGTTAAACCCCGCCCACGGCTAGTGACATCAGTATGGCAGAAGCAAATATCGTCCCCGGTCACCACACATATAACGACGATATTCCATGCATAGAAGGAATACGTCACAACAAATTAAGCATGAACAGCGACGAAAGCCTGGTGGCCGTGAATGCGCAGTTCCGCCCCCCCCAAGCAAGCATGCTTCCCAGTTAAGCTATACGTGTTGGCCAACACGGAGCTAAGTAGGCTCTCTCCTAAGTTTTTTATTTTTTCTCAGTAAAAGGTGGAGCTGTTGATGAAAATAATTATCCTTGATAGACAATGCAGTGTTTAGATAATTTGAAGAACATAAATATTGGGTTCGGACACCAAGCAGGGACAAAAGCGAGAAGTCATAATAATGCGTGAGTGAAGCACATTGCCGCCGGGTGGGGAATCTTCCAAAATGTTAAGGGCGTCATAATTTTCGGGGTCTGTGTGTATGTGGGCGTGAGCAAAGCTGGGCTGTTTGTGTTTGTAACTGTGTTTGTGTAAATATGAATAATACATAAGGTAAGCCCTAGTTCGTAAGGTCTATTACAAGTATGCTGTAATAGTTACACAATCTTTAAAACATGTAAAACCTATAAATGGAAAATTGGAAATTTTATAAATGGAAAACTTATAAATTCAATATTTCTGATTAATAAACCAAAAAAATAATTTCTCTTCCAAAAAATTGAGAGTTAGATTCTTTCAAAACCTTAGTTCGCTTTATGTACTGTCAGAGTTCGTCGAACGAAATGGGTTCGTCCCCGCTATACGATCCGGCCAGATCGAAGATTCAAGGTAAGTGGGAGTTTTAATCTGAATAAATAAAATACCAAAAAAAGAATAAAAGTTACAATTTTCTAAATGCGGACTCAAAACAACATTACGTTACTTCAAAACAACATTACATCATTTTCATCTCTACTATTTCTTTAACTTGGACTTGGACAGATCTACTTGTCCCACAAAGTATTCATCACCCCGAAACTATCTCTTATTAACTTTCACCAATTATTACTTTACTTCTCACTTTCTCAAATTATTTTTATCATTACTCTAAAACATCTGTAATACATTAAAACATTACATTGAACATTAATTACTTGGAACATTTATAAACCAATTTACCAGTGACCTGTTATTGCTGATCAGCTGATATCCCTAATACAATGAAAACACATCTCAAAATTGAACAAATTACCTGAAATATATATATATATATATATATATATCTATTTATTTATCCTCACTTCTCACCTCATTGTTTCCCCTTTTTCTGATTCTGATCATTTTGTGTTACCCGCCTGCCAGACGTTTAATTATTGGCTTAGTTTAAAGTATACACATATAATGAAAACACATATTTTATCAATACCTATATCTAACGTACAACAATAAAATAATACATTTAAAATGACAGCATGAACACCTTATATTGAGTGTCTGAGCAGCTAGTTATTTAACAGAGCACAAGCATTTTTGATTGGATCAAAATTTGAATTAGCAAAAAATTTTTTATGTTGTAAAATTTAAATTCGTGGCTCATCTGAGACACCTCCCAGCCACACACCAAATTTTCAAGTTTATTATTAATAATTAGTATATATCATTTTTCAGTTATTATTAAATTTTTGAATTATAATTTTTATTGAACACAATTATTTCAAATAATCACACTATTGAATTAAAATCTTAATTACCTGTAAACATTTTTATTATACATGATTCATATTGTAAAAGTTCTATACTTACAGTCCATTTAACATGATATATACACAACATAGTCACCATACCACAATACTTTCACCTCATCTCTGTAGCATTTCACAAAATATCAGTTTACATCAAACAATTTAGCCATCTATTACCAACTTCCAAATCTCGTAAAATAATTTGAATTCATTAAAAAGTTAATTACACAACATTTAAATAATCCATCAACATATTTAACATGTATCAAATTGTTTTAATTAATTTAATTATTAAAATATAAACTCCATTATTATTGTTTGCCATTATATAAATTAGCCAATTACTGTTTCCAAAATTACTGTTATTATTTCTTTAAATTGCAAAATATTATTATTACCACAATTAATTACCTACATACACTGTTCACTTAACCACAACACATACAGTTGGCTTTACTACATATTTATTTACAAATCTGATTCATTATTTATTCAGTTATCACATTTTCAGCTAGGTCAAACCCCCTAAAAACAAAATATTTAACTGTCTTTTATTGTTTTATGGTTTAGCCTCCATCGTCAAAAAGGTATCTCACATATTTATAGCATAAACCATTTTTATTTACATCCAATTTATTATTATTATTCTTATTATAAACCATTACCTCTATGTCATTCTTTATAGCATAAACCATTTTTATTTACATCCAATTTATTATTATTATTCTTATTATAAACCATTACCTCTATGTCATTCATCTTCCCTTTTATTATTTCATAAGACTTGTCACTATTATTTGTTTTTATCCAGCCTCCGTGAATATTTGTTGTTACACCCAGGTAAGTTATTTTCTCATCATATTCCTCCACTACAAGTACACTAATTCTTCCTACAGGTACATTTTTATCATCAATATAATCATTGTCTACTACTACACAAGGTATGTCTACATTATTTATCATAATTCTCTTAATGTCCATCTTCTATATCAGCTCTACATAACCTCTATTTATCTTGAACCACTCTAACTCTTTCTCTCTCTCATAATCACTTTCATCACAATACCTGTCACAACACCACTGACCTACTTCACTCCATGCAAAGGGCACAACAAACTTACTATACCACTTCCTGGCTTTTCCAGGTTTACAAAAATTTAGGGGACTGCTTGAAGACACCTTGTCTTCCACATAATTAACGGAGGAAACTCTGTCCTCAAAAATCACTATTAGCGGAGTCCTTACTCCACTTACATCATGGGGAAAATTTGCCCTTTGCCACCCTAACCTTTCATCACACTCTCAATTTCATCAACACTCTCTAACATTTCGTTATTAAATTCTACTTCACCACAAACTTCATCATCACTATTTGTTTTCACTGCATCATTCTTAAATAGCTCGTTTTCAATTATTTTATCACTATTATTTATTAATTCATTTTTACAACTGTAACTTACCTTGTTAATTATTTCTTCGCTATTATCAAAGACATTATTACCACTTACCTGTGTTAACTCAACTTCCGTACTCTCTTTTAACTGACCTCTATTCTCCTCCCGCTTCTCGTCTTGTTTTTTCAATTCCTTGTTAAATTCCTTGGTATTACTAACCATGTCATCTAACATTGCGTTTTGTTTATCCAAATGTTCATTAAACTTGTTGCACATCATAATCATCATATTCATCATCTGTGTCTTATAGTCATATTCACTCATTTCATTGTTACTTACCTCATTGTCTGTCACCTGATCGACTTTATTTTTGTTAACTTGGTCTATCTCTCTACCTTTATTTACCACCCCCACACTCTCTCCATTATCACTAGGCCTATTTACTGCCTTATTTTCTACCAATTTTACTTCAGCTATCTTACCTTTAACATTGGTCATCTCACTATGTTTATTAATTTCTGCGAATATTCCTTCCTCTTGTTCTTCCATTCATGTTAATCTATTGTCTAAATTACCCCATTCCTCATCTGTCATCTCACCCACAACACCTCAAAATTCATTCTCCCACTCATCCCACGCAAAATCACTATCATCACCTTGTATTATAGACATTTTAAAAGTTCGTTTGTACAACACTCTTATATATAAAACTACTATTTTTCTATACTCAAACACCTAACCTACGTAAATATGTTCAATACAATTTTTTATACATTCGTCATTACCACATCCTATTTTCTGTGCATTGAAATAGGTCTATCTCGTATAAAATTACAATTAAACGAAAATCCTGGCAGCGCGTCGACATTTGTAACAATAAAAAATGGGCCGAAAATATATTAATACATAAAATCCACCACCAGGACTTACCTGTACGCAATCAATTACTTACCATATCCAAATTTTACCAGAAGACCAAGGTCGCCATGATTATTTTTTATAGGATAAAATATCGAAAACCTCTACACTCCACCTTAAATAAAAAGGACAATTTTGCAATCTGACCCCCCCCCCAATTAATAACTCAGAAAGATTCCGGTCCGTTAGACGAATTTCGCAACACAGAAATGAGAAAGTGGTAATGACGAAATAACTTAGACTAACACATTTTATCTGGAACTTAAATACTTTTAATTACTTGAAAATTAGTTTAAATATTTTGACAAGAACCCTACGACCAAATGTGAATTATACATCCAGGTATTATGTTTACATTGAAATATTAATGCATTAAGTATTGTATTTAAATATTCATTATAAAGCAGCCCATTCTGCCATTCACTCATTCACACAGTATAATATATATATTCCCCTTATTTTTTGCTCGAGTCTTAAATTTGTGATCGAAAATGCATAATAGTTCGTGAATAATAATAATTAAAATTGAATTATTATGGTGAGTTACGTAACGCTTGGAGTCCCGTTCGCCACGTGCTGATGGATAGATGCATCTGAATATTTGTCCGTCACGAACACTTTTAACTTTTCTATGTCACTTCACTTATTATCATTCATAATGTCACTCCACTTATTCACGCCGATTGCTCTTTTTCGCTAAAACTTAGTTTTTAGTAACCGCGAGTCTTGGCTAGCGTGCGGCCGCCGCCGCGGCCATATGTAGACTACTAACGTGGACCGCGAGCGGGAGGAAGCGGCAGTTCACTGCCACCTGATTTTCGTCATCGTACAATGTTGATTTGTTGTGACTTATGAGTTCTATGCATGGCACATAGTAGTTATATCAGCCCAGTGTATAGACGATATTTGCCTCTGCTATGCTGATGTCACTAGCAGCGGGCGTGGCTTACATACATTTCCTGTAGCTGGCTGGTTGGTTTCCCAAATCGTTCGCTCCAGCGCCATGTTTCACCGCTTCGTTGGATTTTTTACGGCGGCACTAGCAGCGCGCATGCTTGAGATTTTGAGTACGCGCGTCGCCACACATATACAGAGTTCTTAGAATTTTTAGGGTGGGGCAGATTCCTGGCTGCATTACTCAACAGCAACTGCGTCTCGCCTTTGTCTCAAACTGTTCCACTTGCCATGAGTTCTGTAGTAACGGAAATAACGTTCATCGGGAAATAAAACTTTCACAATAAATTTATAAAATCCACCACAAAATGAAATAAATAAAATACAAATATCCCATACTGTAATAAATAAAATAACCCAAATTGACACGTTACAATATATTAAATAACAATCAGTTAAAATGGATTAACATCAGTGCATAACAGTTTCAAAATTCATAAATTAGAGTCAGTGTAACAACAGTCAGTAAAAATGTAACCAAGGAATCTCTGCTGAAACACCATGTGAAACCATCTACCAGAACTTCCAGTCTACAGTCAGGAAAGTTAAAACCATCATATAATCTTATTGAGCTCAAAGAATTAACCATCCAGTGTATACGTATATAAAAATGTATTAAATATTTTTCAGAATGAGTGAGTGAGCGTGCGAAAGGAAAGCGTGTCTGATATACTGTCGACAGCCAAGCTGAGGCATTGGTTTGCATCTAGTCTCAATATAAATATAAATAGAAGCATTTTAAGTAAAGAGGCAGCTGCTAAATAACAGAGAGGGGTAATTTGATGAAAAAAATATAATATAATTTGAATATCATAAGTAATAAAGAAATGTAAGTAATGGCCGCCATTTTGTTTTGGTCGTTAAGAGACGCCATTGTCTAATAATTAAAAGTCAGGTGTAAAATGGGAAAACAATAAATCGAAATTGATTTCAATACTTATAGATGTTGGTACTTTTATTTCAAGGTCCAACTCAGTCGCTATTCACGCTTAATTCGAAACCCTGGACCCACACTAACCAAATACGATCAGATCAACAGGTACAGCATAGTTATGGTAAGTACGATAATTATGGTATGTCTAGCATACATGAATAAAATTAATAAAAATAAACTTGTTAATTCATATAATAACAAATGTCGACCCGAACTAAGGGATTGTTAAATGTGGATAGTAACAAATGACGCCCAGAAACAGTGACTTAGTTTGTATAATCACATAACGGTTGTGATGAAAGAATAATTGACTCTGTTAACAAACTAATAAGTCACTGTTCGGGCACCATTTGCGGGTCGTCATTTGTTAACAAACATCCTATGAGATATTATTTTTTATAGTGACTTACCTTTTTAGAAAAGCTCGTTGTACGTATATTTTGTTTACGTTTGGATTCAATATGTGGCGCTGTTGCCAACATAACATTTTCTATTAGGGTCCAGGTTCGTTTTTAAGCGAGCACAGAAAACAGCATGGGCATTTGAAAATAACAACTCGGATAACATTTGGTTAAAAAGACGTTGTGCTTAATAATCTGAATATTTTGATTATTGAAAAATACAAAACAAGATGCAGTCTTGATCAAATACAAAGCAAAATGGCTGCGATGTATTTTCACTGCATTAACTCTAAGTCAATCTCAATTACATACATATTGTAACGTTACATAACCCAGTCCCAAAAATGATAACATAATCACCCCACTATAAAGGTCAGAAATGGGTATAATATACCTAGCTCTAGATTACCTTGTATCACAAAACCTTGTAAACTATCATTAAGTGATATAAAGAGTACAAAGTGAGTTATAGTGTACCCAGTGAGAAAATAAGTGATTTTAAAAGGAGCATCTCACAGACTTATGCTGTAGATGTAGAAACAATTGATTATAATAGTAGACTATATGCTACTGAACAATTATGTGTTTTGTTTGAATATTGTATAATTTGTGTTGTGTAGGCCACAAAGATTTTGTACCTAGGTCTAATTTTATATTTAATAGAATAATTATGTTTGAATATAAGATAACCCAGGGTTAAAAATAAAAGGGTTAAATATAAAATAATAATACAAATAAAATAATACTGTATGAGTAAAATGGTAGTAGAAAATAGTTGAGTGTAAGGATACTATAAGAAATTAATAAATAATATATAAATACAATTAAAGGAAATAAAAATATTAAAGACCTATATATAAAATTAAGAGGAAATAAAAGGAAAACCTCAAATAAATCAAATTGGATAATAAACCAAATTTAAAAAGGATTATTTTTCTATAAATAAGAAATAAATTTATAATAATTAAAAACAGCCTATATACCCAAAAGTATATACAGTAGAGTCTCGGTAATTCGAGCCCCGGTATTTCGAGGTTCTGTGTAATTCGAGCTGGAAAAAAAAAATAAATACAGTCAGTAAATGTAAACAACATTCCTGCCATATCGTGACTCATGCCAGACCAAGTGTCTACAGCATGAAACGCTAAAAATAAATACGTAAATAAATCAGTAGCAGACTGACTGCCTCAGCTGATACAAGTGTTGTACCTGTGCCTTACTACTAAGCTTCGTTACTAGTGTTTGCTTGTTGTTTTAGTTATTTTACTGTACAGTATATTCAACGTTTAGTTTTTCACTACAGTAAATTGTTATTTATACTGTATATAATGAGTTACAAGAGTAGGCCTAAGAAGAAGTTTGTGCCACTAAGTGTTAAATTGGAAGCCTTAAAAAGATTAGACAGAGGTGAAACGCTAAAAAAACTTGCTGCTGATTATGGAGTCGGCGAAGTGACCATTGGTGACTGGTGTAGGAACAGAGACAAGATTGAAAACTATTCTTCTAAAAAGTGTATGGGGATTTTTACCTGTGAACGCAAATCGATGAAGAAATCTGATTATGAAAAAACGAGTGCAGCTTTGTTCACTTGGTTTAGTCAACAGAGGCAAAAAGGAAGTCTTACTTCAGGCCCAATGTTGCAAGAAAAAGCAAAAATGTTTTTCAGGAACCAGTTTAAGGAAGGCGAGGATGATTTTATAGCAAGTTCAGGATGGTTGGATAGATGGAAAAAACGATACGGCGTAAGGCAGCTTGAAATGTTTGGTGAAAAGCTATCTGCGGATTCTGAGGCTGTCACACAGTTCTGTGAGAGATTTAAAAAAATTATAGAAGAAGAAAAACTTACTCTCGATCAGTTGTACAACTGTGATGAGACAGGACTAAATTTTAAAATGCTGGCTACTAAAACTTTAGCTTCAAGGGAAGAAAATGCTGTGCCAGGCCACAAAAAATCTAAAGAAAGGGTGACAGTTCTTGCTGCATTGAATGCAAGTGGAGAACATAAACTGAAGCTAATGTTAATAGGCAAGTCTGCAAAGCCTAGAGCTTTAAAAAACATCACTCCGTCTGTGCTTCCTGTTACATACATTAACCAGAAGTCTGCTTGGATGGATAAAAATATTTTTAAGAAGTGGTTTTTTGAAAGTTTTGTTCCTGAGACCAAAAAGTACCTAAAGGAAAAGAACTTGCCTCCCAAAGCAATATTAACCCTTGACAACGCTGGATCACACCCTGACGAAGAAGAACTGAAATGTGGCAAAATTAGAGCATTGTTCTTACCCCCAAACGTGACGAGTTTAATACAGCCGATGGACCAATGCGTTTTTGAGTGCTTGAAAAAGAAATATCGTCGTCGTCTGCTACAGAGGCTCCTACAAACTACAGAAGGCGAGGGAACCATAGTGGAATTTCTAAAGAATACTACAATGAAAGACGTAGTTTACTGGGTGGCGGAATCATGGGATGACATAAAGACAGAAACACTAAAGAAGTCTTGGAACACGATTTTAAAAGAAGAAAATAACAGTTGTAACACCACAGACGAACATGACTTGGTCTTAGCACGACTGATAAAAGAACTTCCTGGTTGTGAACAGTCAAATGAAAATGATGTTTCAGAATGGTTGAATAGTGATGAACAGTTTGACGTGACCGATGATTCAATCGTGAAAATGCTGAATGAAGCGGCAGAAGAAAATAGTGATGAAGACGTGACTGCAGAGACTGTACCCGTGATGACTTACGCCGAGGGGTTGGCAGCGCTAGACACTGCATTGCGTTATGTCGAACAACAAGCAGAAGCTAAACCGACTGACACGATGCTCCTTAGAAGATGGCGTGACATTGCTGCTAAAAAACGAGGCTCTATTTTAAAACAAAAGACTCACGACAATTTCTTTAAAAAATAAATTTGTGTGGCTTTTATCTTTTGAGTTTAAACTAGTTCAGGTATGTACTACATTGTTTGTGTTTTCTTATCCGTAAGCAATAAACGTTTGTTTATACATTACTCTTTGTTTTTTTCTTCATCCGTATAATCCGAGTTTTTCCAAATTCGAGGTTGCCTCAGCCCCAATTAACTCGAATTACCGAGACTCTACTGTAGATGCACCAATAAAAAATGATATAAAAATTATTGGTTACTAAGAGTAACCACCTAACAAGATATAATTGATTGTTAAAACGATTGAAATCCGTTCGTTTGAGAAAAAGTGGAATGCCATAAAAAATTTAATAAAACCTTATGAAAACTTTTGGAAACAGTGCTAAATTGAATAAAAATTAATTAGTAGTATCCACCTTATGTTAGAACTCCTTCAAATATCAACTTTAATGACCTTTATTCGATGAAAATTTGAAATACCCAGCTACCAGATTAGGCCTAGTTGGACGGCACGATGAGATTTTGGTGAGATTGTATCTTATGAAAATTCAACAAAATTACAAAACAACTATAACTCCAACACTAGAAACGGCACCATCCAAGTAAACACTTCGAGAAAAGAGGTAAAATAAACTTTATTAATAATTGTTAACCAAGAAATCCTCATGTCGAATCTTTGTGCAGTTCCAATATTTAGTAACCGATTTCATGGGTATAATAAAGACATAACCTGTACTCTCGCGGAGAAACCCGGAACTACATACTACGAAAAAACCAAAAAATTAGAAATTTATTTTTTTCTCTTGTAAAGCATAGTATATAATTATTCATTTCTGACCGTCTCATAACACAAAGAACTTACCCTTAACCCTGGGGAAATTAATAAATGAATTCTTTAATGTTTAATCAAGGATAAAAAAATAATTTGTTATAATTCCAATATTTACCTAATTAAATCGATCCAATGTATTGTTGACAGAAAAAATCGATTATAATATTTGTGTACTGGGAGAAGAGAAAATCAGTGTATTACATAAATAAATACTCTGAATATTTTATTATAAATAATAAAACGTGTATTCTTTATTGTAGAGGGTAGTTGTTACAGATTTTCAGGAAGCCAAGAAGAGGACGAACCGCCGGGGAGTATAACCGAACATTGGTGTTGATTTAACCTAACATTTTGAGGCAGATGTCAAAATCAGCTGGTCTTATGAACAGCGAATATTTAAAATAAGTAATCGTATACTCCGGGGGTAATATCTTTGGTACTCCTCTCTCTCCTAACTACGATTAGACAACTTCATTAATCTCTCCCAAATCACACACACTCGATTTCATTTTTTTTTGGTAAACATCAAATTCAACTGCTTTGAACATTAGTAAATATAAACAATAAGTAATCATAAGAAACGGTACTTGCCGTTGGTAGAAAGACGCGAGACGTTACAAATGGCGAACCCAACATTGGGGCTTATAAAATAAAGAATTAATTATAGTGACGATCGCAAAAGGTACTCTGACTGCTCCGAGACTTTCACGATACCCGCGAGACGTTACAAATGGTGCTCAACGTAAAAGGGCTGTAATTAGAAAAGAATTTTGAGATATTTAACAAAATAATATAACAAAAAACCTAATTATCGTCGGCAGTTATGAGAAAACAAGAAATGCATAATTCCAGAGACAGATCGAAGAAGAGAGCAGAAGAAAAGGAGAAGGAAGAAGGTGGACAGGAACGAGAGATAGAAATATTTACAGACAGTGAAATGGAACAACCAATGGGTGATAAAGAAGAAACTGAAGCAATTATGAACACGGAAAAGGAAATAGTTGAAGAGGATGCCCACGTGGACCAACCAGACAAAGCGGAAGCCAGGAGAGAACCAAATTGGCAAGACATGATGACATTTATAGCCGAGAAATTTGATAAAATAGATGAAAATTTTAAGAAACAGGAGGAAAACTCGAAGCAAACCAATGAGGAAAATAAGGAAAATTTTAAGAAACAGGAGGAAAACTTGAAGCAAACCAATGAGGAAAATTTTAAGAAACATGAGTAAAACTTGAAGCAAACCCATGAGGAAAATAAGGAGAATTTTAGGAAACAGGAGGAACAAAACAGACAAACCAATGAGAAAATAGATAGTATTCAGGAAAATCTAGTAAAACATTTCAATGAGAAAATTGAGACCATTCATGGAAATATCAGACAAACCATGAATGAACAATACCATGAATTGAAAGAAACTATTGACGGACAAAGGGAATATATGAATGCAAAATTTGAAGAAAGTAATAAAAATATAAAACAAATTCATGCGAAGATTGACATGATCAGTAACACACTTAGCCAAAAAGCAGATACATACAAGGGGGGGACAAATAAGCAAACGAACAATGGTTTCAAGAATTTGGATGAAACATTAGACAGCACTTCCGAAGGTCTTAAAGTAAATCCGAATACAGAAGAAAGCAGGAAGGAAATAGAAACTGGAGAATACCAAGATGTAATATTCTCTGAAAATAAAAATAATCACAACAAAAAGGATATTCAAACCATGGAAGAGAATATTAAGAAAATAAGAAAAATAGGTAGAAAGAAAATATTGAATACGAAAGAAGAATTGGAGATGAGGAAGGGTGGATTAATTAGTGCATTTAACCATTAATGAGCGAAGGGAGTTAAGTAAAAGTATGAATTATAGAAAAAACTTTATAAAAATGGCCAATGTAAACCACCATAAAATAATAAAGAAGCACTTAAATAAATTTAAATATCACTTAAATATATCCACGATCGAAGAGTATCTGACAACATCAGCTATATCTATAATACGAAATATACCAGCAAAACGGGTAAATCATCCAGAGGAAAAAGGGAATGGAATGCTATTAAAAATGAGTGAATATGTTATATCAGAGGAGGTACAATACCTGTTAGTTAAAAAGGAACTAACAATGACGGAAGACCGGTACTTAAGTGAAGGTTTCATAGCAACAAAGTGGAAGAGCCGGATGGTAAGAAGATTATCAAGGAGAGAATTAATCCCGAACACCCCAGTAATTCGAGAAAAGGGAGTACCTGAGTTAATGGAGCATGGTTAAACTAAATAATAACCAACCAGAAAAAGGGGACTGAATTTTTGAAAACCGACCAAGCAACCCATTGGAAAGAGAAACCTCAAAATTCAAAAGCACGTAAGGACAACTTACTCAAGTTATTTCGAAACAATATAATTTAAAATAAAAAAAAAAAAACCCCAAAATTCAAAAAGCACGTAAGGACAACTTACTCAAGTTATTTCGAAACACTATAATTTGATTTAACAAACAACAAACCACCAAGAAAAAGAGAACAGATGATTAAATAATATTTATAAAGAACTGATTTAAAATGGAATGATAGAAAAAATAATATTTTTATGGTAACAAACAGAAGAATATATAAATAAATAAAAACAATTGATGGTAATGTGCTCAGATAAGAAGAATAAAGAATAATTTAATGACTACAATGAAGCTGAAGGAGGATAATAATTTAGAATTTCTCGGAATTGAAAATAATATAAGAAGAAATGATACGGAGAAAATATGTCACAAGAAGGAAAGTCAAAAGGATTTTAAAATATTGCCTATGAATAATGTTATATGCTATTAGTTAAGGGAAAAGAAGAAGGAATCAAGAAGAGGAAATATATAATTTAATGCAAACAGCAACAGTATGAAGAATCCCAAAAGTGTTTAGTATTAGTCGCTAATCGACTACTTGTAATCTTTTTATTATAACGAATTGACCATAGAAATGTTCCGGCAATAATTTTCCTGAGCAGGGATGATATTCCCCTGGTCTCAGAAGGTGTAAGGATGGACAGCGGAGTTATGGACCCAAAAGTGGCCACCCGAACTGAACCACCGCACAGGATAGGGAAAAATGTTAGGGAAATTGAATATTTAAGGGATAATAATTATAAAATAGCTGAAAAGAGTGATATTAGATTCCAGAAGTATAGATGAAGAAAATAGAAGGAAGATAGCAGACCGAAGCTTAATTGAGAAAGCGAATTTGTAGAAGTAAATAAGAAAATAAGTGTTAAAACAAGTTTTTTTATGATTAGTGTGACCAGTCCTTATCAAGTAAAATGTGGAAGTACCACTACCCAGAGAAATAAATCATTAACGAATATGCCTCCAAGAGAGAGAGAGTTGAGTAGGAAAACAGCAATTACCATTTAACCGAATAACAGGTATATAACCAGTCTGAAATGAAGGAAGATATTATGAAAATATAAACCAGGAATATTATGAAGATTGAAGAAGTCGACAATTTATTTTGAAACAAGTAAAACGAAAATAAATTTGTTCTAGTGTGGGGGGCTTTATGTAACGTTACATAACCCAGTCCCAAAAATGATAACATAATCACCCCACTATAAAGGTCAGAAATGGGTATAATATACCTAGCTCTAGATTACCTTGTATCACAAAACCTTATAAACTATCATTAAGTGATATAAAGAGTACAAAGTGAGTTATAGTGTACCCAGTGAGAAAATAAGTGATTTTAAAAGGAGCATCTCGCAGACTTATGCTGTAGATGTAGAAACAATTGACTATAATAGTAGACTATATGCTACTGAACAATTATGTGTTTTGTTTGAATATTGTATAATTTGTGTTGTGTAGGCCACAAAGATTTTTACCTAGGTCTAATTTTATATTTAATAGAATAATTATGTTTGAATATAAGATAACCCAGGGTTAAATATAAAATAATAATACAAATAAAATAATACTGTATGAGTAAAATGGCAGTAGAAAATAGTTGAATGTAAGGATACTATAAGAAATTAATAAATAATATATAAATACAATTAAAGGAAATAAAAATATTAAAGACCTATATATAAAATTAAGAAGAAATAAAAGGAAAAACCTCAAATAAATCAAATTGGATAATAAACCAAATTTAAAAAGGATTATTTTTCTATAAATAAGAAATAAATTTATAATAATTAAAAACAGCCTATATACTCAAAAGTATATAGATGCACCAATAAAAAATGATATAAAAATTATTGGTTACTAAGAGTAACCACCTAACAAGATATAATTGATTGTTAAAACGATTGAAAACAGTTAGTTTTTTGAGAAAAAGTGGAATGCCATAAAAAATTTAATAAAATCTTATGAAAACTTTTGGAAACAGTGCTAAATTGAATAAAAATTGTAACGGGACATTTTGGCCTACCCGGGGAAATAAATAAATTTGTATTTTCATAAAAGTAAATTAGCATTTTTTACGATATAATAATAATTTTGGGAAATGTGTACATAAATTGATGAGAAGGTAAATTTTATTGGTGGCGGACGTGGCAGCAGTGATTGTGAAATTATTCATAAAATTATAAAGACGCAATAGACAACCAGCGAAAATGAGTCAAGGTCAGCTCCAATGACTCTAAACTTGTAAACAAATTATGTAACAGCATCACACGATATTACGTCAGCGATGATCCCCAAGCTGGAATGTAGGTGTGTCAGCGCCAGCAGCTTCGTCGCACTGACAGAACAAAGGTAGTCGGCAAGAAACAACTAACATCTACGGACGCATGTAATCGTCGGCGTCCGCCGGCTGTGCGTGATTTTCGTGCCCGCAAATCAACAAAAATGTGGATAACATTTAAAAATGTGAAAAAATCAAAATTCGTATATAAAATGTAAATAACAGTTTCGGAGATTATCAGTTTTAAAAATAACAAATGTGCGCTTAAAATAATGTGACGTCTTCAGGACTCATTGAACAGCTAAGTAAAAAAGAAAATTGTGTTCCTAAATATTTAAGAAGGTTTAATCGAAATGATAATAAAATAAAATTTTAAGTGAAAAATGAGATCTCTAAGGTTATAAAGTAACTGCGTGTGTGTGTGTGTGTGTATGCGTGAGTGAAACTATGTAAATTAAGAAGGCTGGTTTGTGTTTCTAAAAAATTTTTCTATTTAATATCTTGATTTTTTTGTAAATTAAAAAGTTTATACTATGTTTCAATTTGTATAATAGATGAGGGAGGTAAAGAGGTAGTTTGTCAATGATCTTTTAAAGGTAAACGATGAAAGAGGAACTAACTAATTGTTAATACAACTTAATTATGGGAAATGAGTAAAGCTTTCTTATTTCAAACACCCATAATTCTGTTCTCATGAGTTCGCCGAAAATAACCCGTAATATGGTAAGTACAGTACATGAAATTTTCTTGTAATTGATAATACAAGATGGCGCCCGACATAAAAAGTAAACGATGATTTTGAGTAAAATTAGTTGAGTTTTAAGCATCAGTAATAAAAGTAATATCACAAAATTAATTAGTAGTATCCACCTTATGTTAGAACTCCTTCAAATATCAACTTTAATGACCTTTATTCGATGAAAATTTGAAATACCCAGCTACCAGATTAGGCCTAGTTGGACGGCACGATGAGATTTTGGTGAGATTGTATCTTATGAAAATTCAACAAAATTACAAAACAACTATAACTCCAACACTAGAAACGGCACCATCCAAGTAAACACTTCGAGAAAAGAGGTAAAATAAACTTTATTAATAATTGTTAACCAAGAAATCCTCATGTCGAATCTTTGTGCAGTTCCAATATTTAGTAACTGATTTCATGGGTATAATAAAGACATAACCTGTACTCTCGCGGAGAAACCCGGAACTACATACTACGAAAAAACCAAAAAATTAGAAATTTATTTTTTTCTCTTGTAAAGCATAGTATATAATTATTCATTTCTGACCGTCTCATAACACAAAGAACTTACCCTTAACCCTGGGGAAATTAATAAATGAATTCTTTAATGTTTAATCAAGGATAAAAAAATAATTTGTTATAATTCCAATGTTTACCTAATTAAATCGATCCAATGTATTGTTGACAGAAAAAATCGATTATAATATTTGTGTACTGGGAGAAGAGAAAATCAGTGTATTACATAAATAAATACTCTGAATATTTTATTATAAATAATAAAACGTGTATTCTTTATTGTAGAGGGTAGTTGTTACAAATTTTCAGGAAGCCAAGAAGAGGACGAACCGCCGGGGAGTATAACCGAACATTGGTGTTGATTTAACCTAACATTTTGAGGCAGATGTCAAAATCAGCTGGTCTTATGAACAGCGAATATTTAAAATAAGTAATCGTATACTCCGGGGGTAATATCTTTGGTACTCCTCTCTCTCCTAACTACGATTAGACAACTTCATTAATCTCTCCCAAATCACACACACTCGATTTCATTTTTTTTTGGTAAACATCAAATTCAACTGCTTTGAACATTAGTAAATATAAACAATAAGTAATCATAAGAAACGGTACTTGCCGTTGGTAGAAAGACGCGAGACGTTACAAATGGCGAACCCAACATTGGGGCTTATAAAATAAAGAATTAATTATAGTGACGATCGCAAAAGGTACTCTGACTGCTCCGAGACTTTCACGATACCCGCGAGACGTTACAAATGGTGCTCAACGTAAAAGGGCTGTAATTAGAAAAGAATTTTGAGATATTTAACAAAATAATATAACAAAAAACCTAATTATCGTCGGCAGTTATGAGAAAACAAGAAATGCATAATTCCAGAGGCAGATCGAAGAAGAGAGCAGAAGAAAAGGAGAAGGAAGAAGGTGGACAGGAACGAGAGATAGAAATATTTACAGACAGTGAAATGGAACAACCAATGGGTGATAAAGAAGAAACTGAAGCAATTATGAACACGGAAAAGGAAATAGTTGAAGAGGATGCCCACGTGGACCAACCAGACAAAGCGGAAGCCAGGAGAGAACCAAATTGGCAAGACATGATGACATTTATAGCCGAGAAATTTGATAAAATAGATGAAAATTTTAAGAAACAGGAGGAAAACTCGAAGCAAACCAATGAGGAAAATAAGGAAAATTTTAAGAAACAGGAGGAAAACTTGAAGCAAACCAATGAGGAAAATTTTAAGAAACATGAGGAAAACTTGAAGCAAACCCATGAGGAAAATAAGGAGAATTTTAGGAAACAGGAGGAACAAAACAGACAAACCAATGAGAAAATAGATAGTATTCAGGAAAATCTAGTAAAACATTTCAATGAGAAAATTGAGACCATTCATGGAAATATCAGACAAACCATGAAT
Source organism: Magicicada septendecula (assembly GCA_034769895.1). NCBI lineage: Eukaryota > Metazoa > Arthropoda > Insecta > Hemiptera > Cicadidae > Magicicada > Magicicada septendecula. The sequence goes on from CM068374.1 coordinate 15,167,347, forward strand.
GAACAATACCATGAATTGAAAGAAACTATTGACGGACAAAGGGAATATATGAATGCAAAATTTGAAGAAAGTAATAAAAATATAAAACAAATTCATGCGAAGATTGACATGATCAGTAACACACTTAGCCAAAAAGCAGATACATACAAGGGGGAGACAAATAAGCAAACGAACAATGGTTTCAAGAATTTGGATGAAACATTAGACAGCACTTCCGAAGGTCTTAAAGTAAATCCGAATACAGAAGAAAGCAGGAAGGAAATAGAAACTGGAGAATACCAAGATGTAATATTCTCTGAAAATAAAAATAATCACAACAAAAAGGATATTCAAACCATGGAAGAGAATATTAAGAAAATAAGAAAAATAGGTAGAAAGAAAATATTGAATACGAAAGAAGAATTGGAGATGAGGAAGGGTGGATTAATTAGTGCATTTAACCATTAATGAGCGAAGGGAGTTAAGTAAAAGTATGAATTATAGAAAAAACTTTATAAAAATGGCCAATGTAAACCACCATAAAATAATAAAGAAGCACTTAAATAAATTTAAATATCACTTAAATATATCCACGATTGAAGAGTATCTGACAACATCAGCTATATCTATAATACGAAATATACCAGCAAAACGGGTAAATCATCCAGAGGAAAAAGGGAATGGAATGCTATTAAAAATGAGTGAATATGTTATATCAGAGGAGGTACAATACCTGTTAGTTAAAAAGGAACTAACAATGACAGAAGACCGGTACTTAAGTGAAGGTTTCATAGCAACAAAGTGGAAGAGCCGGATGGTAAGAAGATTATCAAGGAGAGAATTAATCCCGAACACCCCAGTAATTCGAGAAAAGGGAGTACCTGAGTTAATGGAGCATGGTTAAACTAAATAATAACCAACCAGAAAAAGGGGACTGAATTTTTGAAAACCGACCAAGCAACCCATTGGAAAGAGAAACCTCAAAATTCAAAAGCACGTAAGGACAACTTACTCAAGTTATTTCGAAACAATATAATTTAAAATAAAAAAAAGAAACCCCAAAATTCAAAAAGCACGTAAGGACAACTTACTCAAGTTATTTCGAAACACTATAATTTGATTTAACAAACAACAAACCACCAAGAAAAAGAGAACAGATGATTAAATAATATTTATAAAGAACTGATTTAAAATGGAATGATAGAAAAAATAATATTTTTATGGTAACAAACAGAAGAATATATAAATAAATAAAAACAATTGATGGTAATGTGCTCAGATAAGAAGAATAAAGAATAATTTAATGACTACAATGAAGCTGAAGGAGGATAATAATTTAGAATTTCTCAGAATTGAAAATAATATAAGAAGAAATGATACGGAGAAAATATGTCACAAGAAGGAAAGTCAAAAGGATTTTAAAATATTGCCTATGAATAATGTTATATGCTATTAGTTAAGGGAAAAGAAGAAGGAATCAAGAAGAGGAAATATATAATTTAATGCAAACAGCAACAGTATGAAGAATCCCAAAAGTGTTTAGTATTAGTCGCTAATCGACTACTTGTAATCTTTTTATTATAACGAATTGACCATAGAAATGTTCCGGCAATAATTTTCCTGAGCAGGGATGATATTCCCCTGGTCTCAGAAGGTGTAAGGATGGACAGCGGAGTTATGGACCCAAAAGTGGCCACCCGAACTGAACCACCGCACAGGATAGGGAAAAATGTTAGGGAAATTGAATATTTAAGGGATAATAATTATAAAATAGCTGAAAAGAGTGATATTAGATTCCAGAAGTATAGATGAAGAAAATAGAAGGAAGATAGCAGACCGAAGCTTAATTGAGAAAGCGAATTTGTAGAAGTAAATAAGAAAATAAGTGTTAAAACAAGTTTTTTTATGATTAGTGTGACCAGTCCTTATCAAGTAAAATGTGGAAGTACCACTACCCAGAGAAATAAATCATTAACGAATATGCCTCCAAGAGAGAGAGAGTTGAGTAGGAAAACAGCAATTACCATTTAACCGAATAACAGGTATATAACCAGTCTGAAATGAAGGAAGATATTATGAAAATATAAACCAGGAATATTATGAAGATTGAAGAAGTCGACAATTTATTTTGAAACAAGTAAAACGAAAATAAATTTGTTCTAGTGTGGGGGGCTTTATGTAACGTTACATAACCCAGTCCCAAAAATGATAACATAATCACCCCACTATAAAGGTCAGAAATGGGTATAATATACCTAGCTCTAGATTACCTTGTATCACAAAACCTTATAAACTATCATTAAGTGATATAAAGAGTACAAAGTGAGTTATAGTGTACCCAGTGAGAAAATAAGTGATTTTAAAAGGAGCATCTCGCAGACTTATGCTGTAGATGTAGAAACAATTGACTATAATAGTAGACTATATGCTACTGAACAATTATGTGTTTTGTTTGAATATTGTATAATTTGTGTTGTGTAGGCCACAAAGATTTTTACCTAGGTCTAATTTTATATTTAATAGAATAATTATGTTTGAATATAAGATAACCCAGGGTTAAATATAAAATAATAATACAAATAAAATAATACTGTATGAGTAAAATGGCAGTAGAAAATAGTTGAATGTAAGGATACTATAAGAAATTAATAAATAATATATAAATACAATTAAAGGAAATAAAAATATTAAAGACCTATATATAAAATTAAGAAGAAATAAAAGGAAAAACCTCAAATAAATCAAATTGGATAATAAACCAAATTTAAAAAGGATTATTTTTCTATAAATAAGAAATAAATTTATAATAATTAAAAACAGCCTATATACTCAAAAGTATATAGATGCACCAATAAAAAATGATATAAAAATTATTGGTTACTAAGAGTAACCACCTAACAAGATATAATTGATTGTTAAAACGATTGAAAACAGTTAGTTTTTTGAGAAAAAGTGGAATGCCATAAAAAATTTAATAAAATCTTATGAAAACTTTTGGAAACAGTGCTAAATTGAATAAAAATTGTAACGGGACATTTTGGCCTACCCGGGGAAATAAATAAATTTGTATTTTCATAAAAGTAAATTAGCATTTTTTACGATATAATAATAATTTTGGGAAATGTGTACATAAATTGATGAGAAGGTAAATTTTATTGGTGGCGGACGTGGCAGCAGTGATTGTGAAATTATTCATAAAATTATAAAGACGCAATAGACAACCAGCGAAAATGAGTCAAGGTCAGCTCCAATGACTCTAAACTTGTAAACAAATTATGTAACAGCATCACACGATATTACGTCAGCGATGATCCCCAAGCTGGAATGTAGGTGTGTCAGCGCCAGCAGCTTCGTCGCACTGACAGAACAAAGGTAGTCGGCAAGAAACAACTAACATCTACGGACGCATGTAATCGTCGGCGTCCGCCGGCTGTGCGTGATTTTCGTGCCCGCAAATCAACAAAAATGTGGATAACATTTAAAAATGTGAAAAAATCAAAATTCGTATATAAAATGTAAATAACAGTTTCGGAGATTATCAGTTTTAAAAATAACAAATGTGCGCTTAAAATAATGTGACGTCTTCAGGACTCATTGAACAGCTAAGTAAAAAAGAAAATTGTGTTCCTAAATATTTAAGAAGGTTTAATCGAAATGATAATAAAATAAAATTTTAAGTGAAAAATGAGATCTCTAAGGTTATAAAGTAACTGCGTGTGTGTGTGTGTGTGTATGCGTGAGTGAAACTATGTAAATTAAGAAGGCTGGTTTGTGTTTCTAAAAAATTTTTCTATTTAATATCTTGATTTTTTTGTAAATTAAAAAGTTTATACTATGTTTCAATTTGTATAATAGATGAGGGAGGTAAAGAGGTAGTTTGTCAATGATCTTTTAAAGGTAAACGATGAAAGAGGAACTAACTAATTGTTAATACAACTTAATTATGGGAAATGAGTAAAGCTTTCTTATTTCAAACACCCATAATTCTGTTCTCATGAGTTCGCCGAAAATAACCCGTAATATGGTAAGTACAGTACATGAAATTTTCTTGTAATTGATAATACAAGATGGCGCCCGACATAAAAAGTAAACGATGATTTTGAGTAAAATTAGTTGAGTTTTAAGCATCAGTAATAAAAGTAATATCACAAAATTAATTAGTAGTATCCACCTTATGTTAGAACTCCTTCAAATATCAACTTTAATGACCTTTATTCGATGAAAATTTGAAATACCCAGCTACCAGATTAGGCCTAGTTGGACGGCACGATGAGATTTTGGTGAGATTGTATCTTATGAAAATTCAACAAAATTACAAAACAACTATAACTCCAACACTAGAAACGGCACCATCCAAGTAAACACTTCGAGAAAAGAGGTAAAATAAACTTTATTAATAATTGTTAACCAAGAAATCCTCATGTCGAATCTTTGTGCAGTTCCAATATTTAGTAACTGATTTCATGGGTATAATAAAGACATAACCTGTACTCTCGCGGAGAAACCCGGAACTACATACTACGAAAAAACCAAAAAATTAGAAATTTATTTTTTTCTCTTGTAAAGCATAGTATATAATTATTCATTTCTGACCGTCTCATAACACAAAGAACTTACCCTTAACCCTGGGGAAATTAATAAATGAATTCTTTAATGTTTAATCAAGGATAAAAAAATAATTTGTTATAATTCCAATGTTTACCTAATTAAATCGATCCAATGTATTGTTGACAGAAAAAATCGATTATAATATTTGTGTACTGGGAGAAGAGAAAATCAGTGTATTACATAAATAAATACTCTGAATATTTTATTATAAATAATAAAACGTGTATTCTTTATTGTAGAGGGTAGTTGTTACAGATTTTCAGGAAGCCAAGAAGAGGACGAACCGCCGGGGAGTATAACCGAACATTGGTGTTGATTTAACCTAACATTTTGAGGCAGATGTCAAAATCAGCTGGTCTTATGAACAGCGAATATTTAAAATAAGTAATCGTATACTCCGGGGGTAATATCTTTGGTACTCCTCTCTCTCCTAACTACGATTAGACAACTTCATTAATCTCTCCCAAATCACACACACTCGATTTCATTTTTTTTTGGTAAACATCAAATTCAACTGCTTTGAACATTAGTAAATATAAACAATAAGTAATCATAAGAAACGGTACTTGCCGTTGGTAGAAAGACGCGAGACGTTACAAATGGCGAACCCAACATTGGGGCTTATAAAATAAAGAATTAATTATAGTGACGATCGCAAAAGGTACTCTGACTGCTCCGAGACTTTCACGATACCCGCGAGACGTTACAAATGGTGCTCAACGTAAAAGGGCTGTAATTAGAAAAGAATTTTGAGATATTTAACAAAATAATATAACAAAAAACCTAATTATCGTCGGCAGTTATGAGAAAACAAGAAATGCATAATTCCAGAGGCAGATCGAAGAAGAGAGCAGAAGAAAAGGAGAAGGAAGAAGGTGGACAGGAACGAGAGATAGAAATATTTACAGACAGTGAAATGGAACAACCAATGGGTGATAAAGAAGAAACTGAAGCAATTATGAACACGGAAAAGGAAATAGTTGAAGAGGATGCCCACGTGGACCAACCAGACAAAGCGGAAGCCAGGAGAGAACCAAATTGGCAAGACATGATGACATTTATAGCCGAGAAATTTGATAAAATAGATGAAAATTTTAAGAAACAGGAGGAAAACTCGAAGCAAACCAATGAGGAAAATAAGGAAAATTTTAAGAAACAGGAGGAAAACTTGAAGCAAACCAATGAGGAAAATTTTAAGAAACATGAGGAAAACTTGAAGCAAACCCATGAGGAAAATAAGGAGAATTTTAGGAAACAGGAGGAACAAAACAGACAAACCAATGAGAAAATAGATAGTATTCAGGAAAATCTAGTAAAACATTTCAATGAGAAAATTGAGACCATTCATGGAAATATCAGACAAACCATGAATGAACAATACCATGAATTGAAAGAAACTATTGACGGACAAAGGGAATATATGAATGCAAAATTTGAAGAAAGTAATAAAAATATAAAACAAATTCATGCGAAGATTGACATGATCAGTAACACACTTAGCCAAAAAGCAGATACATACAAGGGGGAGACAAATAAGCAAACGAACAATGGTTTCAAGAATTTGGATGAAACATTAGACAGCACTTCCGAAGGTCTTAAAGTAAATCCGAATACAGAAGAAAGCAGGAAGGAAATAGAAACTGGAGAATACCAAGATGTAATATTCTCTGAAAATAAAAATAATCACAACAAAAAGGATATTCAAACCATGGAAGAGAATATTAAGAAAATAAGAAAAATAGGTAGAAAGAAAATATTGAATACGAAAGAAGAATTGGAGATGAGGAAGGGTGGATTAATTAGTGCATTTAACCATTAATGAGCGAAGGGAGTTAAGTAAAAGTATGAATTATAGAAAAAACTTTATAAAAATGGCCAATGTAAACCACCATAAAATAATAAAGAAGCACTTAAATAAATTTAAATATCACTTAAATATATCCACGATTGAAGAGTATCTGACAACATCAGCTATATCTATAATACGAAATATACCAGCAAAACGGGTAAATCATCCAGAGGAAAAAGGGAATGGAATGCTATTAAAAATGAGTGAATATGTTATATCAGAGGAGGTACAATACCTGTTAGTTAAAAAGGAACTAACAATGACAGAAGACCGGTACTTAAGTGAAGGTTTCATAGCAACAAAGTGGAAGAGCCGGATGGTAAGAAGATTATCAAGGAGAGAATTAATCCCGAACACCCCAGTAATTCGAGAAAAGGGAGTACCTGAGTTAATGGAGCATGGTTAAACTAAATAATAACCAACCAGAAAAAGGGGACTGAATTTTTGAAAACCGACCAAGCAACCCATTGGAAAGAGAAACCTCAAAATTCAAAAGCACGTAAGGACAACTTACTCAAGTTATTTCGAAACAATATAATTTAAAATAAAAAAAAGAAACCCCAAAATTCAAAAAGCACGTAAGGACAACTTACTCAAGTTATTTCGAAACACTATAATTTGATTTAACAAACAACAAACCACCAAGAAAAAGAGAACAGATGATTAAATAATATTTATAAAGAACTGATTTAAAATGGAATGATAGAAAAAATAATATTTTTATGGTAACAAACAGAAGAATATATAAATAAATAAAAACAATTGATGGTAATGTGCTCAGATAAGAAGAATAAAGAATAATTTAATGACTACAATGAAGCTGAAGGAGGATAATAATTTAGAATTTCTCAGAATTGAAAATAATATAAGAAGAAATGATACGGAGAAAATATGTCACAAGAAGGAAAGTCAAAAGGATTTTAAAATATTGCCTATGAATAATGTTATATGCTATTAGTTAAGGGAAAAGAAGAAGGAATCAAGAAGAGGAAATATATAATTTAATGCAAACAGCAACAGTATGAAGAATCCCAAAAGTGTTTAGTATTAGTCGCTAATCGACTACTTGTAATCTTTTTATTATAACGAATTGACCATAGAAATGTTCCGGCAATAATTTTCCTGAGCAGGGATGATATTCCCCTGGTCTCAGAAGGTGTAAGGATGGACAGCGGAGTTATGGACCCAAAAGTGGCCACCCGAACTGAACCACCGCACAGGATAGGGAAAAATGTTAGGGAAATTGAATATTTAAGGGATAATAATTATAAAATAGCTGAAAAGAGTGATATTAGATTCCAGAAGTATAGATGAAGAAAATAGAAGGAAGATAGCAGACCGAAGCTTAATTGAGAAAGCGAATTTGTAGAAGTAAATAAGAAAATAAGTGTTAAAACAAGTTTTTTTATGATTAGTGTGACCAGTCCTTATCAAGTAAAATGTGGAAGTACCACTACCCAGAGAAATAAATCATTAACGAATATGCCTCCAAGAGAGAGAGAGTTGAGTAGGAAAACAGCAATTACCATTTAACCGAATAACAGGTATATAACCAGTCTGAAATGAAGGAAGATATTATGAAAATATAAACCAGGAATATTATGAAGATTGAAGAAGTCGACAATTTATTTTGAAACAAGTAAAACGAAAATAAATTTGTTCTAGTGTGGGGGGCTTTATGTAACGTTACATAACCCAGTCCCAAAAATGATAACATAATCACCCCACTATAAAGGTCAGAAATGGGTATAATATACCTAGCTCTAGATTACCTTGTATCACAAAACCTTATAAACTATCATTAAGTGATATAAAGAGTACAAAGTGAGTTATAGTGTACCCAGTGAGAAAATAAGTGATTTTAAAAGGAGCATCTCGCAGACTTATGCTGTAGATGTAGAAACAATTGACTATAATAGTAGACTATATGCTACTGAACAATTATGTGTTTTGTTTGAATATTGTATAATTTGTGTTGTGTAGGCCACAAAGATTTTTACCTAGGTCTAATTTTATATTTAATAGAATAATTATGTTTGAATATAAGATAACCCAGGGTTAAATATAAAATAATAATACAAATAAAATAATACTGTATGAGTAAAATGGCAGTAGAAAATAGTTGAATGTAAGGATACTATAAGAAATTAATAAATAATATATAAATACAATTAAAGGAAATAAAAATATTAAAGACCTATATATAAAATTAAGAAGAAATAAAAGGAAAAACCTCAAATAAATCAAATTGGATAATAAACCAAATTTAAAAAGGATTATTTTTCTATAAATAAGAAATAAATTTATAATAATTAAAAACAGCCTATATACTCAAAAGTATATAGATGCACCAATAAAAAATGATATAAAAATTATTGGTTACTAAGAGTAACCACCTAACAAGATATAATTGATTGTTAAAACGATTGAAAACAGTTAGTTTTTTGAGAAAAAGTGGAATGCCATAAAAAATTTAATAAAATCTTATGAAAACTTTTGGAAACAGTGCTAAATTGAATAAAAATTGTAACGGGACATTTTGGCCTACCCGGGGAAATAAATAAATTTGTATTTTCATAAAAGTAAATTAGCATTTTTTACGATATAATAATAATTTTGGGAAATGTGTACATAAATTGATGAGAAGGTAAATTTTATTGGTGGCGGACGTGGCAGCAGTGATTGTGAAATTATTCATAAAATTATAAAGACGCAATAGACAACCAGCGAAAATGAGTCAAGGTCAGCTCCAATGACTCTAAACTTGTAAACAAATTATGTAACAGCATCACACGATATTACGTCAGCGATGATCCCCAAGCTGGAATGTAGGTGTGTCAGCGCCAGCAGCTTCGTCGCACTGACAGAACAAAGGTAGTCGGCAAGAAACAACTAACATCTACGGACGCATGTAATCGTCGGCGTCCGCCGGCTGTGCGTGATTTTCGTGCCCGCAAATCAACAAAAATGTGGATAACATTTAAAAATGTGAAAAAATCAAAATTCGTATATAAAATGTAAATAACAGTTTCGGAGATTATCAGTTTTAAAAATAACAAATGTGCGCTTAAAATAATGTGACGTCTTCAGGACTCATTGAACAGCTAAGTAAAAAAGAAAATTGTGTTCCTAAATATTTAAGAAGGTTTAATCGAAATGATAATAAAATAAAATTTTAAGTGAAAAATGAGATCTCTAAGGTTATAAAGTAACTGCGTGTGTGTGTGTGTGTGTGTATGCGTGAGTGAAACTATGTAAATTAAGAAGGCTGGTTTGTGTTTCTAAAAAATTTTTCTATTTAATATCTTGATTTTTTTGTAAATTAAAAAGTTTATACTATGTTTCAATTTGTATAATAGATGAGGGAGGTAAAGAGGTAGTTTGTCAATGATCTTTTAAAGGTAAACGATGAAAGAGGAACTAACTAATTGTTAATACAACTTAATTATGGGAAATGAGTAAAGCTTTCTTATTTCAAACACCCATAATTCTGTTCTCATGAGTTCGCCGAAAAGAACCCGTAATATGGTAAGTACAGTACATGAAATTTTCTTGTAATTGATAATACAAGATGGCGCCCGACATAAAAAGTAAACGATGATTTTGAGTAAAATTAGTTGAGTTTTAAGCATCAGTAATAAAAGTAATATCACAAAATTAATTAGTAGTATCCACCTTATGTTAGAACTCCTTCAAATATCAACTTTAATGACCTTTATTCGATGAAAATTTGAAATACCCAGCTACCAGATTAGGCCTAGTTGGACGGCACGATGAGATTTTGGTGAGATTGTATCTTATGAAAATTCAACAAAATTACAAAACAACTATAACTCCAACACTAGAAACGGCACCATCCAAGTAAACACTTCGAGAAAAGAGGTAAAATAAACTTTATTAATAATTGTTAACCAAGAAATCCTCATGTCGAATCTTTGTGCAGTTCCAATATTTAGTAACTGATTTCATGGGTATAATAAAGACATAACCTGTACTCTCGCGGAGAAACCCGGAACTACATACTACGAAAAAACCAAAAAATTAGAAATTTATTTTTTTCTCTTGTAAAGCATAGTATATAATTATTCATTTCTGACCGTCTCATAACACAAAGAACTTACCCTTAACCCTGGGGAAATTAATAAATGAATTCTTTAATGTTTAATCAAGGATAAAAAAATAATTTGTTATAATTCCAATGTTTACCTAATTAAATCGATCCAATGTATTGTTGACAGAAAAAATCGATTATAATATTTGTGTACTGGGAGAAGAGAAAATCAGTGTATTACATAAATAAATACTCTGAATATTTTATTATAAATAATAAAACGTGTATTCTTTATTGTAGAGGGTAGTTGTTACAGATTTTCAGGAAGCCAAGAAGAGGACGAACCGCCGGGGAGTATAACCGAACATTGGTGTTGATTTAACCTAACATTTTGAGGCAGATGTCAAAATCAGCTGGTCTTATGAACAGCGAATATTTAAAATAAGTAATCGTATACTCCGGGGGTAATATCTTTGGTACTCCTCTCTCTCCTAACTACGATTAGACAACTTCATTAATCTCTCCCAAATCACACACACTCGATTTCATTTTTTTTTGGTAAACATCAAATTCAACTGCTTTGAACATTAGTAAATATAAACAATAAGTAATCATAAGAAACGGTACTTGCCGTTGGTAGAAAGACGCGAGACGTTACAAATGGCGAACCCAACATTGGGGCTTATAAAATAAAGAATTAATTATAGTGACGATCGCAAAAGGTACTCTGACTGCTCCGAGACTTTCACGATACCCGCGAGACGTTACAAATGGTGCTCAACGTAAAAGGGCTGTAATTAGAAAAGAATTTTGAGATATTTAACAAAATAATATAACAAAAAACCTAATTATCGTCGGCAGTTATGAGAAAACAAGAAATGCATAATTCCAGAGGCAGATCGAAGAAGAGAGCAGAAGAAAAGGAGAAGGAAGAAGGTGGACAGGAACGAGAGATAGAAATATTTACAGACAGTGAAATGGAACAACCAATGGGTGATAAAGAAGAAACTGAAGCAATTATGAACACGGAAAAGGAAATAGTTGAAGAGGATGCCCACGTGGACCAACCAGACAAAGCGGAAGCCAGGAGAGAACCAAATTGGCAAGACATGATGACATTTATAGCCGAGAAATTTGATAAAATAGATGAAAATTTTAAGAAACAGGAGGAAAACTCGAAGCAAACCAATGAGGAAAATAAGGAAAATTTTAAGAAACAGGAGGAAAACTTGAAGCAAACCAATGAGGAAAATTTTGAGAAACATGAGGAAAACTTGAAGCAAACCCATGAGGAAAATAAGGAGAATTTTAGGAAACAGGAGGAACAAAACAGACAAACCAATGAGAAAATAGATAGTATTCAGGAAAATCTAGTAAAACATTTCAATGAGAAAATTGAGACCATTCATGGAAATATCAGACAAACCATGAATGAACAATACCATGAATTGAAAGAAACTATTGACGGACAAAGGGAATATATGAATGCAAAATTTGAAGAAAGTAATAAAAATATAAAACAAATTCATGCGAAGATTGACATGATCAGTAACACACTTAGCCAAAAAGCAGATACATACAAGGGGGAGACAAATAAGCAAACGAACAATGGTTTCAAGAATTTGGATGAAACATTAGACAGCACTTCCGAAGGTCTTAAAGTAAATCCGAATACAGAAGAAAGCAGGAAGGAAATAGAAACTGGAGAATACCAAGATGTAATATTCTCTGAAAATAAAAATAATCACAACAAAAAGGATATTCAAACCATGGAAGAGAATATTAAGAAAATAAGAAAAATAGGTAGAAAGAAAATATTGAATACGAAAGAAGAATTGGAGATGAGGAAGGGTGGATTAATTAGTGCATTTAACCATTAATGAGCGAAGGGAGTTAAGTAAAAGTATGAATTATAGAAAAAACTTTATAAAAATGGCCAATGTAAACCACCATAAAATAATAAAGAAGCACTTAAATAAATTTAAATATCACTTAAATATATCCACGATTGAAGAGTATCTGACAACATCAGCTATATCTATAATACGAAATATACCAGCAAAACGGGTAAATCATCCAGAGGAAAAAGGGAATGGAATGCTATTAAAAATGAGTGAATATGTTATATCAGAGGAGGTACAATACCTGTTAGTTAAAAAGGAACTAACAATGACAGAAGACCGGTACTTAAGTGAAGGTTTCATAGCAACAAAGTGGAAGAGCCGGATGGTAAGAAGATTATCAAGGAGAGAATTAATCCCGAACACCCCAGTAATTCGAGAAAAGGGAGTACCTGAGTTAATGGAGCATGGTTAAACTAAATAATAACCAACCAGAAAAAGGGGACTGAATTTTTGAAAACCGACCAAGCAACCCATTGGAAAGAGAAACCTCAAAATTCAAAAGCACGTAAGGACAACTTACTCAAGTTATTTCGAAACAATATAATTTAAAATAAAAAAAAGAAACCCCAAAATTCAAAAAGCACGTAAGGACAACTTACTCAAGTTATTTCGAAACACTATAATTTGATTTAACAAACAACAAACCACCAAGAAAAAGAGAACAGATGATTAAATAATATTTATAAAGAACTGATTTAAAATGGAATGATAGAAAAAATAATATTTTTATGGTAACAAACAGAAGAATATATAAATAAATAAAAACAATTGATGGTAATGTGCTCAGATAAGAAGAATAAAGAATAATTTAATGACTACAATGAAGCTGAAGGAGGATAATAATTTAGAATTTCTCAGAATTGAAAATAATATAAGAAGAAATGATACGGAGAAAATATGTCACAAGAAGGAAAGTCAAAAGGATTTTAAAATATTGCCTATGAATAATGTTATATGCTATTAGTTAAGGGAAAAGAAGAAGGAATCAAGAAGAGGAAATATATAATTTAATGCAAACAGCAACAGTATGAAGAATCCCAAAAGTGTTTAGTATTAGTCGCTAATCGACTACTTGTAATCTTTTTATTATAACGAATTGACCATAGAAATGTTCCGGCAATAATTTTCCTGAGCAGGGATGATATTCCCCTGGTCTCAGAAGGTGTAAGGATGGACAGCGGAGTTATGGACCCAAAAGTGGCCACCCGAACTGAACCACCGCACAGGATAGGGAAAAATGTTAGGGAAATTGAATATTTAAGGGATAATAATTATAAAATAGCTGAAAAGAGTGATATTAGATTCCAGAAGTATAGATGAAGAAAATAGAAGGAAGATAGCAGACCGAAGCTTAATTGAGAAAGCGAATTTGTAGAAGTAAATAAGAAAATAAGTGTTAAAACAAGTTTTTTTATGATTAGTGTGACCAGTCCTTATCAAGTAAAATGTGGAAGTACCACTACCCAGAGAAATAAATCATTAACGAATATGCCTCCAAGAGAGAGAGAGTTGAGTAGGAAAACAGCAATTACCATTTAACCGAATAACAGGTATATAACCAGTCTGAAATGAAGGAAGATATTATGAAAATATAAACCAGGAATATTATGAAGATTGAAGAAGTCGACAATTTATTTTGAAACAAGTAAAACGAAAATAAATTTGTTCTAGTGTGGGGGGCTTTATGTAACGTTACATAACCCAGTCCCAAAAATGATAACATAATCACCCCACTATAAAGGTCAGAAATGGGTATAATATACCTAGCTCTAGATTACCTTGTATCACAAAACCTTATAAACTATCATTAAGTGATATAAAGAGTACAAAGTGAGTTATAGTGTACCCAGTGAGAAAATAAGTGATTTTAAAAGGAGCATCTCGCAGACTTATGCTGTAGATGTAGAAACAATTGACTATAATAGTAGACTATATGCTACTGAACAATTATGTGTTTTGTTTGAATATTGTATAATTTGTGTTGTGTAGGCCACAAAGATTTTTACCTAGGTCTAATTTTATATTTAATAGAATAATTATGTTTGAATATAAGATAACCCAGGGTTAAATATAAAATAATAATACAAATAAAATAATACTGTATGAGTAAAATGGCAGTAGAAAATAGTTGAATGTAAGGATACTATAAGAAATTAATAAATAATATATAAATACAATTAAAGGAAATAAAAATATTAAAGACCTATATATAAAATTAAGAAGAAATAAAAGGAAAAACCTCAAATAAATCAAATTGGATAATAAACCAAATTTAAAAAGGATTATTTTTCTATAAATAAGAAATAAATTTATAATAATTAAAAACAGCCTATATACTCAAAAGTATATAGATGCACCAATAAAAAATGATATAAAAATTATTGGTTACTAAGAGTAACCACCTAACAAGATATAATTGATTGTTAAAACGATTGAAAACAGTTAGTTTTTTGAGAAAAAGTGGAATGCCATAAAAAATTTAATAAAATCTTATGAAAACTTTTGGAAACAGTGCTAAATTGAATAAAAATTGTAACGGGACATTTTGGCCTACCCGGGGAAATAAATAAATTTGTATTTTCATAAAAGTAAATTAGCATTTTTTACGATATAATAATAATTTTGGGAAATGTGTACATAAATTGATGAGAAGGTAAATTTTATTGGTGGCGGACGTGGCAGCAGTGATTGTGAAATTATTCATAAAATTATAAAGACGCAATAGACAACCAGCGAAAATGAGTCAAGGTCAGCTCCAATGACTCTAAACTTGTAAACAAATTATGTAACAGCATCACACGATATTACGTCAGCGATGATCCCCAAGCTGGAATGTAGGTGTGTCAGCGCCAGCAGCTTCGTCGCACTGACAGAACAAAGGTAGTCGGCAAGAAACAACTAACATCTACGGACGCATGTAATCGTCGGCGTCCGCCGGCTGTGCGTGATTTTCGTGCCCGCAAATCAACAAAAATGTGGATAACATTTAAAAATGTGAAAAAATCAAAATTCGTATATAAAATGTAAATAACAGTTTCGGAGATTATCAGTTTTAAAAATAACAAATGTGCGCTTAAAATAATGTGACGTCTTCAGGACTCATTGAACAGCTAAGTAAAAAAGAAAATTGTGTTCCTAAATATTTAAGAAGGTTTAATCGAAATGATAATAAAATAAAATTTTAAGTGAAAAATGAGATCTCTAAGGTTATAAAGTAACTGCGTGTGTGTGTGTGTGTGTATGCGTGAGTGAAACTATGTAAATTAAGAAGGCTGGTTTGTGTTTCTAAAAAATTTTTCTATTTAATATCTTGATTTTTTTGTAAATTAAAAAGTTTATACTATGTTTCAATTTGTATAATAGATGAGGGAGGTAAAGAGGTAGTTTGTCAATGATCTTTTAAAGGTAAACGATGAAAGAGGAACTAACTAATTGTTAATACAACTTAATTATGGGAAATGAGTAAAGCTTTCTTATTTCAAACACCCATAATTCTGTTCTCATGAGTTCGCCGAAAATAACCCGTAATATGGTAAGTACAGTACATGAAATTTTCTTGTAATTGATAATACAAGATGGCGCCCGACATAAAAAGTAAACGATGATTTTGAGTAAAATTAGTTGAGTTTTAAGCATCAGTAATAAAAGTAATATCACAAAATTAATTAGTAGTATCCACCTTATGTTAGAACTCCTTCAAATATCAACTTTAATGACCTTTATTCGATGAAAATTTGAAATACCCAGCTACCAGATTAGGCCTAGTTGGACGGCACGATGAGATTTTGGTGAGATTGTATCTTATGAAAATTCAACAAAATTACAAAACAACTATAACTCCAACACTAGAAACGGCACCATCCAAGTAAACACTTCGAGAAAAGAGGTAAAATAAACTTTATTAATAATTGTTAACCAAGAAATCCTCATGTCGAATCTTTGTGCAGTTCCAATATTTAGTAACTGATTTCATGGGTATAATAAAGACATAACCTGTACTCTCGCGGAGAAACCCGGAACTACATACTACGAAAAAACCAAAAAATTAGAAATTTATTTTTTTCTCTTGTAAAGCATAGTATATAATTATTCATTTCTGACCGTCTCATAACACAAAGAACTTACCCTTAACCCTGGGGAAATTAATAAATGAATTCTTTAATGTTTAATCAAGGATAAAAAAATAATTTGTTATAATTCCAATGTTTACCTAATTAAATCGATCCAATGTATTGTTGACAGAAAAAATCGATTATAATATTTGTGTACTGGGAGAAGAGAAAATCAGTGTATTACATAAATAAATACTCTGAATATTTTATTATAAATAATAAAACGTGTATTCTTTATTGTAGAGGGTAGTTGTTACAGATTTTCAGGAAGCCAAGAAGAGGACGAACCGCCGGGGAGTATAACCGAACATTGGTGTTGATTTAACCTAACATTTTGAGGCAGATGTCAAAATCAGCTGGTCTTATGAACAGCGAATATTTAAAATAAGTAATCGTATACTCCGGGGGTAATATCTTTGGTACTCCTCTCTCTCCTAACTACGATTAGACAACTTCATTAATCTCTCCCAAATCACACACACTCGATTTCATTTTTTTTTGGTAAACATCAAATTCAACTGCTTTGAACATTAGTAAATATAAACAATAAGTAATCATAAGAAACGGTACTTGCCGTTGGTAGAAAGACGCGAGACGTTACAAATGGCGAACCCAACATTGGGGCTTATAAAATAAAGAATTAATTATAGTGACGATCGCAAAAGGTACTCTGACTGCTCCGAGACTTTCACGATACCCGCGAGACGTTACAAATGGTGCTCAACGTAAAAGGGCTGTAATTAGAAAAGAATTTTGAGATATTTAACAAAATAATATAACAAAAAACCTAATTATCGTCGGCAGTTATGAGAAAACAAGAAATGCATAATTCCAGAGGCAGATCGAAGAAGAGAGCAGAAGAAAAGGAGAAGGAAGAAGGTGGACAGGAACGAGAGATAGAAATATTTACAGACAGTGAAATGGAACAACCAATGGGTGATAAAGAAGAAACTGAAGCAATTATGAACACGGAAAAGGAAATAGTTGAAGAGGATGCCCACGTGGACCAACCAGACAAAGCGGAAGCCAGGAGAGAACCAAATTGGCAAGACATGATGACATTTATAGCCGAGAAATTTGATAAAATAGATGAAAATTTTAAGAAACAGGAGGAAAACTCGAAGCAAACCAATGAGGAAAATAAGGAAAATTTTAAGAAACAGGAGGAAAACTTGAAGCAAACCAATGAGGAAAATTTTAAGAAACATGAGG
This sequence comes from Magicicada septendecula, assembly GCA_034769895.1. Taxonomy (NCBI): domain Eukaryota; kingdom Metazoa; phylum Arthropoda; class Insecta; order Hemiptera; family Cicadidae; genus Magicicada; species Magicicada septendecula. Next base: position 15,185,062 of record CM068374.1, read on the forward strand.
AAAACTTGAAGCAAACCCATGAGGAAAATAAGGAGAATTTTAGGAAACAGGAGGAACAAAACAGACAAACCAATGAGAAAATAGATAGTATTCAGGAAAATCTAGTAAAACATTTCAATGAGAAAATTGAGACCATTCATGGAAATATCAGACAAACCATGAATGAACAATACCATGAATTGAAAGAAACTATTGACGGACAAAGGGAATATATGAATGCAAAATTTGAAGAAAGTAATAAAAATATAAAACAAATTCATGCGAAGATTGACATGATCAGTAACACACTTAGCCAAAAAGCAGATACATACAAGGGGGAGACAAATAAGCAAACGAACAATGGTTTCAAGAATTTGGATGAAACATTAGACAGCACTTCCGAAGGTCTTAAAGTAAATCCGAATACAGAAGAAAGCAGGAAGGAAATAGAAACTGGAGAATACCAAGATGTAATATTCTCTGAAAATAAAAATAATCACAACAAAAAGGATATTCAAACCATGGAAGAGAATATTAAGAAAATAAGAAAAATAGGTAGAAAGAAAATATTGAATACGAAAGAAGAATTGGAGATGAGGAAGGGTGGATTAATTAGTGCATTTAACCATTAATGAGCGAAGGGAGTTAAGTAAAAGTATGAATTATAGAAAAAACTTTATAAAAATGGCCAATGTAAACCACCATAAAATAATAAAGAAGCACTTAAATAAATTTAAATATCACTTAAATATATCCACGATTGAAGAGTATCTGACAACATCAGCTATATCTATAATACGAAATATACCAGCAAAACGGGTAAATCATCCAGAGGAAAAAGGGAATGGAATGCTATTAAAAATGAGTGAATATGTTATATCAGAGGAGGTACAATACCTGTTAGTTAAAAAGGAACTAACAATGACAGAAGACCGGTACTTAAGTGAAGGTTTCATAGCAACAAAGTGGAAGAGCCGGATGGTAAGAAGATTATCAAGGAGAGAATTAATCCCGAACACCCCAGTAATTCGAGAAAAGGGAGTACCTGAGTTAATGGAGCATGGTTAAACTAAATAATAACCAACCAGAAAAAGGGGACTGAATTTTTGAAAACCGACCAAGCAACCCATTGGAAAGAGAAACCTCAAAATTCAAAAGCACGTAAGGACAACTTACTCAAGTTATTTCGAAACAATATAATTTAAAATAAAAAAAAGAAACCCCAAAATTCAAAAAGCACGTAAGGACAACTTACTCAAGTTATTTCGAAACACTATAATTTGATTTAACAAACAACAAACCACCAAGAAAAAGAGAACAGATGATTAAATAATATTTATAAAGAACTGATTTAAAATGGAATGATAGAAAAAATAATATTTTTATGGTAACAAACAGAAGAATATATAAATAAATAAAAACAATTGATGGTAATGTGCTCAGATAAGAAGAATAAAGAATAATTTAATGACTACAATGAAGCTGAAGGAGGATAATAATTTAGAATTTCTCAGAATTGAAAATAATATAAGAAGAAATGATACGGAGAAAATATGTCACAAGAAGGAAAGTCAAAAGGATTTTAAAATATTGCCTATGAATAATGTTATATGCTATTAGTTAAGGGAAAAGAAGAAGGAATCAAGAAGAGGAAATATATAATTTAATGCAAACAGCAACAGTATGAAGAATCCCAAAAGTGTTTAGTATTAGTCGCTAATCGACTACTTGTAATCTTTTTATTATAACGAATTGACCATAGAAATGTTCCGGCAATAATTTTCCTGAGCAGGGATGATATTCCCCTGGTCTCAGAAGGTGTAAGGATGGACAGCGGAGTTATGGACCCAAAAGTGGCCACCCGAACTGAACCACCGCACAGGATAGGGAAAAATGTTAGGGAAATTGAATATTTAAGGGATAATAATTATAAAATAGCTGAAAAGAGTGATATTAGATTCCAGAAGTATAGATGAAGAAAATAGAAGGAAGATAGCAGACCGAAGCTTAATTGAGAAAGCGAATTTGTAGAAGTAAATAAGAAAATAAGTGTTAAAACAAGTTTTTTTATGATTAGTGTGACCAGTCCTTATCAAGTAAAATGTGGAAGTACCACTACCCAGAGAAATAAATCATTAACGAATATGCCTCCAAGAGAGAGAGAGTTGAGTAGGAAAACAGCAATTACCATTTAACCGAATAACAGGTATATAACCAGTCTGAAATGAAGGAAGATATTATGAAAATATAAACCAGGAATATTATGAAGATTGAAGAAGTCGACAATTTATTTTGAAACAAGTAAAACGAAAATAAATTTGTTCTAGTGTGGGGGGCTTTATGTAACGTTACATAACCCAGTCCCAAAAATGATAACATAATCACCCCACTATAAAGGTCAGAAATGGGTATAATATACCTAGCTCTAGATTACCTTGTATCACAAAACCTTATAAACTATCATTAAGTGATATAAAGAGTACAAAGTGAGTTATAGTGTACCCAGTGAGAAAATAAGTGATTTTAAAAGGAGCATCTCGCAGACTTATGCTGTAGATGTAGAAACAATTGACTATAATAGTAGACTATATGCTACTGAACAATTATGTGTTTTGTTTGAATATTGTATAATTTGTGTTGTGTAGGCCACAAAGATTTTTACCTAGGTCTAATTTTATATTTAATAGAATAATTATGTTTGAATATAAGATAACCCAGGGTTAAATATAAAATAATAATACAAATAAAATAATACTGTATGAGTAAAATGGCAGTAGAAAATAGTTGAATGTAAGGATACTATAAGAAATTAATAAATAATATATAAATACAATTAAAGGAAATAAAAATATTAAAGACCTATATATAAAATTAAGAAGAAATAAAAGGAAAAACCTCAAATAAATCAAATTGGATAATAAACCAAATTTAAAAAGGATTATTTTTCTATAAATAAGAAATAAATTTATAATAATTAAAAACAGCCTATATACTCAAAAGTATATAGATGCACCAATAAAAAATGATATAAAAATTATTGGTTACTAAGAGTAACCACCTAACAAGATATAATTGATTGTTAAAACGATTGAAAACAGTTAGTTTTTTGAGAAAAAGTGGAATGCCATAAAAAATTTAATAAAATCTTATGAAAACTTTTGGAAACAGTGCTAAATTGAATAAAAATTGTAACGGGACATTTTGGCCTACCCGGGGAAATAAATAAATTTGTATTTTCATAAAAGTAAATTAGCATTTTTTACGATATAATAATAATTTTGGGAAATGTGTACATAAATTGATGAGAAGGTAAATTTTATTGGTGGCGGACGTGGCAGCAGTGATTGTGAAATTATTCATAAAATTATAAAGACGCAATAGACAACCAGCGAAAATGAGTCAAGGTCAGCTCCAATGACTCTAAACTTGTAAACAAATTATGTAACAGCATCACACGATATTACGTCAGCGATGATCCCCAAGCTGGAATGTAGGTGTGTCAGCGCCAGCAGCTTCGTCGCACTGACAGAACAAAGGTAGTCGGCAAGAAACAACTAACATCTACGGACGCATGTAATCGTCGGCGTCCGCCGGCTGTGCGTGATTTTCGTGCCCGCAAATCAACAAAAATGTGGATAACATTTAAAAATGTGAAAAAATCAAAATTCGTATATAAAATGTAAATAACAGTTTCGGAGATTATCAGTTTTAAAAATAACAAATGTGCGCTTAAAATAATGTGACGTCTTCAGGACTCATTGAACAGCTAAGTAAAAAAGAAAATTGTGTTCCTAAATATTTAAGAAGGTTTAATCGAAATGATAATAAAATAAAATTTTAAGTGAAAAATGAGATCTCTAAGGTTATAAAGTAACTGCGTGTGTGTGTGTGTGTGTATGCGTGAGTGAAACTATGTAAATTAAGAAGGCTGGTTTGTGTTTCTAAAAAATTTTTCTATTTAATATCTTGATTTTTTTGTAAATTAAAAAGTTTATACTATGTTTCAATTTGTATAATAGATGAGGGAGGTAAAGAGGTAGTTTGTCAATGATCTTTTAAAGGTAAACGATGAAAGAGGAACTAACTAATTGTTAATACAACTTAATTATGGGAAATGAGTAAAGCTTTCTTATTTCAAACACCCATAATTCTGTTCTCATGAGTTCGCCGAAAAGAACCCGTAATATGGTAAGTACAGTACATGAAATTTTCTTGTAATTGATAATACAAGATGGCGCCCGACATAAAAAGTAAACGATGATTTTGAGTAAAATTAGTTGAGTTTTAAGCATCAGTAATAAAAGTAATATCACAAAATTAATTAGTAGTATCCACCTTATGTTAGAACTCCTTCAAATATCAACTTTAATGACCTTTATTCGATGAAAATTTGAAATACCCAGCTACCAGATTAGGCCTAGTTGGACGGCACGATGAGATTTTGGTGAGATTGTATCTTATGAAAATTCAACAAAATTACAAAACAACTATAACTCCAACACTAGAAACGGCACCATCCAAGTAAACACTTCGAGAAAAGAGGTAAAATAAACTTTATTAATAATTGTTAACCAAGAAATCCTCATGTCGAATCTTTGTGCAGTTCCAATATTTAGTAACTGATTTCATGGGTATAATAAAGACATAACCTGTACTCTCGCGGAGAAACCCGGAACTACATACTACGAAAAAACCAAAAAATTAGAAATTTATTTTTTTCTCTTGTAAAGCATAGTATATAATTATTCATTTCTGACCGTCTCATAACACAAAGAACTTACCCTTAACCCTGGGGAAATTAATAAATGAATTCTTTAATGTTTAATCAAGGATAAAAAAATAATTTGTTATAATTCCAATGTTTACCTAATTAAATCGATCCAATGTATTGTTGACAGAAAAAATCGATTATAATATTTGTGTACTGGGAGAAGAGAAAATCAGTGTATTACATAAATAAATACTCTGAATATTTTATTATAAATAATAAAACGTGTATTCTTTATTGTAGAGGGTAGTTGTTACAGATTTTCAGGAAGCCAAGAAGAGGACGAACCGCCGGGGAGTATAACCGAACATTGGTGTTGATTTAACCTAACATTTTGAGGCAGATGTCAAAATCAGCTGGTCTTATGAACAGCGAATATTTAAAATAAGTAATCGTATACTCCGGGGGTAATATCTTTGGTACTCCTCTCTCTCCTAACTACGATTAGACAACTTCATTAATCTCTCCCAAATCACACACACTCGATTTCATTTTTTTTTGGTAAACATCAAATTCAACTGCTTTGAACATTAGTAAATATAAACAATAAGTAATCATAAGAAACGGTACTTGCCGTTGGTAGAAAGACGCGAGACGTTACAAATGGCGAACCCAACATTGGGGCTTATAAAATAAAGAATTAATTATAGTGACGATCGCAAAAGGTACTCTGACTGCTCCGAGACTTTCACGATACCCGCGAGACGTTACAAATGGTGCTCAACGTAAAAGGGCTGTAATTAGAAAAGAATTTTGAGATATTTAACAAAATAATATAACAAAAAACCTAATTATCGTCGGCAGTTATGAGAAAACAAGAAATGCATAATTCCAGAGGCAGATCGAAGAAGAGAGCAGAAGAAAAGGAGAAGGAAGAAGGTGGACAGGAACGAGAGATAGAAATATTTACAGACAGTGAAATGGAACAACCAATGGGTGATAAAGAAGAAACTGAAGCAATTATGAACACGGAAAAGGAAATAGTTGAAGAGGATGCCCACGTGGACCAACCAGACAAAGCGGAAGCCAGGAGAGAACCAAATTGGCAAGACATGATGACATTTATAGCCGAGAAATTTGATAAAATAGATGAAAATTTTAAGAAACAGGAGGAAAACTCGAAGCAAACCAATGAGGAAAATAAGGAAAATTTTAAGAAACAGGAGGAAAACTTGAAGCAAACCAATGAGGAAAATTTTGAGAAACATGAGGAAAACTTGAAGCAAACCCATGAGGAAAATAAGGAGAATTTTAGGAAACAGGAGGAACAAAACAGACAAACCAATGAGAAAATAGATAGTATTCAGGAAAATCTAGTAAAACATTTCAATGAGAAAATTGAGACCATTCATGGAAATATCAGACAAACCATGAATGAACAATACCATGAATTGAAAGAAACTATTGACGGACAAAGGGAATATATGAATGCAAAATTTGAAGAAAGTAATAAAAATATAAAACAAATTCATGCGAAGATTGACATGATCAGTAACACACTTAGCCAAAAAGCAGATACATACAAGGGGGAGACAAATAAGCAAACGAACAATGGTTTCAAGAATTTGGATGAAACATTAGACAGCACTTCCGAAGGTCTTAAAGTAAATCCGAATACAGAAGAAAGCAGGAAGGAAATAGAAACTGGAGAATACCAAGATGTAATATTCTCTGAAAATAAAAATAATCACAACAAAAAGGATATTCAAACCATGGAAGAGAATATTAAGAAAATAAGAAAAATAGGTAGAAAGAAAATATTGAATACGAAAGAAGAATTGGAGATGAGGAAGGGTGGATTAATTAGTGCATTTAACCATTAATGAGCGAAGGGAGTTAAGTAAAAGTATGAATTATAGAAAAAACTTTATAAAAATGGCCAATGTAAACCACCATAAAATAATAAAGAAGCACTTAAATAAATTTAAATATCACTTAAATATATCCACGATTGAAGAGTATCTGACAACATCAGCTATATCTATAATACGAAATATACCAGCAAAACGGGTAAATCATCCAGAGGAAAAAGGGAATGGAATGCTATTAAAAATGAGTGAATATGTTATATCAGAGGAGGTACAATACCTGTTAGTTAAAAAGGAACTAACAATGACAGAAGACCGGTACTTAAGTGAAGGTTTCATAGCAACAAAGTGGAAGAGCCGGATGGTAAGAAGATTATCAAGGAGAGAATTAATCCCGAACACCCCAGTAATTCGAGAAAAGGGAGTACCTGAGTTAATGGAGCATGGTTAAACTAAATAATAACCAACCAGAAAAAGGGGACTGAATTTTTGAAAACCGACCAAGCAACCCATTGGAAAGAGAAACCTCAAAATTCAAAAGCACGTAAGGACAACTTACTCAAGTTATTTCGAAACAATATAATTTAAAATAAAAAAAAGAAACCCCAAAATTCAAAAAGCACGTAAGGACAACTTACTCAAGTTATTTCGAAACACTATAATTTGATTTAACAAACAACAAACCACCAAGAAAAAGAGAACAGATGATTAAATAATATTTATAAAGAACTGATTTAAAATGGAATGATAGAAAAAATAATATTTTTATGGTAACAAACAGAAGAATATATAAATAAATAAAAACAATTGATGGTAATGTGCTCAGATAAGAAGAATAAAGAATAATTTAATGACTACAATGAAGCTGAAGGAGGATAATAATTTAGAATTTCTCAGAATTGAAAATAATATAAGAAGAAATGATACGGAGAAAATATGTCACAAGAAGGAAAGTCAAAAGGATTTTAAAATATTGCCTATGAATAATGTTATATGCTATTAGTTAACGGAAAAGAAGAAGGAATCAAGAAGAGGAAATATATAATTTAATGCAAACAGCAACAGTATGAAGAATCCCAAAAGTGTTTAGTATTAGTCGCTAATCGACTACTTGTAATCTTTTTATTATAACGAATTGACCATAGAAATGTTCCGGCAATAATTTTCCTGAGCAGGGATGATATTCCCCTGGTCTCAGAAGGTGTAAGGATGGACAGCGGAGTTATGGACCCAAAAGTGGCCACCCGAACTGAACCACCGCACAGGATAGGGAAAAATGTTAGGGAAATTGAATATTTAAGGGATAATAATTATAAAATAGCTGAAAAGAGTGATATTAGATTCCAGAAGTATAGATGAAGAAAATAGAAGGAAGATAGCAGACCGAAGCTTAATTGAGAAAGCGAATTTGTAGAAGTAAATAAGAAAATAAGTGTTAAAACAAGTTTTTTTATGATTAGTGTGACCAGTCCTTATCAAGTAAAATGTGGAAGTACCACTACCCAGAGAAATAAATCATTAACGAATATGCCTCCAAGAGAGAGAGAGTTGAGTAGGAAAACAGCAATTACCATTTAACCGAATAACAGGTATATAACCAGTCTGAAATGAAGGAAGATATTATGAAAATATAAACCAGGAATATTATGAAGATTGAAGAAGTCGACAATTTATTTTGAAACAAGTAAAACGAAAATAAATTTGTTCTAGTGTGGGGGGCTTTATGTAACGTTACATAACCCAGTCCCAAAAATGATAACATAATCACCCCACTATAAAGGTCAGAAATGGGTATAATATACCTAGCTCTAGATTACCTTGTATCACAAAACCTTATAAACTATCATTAAGTGATATAAAGAGTACAAAGTGAGTTATAGTGTACCCAGTGAGAAAATAAGTGATTTTAAAAGGAGCATCTCACAGACTTATGCTGTAGATGTAGAAACAATTGACTATAATAGTAGACTATATGCTACTGAACAATTATGTGTTTTGTTTGAATATTGTATATATTTTGTGTTGTGTAGGCCACAAAGATTTTTACCTAGGTCTAATTTTATATTTAATAGAATAATTATGTTTGAATATAAGATAACCCAGGGTTAAATATAAAATAATAATACAAATAAAATAATACTGTATGAGTAAAATGGCAGTAGAAAATAGTTGAATGTAAGGATACTATAAGAAATTAATAAATAATATATAAATACAATTAAAGGAAATAAAAATATTAAAGACCTATATATAAAATTAAGAAGAAATAAAAGGAAAAACCTCAAATAAATCAAATTGGATAATAAACCAAATTTAAAAAGGATTATTTTTCTATAAATAAGAAATAAATTTATAATAATTAAAAACAGCCTATATACTCAAAAGTATATAGATGCACCAATAAAAAATGATATAAAAATTATTGGTTACTAAGAGTAACCACCTAACAAGATATAATTGATTGTTAAAACGATTGAAAACAGTTCGTTTTTTGAGAAAAAGTGGAATGCCATAAAAAATTTAATAAAATCTTATGAAAACTTTTGGAAACAGTGCTAAATTGAATAAAAATTGTAACGGGACATTTTGGCCTACCCGGGGAAATAAATAAATTTGTATTTTCATAAAAGTAAATTAGCATTTTTTACGATATAATAATAATTTTGGGAAATGTGTACATAAATTGATGAGAAGGTAAATTTTATTGGTGGCGGACGTGGCAGCAGTGATTGTGAAATTATTCATAAAATTATAAAGACGCAATAGACAACCAGCGAAAATGAGTCAAGGTCAGCTCCAATGACTCTAAACTTGTAAACAAATTATGTAACAGCATCACACGATATTACGTCAGCGATGATCCCCAAGCTGGAATGTAGGTGTGTCAGCGCCAGCAGCTTCGTCGCACTGACAGAACAAAGGTAGTCGGCAAGAAACAACTAACATCTACGGACGCATGTAATCGTCGGCGTCCGCCGGCTGTGCGTGATTTTCGTGCCCGCAAATCAACAAAAATGTGGATAACATTTAAAAATGTGAAAAAATCAAAATTCGTATATAAAATGTAAATAACAGTTTCGGAGATTATCAGTTTTAAAAATAACAAATGTGCGCTTAAAATAATGTGACGTCTTCAGGACTCATTGAACAGCTAAGTAAAAAAGAAAATTGTGTTCCTAAATATTTAAGAAGGTTTAATCGAAATGATAATAAAATAAAATTTTAAGTGAAAAATGAGATCTCTAAGGTTATAAAGTAACTGCGTGTGTGTGTGTGTGTGTATGCGTGAGTGAAACTATGTAAATTAAGAAGGCTGGTTTGTGTTTCTAAAAAATTTTTCTATTTAATATCTTGATTTTTTTGTAAATTAAAAAGTTTATACTATGTTTCAATTTGTATAATAGATGAGGGAGGTAAAGAGGTAGTTTGTCAATGATCTTTTAAAGGTAAACGATGAAAGAGGAACTAACTAATTGTTAATACAACTTAATTATGGGAAATGAGTAAAGCTTTCTTATTTCAAACACCCATAATTCTGTTCTCATGAGTTCGCCGAAAAGAACCCGTAATATGGTAAGTACAGTACATGAAATTTTCTTGTAATTGATAATACAAGATGGCGCCCGACATAAAAAGTAAACGATGATTTTGAGTAAAATTAGTTGAGTTTTAAGCATCAGTAATAAAAGTAATATCACAAAATTAATTAGTAGTATCCACCTTATGTTAGAACTCCTTCAAATATCAACTTTAATGACCTTTATTCGATGAAAATTTGAAATACCCAGCTACCAGATTAGGCCTAGTTGGACGGCACGATGAGATTTTGGTGAGATTGTATCTTATGAAAATTCAACAAAATTACAAAACAACTATAACTCCAACACTAGAAACGGCACCATCCAAGTAAACACTTCGAGAAAAGAGGTAAAATAAACTTTATTAATAATTGTTAACCAAGAAATCCTCATGTCGAATCTTTGTGCAGTTCCAATATTTAGTAACTGATTTCATGGGTATAATAAAGACATAACCTGTACTCTCGCGGAGAAACCCGGAACTACATACTACGAAAAAACCAAAAAATTAGAAATTTATTTTTTTCTCTTGTAAAGCATAGTATATAATTATTCATTTCTGACCGTCTCATAACACAAAGAACTTACCCTTAACCCTGGGGAAATTAATAAATGAATTCTTTAATGTTTAATCAAGGATAAAAAAATAATTTGTTATAATTCCAATGTTTACCTAATTAAATCGATCCAATGTATTGTTGACAGAAAAAATCGATTATAATATTTGTGTACTGGGAGAAGAGAAAATCAGTGTATTACATAAATAAATACTCTGAATATTTTATTATAAATAATAAAACGTGTATTCTTTATTGTAGAGGGTAGTTGTTACAGATTTTCAGGAAGCCAAGAAGAGGACGAACCGCCGGGGAGTATAACCGAACATTGGTGTTGATTTAACCTAACATTTTGAGGCAGATGTCAAAATCAGCTGGTCTTATGAACAGCGAATATTTAAAATAAGTAATCGTATACTCCGGGGGTAATATCTTTGGTACTCCTCTCTCTCCTAACTACGATTAGACAACTTCGTTAATCTCTCCCAAATCACACACACTCGATTTCATTTTTTTTTGGTAAACATCAAATTCAACTGCTTTGAACATTAGTAAATATAAACAATAAGTAATCATAAGAAACAGTACTTGCCGTTGGTAGAAAGACGCGAGACGTTACAAATGGCGAACCCAACATTGGGGCTTATAAAATAAAGAATTAATTATAGTGACGATCGCAAAAGGTACTCTGACTGCTCCGAGACTTTCACGATACCCGCGAGACGTTACAAATGGTGCTCAACGTAAAAGGGCTGTAATTAGAAAAGAATTTTGAGATGTTTAACAAAATAATATAACAAAAAACCTAATTATCGTCGGCAGTTATGAGAAAACAAGAAATGCATAATTCCAGAGGCAGATCGAAGAAGAGAGCAGAAGAAAAGGAGAAGGAAGAAGGTGGACAGGAACGAGAGATAGAAATATTTACAGACAGTGAAATGGAACAACCAATGGGTGATAAAGAAGAAACTGAAGCAATTATGAACACGGAAAAGGAAATAGTTGAAGAGGATGCCCACGTGGACCAACCAGACAAAGCGGAAGCCAGGAGAGAACCAAATTGGCAAGACATGATGACATTTATAGCCGAGAAATTTGATAAAATAGATGAAAATTTTAAGAAACAGGAGGAAAACTCGAAGCAAACCAATGAGGAAAATAAGGAAAATTTTAAGAAACAGGAGGAAAACTTGAAGCAAACCAATGAGGAAAATTTTAAGAAACATGAGGAAAACTTGAAGCAAACCCATGAGGAAAATAAGGAGAATTTTAGGAAACAGGAGGAACAAAACAGACAAACCAATGAGAAAATAGATAGTATTCAGGAAAATCTAGTAAAACATTTCAATGAGAAAATTGAGACCATTCATGGAAATATCAGACAAACCATGAATGAACAATACCATGAATTGAAAGAAACTATTGACGGACAAAGGGAATATATGAATGCAAAATTTGAAGAAAGTAATAAAAATATAAAACAAATTCATGCGAAGATTGACATGATCAGTAACACACTTAGCCAAAAAGCAGATACATACAAGGGGGAGACAAATAAGCAAACGAACAATGGTTTCAAGAATTTGGATGAAACATTAGACAGCACTTCCGAAGGTCTTAAAGTAAATCCGAATACAGAAGAAAGCAGGAAGGAAATAGAAACTGGAGAATACCAAGATGTAATATTCTCTGAAAATAAAAATAATCACAACAAAAAGGATATTCAAACCATGGAAGAGAATATTAAGAAAATAAGAAAAATAGGTAGAAAGAAAATATTGAATACGAAAGAAGAATTGGAGATGAGGAAGGGTGGATTAATTAGTGCATTTAACCATTAATGAGCGAAGGGAGTTAAGTAAAAGTATGAATTATAGAAAAAACTTTATAAAAATGGCCAATGTAAACCACCATAAAATAATAAAGAAGCACTTAAATAAATTTAAATATCACTTAAATATATCCACGATTGAAGAGTATCTGACAACATCAGCTATATCTATAATACGAAATATACCAGCAAAACGGGTAAATCATCCAGAGGAAAAAGGGAATGGAATGCTATTAAAAATGAGTGAATATGTTATATCAGAGGAGGTACAATACCTGTTAGTTAAAAAGGAACTAACAATGACAGAAGACCGGTACTTAAGTGAAGGTTTCATAGCAACAAAGTGGAAGAGCCGGATGGTAAGAAGATTATCAAGGAGAGAATTAATCCCGAACACCCCAGTAATTCTTGAAAAGGGAGTACCTGAGTTAATGGAGCATGGTTAAACTAAATAATAACCAACCAGAAAAAGGGGACTGAATTTTTGAAAACCGACCAAGCAACCCATTGGAAAGAGAAACCTCAAAATTCAAAAGCACGTAAGGACAACTTACTCAAGTTATTTCGAAACAATATAATTTAAAATAAAAAAAAGAAACCCCAAAATTCAAAAAGCACGTAAGGACAACTTACTCAAGTTATTTCGAAACACTATAATTTGATTTAACAAACAACAAACCACCAAGAAAAATAGAACAGATGATTAAATAATATTTATAAAGAACTGATTTAAAATGGAATGATAGAAAAAATAATATTTTTATGGTAACAAACAGAAGAATATATAAATAAATAAAAACAATTGATGGTAATGTGCTCAGATAAGAAGAATAAAGAATAATTTAATGACTACAATGAAGCTGAAGGAGGATAATAATTTAGAATTTCTCAGAATTGAAAATAATATAAGAAGAAATGATACGGAGAAAATATGTCACAAGAAGGAAAGTCAAAAGGATTTTAAAATATTGCCTATGAATAATGTTATATGCTATTAGTTAAGGGAAAAGAAGAAGGAATCAAGAAGAGGAAATATATAATTTAATGCAAACAGCAACAGTATGAAGAATCCCAAAAGTGTTTAGTATTAGTCGCTAATCGACTACTTGTAATCTTTTTATTATAACGAATTGACCATAGAAATGTTCCGGCAATAATTTTCCTGAGCAGGGATGATATTCCCCTGGTCTCAGAAGGTGTAAGGATGGACAGCGGAGTTATGGACCCAAAAGTGGCCACCCGAACTGAACCACCGCACAGGATAGGGAAAAATGTTAGGGAAATTGAATATTTAAGGGATAATAATTATAAAATAGCTGAAAAGAGTGATATTAGATTCCAGAAGTATAGATGAAGAAAATAGAAGGAAGATAGCAGACCGAAGCTTAATTGAGAAAGCGAATTTGTAGAAGTAAATAAGAAAATAAGTGTTAAAACAAGTTTTTTTATGATTAGTGTGACCAGTCCTTATCAAGTAAAATGTGGAAGTACCACTACCCAGAGAAATAAATCATTAACGAATATGCCTCCAAGAGAGAGAGAGTTGAGTAGGAAAACAGCAATTACCATTTAACCGAATAACAGGTATATAACCAGTCTGAAATGAAGGAAGATATTATGAAAATATAAACCAGGAATATTATGAAGATTGAAGAAGTCGACAATTTATTTTGAAACAAGTAAAACGAAAATAAATTTGTTCTAGTGTGGGGGGCTTTATGTAACGTTACATAACCCAGTCCCAAAAATGATAACATAATCACCCCACTATAAAGGTCAGAAATGGGTATAATATACCTAGCTCTAGATTACCTTGTATCACAAAACCTTATAAACTATCATTAAGTGATATAAAGAGTACAAAGTGAGTTATAGTGTACCCAGTGAGAAAATAAGTGATTTTAAAAGGAGCATCTCACAGACTTATGCTGTAGATGTAGAAACAATTGACTATAATAGTAGACTATATGCTACTGAACAATTATGTGTTTTGTTTGAATATTGTATATATTTTGTGTTGTGTAGGCCACAAAGATTTTTACCTAGGTCTAATTTTATATTTAATAGAATAATTATGTTTGAATATAAGATAACCCAGGGTTAAATATAAAATAATAATACAAATAAAATAATACTGTATGAGTAAAATGGCAGTAGAAAATAGTTGAATGTAAGGATACTATAAGAAATTAATAAATAATATATAAATACAATTAAAGGAAATAAAAATATTAAAGACCTATATATAAAATTAAGAAGAAATAAAAGGAAAAACCTCAAATAAATCAAATTGGATAATAAACCAAATTTAAAAAGGATTATTTTTCTATAAATAAGAAATAAATTTATAATAATTAAAAACAGCCTATATACTCAAAAGTATATAGATGCACCAATAAAAAATGATATAAAAATTATTGGTTACTAAGAGTAACCACCTAACAAGATATAATTGATTGTTAAAACGATTGAAAACAGTTCGTTTTTTGAGAAAAAGTGGAATGCCATAAAAAATTTAATAAAATCTTATGAAAACTTTTGGAAACAGTGCTAAATTGAATAAAAATTGTAACGGGACATTTTGGCCTACCCGGGGAAATAAATAAATTTGTATTTTCATAAAAGTAAATTAGCATTTTTTACGATATAATAATAATTTTGGGAAATGTGTACATAAATTGATGAGAAGGTAAATTTTATTGGTGGCGGACGTGGCAGCAGTGATTGTGAAATTATTCATAAAATTATAAAGACGCAATAGACAACCAGCGAAAATGAGTCAAGGTCAGCTCCAATGACTCTAAACTTGTAAACAAATTATGTAACAGCATCACACGATATTACGTCAGCGATGATCCCCAAGCTGGAATGTAGGTGTGTCAGCGCCAGCAGCTTCGTCGCACTGACAGAACAAAGGTAGTCGGCAAGAAACAACTAACATCTACGGACGCATGTAATCGTCGGCGTCCGCCGGCTGTGCGTGATTTTCGTGCCCGCAAATCAACAAAAATGTGGATAACATTTAAAAATGTGAAAAAATCAAAATTCGTATATAAAATGTAAATAACAGTTTCGGAGATTATCAGTTTTAAAAATAACAAATGTGCGCTTAAAATAATGTGACGTCTTCAGGACTCATTGAACAGCTAAGTAAAAAAGAAAATTGTGTTCCTAAATATTTAAGAAGGTTTAATCGAAATGATAATAAAATAAAATTTTAAGTGAAAAATGAGATCTCTAAGGTTATAAAGTAACTGCGTGTGTGTGTGTGTGTGTGTGTATGCGTGAGTGAAACTATGTAAATTAAGAAGGCTGGTTTGTGTTTCTAAAAAATTTTTCTATTTAATATCTTGATTTTTTTGTAAATTAAAAAGTTTATACTATGTTTCAATTTGTATAATAGATGAGGGAGGTAAAGAGGTAGTTTGTCAATGATCTTTTAAAGGTAAACGATGAAAGAGGAACTAACTAATTGTTAATACAACTTAATTATGGGAAATGAGTAAAGCTTTCTTATTTCAAACACCCATAATTCTGTTCTCATGAGTTCGCCGAAAAGAACCCGTAATATGGTAAGTACAGTACATGAAATTTTCTTGTAATTGATAATACAAGATGGCGCCCGACATAAAAAGTAAACGATGATTTTGAGTAAAATTAGTTGAGTTTTAAGCATCAGTAATAAAAGTAATATCACAAAATTAATTAGTAGTATCCACCTTATGTTAGAACTCCTTCAAATATCAACTTTAATGACCTTTATTCGATGAAAATTTGAAATACCCAGCTACCAGATTAGGCCTAGTTGGACGGCACGATGAGATTTTGGTGAGATTGTATCTTATGAAAATTCAACAAAATTACAAAACAACTATAACTCCAACACTAGAAACGGCACCATCCAAGTAAACACTTCGAGAAAAGAGGTAAAATAAACTTTATTAATAATTGTTAACCAAGAAATCCTCATGTCGAATCTTTGTGCAGTTCCAATATTTAGTAACTGATTTCATGGGTATAATAAAGACATAACCTGTACTCTCGCGGAGAAACCCGGAACTACATACTACGAAAAAACCAAAAAATTAGAAATTTATTTTTTTCTCTTGTAAAGCATAGTATATAATTATTCATTTCTGACCGTCTCATAACACAAAGAACTTACCCTTAACCCTGGGGAAATTAATAAATGAATTCTTTAATGTTTAATCAAGGATAAAAAAATAATTTGTTATAATTCCAATGTTTACCTAATTAAATCGATCCAATGTATTGTTGACAGAAAAAATCGATTATAATATTTGTGTACTGGGAGAAGAGAAAATCAGTGTATTACATAAATAAATACTCTGAATATTTTATTATAAATAATAAAACGTGTATTCTTTATTGTAGAGGGTAGTTGTTACAGATTTTCAGGAAGCCAAGAAGAGGACGAACCGCCGGGGAGTATAACCGAACATTGGTGTTGATTTAACCTAACATTTTGAGGCAGATGTCAAAATCAGCTGGTCTTATGAACAGCGAATATTTAAAATAAGTAATCGTATACTCCGGGGGTAATATCTTTGGTACTCCTCTCTCTCCTAACTACGATTAGACAACTTCATTAATCTCTCCCAAATCACACACACTCGATTTCATTTTTTTTTGGTAAACATCAAATTCAACTGCTTTGAACATTAGTAAATATAAACAATAAGTAATCATAAGAAACAGTACTTGCCGTTGGTAGAAAGACGCGAGACGTTACAAATGGCGAACCCAACATTGGGGCTTATAAAATAAAGAATTAATTATAGTGACGATCGCAAAAGGTACTCTGACTGCTCCGAGACTTTCACGATACCCGCGAGACGTTACAAATGGTGCTCAACGTAAAAGGGCTGTAATTAGAAAAGAATTTTGAGATGTTTAACAAAATAATATAACAAAAAACCTAATTATCGTCGGCAGTTATGAGAAAACAAGAAATGCATAATTCCAGAGGCAGATCGAAGAAGAGAGCAGAAGAAAAGGAGAAGGAAGAAGGTGGACAGGAACGAGAGATAGAAATATTTACAGACAGTGAAATGGAACAACCAATGGGTGATAAAGAAGAAACTGAAGCAATTATGAACACGGAAAAGGAAATAGTTGAAGAGGATGCCCACGTGGACCAACCAGACAAAGCGGAAGCCAGGAGAGAACCAAATTGGCAAGACATGATGACATTTATAGCCGAGAAATTTGATAAAATAGATGAAAATTTTAAGAAACAGGAGGAAAACTCGAAGCAAACCAATGAGGAAAATAAGGAAAATTTTAAGAAACAGGAGGAAAACTTGAAGCAAACCAATGAGGAAAATTTTAAGAAACATGAGGAAAACTTGAAGCAAACCCATGAGGAAAATAAGGAGAATTTTAGGAAACAGGAGGAACAAAACAGACAAACCAATGAGAAAATAGATAGTATTCAGGAAAATCTAGTAAAACATTTCAATGAGAAAATTGAGACCATTCATGGAAATATCAGACAAACCATGAATGAACAATACCATGAATTGAAAGAAACTATTGACGGACAAAGGGAATATATGAATGCAAAATTTGAAGAAAGTAATAAAAATATAAAACAAATTCATGCGAAGATTGACATGATCAGTAACACACTTAGCCAAAAAGCAGATACATACAAGGGGGAGACAAATAAGCAAACGAACAATGGTTTCAAGAATTTGGATGAAACATTAGACAGCACTTCCGAAGGTCTTAAAGTAAATCCGAATACAGAAGAAAGCAGGAAGGAAATAGAAACTGGAGAATACCAAGATGTAATATTCTCTGAAAATAAAAATAATCACAACAAAAAGGATATTCAAACCATGGAAGAGAATATTAAGAAAATAAGAAAAATAGGTAGAAAGAAAATATTGAATACGAAAGAAGAATTGGAGATGAGGAAGGGTGGATTAATTAGTGCATTTAACCATTAATGAGCGAAGGGAGTTAAGTAAAAGTATGAATTATAGAAAAAACTTTATAAAAATGGCCAATGTAAACCACCATAAAATAATAAAGAAGCACTTAAATAAATTTAAATATCACTTAAATATATCCACGATTGAAGAGTATCTGACAACATCAGCTATATCTATAATACGAAATATACCAGCAAAACGGGTAAATCATCCAGAGGAAAAAGGGAATGGAATGCTATTAAAAATGAGTGAATATGTTATATCAGAGGAGGTACAATACCTGTTAGTTAAAAAGGAACTAACAATGACAGAAGACCGGTACTTAAGTGAAGGTTTCATAGCAACAAAGTGGAAGAGCCGGATGGTAAGAAGATTATCAAGGAGAGAATTAATCCCGAACACCCCAGTAATTCGAGAAAAGGGAGTACCTGAGTTAATGGAGCATGGTTAAACTAAATAATAACCAACCAGAAAAAGGGGACTGAATTTTTGAAAACCGACCAAGCAACCCATTGGAAAGAGAAACCTCAAAATTCAAAAGCACGTAAGGACAACTTACTCAAGTTATTTCGAAACAATATAATTTAAAATAAAAAAAAGAAACCCCAAAATTCAAAAAGCACGTAAGGACAACTTACTCAAGTTATTTCGAAACACTATAATTTGATTTAACAAACAACAAACCACCAAGAAAAAGAGAACAGATGATTAAATAATATTTATAAAGAACTGATTTAAAATGGAATGATAGAAAAAATAATATTTTTATGGTAACAAACAGAAGAATATATAAATAAATAAAAACAATTGATGGTAATGTGCTCAGATAAGAAGAATAAAGAATAATTTAATGACTACAATGAAGCTGAAGGAGGATAATAATTTAGAATTTCTCAGAATTGAAAATAATATAAGAAGAAATGATACGGAGAAAATATGTCACAAGAAGGAAAGTCAAAAGGATTTTAAAATATTGCCTATGAATAATGTTATATGCTATTAGTTAAGGGAAAAGAAGAAGGAATCAAGAAGAGGAAATATATAATTTAATGCAAACAGCAACAGTATGAAGAATCCCAAAAGTGTTTAGTATTAGTCGCTAATCGACTACTTGTAATCTTTTTATTATAACGAATTGACCATAGAAATGTTCCGGCAATAATTTTCCTGAGCAGGGATGATATTCCCCTGGTCTCAGAAGGTGTAAGGATGGACAGCGGAGTTATGGACCCAAAAGTGGCCACCCGAACTGAACCACCGCACAGGATAGGGAAAAATGTTAGGGAAATTGAATATTTAAGGGATAATAATTATAAAATAGCTGAAAAGAGTGATATTAGATTCCAGAAGTATAGATGAAGAAAATAGAAGGAAGATAGCAGACCGAAGCTTAATTGAGAAAGCGAATTTGTAGAAGTAAATAAGAAAATAAGTGTTAAAACAAGTTTTTTTATGATTAGTGTGACCAGTCCTTATCAAGTAAAATGTGGAAGTACCACTACCCAGAGAAATAAATCATTAACGAATATGCCTCCAAGAGAGAGAGAGTTGAGTAGGAAAACAGCAATTACCATTTAACCGAATAACAGGTATATAACCAGTCTGAAATGAAGGAAGATATTATGAAAATATAAACCAGGAATATTATGAAGATTGAAGAAGTCGACAATTTATTTTGAAACAAGTAAAACGAAAATAAATTTGTTCTAGTGTGGGGGGCTTTATGTAACGTTACATAACCCAGTCCCAAAAATGATAACATAATCACCCCACTATAAAGGTCAGAAATGGGTATAATATACCTAGCTCTAGATTACCTTGTATCACAAAACCTTATAAACTATCATTAAGTGATATAAAGAGTACAAAGTGAGTTATAGTGTACCCAGTGAGAAAATAAGTGATTTTAAAAGGAGCATCTCACAGACTTATGCTGTAGATGTAGAAACAATTGACTATAATAGTAGACTATATGCTACTGAACAATTATGTGTTTTGTTTGAATATTGTATAATTTGTGTTGTGTAGGCCACAAAGATTTTTACCTAGGTCTAATTTTATATTTAATAGAATAATTATGTTTGAATATAAGATAACCCAGGGTTAAATATAAAATAATAATACAAATAAAATAATACTGTATGAGTAAAATGGCAGTAGAAAATAGTTGAATGTAAGGATACTATAAGAAATTAATAAATAATATATAAATACAATTAAAGGAAATAAAAATATTAAAGACCTATATATAAAATTAAGAAGAAATAAAAGGAAAAACCTCAAATAAATCAAATTGGATAATAAACCAAATTTAAAAAGGATTATTTTTCTATAAATAAGAAATAAATTTATAATAATTAAAAACAGCCTATATACTCAAAAGTATATAGATGCACCAATAAAAAATGATATAAAAATTATTGGTTACTAAGAGTAACCACCTAACAAGATATAATTGATTGTTAAAACGATTGAAAACAGTTCGTTTTTTGAGAAAAAGTGGAATGCCATAAAAAATTTAATAAAATCTTATGAAAACTTTTGGAAACAGTGCTAAATTGAATAAAAATTGTAACGGGACATTTTGGCCTACCCGGGGAAATAAATAAATTTGTATTTTCATAAAAGTAAATTAGCATTTTTTACGATATAATAATAATTTTGGGAAATGTGTACATAAATTGATGAGAAGGTAAATTTTATTGGTGGCGGACGTGGCAGCAGTGATTGTGAAATTATTCATAAAATTATAAAGACGCAATAGACAACCAGCGAAAATGAGTCAAGGTCAGCTCCAATGACTCTAAACTTGTAAACAAATTATGTAACAGCATCACACGATATTACGTCAGCGATGATCCCCAAGCTGGAATGTAGGTGTGTCAGCGCCAGCAGCTTCGTCGCACTGACAGAACAAAGGTAGTCGGCAAGAAACAACTAACATCTACGGACGCATGTAATCGTCGGCGTCCGCCGGCTGTGCGTGATTTTCGTGCCCGCAAATCAACAAAAATGTGGATAACATTTAAAAATGTGAAAAAATCAAAATTCGTATATAAAATGTAAATAACAGTTTCGGAGATTATCAGTTTTAAAAATAACAAATGTGCGCTTAAAATAATGTGACGTCTTCAGGACTCATTGAACAGCTAAGTAAAAAAGAAAATTGTGTTCCTAAATATTTAAGAAGGTTTAATCGAAATGATAATAAAATAAAATTTTAAGTGAAAAATGAGATCTCTAAGGTTATAAAGTAACTGCGTGTGTGTGTGTGTGTATGCGTGAGTGAAACTATGTAAATTAAGAAGGCTGGTTTGTGTTTCTAAAAAATTTTTCTATTTAATATCTTGATTTTTTTGTAAATTAAAAAGTTTATACTATGTTTCAATTTGTATAATAGATGAGGGAGGTAAAGAGGTAGTTTGTCAATGATCTTTTAAAGGTAAACGATGAAAGAGGAACTAACTAATTGTTAATACAACTTAATTATGGGAAATGAGTAAAGCTTTCTTATTTCAAACACCCATAATTCTGTTCTCATGAGTTCGCCGAAAAGAACCCGTAATATGGTAAGTACAGTACATGAAATTTTCTTGTAATTGATAATACAAGATGGCGCCCGACATAAAAAGTAAACGATGATTTTGAGTAAAATTAGTTGAGTTTTAAGCATCAGTAATAAAAGTAATATCACAAAATTAATTAGTAGTATCCACCTTATGTTAGAACTCCTTCAAATATCAACTTTAATGACCTTTATTCGATGAAAATTTGAAATACCCAGCTACCAGATTAGGCCTAGTTGGACGGCACGATGAGATTTTGGTGAGATTGTATCTTATGAAAATTCAACAAAATTACAAAACAACTATAACTCCAACACTAGAAACGGCACCATCCAAGTAAACACTTCGAGAAAAGAGGTAAAATAAACTTTATTAATAATTGTTAACCAAGAAATCCTCATGTCGAATCTTTGTGCAGTTCCAATATTTAGTAACTGATTTCATGGGTATAATAAAGACATAACCTGTACTCTCGCGGAGAAACCCGGAACTACATACTACGAAAAAACCAAAAAATTAGAAATTTATTTTTTTCTCTTGTAAAGCATAGTATATAATTATTCATTTCTGACCGTCTCATAACACAAAGAACTTACCCTTAACCCTGGGGAAATTAATAAATGAATTCTTTAATGTTTAATCAAGGATAAAAAAATAATTTGTTATAATTCCAATGTTTACCTAATTAAATCGATCCAATGTATTGTTGACAGAAAAAATCGATTATAATATTTGTGTACTGGGAGAAGAGAAAATCAGTGTATTACATAAATAAATACTCTGAATATTTTATTATAAATAATAAAACGTGTATTCTTTATTGTAGAGGGTAGTTGTTACAGATTTTCAGGAAGCCAAGAAGAGGACGAACCGCCGGGGAGTATAACCGAACATTGGTGTTGATTTAACCTAACATTTTGAGGCAGATGTCAAAATCAGCTGGTCTTATGAACAGCGAATATTTAAAATAAGTAATCGTATACTCCGGGGGTAATATCTTTGGTACTCCTCTCTCTCCTAACTACGATTAGACAACTTCATTAATCTCTCCCAAATCACACACACTCGATTTCATTTTTTTTTGGTAAACATCAAATTCAACTGCTTTGAACATTAGTAAATATAAACAATAAGTAATCATAAGAAACAGTACTTGCCGTTGGTAGAAAGACGCGAGACGTTACAAATGGCGAACCCAACATTGGGGCTTATAAAATAAAGAATTAATTATAGTGACGATCGCAAAAGGTACTCTGACTGCTCCGAGACTTTCACGATACCCGCGAGACGTTACAAATGGTGCTCAACGTAAAAGGGCTGTAATTAGAAAAGAATTTTGAGATGTTTAACAAAATAATATAACAAAAAACCTAATTATCGTCGGCAGTTATGAGAAAACAAGAAATGCATAATTCCAGAGGCAGATCGAAGAAGAGAGCAGAAGAAAAGGAGAAGGAAGAAGGTGGACAGGAACGAGAGATAGAAATATTTACAGACAGTGAAATGGAACAACCAATGGGTGATAAAGAAGAAACTGAAGCAATTATGAACACGGAAAAGGAAATAGTTGAAGAGGATGCCCACGTGGACCAACCAGACAAAGCGGAAGCCAGGAGAGAACCAAATTGGCAAGACATGATGACATTTATAGCCGAGAAATTTGATAAAATAGATGAAAATTTTAAGAAACAGGAGGAAAACTCGAAGCAAACCAATGAGGAAAATAAGGAAAATTTTAAGAAACAGGAGGAAAACTTGAAGCAAACCAATGAGGAAAATTTTAAGAAACATGAGGAAAACTTGAAGCAAACCCATGAGGAAAATAAGGAGAATTTTAGGAAACAGGAGGAACAAAACAGACAAACCAATGAGAAAATAGATAGTATTCAGGAAAATCTAGTAAAACATTTCAATGAGAAAATTGAGACCATTCATGGAAATATCAGACAAACCATGAATGAACAATACCATGAATTGAAAGAAACTATTGACGGACAAAGGGAATATATGAATGCAAAATTTGAAGAAAGTAATAAAAATATAAAACAAATTCATGCGAAGATTGACATGATCAGTAACACACTTAGCCAAAAAGCAGATACATACAAGGGGGAGACAAATAAGCAAACGAACAATGGTTTCAAGAATTTGGATGAAACATTAGACAGCACTTCCGAAGGTCTTAAAGTAAATCCGAATACAGAAGAAAGCAGGAAGGAAATAGAAACTGGAGAATACCAAGATGTAATATTCTCTGAAAATAAAAATAATCACAACAAAAAGGATATTCAAACCATGGAAGGGAATATTAAGAAAATAAGAAAAATAGGTAGAAAGAAAATATTGAATACGAAAGAAGAATTGGAGATGAGGAAGGGTGGATTAATTAGTGCATTTAACCATTAATGAGCGAAGGGAGTTAAGTAAAAGTATGAATTATAGAAAAAACTTTATAAAAATGGCCAATGTAAACCACCATAAAATAATAAAGAAGCACTTAAATAAATTTAAATATCACTTAAATATATCCACGATCGAAGAGTATCTGACAACATCAGCTATATCTATAATACGAAATATACCAGCAAAACGGGTAAATCATCCAGAGGAAAAAGGGAATGGAATGCTATTAAAAATGAGTGAATATGTTATATCAGAGGAGGTACAATACCTGTTAGTTAAAAAGGAACTAACAATGACGGAAGACCGGTACTTAAGTGAAGGTTTCATAGCAACAAAGTGGAAGAGCCGGATGGTAAGAAGATTATCAAGGAGAGAATTAATCCCGAACACCCCAGTAATTCGAGAAAAGGGAGTACCTGAGTTAATGGAGCATGGTTAAACTAAATAATAACCAACCAGAAAAAGGGGACTGAATTTTTGAAAACCGACCAAGCAACCCATTGGAAAGAGAAACCTCAAAATTCAAAAGCACGTAAGGACAACTTACTCAAGTTATTTCGAAACAATATAATTTAAAATAAAAAAAAGAAACCCCAAAATTCAAAAAGCACGTAAGGACAACTTACTCAAGTTATTTCGAAACACTATAATTTGATTTAACAAACAACAAACCACCAAGAAAAAGAGAACAGATGATTAAATAATATTTATAAAGAACTGATTTAAAATGGAATGATAGAAAAAATAATATTTTTATGGTAACAAACAGAAGAATATATAAATAAATAAAAACAATTGATGGTAATGTGCTCAGATAAGAAGAATAAAGAATAATTTAATGACTACAATGAAGCTGAAGGAGGATAATAATTTAGAATTTCTCGGAATTGAAAATAATATAAGAAGAAATGATACGGAGAAAATATGTCACAAGAAGGAAAGTCAAAAGGATTTTAAAATATTGCCTATGAATAATGTTATATGCTATTAGTTAACGGAAAAGAAGAAGGAATCAAGAAGAGGAAATATATAATTTAATGCAAACAGCAACAGTATGAAGAATCCCAAAAGTGTTTAGTATTAGTCGCTAATCGACTACTTGTAATCTTTTTATTATAACGAATTGACCGTAGAAATGTTCCGGCAATAATTTTCCTGAGCAGGGATGATATTCCCCTGGTCTCAGAAGGTGTAAGGATGGACAGCGGAGTTATGGACCCAAAAGTGGCCACCCGAACTGAACCACCGCACAGGATAGGGAAAAATGTTAGGGAAATTGAATATTTAAGGGATAATAATTATAAAATAGCTGAAAAGAGTGATATTAGATTCCAGAAGTATAGATGAAGAAAATAGAAGGAAGATAGCAGACCGAAGCTTAATTGAGAAAGCGAATTTGTAGAAGTAAATAAGAAAATAAGTGTTAAAACAAGTTTTTTTATGATTAGTGTGACCAGTCCTTATCAAGTAAAATGTGGAAGTACCACTACCCAGAGAAATAAATCATTAACGAATATGCCTCCAAGAGAGAGAGAGTTGAGTAGGAAAACAGCAATTACCATTTAACCGAATAACAGGTATATAACCAGTCTGAAATGAAGGAAGATATTATGAAAATATAAACCAGGAATATTATGAAGATTGAAGAAGTCGACAATTTATTTTGAAACAAGTAAAACGAAAATAAATTTGTTCTAGTGTGGGGGGCTTTATGTAACGTTACATAACCCAGTCCCAAAAATGATAACATAATCACCCCACTATAAAGGTCAGAAATGGGTATAATATACCTAGCTCTAGATTACCTTGTATCACAAAACCTTATAAACTATCATTAAGTGATATAAAGAGTACAAAGTGAGTTATAGTGTACCCAGTGAGAAAATAAGTGATTTTAAAAGGAGCATCTCACAGACTTATGCTGTAGATGTAGAAACAATTGACTATAATAGTAGACTATATGCTACTGAACAATTATGTGTTTTGTTTGAATATTGTATAATTTGTGTTGTGTAGGCCACAAAGATTTTTACCTAGGTCTAATTTTATATTTAATAGAATAATTATGTTTGAATATAAGATAACCCAGGGTTAAATATAAAATAATAATACAAATAAAATAATACTGTATGAGTAAAATGGCAGTAGAAAATAGTTGAATGTAAGGATACTATAAGAAATTAATAAATAATATATAAATACAATTAAAGGAAATAAAAATATTAAAGACCTATATATAAAATTAAGAAGAAATAAAAGGAAAAACCTCAAATAAATCAAATTGGATAATAAACCAAATTTAAAAAGGATTATTTTTCTATAAATAAGAAATAAATTTATAATAATTAAAAACAGCCTATATACTCAAAAGTATATAGATGCACCAATAAAAAATGATATAAAAATTATTGGTTACTAAGAGTAACCACCTAACAAGATATAATTGATTGTTAAAACGATTGAAAACAGTTCGTTTTTTGAGAAAAAGTGGAATGCCATAAAAAATTTAATAAAATCTTATGAAAACTTTTGGAAACAGTGCTAAATTGAATAAAAATTGTAACGGGACATTTTGGCCTACCCGGGGAAATAAATAAATTTGTATTTTCATAAAAGTAAATTAGCATTTTTTACGATATAATAATAATTTTGGGAAATGTGTACATAAATTGATGAGAAGGTAAATTTTATTGGTGGCGGACGTGGCAGCAGTGATTGTGAAATTATTCATAAAATTATAAAGACGCAATAGACAACCAGCGAAAATGAGTCAAGGTCAGCTCCAATGACTCTAAACTTGTAAACAAATTATGTAACAGCATCACACGATATTACGTCAGCGATGATCCCCAAGCTGGAATGTAGGTGTGTCAGCGCCAGCAGCTTCGTCGCACTGACAGAACAAAGGTAGTCGGCAAGAAACAACTAACATCTACGGACGCATGTAATCGTCGGCGTCCGCCGGCTGTGCGTGATTTTCGTGCCCGCAAATCAACAAAAATGTGGATAACATTTAAAAATGTGAAAAAATCAAAATTCGTATATAAAATGTAAATAACAGTTTCGGAGATTATCAGTTTTAAAAATAACAAATGTGCGCTTAAAATAATGTGACGTCTTCAGGACTCATTGAACAGCTAAGTAAAAAAGAAAATTGTGTTCCTAAATATTTAAGAAGGTTTAATCGAAATGATAATAAAATAAAATTTTAAGTGAAAAATGAGATCTCTAAGGTTATAAAGTAACTGCGTGTGTGTGTGTGTGTATGCGTGAGTGAAACTATGTAAATTAAGAAGGCTGGTTTGTGTTTCTAAAAAATTTTTCTATTTAATATCTTGATTTTTTTGTAAATTAAAAAGTTTATACTATGTTTCAATTTGTATAATAGATGAGGGAGGTAAAGAGGTAGTTTGTCAATGATCTTTTAAAGGTAAACGATGAAAGAGGAACTAACTAATTGTTAATACAACTTAATTATGGGAAATGAGTAAAGCTTTCTTATTTCAAACACCCATAATTCTGTTCTCATGAGTTCGCCGAAAAGAACCCGTAATATGGTAAGTACAGTACATGAAATTTTCTTGTAATTGATAATACAAGATGGCGCCCGACATAAAAAGTAAACGATGATTTTGAGTAAAATTAGTTGAGTTTTAAGCATCAGTAATAAAAGTAATATCACAAAATTAATTAGTAGTATCCACCTTATGTTAGAACTCCTTCAAATATCAACTTTAATGACCTTTATTCGA
This sequence comes from Magicicada septendecula, assembly GCA_034769895.1. NCBI lineage: Eukaryota > Metazoa > Arthropoda > Insecta > Hemiptera > Cicadidae > Magicicada > Magicicada septendecula. The sequence continues at coordinate 15,213,264 of CM068374.1, forward strand.
TGAAAATTTGAAATACCCAGCTACCAGATTAGGCCTAGTTGGACGGCACGATGAGATTTTGGTGAGATTGTATCTTATGAAAATTCAACAAAATTACAAAACAACTATAACTCCAACACTAGAAACGGCACCATCCAAGTAAACACTTCGAGAAAAGAGGTAAAATAAACTTTATTAATAATTGTTAACCAAGAAATCCTCATGTCGAATCTTTGTGCAGTTCCAATATTTAGTAACTGATTTCATGGGTATAATAAAGACATAACCTGTACTCTCGCGGAGAAACCCGGAACTACATACTACGAAAAAACCAAAAAATTAGAAATTTATTTTTTTCTCTTGTAAAGCATAGTATATAATTATTCATTTCTGACCGTCTCATAACACAAAGAACTTACCCTTAACCCTGGGGAAATTAATAAATGAATTCTTTAATGTTTAATCAAGGATAAAAAAATAATTTGTTATAATTCCAATGTTTACCTAATTAAATCGATCCAATGTATTGTTGACAGAAAAAATCGATTATAATATTTGTGTACTGGGAGAAGAGAAAATCAGTGTATTACATAAATAAATACTCTGAATATTTTATTATAAATAATAAAACGTGTATTCTTTATTGTAGAGGGTAGTTGTTACAGATTTTCAGGAAGCCAAGAAGAGGACGAACCGCCGGGGAGTATAACCGAACATTGGTGTTGATTTAACCTAACATTTTGAGGCAGATGTCAAAATCAGCTGGTCTTATGAACAGCGAATATTTAAAATAAGTAATCGTATACTCCGGGGGTAATATCTTTGGTACTCCTCTCTCTCCTAACTACGATTAGACAACTTCATTAATCTCTCCCAAATCACACACACTCGATTTCATTTTTTTTTGGTAAACATCAAATTCAACTGCTTTGAACATTAGTAAATATAAACAATAAGTAATCATAAGAAACAGTACTTGCCGTTGGTAGAAAGACGCGAGACGTTACAAATGGCGAACCCAACATTGGGGCTTATAAAATAAAGAATTAATTATAGTGACGATCGCAAAAGGTACTCTGACTGCTCCGAGACTTTCACGATACCCGCGAGACGTTACAAATGGTGCTCAACGTAAAAGGGCTGTAATTAGAAAAGAATTTTGAGATGTTTAACAAAATAATATAACAAAAAACCTAATTATCGTCGGCAGTTATGAGAAAACAAGAAATGCATAATTCCAGAGGCAGATCGAAGAAGAGAGCAGAAGAAAAGGAGAAGGAAGAAGGTGGACAGGAACGAGAGATAGAAATATTTACAGACAGTGAAATGGAACAACCAATGGGTGATAAAGAAGAAACTGAAGCAATTATGAACACGGAAAAGGAAATAGTTGAAGAGGATGCCCACGTGGACCAACCAGACAAAGCGGAAGCCAGGAGAGAACCAAATTGGCAAGACATGATGACATTTATAGCCGAGAAATTTGATAAAATAGATGAAAATTTTAAGAAACAGGAGGAAAACTCGAAGCAAACCAATGAGGAAAATAAGGAAAATTTTAAGAAACAGGAGGAAAACTTGAAGCAAACCAATGAGGAAAATTTTAAGAAACATGAGGAAAACTTGAAGCAAACCCATGAGGAAAATAAGGAGAATTTTAGGAAACAGGAGGAACAAAACAGACAAACCAATGAGAAAATAGATAGTATTCAGGAAAATCTAGTAAAACATTTCAATGAGAAAATTGAGACCATTCATGGAAATATCAGACAAACCATGAATGAACAATACCATGAATTGAAAGAAACTATTGACGGACAAAGGGAATATATGAATGCAAAATTTGAAGAAAGTAATAAAAATATAAAACAAATTCATGCGAAGATTGACATGATCAGTAACACACTTAGCCAAAAAGCAGATACATACAAGGGGGAGACAAATAAGCAAACGAACAATGGTTTCAAGAATTTGGATGAAACATTAGACAGCACTTCCGAAGGTCTTAAAGTAAATCCGAATACAGAAGAAAGCAGGAAGGAAATAGAAACTGGAGAATACCAAGATGTAATATTCTCTGAAAATAAAAATAATCACAACAAAAAAGGTTATTCAAACCATGGAAGGGAATATTAAGAAAATAAGAAAAATAGGTAGAAAGAAAATATTGAATACGAAAGAAGAATTGGAGATGAGGAAGGGTGGATTAATTAGTGCATTTAACCATTAATGAGCGAAGGGAGTTAAGTAAAAGTATGAATTATAGAAAAAACTTTATAAAAATGGCCAATGTAAACCACCATAAAATAATAAAGAAGCACTTAAATAAATTTAAATATCACTTAAATATATCCACGATCGAAGAGTATCTGACAACATCAGCTATATCTATAATACGAAATATACCAGCAAAACGGGTAAATCATCCAGAGGAAAAAGGGAATGGAATGCTATTAAAAATGAGTGAATATGTTATATCAGAGGAGGTACAATACCTGTTAGTTAAAAAGGAACTAACAATGACAGAAGACCGGTACTTAAGTGAAGGTTTCATAGCAACAAAGTGGAAGAGCCGGATGGTAAGAAGATTATCAAGGAGAGAATTAATCCCGAACACCCCAGTAATTCGAGAAAAGGGAGTACCTGAGTTAATGGAGCATGGTTAAACTAAATAATAACCAACCAGAAAAAGGGGACTGAATTTTTGAAAACCGACCAAGCAACCCATTGGAAAGAGAAACCTCAAAATTCAAAAGCACGTAAGGACAACTTACTCAAGTTATTTCGAAACAATATAATTTAAAATAAAAAAAAGAAACCCCAAAATTCAAAAAGCACGTAAGGACAACTTACTCAAGTTATTTCGAAACACTATAATTTGATTTAACAAACAACAAACCACCAAGAAAAAGAGAACAGATGATTAAATAATATTTATAAAGAACTGATTTAAAATGGAATGATAGAAAAAATAATATTTTTATGGTAACAAACAGAAGAATATATAAATAAATAAAAACAATTGATGGTAATGTGCTCAGATAAGAAGAATAAAGAATAATTTAATGACTACAATGAAGCTGAAGGAGGATAATAATTTAGAATTTCTCGGAATTGAAAATAATATAAGAAGAAATGATACGGAGAAAATATGTCACAAGAAGGAAAGTCAAAAGGATTTTAAAATATTGCCTATGAATAATGTTATATGCTATTAGTTAACGGAAAAGAAGAAGGAATCAAGAAGAGGAAATATATAATTTAATGCAAACAGCAACAGTATGAAGAATCCCAAAAGTGTTTAGTATTAGTCGCTAATCGACTACTTGTAATCTTTTTATTATAACGAATTGACCGTAGAAATGTTCCGGCAATAATTTTCCTGAGCAGGGATGATATTCCCCTGGTCTCAGAAGGTGTAAGGATGGACAGCGGAGTTATGGACCCAAAAGTGGCCACCCGAACTGAACCACCGCACAGGATAGGGAAAAATGTTAGGGAAATTGAATATTTAAGGGATAATAATTATAAAATAGCTGAAAAGAGTGATATTAGATTCCAGAAGTATAGATGAAGAAAATAGAAGGAAGATAGCAGACCGAAGCTTAATTGAGAAAGCGAATTTGTAGAAGTAAATAAGAAAATAAGTGTTAAAACAAGTTTTTTTATGATTAGTGTGACCAGTCCTTATCAAGTAAAATGTGGAAGTACCACTACCCAGAGAAATAAATCATTAACGAATATGCCTCCAAGAGAGAGAGAGTTGAGTAGGAAAACAGCAATTACCATTTAACCGAATAACAGGTATATAACCAGTCTGAAATGAAGGAAGATATTATGAAAATATAAACCAGGAATATTATGAAGATTGAAGAAGTCGACAATTTATTTTGAAACAAGTAAAACGAAAATAAATTTGTTCTAGTGTGGGGGGCTTTATGTAACGTTACATAACCCAGTCCCAAAAATGATAACATAATCACCCCACTATAAAGGTCAGAAATGGGTATAATATACCTAGCTCTAGATTACCTTGTATCACAAAACCTTATAAACTATCATTAAGTGATATAAAGAGTACAAAGTGAGTTATAGTGTACCCAGTGAGAAAATAAGTGATTTTAAAAGGAGCATCTCACAGACTTATGCTGTAGATGTAGAAACAATTGACTATAATAGTAGACTATATGCTACTGAACAATTATGTGTTTTGTTTGAATATTGTATAATTTGTGTTGTGTAGGCCACAAAGATTTTTACCTAGGTCTAATTTTATATTTAATAGAATAATTATGTTTGAATATAAGATAACCCAGGGTTAAATATAAAATAATAATACAAATAAAATAATACTGTATGAGTAAAATGGCAGTAGAAAATAGTTGAATGTAAGGATACTATAAGAAATTAATAAATAATATATAAATACAATTAAAGGAAATAAAAATATTAAAGACCTATATATAAAATTAAGAAGAAATAAAAGGAAAAACCTCAAATAAATCAAATTGGATAATAAACCAAATTTAAAAAGGATTATTTTTCTATAAATAAGAAATAAATTTATAATAATTAAAAACAGCCTATATACTCAAAAGTATATAGATGCACCAATAAAAAATGATATAAAAATTATTGGTTACTAAGAGTAACCACCTAACAAGATATAATTGATTGTTAAAACGATTGAAAACAGTTCGTTTTTTGAGAAAAAGTGGAATGCCATAAAAAATTTAATAAAATCTTATGAAAACTTTTGGAAACAGTGCTAAATTGAATAAAAATTGTAACGGGACATTTTGGCCTACCCGGGGAAATAAATAAATTTGTATTTTCATAAAAGTAAATTAGCATTTTTTACGATATAATAATAATTTTGGGAAATGTGTACATAAATTGATGAGAAGGTAAATTTTATTGGTGGCGGACGTGGCAGCAGTGATTGTGAAATTATTCATAAAATTATAAAGACGCAATAGACAACCAGCGAAAATGAGTCAAGGTCAGCTCCAATGACTCTAAACTTGTAAACAAATTATGTAACAGCATCACACGATATTACGTCAGCGATGATCCCCAAGCTGGAATGTAGGTGTGTCAGCGCCAGCAGCTTCGTCGCACTGACAGAACAAAGGTAGTCGGCAAGAAACAACTAACATCTACGGACGCATGTAATCGTCGGCGTCCGCCGGCTGTGCGTGATTTTCGTGCCCGCAAATCAACAAAAATGTGGATAACATTTAAAAATGTGAAAAAATCAAAATTCGTATATAAAATGTAAATAACAGTTTCGGAGATTATCAGTTTTAAAAATAACAAATGTGCGCTTAAAATAATGTGACGTCTTCAGGACTCATTGAACAGCTAAGTAAAAAAGAAAATTGTGTTCCTAAATATTTAAGAAGGTTTAATCGAAATGATAATAAAATAAAATTTTAAGTGAAAAATGAGATCTCTAAGGTTATAAAGTAACTGCGTGTGTGTGTGTGTGTATGCGTGAGTGAAACTATGTAAATTAAGAAGGCTGGTTTGTGTTTCTAAAAAATTTTTCTATTTAATATCTTGATTTTTTTGTAAATTAAAAAGTTTATACTATGTTTCAATTTGTATAATAGATGAGGGAGGTAAAGAGGTAGTTTGTCAATGATCTTTTAAAGGTAAACGATGAAAGAGGAACTAACTAATTGTTAATACAACTTAATTATGGGAAATGAGTAAAGCTTTCTTATTTCAAACACCCATAATTCTGTTCTCATGAGTTCGCCGAAAAGAACCCGTAATATGGTAAGTACAGTACATGAAATTTTCTTGTAATTGATAATACAAGATGGCGCCCGACATAAAAAGTAAACGATGATTTTGAGTAAAATTAGTTGAGTTTTAAGCATCAGTAATAAAAGTAATATCACAAAATTAATTAGTAGTATCCACCTTATGTTAGAACTCCTTCAAATATCAACTTTAATGACCTTTATTCGATGAAAATTTGAAATACCCAGCTACCAGATTAGGCCTAGTTGGACGGCACGATGAGATTTTGGTGAGATTGTATCTTATGAAAATTCAACAAAATTACAAAACAACTATAACTCCAACACTAGAAACGGCACCATCCAAGTAAACACTTCGAGAAAAGAGGTAAAATAAACTTTATTAATAATTGTTAACCAAGAAATCCTCATGTCGAATCTTTGTGCAGTTCCAATATTTAGTAACTGATTTCATGGGTATAATAAAGACATAACCTGTACTCTCGCGGAGAAACCCGGAACTACATACTACGAAAAAACCAAAAAATTAGAAATTTATTTTTTTCTCTTGTAAAGCATAGTATATAATTATTCATTTCTGACCGTCTCATAACACAAAGAACTTACCCTTAACCCTGGGGAAATTAATAAATGAATTCTTTAATGTTTAATCAAGGATAAAAAAATAATTTGTTATAATTCCAATGTTTACCTAATTAAATCGATCCAATGTATTGTTGACAGAAAAAATCGATTATAATATTTGTGTACTGGGAGAAGAGAAAATCAGTGTATTACATAAATAAATACTCTGAATATTTTATTATAAATAATAAAACGTGTATTCTTTATTGTAGAGGGTAGTTGTTACAGATTTTCAGGAAGCCAAGAAGAGGACGAACCGCCGGGGAGTATAACCGAACATTGGTGTTGATTTAACCTAACATTTTGAGGCAGATGTCAAAATCAGCTGGTCTTATGAACAGCGAATATTTAAAATAAGTAATCGTATACTCCGGGGGTAATATCTTTGGTACTCCTCTCTCTCCTAACTACGATTAGACAACTTCATTAATCTCTCCCAAATCACACACACTCGATTTCATTTTTTTTTGGTAAACATCAAATTCAACTGCTTTGAACATTAGTAAATATAAACAATAAGTAATCATAAGAAACAGTACTTGCCGTTGGTAGAAAGACGCGAGACGTTACAAATGGCGAACCCAACATTGGGGCTTATAAAATAAAGAATTAATTATAGTGACGATCGCAAAAGGTACTCTGACTGCTCCGAGACTTTCACGATACCCGCGAGACGTTACAAATGGTGCTCAACGTAAAAGGGCTGTAATTAGAAAAGAATTTTGAGATGTTTAACAAAATAATATAACAAAAAACCTAATTATCGTCGGCAGTTATGAGAAAACAAGAAATGCATAATTCCAGAGGCAGATCGAAGAAGAGAGCAGAAGAAAAGGAGAAGGAAGAAGGTGGACAGGAACGAGAGATAGAAATATTTACAGACAGTGAAATGGAACAACCAATGGGTGATAAAGAAGAAACTGAAGCAATTATGAACACGGAAAAGGAAATAGTTGAAGAGGATGCCCACGTGGACCAACCAGACAAAGCGGAAGCCAGGAGAGAACCAAATTGGCAAGACATGATGACATTTATAGCCGAGAAATTTGATAAAATAGATGAAAATTTTAAGAAACAGGAGGAAAACTCGAAGCAAACCAATGAGGAAAATAAGGAAAATTTTAAGAAACAGGAGGAAAACTTGAAGCAAACCAATGAGGAAAATTTTAAGAAACATGAGGAAAACTTGAAGCAAACCCATGAGGAAAATAAGGAGAATTTTAGGAAACAGGAGGAACAAAACAGACAAACCAATGAGAAAATAGATAGTATTCAGGAAAATCTAGTAAAACATTTCAATGAGAAAATTGAGACCATTCATGGAAATATCAGACAAACCATGAATGAACAATACCATGAATTGAAAGAAACTATTGACGGACAAAGGGAATATATGAATGCAAAATTTGAAGAAAGTAATAAAAATATAAAACAAATTCATGCGAAGATTGACATGATCAGTAACACACTTAGCCAAAAAGCAGATACATACAAGGGGGAGACAAATAAGCAAACGAACAATGGTTTCAAGAATTTGGATGAAACATTAGACAGCACTTCCGAAGGTCTTAAAGTAAATCCGAATACAGAAGAAAGCAGGAAGGAAATAGAAACTGGAGAATACCAAGATGTAATATTCTCTGAAAATAAAAATAATCACAACAAAAAGGATATTCAAACCATGGAAGGGAATATTAAGAAAATAAGAAAAATAGGTAGAAAGAAAATATTGAATACGAAAGAAGAATTGGAGATGAGGAAGGGTGGATTAATTAGTGCATTTAACCATTAATGAGCGAAGGGAGTTAAGTAAAAGTATGAATTATAGAAAAAACTTTATAAAAATGGCCAATGTAAACCACCATAAAATAATAAAGAAGCACTTAAATAAATTTAAATATCACTTAAATATATCCACGATCGAAGAGTATCTGACAACATCAGCTATATCTATAATACGAAATATACCAGCAAAACGGGTAAATCATCCAGAGGAAAAAGGGAATGGAATGCTATTAAAAATGAGTGAATATGTTATATCAGAGGAGGTACAATACCTGTTAGTTAAAAAGGAACTAACAATGACAGAAGACCGGTACTTAAGTGAAGGTTTCATAGCAACAAAGTGGAAGAGCCGGATGGTAAGAAGATTATCAAGGAGAGAATTAATCCCGAACACCCCAGTAATTCGAGAAAAGGGAGTACCTGAGTTAATGGAGCATGGTTAAACTAAATAATAACCAACCAGAAAAAGGGGACTGAATTTTTGAAAACCGACCAAGCAACCCATTGGAAAGAGAAACCTCAAAATTCAAAAGCACGTAAGGACAACTTACTCAAGTTATTTCGAAACAATATAATTTAAAATAAAAAAAAGAAACCCCAAAATTCAAAAAGCACGTAAGGACAACTTACTCAAGTTATTTCGAAACACTATAATTTGATTTAACAAACAACAAACCACCAAGAAAAAGAGAACAGATGATTAAATAATATTTATAAAGAACTGATTTAAAATGGAATGATAGAAAAAATAATATTTTTATGGTAACAAACAGAAGAATATATAAATAAATAAAAACAATTGATGGTAATGTGCTCAGATAAGAAGAATAAAGAATAATTTAATGACTACAATGAAGCTGAAGGAGGATAATAATTTAGAATTTCTCGGAATTGAAAATAATATAAGAAGAAATGATACGGAGAAAATATGTCACAAGAAGGAAAGTCAAAAGGATTTTAAAATATTGCCTATGAATAATGTTATATGCTATTAGTTAACGGAAAAGAAGAAGGAATCAAGAAGAGGAAATATATAATTTAATGCAAACAGCAACAGTATGAAGAATCCCAAAAGTGTTTAGTATTAGTCGCTAATCGACTACTTGTAATCTTTTTATTATAACGAATTGACCGTAGAAATGTTCCGGCAATAATTTTCCTGAGCAGGGATGATATTCCCCTGGTCTCAGAAGGTGTAAGGATGGACAGCGGAGTTATGGACCCAAAAGTGGCCACCCGAACTGAACCACCGCACAGGATAGGGAAAAATGTTAGGGAAATTGAATATTTAAGGGATAATAATTATAAAATAGCTGAAAAGAGTGATATTAGATTCCAGAAGTATAGATGAAGAAAATAGAAGGAAGATAGCAGACCGAAGCTTAATTGAGAAAGCGAATTTGTAGAAGTAAATAAGAAAATAAGTGTTAAAACAAGTTTTTTTATGATTAGTGTGACCAGTCCTTATCAAGTAAAATGTGGAAGTACCACTACCCAGAGAAATAAATCATTAACGAATATGCCTCCAAGAGAGAGAGAGTTGAGTAGGAAAACAGCAATTACCATTTAACCGAATAACAGGTATATAACCAGTCTGAAATGAAGGAAGATATTATGAAAATATAAACCAGGAATATTATGAAGATTGAAGAAGTCGACAATTTATTTTGAAACAAGTAAAACGAAAATAAATTTGTTCTAGTGTGGGGGGCTTTATGTAACGTTACATAACCCAGTCCCAAAAATGATAACATAATCACCCCACTATAAAGGTCAGAAATGGGTATAATATACCTAGCTCTAGATTACCTTGTATCACAAAACCTTATAAACTATCATTAAGTGATATAAAGAGTACAAAGTGAGTTATAGTGTACCCAGTGAGAAAATAAGTGATTTTAAAAGGAGCATCTCACAGACTTATGCTGTAGATGTAGAAACAATTGACTATAATAGTAGACTATATGCTACTGAACAATTATGTGTTTTGTTTGAATATTGTATAATTTGTGTTGTGTAGGCCACAAAGATTTTTACCTAGGTCTAATTTTATATTTAATAGAATAATTATGTTTGAATATAAGATAACCCAGGGTTAAATATAAAATAATAATACAAATAAAATAATACTGTATGAGTAAAATGGCAGTAGAAAATAGTTGAATGTAAGGATACTATAAGAAATTAATAAATAATATATAAATACAATTAAAGGAAATAAAAATATTAAAGACCTATATATAAAATTAAGAAGAAATAAAAGGAAAAACCTCAAATAAATCAAATTGGATAATAAACCAAATTTAAAAAGGATTATTTTTCTATAAATAAGAAATAAATTTATAATAATTAAAAACAGCCTATATACTCAAAAGTATATAGATGCACCAATAAAAAATGATATAAAAATTATTGGTTACTAAGAGTAACCACCTAACAAGATATAATTGATTGTTAAAACGATTGAAAACAGTTCGTTTTTTGAGAAAAAGTGGAATGCCATAAAAAATTTAATAAAACCTTATGAAAACTTTTGGAAACAGTGCTAAATTGAATAAAAATTGTAACGGGACATTTTGGCCTACCCGGGGAAATAAATAAATTTGTATTTTCATAAAAGTAAATTAGCATTTTTTACGATATAATAATAATTTTGGGAAATGTGTACATAAATTGATGAGAAGGTAAATTTTATTGGTGGCGGACGTGGCAGCAGTGATTGTGAAATTATTCATAAAATTATAAAGACGCAATAGACAACCAGCGAAAATGAGTCAAGGTCAGCTCCAATGACTCTAAACTTGTAAACAAATTATGTAACAGCATCACACGATATTACGTCAGCGATGATCCCCAAGCTGGAATGTAGGTGTGTCAGCGCCAGCAGCTTTGTCGCACTGACAGAACAAAGGTAGTCGGCAAGAAACAACTTGTAGCGGGGCATTTTTGGGCATACCTGGGGTAATAACAGAATTTGTAATTTTTCATAAATAATAATTAACTTGTTGAGTGATAGAAAAATTTTATGAGCGAGAGGTAAATTTGTTATGGGGAAGCGATCCCAACAACGGCAACACTGCTTGAGGCGTTGAAGACAAAGTTATTAGACAATATTCATATAAACAGTTTTAATAACCGGCAAACTGTGCCAAGGGCAATTCAAGGACAATGACGAACACGAAAAACGTAACACGTTATGTAACAAAATGTGTCAACAAATTACATAACCGTGTCAGGCGATGTGTTGCGGCATCAACTTATATAACGATGTGTGTCACCTCAACAAGCCAAAAACAGTCCACTGGCGAACGAATACAAACTGTAAACCAATAAGAGTTGGGCGAACGACCGCCGCTTCACAAATTAGCGCAAGTAGTTCGCTCTCAGTCTCAATTCCATGCTCGCGCGAGCAACACCTGTTAAGTTCCGGAACGTATTTGTGCGGGCCCGCAAAGCAAGTAAAATGTGAAAATTTTAATACATATATTTTGATCTAACAGTATTATTACAAAACAAGTAGAGACAGTGAGAAAAATTGCGATAAATTAACCGTTCAGCCATGAAGTGTAAAAGTGAGCAATACGAGAAACAGCAAACAATGAACCACGATTTGACCCCCCAGTTCTACATAACAGCAGGGAAGTAGACATTCAAAATTATTTAAATACTGACACTTTTAAAATTGAGCTCAATAAAATAAAAATGTACTGTATGAAATAGCGTGAGTGTGTGTGTGTGAAAGCGCTGGTTTTCGTTATGTCGTAGTTGTAGAGAATGGTCTATATTTATGTTATATTCTAGTTTGAAACTGCTTAAGCAAAATGATCATTTTTACGAATACTTAAACATACTAAAATTGCGAAAGTCAAAATGTATGAGGGAGAGAGGAAATTTGGTGTTTTGTATCAACAATATAACTTGATGATGTTTTCTTTTCTTTTTTGAAATTAATAAAGTAATAGTGATTATAACATTCAATGTGAAGTAATAGTTATTTCAGACAACCATGTGGTTTCCAACACGTCTAACGAGATCCTGGACATGATGAGTTTAAGTTGGTACTCAACAACATGGCTGCTACTCCAGCCTAAAGTATAAAAAGTTTTACAAAGTGTAATAATAAATTTAAATAAAAAGATAATTAATTATTAATATAACAATGGCGCCCGACCAGCTGGACCGTTTGCATAAATTTAATTATGCAAATGTGGACCTGTTGAAGAAATGATATGGTTGTTTGGAATGTGTATTTACGTATGTACGTAAATTAGACGTAAGAGGTTATGTTTAATATGGGTGAGTAGAATATTTTTCAATAATTATATATGATGGAGAATAAGATTATATAAAGAAATATATATAAAAAAAAATTTTTAAGAAAAATGGCAGACAATCATGAAACTGTCAGCGTCACTGACAGTGTAGATGAAAGCCAGATAAGCATAACTGAATCCCAAATCATGCATGAAGGTGTTCACTCAACACCAGTCACGAACAAAACGGCTGAAGATAATGATTTAATCAAGATGATGAAATTGCTTTTTAGTGAACAGAAAACCGAGATAAATAATAAATTCGATGAGTTAACGTACCAAATTAAAGAAATTAATAGACATTGTGAAAATACCAAAGTAGAATTTACTAATAAAATCAGCCAAGTAGAAACCAAGTTAGATGATTCAATACAAAAGACAGATGTTAAATTTAATGAAATAGATAGTCAGATAGATAGAGTTGAGAAGCAAATCAATGAAAATAACGAAATATTAATAAATTCAATGAATGAGTATAATAATGACATAGAATCAAAAATTCAGAAATGTAATATTGAAACTGAATGTAAGTTGAGTAGCGTAGTAATGACAGTTGAAAAATTTAGTCAGAATATTGATGAACACCAAAATAAGATAGACTCTAAAATATATGAAATTGAAAGTAATTATAAGACAGAGATACAAGCAGTAAATGAATCTATTGAAGTAATAGCAAAAAATAATGTACAGTCTGAATATAGTAATGATAAAAAATTATATTCACTTGAACAAAATATTAGTAATATGCGAGATGAATTAAGTTTAGTGAAAAATCAAAATGTAAACAATGTTACTGAGCGCATATTTATGACACGAGATACAAATAATGAAGTAGAATTAGAAACTTTCAATTGTGACAATCGTAGAGTACACCCAATGCAATTTTTAAATAGGGTTAGGGAGTTTAATAGGTTTAATAGTAGTAGCTGGGAGGTTAAGTTGCTGAAGATTATAAAATGTTTTAAAGGTAGTGCCGAGATATGGTCGGAAGTACACCATACCGAATGGGAAAGTTATGAAGATTTTGAGATAGCTTTTCGCAACAAATATTGGTCAGAAGAAGACCAAGAAATACTAAGAAGTAAAATAATGGGTAATGGGAATTTTGGTAGGATTAATAACCACCTAACCATGTATGTGATGACCATTTATAACGAAGCAAAGTATTTAGAACCGCCGTTGCCATTCCGGTCATTTGTACGACATATTAGCAAACACCTGCCCAGAGAGGTGCAAATAACGTTAATGACTAGAGAGATTACAAATATAAGCGAGTTAGAAAACATGTTAGATGTATTACAGAATATAGGGGAACGCGACATGGGACGACGTCCAAACACACCAGTAGTACCACACCATAATAATAATAATCATAATTTCCATCATAACAGGGGTACACAGAATTTTCACAGAGGAGCGTGGGGAGGAAGTTTCGATAATAGGGGCGAGAGTTGGAGGTGTAGAGCCTGTGAAATTGATAACTATGCTAATAGAACGAATTGTTTTAGATGTCATCGAACCAGGGAGTGCGCCAGAAACGAGAGGACAAACCCACCACCAAATCAACAGTCGAGAGGAGGAGAATTTTATAGAGGAGCGCCTCGAGGAGGAGGAAATCACAATAGAAGTCGAGGAGGAAATCATCAAGCTGTGGCAGGTCCATCCACGGAAAACTGAGGAAGACAATGGGGAAGCGGGCCCAACCATTGTCAACGGAGGACCGGGTCCAAGTAATTAACGAATACACAAACAACGTCATCAAGATAGATATGGCAAAAGAGTTGTTAGAAGAAGAGGAGAACAAGGTGGTGGAACGCAGAACAGGATTGACTGAGGTGACGATTAACATTGAAGGTAAGAATTATAAAACTTTAATTGATACCGGTAGCGAGATCTCAGTAATTTCTGAAAATGTCATGGGTGAATTAAAGGAGTTAAACAAGAATATACCGTCATTACCAGTTGCCGGGGTTACAGTAGTGGGGGTAACTGGGGTGAGAAGTAAAAGAATAACCAGACAAGTACAATTAAATATTTTAATAAATGAAGTAGAATTTGAAAATACTTTCCTAGTAGTTAAAGGGTTAAGTCTAGATGTAATATTGGGAAATGATTTTTTGGAAAGAAACGGAGCAGTGATAGATTTTAATAAACAAATAGTAAAATTTGAGAAGGGGAATAAACCAGTCAGAATAGAGTTTAAGAAAGTAGTAAATGAAAATAAAGTCACTGGAATAAAAATGTTACATAAACAGATAAGTGATAGAGAAATAGAAACTAAAATAAATATATGTCTAGAGAGTGATAGTCTAGAAAATGAGGAGAGAGAGATGCATGAGCGTAATGAGAGTGTGTGGGCAGATAGAGCCGACAAATTTTTCAATGAAAATACAGTTGTAGGAAATACTCAGCGAGAGGAGCTGTGGGCAGTTGTGGAGCAGTACAGAGGGGTGTTTGATGAATCACCAGGGAAAGCGAAGGACTACATCTGTGAGTTGAAAGTTCGGGACCACGCACCATACATGCAGAGGAGCTACCCGGTGCCGTTTTCGAAGCGAAGGGCTGTCCAGGAGGAATTAGACCGTATGATGCAAGGAGGCATAATTGAACGCTCGGTATCACCTTATTCAAACCCTTTGGTAGTAGTAATAAAGAAGGATGGCAAGGTAAGGTTATGTTTAGATGCTAGAAAAATTAATCAAATTATTATACCTGACAGGGAATCTCCAGAACCCATAAATGAGATTTTACAAAAGTTTAGCGGAGTCAAGTACATGACATCTTTAGATCTGACCGCTGGATACTGGCAGGTACCATTAGCAACAGAGAGCAGGAAATACACAGCTTTTCTTTTTAACGGTAAGAATTACCAGTTTAAACGCTTACCTTTTGGATTAAACACCAGTGTTGCCAGTTTTATCAAATGTTTAGATAATATTTTACAACCTAAGGACTTAGACTTTTTAACTGTATATGTCGATGATATTTTGATAGCCTCTAGAACATTCACTGAACATTTAGAACACATAGAATATGTATTAGATAAGCTTCAAAGAGGGGGTTTAACAGTGAATTGGGACAAGTCTAAGTTTCTGCAGACAGAGATACACTTTTTAGGATTTATTATTACACAGGAGGGGATATTAGCCAACCCTGATAAAGTCGAAGCCATAATGCGATTCCCTGAACCTAAAAACATTAAGCAACTACAGAGTTTTTTAGGCTTATGCAATTTTTACAGGAAATTTCAGGAGAACTACGCACACACTACATCCAAACTGAGTGCTGTCCTGCAGAAGAATAAACAGTGGAGATGGGGCGATACGGAATGAGCTGCGTTTAATGAAATTAAGAGAAAGTTCAGTCACATGATAATGATGAATCATCCCGATTTTAATAAGATTTTTTATTTGCAGACCGACGCCAGCAATGTAGCGCTAGGTGCCGAGTTATACCAGGAGAGCTGCGACAAGGAACACCTAACGATCGCCTTCGCCAGTAGATCGCTGTTATCGGCGGAAAAGAATTACACGACAACTGAAAAGGAACTTCTGAGCATTGTGTTCGCCGTGGGTAAATTCCGCACGTACATACTAGGGAATACCACGATAATCCGGACGGATCACAAGGCACTGTCATTTCTGAATTCATGTAAGCTAACACACAGCCGATTAACCAGGTGGGTATTAGCCTTACAAGAGTATAACTTTTCATGGGAATACATAAAGGGGTCAGATAATAAGGTACCAGATACACTTTCTAGAATAGATGTTATAGATAATAAGACTGGTAGGGACCTTAAAGAAATAGAAATTTTTAGACTAACTAGGGAAGATAGGATTTTTGGTGAGGAATTAAGTGACATTAAAAACTTGCAAAGATCTGATAGCAAACTGGGTAAAATAATTGTGAGTTTAGAAACAGATGTAGCGGGATCAGAATATAATGAGCGATTTCAAGTATATCAAGGTATTTTGTTTAAAAAAGTAGATGGTGGGGAGCGTGATTGGAGGTTAGTTATACCTGATGGGTTAATAGATAAAATTGTTTGGGATTGTCATATAAGGTATGGTCATTTTGGTGCGAGAAAGTGTGCAAATGTTTTGAAAGAGTCATGTATATTTAAGAATATGGAGAGAAGAGTGAGGAAAGTGTTAAGAGTGTGTGATTTATGTCAAAAATCGAAAGTAGTGAATTACAGAGTGGAAGGAGAGATGAATTACATAAAAGTAGATAAGCCTTTTGATCTAGTTGCGGTTGATTTATATGGACCATTACCCAGAGGTAGAGGGGGTGTGTTATATATATTTGTAGGTTTAGACACTTTTTCAAAATTTGTTAAGTTATATAGTATTAAGAGAGCAACGAGTAAAGTACTTAGTGAAAGAATAGTAAAAGATTATATGCTTAATATGGGAAAGCCGAAAATTATATTATCTGATCATGGTCCACAGTTTATAAGCGGCAAGTGGCGGCAGACGCTTGGATGGGAAGGCATCATACCCAAGCATACGGCAGTGTACCATCCTCAGTCGAACCAAGCAGAACGGGTGATGAGAGAGATTGGCAGGATATTTCGGGCGTACTGTCACGCCAAACACACAGAATGGCCATCCTACGTGAAAAAAGTAGAGGAGTGGCTGAATTGTACCACCCATGAGTCCACGGGATTTACGCCGCATGAATTGATCAGGGGAACAAGGCCGCCCAGGATATTAGAACAACTCTTCACATACCCACCTGAAGGTCAAATTTTGGACAGGAACATGAAAATTAGATTGGCGAACGAGAATTTACTTACTAGAGGAGAGCGACGAAAACAGAAACATGATGCCAAAGGTAAATGGACCAAGTATGAGGTAGGTCAGTTAGTGTTATTAAAAAGACATGATCTGTCCAGTGCTCAAGATAGGGAAATAAAAAAGTTTTTCTTGTTATATGAAGGACCTTATGAAATCATAGAAATAAAAATGCAGAATGCGTATGTGCTGAGGAACCCAGCAACGCAGGAAATAGTAGGTACTCAAAATGCGACGAATTTAAAATTATATAGGTCACTTTAATTGTTATGTTTATAAATAAGTTTTCAAATATTATTGTATGTTTTTCAGAAGGGATCCTCCCCCATTTTCGGGCGGTCGCGATCTTACCAGTCCTGGCCGTGGAATTCGGAACTCGGAGGCGGGCCATGGTTGGCAGATCTTCCTTCGGGCAGTGAAAACAACGATGGTCCGGCTCCACCAAAATTGGTATAAAGTAGAAAACCTAACTGCACATTTGAACGGTGAGGGGGACCCCACAGGTACGTGACACAAATTATTTTTTATACACTCCCGGTGCAGCGGTTTTGGTGTGCCTGTCACGTGCCTGCACTGCCTTAGAGTGTGTGTAAATAATGGAGGCTGCATTTAAGTAAAAGGCAGTGCATTCAATTTAAATTTTTTTAGTGTCAAGGGCAAAATTAAAATGGAGCCTTTGACAATATTTTCTGATTGGCCCGAAACGACGAGTTTTGGGGCAAGACGTTTTGGCGCACGGTGGAAAGCGGGGTAGAAGAAATGGTAGGAGAGGGGGAGTAGTGTTTAAGAGGGGGGACGTGAATTCACGTAGTATATCTACCGGGTGCCGATGCGTTTTGCAGCGAGACCCGGCATTTCAGGCGGCTGCGACCTTCCTAGACGTAGAGTAAGTTTACGACAATAGAGTCAGCCTCCTATGTAAAAAAAAAAAAAAAAAAAAAAACTTTGGATGTGTATAATTTTAAATTTAAAATATAAATTTTTTTTCTAAAGTTTTTGAAATAGGTGACCAAATATAATTGTTAAATTTTAGTATCAGTGAGTATAGGAACGTTTTGAAGAAATGTGTAGTAATATAAGAACTTGTTATCAATACAAGATGTGGGGATAATTTTGGGGGGTAGACTGGTGCTCAATGAAGTGATAGAACAGTGGAGTGCGGAACTGCAACGGTTGAAAGTTTAGTTTTCAATTACTTAATTAGTTAGTAAGTTGCTGTCGCTGGGGTGGCATGTGCCCCAGTAGATAGCGGAAAGTGTTGGGGGTAACCGAGAGTGTTACCTCCATCGGAGGCCAACATGGCGAATATGCACGGCACACCTTTTGTACAATTTTATATTGTAACTTGATAATTGCCGTGTCGTGCATAAGAATAATGATGTAGACATGCCTGAAGGAAGAGATGATTTCCCCGACTTTTCGGGCGATTACTGCCTTACCAGCACTAATCGTGGTTTTGGCGAGTGGTTAGCTATGGTCATACCAAGTCCCTTGACCATAGCTGGCTTGAAATTGGTCTAAAATAGAAATTAATGGGGGGTGAAACTAGGGGAAATCCCGGAAACTATGGAACAGCGGCTGCCACTCTGTTCGAGGAGGAACAGCAGAGCCAGGTGGCAGATCCGTCTTAAGGGTGTATGATTATTTAACGAGAACATGATGATGTTCACTAATTTTAAAACTTAATAGCGGAAGCAGAGACACGGAGAGGTAAAACCTGCTCCAAAATATACAGTCTCTGTGGAAGCGGAAAGGCGCCACAGTCTTACATAATTTGAAATAGTGTGTGTGGCTGGGAGGTTATCCAAGGGGATAACGTATTAAAATTTTGCTATATGTTAATTAATAATGATGATTTGCTACTCAATAATTTTGTTGAATGTGAAAATAGATGCACTAAATACTTCCTATATTGTGTTTATTATGTCTTATTGTGTTGATTGCATTTAGTATGTTAGGAATAAGAATTATAAAAATATGATATGTTTTCAATGTGTTTATAGATTTTAAAATAAAATGAAAAATAGTTGTGATAGGTGAAATTTTCAATGGGTTGCAAAAGATAGAAGTGGGTGATAGTAATTGTTTGAATAAAATGTTTGAGTCAGTTCAAGTTGAATTTTGTGGGACATATAGATCTGTCCAAATTGAAGCCAAAGTTAAAGAAATAGTAGAGATGAAAATAATGCAATGTTGTTTTGAGTTAATGTAATGTTATAGAATTTTGAGAAGTATAAGTGGAGACACAGTAGAAATGGAGAATTTATGTAGAGTTTTGAGCGATATATTGTTTATTTTGATGTTAATTTGTTGAAAATTGTAGTGAGGTTATGAGATTGAGATTTTTTGGGGATGGCAATTTTGTAGTAGGGGTAGTGTAATGTGGGAGTCCGCAACATAAGGGTTGGGACGGGATTTGGTATAGTTTTAGTGGGAAGGGGCCGCCTTAGGTAAAAATCCAGGGGCCAGAGAACGGGAATTGAGTTTTTTGGGGGGGGAAACACGTATCCTATGTACAAAGGGTTAGAGAGTATTTTTTTTTTATTATATATTGAGAGAAGGTGGCGATTGGAGTTAAAGTAGTAAGTAGTTAGAGGTAGAGAAGGGTTGGTAAATTTTTGATAGTGGGGTGTCATACTAGTTAAAGATTTTGTAAGGGAGCGTTAGAGTAATAAAAGGGGTAAGATTAGGAGTAAATGCCAAGTTGATAATATGAATTATAATGAATAATGTAGAATCACCCAGATTGATGAAAGGGAATAATAAATGAAATGATGTGTAAAACGAAGATTGAAAAAAAAAAAAAAAAAAAAAATTGTAATTTTGAGAGACGAATTAATAAGAGTAAATCAAGTTTAAAAGTAAATTTTGAGTTTATATGCCAATTTAATGATATAAAGTGTGTAACATTTTAATTGTAAGTTGTTTATTTTAAAATGAATTATTAATGTACTATGTTTTCTTAGGTTAGGTTATGTTAGGTATTCTGATATATACATGTTAGTAATAAGTAAAGGAAAACAAAACCAGTGCTTCTTAGCGCAAACCAGCACCGCTAGGGGGAAACAGATCAGTTGGGGATATGGTGTTGTATAAGGCCACTATTTAATATTTTGATTTGTTGTTTCAGTGTTTGGTGATGCTGTGGCGGTGGACCTGAGCTGGCCTGCGCGTCAGGGCAGGGGCGTTGAGTATCTGTCTGACTCTACGGTGTTGGGATCTCGAGAGAGAAGTCCAGTATTGTCATGCAGATGCGGTCACAGTCACCGGACCAAGGGTGAGTTGATTATTCTTTTTTGTAAACCATACAGGGGGTTGAGGCGACATATCCTGGCTGATCCCTTTAGCAAGTATGAATGTGTCAATGAGATTTTTTATGCTTCGGCATAAAATATCTCATTGAGGGGGTATTGTAGCGGGGCATTTTTGGGCATACCTGGGGTAATAACAGAATTTGTAATTTTTCATAAATAATAA
The DNA here is from genome assembly GCA_034769895.1 of Magicicada septendecula. NCBI lineage: Eukaryota > Metazoa > Arthropoda > Insecta > Hemiptera > Cicadidae > Magicicada > Magicicada septendecula. The sequence goes on from CM068374.1 coordinate 15,234,012, forward strand.
TTAACTTGTTGAGTGATAGAAAAATTTTATGAGCGAGAGGTAAATTTGTTATGGGGAAGCGATCCCAACAACGGCAACACTGCTTGAGGCGTTGAAGACAAAGTTATTAGACAATATTCATATAAACAGTTTTAATAACCGGCAAACTGTGCCAAGGGCAATTCAAGGACAATGACGAACACGAAAAACGTAACACGTTATGTAACAAAATCTGTCAACAAATTACATAACCGTGTCAGGCGATGTGTTGCGGCATCAACTTATATAACGATGTGTGTCACCTCAACAAGCCAAAAACAGTCCACTGGCGAACGAATACAAACTGTAAACCAATAAGAGTTGGGCGAACGACCGCCGCTTCACAAATTAGCGCAAGTAGTTCGCTCTCAGTCTCAATTCCATGCTCGCGCGAGCAACACCTGTTAAGTTCCGGAACGTATTTGTGCGGGCCCGCAAAGCAAGTAAAATGTGAAAATTTTAATACATATATTTTGATCTAACAGTATTATTACAAAACAAGTAGAGACAGTGAGAAAAATTGTGATAAATTAACCGTTCAGCCATGAAGTGTAAAAGTGAGCAATACGAGAAACAGCAAACAATGAACCACGATTTGACCCCCCAGTTCTACATAACAGCAGGGAAGTAGACATTCAAAATTATTTAAATACTGACACTTTTAAAATTGAGCTCAATAAAATAAAAATGTACTGTATGAAATAGCGTGAGTGTGTGTGTGTGAAAGCGCTGGTTTTCGTTATGTCGTAGTTGTAGAGAATGGTCTATATTTATGTTATATTCTAGTTTGAAACTGCTTAAGCAAAATGATCATTTTTACGAATACTTAAACATACTAAAATTGCGAAAGTCAAAATGTATGAGGGAGAGAGGAAATTTGGTGTTTTGTATCAACAATATAACTTGATGATGTTTTCTTTTCTTTTTTGAAATTAATAAAGTAATAGTGATTATAACATTCAATGTGAAGTAATAGTTATTTCAGACAACCATGTGGTTTCCAACACGTCTAACGAGATCCTGGACATGATGAGTTTAAGTTGGTACTCAACAACATGGCTGCTACTCCAGCCTAAAGTATAAAAAGTTTTACAAAGTGTAATAATAAATTTAAATAAAAAGATAATTAATTATTAATATAACAAACTAACATCTACGGATGCATGTAATCGTCGGCGTCCGCCGGCTGTGCGTGATTTTCGTGCCCGCAAATCAACAAAAATGTGGATAACATTTAAAAATGTGAAAAAATCAAAATTCGTATATAAAATGTAAATAACAGTTTCGGAGATTATCAGTTTTAAAAATAACAAATGTGCGCTTAAAATAATGTGACGTCTTCAGGACTCATTGAACAGCTAAGTAAAAAAGAAAATTGTGTTCCTAAATATTTAACAAGGTTTAATCGAAATGATAATAAAATAAAATTTTAAGTTTAAAATGAGATCTCTAAGGTTATAAAGTAACTGCGTGTGTGTGTGTGTGTATGCGTGAGTGAAACTATGTAAATTAAGAAGGCTGGTTTGTGTTTCTAAAAAATTTTTCTATTTAATATCTTGATTTTTTTGTAAATTAAAAAGTTTATACTATGTTTCAATTTGTATAATAGATGAGGGAGGTAAAGAGGTAGTTTGTCAATGATCTTTTAAAGGTAAACGATGAAAGAGGAACTAACTAATTGTTAATACAACTTAATTATGGGAAATGAGTAAAGCTTTCTTATTTCAAACAGCCATAATTCTGTTCTCATGAGTTCGCCGAAAAGAACCCGAAATATGGTAAGTACAGTACATGAAATTTTCTTGTAATTGATAATACAAGATGGCGCCCGACATAAAAAGTAAACGATGATTTTGAGTAAAATTAGTTGAGTTTTAAGCATCAGTAATAAAAGTAATATCACAAAATTAATTAGTAGTATCCACCTTATGTTAGAACTCCTTCAAATATCAACTTTAATGACCTTTATTCAATGAAAATTTGAAATACCCAGCTACCAGATTAGGCCTAGTTGGACGGCACGACGAGATTTTGGTGAGATTGTATCTTACGAAAATTCAACAAAATTACAAAACAACTATAACTCCAACACTAGAAACGGCACCATCCAAATAAACACTTCGAGAAAAGAGGTAAAATAAACTTTATTAATAATTGTTAACCAAGAAATCCTCATGTCGAATCTTTGTGCAGTTCCAATATTTAGTAACTGATTTCATGGGTATAATAAAGACATAACCTGTACTCTCGCGGAGAAACCCGGAACTACATACTACGAAAAAACCAAAAAATTAGAAATTTATTTTTTTCTCTTGTAAAGCATAGTATATAATTATTCATTTCTGACCGTCTCATAACACAAAGAACTTACCCTTAACCCTGGGGAAATTAATAAATGAATTCTTTAATGTTTAATCAAGGATAAAAAAATAATTTGTTATAATTCCAATGTTTACCTAATTAAATCGATCCAATGTATTGTTGACAGAAAAAATCGATTATAATATTTGTGTACTGGGAGAAGAGAAAATCAGTGTATTACATAAATACATACTCTGAATATTTTATTATAAATAATAAAACGTGTATTCTTTATTGTAGAGGGTAGTTGTTACAGATTTTCAGGAAGCCAAGAAGAGGACGAACCGCCGGGGAGTATAACCTAACATTGGTGTTGATTTAACCTAACATTTTGAGGCAGATGTCAAAATCAGCTGGTCTTATGAACAGCAAATATTTAAAATAAGTAATCGTATACTCCGGGGGTAATATCTTTGGTACTCCTCTCTCTCCTAACTACGATTAAACAGCTTCATTAATCTCTCCCAAATCACACACACTCGATTTCAGTTTTTTTTGGTAAACATCAAATTCAACTGCTTTGAACATTAGTAAATATAAACAATAAGTAATCATAAGAAACGATACTCGCCGTTGGTAGAAAGACGCGAGATGTTACAAATGGCGAACCCAACATTGGGGCTTATAAAATAAAGAATTAATTATAGTGACGATCGCAAAAGGTACTCTGACTGCTCCGAGACTTTCACGATACCCGCGAGACATTACAATATTTGTTATCTTCAATTTTCTAATTTATTATCAAATGAAGTTAGAAACATACTGCAGTCTAATATTTATATCGTTACGTAAAATGGAACACGTAACGTGAACCAATGCCTCGTGTTTTTTCTATATGTGCCGGCACATGCACGCATACTCACATACTCCCCACAAATTATTTTAAAGGTACATTCTTTTATAAATTTTAAATGAGCTCAAAAGTTAAAGCGTTGTGATTGAAATTTCGATATTGGTTACTTTCCTGAATTCATGTGCTCGAAGACCAGCTCAGACGCCGCTCATGGTCACGCAGGTGTTATACAGAACTGTTTCTGTCTCCTTTCCCACTACACCACTGATTCAAATTTACATGTTATGTTGTTATTCTTTCTTACTGATTGAAACTGTTCACATCTTAGTTACATTTTTATCACTTTAAATACTTTCGCTGGCAATTGCTGACCAGCAGATTTTACAGCGTGCTGTTGCACGGACGGTGTTGTGTCGACTGGGGAGACAACATGCCGTATATTCCACTAGTGGAAGGGTTAATACGTCACCAAATCTATTGTTCTCGGGCGATGACGGCTTTGTTTTACAGCTCAACGATTACGTTTTTAATATTTTTGATGACGTTTTTAGGAGTGTCCGGTTTTTGCTGTGTCTGACTTGCTGCCGTGGGTCACGTAGGCCAGTTGACCTTGAGGCAATTCGTCGTTACATATTGCGTTGTAGTATATTGGGAAACTTTCATCCTCACTCTTCTTAATGTTGGAAATACAATAAAATTATTTTTGTCATGTACCTAAATTCCTTTACGGACCTAATGTACCGTTACAACTCTTTAATTAAAAAAAAAACAGAAGATAATTACTTTAAAAGAATTTTATTCCATAGAGCCAGATCAGGGCAACAAAAAATTTCACTTAACAAATTCATTCCGTGTATAACAGATAAGATTAATAATAGGTTAAAAACCATGGTCTTAACATGGTATCAGTAAACAAACGTAATCTTTTTTCACTACTAGTCAATAATAAAGAAAAATCTAACACACTGGAGAAAAATGGAGTTTATGAAATACACTGTACAGAATGCGATGCTATTTATATTGGACAATGTGGCCGTACTCTGAAACATCGCATTTCTGAACATAAGAAGGCGATTTTAACCAATACATCTAATACAGGTTTTGCAGATCATTGCTTACAACACAATCACTTCATAGACACAAAAAACATAACACTACTCCACAACATACAAAAAGGTAAAAAAATGGATTTGTTAGAAATTTTAGAAATTAAAAAACCAATAAAAAAATAAAAATTTAACCAATGAACAGACTGAATTTTGTGTATCCCCTTTATTAAAATCTGTTATTTAGTTTAGTTTATTTTATATTATTTTGAATTTTCATCATTATTTTTAATTTTGCATTCAGTTTATATTTAGTTCAGTTAATTTTATATTTTACATTAAGATTATATTTAGTTTAGTTAATTTTATATTTTGCATTCATGATTGTATTTAGTTTTTAAAGACACCTGACCTTCCCTTGTCTCTTGCACTCCCACCTCGCCATCTCAACACAGATGTTCCAGATACACCCTAAACAGATGTTAACCACCTTCACTCCACTCACATCCTGTGTTTAGTAATTTTCATTCATTCGCCTCTTTGACAGTGGCTTAGTTAGTTGAAACAGCTGTCAGAGTTAATTTTAAAACAAATTTGTGAAACTTACCAAGTGTTTTTATATATTTTACAAAACCTTTGTATGAATATGTTTCACCAAGTGCCCAACGAGTCATCAATTAATATCGTGAAAAGTGCAAGTAAAGCAATGCTCGTTACTTTCTACAGAAGATGTCTTTTAAAATTCCGGAAGTGCAACAACCATTTGTGGTTTAATAAACAGTGTCTCAAGAATAGTGTATTTCCAACGTACATGAAGATTAGTTGCCGTCATCAATTGTTTGAAGCAAAAACTGCTGTTCAACAGGCATACAAGAACTGGCTACGCTTGGGACTCAAGAAATGGTACTCTAGAAGAAATAATTTGTCTTTACACCAAAAACTAATACATTGTGAATTAACTTATAGATACAGTGCAGTGGAATTTGACCTTATTGATAATATGATCAGAGAACATGTAAGTTATCATGCTCATAAACAATATTTAGTACAAAAAACAAAATTACTAAAACTTATCACAACTAAGCTAAGTAGTAAGAGAGTAACTAACACGTCATCACCAGTAAATAAATTTTATAACAGAGTGGAAAATTTCTCAAATACAAACTTTACTCAGAAAGAACTAAATCTGTTAAATAAAGGTTTGAAATATTGTCCAAACATACAATTAAAAAATTTTGTGAAACTTACCAAGTGTTTTATATATTTTACAAAACCTTTGTATTAATATGTTTCACCAAGTGCCCGAGTCATCAATTAATATGGTTATGTTTACTGAAAACTAAAACATGAATAGTATTGTTTGATATGAAGACATCAAACTGTGTTTTACATAAGATTTCTAATATGAGGGCAAGTCAAACGGAAACCTTCAATAGTTTTTATCTTGTAATTTATTGAACAGGTAAGAAGTGAACTTGCATAATTTTTCAACATAGTCTTCACAATGTATTATATAAATTGTGCAGCGCTTCAAAAGTGCAACGGGTACCTCGAGAAAAAATTCTTATGTTGGGATTGCAGCCACCTACATACCTCCTGTGTAACCTCTTTATTAGACTGGAAGACTTGCCAGATGTGTCTTTTTGAATAGACCAAACATATGGAAATCACTAGGTGCAATATCTGGAATTTATATAGTGATTGTGGTAGACACTCAAATTTCAGATCTTGGATTGTTACAAGTGATGCATGATGCAAGAGAGCATTTTCATGTTGCAACATAACACGGGTACTCAGAAGGCCACAGTGTTTGGACCTGATAGCAGGAATTCATAAATGGTTCTTGAGAAGATCTGCATACGTTGCAGTGATGGCTGTTCTCCTCTGGTTTGTACTGTTCCAATGTTACCCCACATTCATCTCTAAAGAGAGTCAGCATACCCTTTCCAACTGATGGTTGTGTGCAAAATTTTTTAGTTTTTGTGAGGAGCTATGGTGCCATTCTTTGCTTGTTTTTTTTTTTTTTAGTTACATATACACCTCTTTATGTTTACTATTTTTACAGTGTTTACATGTGTGCTTTTTTTGTCCTACACCAAATAGAGCCAAAAATTTAATTTGTATGTAGTCAATTAATGTCATTGGTGTCTTTGACATTTTTCAGTTACTGTGTCATTGGCCATTACAATCAAACTAGTATAATTAGTAATAATAATAAACAAGAGACTATTTTTTTATTTTTTTTAGTGCGGCAAATAACATTAATATTTCAGCAATAAAAATATATATTTTTAATTAATAGATTTTTTGTATATATTGTATTACTTTTGAGTATGAATGAAAATAAAATGCTTTTTGTGAAGGACTACTTTCAATAAATAAAACTACTTCTGTCTCTGAACAGCTGACATCAAGTATTAATATACATATTATATGTGTGTTACACAGGTGGTGATAGCCTGGAGTGATATTGCTTCACACAGTCTCAGTAAGATGGCAGCTGTTGCTCTACCTGCTTCTCGTCAGTGCATCCATTGCTTGGAGCAAAATTATATATATAGAGTCTCAAAAGCTGTTGTTCCATCTGCTTGTCTTTAGAGTGCCCATTCCAAAAAACAGCATCGTATATTGTAACGTCACAAAACGTTCCATACTCTTAAAACGACCAGAAGAGTGAAGATAACACCGAATTAATTATGAATAAGAACCAAGTCTAGGTAATGATGAAGTATATAATAGAATTAAAATCATAAACCATCAAAGAATGGAAAGAAATTAGACATTCAAATGAACAGTAGTAAATCTACTATCAGCATAAAATGACAATACAACATAACCAGACGATTTGACCAAGACAAGTTCCCAAATAGATTGTTTAAGTGAGCATAACAACCCATGAAATAAAGTAAAACACCATAAGTAGTATAAGGTGAAAGAAATAATATATATAACATGTATTAGAGTGTAAACAGCACATTAGCTGAGTAATTGCAAAGTATTAATTCAAATAACAAACAAAAGGAAATGTATTGTTGATAATCATGAACTATGAAAGAATTATAATAAATAAACCATTAAAATAAGGTTAACAGTATAATCTCAATGTTAGATCAACCTTCAAAGACGTGTATGCTAACGCATAATGAATAATGATAATAGAATAATTAATGAGAGAACAAATTGTAGATGTTCTAATAATAATATGGTATCAATGTGTTATATGTGTGAATAAATGTACAGTTACACGGTTATTAAATATAATAAAAGATTTATTATACAGCTACAATAGTGAATACATCGAGAGCGTGTTGCTCTTATGGCGATCGCCCTGTGACTCACTCACATGCCCCGCTATACATATGTCATGGCGTATCCCCACTCTTATAACTTATGGTACTACTCACAACATCTCCCCTTTTCTAGTTTTTCAAAATTAAATTACAATATTATTACATAACATTTATTAAACATACATAACCTTTTAGGTACTCTGGTTTCTTTATCGTACGACCTGATCTAGTCGTAATTACCGGAGCATCATTCGCAGTCACATTAACAATAGGATTATTATTACAGATATTATTTGCATTATTCACATTATTATTTACAGTATTTGTATTGCTCAAAACTCTTCTTTGCATGGGCTCTTCTAATGGTATATCTAAACTATATTGGATTTCATTAAATTGTGTACCTTTGGATAGATCTTTTCGATTACGTGTTACAATAGTATTTTGCTCTGTTTTTACTTTATAAGATCTAGGATTTTGATGTTTTTCAATAATAATACCACTTTGATGAGGTAAGGTTTCCTTTCCTTCATCATGAATTTTAACTTTATCTCCCACATTAAATTCTGTAAGAGCTTTCGAACCTTTATTATAATAGAACTTTTGTTTATTTTGACGTTCTTGCAAAATAGTACTAAATTTATTTGACTCTACTTTGCCTTCATTTGAATTTGGTATTATGTTTCTTACTTTCCTACCATACATTAATTCCGCTGGCGTAATGCCACTATTATCAATAGGCATATTTCTTAATTGTAATAGAGCCATTTCTTTATCCTTTCCTTCCTGAATAATTTTTTTCAAAATATGTTTGAGAGTCTGTATATGTCTCTCTGCTAAACCATTTGACTGGTGATGTTTTGGAGTAGTTATCACATGTTTAAAACCCCATTGATCTGAAAATTTTTTAAATTTAAAACTCATGTATTGAGTACCTGAATCTGAATATAAAACTTTAGGTACCCCATATCGTGCAAAAAACTCCTTTAAAGACTGTATAGTAGACTCTGCACTTAAATCACTTAAATGTTGCAAATCAATGAATTTACTATACGTATCTACTACAATTATAAACCTTTTACCAAGTAAATAAAAAATATCAGAAGCTACAATTTCCCAAGGATTTTTAGGTATTGGTTTTTCAATCATTGGTTCTTTACTATTATCCCTTTGATAACTACAACAAATATCACAATTGCTTACCAAGTCATCAATTTGCTTCGACATGCCTGGCCAAAACAATGTTTTTCTAGCTAACATTTTGCATTTTTCACTACCAAAATGAGCATAATGTATTTTAGCAAGCATTACTTTTCTCATGGATTTTGGTACAACTATACAAGTATTTTTCAACAATAAACCCTTACACTCTGAAAGTTCTTCTTTGAAAGAAAAATATGGTTTGACAGTTTCAGAAACGGATGATTTGTTTACAGGCCATCCATCTTTTACATATTTTAGAACTTCTTGCAGTTCTTTATCGTTGCTAGTTTCATTTTTTAATTCATTCATTCTTATATCAGATACACTAAGACTTTTCTCAACCATCATAACATATGCTTTAATTTTTTCTTCATCAGAGGACTCTGTAGTATGCAAATAAAGTCTGCTCAAATGATTAGCCAGTAATAACTTTTTACCTGGTACATACTTAAGATCTAAATCAAAATTATGTAAACTTATTCTCATCCTTTGTAATCTTGGAGGGATTTTATTCATTGGTTTTTTAAAGATTGAGATCAGTGGATTATGGTCAGTCTCTACGACAAATTTTTGACCAAACAAATATTGATTGAATTTATGACAACCAAAAACAATTGCTAAACACTCTTTTTCAATTTGACTGTACATTACTTCAGTCTCTGTTAAAGCACGGGAACCATATGCCACTGGTCTTCCATCTTGTATCAATACACATCCAAGTCCCTCACTGGAAGCATCTACACTCAATGTTATGGGTTTATTTATCTCAAAATATGTTAAAACTGGAGGTTTACATAACGCCTCTTTAAGCTTTAAAAATGACGTTTGCTGTGCAGTACCCCACACAAATGGCACATCTTTCTTTGTTAGTTGTCTTAAACTACTAGTTAATTGTGCAGCATTTGGTATAAACTTTGATACATAATTTATTGTTCCTAAGAATGTTAGTAATTCTCTTTTACTTTTTGGCATTCTGTTAAAATAATATCTCCCAAATGGAGTATTAAAAGTAGTTAACTCTTTACTATCTTCTGACAATTCAACTTGCCAGAATGCTTTATTTGCATCCAACTTTGTAAAATATTTTGCGTTTTTTACCTTTGCTGCAATCTCATCAATTGTAGGAAGCTGAATATGTTCTCTTTTTATGCAAGAATTTAAATATTGTGGGTCCAAACAAATTCTTATTGACCCATCAGTTTTACCAACAACTACTAATGAATTTACAAAATCAGTTGGTTTTTTAATTTTCGATATAATACCAACAGCTTCCATTCTATTTATTTCATATTTCAATTTATTAATCAATTTAAAAGGAACATGTCTACATGGTTCTACTTTACCTACACTTCCTTCTTTTAATTCTATTTTATATTGAAAATCTTTTATTCTACCATAACCATTAAAAACATCTGCGCATTTCTTTATAATATCATTAGCTGTGTTTACTGAAAAAGCATGTAAAATGTCAACATATATAGCTTCATCTCCGGGCTGGACTCTTTGTATCAAATTAAAATCAATGGAACTCTTTAAACCTAAAATAGGTACACTATTACCATCAAAAATTTCAAACTCTACTCGTTGTTCAATATTGCCTACTTTGCAATTTAAGCTTACTTTACCAATAGTTTTCATTTTTTCTTGACTATAATTTTTCAAAATTACATTAGATTTCAGGCATTCAGTTATATTCAATTTGCTACATAAGTCAATAGGTATTATATTACATTGAGCTCCAGTGTCAATTTTAAAAGCAACTGTTTTCTTAGAATCTAAAATATTTACATGTTGTATCCATTCGTCTCGTGCACTGATAGCATCCACACTAATCCAGTCACAAAAAAATTCATCAAAATACTCACATTCAGCCTCAGACGCCACATTTACAACTTTTATTGATTGCTTATTTTTACACATTTTTGCAAAATGTCCTGTCTTACCACAGTTTATACAGTCCTTCATAAACGCTGGACAATTCTTAAAACGATGATTGTATCCGCACCGTTGGCATGCGGTCACCTGTTGTCTTGAAGCACCTGGCTCTCGTGTCGTAGAAGATGATGATGATGATGTCATCTTTATCTGTTGAACTCTGCTCATGTTGTTGCCTGCGTCACCGTCATGAGTCTTGGAATCGCCGCTACTCAGCTGTTTTTTTATGCTAGCAACTTCCTTTGTAGGCTCGAGTTTTTTAACATGCTGATCCGATAATTCAGCACTTTTACAAATTTTAACAGTTTTTACTAACGTTAACTCACTCTCACGTAATAACCTATCTTTGACTCGTTTGTCTAAAATGCCTGCAAAAATGCGATCTCTTATCAAACGCTCTCTCAAAGTACTAAAATTACAATCCGCACTTAATTTCTTCAATTCAGTCAAATATGCATCAAACGACTCACCAGGCTGCTGATTTCTCGTGAAAAACGTGCGAACTAACACTCTCATTTTTGATAGGCACAAAGTGCCCTTCAAATTTCTGCAGTACTGTATCGTAACTGTTTTTTTCATCGTCGGTCAATCCCAACGTATTATACACGTCTACACATTCTTCACCTATGCAATGCAAAAATACGGCCACTTGTACATCATCGGCCATTTTATTAGTACCTGATGCAATACGATATATTTCAAAAAGCTGTTTCCACTTTGTCCATCCTTCAGTAGTTATCTTTTGTAAACAACTTGGTGGTTTCAAACCCGTTAATGACGTAGACGTGGTTGTAAACGTCGTTGTCGTTCCTGTACCTGCAGCAGTAGTAGACATTTTCACAATTACACTACGCAACTCACACACTGTATTCAAACTGAATAACTCCACTATATATTTTACGCACTTTAGTTCTTCAAAGCCGCAGCGCCATGTTATATGTGTGAATAAATGTACAGTTACACGGTTATTAAATATAATAAAAGATTTATTATACAGCTACAATAGTGAATACATCGAGAGCGTGTTGCTCTTATGGCGATCGCCCTGTGACTCACTCACATGCCCCGCTATACATATGTCATGGCGTATCCCCACTCTTATAACTTATGGTACTACTCACAACACAATGTAATCAACAATGTAAAAACTATATGTATTTAAAAATGTTATAAAAGTGTAAACTAAGGGACTGGCATAAGGTGAGTTAAGATGACTCAGTGAATAATAAATAATATGATAAAAACTCAGAATAATGACTCACAACTGCTTATGTGGAGTCCATAATGAAAAGAAATTTGAAATGATAGACAAACCAAACAGATTATGAAAATCATAAAAATGTATCATAAAGAGACCCTTCAAAGTATAGGACAATATAAATATAATAATAATGAAAAAGGTGTAAGTCACCATACAATGCCTAGTATGATAAGTGTAGGAAGTAAGAATAATGTTGAATAAGTAATAATGATGTAAGGAAGTCATTAAATAATAATAAACAAATATGTTATAATGATTGTTAATGTTCAGCTGAATGCAGCAATTTTAAATAATAATTATGTTAATTTCAATAAGATGATTGTGTTCAAAATAGAAATTAAGGTTGAATCAATGTTAAAAAATATTAAAATAGAATCTGCAAAATGTAACAGAAGACATATGAAAACAATGCAATATTTAAGATAGGCTTTCATTAAGATAGATTTTATTAATGAAAGATGTATCCAAACTGGCCTCTATTCATATCAAAATAACCAGAAAGGAATGAGCAATACGATGCTAGTAATAGAACCAAATTTGTAATTAGTATAACTGAGATATAAACGTAAATATGATAAATTTTGTGAATTTTGGATGGATACAAGTAACACCAACAATAATAAGACCCACGCTTAAAAACAATTATGTAAGAGCTAAAAATAGAATGACCGCATCAACGACGTCATTTTTAGCCAATCAAAAAATTACTTCAAAAAAATCTCGCGGCCTAGCGGGATTTTCAGCAGACTATATATACGGTTGTAAGAGCGAGGAGAGAAACATTTTTTGTCAAATTCCATTCCAGCAGCTACTGCAGGACTTCAGATCTAAATTTTCATCAAATCTTATTAAACAACAACAGTGAAGAAGTAAATACCTTTTAAAATGCATCGCAACAAGTAGTGTTCATTTTACTAGCTGTGCGAAATAAAAAGAACGAGGTTAGGTGAAACCTAACCCAGTATTTAATTTCAAGAAGTAATTATCATTCATTCGTGTAAAAGTGAAGTGTACGATCAGTGTACCCGATCGTAAGGTGAATTAAAAATAATCCAAAGCGATTATAAAACAGGGAGTACAGTGCAATATATGAATACAGTGTATGAATATTATGTGACTAGTATAAGAAATAATACACTCATGTACTAACGCAAAAACATTAATACTATAAGTAATAAGCACTGTCTATACTTTTTTCAAGAGGAATTATACGATTCCAAATATAATAATTCATGTACTAGGCTAACCATAGTTAACCTCAAACTTTGTAGAGGTTAGACGAACATTTCATCAATCAATATAAATATTTTAAAGGTGTCTAACATATTAAATTCAACTCTTGTAAAGCATCGTAACTCGAGGCATAGGCATTTTATTCTTAGTTTAAAAGAATTCACCCTTGAGATATACAGTAAACCCTCGACTTAACGGACTTCGGATTTAACGGACAGAATTTGACAGACACGGAAAAAAAACACATGAAAATGTTTTTAGGCTTTTGAAACGTATAATGTGCATAAACTGTAGACTCTCCTGTTCTGACGATATTGCTTGGCTATCGGAGCATTCTTTCGTTTCTTTTCTTCTTGTTTCTTGTTTTGAAACATGCAAATTTTCTCATCTTCAATTGTATTTGATGAAAACGGAGTATTCATCAAGAATTCATTTAATTCTTCACGATCCCTGTCTTTGCATTGTCGTTGACGCAGGCGTCGCACACGTTCAGTGGAAGACATCACGACGACTAACACTGAACAATATACACTGATAGGCCTATGCATCATATTTCACTGTGAAATATTCGTCAGCACACAGCAAGCATTACAGTGGCACGTAACTTTTCATTTCCCGTAATCTTTACTGTTACAGATTTGGTTTGCTTTTGGTCCACAGTAAATATACGTAAATAAAAAATACGGGCGTTTCATCGGCATTTACCATGTGTTCAAGTGAATAATTATGCTTCTTGCGTAAATGAACGACAAACCGCTGATACTGTAGGAGTTTTTCTTCGTAGTCACTCGGTAGTTTTAGCGCGAGTGATGTACGTCATTTAAGCGCACATCCATTTCGCCGCATCATTCGTCTTTTACACCCAAAGCTGGCTTTGAAACCGGAAACTTTTAATTCTTCTGCGATTTCTAAAGCTTTTAATTTTAAAACATGTCTAGTGACAGGGAGTCCTTGCCTTCTTAAAAGCCGTATGTATTCACAGACGCTGGACTGTACTGCTACAAAATGCCGAACTTGAGGTCCCGCGAATGCTCGTCGCGCAGTATTTGCATTTAAAAGTCATTCCTTCTGTTTTCTCCATCGTCGAATACAGGATTCATCAATATCGAATTTCCTTGCGGCTTCGCGATTGTATGTTTTTTCTACATTTTGTATCACAATTAATTTATAATTCGCATCGTACGGGTTACGTTTAATTTGATTTGACTGCGTGCCTTTAGTCTCCACAATATCACTCATACCGCAAACGCACTACAAAAATGCCGAATGAAAACAAAGTACAGATAAGCGATGTTGTCGCTGTTACAATAGAAAACCACACTGGTAGTTTACCGGTTATTTAGAAACATGTTACTCACACCCCTCTACTCATCCTTTGTCTTGCTGCCTACAGAAGGGTGCGAACACGCGCGTGTGCTTGCACTTACACTTTATCTTCTTATTCTTTCTTCAGTTTGCTGTTAAAACATTCGGTTGTAGTCATAAATCATAACGCAGCCAGAGTTAACTACAGCCAGGCAAACTGCTGTTGCTTAGGCAGTAAACAACCCATAGATACCAAAAGCGTTCGTCCCGCCAGAAGTCAGGTATAACTTCGAATTTCGTTAGCGCGCGAATGCAAGCCGCATGCCAAATTAGCGACCATGTTTTTAGGAGAAAAAATGCGGCTTGTATTCGGAACAATACGGTATTTGCATGATATTAATAGTATTAAAATTTCAAGTGTTATAGGCCTATTTGATTTAAATATATCCTCAAAAAACAAAATTTGCAATTTAACGGACTTTCGATTTTACGGACACCCCTCAGCCCCAATTAGTCCGTTAAATCGAGGGTTTACTGTATATATTTTGGTAAATAAACAAACCAATAGTTAAAGTAATCATTGCCAACCTTCTGGGTTAGGAGAGATTGAAGCCAGGTAGATTGTAATCCATTATTATTGTTAATTTGAATGTATAAAGTTAAAGTAAGCACGTTGTGAGCAATAAACAAGTAAATTGTTAATTAACAAACATTGTAAGCAATTATTGAAACAGTTACTAATTATTTTTCTCAATTAAAAGAGCTGCAATTTTAAGGCACTCAAACAATCAAGTTGGCGGCTTGGACGTGTGAAGCGCCAACAGTTTAAATACATAAACAAACCCGAAGGAAAATAATTAATTTGTATTTTAATTACTCAATCAAAGAAATAAATTAACATCAATTAAATTTATTTATTTTTATCCTTTGAATAAATTCTTTTTTATGGAATAAGAACTTGCGATTCCATATGGCGCCCAAGTAAAATCAATTTAGCTCACTTACTTACAAACAGTGCAGTTATACTGTTTTGACAAACCAACAGGATAATAACATACTGAGACCATCTGAACAACCAGTACAGACAGAACTAACCTACCAGTGCTACACCAAAGGTACGTGAAGGTTTTAATTACTTAATAATTTTGTCAAACAACACTTTACTGTTCACAGACGATCTAGGCTTACGGAAGTGCTACTGAACTTTAAGTGAAATCCGAAGTGAACCACATTCGATTAACAGAGATTGCAATACTTAATTAATTAACTAATAAAAATTAATTAAACAAAATATACAAATTAAACCAATTAAATAAAACTTAAAAATTATTTAACAACCAAGGTTATAAATAAAAAGATAATCAACGTGTGACGAATATTAACGAACGTAACGGAGAGGTGGCTTATAATGTAAAGTTCAAACAATTACATTTACATTATGCCACACTTACACTGCATAGAGTAAAGTCACATTTATCTGGACTTGTTGGTTCAGGAACCAGTCCAAATTGGCAAAAATCTGGCAATAAATATTTTTAATGTTGAGAATGGTTAAAATATCAAAGTAAAAACAACAGACTTCTAACAGATATTGTTAATACTCATTTACTTAAAAACAGTTCAGAGATGAAAGGTTGAATGGGAAAAACATAAATAAAATAACATCCACGTGTTCTACTTACTTATAGATAGTCACATAAAATATTTGCTTACTGTAGAATGTCAGTAAGAAAATGCAAACAATAAAAGAACATTAGCACTAAAAAAATTGCCTAGGATGAAATCACGTAAAAGACCTGCTAATGTGTTTTGCTTCGATGACTTTTCCTGTGTGTTGCGTTGAACCAATAACATTTTGCCTTCTTCTTATTGGCGGCTAGTGGTTTCAGACATCTTCGTGTGGACCTCAAAAGTTTATAATATGGGTGCCCAACAACCACTGTTTATATTTACTGACTGTGATAACTTGGTCAGCATTATGCCTTGTTCAAACTTTATGCCCTGAAGATGGCCATTGAAGGTACAGCTGAAACGTTTCCAACTAACAAATTTTGACCCTGTGGTGCCTTACAGCCCGGCAAGACAAGATTCTAGCATTGATGCCGGCTGTGAAACCCTCAGAACAAAGTATGTTGAACTGTATTGTGTCACCCAAATCTGTGTTTTCAGACTTTACCTCTTCTGTAATTTCTTTTTCTGTTTCTGTATTTCCATTGTGTAGTGTGGAAACTTTAGTGTCACACATGCATTTGTTTTATTATTATATGTACTTTTGCTAGTTTACTGTGTGAAACCAGTTTTCATAAATAGTGTTAGTACTCAAAGCTTTGTGAGTTTATCTCAATGAAAAATGTCTGAAGTTGTAGCAGAATGGATGTATTGTTACTTTCTATACTTTTTACTTACCTTACTCTCACGCCACTCTGACTTACTGCTCTCAGAAGATCCCAAACTGTTAATCGGTCACCACAATGTTTTTTACGGATTTACACCGAAACCTTTACATCAAACTTTGATTGCCAGGTTCGTTAGGCAAAATCTTCCATACAGGATAGGTGATGGTAATGTGGCGTAATAATTAGCTTAAAACATGGTTACGCTACTAATTCATTTTATTAAAATTCAAACTATGGAATTAAAACTTTCTGAAATCTATTTTGAGTACATTAATTTTTCTCTTCTCTCATAATCAGGATAGCTACTAAACTCACTATGTGTGGTATATTCTTTCTCAAATATTAAGACATATTTATTGAAAATTAAAAACTTCAACTAACTTATAAATTACTAATTTGATTCAAAACGACCCAGCAATGCCCACACTCAACACACATACAATTTTAAAACCCCATTTTTATTTATTTAATAGATCTCATTCAGTTAAAGTTGATGTGATAAAGAATACTGTTACTTGTGGCAGTCATCTCACCCGACCGCGTGTCGCGTCGTATGCAAAGTCACTTTTAGTTGTCCATAAAGTCTATGATGTCATATTTTTTCTTTTTTTTTATCACACACTACTTGCACTTTTCATTCTGAAATATCGTTTCATCACTACACGATTTGTTAATTTACATTTGAAAAAATTTGTGGTATTGCCCTCTGCATGGAGTGAGAGAGAGAATGTGAAAGGGTGTGGTGATGAAAGTGATTATGAGAGAGAAAGAGTCAGAGTGGTTCAAGCTAAATAGAGGTTATGGAGAGTTGATAGAGAAGATGAATATTAAGAGAATTATGATAAATAATGTAGACATACCTTGTGCAGTAGTAGACAATGATTATATTGATGATAAATGTGTACCTGTAGGAAGAATTAGTGTACAGTCGACTCCCTCTAATCCGAACACCTCGGGACCGGATCCCTGTCCGGATTAAAAAATTTCCGGACCATCCGGCGGTTTTTTACTTATGTAAATTACAACCTGTAATAGCGTATCTATATTTATAAATCACATTTTAAGACAATTTTCAAGTGTACGGAACACAATTTTAGGTTCATAAAATTGTCCCAAACGAATAAACTTAAACCTAAAACTAATGAAAAACTTGGCTTTGCAATACCTGTATTAAAAGAAATCTGTTATTTTCTTCTGCTTCTTTACTTCAACTGTTTTCTTGAAGGCATAATCATGCCACTTCCTTAGAAACATAACATCCACAGCTGATGCGCCAGGCTGTTGTTCGACGTAGGTAGTTGCCAGTTCCAGTGCTGCCCTACCCTCTGCATGAGTCAAAATTCCCACGCCATTTCCCGCTTCACTATCACCTTCGTCGTCGTCTTCTTCTTTTTCTTCCTCTTGACGAAGGACTACATCGACGATTTCGTCATCATTCAGGATTTCATTAGCCAGTTCATCATCAGCTCGCGAAATCCATTCCACAACGTCATTCTCATTAATACTAGCAGAATCAGGCAGCCGTTGTAAATCCTTTAAAATTGAGTGGTTGTCATCAGGTTCAGTTGCATGAATATTTAACCCTATTGTATTTGGGTTGTCTTCTTGTCTCTTCTCAACGAGAGTTTCAACATCTGGCCACAATTTTCTCCAGGATTTGGTAAACGTAGATGATGGGATTTCATCATACGATTTAGCAGCGATATAAATGACGTCCTTAATGTTAATTGTCTTGAGCGTCTGGATGAGACCTGCATTGTCATTACCATCCATCTTATCCAAAATTTCTGAAAGAAGCTTCCTCCGGTATTTTCTCTTAAAGCATTCGATTACACCCTGGTCCATGGGCTGTGCGATACTTGTTACATTTGGAGGCATATATAAAAGCTTGATGTCACTGTAACTATCACATTCGAGACCTTCCTCTGGATGCGTAGGGGCATTATCAAGCACAAGAACTGCTTTTACTGGCAATTTCAAGGATGTCAAATGTTCTTTTACAGACAGAACAAATTGAGCCACGAACCACTCCTTAAACAAATAAGAATCCATCCAGGCAGACTTTTGTGACCTGTAATACACTGGAAGGGAAGACATGTTTAAGTTTTTGAATACTCTGGGTTTGGCCGACTTTCCAATCACAAATAGCGGCATCTTGTGTGTCCCAGTTGCGTTTGAGCATAGTGCAACAGTGATCCTTTCTTTATTTACTTTAAAGCCCGAAGCAGACTTTTCTTGAGGAGTGGCAAAGGTTTTATTAGGCAAAAGTTTATAGTTAAGCCCGGTCTCATCGATATTGTACACTTGTTCTGGGGTTAGTTTTTCACGCTCAATGATACGCTTCAATTTTTCAGAAAAATCATTAGCTGCCGGTTGGTCTGCTGAAAGCTTCTCCCCGCAAACTCCAAGGAAATGCACTCCATGCCGTTTTTTCCATCTCGTTAGCCACCCATCGCTTGCCGAGAAGTTTCCTTTTTCCCCAAGTTTTGAATGAAGAATGACGGCTTTTTCTTTCAAAATCGGCCCATTTATAGGAGTCCCTCTTCTACGTTCCTGCATGAACCACAACCATAATGCGTCATCAACAAGTTCATGGTGTGGTTTTTTCAAGGTAGATCGAGTAGAAAGGACGGATTCGATTTCAATTTGCATACAAAAATCCTCGATCGATTTTCTGTTTTTCCGCCAATCATAAACTGTGCTTTTCCCTACATTAAACTCCGTACAGATACTTTGCACTGATTCACCCTTATCTAAACGTTGTAAAATATTAAGTCTGTATTGCATTTTAACCGTATTATGCTTCCGTTTTTCACTAATTTTTGAGAATTTTACTGTCAAATAATCAGAGTTACTGAAACTACAATTTCACCTAACAAATAAACTCACTTATAATAACATATGTAACTCACATTGAAAATTATTAAAACACACAACAATATCAGTAGTAATTAGTAAAAACAGCTACAGTACACTGTATGACGATCCGGAGCAAACGCAATCGTAAGCCGAATTGAGGATCTTTGTTTACATGTAGGCCGGAAATAAACAGACACGCTCAATCCTGTCGTTTTCGGCCGTGAGAAACCCGGCGCGCGCTGATGACTCATTTCCAAGAAGTAGTCCGGACCATCCAGCGTCCGAACCATCGGAGTCCGAACGAGAGGGAGTCGACTGTAATATCATTAAATTGACATTCCTTTAAACTAACTGTATCATCTGTTACATACAAAAAACACAACACAAATACTATGATATAACACTGTGCCTAAAACATAAAACATGCACATTTTACAAAACAAATTCTATACTAATTAGTTAGTCCTTTGTCAGCTAATTTACTCATTATTCTGACATTGTCTATGTCATATTTACTATTTATATGGGTTTCAACATCCATATACTTACTGATGTCTGACTTACAAAAATTACAATAAAATGAACACTGTTGCTCTACCTCACCACACAGTTCTAATAATCTTGTTACATTTACTGTTTATCTGGGTTTTACTCTATCTGGTTCATGTATCTATAATCAGGTGTATTTATATTTTCATTACATCAATTAACTTAATTATTTAATAATATTTATTTTACATGATTTTACATGTTTGGGCCTATTATCCCTCACTTTGTATTTTGATTATCTGGATATAATGATACATTAATTGAAACCATTTGTTTCTTTATAGTCCTGGTTCATAAACCGTTTGTCTTTATAATTCTTTGTTTGGTCATTACTGAAAGTTCATGTCATAGTTGGGGTTAAAGGTGTTTAGCATCACTTAGCCTAAATCATTAATTTGGGTACGGTCAGTTGTCTTACTAGTCAGTCTAAAATTATTAGTCGTTCCTCTTCACTATCATCTTGGAAGATATTGTTCTCCTTGTCAGCTTCTTAACCAAAGTCTTCATTAAATCAGGTACGATATTATGTTGTTCCAAATGTAATGTTACAGTATTTAGTAAGGTTAATTATCATAGTATTTTAAAAACAAAAGATAACAAAGATACTGTCATTTGTAGAAGTAGAAAAAGGGGGCGATTTTCGATGAATAAAATAAGTATGCATTTTAGACAGTAGAAAATGTGTTAGCGTCATTTTCACACATATCAAATCCAAATAATCCTTTTTGCAGCAGTTTCGTCTGAACGACCCTTGGAATAAAAACCCGAAGGTAAGAGATAATTATAATGTAATTAATTGAGAAGTTTCAAAATTATTAATTATTTTTAACCATACCTCAACAATTATAAATACAAATTTTTTAAATCAAAAACAAATACTATTCCTTATATCCATAATAACAAAAACCATTTTGGTTATATTAACATTACATTTAAAATTTATAGGGATATTTAAAATTTATGTGTGAAAATTACAGGTTTAAACAACACATTTTTAAAACATAGCAGAGGAGAATTCATCTACTTACAACATGGTATAGTATATTTTTATATATTTATTAATTTATTTAGTCTCTCTAATAAATATATCTTGTAAATCAGCCACCAACTGATAAACATAACTTTCAGTACATTTTATGTACTGAAGATAATTAATCTGTCAAACTGTTTAATATTCAGTATAAAAACATCATTGCTGAACTTCACTACTTTACTCTTATCTTCTTAACTTAGTATAATTCTTGGATTTCGTTGTCCATGACGTGTCCGTTACTTAACTAAATAACACTATTACATTAACGACTCGGAACACTAGGTTTTTTATAAGTAAAAGCATAAAGTTTTACCTTACAACCTGAACCGGTTGAACTGTGTTTTAGAATTTGGCTGATTTTAATTTCTAAATTCTTTTTTATATTATCTTTCCATAAACAATTGTCATAGTTTTCATAATTATGTGGTAAACATATCATATTAGTTTCTACAATTACATCCATTTTCTTGCTCAATTGTAGGAGCATTCCATTATCTTATCCATTCCTTATTGTGTAAGTTCTGCCATTTTGATTTATCGTTGTTGCCCTTCTTCCTGACTGGATAACCGCTGCCAAGCTTATCTTATCAAGCCCTCTAAGTTGGATGCCACTTTGTAAGCAGACCCTGTATGCCGGTCCTTACAAAAATAAAATAGTAGAGAAAAATTTTATAAAAAATAAAATTTTCAATAAAAAAAATTTTGTTTATGTTAATCAATGTTTGTAAATAAGAATTACATTAAAATAATAAAATACTGGAAATCTTCCATTTTATTATTTTATTATGCTGTTTATTATTGGATATTAAAGTTGTTATATTGCATACTGATAAGTCATAGTATCACTAACTTTAAGTTTATTGCATTTCTAAAAAACACTTACACAAATTCACTTTCACTGTTGGTTCTGATATTTTGAGTCTTATTATCTCAGACCAGACCTTTAGTAATCATGGACTGTTAAGACTTGTTTATTTTCTTATCACACAATAGCTTTAGTCGGTTCACTTCTTATAATACTATACAGCACTTTAGTTTTCTAAATAATTACATTTTTATAGGATTTTGGGTATGTTATACTTTCTTTTGAATCGTTTTTGTGGGTTTGGGGTTGATGGCAGTTAATTATAATAATAGGTTTTACAACGGTGTTTCTTTCATACTATTTCTTCCTCTCCTCCTGTCTTCTTTCTTCCTTCTTGTCCTTCTTCTAGTCTTCATTCTTCTGGTCTTCCTTCTTCATTCTTGGGTAAACCAAGGTACTTTGTGTTATCTCGACTGATGTTTAGTTTGGAGCATCTAATTTATTTACTGACACGGACCTTGTTCTTCTCTAAAGGTTTCAGGGTATTGTTTTCTTCCTGATCACAAACTTTATTCTTCCTTCTTCTTGTTTTTGGGGTATTTTGGTGTTCACCACTCTTAAACTGATTCTCTTTCTTCTTGATATGGTGTTATTTAATTTGTTTACTGCTCCTAACTTCCTGGGTAAATTACTGATCTTATAATATGAGTTGCTTTCAATACTTTCTTTGATATTTAAACAGTGGTTTTTATATAATGTAATGCGGATTTTTATTTTATCATGGTTCATTCCTTTGATTTCATTAAATCTCATTCAATATTATTTTAACATATGTGGTGTAATTAAATTTTATGATTTTATATGACTTAATAAGTAGTGGATTTTCTGTCACGCTACAATAGTTGCATCCATGGATTGGTATACATAAGCAATTCAGAAAGAAGCCAAAAAGAGCGGAGATTGCTGACTTTGCTTTAACGGTCCACAATTCCAGCTAGCAGTTTTTACTTCTGCAACAAAAAATATAATAAAAAGTTATGTTACAAAGTTAACTTGTTATTTCATTATAACAAAATTTTAAAAATATTTTTGAAACAAATGTAGATTTTTTTAATAAATTCAACTGTTCAGAACAGATTATTTCCATTCCTGTGTCTCACAGGGTCGACAGTGATAACCTTGTTTGATGTGCATTATGCAATGTTCAGAGAACAGTGCAGTGTGCTCTACATGACATAATTATACCATTAACATCATAAAGCCATGGTGTGCAGCACCTTCTGGCAGAAAAGGTCAAAAGTACAGCTGGGGACTAAGCTCCTCTCCATACTGAACAAAATAACTCTTCTTAACAAAATACATTTTATTTGTTATTTATAATTTTATTTAATAACATTTTTTTAATTTCTGTTTTCTTTTCTCACTCACACACACCCACACCACTGCCTTCTTAATACACATTTTCCATTGCCTTTTGGTGCGGGATTTTGAATTAGTAGTACACGGGTCACGTACTGTTATAATGCTGACTGAAAATCATAAACCTACTGGAGGGCTGTTGCATTAGAGGTAAATTAAATAATGTTATCTTTCATTTCAAATAACATCTAACTTAATGGCAATTATAATTTTACTCTAATTTCTAGATACCACCAATTATGAGGATTGCGGCTATACATAATTTGTGCATTAGACATGTACACAGAAGGAACCCGACGAAAGCTGTAGGCGAGAATAAATGTGCCGAAAAGTGTCGGACATACAACATACCAGAAATACCAACGCCTATAGAAAGAAGAAATGTTTGCAGCGATTGGAAACCGGAAATTAATGATACAAGCACATCAACCGCGATGGTTTGTGCACGAAGGCTTTGGGAGAAGAAAGCGATTCAACGCAAATTTGTCTTCATGACAAGTGAAGAGACCGAGACAGAAAAAAAAATAATAATAATGTCAAAATAACTTTTCTTAACAAAATAAATTTTATTTGTTATTTATAATTTTATTTAATAACATTTTTTTAATTTCTGTTTTCTTTTCTCACTCACACACACCCACACCACTGCCTTCTTAATACACATTTTCCATTGCCTTTTGGTGCGGGATTTTGAATTAGTAGTACACGGGTCACGTACTGTTATAATGCTGACTGAAAATCATAAACCTACTGGAGGGCTGTTGCATTAGAGGTAAATTAAATAATGTTATCTTTCATTTCAAATAACATCTAACTTAATGGCAATTATAATTTTACTATAATTTCTAGATACCACCAATTATGAGGATTGCGGCTATACATAATTTGTGCATTAGACATGTACACAGAAGGAACCCGACGAAAGCTGTAGGCGAG
The DNA here is from genome assembly GCA_034769895.1 of Magicicada septendecula. Classification (NCBI taxonomy): domain Eukaryota; kingdom Metazoa; phylum Arthropoda; class Insecta; order Hemiptera; family Cicadidae; genus Magicicada; species Magicicada septendecula. The sequence continues at coordinate 15,258,454 of CM068374.1, forward strand.
AATAAATGTGCCGAAAAGTGTCGGACATACAACATACCAGAAATACCAACGCCTATAGAAAGAAGAAATGTTTGCAGCGATTGGAAACCGGAAATTAATGATACAAGCACATCAACCGCGATGGTTTGTGCATGAAGGCTTTGGGAGAAGAAAGCGATTCAACGCAAATTTGTCTTCATGACAAGTGAAGAGACCGAGACAGGAAAAAAAAAAAAAATCAAAATAACTTTTCTTAACAAAATAAATTTTATTTGTTATTTATAATTTTATTTAATAACAATTTTTTAATTTCTGTTTTCTTTTCTCACTCACACACACCCACACCACTGCCTTCTTAATACACATTTTCCATTGCCTTTTGGTGCGGGATTTTGAATTAGTAGTACACGGGTCACGTACTGTTATAATGCTGACTGAAAATCATAAACCTACTGGAGGGCTGTTGCATTAGAGGTAAATTAAATAATGTTATCTTTCATTTCAAATAACATCTAACTTAATGGCAATTATAATTTTACTATAATTTCTAGATACCACCAATTATGAGGATTGCGGCTATACATAATTTGTGCATTAGACATGTACACAGAAGGAACCCGACGAAAGCTGTAGGCGAGAATAAATGTGCCGAAAAGTGTCGGACATACAACATACCAGAAATACCAACGCCTATAGAAAGAAGAAATGTTTGCAGCGATTGGAAACCGGAAATTAATGATACAAGCACATCAACCGTGATGGTTTGTGCATGAAGGCTTTGGGAGAAGAAAGCGATTCAACGCAAATTTGTCTTCATGACAAGTGAAGAGACCGAGACAGAAAAAAAAAAAAAAAATGTCAAAATAACTTTTCTTAACAAAATAAATTTTATTTGTTATTTATAATTTTATTTAATAACATTTTTTTAATTTCTGTTTTCTTTTCTCACTCACACACACCCACACCACTGCCTTCTTAATACACATTTTCCATTGCCTTTTGGTGCGGGATTTTGAATTAGTAGTACACGGGTCACGTACTGTTATAATGCTGACTGAAAATCATAAACCTACTGGAGGGCTGTTGCATTAGAGGTAAATTAAATAATGTTATCTTTCATTTCAAATAACATCTAACTTAATGGCAATTATAATTTTACTATAATTTCTAGATACCACCAATTATGAGGATTGCGGCTATACATAATTTGTGCATTAGACATGTACACAGAAGGAACCCGACGAAAGCTGTAGGCGAGAATAAATGTGCCGAAATGTGTCGGACATACAACATACCAGAAATACCAACGCCTATAGAAAGAAGAAATGTTTGCAGCGATTGGAAACCGGAAATTAATGATACAAGCACATCAACCGCGATGGTTTGTGCACGAAGGCTTTGGGAGAAGAAAGCGATTCAACGCAAATTTGTCTTCATGACAAGTGAAGAGACTGAGACAGAAAAAAAAAAAAAAATAATAATGTCAAAATAACTTTTCTTAACAAAATAAATTTTATTTGTTATTTATAATTTTATTTAATAACATTTTTTTAATTTCTGTTTTCTTTTCTCACTCACACACACCCACACCACTGCCTTCTTAATACACATTTTCCATTGCCTTTTGGTGCGGGATTTTGAATTAGTAGTACATGGGTCACGTACTGTTATAATGCTGACTGAAAATCATAAACCTACTGGAGGGCTGTTGCATTAGAGGTAAATTAAATAATGTTATCTTTCATTTCAAATAACATCTAACTTAATGGCAATTATAATTTTACTATAATTTCTAGATACCACCGGTTCTGAGACTTGCTGCTACACGTCAATGTGAAGCTATACATAGTTCGTGCATTAGACGTGTACACAGGCTGAACCCGAAGAAAGCTATAGTGTAACGTATCTCCGCGTTACAAATCCAGGGAACCCATCTTAACTGACCTCTTGTCAATTATATGGGCTGCCTACGTTGTAACGAAATGTATTCACACTTATTAATTGAACAAATTACTTACTAACTGTGTAAGGAAACAAGGGAGGGTATTTTATTGATTTACGCACTCATTATAGGTGTGTGACAAGAAGATTTCTCTTTATTTGACAACATGTACTGACAGATCCCATGACATCACTAATTAAATAATTAAAGTTATTTCAATGCTTTCATCAAAATTTGGAATCAAATTGATTCTATATAGCTATACCTCGGATCCGGGTTAACTTTCTGTACTTTGTAGTTAAGACTTTTTAATTATACTCAATTCATGATATTAGCTTGCAAGACTTCTTTAACCATTTGAAGAATGGTACTATTACTTGAAATGATACTACGATACATTAACATATAAACCGTTACAACGTATGATATTTGAGTAGTTACAATAAAACCTTTAGATTTACTCTTTTAATGTTTACATAAAATTAATAGTCTTTGAAAAGTCTCTTTTAAAGTTGTGTAGTGTAACAAATATTAGTAACCCTCGATAGACAGGCTATCGAGTCACCTTTAGAATGGAATGTAGAAACCTCGTCCTGGGGTGTCCGTCTTGGGAATCCTTGAATGCGGCGTCATCATCTCGGTTGGGTCTTCGTCGATAAGGTGTCGAGTGTTCACAGAGTATATTGAAGTTTCTACGGTGTAATTATATGTAGATTCTCGGCTGTCCTGATCTGCATCTTCTGTCGGTATATGAGTGTTTATAAAGTTCTGGTAGATCACATCTTCAGGAATGATGTTGAAAGTGTAGTTACTTCTTGAAGCGAGTAGTCCTCTTGTTTAACACCATTTTTGTGTATTGTGTTACATATTATGTCCTTTTGGTATCACACATTTATATTAATTGATACATAACACACGCTTTTAGTAGCAATATCTCATATACAATATTTAAGTTAAAACAAAAGAATTAGCGACATTGTGTCAGAGCGTTTGCTCGCACGTCTGCACTGCATGAAGTCAACATTGTGAGAGAGCGTCCTTTTGCTCGCTTCGACAGGTACCTAACAAAGGGAGAGGGGCAACTACTCCGCGAGAATATAGTTCCTAACTATATTTAAGTTAACTATTTTAATTACAAAAACTATACCTTAATAAACATACATAATTTAAGTAAGTTACTTTAGCGACTATCTGTGTCTTCAGATTTTTAATTATTAACATTAGGTTTTTTTTTATCTTATTCTAAATTACAGACGACTCGGAAGACATGTCGAGTCCGGAATCAACAGGTCACCGCCTGATAACAGCAAAGGGTTAAATACGACAATAATAACTTTTACAATTTGCCTTTTTATTAATGTTTCTTTGAACATATTAATTACTTCTTCCTCTCATACTGAGTACAAACAGGGGTTTTAGGTATTATAGTGAGATTTAAATGGCTTAATCGCTCGCGAACTTAATTTTTAAATTTTTTTTTAATTTTAAGATTCATGTTACAATTTAAATTGTATGATTGATGTCAGTGTGTGTAATTTCTTTCACATAGTTGGACACTTTACAAAGTTGTCCACATAGTTATTTCACATAGTTACAACACAATATACTTTATATATTCTCATTAACTACCTTTTTTTTTACATACTATTCACACTTAATATTTACATAATTAAAACACAAAACTATTTCTTATCTCTATCACTTAAATCTACTACCGGTTTTTTTGTTTGTCTTACTCTCTCTCTGTCGAGTAATTTTCTAAATCCTTGCTATTTAGAATTCTATCTTGTCTTCACTGAGTCCTAGATAACTCATCTAGTCAATGAGTATTAGTTCTCCTCTAGTTAACTAGTATTCATTAATGTATGCTTCGCAGGACTGGAATTTAGGTTGATCAGGCCTCATTTCCAAACTCTACGTTTTACATTTTCCACGGTTTCAGAAATATAATTTTCTTCACTGCCTAGTATTCCCTTTTCTATTTTGGGTTATACTATTCCGTCTCTTCTTCTTATATAACTTTAGCTGCGAAATATGCGTTCTCCGCACATATTTCTGAGTTACAGGTTCGCACAGGGCTACTGTAACGGGAGTTAGGTACTTCTGGATTTGGTAAGGGCCACACCATCTGAATGATAGTTTAGAGGTGGTCTTATCAATCGCACTACTAGTGGGGTGAGTCTTGTACATTACTAAGTCACCTAATTGGTACCTAATTGAATTGCTATGATTACCTTTCTCGTGGTATCTTCTGGATTTTTCTAAGTTTGCTCTTAAATTAGAGCGGGCTTTATTCCATATTCGCTTTATCTGCTTATCCGTTATTTGCGGAGGCAGCAGATCGTGTATATTCCACCTTGTGGACAAAGGGTGGTTTGGTCGGTACTTGTATAGTAACTCGAACGGGGTCGACTTGTGACCTTCGTGATTAGCTGAATTAAAAGCGTATTGAATCCAGGATAGGTTTTGGTCCCACGACGTGTGATCGTTTGCATGATAGGCGATTAGCGCAGATTTGAGGTTTTGTAGATACCTTTCAGCAATATTGCCTTGTGGTCGATACTCTGTAGTGGTTATATGGTCTATCCCTAACTTGAAACACATATTCTTAAATTCTTTCGCTTTAAACTGTGGACCGTTATCAGATACTATCCGTACTGGAGTACCGTAGTCTTTAAATAGTCTTTCCTGCAATATTTTAACAGTCGTCGATGCTAATGCTCGTCGCATGGGATACATCCAAACAAATTTGGTGAACGAATCTACACAGATCAGTAACATTGTATTACCTGATTTGGATCGGGGATATGGACCTGAGAAATCTAGATAAAGTTTAGAAAAAGGGGTCTTAGGGATTTCTGAAATCAGTTGGCTTACTTGTACTTGTAGTGGAGGAATATGATGAGAAAATAATTTACCTGGGTGTAACAACAAATACTGACGGAGACTGGACAAAATTAACCAATATTGACCAGGTTTATGAAATAATAAGATGGAAGATGAATGACATAGAGGTAATGGTTTATTATAATAATAATAATTATAATAAATTGAGTATAAGTAAGAAGGAGATATGTTATAAAAAAGTACGACTATTACACGATATTTAGAATTAATATTAGGCAATTACCTGTATTAACGTCCGTCTTGTGACTTATTTGGTTTTTCCCCTAAAACGACGCGTTTCGAGAATAAATTCTCATCATTAGGTTCAAATTCTATAAAAACATCAAATTCACCCAAAAGGGGTCGTCAACTAGTTAAAATACACAAACACAAAAAACACCACACATAATTCAACACTGACACAGTCACGGCACAGTCTGATGCGCATCGGACTGTAATGAAATTAATGAAAAAATGACATTAATGAAATTAAGAAACAAAATTGTAATATTGATAAAGATTAAATGAGATACATGCACGGTTAGACGAGATAGAATTAGAAAATAAGAGAGGAATAGACAAATTAGAATTGAACAAAGATGACAAGGTAAGTAGTAGTGAAAATTATGATAAAATAAATAAAAATATGATATTAGAAAATAATAGTGTGGATGTTGGTAGTGATAATGAGATTTTAATGAGAGTAGAGGTTAATGGTGAGGAGATAGTTGTAGATGAGAGTGAAAGTGGGGGTAAGGAGAGTTTAAGTGAATATGGTGAGCAGAGGGAAAATTTTCGCAGTGGTAGGAGTGGAGTAAAGACTCCAAAATTGTTGTTTGAGGATGAAGGTTCCTCTAGAATTTATGTGGGAGACATGTGGTCCCCAAATGATCCCTTAGTTGTACCTGGTGAGGCCAGGGGGTGTTTTTATGAAGTAGTAGTGCCCTATGCAAATACAGAGAGAGAGAATGTAGCTTGGTGTGGTAGAGAGAGACATATTAAAAGAGAGAGATGTTTTGAAAGTGAGAGGTATTGTGAGAGAAATAGAGATTTTTAAGATAAGTAGAGACTATGAAGAATTTATGGAAAGGTTAGGAGTAGAGATGATATATAATAGAAATAAGAACTTACCTTGTAATGAAACTGAAGTAGTAGGAGATAAGGGAAATAATGACTTTGCAAATTACCTAATTATGACTAATAATACAGAAGGTGACAGGACAATGACCAATCATGACAGATTATATGAGTTTGCGGAAAATGATGAAAATTTGAATGGTATATGCATTTATGATGTTAATATAAGAGATTCAATAATAAGCAATGTATATAGTTATAAGATAAGATTATTGTTTGACGATGGAGGGTAGATATTTTATTGTGTTTATGAACATTTAAATATGTGATAGTGTTTTTCAGGATGGACTGTTTTTATGAACTGATTTAATGGTAAATGATTAAATGATAATTTTGGATTGTATATTTTTTTTTGTGTATTAATGTCAGTATATTTGTGTATTCTTGCTGTTGTATATTTTATGTAAACCATGTACTGTAGAATTTTAAATAATTGAAGAAAAGTTTGATGATGAATTTAAATAATTATGGGATTTAGATTCTAATGAATAATAAATGATTAAACATGTAATATATATGGATATTGAGATTTGTTATTAGTAGGTGAGGGATGAATTTTCTAGTGTATATTAAGGTGAAATGTTGAAAAGAGGTTTGGGGATAGTGATAAATAAAGGCATTTGAGTTAGTTAAGTAGAGTTAATGGGAGTTAGTGAAAATAAGAATGTTGAGATACAGATAATACATAAAGAGGGTGTTAGATATTTTAGGGACACAGTAGTTAGTGATTATATGTAGAGAGGTGAGTAATGTGAATGGTATATATATATTTGTTGATAATGATATTTTGTAGTAAGGATCCGGTGTAAGGAGTGATCAGCGTGCGACGTAGCAAGAGACCAGCGTGCAGCGTTGTGGCAGGCGGAGCAATTTTGGGTTAGAGTGTTTGCCGATATTTGGTGGAGGGCAAATGGTTAGGTATGTGTATGGCCAGGTAGGGAACACACATCCTAGTACAAAGACGAGCGGTGCTAGAGGATTTAAATGGAAGGAATTAGTGAAGGGGGTTATTATTAAGAGATATTGGTGTCATAATATATTAATGGTTGTTAGTAAAAAAAAAAAAAAAAAAAAAAAAAAAAAAAAGGAGGAGTAACGTTAGATAGACGAATGCCAGAACAAGATATAGAGAATAGTGAATAATATAGAGTCACCCAAACTAATAAGGATTGATGAAAAGGATTAGAAAAAGAAAATTCATAGTAGAAAGGTGATGTAACAGAGAGGTAGATAATAAATTTGAAAATTTTTTATAGACTAATGATATAACAAATGTTAAATAATTAAAAGTTGAAAAGAGTTGATAGTAGTAATGTTATAAGGTTTTGAGACAAGTTAATTAAATGTAAATTGTGTAATGTAAATGTAACAATATTAATGGTTAGTGTTAATGTTTTATTATGTTGATGGTACAATAGTGTGTGGTCAGGAGGTTGCTACAGGGGTAGCAACGACAACAAATATGAAATGTTAAAGAAGTAATAGTGATATGGTGTTGGTTAGCAAGTATATAATTATGATTCTGTTGTAAAGAAATTATAAGAATAAAGAAAGCTGAGTACAGAAAATTTAAAGAGTTTTGAAGTTGTTTGCCATGATAGGTATATGTTTCAATTTTATATGAAGTAAAATAATAGAGATAGTGGTTGTTGCTTGGAAAATTAAAATTTGTTTTATGTTTAGTATAATAATGTTTTCTTATGGTAAGGAGAATAAATAATATTGACTGGAGTCAGGAAATCTTGATGGCTAGGGGAATGTTGAAAGGAGAAGGCCATTCTGTTTTAAATCTTGTTTGTTTTATTAGTGTAGAATTTTAAGTTAAGCAAGCCAACGCCTCAAAACACAAACCAATGCATCTAAGGGGAGACATATCAGTTGCGGATATGGGAATAGACAAGGCCACTATTTAAATCTTATATTGCATGTTTCAGAGTGTGGTGGTGTTGTGACGGCGGTCCTGACCTGGCCGGTGCGTCAGAGCAGGAGCGTTCGGTGCCTAATGGCCTTATGGTGTTGGGATCTCTCCTGAGAAGTCCAGTAAGGTCAGACAGGTACGATCAGCATCATTGGACCAAGGGTAAGTGATTAAAATTTCTTTTATATTAACACTACAGGGGGTTATGGCAACATATCTGAGCTGATCCTTTTAGAATGTGTGAATGAGGCAATGAAAGTTTTTATGTTTCGACATAAAACCTTTCATTGAGGGGGTTTTGTAACAGGACAAAAAGGGCCTGTTGTCATAATTATGGTGTTTCAGGATTTTACATAATATTTTTATTGTATTCATACCCATAAAGAATGGTTAGGTCATTTTCCCTATGTCTGCACAAACAACGCAGTTTCATCGATATGATTTATTTCAAGGCCGAGGGCGTACGTGTGAAGGAGAACGTATACAATGGCGATTCTGATCGACACCAACAAAATGGTATTACAAATATTGACACACGTCACAGCGATGACGAGGAACAATGCCGTCAGCTGATGCGGACGAATGATTGATCACAATTGATACCCTCCACCTAACACTAACACTAATATTGTTTCATGGAAATGCTTCACTTGAACGTGGTTTTTCTGTAAATAAAGAAATTGTAGAGAACATGCTACAAGAATCCCTTGTAGCACAAAGAAGAATATATGATGCTATTTCAAACCTTGATGGAGTTGAAAAGGTCTTCATTAATAAGAACATGCTCCATGCTGCAAGGAATGCTCATGCTTTGTATGTTCAAAATCTAAAGGAGAAACGTGAAGCATCGGAAGTTGAAGATTCTTTGCAAAAAAAGATGAGAAAGGCCGCTTTGTTGCTGAAAGAATTAGAAGAAAAGAAGAGGAGGGTGATGGTAGAAGCTCGACAGTCTTTGGTGGCTACGGATGAAGAAATTTCTTCACTGAAGCAGTAATGGTAATCAATTTTTTTATCTTGAAGTGAATTTAATTAGACTAAATTCAACTTCATGTTTTGAAATTTAATATGCACATTAATTGCTCATTTATTTTTTGGATGTCAAGTTTTCAAAGTGTATTTCAATATTACTGTCATAGCTGGAAACTTCATTTCTAATTTTATTTTTAGTCATTGTGTGTCAGGGAAAAAAATGAATTTTGTGTCTGGAAAACAGGGAAATGTCAGGGAATTTTAAAATCTGAATTGGGTGGACACCCTGACATTGTTTTTTATGTGTGCTGAGGGCAATTTTCAATATACATTTCTTTAAATTTCAATACCGTATGCAGAAACTTGCATGTAGAAATTTGTCAAATACTCTTAGTTTTCTTTAAAAAAATTATATTTTACTAATTTGCACGGGAAGTCATTTAAAAATTAAACAAGAGCAATTTTTAGTTGTGGATGTAATGTGTAGCATATAACAAATAAAAAGTCTTCCATTCTTTCACTCCTTTTCCTCTTTTATTTTACTGTAAGTTTACTGTGATGTTTGGGATACAATGAAACAAATTTGATTAAAAAAAAACAGTTGTTTTTATTATGTCAGTCTTTCATATTGACAGTCTTTTCTACAAAGCAATATTAAGGTTAGAAAACGAACATTTTAACCCTAACACAGTATATATTAAACCAAAACACAGTTTATTAATGATGAGTGTCCTATCAAACATATACCGGTAGATAAACAATGAGAGTAGTAACTGAGTAAAGTACTTTTAGAGGTTTTAAAGTAAATGTAAATACAAAATGAAACACAAAATAACCTTAAATACATGGTATGTCATTTTTTAATTATCAGAAAGGCAACTTATAAAATTAAGCAGTAATACATTTTAAGAATACCTTTATAAAAAAAAAAGATAAGAGTTTCTAGTGAATATTTTACCCTGATAAGAAACAAGAACTACACACATCAAATAACAAAATAATCAGGAAAAACATTAATCTCAGTAACAACACTTATGTCAAAAACAACATAGAACTGGTCAAGAAAACCGAACACATCCACATCCCACACAATTAAACATTAACATCTTTTGACATAACCAATTTATACACCAATGTACCCATTAAAGACACCATACAAACACTTGAACATTTACTTAGACAAAACAACATGCCCGAAACACACATACATGAGATCATCACACTCACCAAAATAATTACAGAACAAAATTACTTCACATACAACAAGATATACACACAAACAGACGGCCTCCCTATGGGATCCCCCATATCAGGAATACTGGCTGAAATATTCATACACAACATGGAACAAAAACATATAATAAACAACAACAAATACACCAACAAAATCATTTATTGGCACAGGTACATGGATGATATATTACTTTTATTTAATGGCAATACAAGACAGGTCGAAAACTTCCACAAATACATAAACACAATACACCACAAACTAAAATTTGCACTTGAAATAGAACAAAACAATAGTATAAATTTTCTGGACATAACAATTAACAAAACAAACAATACACACACGTATAAAATATACAGAAAACCAACCACAACTGACATGGTTATACACAACACATTAAACCATCCAACGCAACACAAACACGCGGCATTCAACCGTATGCCCCATAGACTAACAAAAATACCATTAAGTAAACAGGATTATAACGATGAACTCAACACAATCAAATATATAGCAATAAAAAACGGCTACAACCCTAATTTAATAAACAAACACATCATAAACAAAAACAATAAATACCAACAACACACAACAAAATAAATACATCACACTCACATACCATAACTCCAACACACACAAAACAACACATTCAGGAAACACAAGTACAAAATAGCATACAGAACAAACAATACCATAAAAAAACACAGCAATGATACAAACACGGACATAGACAAATACAACAAAACAGGTGTTTACAAATTAAATTGTAATAACTGTAATAGTTTCTATATAGGCCAGACGGGAAGATCCTTTTTCTTCACGTTACTCTGAACACCTAAAAGCTCTATCCAGCAATAACATACATTCCGCGTTTGCCACACATATACACACAAAAAACCACAGCTACACCAACATAGATACTAATCTTGAGATATTACCCTGCAATCAAGGCAAAGCTAAACACAAACCTTTCTGTGACGTCGAATTGCCAAGATCGAGCCGAAAGGTAGAATTATTGCACAGTGATTTGGCTGGACCAGTAAAGTTCAAACAATGGATTGTGAAAGATACTACCAAACTATCATCGATGACTACACACATTTTGTCCGAGTGTATCTTCTCAAATCAAAAAGTGAAGCTGAAAGAAATTTAATGGACTATATCCGCGAGTTAAAAGCAAATGGATATTCTTGTTCGAGGATCAGGACAGATTGTGGAGGGAGTTCTCGTCAAAAGTTTTTCAAAACTTCTGCAGGCAAAAAGAAATCAGCCTTGAGAGTAGCCTACCTCATACTCCACAATAAAATGGGGTAAGTGAGAGAATAAATTTTACGCTGATGAGCAAGACTAGGACTCTACTCACTGAAACTAATGTACCCAAGTACTTATGGGGAGAAGCCATAAGGTGTGCTGCCTACCAACTTAATCGTTCACCAACAATTTGCTCTTGAAGGAAAAACTCCAGCAGATGAATACTTAGGTAAAATGAACATAAATCGATTAAAAGTTTTTGGCTGCAAAGCTTGGGCATATAAGCTGCCAGTACCAAGAAGAACTGCTAGATACTACAAAAGTACCAAAGTATCTGCTAGATACTACAGAGCCTACGAGTGCATCATGGTTGGCTATGCGAAAATGGCTACAGATTATGGATTCCAAATGAAGATAGAATAATAATCTCAAGAGATGTGACATTTGATGAAACACAATATAAGCATAAGCCAGAAGCAAGTGAAAACAATGAATTATATTGACACATTCTGTATGATGACCATCGAGACCAAGATTACAATGACATCTATAAAAATCAAGCAATCGAAAATGAAGACAACGACGATCAAACTAACCCAGCTGAAGAATCTGCTAAGATAGATGAAAATTGTAAAGAGTCTATTGAAATACATAAAGAAAAAGGAAATGAGAGACCAAACAAAATAGACAACCACCCAAGAAACTTCAAGACTGTATGTAAAGAAATAAACTTTTACTAAATTTTTACATGCCAGAATCTTACCTGTCTATCTTGCGATCTTTTTACACACTTCTCAACTTACCTTACCAACACCAGAAAACTTCTTGGGCCGCCAATATATTAATTTAGGAAAATATATAAAACCTCGTAAACATTCTTTCCCTGAAAAACACTTGGATAATTTTGCTATCTGACCCCCCTTTTTATTCAGAAAATCCCAAAATTCGTTAGACGAGTTTTTTCAGCACAGATTATAGGAAATGGTTAATGGTGAAATAATTACGCTTAACACATGTTATGCTAAACAAACTTCATTTTTGTGTTTATTATCAATCAAAACTTCAAACCCTCTTTTTACTTTCTATAAAATGTTTCTCAAACTATTTTATATTAAATCATTACATCATTTTTTATTTCTATTAAGATGTTTTTGAAAACTATTATAAGTGATATCACTAGTTATAAGTGTATATTAAGACGAACCAGTACGTAACCTTTACATTTTCCCCACACACAAGCTCTCATTCTTTTACATTCATATTCTAATAACCCCAATTTATGGAGGTCTTTGATTATTTGATTTATGGTTTTAAAAATTGTAGCTGTTTCAAAATTGTAGTCAGTTGTTTATATTAGGTACTCATCCTTTTGCTGTCATTGTTTATATTAGGTACTCATCCTTTTGCTGTCATTGTTTATATTAGGTACTCATCCTTTTGCTGTCATTGTTTATATTAGGTACTCATCCTTTTGCTGTCATTGTTTATATTAGGTACTCATCCTTTTGCTGTCATTGTTTATATTAGGTACTCATCCTTTTGCTGTCATTTCCAAGTTGTTACGCCACTACTGTCGACTCACTGTTTTTCACTTAATGTTCCGAAAATCGTTTTTAAAACTGTTTCAAAATTTACCACTGTTGTAGGTTGTTACAATTACATATTTTACTATTGTTTTGTATTAATTAAAAGAACATTTCTTCGGCCGAATTTACATTTGCTCACAAGCACTAGCTTAATGAACCGTGCGGTTCTGGAGTAGAAAATCCACTGGGGTGCCAAGAAAGGCTGGGGTACGCACTCCCTTGCATATGGCCGGTCACGTGGCCACAAATTCGAGCTCTGATTGGCTGTTTCTATCGAACGTTCTTGAAGCTCAGCCAGGAAATTCTTGTAATTTCCCAAATGGTTGATTGTTGGTATTGTGCAACAACAAGAACGTTGTCGCACTAATTACTCTGCGCAATTAGAAACGCGCCTCTACTCATGATTCATTCGTGATGTTGAACTAATTTCGCTCACATCTTACCTTATAAGGCTTGGTTTATCCATCTTGATACAGCAGCATACGTCATATCACATACTTTCCCTGTGACTCAACCCCGCTACCAAGGCGCGCTGGACAACGCATGGTTCTGACTAAGCCACAGATCATTTCATAATAAATTTGTGCAATTACTAATGCGTACCTTGTACTGCCAGACACGGCTACAGATTGTCATTAAATGTTTTACCCAAAATGGTGTACTATACATTATTAAATCTTTGTTTTCCCCAGATTTGTCCCGTCGCATGTATCTATTATCCAGATAATATTCCAGAGGATGCATTTCTTCCTTGCTGTTTAATAAGTGATGGAGCCCCAGAAACCTATGAAGAAGCTATGAAAATTGATGATGAATGGAAAGAGCCAGTAAAATCAGAAATTAATGCATTGGAAAAACACAATACCTGGGAACCCGCATCACTACCTTGCAATGCCACACCTATAGATACACGTTGGTTATTCAAGGTTAAGTCAGATGGCACAAAAAGAGCAAGATTAGTTGGAAGAGGATTTCAAGAACAGGTATCTGTTGCTCGAATATCCACTATACGTCTACTTTTGTCAGTTGCTCTACAAAAACAGTGGGATATAAGACAGTTGGATATCCCAAGTGCATTTCTAAATGGAATACTAGACACTGATGTCTTCATCAAAACACCATAGGGAGTTGATTGTAATTGCAAAATTCTGAAGCTGAAAAAGAGTCTTTATGGATTGCGTTCAGCTCCAAGAAAGTGGAATGAAAGATTCACCGATGCAGTCGAGCAATATGGATTAATTAGGTCAAAAAGTGACTCTTGTCTCTACACTGGTAACAACGTCTGGTTATTGATATGGGTACATGACATCATAGTCACAGGAAAATCCAAAACGTGTAACAAGCTGATAGATTTTCTCAAAACAGAATTCTGCGCTCAAGACTTTGGAACAGTTAAAGATTTTCTAGGAACAGAAATACATATAGAAAAGGACTCCATAGAAATCTCAACATAAATTTATAGACAAAGTCTTAAACAAGTTTGCAATGCAGAACTGTAAAACTGCAAGTACACCGCTGGAAAACAACTTTCAAGTTGATCTGAACCTGCAAATAAACAAGGATTTACCATTTAGGGAAATCGTGGGATCACTGATCTACATTTCAGTTATCTCTAGGCCAGATATAGCCTATGGAACTTCAGTGGTGAGTAGGTATTTAGATAGACCAACAAACCAACTGTGGACCGCAGCAAAGAGAGTACTGCGATACATCAAGAAAACGAGATATAAAAAGCTGACATATCATTGCTCAACTGAAGATGCACTGTATGCATACTCCGATGCAGACTGGGCAGGAGACACTACAGATCGTAAGAGCACAACTGGATCTGTAATCTATCACTGTGGTAATCCAATTTTATGGACTTCTCATAAGCAAAGTTGTGTATCCTTGTCCTCAGCACAAGCAGAATATATAGCCTGTGCATCCCCAGCAATAGATTTGATTTACCTACAAAGAATCTTGGAGGACATGCAGTACGATACTTCTACACCAGTAATGCTCGTCGACAATCAAAGTGCAATTAATATGGGAGAGAGCTATGAAAACAGCAAGTGCACTAAACACACTGACATTAAGTTCCACTATATTAAAGACATTATGGCAAAAGGACTAATCAAGCTCAAATATATAAGCACAAGTGAAAATATTGCAGATATCCTGACCAAATCTTTATGTAATGTAAAATTTCAATATTTTTGTGAAAATCTAAAGATTATGTAACCAAATGTCATGTAAACTATTTCTGTTTAAGTGTTTATTAATGCCTTATTTACATGCTATTTTGCAATTTAAATTATTAGATAATTCAACTTGAGAAGGGGTGTCAAGATATGAATATGTGTATGTAAAACTACATAGATACTAGTAAACAAGTGTCTGCGCCCACACACACATTGTTGTTGTAACGTAATAAAAATATATCTTGTACATTCGAAAGTTGGCTCGCTTATTTCCCTCGTCTTATTCCAGATTTATGCCAATAACCTTGATAATAGCACATCATCCTACACAAAATCTTATCACAAACATTCCAATGTCACTGTTTATTTATTTATTTTTTTTATTCAAACTAGATTGAGTTTAAAGTTGTTTGCTGAGGTCTTCAATTTGTTATCTAGCTTTTGACGCTCTTTATTTGTATCCTCAACCAATTTTGCTTTCTTAATTTTCACTTCAGCTAACATCTTCTTCTTTCTCTTTCTTTCAACTTCTTGTTTGAGTCTAAAGTCTTCTCTTTCTTTGACTTTTGCAAGAGCTTCTTTATACTGTGAACTTGCATTTCGTGCAGAATTAATCCTTGACTTTATAACAGTTAAGCCTTGCAATCCTCCTTCGGCTGTTACAGCATCATGAACTGTTCTTAACCCTATTTTTAAACACTCCTCGTTGATAGAAATCCCCTTTCCACCTGAGTGTTTCCATGCGAGAGGATCAGAACCATTTCTAAAAATTATTTTAACTCTCTGTACTCACTAATCTCTTCATTCTGAATCCTTTCCACCCAAAAGATGTCTAGTCTGGTTTTGGTTCTGTTGAATTCAGCTGTGACTTCATCGTTATTTTTCATCTCATTATTTCCGAGTACAGTATATTTTTGAACTACCAAGACACGAGATCACCTCTTGTTCCACTGATCCACCCGTTGTTGACAAAATCTTCTACCATATTGTCAAATAATGTCTGACCCTCCTGTTTAAAAGGAATAATTGATTGACTGACCCTCCTGACTTATAGCAACTTTTGGATCCAAGCTGGTAAGATGTTCTGTTAACAAATATTTCAAAACGTTCTACCAACTTCTTGACAAACGTTTTCAAAGCTATCTTACCATATTTCCTCAGCATCCATATGTCTACATCTTTGCAGCTTTTCACTTTCTTTATTTCACTCTTAGTCAAAAATCCCAGATCAACCATTTTGAAGGACAATAAATTTTCCGCATTATCCAGATCTACACCAAGTTTGACTTCATCTGCTTTAATGAAACGTTTCATCATATTTCTAAGCAGGTTATTCAACACTGTGTACAGGTAAGGAGCATAGGGACAATTTGACTGAAATTCCCTCAAAAATGGCTCTGCGTCAGCAGCAAGGGTTTAAAAAAAAAACCAATTTGGGTCCAATCATGGGATCTTTTAAGGGTTCTTTAATGGTTTCTAAACTAGGTGGAGAAGTAGCCTTCACTTTATCAATGGTGCTGACATACTTCTTGATGTCTGGAAATATGTCAATGGCTCTTACAGCCACATTTGCATTTTCAACCCATCTCACAGCACAAAACGTTTTAGGGAATACTGCTGAATCAGTGGTTTGGGTGAACTCTCCTCGACGGGTAGGTGAATCTTTAAAGTAGTTGTACAGAGCCCTAAGAAACTTTATGAAATTCCAACCAGTGGAGATGATAGCAGTTTTAAAGGCATTATGCACAGTATATAAGCTGCAACTTCCAAAGTCAATTACTGTCTTCTCTTTCTTTACTTCAAACAGATAAACCTTTAAATCTTTCCAAAGCTTAAAATTGACATTTGGGCCATCCATAGACACCTGCAATATTTTCTTAAGATCTAAAGGTGAAAGTGACTCAATCAAGGCTGCCTGAAGGTTGGCAGCAGTAGAGAACTGTAAAATGCCAAAGTAAGGTATCTGGTACTTACTTCTTCTTTCGCATGATCCCAGAACTTCAGAAAAGTGTCCATTTGTTTGGGACAGTGACACTTTATTAAGAGATTCATCGAAACAAATGACAAAACAATTGGTCTGTGAAATTGTACTTGCTAATTCATTTTTGAAGTAGGATGCTAGGCCAAATCCAATTAAATAGCCGACTTTCGTTCTTTGTAACTCCATTTTTTGTACAATGTCACTGTCTGTGAACATTGCCTTAATTTCTTTTACTCCTGAAGATGCACTTATAAAAGACAGATGTGTCATAACAGACTGGATACACCAAATTATTTCTGATTTTGTTAATTGTTCATTAAGTAGAAATGTTTTTATTCCGTGTTTGCCCAAGGGTAGCTGAGGAGACTCCACAGGGTCATGGAAAATATTTCACTTGTCACTTCTGGAGATACCAGCATTTTTTTTGTAGACATGCCTGGAATACTGGGTGTGGTTCCATTCTGAAAAAAACTCCAATATAGGGAGATTTTGCCATGGCTGCAGCCATCCTTAAAAATCCTTAAGGATTTTAAGAAACACTTAAAAATGGGTGCAGGATGTCAATGCTGATGGGCAAAATCGGCATCTTGCAGAGTAGGGGTCATCAGAAACTTTTTCTACCCGGATGTTTAATTCAGGATCTTGGAACCACAATGCTGGGAATTTAGGATCAGGAAAGTATTTAAAAAATTTTTTATTTTTCACTACACCTACATCTAACCCACATTTCATCTCAGTTCAGATACACCTATTAGAACATGTTTCTATTGACAATATCAATACCATGAATTTGTTTCTATGTGGTAACCCTACAGCAACTATTTTTGAAAATTAAAAGAAGCAGTTTGCAAATACCTAATAACAAACTACTTTCTTCCGACCATCTAACCATTTATTTTTATTAATTTTAGTACCTGATTTTTAATAATGACCAATTTTCAATAAAACAGCTTAATGTTACACATCAATTTAGGCAAAAATAAACAGGTTGTGAAGACATTTATAAATACATTAGTGATAGTTAGGGCTACATTCATGTTTCGTAATGGTATCAAAGTCACTTTTATATAATAGTAAGTGATTACCTGTATGCGGTCCGCCGTGTGACTTCTCAAACTTGGTTAACGTTATGCGTTTCAAGGCATATGCCTCATCATCAGACGTTTAAAAAAAATCTCCTACCAACCGGAAATAACAAACATATTTATGAGCTCGTTGAGGCGGAGGCGGCTATTAAGACTATTCCGAATCCTATTGTACAGAACGAAGCACGCATATTAATAAACAATAAATTCACTAAAACTATCAGATCTAACGATAACCTACCACATAATCTATTTATGCATCCACAATTCTCCCCGTGAATACAAAACTTCGAGGCACATCAAAACAAAAATAACTATTAATAATGCTAGTATTATTAAAGCAGATAAAGGGAATACATTAGTAATCATGGATACTGATTCTTATAATGCCAAAGTTCACGAATTTATCTCTAACCATAATATTAGACAATTAAAATCTGATCCTACTGATAAATACACCAAAAACCTCAACCAATGTATTAACAAATGTATGAGTTTGCTCAGTGATAATACACGTCGTTATTTGAAGCCAATTAATGCGAAGGCTCCGATATTTACGGGACTCCCCAACATCCATAAACCACACATACCCATAAGACCGACCGCTGGTTAACTTTACTACAGCCCCCGGTTTCAAAACATCAAAAATTCTTGCAAAATTAATTAAAGACAATTTACAGTTAAAGAATAATCACAGCTTAACAAATAATACTGATTTCATTAATAAGATAAATACCGTTAAATTAAAACCTAATTATAAATTGGTTTTAACTTTTAATTTGCCACCAATTAACTTTTAATTTTAATTTTTCGCATAAAAAAGGGAAAAATAGTATACTCAAGGATAGAATACGGTAAATAAACCCCAAATAAATATTTATTGATGAAACAAATATTACTGTTATAATTGAATTAACTTATATACCCATTTTAAAGACAATACGATTGTAAAGTAATGTAGTGTAGAAAAAGTACACTAACACAGTTAGAAAGGTTAGATTTAACAAAAAATAACTAACCTAATATTATTAATAATAAATATTATGCTAGAAAGAAATAGTGAGAAATAATAGGAGAAAGTATAGGGATTACCCATTAAATAACACTCAATACAAACAGTGAACCAAAGTGAAGTGCCATAGTGAAGTGTAAGTACCCTAAAAAAAAGTGAAAGTGTATGTTAAGCATTAAAAATGTAATGATAAGTAAGAAAACGCTTTGTAAAACATTGATAAACAATCAATGATTGGAGCGACCTTGTATACATTTATATAACTAAAAATAATATTCCAAATAAATATAAAAGAAGCATGTGATGTTATTCAGGGAGAAAGCCCAGACAAAAACAATTTGTGTTAACATGGTATGGAGGAGATAGTAGAATAGAAATAAAGTTTTGTTGTTAAAATGAAGACTACAATGAATAAAACACCCCATGTTGAAAGGGGAATTAACTTTCATAATTTTGCAAGAAGTGATGATGTTTATCACTCTAGGTAGTAACAAAAGAAAGGAAACAATATTAGAACTAACAATAACTAGTAACTTATAAAGAATAGTTTGGTTCAATGTTATAAAGGGGATATGGCTGAAGGGAACCTACAGTCCATAAGCCTAATTATTATATTTTAAAATATATGTAATGAAAATGTATGTTGAATAGTAGTTAAAACACAAACAAATATGATAACTAAGTGAAGCCCATCAGGCTGAATTCAAAATGTAATTTAAAAAGAGATACACTTATGCTAATCATGGCTAATCTTGGCTATGAAAACATCTAACTGTCAGAGACACTCAAATGTAAATTGTAGCAATTTCGCAAGAAACCTTACTAATCTAAGACCAGTAATTATATGTCAATCATTTTAAAAGAGAAATGTTATTATAAAAGTTTAATTTAAGAAAGATATGTAATTTATCAAATGTCAAACATTTAGACTAAAGTTGATGTATAACAGAATATGACCTTATGAGGTATCATTGTAAACTTTGAAAGGGAAGAAAGATAATAGTGATATCATTTATTACCCCAAAGGAACTGTAAAGGAATAAAACCATTAGGAAAATACTTAATAAATTTGAATAAAAATTCAAATCTCTTAACAATGTCTTTGAAACAGTAATTAACCAATCCCAGGATTGCTGTTACCATAGTAACGAGCCGTTGAAGGCTTATTTTCCGTTAAATATATGAAACTCGAAAAAACGACACGTGGGTAAGCGGCACGCAAAATTGGAATGATTGAAATTTTAATTTAAATAGTTACGAAAAGTTTCGAAAGTGAACCAAGATGACCAAAGACGAATAGATGTCGACCTACCAAGAATTAACGATGTCCGGGAACCAAATTAAATAAATTAATTATCAAAAAACCCAAGACGAGATTGAAAAAGATGTTCGAAGCTTAAAACCAGCCCAAATTTGAAGAATATCCACTACCCCGATGACTACACATCAACGCTATCTGAACTGATAAGTATCGAATAAATTCCTTAATCCCAAAAAACCAAATTACCTTAAATATTTTCCAAATGATAAAAATTTCTCACTATTGAACAAATATTATTTTCTTTCAAAGGTGTTAATGCATAATTTACTTACATAAAAACATTTTGTTAATCAAAATATAACCTCGCTTAAGAGTACCATTTTGTAACAAAAATACAACACTACCGAACAATTTGTAAAAACACATTATACTTTCTAAGTACGTATAAGGTATGGTAGTGTACTTTTTTAATGTAACCAAAGTTTATGTCTTATTTCATAATCCAAAGAACCCCAGATTTTAAACATAGTAGTATATTGTATGTAACTGACGCCATCTCGGCAACGAATAGTGTTTTAAAATCAATTTTGCCAACTCTGAGATATTTGTGTTTCATGCTGTAAGCCGGAGTAATCTGTTATCAAATTATTTATAATTCATTTGTCATATTAATTAATGACCAAATTTGTATTAAAATCACAGTACCGAGTATTACTATCTTTTTATTTCATAGGACGTTGCAGAGTATATGTGTGTTAGCAAGTTTTATTCAATAACCAACTAGCGCTCATCACGAGTGGTCGAGACGGCAACCTGTATAGCGGCGGGAACCATTCGAACGCTCCAGCTGTCCATGCTAATAACACGTAGCATCTTAGAATTTAACTATTTTAATTGTTTTAATAGAAACAATTTGGCGCCACCCGGGATTCGGAACCCCTATGAATTAACAGGTAGGTTGTACTGGTAATATTGACAACGCTACGGACTCCAGTAGTGACGTCGATTTATGTAACGACCGGTGTGAGGCAAACACACTACATTCACACTAATACACAAAATAAACAGGTGTGACACATTTTAACAGGTACGACCTCACTAAATAGTTACATATTGACGAACCCAACGCGGGGCTGTAAAGGAGGACGGCACCACTCAATAATTGTTACAATATGAATTCATTACGTCGTTCGCTGCAAACATACACATGCATATATATAACACAATGAACATACATAAACATAGATAATCAACATATAAATCTTACACTAATGCGTTCATTTCTTGCCTCAGATGAATAGCTTTATTTAAAAATTACCATGATAATCAATCTAAATTCTCAAAGGGTGATTTCTTTGAAAAGAGTCAGGACAGTAGAGTTACTATAACAGTAATAACATAAAGATTTACTTGTGAAATGGATTATCCACAATTTCCATCGGCGAAACTCCTTCCCACTGATGATCCAAATGCGTAAGATTGCGTAGCTTCGATGTTATCATCACTTAACACTCGCGGTGTGTGTGTGTGTTCCGTTGATGTCGGCCGTTACTATGAGAGTCTATGACATTATGTGTTGCGTGAGTACGTTCATTGTTAATAATCGTATATATATATATATATATATATATATATATATATATGACTGTCTATCGTCAAACGTCTTCTTGTATCTATATACGTTACTGTGTTGTGTTTTAGATTATGTGATGTATTGTTCCATTCGGTATTGTAACACTTCGCAATGTGCAACGATACGTTTTCGTAACTCGGTAAAGCATTAACGAAAGTTCTGCGAGTCTGTTATTAAATGAAAACTGCGAATAATTAACTTAGTTCTTAATAAGCGGTAGCTGAGTAAGATAGAGTAACTGAAAGTTTTTAATCACTGACGTATACTGCATGATTGAGTCACTGCCACTGCGGATACACTATGACGGAATAACTTGTCAATATTGAAATGCTGTGTTAACTGATTAAAGCACTGCGTAACTGAGTTTCAGAGTCAAACTGATATACGTATATTAACTGAGATGTATTAAGACTGAGAATTTATACTGAGACTGAGAAATAGAATAAGATTGAAAATTTTATGAAGACTGCTCTCTCCGCGTGCCCTGTAAACAGTTTTTATTAAGCTTCATTTACCACAATGCAATGTTCTGGCAAACACGCCTTTGGTCAACCATGATAAGTCACATGAACTCCTACCCTTATGTAGAACTATGGTTCTCTACTTCTGATTTGTTGTTCGCGTTGCTATCATGACGACGGTCCTCTCCACCTGCGCCCTGGGAAGATGCTGGATTCTGGTTGTTTACCGGGTATCCCCTCAAGTACACGACGAAAGGGCTCCGTACCTTTTCCTAGAATGTAGAGCAATTCCGCGCCTGTCGATCAAGCTTTTGTCTTAGTATACTCTGGAGGTCTGCTGCTGTTCTCACGCGAACAATACGTCGCATTTTGTTATTGTCTGACTTTCCATGACCCTTTTCCGTCAATTAGCAGCACACTGCGTGTCGTCGTTTCCAAGACGCCACTCCTGTTCCTCGTCATAAATATTAGTTGTCACCAGTAAGATGTCTTCCCGCTGTGCGAACATTAGGTCCTATTCACTAGATATATGCTGTTTGTTCTCATACGGGGTGAGTCCCATTGTGTGAGTACTCCTTTTTTTATTGCTGGCGCGCTTCAAATTAACCTTACAGCGTGTGCTCGCTACAATTTCTCCGTATCTGGGCCACCGTACTGCATTTCTTTGTCCAGTTTGTTGTGGGCTGTAAATCTCGGTTGAGTCGAGTCTGTCACAGGCGAACCTTACTTCCTATTGTAGTGTTGTGTCAGGCATAGTCTCATTGTTCCTGGCAGGCGTCCAGTTGACACTTCGTTAAGTTGCTTCTTTATGTATTGCGTCTGGCCCGGGTTGGGGTGACTTGGCTGGTGTAACGTACTTCTTGATCAAAATTTAAAAAAAATTAAAATTTTTGGTCATTACAAAGAAATGCCCCTAGAAATATTGTAAATATCCGACAACGGCCTAAAGGTAGAGGTAAAGATGTTCTAACCCCTTTGGATGCGTTTCAGTTGTTCTTTACTGACACTATGGTAAACTTAATCGTTCCTCATACAAATGAAGAAATAGTGAGAAAACAAGCCAATTACAAAACAATTCAGTTTTCAAACAGTCAAACCTCTCCCACAGAGATAAAGGCACTCTTGGGCATTATGATATTCTCTGCTCTCCACAAGGACAATAGCCTAAATACAGCAATAATGTTTGATCCTTCTGTAAGTGGTAATGTTTACAGAGCTTGCTTTAGTGAAAAGCGATTCCAATTTTTATTAGATTGTCTTAGATTCGATGACAAAACTACACGAGTTGAGAGAGTAGAGACGGATCGCTTCGCACCTATAAGGGACCTTTGGGAAGCTTTCATGAAATCATGCATACACAACTACGAGGCTGGCCCATATCTCACCATTGATGAGCAGCTGCTTGCATTTAGAGGCATATCTGCATTCAAAATGTATGTGCCTAAAAAGCCAGCTAAGTATGGTTTAAAAATTGTTATGGTTTGTGATGCTGGTTCTAAGTACATGTTAGTTGCTGAGCCATACTCAGGGAAACAAAACACAACTGTCCAAGGCCCTCTTTCCCAATACTATGTGAAAAAGTTAACGGCTCCATTTCACGGATCGAACCGCAACTTAACAATGGATAACTGGTTCACAGCCGTTCCGTTGGCTGATGAATTGCTCAAGGATCCTTATAAGCTGACACTTTTAGGAACGACCCGCTTAAACAAACCAGAGATACCTTTGAGTACGAGATCGACAAAGAACAGGGACATTGGTGATTCAAAATACCTTTTCAGCAACACAACACTTCTATCGCACAAGGCTAAGAAGAACAAGGTAGTCTGCCTTATTTCCACAATGCACCAAGACAAGGGAGTGAATCAAGATGGCAAACCAGTTATGATTGACCATTACAACCACACCAAAGGAGGAGTGATACTCTTGACCAAATGGTTTCAGTCAGGTCGTGCTCAAGGAAAACAAAAAGATGGCAACTCTGCATTTTTTATGACTTGATCGACATCGGAGGAGTTAACTCACTTATCATTTTGAACAGGGTCTTGAGTTCTAGAAAAGAACAAACCATGACAAGAACATCTTTTTTGAATCAGTTGTATCAGCAGTTGGTTTTTCCATGGCTAGAACAGCGCTTGACAATCAAAAATCTTCCGAGGGAGCTAAGAAGTATGGGTCTTCAGTGTTCTTGGCCGAAAAGAAGCAGCAGATCCAGTTCTTCCTAGGGTGGATAAAAAGAGAACAACTTGTAAGATATGCCCAGCTGAAAAGCGAAGAATGACAGTCAACTACTGCAGCAAGTGCGATACTGCGTTCTGTGCGGAGCACCGCGGGGAAGTCTGCAAAAACTGCAGCGCCTGAATCAACTGCAGCATCATCAAGACATCACATCATTGCAAGTAAGATTTTTTTTGAGCTAATACCAAAACGTTTTGATCATTAGAACTCTGATTTAACATACAACTCGTTTTTTTTAAATAAATATAGCAATTTCAATTTTTTTTTTAATTTTTCAGACGGACCTAACTGCTAGGTGACGTCGACGACTAAACAATGTTTGACATTTTACCTCAATAAACTTTTCTTTTATATTAAATGTATTTTCAACTCTTAAAAGTATGTAAAATTAAAATATGTTCTATAAGTTTTGATTTTTCATTTCCATCTTACCAAAAAAATTTTTTTTCTCAAGATCGTAAAAAATACATCATACCAATTATGTAAGTTTTAAGTATCATACCATTCCAGGGTTAACAAACACAAGCACAGTTACCTTTTGATTATTATACACGTGTCCGACCAACTATGCACAGTTCGCCACAAGGCCGCCGCAATACTGTATTAAACAGCTGTTACAGGAATGTAGGTCACCACCCATTCGAACGGAAGCGGCTCTCTCTCTCTCTCTCGTGTGTGTGTGTGTGTGTGTGTGTGTGTGTGCACGCGCGCGCTGCATTCTACATGAAAGGAAGTAAAACCTCACCGTTGCTCTAAATGAGGAGCCTAACTGCAAAAGTCACATTCTCCACTTTTTTCGGAAAATGAGTTATTGATATATTATTATTTTTCACATTGAAATGTACCTTATTCTGAAGGTTTAAACCATCAAAACTCACAGTATCCTATTGAAATTTAATGTTGTAAATCACCTTTTGAAGCAAAAGTAACATTCTCCACTGAGCGCTCTAGTGCAAAACTCACATTCTCCTCTCAGCCAATGGGGAGCTCTATTTTGGTCACGTGATGTGGTCATGTGACACAGTCAGCAACAGGTTATTTTTGGGTAAGAGTGAAGTAAGGTTTATTGTGATGTCCTTATTTTTTATTAATAATCAGGGCCGTATTTAAAGGGGGGCTTGACGGGCTATAGCCCGAGGCGGCAAATTTTGAAGGGCGGCACCTTTTAATAATTCAGGTACCATAAGCGGCAGAATACCGCACAGTACTTGAGTAGAAAGTTATCTTGGGAGTTGGGATGTCAACTCCACAAGTACAACGCTTTGTCAGTGGTAAAGCTGGAATGGAATGATCTCACTTGCTGTCAGACGCATGCGCGAGGGCGTAGAGAGCAGCTGATCAGAGCTAGAGCATTTTAGAGCTAGGGGCGCTGGGATCGCCCAATCTGTCAAGTGTCAGTGCAGACTGCAGTGTTG
Organism: Magicicada septendecula; assembly: GCA_034769895.1. Taxonomy (NCBI): domain Eukaryota; kingdom Metazoa; phylum Arthropoda; class Insecta; order Hemiptera; family Cicadidae; genus Magicicada; species Magicicada septendecula. The sequence continues at coordinate 15,284,622 of CM068374.1, forward strand.
AGTGTTAGTGTTAGTTGAATGTCGTTGATTTATGGGCAAATCTTGAGGAATTAGTCTCATCTTACTTTTTCTTTTGTTTCTTGTATAAAATAATATTGTAGTATTACTTGGAACGTGGTCACCAAACATAAGGTAGGTCTAGGATTTTAATATAATGTCTAAGGTAATCTTAATAATATTATAAAGCTGAACGTTTGTGAGTTTGTTTGTTGCAGTGTGTGCAAAGAGTCCAGCTAATACGGTTAATACACATTTATTATACCCTACACCTAGGGTATTATAGCTTTGTCCATACATTTGTAACATCCAAAAGGAAGCTTTTCCGGTATGACAATGTATATATATTCTGACTCAGAATCAAAAACTGAGTTGATTAAGTGTACACAACTCCTCCGAAACTACAAGAGCTAGAGACATGAAATTTGGTATGTAGGTAGCCCTTATACCAAGGATCACTCTGCCAAATTTTGAAGGCGTTTGAATTACTGCCACGCCTCATTTTGAGGATTATTTGATAATCGATTTTCTTAGATAACTCGAGAAAAAATTGAGTTATAAAGCTGGTTTTCGCTACATGCATAAATTTTAGAAAATTCAAATCTTCTGACCAAGTTTAAGCTGGCCACCCCCATTCTTTATGTTTGTTTGGATTTTGAATTTTATCATTTGTTTTTGATGTCATTTGCAGTCTCCAGATGATAACTGCCAGGTAGAAGAGGTTATCGAAATATGCCCCAATCTGGACACAGACCAGCTGAAATAGATTAGTCAGTCCTCAAACGAATTTGATATAACCAACTTCGTTAATACTCTTTTAGTTAACGTGGAAGTTATTAAAGACCCAGCTTTGTGGAAAGTCAACAATGTAACACGTTTGTAAGCATGGCGTTGAACAGGATATCAATAATCTTAACTTTGAGGCTTATTGGAGAACAATACCGTTACCTTTCTCCAGCCTTTTTCAAAACTAAACTAGTTAATGGACAAGAAATAAAAAGGTCATACTTGATATACTCAGAAAGTACAGGAAAGCTCTTTTGTGTTCATTGTCAATTATTTGGGGGCACAACAATACTAGCAAAAGAAGGATTTGATGACTGGAAGGATGGCGACAGTCTAAAATAAAAAAAACATGAAAACTCTTCAGAACATAAATCTTGTATGTTGGCGATGAAGACTAGAGCACGCTCCTCTGGAAGTGGAAACGTTTCTTTACAGCTTTTTAGCCAAGTAGAAGATGAAAAACTGTATTGGCGAAATGTCTTAAAGAGAGTTGTTGCAGTGACCCAATCGTTAACATCTGCTGGATTGCCTTTAAGAGGAGACACTGAACATTTTGGTCCAACTAACAGCAACAGCGGAAATTTGATCATGTGCCTTGAACTGGTCGCAAAGTTTGACCCATTCTTAGCTGAGCACATTGCCAGATACGGAAATCCTGGACAAGGCTATACTTCATATATTTCTTCAACTACATATCAACAGTTTGTCCAACTTATGGCAGATAAGGTGACAAATATAATAGTCCAAGAAGTCAAGACTGCAAAGTATTACTCAGTTGTTGTTGATTCTAGTCCCGACATTTCTCATGTTGACGAGTTAGCTATCATCATTAGATATGTTCAACAAAGTGGAACTCCAGTTGAAAGGTTTCTTTGCTTCATTCCCAACGTTGGACATGGATCAGCAGTGCTTTTTGAAGCTGTCCTGGATGTGCTATCGAAGTATAACATAGACATTCAGAACTGCAGAGGTCAATCGTATGATAATGCATCCAACATGTCTGGGGCATACATCGGTCTGCAGGCTCGAATTCGTGAAGTCTGCCCTGAGGCTATACATACACCATGTTCTGCTCATTCACTTAACTTGGTCGGGAAGCACGCAGCTGAGTGTTGCCAAGAGAGCACACATTATTTTGAACTTCTGCAAGGTTGTACGTGTTTTTTTCCAGTTCCACCAAACGATGGGAAGTTCTCCAGAAGGAGCTAAACAGAAAGAAAATCTCAGTTTAAAGAGCTTATCAAACACTCGTTGGTCTGCACGCGACGACGCCTGCAAAAGCCTTAACAAAGATTGGAAAGAAGTATGTGAGGCTCTCAAGGTCATTGCCAATGACGAAACTTCAAATTAACCTTACAGCGTGTGCTCGCTACAATTTCTCCGTATCTGGGCCACCGTACTGCATTTCTTTGTCAAGTTTGTTGTGGGCTGTAAATCTCGGTTGAGTCGAGTCTGTCACAGGCGAACCTTACTTCCTATTGTAGTGTTGTGTCAGGCATACTCTCATTGTTCCTGGCAAGCGTCCAGTTGACACTTTGTTAAGTTGCTTCTTTATTTATTGCTTCTGGCCCGGGTTGGGGTGACTTGGCTGGTGTAACGTACTTCTTGATCAAAATTTTAAAAAAATTAAAATTTTTGGTCATTACAAAGAAATGCCCCTAGAAATATTGTAAATATCCGACAACGGCCTAAAGGTAGAGGTAAAGATGTTCTAACCCCTTTGGATGCGTTTCAGTTGTTCTTTACTGACACTATGGTAAACTTAATCGTTACTCATACAAATGAATAAATGGTGAGAAAACAAGCCAATTACAAAACAATTCAGTTTTCAAACAGTCAACCTCTCCCACAGAGATAAAGGCACTCTTGGGCATTATGATATTCTCTGCTCTGCACAAGGACAATAGCCTAAATACAGCAATAATGTTTGATCCTTCTGTAAGTGGTAATGTTTACAGAGCTTCCTTTAGTGAAAAGCGATTCCAATTTTTATTAGATTGTCTTAGATTCGATGACAAAACTACCCGAGCTGAGAGAGTAGAGACGGATCGCTTCGCACCTATAAGGGACCTTTGGGAAGCTTTCATGAAATCATGCATACACAACTACGAGGCTGGCCCATATCTCACCATTGATGAGCAGCTGCTTGCATTTAGAGGCATATCTGCATTCAAAATGTATGTGCCTAAAAAGCCAGCTAAGTATGGTTTAAAAATTGTTATGGTTTGTGATGCTGGTTCTAAGTACATGTTAGTTGCTGAGCCATACTCAGGGAAACAAAACACAACTGTCCAAGGCCCTCTTTCCCAATACTATGTGAAAAAGTTAACGGCTCCATTTCACGGATCGAACCGCAACTTAACAATGGATAACTGGTTCACAGCCGTTCCGTTGGCTGATGAATTGCTCAAGGATCCTTATAAGCTGACACTTTTAGGAAAGATCCGCTTAAACAAACCAGAGATACCTTTGAGTACGAGATCGACAAAGAACAGGGACATTGGTGATTCAAAATACCTTTTCAGCAACACAACACTTCTATCGTACAAGGCTAAGAAGAACAAGGTAGTCCGCCTTATTTCCACAATGCACCAAGACAAGGGAGTGAATCAAGATGGCAAACCAGTTATGATTGACCATTACAACCACACCAAAGGAGGAGTGATACTCATGACCAAATGGTTTCAGTCAGATCGTGCTCAAGGAAAACAAAAAGATGGCAACTCTGCATTTTTTATGACTTGATCGACATCGGAGGAGTTAACTCACTTATCATTTTGAACAGGGTCTTGAGTTCTAGAAAAGAACAAACCATGACAAGAACATCTTTTTTGAATCAGTTGTATCAGCAGTTGGTTTTTCCATGGCTAGAACAGCGCTTGACAATCAAAAATCTTCCGAGGGAGCTAAGAAGTATGGGTCTTCAGTGTTCTTGGCCGAAAAGAAGCAGCAGATCCAGTTCTTCCTAGGGTGGATAAAAAGAGAACAACTTGTAAGATATGCCCAGCTGAAAAGCGAAGAATGAGTCAACTACTGCAGCAAGTGCGATACTGTGTTCTGTGCGGAGCACCGCGGGGAAGTTTGCAAAAACTGCAGCGCCTGAATCAACTGCAGCATCATCAAGACATCACATCATTGCAAGTAAGATTTTTTTGAGCTAATACCAAAACGTTTTGATCATTAGAACTCTGTTTTAACATACAACTCGTTTTTTTTAAATAAATATAGCAATTTCAATTTTTTTTTTAATTTTTCAGACGGACCTACTGCTAGGTGACGTCGACGACTAAACAATGTTTGACATTTTACCTCAATAAACTTTTCTTTTATATTAAATGTATTTTCAACTCTTAAAAGTATGTAAAATTAAAATATGTTCTATAAGTTTTGATTTTTCATTTCCATCTTACCAAACAAATTTTTTTTCTCAAGATCGTAAAAAATACATCATACCAATTATGTAAGTTTTAAGTATCATACCAATCCAGGGTTAACAAACACGAGCACAGTTACCTTTTGATTATTATACACGTGTCCGACCCACTATGCACAGTTCGCCACAAGGCCGCCGCAATACTGTATTAAACAGCTGATACAGGAATGTAGGTCACCACCCATTCGAACGGAAGCGGCTCTCTCTCTCTCTCTCTCTCTCTCTCTCTCTCTCTCTCTCTCTCTCTCTCTCCTCTCTCTCTCTCTCTCTCTCTCTCTCTCTCTCTCTCTCTCTCTCTCTCTCTCTCCCTCTCTCTCTCTCTCTCTCTCTCGTGTGTGTGTGCGTGCGCGCGCTGCATTCTACATGAAAGGAAGTAAAACCTCACCGTTGCTCTAAATGAGGAGCCTAACTGCAAAAGTCACATTCTCCACTTTCTTCGGAAAATAAGTTATTGATATATTATTATTTTTCACATTGAAATGTACCTTATTCTGAAGGTTTAAACCATCAAAACTCACAGTATCCTATTGAAATTTAATGTAGTAAATCACGTTTTGAAGCAAAAGTAACATTCTCCACTGAGCGCTCTAGTGCAAAACTCACATTCTCCTCTCAGCCAATGGGGAGCTCTATTTTGGTCACGTGATTTGGTCATGTGACACAGTCAGCAACTGGTTATTTTTGGGTAAGAGTGAAGTAAGGTTTATTGTGATGTCCTTATTTTTTATTAATAATCAGGGCCGTATTTAAAGGGGGGCTTGACGGGCTATAGCCTGAGGCGGCAAATTTTTAAGGGGGGCACCTTTTAATAATTCAGGTACCATAAGCAGCAGAATACCGCACAGTACTTGAGTAGAAAGTTATCTTGGGAGTTGGGATATCAACTCCACAAGTACAACGCTTTGTCAGTGGTAAAGCTGGAATGGAATGATCTCACTTGCTGTCAGACGCATGCGCGAGGGCGTAGAGAGCAGCTGATCAGAGCTAGAGCATTTTAGAGCTAGGGGCGCTGGATCGCACAATCTGTCAAGTGTCAGTGCAGACTGCAGTGTTGAGTGTTAGTGTTAGTTGAATGTCGTTGATTTATGGGCAAATCTTGAGGAATTAGTCTCATCTTACTTTTTCTTTTGTTTCTTGTATAAAATAATATTGTAGTATTACTTGGAACATGGTCACCAAACATAAGGTAGGTCTAGGATTTTAATATAATGTCTAAGTTAATCTTAATAATATTATAAAGCTGAACGTTTGTGAGTTTGTTTGTTGCAGTGTGTGCAAAGAGTCCAGCTAATACGGTTAATACACATTTATTATACCCTACACCTAGGGTATTATAGCTTTGTCCATACATTTGTAACATCCAAAAGGAAGCGTTTCCGGTATGACAATGTATATATATTCTGACTCAGGATCAAAAACTGAGTTGATTAAGTGTACACAACTCCTCCGAAACTACAAGAGCTAGAGACATGAAATTTGGTATGTAGGTAGCCCTTATACCAAGGATCACTCTGCCAAATTTTGAAGGCATTTGAATTACTCCACGCCTCATTTTGAGGATTATTTGATAATCGATTTTCTTAGATAACTCAAGAAAAAATTGAGTTATAAAGCTGGTTTTCGCTACATGCATAAATTTTAGAAATACAAATCTTCTGACCAAGTTTAAGCTGGCCACGCCCATTCTTTATGTTTCTTTGATTTTGAATTTTATCATTTGTTTTTGATGTCATTTGCAGTCTCCAGATGATAACTGCCATAGAAGAGGTTATCGAAATATGCCCCAATCTGGACACAGACCAGCTGAAATAGATTAGTCAGTCCTCTAACGAATTTGATGTAACCAACTTCGTTAATACTCTTTTAGTTAACGTGGAAGTTATTAAAGACCCAGCTTTGTGGAAAGTCAACAATGTAACACGTTTGTAAGCATGGCGTTGAACAGGATATCAATAATCTTAACTTTGAGGCTTATTGGAGAACAATACCGTTACCTTTCTCCAGCCTTTTTCAAAACTAAACTAGTTAATGGACAAGAAATAAAAAGGTCATACTTGATATACTCAGAAAGTACAGGAAAGCTCTTTTGTGTTCCTTGTCAATTATTTGGGGGCACAACAATACTAGCAAAAGAAGGATTTGATGACTGGAAGGATGGCGACAGTCTAAAATAAAAAAACATGAAAACTCTTCAGAACATAAATCTTGTATGTTGGCGATGAAGACTAGAGCACGCTCCTCTGGAAGTGGAAACGTTTCTTTACAGCTTTTTAGCCAAGTAGAAGATGAAAAACTGTATTGGCGAAATGTCTTAAAGAGAGTTGTTGCAGTGACCCAATCGTTAACATCTGCTGGATTGCCTTTAAGAGGAGATACTGAACATTTTGGTCCAACTAACAGCAACAGCGGAAATTTGATCATGTGCCTTGAACTGGTCGCAAAGTTTGACCCATTCTTAGCTGAGCACATTGCCAGATACGGAAATCCTGGACAAGGCTATACTTCATATATTTCTTCAACTACATATCAACAGTTTGTCCAACTTATGGCAGATAAGGTGACAAATATAATAGTCCAAGAAGTCAAGACTGCAAAGTATTACTCAGTTGTTGTTGATTCTAGTCCCGACATTTCTCATGTTGACGAGTTAGCTATCATCATTAGATATGTTCAACAAAGTGGAACTCCAGTTGAAAGGTTTCTTTGCTTCATTCCCAACGTTGGACATGGATCAGCAGCGCTTTTTGAAGCTGTCTTGGATGTGCTATTGAAGTATAACATAGACATTCAGAACTGCAGAGGTCAATCGTATGATAATGCATCCAACATGTCTGGGGCATACATCGGTCTGCAGGCTCGAATTCGTGAAGTCTGCCCTGAGGCTATACATACACCATGTTCTGCTCATTCACTTAACTTGGTCGGGAAGCACGCATCTGAGTGTTGCCAAGAGAGCACACATTATTTTGAACTTCTGCAAGGTTTGTACGTGTTTTTTTCCAGTTCCACCAAACGATGGGAAGTTCTCCAGAAGGAGCTAAACAGAAAAGAAAATCTCAGTTTAAAGAGCTTATCAAACACTCGTTGGTCTGCACGCGACGACGCCTGCAAAAGCCTTAACAAAGATTGGAAAGAAGTATGTGAGGCTCTCAAGGTCATTGCCAATGACGAAACTTCAAATTAACCTTACAGCGTGTGCTCGCTACAATTTCTCCGTATCTGGGCCACCGTACTGCATTTCTTTGTCCAGTTTGTTGTGGGCTGTAAATCTCGGTTGAGTCGAGTCTGTCACAGGCGAACCTTACTTCCTATTGTAGTGTTGTGTCAGGCATACTCTCATTGTTCCTGGCAAGCGTCCAGTTGACACTTCGTTAAGTTGCTTCTTTATTTATTGCTTCTGGCCCTGGTTGGGGTGACTTGGCTGGTGTAACGTACTTTTTGATCAAAATTTTAAAAAAATTAAAATTTTTGGTCATTACAAAGAAATGCCCCTAGAAATATTGTAAATATCCGACAACGGACTAAAGGTAGAGGTAAAGATGTTCTAACCCCTTTGGATGCGTTTCAGTTGTTCTTTACTGACACTATGGTAAACTTAATCGTTACACATACAAATGAAGAAATAGTGAGAAAACAAGCCAATTACAAAACAATTCAGTTTTCAAACAGTCAACCTCTCCCACAGAGATAAAGGCACTCTTGGGCATTATGATATTCTCTGCTCTGCACAAGGACAATAGCCTAAATACAGCAATAATGTTTGATCCTTCTGTAAGTGGTAATGTTTACAGAGCTTCCTTTAGTGAAAAGCGATTCCAATTTTTATTAGATTGTCTTAGATTCGATGACAAAACTACCCGAGCTGAGAGAGTAGAGACGGATCGCTTCACACCTATAAGGGACCTTTGGGAAGCTTTCATGAAATCATGCATACACAACTACGAGGCTGGCCCATATCTCACCATTGATGAGCAGCTGCTTGCATTTAGAGGCATATCTGCATTCAAAATGTATGTGCCTAAAATGCCAGCTAAGTATGGTTTAAAAATTGTTATGGTTTGTGATGCTGGTTCTAAGTACATGTTAGTTGCTGAGCCATACTCAGGGAAACAAAACACAACTGTCCAAGGCCCTCTTTCCCAATACTATGTGAAAAAGTTAACGGCTCCATTTCACGGATCGAACCGCAACTTAACAATGGATAACTGGTTCACAGCCGTTCCGTTGGCTGATGAATTGCTCAAGGATCCTTATAAGCTGACACTTTTAGGAAAGATCCGCTTAAACAAACCAGAGATACCTTTGAGTACGAGATCGACAAAGAACAGGGACATTGGTGATTCAAAATACCTTTTCAGCAACACAACACTTCTATCGCACAAGGCTAAGAAGAACAAGGTAGTTTGCCTTATGTCCACAATGCACCAAGACAAGGGAGTGAATCAAGATGGCAAACCAGTTATGATTGACCATTACAAACACACCAAAGGAGGAGTGATACTCTTGACCAAATGGTTTCAATTAGATCGTGCTCAAGGAAAACAAAAAGATGGCAACTCTGCATTTTTTATGACTTGATCGACATCGGAGGAGTTAACTCACTTATCATTTTGAACAGGGTCTTGAGTTCTAGAAAAGAACAAACCATGACAAGAACATCTTTTTTGAATCAGTTGTATCAGCAGTTGGTTTTTCCATGGCTAGAACAGCGCTTGACAATCAAAAATCTTCCGAGGGAGCTAAGAAGTATGGGTCTTCAGTGTTCTTGGCCGAAAAGAAGCAGCAGATCCAGTTCTTCCTAGGGTGGATAAAAAGAGAACAATTTGTAAGATATGCCCAGCTGAAAAGCGAAGAATGACAGTCAACTACTGCAGCAAGTGCGATACTGCATTCTGTGCGGAGCACCGCGGGGAAGTCTGCAAAAACTGCAGCGCCTGAATCAACAGCAGCATCATCAAGACATCACATCATTGCAAGTAAGATTTTTTTTTAGCTAATACCAAAACGTTTTGATCATTAGAACTCTGTTTTAGCATACACTCGTTTTTTTAAAATAAATATAGCAATTTCAATTTTTTTTTTAATTTTTCAGACGGACCTAACTGCTAGGTGATGTCGACGACTAAACAATGTTTGACATTTTACCTCAATAAACTTTTCTTTTATATTAAATGTATTTTCAACTCTTAAAAGTATGTAAAATTAAAATATGTTCTATAAGTTTTGATTTTTGATTTCCATCTTACCAAAAAAATTTTTTTTCTCAAGATCGTAAAAAATACATCATACCAATTATGTAAGTTTTAAGTATCATACCATTCCAGGGTTAACAAACACAAGCACAGTTACTTCTTGATTATTATACACGTGTCCGACCAACTATGCACAGTTCGCCACAAGGCCGGCGCAATACTGTATTAAACAGCTGTTACAGGAATGTAGATCACCACCCATTCGAACGGAAGCGGCTCTCTCTCTCTCTCTCTCACTCTCTCTCTCTCTCTCATGTGTGTGTGTGTGCGCGCGCGCTGCATTCTACATGAAAGGAAGTAAAACCTCACCGTTGCTCTAAATGAGGAGCCTAACTGCAAAAGTCACATTCTCCACTTTTTTCGGAAAATGAGTTATTGATATATTATTATTTTTCACATTGAAATGTACCTTATTCTGAAGGTTTAAACCATCAAAACTCACAGTATCCTATTGAAATTTAATGTTGTAAATCACCTTTTGAAGCAAAAGTAACATTCTCCACTGAGCGCTCTAGTGCAAAACTCACATTCTCCTCTCAGCCAATGGGGAGCTCTATTTTGGTCACGTGATGTGGTCATGTGACACAGTCAGCAACAGGTTATTTTTGGGTAAGAGTGAAGTAAGGTTTATTGTGATGTCCTTATTTTTTATTAATAATCAGGGCCGTATTTTAAGGGGGACTTGACGGGCTATAGCCCGAGGCAGCAAATTTTGAAGGGCGGCACCTTTTAATAATTCAGGTACCATAAGCGGCAGAATACCGCACAGTACTTGAGTATAAAGTTATCTTGGGAGTTGGGATGTCAACTCCACAAGTACAACGCTTTGTCAGTGGTAAAGCTGGAATGGAATGATCTCACTTGCTGTCAGACGCATGCGCGAGGGCGTAGAGAGCAGGTGATCAGAGCTAGAGCATTTTAGAGCTAGGGGCGCTGGGATCGCACAATCTGTCAAGTGTCAGTGCAGACTGCAGTGTTGAGTGTTAGTGTCAGTTGAATGTCGTTGATTTATGGGCAAATCTTGAGGAATTAGTCTCATCTTACTTTTTCTTTTGTTTCTTGTATAAAATATTATTGTAGTATTACTTGGAACGTGGTCACCAAATATAAGGTAGGTCTAGGATTTTAATATAATGTCTAAGTTAATCTTAATAATATTATAAAGCTGAACGTTTGTGAGTTTGTTTGTTGCAGTGTGTGCAAAGAGTCCAGCTAATACGGTTAATACACATTTATTATACCCTACACCTAGGGTATTATAGCTTTGTCCATACGTTTGTAACATCCAAAAGGAAGCGTTTCCGGTATGACAATGTATATATATTCTGACTCAGGATCAAAAACTGAGTTGATTAAGTGTACACAAATCCTCCGAAACTACAAGAGCTAGAGACATGAAATTTGGTATGTAGGTAGCCCTTATACCAAGCATCACTCTGCCAAATTTTGAAGGCGTTTGAATTACTGCCACGCCTCATTTTGAGGATTATTTGATAATCGATTTTCTTAGATAACTCGAGAAAAAATTGAGTTATAAAGCTGGTTTTCGCTACATGCATAAATTTTAGAAATACAAATCTTCTGACCAAGTTTAAGCTGGCCACGCCCATTCTTTATGTTTGTTTTGATTTTGAATTTTATCATTTGTTTTTGATGTCATTTGCACTCCCCAGATGATAACTGCCAGGCAGAAGAGGTTATCGAAATATGCCCCAATCTGGACACAGACCAGCTGAAATAGATTAGTCAGTCCTCAAACGAATTTGATGTAACCAACTTCGTTAATACTCTTTTAGTTAACGTGGAAGTTATTAAAGACCCAGCTTTGTGGAAAGTCAACAATGTAACACGTTTGTAAGCATGGCGTTGAACAGGATATCAATAATCTTAACTTTGAGGCTTATTGGAGAACAATACCGTTACCTTTCTCCAGCCTTTTTCAAAACTAAACTAGTTAATGGACAAGAAATAAAAAGGTCATACTTGATATACTCAGAAAGTACAGGAAAGCTCTTTTGTGTTCCTTGTCAATTATTTGGGGGCACAACAATACTAGCAAAAGAAGTATTGATGACTGGAAGGATGGCGACAGTCTAAAATAAAAAAACATGAAAACTCTTCAGAACATAAATCTTGTATGTTGGCAATGGAGACTAGAGCATGCTCCTCTGGAAGTGGAAACGTTTCTTTACAGCTTTTTAGCCAAGTAGAAGATGAAAAACTGTATTGGCGAAATGTCTTAAAGAGAGTTGTTGCAGTGACCCAATCGTTAACATCTGCTGGATGGCCTTTAAGAGGAGACACTGAACATTTTGGTCCAACTACCAGCAACAGCGGAAATTTGATCATGTGCCTTGAACTGGTCGCAAAGTTTGACCCATTCTTAGCTGAGCACATTGCCAGATACGGAAATCCTGGACAAGGCTATACTTCATATATTTCTTCAACTACATATCAACAGTTTGTCCAACTTATGGCAGATAAGGTGACAAATATAATAGTCCAAGAAGTCAAGACTGCAAAGTATTACTCAGTTGTTGTTGATTCTAGTCCCGACATTTCTCATGTTGACGAGTTAGCTATCATCATTAGATATGTTCAACAAAGTGGAACTCCAGTTGAAAGGTTTCTTTGCTTCATTCCCAACGTTGGACATGGATCAGCAGCGCTTTTTGAAGCTGTCTTGGATGTGCTATCGAAGTATAACATAGACATTCAGAACTGCAGAGGTCAATCGTATGATAATGCATCCAACATGTCTGGGGCATACAGCGGTCTGCAGGCTCGAATTCGTGAAGTCTGCCCTGAGGCTATATATACACCATGTTCTGCTCATTCACTTAACTTGGTCGGGAAGCACGCAGCTGAGTGTTGCCAAGAGAGCACACATTATTTTGAACTTCTGCAAGGTTTGTACGTGTTTTTTTCCAGTTCCACCAAACGATGGGAAGTTCTCCAGAAGGAGCTAAACAGAAAAGAAAATCTCAGTTTAAAGAGCTTATCAAACACTCGTTGGTCTGCACGCGACGACGCCTGCAAAAGCCTTAACAAAGATTGGAAAGAAGTATGTGAGGCTCTCAAGGTCATTGCCAATGACGAAACTTCAAATTAACCTTACAGCGTGTGCTCGCTACAATTTCTCCGTATCTGGGCCACCGTACTGCATTTCTTTGTCCAGTTTGTTGTGGGCTGTAAATCTCGGTTGAGTCGAGTCTGTCACAGGCGAACCTTACTTCCTATTGTAGTGTTGTGTTAGGCATACTCTCATTGTTCCTGGCAAGCGTCCAGTTGACACCTCGTTAAGTTGCTTCTTTATTTATTGCTTCTGGCCAGGGTTGGGGTGACTTGGCTGGTGTAACGTACTTCTTGATCAAAATTTTAAAAAAATTAAAATTTTTGGTCATTACAAAGAAATGCCCCTAGAAATATTGTAAATATCCGACAACGGCCTAAAGGTAGAGGTAAAGATGTTCTAACCCCTTTGGATGCGTTTCAGTTGTTCTTTACTGACACTATGGTAAACTTAATCGTTTCTCATACAAATGAAGAAATAGTGAGAAAACAAGCCAATTACAAAACAATTCAGTTTTCAAACAGTCAAACCTCTCCCACAGAGATAAAGGCACTCTTGGGCATTATGATATTCTCTGCTCTGCACAAGGACAATAGCCTAAATACAGCAATAATGTTTGATCCTTCTGTAAGTGGTAATGTTTACAGAGCTTGCTTTAGTGAAAAGCGATTCCAATTTTTATTAGATTGTCTTAGATTCGATGACAAAACTACCCGAGCTGAGAGAGTAGAGACGGATCGCTTCGCACCTATAAGGGACCTTTGGGAAGCTTTCATGAAATCATGCAAACACAACTACGAGGCTGGCCCATATCTCACCATTGATGAGCAGCTGCTTGCATTTAGAGGCATATCTGCATTCAAAATGTATGTGCCTAAAAAGCCAGCTAAGTATGGTTTAAAAATTGTTATGGTTTGTGATGCTGGTTCTAAGTACATGTTAGTTGCTGAGCCATACTCAGGGAAACAAAACACAACTGTCCAAGGCCCTCTTTCCCAATACTATGTGAAAAAGTTAACGGCTCCATTTCACGGATCGAACCGCAACTTAACAATGGATAACTGGTTCACAGCCGTTCCGTTGGCTTATGAATTGCTCAAGGATCCTTATAAGCTGACACTTTTAGGAACGATCCGCTTAAACAAACCAGAGATACCTTTGAGTACGAGATCGACAAAGAACAGGGACATTGGTGATTCAAAATACCTTTTCAGCAACACAACACTTCTATCGCACAAGGCTAAGAAGAACAAGGTAGTTTGCCTTATTTCCACAATGCACCAAGATAAGGGAGTGAATCAAGATGGCAAACCAGTTATGATTGACCATTACAACCACACCAAAGGAGGAGTGATACTCTTGACCAAATGGTTTCAGTCAGATCGTGCTCAAGGAAAACAAAAAGATGGCAACTCTGCATTTTTTATGACTTGATCGACATGGGAGGAGTTAACTCACTTATCATTTTGAACAGGGTCTTGAGTTCTAGAAAAGAACAAACCATGACAAGAACATCTTTTTTGAATCACTTGTATCAGCAGTTGGTTTTTCCATGGCTAGAACAGCGCTTGACAATCAAAAATCTTCCGAGGGAGCTAAGAAGTATGGGTCTTCAGTGTTCTTGGCCGAAAAGAAGCAGCAGATCCAGTTCTTCCTAGGGTGGATAAAAAGAGAACAACTTGTAAGATATGCCCAGCTGAAAAGCGAAGAATGACAGTCAACTACTGCAGCAAGTGCGATACTGCGTTCTGTGCGGAGCACCGCGGGGAAGTCTGCAAAAACTGCAGCGCCTGAATCAACTGCAGCATCATCAAGACATCACATCATTGCAAGTAAGATTTTTTTTGAGCTAATACCAAAACGTTTTGATCATTAGAACTCTGTTTAAACATACAACTCGTTTTTTTTAAAATAAATATAGCAATTTCAATTTTTTTTTTAATTTTTCAGACGGACCTAACTGCTAGGTGACGTCGACGACTAAACAATGTTTGACATTTTACCTCAATAAACTTTTCTTTTATATTAAATGTATTTTCAACTATTAAAAGTATGTAAAATTAAAATATGTTCTATAAGTTTTGATTTTTCATTTCCATCTTACCAAAAAAATTTTTTTTCTCAAGATCGTAAAAAATACATCATACCAATTATGTAAGTTTTAAGTATCATACCATTCCAGGGTTAACAAACACAAGCACAGTTACCTTTTGATTATTATACACGTGTCCGACCAACTATGCACAGTTCGCCACAAGGCCGCCGCAATACTGTATTAAACAGCTGTTACAGGAATGTAGGTCACCACCCATTCGAACGGAAGCGGCTCTCTCTCTCTCTCGTGTGTGTGTGTGTGTGTGTGTGTGTGTGCGTGCGGGCGCGCGCGCGCGCTGCATTCTACATGAAAGGAAGTAAAACCTCACCGTTGCTCTAAATGAGGAGCCTAACTGCAAAAGTCACATTCTCCACTTTTTTCGGAAAATGAGTTATTGATATATTATTATTTTTCACATTGAAATGTACCTTATTCTGAAGGTTTAAACCATCAAAACTGACAGTATCCTATTGAAATTTAATGTTGTAAATCACCTTTTGAAGCAAAAGTAACATTCTCCACTGAGCGCTCTAGTGCAAAACTCACATTCTCCTCTCATCCAATGGGGAGCTCTATTTTGGTCACGTGATGTGGTCATGTGACACAGTCAGCAACAGGTTATTTTTGGGTAAGAGTGAAGTAAGGTTTATTGTGATGTCCTTATTTTTTATTAATAATCAGGGCCGTATTTAAAGGGGGGCTTGACGGGCTATAGCCCGAGGCGGCAAATTTTGAAGGGCGGCACCTTTTAATAATTCAGGTACCATAAGCGGCAGAATACCGCACAGTACTTGAGTAGAAAGTTATCTTGGGAGTTGGGATGTCAACTCCACAAGTACAACGCTTTGTCAGTGGTAAAGCTGGAATGGAATGATCTCACTTGCTGTCAGACGCATGCGCGAGGGCGTAGAGAGCAGCTGATCAGAGCTAGAGCATTTTAGAGCTAGGGGCGCTGGGATCGCACAATCTGTCAAGTGTCAGTGCAGACTGCAGTGTTGAGTGTTAGTGTTAGTTGAATGTCGTTGATTTATGGGCAAATCTTGAGGAATTAGTCTCATCTTACTTTTTCTTTTGTTTCTTGTATAAAATAATATTGTAGTATTACTTGGAATGTGGTCACCAAACATAAGGTAGGTCTAGGATTTTAATATAATGTCTAAGTTAATCTTAATAATATTATAAAGCTGAACGTTTGTGAGTTTGTTTGTTGCAGTGTGTGCAAAGAGTCCAGCTAATACGGTTAATACACATTTATTATACCCTACACCTAGGGTATTATAGCTTTGTCCATACGTTTGTAACATCCAAAAGGAAGCGTTTCCGGTATGGCAATGTATATATATTCTGACTCAGGATCAAAAACTGAGTTGATTAAGTGTACACAACTCCTCCGAAACTACAAGAGCTAGAGACATGAAATTTGGTATGTAGGTAGCCCTTATACCAAGGATCACTCTGCCAAATTTTGAAGGCATTTGAATTACTGCCACGCCTCATTTTGAGGATTATTTGATAATCGATTTTCTTAGATAACTCGAGAAAAAATTGAGTTATAAAGCTGGTTTTCGCTACATGCATAAATTTTAGAAATACAAATCTTCTGACCAAGTTTACGCTGGCCACGCCCATTCTTTATGTTTGTTTTGATTTTGAATTTCATCATTTGTTTTTGATGTCATTTGCAGTCTCCAGATGATAACTGCCAGGCAGAAGAGGTTATCGAAATATGCCCCAATCTGGACACAGACCAGCTGAAATAGATTAGTCAGTCCTCAAACGAATTTGATGTAACCAACTTCGTTAATACTCTTTTAGTTAACGTGGAAGTTATTAAAGACCCAGCTTTGTGGAAAGTCAACAATGTAACACGTTTGTAAGCATGGCGTTGAACAGGATATCAATAATCTTAACTTTGAGGCTTATTGAAGAACAATACCGTTACCTTTCTCCAGCCTTTTTCAAAACTAAACTAGTTAATGGACAAGAAATAAAAAGGTCATACTTGATACACTCAGAAAGTACAGGAAAGCCCTTTTGTGTTCCTTGTCAATTATTTGGGGGCACAACAATACTAGCAAAAGAAGGATTTGATGACTGGAAGGATGGCGACAGTCTAAAATAAAAAAACATGAAAACTCTTCAGAACATAAATCTTGTATGTTGGCGATGAAGACTAGAGCACGCTCCTCTGGAAGTGGAAACGTTTCTTTACAGCTTTTTAGCCAAGTAGAAGATGAAAAACTGTATTGGCAAAATGTCTTAAAGAGAGTTGTTGCAGTGACCCAATCGTTAACATCTGCTGGATGGCCTTTAAGAGGAGACACTGAACATTTTGGTCCAACTAACAGCAACAGCGGAAATTTGATCATGTGCCTTGAACTGGTCGCAAAGTTTGACCCATTCTTAGCTGAGCACATTGCCAGATACGGAAATCCTGGACAAGGCTATACTTCATATATTTCTTCAACTACATATCAACAGTTTGTCCAACTTATGGCAGATAAGGTGACAAATATAATAGTCCAAGAAGTCAAGACTGCAAAGTATTACTCAGTTGTTGTTGATTCTAGTCCCGACATTTCTCATGTTGACGAGTTAGCTATCATCATTAGATATGTTCAACAAAGTGGAACTCCAGTTGAAAGGTTTCTTTGCTTCATTCCCAACGTTGGACATGGATCAGCAGCGCTTTTTGAAGCTGTCTTGGATGTGCTATCGAAGTATAACATAGACATTCAGAACTGCAGAGGTCAATCGTATGATAATGCATCCAACATGTCTGGGGCATACAGCGGTCTGCAGGCTCGAATTCGTGAAGTCTGCCCTGAGGCTATATATACACCATGTTCTGCTCATTCACTTAACTTGGTCGGGAAGCACGCAGCTGAGTGTTGCCAAGAGAGCACACATTATTTTGAACTTCTGCAAGGTTTGTACGTGTTTTTTTCCAGTTCCACCAAACGATGGGAAGTTCTCCAGAAGGAGCTAAACAGAAAAGAAAATCTCAGTTTAAAGAGCTTATCAAACACTCGTTGGTCTGCACGCGACGACGCCTGCAAAAGCCTTAACAAAGATTGGAAAGAAGTATGTGAGGCTCTCAAGGTCATTGCCAATGACGAAACTTCAAATTAACCTTACAGCGTGTGCTCGCTACAATTTCTCCGTATCTGGGCCACCGTACTGCATTTCTTTGTCCAGTTTGTTGTGGGCTGTAAATCTCGGTTGAGTCGAGTCTGTCACAGGCGAACCTTACTTCCTATTGTAGTGTTGTGTTAGGCATACTCTCATTGTTCCTGGCAAGCGTCCAGTTGACACCTCGTTAAGTTGCTTCTTTATTTATTGCTTCTGGCCAGGGTTGGGGTGACTTGGCTGGTGTAACGTACTTCTTGATCAAAATTTTAAAAAAATTAAAATTTTTGGTCATTACAAAGAAATGCCCCTAGAAATATTGTAAATATCCGACAACGGCCTAAAGGTAGAGGTAAAGATGTTCTAACCCCTTTGGATGCGTTTCAGTTGTTCTTTACTGACACTATGGTAAACTTAATCGTTTCTCATACAAATGAAGAAATAGTGAGAAAACAAGCCAATTACAAAACAATTCAGTTTTCAAACAGTCAAACCTCTCCCACAGAGATAAAGGCACTCTTGGGCATTATGATATTCTCTGCTCTGCACAAGGACAATAGCCTAAATACAGCAATAATGTTTGATCCTTCTGTAAGTGGTAATGTTTACAGAGCTTGCTTTAGTGAAAAGCGATTCCAATTTTTATTAGATTGTCTTAGATTCGATGACAAAACTACCCGAGCTGAGAGAGTAGAGACGGATCGCTTCGCACCTATAAGGGACCTTTGGGAAGCTTTCATGAAATCATGCAAACACAACTACGAGGCTGGCCCATATCTCACCATTGATGAGCAGCTGCTTGCATTTAGAGGCATATCTGCATTCAAAATGTATGTGCCTAAAAAGCCAGCTAAGTATGGTTTAAAAATTGTTATGGTTTGTGATGCTGGTTCTAAGTACATGTTAGTTGCTGAGCCATACTCAGGGAAACAAAACACAACTGTCCAAGGCCCTCTTTCCCAATACTATGTGAAAAAGTTAACGGCTCCATTTCACGGATCGAACCGCAACTTAACAATGGATAACTGGTTCACAGCCGTTCCGTTGGCTTATGAATTGCTCAAGGATCCTTATAAGCTGACACTTTTAGGAACGATCCGCTTAAACAAACCAGAGATACCTTTGAGTACGAGATCGACAAAGAACAGGGACATTGGTGATTCAAAATACCTTTTCAGCAACACAACACTTCTATCGCACAAGGCTAAGAAGAACAAGGTAGTTTGCCTTATTTCCACAATGCACCAAGATAAGGGAGTGAATCAAGATGGCAAACCAGTTATGATTGACCATTACAACCACACCAAAGGAGGAGTGATACTCTTGACCAAATGGTTTCAGTCAGATCGTGCTCAAGGAAAACAAAAAGATGGCAACTCTGCATTTTTTATGACTTGATCGACATGGGAGGAGTTAACTCACTTATCATTTTGAACAGGGTCTTGAGTTCTAGAAAAGAACAAACCATGACAAGAACATCTTTTTTGAATCACTTGTATCAGCAGTTGGTTTTTCCATGGCTAGAACAGCGCTTGACAATCAAAAATCTTCCGAGGGAGCTAAGAAGTATGGGTCTTCAGTGTTCTTGGCCGAAAAGAAGCAGCAGATCCAGTTCTTCCTAGGGTGGATAAAAAGAGAACAACTTGTAAGATATGCCCAGCTGAAAAGCGAAGAATGACAGTCAACTACTGCAGCAAGTGCGATACTGCGTTCTGTGCGGAGCACCGCGGGGAAGTCTGCAAAAACTGCAGCGCCTGAATCAACTGCAGCATCATCAAGACATCACATCATTGCAAGTAAGATTTTTTTTGAGCTAATACCAAAACGTTTTGATCATTAGAACTCTGTTTAAACATACAACTCGTTTTTTTTAAAATAAATATAGCAATTTCAATTTTTTTTTTAATTTTTCAGACGGACCTAACTGCTAGGTGACGTCGACGACTAAACAATGTTTGACATTTTACCTCAATAAACTTTTCTTTTATATTAAATGTATTTTCAACTATTAAAAGTATGTAAAATTAAAATATGTTCTATAAGTTTTGATTTTTCATTTCCATCTTACCAAAAAAATTTTTTTTCTCAAGATCGTAAAAAATACATCATACCAATTATGTAAGTTTTAAGTATCATACCATTCCAGGGTTAACAAACACAAGCACAGTTACCTTTTGATTATTATACACGTGTCCGACCAACTATGCACAGTTCGCCACAAGGCCGCCGCAATACTGTATTAAACAGCTGTTACAGGAATGTAGGTCACCACCCATTCGAACGGAAGCGGCTCTCTCTCTCTCTCGTGTGTGTGTGTGTGTGTGTGTGTGTGCGTGCGGGCGCGCGCGCGCGCTGCATTCTACATGAAAGGAAGTAAAACCTCACCGTTGCTCTAAATGAGGAGCCTAACTGCAAAAGTCACATTCTCCACTTTTTTCGGAAAATGAGTTATTGATATATTATTATTTTTCACATTGAAATGTACCTTATTCTGAAGGTTTAAACCATCAAAACTGACAGTATCCTATTGAAATTTAATGTTGTAAATCACCTTTTGAAGCAAAAGTAACATTCTCCACTGAGCGCTCTAGTGCAAAACTCACATTCTCCTCTCATCCAATGGGGAGCTCTATTTTGGTCACGTGATGTGGTCATGTGACACAGTCAGCAACAGGTTATTTTTGGGTAAGAGTGAAGTAAGGTTTATTGTGATGTCCTTATTTTTTATTAATAATCAGGGCCGTATTTAAAGGGGGGCTTGACGGGCTATAGCCCGAGGCGGCAAATTTTGAAGGGCGGCACCTTTTAATAATTCAGGTACCATAAGCGGCAGAATACCGCACAGTACTTGAGTAGAAAGTTATCTTGGGAGTTGGGATGTCAACTCCACAAGTACAACGCTTTGTCAGTGGTAAAGCTGGAATGGAATGATCTCACTTGCTGTCAGACGCATGCGCGAGGGCGTAGAGAGCAGCTGATCAGAGCTAGAGCATTTTAGAGCTAGGGGCGCTGGGATCGCACAATCTGTCAAGTGTCAGTGCAGACTGCAGTGTTGAGTGTTAGTGTTAGTTGAATGTCGTTGATTTATGTTCAAATCTTGAGGAATTAGTCTCATCTTACTTTTTCTTTTGTTTCTTGTATAAAATAATATTGTAGTATTACTTGGAATGTGGTCACCAAACATAAGGTAGGTCTAGGATTTTAATATAATGTCTAAGTTAATCTTAATAATATTATAAAGCTGAACGTTTGTGAGTTTGTTTGTTGCAGTGTGTGCAAAGAGTCCAGCTAATACGGTTAATACACATTTATTATACCCTACACCTAGGGTATTATAGCTTTGTCCATACGTTTGTAACATCCAAAAGGAAGCGTTTCCGGTATGGCAATGTATATATATTCTGACTCAGGATCAAAAACTGAGTTGATTAAGTGTACACAACTCCTCCGAAACTACAAGAGCTAGAGACATGAAATTTGGTATGTAGGTAGCCCTTATACCAAGGATCACTCTGCCAAATTTTGAAGGCATTTGAATTACTGCCACGCCTCATTTTGAGGATTATTTGATAATCGATTTTCTTAGATAACTCGAGAAAAAATTGAGTTATAAAGCTGGTTTTCGCTACATGCATAAATTTTAGAAATACAAATCTTCTGACCAAGTTTACGCTGGCCACGCCCATTCTTTATGTTTGTTTTGATTTTGAATTTCATCATTTGTTTTTGATGTCATTTGCAGTCTCCAGATGATAACTGCCAGGCAGAAGAGGTTATCGAAATATGCCCCAATCTGGACACAGACCAGCTGAAATAGATTAGTCAGTCCTCAAACGAATTTGATGTAACCAACTTCGTTAATACTCTTTTAGTTAACGTGGAAGTTATTAAAGACCCAGCTTTGTGGAAAGTCAACAATGTAACACGTTTGTAAGCATGGCGTTGAACAGGATATCAATAATCTTAACTTTGAGGCTTATTGAAGAACAATACCGTTACCTTTCTCCAGCCTTTTTCAAAACTAAACTAGTTAATGGACAAGAAATAAAAAGGTCATACTTGATACACTCAGAAAGTACAGGAAAGCCCTTTTGTGTTCCTTGTCAATTATTTGGGGGCACAACAATACTAGCAAAAGAAGGATTTGATGACTGGAAGGATGGCGACAGTCTAAAATAAAAAAACATGAAAACTCTTCAGAACATAAATCTTGTATGTTGGCGATGAAGACTAGAGCACGCTCCTCTGGAAGTGGAAACGTTTCTTTACAGCTTTTTAGCCAAGTAGAAGATGAAAAACTGTATTGGCAAAATGTCTTAAAGAGAGTTGTTGCAGTGACCCAATCGTTAACATCTGCTGGATGGCCTTTAAGAGGAGACACTGAACATTTTGGTCCAACTAACAGCAACAGCGGAAATTTGATCATGTGCCTTGAACTGGTCGCAAAGTTTGACCCATTCTTAGCTGAGCACATTGCCAGATACGGAAATCCTGGACAAGGCTATACTTCATATATTTCTTCAACTACATATCAACAGTTTGTCCAACTTATGGCAGATAGGGTGACAAATATAATAGTCCAAGAAGTCAAGACTGCAAAGTATTACTCAGTTGTTGTTGATTCTAGTCCCGACATTTCTCATGTTGACGAGTTAGCTATCATCATTAGATATGTTCAACAAAGTGGAACTCCAGTTGAAAGGTTTCTTTGCTTCATTCCCAACGTTGGACATGGATCAGCAGCGCTTTTTGAAGCTGTCTTGGATGTGCTATCGAAGTATAACATAGACATTCAGAACTGCAGAGGTCAATCGTATGATAATGCATCCAACATGTCTGGGGCATACAGCGGTCTGCAGGCTCGAATTCGTGAAGTCTGCCCTGAGGCTATATATACACCATGTTCTGCTCATTCACTTAACTTGGTCGGGAAGCATGCAGCTGAGTGTTGCCAAGAGAGCACACATTATTTTGAACTTCTGCAAGGTTTGTACGTGTTTTTTTCCAGTTCCACCAAACGATGGGAAGTTCTCCAGAAGGAGCTAAACAGAAAAGAAAATCTCAGTTTAAAGAGCTTATCAAACACTCGTTGGTCTGCACGCGACGACGCCTGCAAAAGCCTTAACAAAGATTGGAAAGAAGTATGTGAGGCTCTCAAGGTCATTGCCAATGACGAAACTTCAAATTAACCTTACAGCGTGTGCTCGCTACAATTTCTCCGTATCTGGGCCACCGTACTGCATTTCTTTGTCCAGTTTGTTGTGGGCTGTAAATCTCGGTTGAGTCGAGTCTGTCACAGGCGAACCTTACTTCCTATTGTAGTGTTGTGTCAGGCATACTCTCATTGTTCCTGGCAAGCGTCCAGTTGACACTTCGTTAAGTTGCTTCTTTATTTATTGCTTCTGGCCCGGGTTGGGGTGACTTGGCTGGTGTAACGTACTTCTTGATCAAAATTTTAAAAAAATTAAAATTTTTGGTCATTACAAAGAAATGCCCCTAGAAATATTGTAAATATCCGACAACGGCCTAAAGGTAGAGGTAAAGATGTTCTAACCCCTTTGGATGCGTTTCAGTTGTTCTTTACTGACACTATGGTAAACTTAATCGTTTCTCATACAAATGAAGAAATAGTGAGAAAACAAGCCAATTACAAAACAATTCAGTTTTCAAACAGTCAAACCTCTCCCACAGAGATAAAGGCACTCTTGGGCATTATGATATTCTCTGCTCTGCACAAGGACAATAGCCTAAATACAGCAATAATGTTTGATCCTTCTGTAAGTGGTAATGTTTACAGAGCTTCCTTTAGTGAAAAGCGATTCCAATTTTTATTAGATTGTCTTAGATTCGATGACAAAACTACCCGAGCTGAGAGAGTAGAGACGGATGGCTTCGCACCTATAAGGGACCTTTGGGAAGCTTTCATGAAATCATGCAAACACAACTACGAGGCTGGCCCATATCTCACCATTGATGAGCAGCTGCTTGCATTTAGAGGCATATCTGCATTCAAAATGTATGTGCCTAAAAAGCCAGCTAAGTATGGTTTAAAAATTGTTATAGTTTGTGATGCTGGTTCTAAGTACATGTTAGTTGCTGAGCCATACTCAGGGAAACAAAACACAACTGTCCAAGGCCCTCTTTCCCAATACTATGTGAAAAAGTTAACGGCTCCATTTCACGGATCGAACCGCAACTTAACAATGGATAACTGGTTCACAGCCGTTCCGTTGGCTGATGAATTGCTCAAGGATCCTTATAAGCTGACACTTTTAGGAACGATCCGCTTAAACAAACCAGAGATACCTTTGAGTACGAGATCGACAAAGAACAGGGACATTGGTGATTCAAAATACCTTTTCAGCAACACAACACTTCTATCGCACAAGGCTAAGAAGAACAAGGTAGTTTGCCTTATTTCCACAATGCACCAAGATAAGGGAGTGAATCAAGATGGCAAACCAGTTATGATTGACCATTACAACCACACCAAAGGAGGAGTGATACTCTTGACCAAATGGTTTCAGTCAGATCGTGCTCAAGGAAAACAAAAAGATGGCAACTCTGCATTTTTTATGACTTGATCGACATGGGAGGAGTTAACTCACTTATCATTTTGAACAGGGTCTTGAGTTCTAGAAAAGAACAAACCATGACAAGAACATCTTTTTTGAATCAGTTGTATCAGCAGTTGGTTTTTCCATGGCTAGAACAGCGCTTGACAATCAAAAATCTTCCGAGGGAGCTAAGAAGTATGGGTCTTCAGTGTTCTTGGCCGAAAAGAAGCAGCAGATCCAGTTCTTCCTAGGGTGGATAAAAAGAGAACAACTTGTAAGATATGCCCAGCTGAAAAGCGAAGAATGACAGTCAACTACTGCAGCAAGTGCGATACTGCGTTCTGTGCGGAGCACCGCGGGGAAGTCTGCAAAAACTGCAGCGCCTGAATCAACTGCAGCATCATCAAGACATCACATCATTGCAAGTAAGATTTTTTTTGAGCTAATACCAAAACGTTTTGATCATTAGAACTCTGTTTAAACATACAACTCGTTTTTTTTAAAATAAATATAGCAATTTCAATTTTTTTTTTTAATTTTTCAGACGGACCTAACTGCTAGGTGACGTCGACGACTAAACAATGTTTGACATTTTACCTCAATAAACTTTTCTTTTATATTAAATGTATTTTCAACTCTTAAAAGTATGTAAAATTAAAATATGTTCTATAAGTTTTGATTTTTCATTTCCATCTTACCAAAAAAATTTTTTTTCTCAAGATCGTAAAAAATACATCATACCAATTATGTAAGTTTTAAGTATCATACCATTCCAGGGTTAACAAACACAAGCACAGTTACCTTTTGATTATTATACACGTGTCCGACCAACTATGCACAGTTCGCCACAAGGCCGCCGCAATACTGTATTAAACAGCTGTTACAGGAATGTAGGTCACCACCCATTCGAACGGAAGCGGCTCTCTCTCTCTCTCGTGTGTGTGTGTGTGTGTGTGTGTGTGCGTGCGGGCCGAAAAGAAGCAGCAGATCCAGTTCTTCCTAGGGTGGATAAAAAGAGAACAACTTGTAAGATATGCCCAGCTGAAAAGCGAAGAATGACAGTCAACTACTGCAGCAAGTGCGATACTGCGTTCTGTGCGGAGCACCGCGGGGAAGTCTGCAAAAACTGCAGCGCCTGAATCAACTGCAGCATCATCAAGACATCACATCATTGCAAGTAAGATTTTTTTTGAGCTAATACCAAAACGTTTTGATCATTAGAACTCTGTTTTAACATACAACTCGTTTTTTTTAAAATAAATATAGCAAATTCAATTTTTTTTTTAATTTTTCAGACGGACCTAACTGCTAGGTGACGTCGACGACTAAACAATGTTTGACATTTTACCTCAATAAACTTTTCTTTTATATTAAATGTATTTTCAACTATTAAAAGTATGTAAAATTAAAATATGTTCTATAAGTTTTGATTTTTCATTTCCATCTTACCAAAAAAATTTTTTTTCTCAAGATCGTAAAAAATACATCATACCAATTATGTAAGTTTTAAGTATCATACCATTCCAGGGTTAACAAACACAAGCACAGTTACCTTTTGATTATTATACACGTGTCCGACCAACTATGCACAGTTCGCCACAAGGCCGCCGCAATACTGTATTAAACAGCTGTTACAGGAATGTAGGTCACCACCCATTCGAACGGAAGCGGCTCTCTCTCTCTCTCGTGTGTGTGTGTGTGTGTGTGTGTGTGCGTGCGGGCGCGCGCGCGCGCTGCATTCTACATGAAAGGAAGTAAAACCTCACCGTTGCTCTAAATGAGGAGCCTAACTGCAAAAGTCACATTCTCCACTTTTTTCGGAAAATGAGTTATTGATATATTATTATTTTTCACATTGAAATGTACCTTATTCTGAAGGTTTAAACCATCAAAACTGACAGTATCCTATTGAAATTTAATGTTGTAAATCACCTTTTGAAGCAAAAGTAACATTCTCCACTGAGCGCTCTAGTGCAAAACTCACATTCTCCTCTCATCCAATTGGGAGCTCTATTTTGGTCACGTGATGTGGTCATGTGACACAGTCAGCAACAGGTTATTTTTGGGTAAGAGTGAAGTAAGGTTTATTGTGATGTCCTTATTTTTTATTAATAATCAGGGCCGTATTTAAAGGGGGGCTTGACGGGCTATAGCCCGAGGCGGCAAATTTTGAAGGGCGGCACCTTTTAATAATTCAGGTACCATAAGCGGCAGAATACCGCACAGTACTTGAGTAGAAAGTTATCTTGGGAGTTGGGATGTCAACTCCACAAGTACAACGCTTTGTCAGTGGTAAAGCTGGAATGGAATGATCTCACTTGCTGTCAGACGCATGCGCGAGGGCGTAGAGAGCAGCTGATCAGAGCTAGAGCATTTTAGAGCTAGGGGCGCTGGGATCGCACAATCTGTCAAGTGTCAGTGCAGACTGCAGTGTTGAGTGTTAGTGTTAGTTGAATGTCGTTGATTTATGGGCAAATCTTGAGGAATTAGTCTCATCTTACTTTTTCTTTTGTTTCTTGTATAAAATAATATTGTAGTATTACTTGGAATGTGGTCACCAAACATAAGGTAGGTCTAGGATTTTAATATAATGTCTAAGTTAATCTTAATAATATTATAAAGCTGAACGTTTGTGAGTTTGTTTGTTGCAGTGTGTGCAAAGAGTCCAGCTAATACGGTTAATACACATTTATTATACCCTACACCTAGGGTATTATAGCTTTGTCCATACGTTTGTAACATCCAAAAGGAAGCGTTTCCGGTATGGCAATGTATATATATTCTGACTCAGGATCAAAAACTGAGTTGATTAAGTGTACACAACTCCTCCGAAACTACAAGAGCTAGAGACATGAAATTTGGTATGTAGGTAGCCCTTATACCAAGGATCACTCTGCCAAATTTTGAAGGCATTTGAATTACTGCCACGCCTCATTTTGAGGATTATTTGATAATCGATTTTCTTAGATAACTCGAGAAAAAATTGAGTTATAAAGCTGGTTTTCGCTACATGCATAAATTTTAGAAATACAAATCTTCTGACCAAGTTTACGCTGGCCACGCCCATTCTTTATGTTTGTTTTGATTTTGAATTTCATCATTTGTTTTTGATGTCATTTGCAGTCTCCAGATGATAACTGCCAGGCAGAAGAGGTTATCGAAATATGCCCCAATCTGGACACAGACCAGCTGAAATAGATTAGTCAGTCCTCAAACGAATTTGATGTAACCAACTTCGTTAATACTCTTTTAGTTAACGTGGAAGTTATTAAAGACCCAGCTTTGTGGAAAGTCAACAATGTAACACGTTTGTAAGCATGGCGTTGAACAGGATATCAATAATCTTAACTTTGAGGCTTATTGAAGAACAATACCGTTACCTTTCTCCAGCCTTTTTCAAAACTAAACTAGTTAATGGACAAGAAATAAAAAGGTCATACTTGATACACTCAGAAAGTACAGGAAAGCCCTTTTGTGTTCCTTGTCAATTATTTGGGGGCACAACAATACTAGCAAAAGAAGGATTTGATGACTGGAAGGATGGCGACAGTCTAAAATAAAAAAACATGAAAACTCTTCAGAACATAAATCTTGTATGTTGGCGATGAAGACTAGAGCACGCTCCTCTGGAAGTGGAAACGTTTCTTTACAGCTTTTTAGCCAAGTAGAAGATGAAAAACTGTATTGGCAAAATGTCTTAAAGAGAGTTGTTGCAGTGACCCAATCGTTAACATCTGCTGGATGGCCTTTAAGAGGAGACACTGAACATTTTGGTCCAACTAACAGCAACAGCGGAAATTTGATCATGTGCCTTGAACTGGTCGCAAAGTTTGACCCATTCTTAGCTGAGCACATTGCCAGATACGGAAATCCTGGACAAGGCTATACTTCATATATTTCTTCAACTACATATCAACAGTTTGTCCAACTTATGGCAGATAGGGTGACAAATATAATAGTCCAAGAAGTCAAGACTGCAAAGTATTACTCAGTTGTTGTTGATTCTAGTCCCGACATT
Source organism: Magicicada septendecula (assembly GCA_034769895.1). NCBI lineage: Eukaryota > Metazoa > Arthropoda > Insecta > Hemiptera > Cicadidae > Magicicada > Magicicada septendecula. The sequence continues at coordinate 15,312,962 of CM068374.1, forward strand.
TCTCATGTTGACGAGTTAGCTATCATCATTAGATATGTTCAACAAAGTGGAACTCCAGTTGAAAGGTTTCTTTGCTTCATTCCCAACGTTGGACATGGATCAGCAGCGCTTTTTGAAGCTGTCTTGGATGTGCTATCGAAGTATAACATAGACATTCAGAACTGCAGAGGTCAATCGTATGATAATGCATCCAACATGTCTGGGGCATACAGCGGTCTGCAGGCTCGAATTCGTGAAGTCTGCCCTGAGGCTATATATACACCATGTTCTGCTCATTCACTTAACTTGGTCGGGAAGCATGCAGCTGAGTGTTGCCAAGAGAGCACACATTATTTTGAACTTCTGCAAGGTTTGTACGTGTTTTTTTCCAGTTCCACCAAACGATGGGAAGTTCTCCAGAAGGAGCTAAACAGAAAAGAAAATCTCAGTTTAAAGAGCTTATCAAACACTCGTTGGTCTGCACGCGACGACGCCTGCAAAAGCCTTAACAAAGATTGGAAAGAAGTATGTGAGGCTCTCAAGGTCATTGCCAATGACGAAACTTCAAATTAACCTTACAGCGTGTGCTCGCTACAATTTCTCCGTATCTGGGCCACCGTACTGCATTTCTTTGTCCAGTTTGTTGTGGGCTGTAAATCTCGGTTGAGTCGAGTCTGTCACAGGCGAACCTTACTTCCTATTGTAGTGTTGTGTCAGGCATACTCTCATTGTTCCTGGCAAGCGTCCAGTTGACACTTCGTTAAGTTGCTTCTTTATTTATTGCTTCTGGCCCGGGTTGGGGTGACTTGGCTGGTGTAACGTACTTCTTGATCAAAATTTTAAAAAAATTAAAATTTTTGGTCATTACAAAGAAATGCCCCTAGAAATATTGTAAATATCCGACAACGGCCTAAAGGTAGAGGTAAAGATGTTCTAACCCCTTTGGATGCGTTTCAGTTGTTCTTTACTGACACTATGGTAAACTTAATCGTTTCTCATACAAATGAAGAAATAGTGAGAAAACAAGCCAATTACAAAACAATTCAGTTTTCAAACAGTCAAACCTCTCCCACAGAGATAAAGGCACTCTTGGGCATTATGATATTCTCTGCTCTGCACAAGGACAATAGCCTAAATACAGCAATAATGTTTGATCCTTCTGTAAGTGGTAATGTTTACAGAGCTTCCTTTAGTGAAAAGCGATTCCAATTTTTATTAGATTGTCTTAGATTCGATGACAAAACTACCCGAGCTGAGAGAGTAGAGACGGATGGCTTCGCACCTATAAGGGACCTTTGGGAAGCTTTCATGAAATCATGCAAACACAACTACGAGGCTGGCCCATATCTCACCATTGATGAGCAGCTGCTTGCATTTAGAGGCATATCTGCATTCAAAATGTATGTGCCTAAAAAGCCAGCTAAGTATGGTTTAAAAATTGTTATAGTTTGTGATGCTGGTTCTAAGTACATGTTAGTTGCTGAGCCATACTCAGGGAAACAAAACACAACTGTCCAAGGCCCTCTTTCCCAATACTATGTGAAAAAGTTAACGGCTCCATTTCACGGATCGAACCGCAACTTAACAATGGATAACTGGTTCACAGCCGTTCCGTTGGCTGATGAATTGCTCAAGGATCCTTATAAGCTGACACTTTTAGGAACGATCCGCTTAAACAAACCAGAGATACCTTTGAGTACGAGATCGACAAAGAACAGGGACATTGGTGATTCAAAATACCTTTTCAGCAACACAACACTTCTATCGCACAAGGCTAAGAAGAACAAGGTAGTTTGCCTTATTTCCACAATGCACCAAGATAAGGGAGTGAATCAAGATGGCAAACCAGTTATGATTGACCATTACAACCACACCAAAGGAGGAGTGATACTCTTGACCAAATGGTTTCAGTCAGATCGTGCTCAAGGAAAACAAAAAGATGGCAACTCTGCATTTTTTATGACTTGATCGACATGGGAGGAGTTAACTCACTTATCATTTTGAACAGGGTCTTGAGTTCTAGAAAAGAACAAACCATGACAAGAACATCTTTTTTGAATCAGTTGTATCAGCAGTTGGTTTTTCCATGGCTAGAACAGCGCTTGACAATCAAAAATCTTCCGAGGGAGCTAAGAAGTATGGGTCTTCAGTGTTCTTGGCCGAAAAGAAGCAGCAGATCCAGTTCTTCCTAGGGTGGATAAAAAGAGAACAACTTGTAAGATATGCCCAGCTGAAAAGCGAAGAATGACAGTCAACTACTGCAGCAAGTGCGATACTGCGTTCTGTGCGGAGCACCGCGGGGAAGTCTGCAAAAACTGCAGCGCCTGAATCAACTGCAGCATCATCAAGACATCACATCATTGCAAGTAAGATTTTTTTTGAGCTAATACCAAAACGTTTTGATCATTAGAACTCTGTTTAAACATACAACTCGTTTTTTTTAAAATAAATATAGCAATTTCAATTTTTTTTTTTAATTTTTCAGACGGACCTAACTGCTAGGTGACGTCGACGACTAAACAATGTTTGACATTTTACCTCAATAAACTTTTCTTTTATATTAAATGTATTTTCAACTCTTAAAAGTATGTAAAATTAAAATATGTTCTATAAGTTTTGATTTTTCATTTCCATCTTACCAAAAAAATTTTTTTTCTCAAGATCGTAAAAAATACATCATACCAATTATGTAAGTTTTAAGTATCATACCATTCCAGGGTTAACAAACACAAGCACAGTTACCTTTTGATTATTATACACGTGTCCGACCAACTATGCACAGTTCGCCACAAGGCCGCCGCAATACTGTATTAAACAGCTGTTACAGGAATGTAGGTCACCACCCATTCGAACGGAAGCGGCTCTCTCTCTCTCTCGTGTGTGTGTGTGTGTGTGTGTGTGCGTGCGGGCCGAAAAGAAGCAGCAGATCCAGTTCTTCCTAGGGTGGATAAAAAGAGAACAACTTGTAAGATATGCCCAGCTGAAAAGCGAAGAATGACAGTCAACTACTGCAGCAAGTGCGATACTGCGTTCTGTGCGGAGCACCGCGGGGAAGTCTGCAAAAACTGCAGCGCCTGAATCAACTGCAGCATCATCAAGACATCACATCATTGCAAGTAAGATTTTTTTTGAGCTAATACCAAAACGTTTTGATCATTAGAACTCTGTTTTAACATACAACTCGTTTTTTTTAAAATAAATATAGCAATTTCAATTTTTTTTTTAATTTTTCAGACGGACCTAACTGCTAGGTGACGTCGACGACTAAACAATGTTTGACATTTTACCTCAATAAACTTTTCTTTTATATTAAATGTATTTTCAACTATTAAAAGTATGTAAAATTAAAATATGTTCTATAAGTTTTGATTTTTCATTTCCATCTTACCAAAAAAATTTTTTTTCTCAAGATCGTAAAAAATACATCATACCAATTATGTAAGTTTTAAGTATCATACCATTCCAGGGTTAACAAACACAAGCACAGTTACCTTTTGATTATTATACACGTGTCCGACCAACTATGCACAGTTCGCCACAAGGCCGCCGCAATACTGTATTAAACAGCTGTTACAGGAATGTAGGTCACCACCCATTCGAACGGAAGCGGCTCTCTCTCTCTCACACTCTCTCTCTCTCTCTCTCTCTCTCTCTCTCTCTCTCTCTCTCTCTCTCTCTCTCTCTCTCTCTCTCGTGTGTGTGTGTGTGTGTGTGTGTGTGTGTGTGTGTGTGTGTGTGTGTGTGCGGGCCGAAAAGAAGCAGCAGATCCAGTTCTTCCTAGGGTGGATAAAAAGAGAACAACTTGTAAGATATGCCCAGCTGAAAAGCGAAGAATGACAGTCAACTACTGCAGCAAGTGCGATACTGCGTTCTGTGCGGAGCACCGCGGGGAAGTCTGCAAAAATTGCAGCGCCTGAATCAACTGCAGCATCATCAAGACATCACATCAATGCAAGTAACATTTTTTTTGAGCTAATACCAAAACGTTTTGTGTTATCATTCCGCTATACTGTCAATATACAAAGACCGCAATAACCGTACATTATACGGTTCGGAATTGCATAAAGCCTTAGCAGCTTGGGTTCGTTATAACGAACGGCTGAACGACTGGAGTAAACGTACAGTGTTGGTGCGTGACAGTAACAGGCTTGGTATTTACCATGGTTTCCCGGACTGATAATGTAATGTTCTAACATAGTAATAGTGAAGGAAAAAATGTAAAATAAATACATACATTTTAAATTTTATTTCTGATAATTATATCTGATACATTATCACTGATAATGATAAGGGAAAACAGTAAACAGTAAACAAGTCTCGGTACAGAGTTCTAATTATCATTCTCAAAAATATATACAAAGCGGATTGGATTTTACTGGTGTATGTACAATTCTTCGTTTCACACGACGCATCGTACTGCTGCTACCTCAGGTAAGTGATTATTTTATATACACTAACGCTGTTGATGGTGATAGATTTTAAATAAATAATGTTAAGTTGTAAAATTAATACTTTTTTTGTTTTTATACAGATATCATCACCTTATTTTTTCATACTACTACTATTTTTGGTAAGTGGTTATTTTTTATTTAATATAAAAACATTAACGCTGTTGATAGTGATAGATTTTAAGTTGTAAAATTAATACTTTTTTTGTTTTATACAGATATTATCAGCTTGTTCCTGTATCAGCTTGTTCCTCTCTCTCTTCATACGTTTATATCGTTGTACTACCGTCACTTTTGGTAAATGATTATTTTTATTAAAAACACTAACGCTGCTGCTGGTGATGTTAAGTTGTAAAACTAATACTTTTTTTGTTTTATGCAGATATTATCAGCTTGTTCCTCTCTCTCTTCATACGTTTATATCGTTCTACTACCGTCACGTTTGGTAAATGATTATTTTTATTAAAAACACTAACGCTGCTGGTGGTGATGTTAAGTTGTAAAACTAATACTTTTTTTGTTTTATGCAGATATTATCAGCTTGTTCCTCGTTCCTCTCTTTTTATACTACAACTCCCTACTTCTTTGTGAACCTTATCTTCATACATCGAATTCAGTAAGTAGTTGTTAGGTAGTTTAACATTTTTTTAAAACATATGTTAATATTGTTCGATAATGTGATTGTTTTTGTATATAGATATTATAATCGCTGATGGGAGTATAATTTGTTTTCTGTGTTACAGACACAATGGCAGTTCCGACTCTGTTTTTTGTCAAGTTATCTGGTAACGCTTATCCTCCAGTCAAAATGAGCGCATATGCTGTAGGTTTCGATCTCAGAAGCGCATATGATTGCATGATCGCTCCTCATGAAAATGCGCTGATTAAAACCGATTTGGCTGTTAAAATTCCGGAGAAATGTTACGGACGAATTGTACCACGTTCTAGGTTAGCGTTAAAACATCATATAGCTAGCTGTTGGAGCAGGCGTTATAGATAGAGACTACCGCGGTAACGTTGGTGTAATTTTGTTTAACCATTCTTCTGAAATTTTTTATATTCGAAAAGGAGATCGTATAGCACAGTTGATATGCGAACAAATAGCTGAACCAAAATTACAAGAGTTAACGAGTTTAGATTCAACAGCTCGCGGCTCTTGCGGTTTTGGTTCGACGGGAGGAACAAGCCTTACAGACAACTATGATGATGAAAACTTATTGCTAGAAATAGAAAAATTATTTTTTTCTGTTTCTAGTAATGGAACGCGAAGCTACTTCTTCTCCTTCAGCATCCGCCGGCCCATCAACTTGTTTTTCGATTAAAGATTTAATCCAGTGTTTATATATAACCGGGCTGGTAAAAATAGTGCTGTGGGAGGAGGCATTGGAGAATTTGAAAGCGATCGTACTGGACCAACCTTCAATTATTATAAATTTATATCTAATTATTCAGAATGCGGTCATGCATATATTTGATGATGAACCGTCAGAAATTGATATTTTCCGTAGGAAACTAAAAGAAATGTCCTTAGCGGAAATTATTCATTATTTTAATTCACAAATTGACGACGAGCTTTATAATAGCAAAAATTTAGACTATGACAGTATTAAATTGTTTCGCGAATTGATTAGTAGAAAGAAATCGGTCGAGACGATTGAACTAGACAAAAACAGCGATAGCGGTAGTGATACTCAATCAGATAGCGGAGATGATTTCGACAAAATTTATAATTCTTTTTCGGACAAAAACAAATCCAAAAAAATCAAAAAAAGGTAAAAACACAAAATTTGAAATGTTAAAAGATGGTACAAAGAAATGGGTAAAAACACCAGGCGAGGAGAGTTCGTTTTTCATTGAAGTGAAATTGACGCAGACGACTGATATCAAACACGAAATTTCCGATAACTGGTGGCAGAAAGTATCCAGAAAAGTGACTGTTTTAGCGTCGTCGCCGCAAGACCCGCTGTTCGTGGTAACAAATGATTTATTCAAATTAGCGTTAGACAAAATTAAAAACGCCAAAGGTGTGGCGCACGGCTCGTACAAGACGCGGTATAAGCCGTATTAAAATAATCTAAGGTTGGTTGGTTGATTGTTGTAAATATTGTAAATATGTATATATTATAAGTATTTAATTTTAATTGTATGTATGTATAAATAATTTAAGGTTGTTTATTAAATTTAATTTTAATATATATATATAATAAAAATAATATGTTCTACACAAGAACATATACAGTAATTCTTGGTTACCTGTAAAATAAGTGTGTTCTTCTTATGTCATTTTTAATATATGTATTATTATAAGGTATAATGTGTTTTACATTTCTCTATTCAAAAAATTAGTTTGTCTTTGTTATAAGTCTTTCCTATGTTATTTTTAAACCGTATTTGATTTTACATAAAACACATTTACAGCTGTTTTTAAACCGTTAACGTCTGCTTATATCGACTGCCTTGATGGATCAAGAAGATAGGATGAACGTATCATCAAAACAGGAGGAGGACCGTCTTCTTCATAAATGGTTTTTTTCGCCAAAAAGGCTAACACCCGGAGAAATTGCAAAATTAAAAATGATAGTCGACAGACCAGACTCAACTATAAAACCATTTATTAAAGAGTTAATAAAGAATTTATAGTTTAGATCCAGTATCGTATTCATAGGTAATTATTAAATATATAATGTGTTTTATACTCTATTCAAAATTTAATTTATCTTTGTTATAAGTCTTTCCTATGTTATTTTTATATATATATATATATATATATATATATATATTGTAACGCAACATAGTTGAGGTTCCCCAACGTTACATAAAAGATTGAATGAAATATGGTCAAGGACCATACCCTGACTTAAGGTTGTTCAATAGGTCATGTGCTCGAGAAGTAACTCAAACCAGAAGGAGGCAATGACTAGTATTAAATGTATAAAAGCCAGACTAAGGAATGATTTAATGTTATGAATTGTTTGTTTTGTACTGTGGCATGTTCAGGTCACAGAGTATTTTATATTGTATGTTGACTATACTAAAGATGAAATAATGTTATTTGATAATAATACTTCACCAATAATTATGTTTATGTTTATATTGGATTTGTATTTATATAACCCAGTATAGATACCAATGTTAGGTACTGTACTAAGTTGTCAGTATTGTATAATGTTGAAAAATACTGTTGTTCTAATTAATGTTTATAAACTGGATCAGGAGTGTGACCAGTGTTTTAAATCTAACAAGTAGTTCTGACAATTATGTCATAAATTAATAAAGGGTTCCAGAACCAGTTAATTAATATAAAAACAAATAACCACCAGTAAATTAAAATTCATGTAATTAACTATGTAACCAATAATTAATTGTACAGTAGGTCAGGTAAAAAAGAAAATTAAGTTAAAAACCAAATAATGTTATAATGGTTGTAAATGAATCTATAGGCCTAAATTCCATATTAGTGAAAGGAAATTAATACCTTTTTAGTAAACCCAGTCCAACGAAAATCTGGTAAAACATTTACTGTTTAATAAGGAAGGTTAGGGGAGAATTTTATGTGATTCAATATTAATCCAAGCATGGAGTATTTTATTGGAAAGGAGTAGTAATATTCTATAATGCCGGCTCAAGGATATATAGAAAACATGGTTGTTAAGGCAACTGATATATAATAAGTTGTTGATTTTGGATAGATGGTACTGATTGTTACAAGCTATTAGATTGAAATGAACCGATATATTTAAATATATGAATAAATATAAAGGAAAGATATATCCAAACTGATAAAGCCTTTTTGTAAAACAATTATATTTGAACGATAATGAATCGTACAAATTAAATAAAACTCTAAATTATCAATGAGTAAAATAAAAAAGAATTGAAAGCTTCTCACCTCAGTCACTAAATATTTCCGCTGAATTTGGTATCAAACCAATTCATGCTATAAATTGAAGACCAGTAAAGAGTTAAAGCCTGAATTAACGGAAATATTTGGAAATACAGAAGACTCGGTTGACGAAATAACCTCCATTGACAGCGTAAGCTGAGATCCTAATTCCAGTTCGTTGGGACCAAGAATTGTGAAGACGCAAAAGAAGAATCGAAGCACAAGAGTTCCTGTGGGATTACCATCATCCATTCATTGAAAACCAGAGCAGTTTTACTGGGTGAAGACGATATAAACTGGATTTTGACCGCTGTTGACAAACATTCACCGCCTAATGAAGTTTTCGCCGTTTTGGGTAAAAAACATATTATTTTCATATCATTGTATTTTAAGTAAATAATTTTATTCTTTTTGTAAATTGAACAACCTTAATTATGCGTTTTACCTGGCCTTACTAATGGTTCAAAGAACTACACGAACCCTGGTATAAGAATCATTTGTCATTATTTTCAAAGTAAATATGTTTTTTTTTAGAGTTCGAATAATTAAGAATCGATATATGTTGGGCTAGTCGATTGGATCGTCTTATTGTTTGTCTGAGACAACGTAACTTGTTAAATACCAGAGAAAAATAAATAAAGTACATTTGTTGTATGAGATAACGTTTTAATCATTGCAGAGAAAATACTATATGTACTTGGCATAATAATTTATTAACAGGTTGATACAAACACTCAGAATAACTAACCTATAAGTACACTTATTTCTAGTAATAGCGCTCCAAGTTTACAGCTGGTGGGACGGGAGATTGCTGAACTAACGGGTTTTATCATACTAAATTTGAACGAAATTTTTATCGTTGAGGGACTAGGGTTGAGACAAAAACCACTTACATTCAGTAAATACTCCATATATATTGCTCATATTAAACAACCACTGAGAATTAAATTAAGTCTACAGAATAATACCATTATAAATTCAGGAACACAATTCTAAGTTTGTGGACTTAATAATCTGTATTCTGAGGGTTTCACTGGTCACAACCGCAAGGTATATTAGTTAATAACATATTAATTAAACCAGGTAACAGCATTTTAATTGTTACGAATCGCCACCTACAACGTATTACTTGGCGTTTGTTACACCGGAGTCTCTTATAACTAATTACACTCATAGACAAGATTTCTTTACAATTTGACGTCTCCAGCTGGTATCATACATTATAACATACGTCCTCACATAATTAACAAGCAGTTCGTTACTAAATTGATTACAACAGTGGGGTTTGAATAAGACGGACATTTTCGCTAGTACCGGCACATATTAGTTTCTTTACAATATATATACATAAATAAAATATAAAAAAAAGTTTGGTGTTTGTACTTTCACAAAATCCTTTCCTTTGTGCAGGAAATGGACCGTGATCAACAGTTCAACGCAAGTATGTGTGTCGTCGACGATAAATGTTTAAGTCACACATGGGAGTGTATAGCTACGTTAGAACATTACCTTGATATCAAATCTTATCGACCAAGTCATAATAACAATAAAAATACCGATTTTAAAATACCTGAAGGTGACCGTCGTTGTGCTATGTATAAAAATAAATAAAAAAATATAGTAGATCGTTTGTATACATCGCGTTTGTATACGGGTAATGTACGATCCATAATACGGTGTGTATGTGATTTTATAAATTTATATAGAGATTATATTTTGAATCATATATTAACAGACGGTCACGAATCTAAAAATAATAATTGTGCTTGTGTCGATACCTGTCTGTCCAGTTCGAAAATTGACTGTGCAGACGGTAAAAAAATTATTAAATGGATACAAAAACAGCTGTTCTTAACAGATCGAATGTACTGTGAACGCCATGAGTGTTGTGTACATTTGCAATCAGATGATAGTATAAAAGTGAACACCATATATGATACAAGTTGTAAGAGTATAATAAATGGTGTGTGTTATCATTCCGCTATACTGTCAATATACAAAGACCGCAATAACCGTACATTATACGGTTCGGAATTGCATAAAGCCTTAGCAGCTTGGGTTCGTTATAACGAACGGCTGAACGACTTGAGTAAACGCACAGTGTTGGTGCGTGACAGTAATAGGCTTGGTATTTACCATGGTTTCCCGGACTGATAACGTAATGTTCTAACATAGTAATAGTGAAGGAAAATATGTAAAATAAATACATACATTCTAAATTTTATTTCTGATAATTATATCTGATACATTATCACTGATAATGATAAGGGAAAACAGTAAACAGTAAACAAGTCTCGGTACAGAGTTCTAATTATCATTCTCAAAAATATATACAAAGCGGATTGGATTTTACTGGTGTATGTACAATTCTTCGTTTCACACGACGCATCGTACTGCTGCTACCTCAGGTAAGTGATTATTTTATATACACTAACGCTGTTGATGGTGATAGATTTTAAATAAATAATGTTAAGTTGTAAAATTAATACTTTTTTTGTTTTTATACAGATATCATCACCTTATTTTTTCATACTACTACTATTTTTGGTAAGTGGTTATTTTTTATTTAATATAAAAACATTAACGCTGTTGATAGTGATAGATTTTAAGTTGTAAAATTAATACTTTTTTTGTTTTATACAGATATTATCAGCTTGTTCCTCTCTCTCTTCATACGTTTATATCGTTCTACTACCGTCACTTTTGGTAAATGATTATTTTTATTAAAAACACTAACGCTGCTGCTGGTGATGTTAAGTTGTAAAACTAATACTTTTTTTGTTTTATGCAGATATTATCAGCTTGTTCCTCTCTCTCTTCATACGTTTATATCGTTCTACGACCGTCACGTTTGGTAAATGATTATTTTTATTAAAAACACTAACGCTGCTGGTGGTGATGTTAAGTTGTAAAACTAATACTTTTTTTGTTTTATGCAGATATTATCAGCTTGTTCCTCGTTCCTCTCTTTTTATACTACAACTCCCTACTTCTTTGTGAACCTTATCTTCATACATCGAATTCAGTAAGTAGTTGTTAGGTAGTTTAACATTTTTTTAAAACATATGTTAATATTGTTCGATAATGTGATTGTTTTTGTATATAGATATTATAATCGCTGATGGGAGTATAATTTGTTTTCTGTGTTACAGACACAATGGCAGTTCCGACTCTGTTTTTTGTCAAGTTATCTGGTAACGCTTATCCTCCAGTCAAAATGAGCGCATATGCTGCAGGTTTCGATCTCAGAAGCGCATATGATTGCATGATCGCTCCTCATGAAAATGCGCTGATTAAAACCGATTTGGCTGTTAAAATTCCGGAGAAATGTTACGGACGAATTGCACCACGTTCTAGGTTAGCGTTAAAACATCATATAGCTAGCTGTTGTAGCAGGCGTTATAGATAGAGACTACCGCGGTAACGTTGGTGTAACTTTGTTTAACCATTCTTCTGAAATTTTTTATATTCGAAAAGGAGATCGTATAGCACAGTTGATATGCGAACAAATAGCTGAACCAAAATTACAAGAGTTAACGAGTTTAGATTCAACAGCTCGCGGCTCTTGCGGTTTTGGTTCGACGGGAGGAACAAGCCTTACAGACAACTATGATGATGAAAACTTATTGCTAGAAATAGAAAAATTATTTTTTTCTGTTTCTAGTAATGGAACGACAAGCTACTTCTTCTCCTTCAGCATCCGCCGGCCCATCAACTTGTTTTTCGATTAAAGATTTAATCCAGTGTTTATATATAACCGGGCTGGTAAAAATAGTGCTGTGGGAGGAGGCATTGGAGAATTTGAAAGCGATCGTACTGGACCAACCTTCAATTATTATAAATTTATATCTAATTATTCAGAATGCGGTCATGCATATATTTGATGATGAACCGTCAGAAATTGATATTTTCCGTAGGAAACTAAAAGAAATGTCCTTAGTGGAAATTATTGATTATTTTAATTCACAAATTGACGACGAGCTTTATAATAGCAAAAATTTAGACTATGACAGTATTAAATTGTTTCGCGAATTGATTAGTAGAAAGAAATCGGTCGAGACGATTGAACTAGACAAAAACAGCGATAGCGGTAGTGATACTCAATCAGATAGCGGAGATGATTTCGACAAAATTTATAATTCTTTTTCGGACAAAAACAAATCCAAAAAAATCAAAAAAAGGTAAAAACACAAAATTTGAAATGTTAAAAGATGGTACAAAGAAATGGGTAAAAACACCAGGTGAGGAGGGATCGTTTTTCATTGAAGTGAAATTGACGCAGACGACTGATATCAAACACGAAATTTCCGATAACTGGTGGCAGAAAGTATCCAGAAAAGTGACTGTTTTAGCGTCGTCGCCGCAAGACCCGCTGTTCGTGGTAAGAAATGATTTATTCAAATTAGCGTTAGACAAAATTAAAAACGCCAAAGGTGTGGCGCACGGCTCGTACAAGACGCGGTATAAGCCGTATTAAAATAATCTAAGGTTGGTTGGTTGATTGTTGTAAATATTGTAAATATGTATATATTGTAAGTATTTAATTTTAATTGTATGTATGTATAAATAATTTAAGGTTGTTTATTAAATTTAATTTTAATATATATATATATATATATATATATATATATATATATATATATAATAAAAATAATATGTTCTACACAAGAACATATACAGTAATTCTTGGTTACCTGTAAAATAAGTGTGTTCTTCTTATGTCATTTTTAATATATGTATTATTATAAGGTATAATGTGTTTTACATTTCTCTATTCAAAAAATTAATTTGTCTTTGTTATAAGTCTTTCCTATGTTATTTTTAAACCGTATTTGATTTTACATAAAACACATTTACAGCTGTTTTTAAACCGTTAACGTCTGCTTATATCGACTGCCTTGATGGATCAAGAAGATAGGATGAACGTATCATCAAAACAGGAGGAGGACCGTCTTCTTCATAAATGGTTTTTTTCGCCAAAAAGGCTAACACCCGGAGAAATTGCAAAATTAAAAATGATAGTCGACAGACCAGACTCAACTATAAAACCATTTATTAAAGAGTTAATAAAGAATTTATAGTTTAGATCCAGTATCGTATTCATAGGTAATTATTAAATATATAATGTGTTTTATACTCTATTCAAAATTTAATTTATCTTTGTTATAAGTCTTTCCTATGTTATTTTTATATATATATATATATATATATATATATATATATATATATTGTAACGCAACATAGTTGAGGTTCCCCAACGTTACATAAAAGATTGAATGAAATATGGTCAAGGACCATACCCTGACTTAAGGTTGTTCAATAGGTCATGTGCTCGAGAAGTAACTCAAACCAGAAGGAGGCAATGACTAGTATTAAATGTATAAAAGCCAGACTAAGGAATGATTTAATGTTATGAATTGTTTGTTTTGTACTGTGGCATGTTCAGGTCACAGAGTATTTTATATTGTATGTTGACTATACTAAAGATGAAATAATGTTATTTGATAATAATACTTCACCAATAATTATGTTTATGTTTATATTGGATTTGTATTTATATAACCCAGTATAGATACCAATGTTAGGTACTGTACTAAGTTGTCAGTATTGTATAATGTTGAAAAATACTGTTGTTCTAATTAATGTTTATAAACTGGATCAGGAGTGTGACCAGTGTTTTAAATCTAACAAGTAGTTCTGACAATTATGTCATAAATTAATAAAGGGTTCCAGAACCAGTTAATTAATATAAAAACAAATAACCACCAGTAAATTAAAATTCATGTAATTAACTATGTAACCAATAATTAATTGTACAGTAGGTCAGGTAAAAAAGAAAATTAAGTTAAAAACCAAATAATGTTATAATGGTTGTAAATGAATCTATAGGCCTAAATTCCATATTAGTGAAAGGAAATTAATACCTTTTTAGTAAACCCAGTCCAACGAAAATCTGGTAAAACATTTACTGTTTAATAAGGAAGGTTAGGGGAGAATTTTATGTGATTCAATATTAATCCAAGCATGGAGTATTTTATTGGAAAGGAGTAGTAATATTCTATAATGCCGGCTCAAGGATATATAGAAAACATGGTTGTTAAGGCAACTGATATATAATAAGTTGTTGATTTTGGATAGATGGTACTGATTGTTACAAGCTATTAGATTGAAATGAACCGATATATTTAAATATATGAATAAATATAAAGGAAAGATATATCCAAACTGATAAAGCCTTTTTGTAAAACAATTATATTTGAACGATAATGAATCGTACAAATTAAATAAAACTCTAAATTATCAATGAGTAAAATAAAAAAGAATTGAAAGCTTCTCACCTCAGTCACTAAATATTTCCGCTGAATTTGGTATCAAACCAATTCATGCTATAAATTGAAGACCAGTAAAGAGTTAAAGCCTGAATTAACGGAAATATTTGGAAATACAGAAGACTCGGTTGACGAAATAACCTCCATTGACAGCGTAAGCTGAGATCCTAATTCCAGTTCGTTGGGACCAAGAATTGTGAAGACGCAAAAGAAGAATCGAAGCACAAGAGTTCCTGTGGGATTACCATCATCCATTCATTGAAAACCAGAGCAGTTTTACTGGGTGAAGACGATATAAACTGGATTTTGACCGCTGTTGACAAACATTCACCGCCTAATGAAGTTTTCGCCGTTTTGGGTAAAAAACATATTATTTTCATATCATTGTATTTTAAGTAAATAATTTTATTCTTTTTGTAAATTGAACAACCTTAATTATGCGTTTTACCTGGCCTTACTAATGGTTCAAAGAACTACACGAACCCTGGTATAAGAATCATTTGTCATTATTTTCAAAGTAAATATGTTTTTTTTTAGAGTTCGAATAATTAAGAATCGATATATGTTGGGCTAGTCGATTGGATCGTCTTATTGTTTGTCTGAGACAACGTAACTTGTTAAATACCAGAGAAAAATAAATAAAGTACATTTGTTGTATGAGATAACGTTTTAATCATTGCAGAGAAAATACTATATGTACTTGGCATAATAATTTATTAACAGGTTGATACAAACACTCAGAATAACTAACCTATAAGTACACTTATTTCTAGTAATAGCGCTCCAAGTTTACAGCTGGTGGGACGGGAGATTGCTGAACTAACGGGTTTTATCATACTAAATTTGAACGAAATTTTTATCGTTGAGGGACTAGGGTTGAGACAAAAACCACTTACATTCAGTAAATACTCCATATATATTGCTCATATTAAACAACCACTGAGAATTAAATTAAGTCTACAGAATAATACCATTATAAATTCAGGAACACAATTCTAAGTTTGTGGACTTAATAATCTGTATTCTGAGGGTTTCACTGGTCACAACCGCAAGGTATATTAGTTAATAACATATTAATTAAACCAGGTAACAGCATTTTAATTGTTACGAATCGCCACCTACAACGTATTACTTGGCGTTTGTTACACCGGAGTCTCTTATAACTAATTACACTCATAGACAAGATTTCTTTACAATTTGACGTCTCCAGCTGGTATCATACATTATAACATACGTCCTCACATAATTAACAAGCAGTTCGTTACTAAATTGATTACAACAGTGGGGTTTGAATAAGACGGACATTTTCGCTAGTACCGGCACATATTAGTTTCTTTACAATATATATACATAAATAAAATATAAAAAAAAGTTTGGTGTTTGTACTTTCACAAAATCCTTTCCTTTGTGCAGGAAATGGACCGTGATCAACAGTTCAACGCAAGTATGTGTGTCGTCGACGATAAATGTTTAAGTCACACATGGGAGTGTATAGCTACGTTAGAACATTACCTTGATATCAAATCTTATCGACCAAGTCATAATAACAATAAAAATACCGATTTTAAAATACCTGAAGGTGACCGTCGTTGTGCTATGTATAAAAATAAATAAAAAAATATAGTAGATCGTTTGTATACATCGCGTTTGTATACGGGTAATGTACGATCCATAATACGGTGTGTATGTGATTTTATAAATTTATATAGAGATTATATTTTGAATCATATATTAACAGACGGTCACGAATCTAAAAATAATAATTGTGCTTGTGTCGATACCTGTCTGTCCAGTTCGAAAATTGACTGTGCAGACGGTAAAAAAATTATTAAATGGATACAAAAACAGCTGTTCTTAACAGATCGAATGTACTGTGAACGCCATGAGTGTTGTGTACATTTGCAATCAGATGATAGTATAAAAGTGAACACCATATATGATACAAGTTGTAAGAGTATAATAAATGGTGTGTGTTATCATTCCGCTATACTGTCAATATACAAAGACCGCAATAACCGTACATTATACGGTTCGGAATTGCATAAAGCCTTAGCAGCTTGGGTTCGTTATAACGAACGGCTGAACGACTTGAGTAAACGCACAGTGTTGGTGCGTGACAGTAATAGGCTTGGTATTTACCATGGTTTCCCGGACTGATAACGTAATGTTCTAACATAGTAATAGTGAAGGAAAATATGTAAAATAAATACATACATTCTAAATTTTATTTCTGATAATTATATCTGATACATTATCACTGATAATGATAAGGGAAAACAGTAAACAGTAAACAAGTCTCGGTACAGAGTTCTAATTATCATTCTCAAAAATATATACAAAGCGGATTGGATTTTACTGGTGTATGTACAATTCTTCGTTTCACACGACGCATCGTACTGCTGCTACCTCAGGTAAGTGATTATTTTATATACACTAACGCTGTTGATGGTGATAGATTTTAAATAAATAATGTTAAGTTGTAAAATTAATACTTTTTTTGTTTTTATACAGATATCATCACCTTATTTTTTCATACTACTACTATTTTTGGTAAGTGGTTATTTTTTATTTAATATAAAAACATTAACGCTGTTGATAGTGATAGATTTTAAGTTGTAAAATTAATACTTTTTTTGTTTTATACAGATATTATCAGCTTGTTCCTCTCTCTCTTCATACGTTTATATCGTTCTACTACCGTCACTTTTGGTAAATGATTATTTTTATTAAAAACACTAACGCTGCTGCTGGTGATGTTAAGTTGTAAAACTAATACTTTTTTTGTTTTATGCAGATATTATCAGCTTGTTCCTCTCTCTCTTCATACGTTTATATCGTTCTACGACCGTCACGTTTGGTAAATGATTATTTTTATTAAAAACACTAACGCTGCTGGTGGTGATGTTAAGTTGTAAAACTAATACTTTTTTTGTTTTATGCAGATATTATCAGCTTGTTCCTCGTTCCTCTCTTTTTATACTACAACTCCCTACTTCTTTGTGAACCTTATCTTCATACATCGAATTCAGTAAGTAGTTGTTAGGTAGTTTAACATTTTTTTAAAACATATGTTAATATTGTTCGATAATGTGATTGTTTTTGTATATAGATATTATAATCGCTGATGGGAGTATAATTTGTTTTCTGTGTTACAGACACAATGGCAGTTCCGACTCTGTTTTTTGTCAAGTTATCTGGTAACGCTTATCCTCCAGTCAAAATGAGCGCATATGCTGCAGGTTTCGATCTCAGAAGCGCATATGATTGCATGATCGCTCCTCATGAAAATGCGCTGATTAAAACCGATTTGGCTGTTAAAATTCCGGAGAAATGTTACGGACGAATTGCACCACGTTCTAGGTTAGCGTTAAAACATCATATAGCTAGCTGTTGTAGCAGGCGTTATAGATAGAGACTACCGCGGTAACGTTGGTGTAACTTTGTTTAACCATTCTTCTGAAATTTTTTATATTCGAAAAGGAGATCGTATAGCACAGTTGATATGCGAACAAATAGCTGAACCAAAATTACAAGAGTTAACGAGTTTAGATTCAACAGCTCGCGGCTCTTGCGGTTTTGGTTCGACGGGAGGAACAAGCCTTACAGACAACTATGATGATGAAAACTTATTGCTAGAAATAGAAAAATTATTTTTTTCTGTTTCTAGTAATGGAACGACAAGCTACTTCTTCTCCTTCAGCATCCGCCGGCCCATCAACTTGTTTTTCGATTAAAGATTTAATCCAGTGTTTATATATAACCGGGCTGGTAAAAATAGTGCTGTGGGAGGAGGCATTGGAGAATTTGAAAGCGATCGTACTGGACCAACCTTCAATTATTATAAATTTATATCTAATTATTCAGAATGCGGTCATGCATATATTTGATGATGAACCGTCAGAAATTGATATTTTCCGTAGGAAACTAAAAGAAATGTCCTTAGTGGAAATTATTGATTATTTTAATTCACAAATTGACGACGAGCTTTATAATAGCAAAAATTTAGACTATGACAGTATTAAATTGTTTCGCGAATTGATTAGTAGAAAGAAATCGGTCGAGACGATTGAACTAGACAAAAACAGCGATAGCGGTAGTGATACTCAATCAGATAGCGGAGATGATTTCGACAAAATTTATAATTCTTTTTCGGACAAAAACAAATCCAAAAAAATCAAAAAAAGGTAAAAACACAAAATTTGAAATGTTAAAAGATGGTACAAAGAAATGGGTAAAAACACCAGGTGAGGAGGGATCGTTTTTCATTGAAGTGAAATTGACGCAGACGACTGATATCAAACACGAAATTTCCGATAACTGGTGGCAGAAAGTATCCAGAAAAGTGACTGTTTTAGCGTCGTCGCCGCAAGACCCGCTGTTCGTGGTAAGAAATGATTTATTCAAATTAGCGTTAGACAAAATTAAAAACGCCAAAGGTGTGGCGCACGGCTCGTACAAGACGCGGTATAAGCCGTATTAAAATAATCTAAGGTTGGTTGGTTGATTGTTGTAAATATTGTAAATATGTATATATTGTAAGTATTTAATTTTAATTGTATGTATGTATAAATAATTTAAGGTTGTTTATTAAATTTAATTTTAATATATATATATATATATATATATATATATATATATATATATATAATAAAAATAATATGTTCTACACAAGAACATATACAGTAATTCTTGGTTACCTGTAAAATAAGTGTGTTCTTCTTATGTCATTTTTAATATATGTATTATTATAAGGTATAATGTGTTTTACATTTCTCTATTCAAAAAATTAATTTGTCTTTGTTATAAGTCTTTCCTATGTTATTTTTAAACCGTATTTGATTTTACATAAAACACATTTACAGCTGTTTTTAAACCGTTAACGTCTGCTTATATCGACTGCCTTGATGGATCAAGAAGATAGGATGAACGTATCATCAAAACAGGAGGAGGACCGTCTTCTTCATAAATGGTTTTTTTCGCCAAAAAGGCTAACACCCGGAGAAATTGCAAAATTAAAAATGATAGTCGACAGACCAGACTCAACTATAAAACCATTTATTAAAGAGTTAATAAAGAATTTATAGTTTAGATCCAGTATCGTATTCATAGGTAATTATTAAATATATAATGTGTTTTATACTCTATTCAAAATTTAATTTATCTTTGTTATAAGTCTTTCCTATGTTATTTTTATATATATGTTTTATTAACATTTGTGCGTCCGTCTTAACAAATTTTATCATCGTCGTGGCGTCTGTTAGATTTTTACGTCCGTATATCGGACGCCAAAATGTAATCCCTTATAGAAAATGTGTTCTGTAGAAAAAAAGTTTATAAGTTCCACAAACACCCTTTATGGCCACATCGCTAATGAGAAATCTTAATTTTTTTAACTTTCAACTCATTATTTTGGCACCACGAGTTTTTTAGTTTTTACCTGCGGGTGCCAAATTGACAGACTTTTGAAAATTGATATTCAATATGTAGTTCATGGTTTGTCCACCACGTAGTACTACCATCGTCTGTATACACTCTGCGCGCCTTTTTTTCATTTAGTTTGTAATCATTGTGGAATCCGTGGATATGGCAACACTGTCATAGCATAAACGCACAGGGTCAAATAACAAACGCAATCCAAGTCTGATTCAGACTGTGCTAAGTGGGTCAAAGATTATATCCTTTTTTAATTATTCGCTTGTGTTTCTCTCATATTCATATTTTAACTTATAAGTTCATTTTCCCACTTCCCCCATTTTTCTTTCTCTTACCTTCTCCACTTTTGATTTTATTCTCTTTATAAACCGTTTGATGTGTGCTTTACAATAGTGCATATCATGAATCAAAAGAAAAAGTGGTATAGGGAGAGGAGAGAGATCGGGGCGAAAACGTTAAAAATTTGGATTCTTCACAACAGTTTAATTTTTCTGTAATTTTCTGTGAAGAAAGAGAATGTGTGTGTGTGCGTGTGTGTGTTGTGAGTGAGAGAGAATAACACATATTAAAAAGTTATATCTTTCTCTTTCTGTCGAAGGGTTAGAGAGAGTTAAAACAAAAGGACACATGGTGTGGGAAAGAGTGAGCGTGAGCGAGCGACAGGGAAGGACAGAGAGAAAGAGTAAGTTAGAGGGGTTAGTGACAGGGTAAAAATATTTAAAATTTGATTGTCATTTAAAATGTAATTTCTATTAGAGTATGACGGAGGGGAGGGAGAGAGAGAGAGAGAGAGAGAGAGAGAGAGAGAGAGAGAGAGAGAGAGAGAGAGAGAGAGAGAGAGAGAGAGAGAGGGGGGGGCAAGAAGGCAGAGAGATAGAGTAAAAATAACGAGCAGTACGTGCATTAGCGTTACTACCGAGACGTCTGAGGATGGGGAGAGGCTAGGAATGAATATGCGACTGTTAAGCTACGTTTACACTGCGAGAAAATTTCGACAGGAAATACGCAAGCAGTGTCCAGTAGGTGTTTGCACTAAGACGCCGTTTTTACCGCGAGAGATTGTGCAAGTGTTCACTACGTGCTTGCACGAGCTAATGTCGTAATTTATTCCGACAGATGTATGAAACTCCGTTTACACTAGACAGTAAGTTTGGGCAAGTAGTCCTGTTGCAACTTTCCCCGCCGAGCACTCTTCAGAGAGGTGTCAGCCATGGCAAGTTGTTTATTAAACAGTAAATTAAAAATAAATAACTATTGTATGTATTTTTTTTATTTCCCAGTTAAATGATTGTCGATTTAGATAAAGTATTGATTTAGTAAACTACAGTATGGTTTTAAGTGAAAAAATATATGATTTTCTTTTTGAGAGTCTAGGTTGAATTTTGATATTGTTTTTTATGAAGCATCATGTCAAACATGTCAAGCATGTATAGTATAGGTGCTTGGTGACTGACAAACTAAACAAATGAAATATCTTGGCTTCATAATAGACAATAATCTCTCATGGGAAATTTTTATTTGTAACCTGAAAAAATAGTTGTATACATTCTTACGAAAATTCTATTTGTTACGAGATTTTTGTCCTGAAAATAACTATTCCTCGATAACATCCAGATATGTCTTGTGATCAATTCACGGCCGGGTAATTGGTTAGTTCGAATTGCTTCCTATAATTGTCATGTGTAAAAGTTTTCGTACTGATGACTTAACAAAATTGTTTCATGAAGGTATGCAGCAATTGTCAGATGTAGTACTATCAAGGAGAACTATTTATAACAGAAACCAGCTCTTGTGTATACAGTTGAAGACATAATATTCAGTCCACTCCAAGAGTGTTTAATAAACAAACTCGATTTCATTCAGCGTGTGGCCTTGCATTAATAGTCACAACTGTTATGTGATTATAAACACCAGACAGGTTTATGAACGAACAGGTATTTAGATTACTACTCCTACTTTATTACATATTTACACAAATATTCCAGAAATATTTCAATGTTCACGTAAGTTTTATAAGAACAGAAGTAATGATCACCTAATTTAGTGTTTACTAGTTTAAAATGCTTCAAGTTTAGCAAATATTCCGTTGCCAGTATTGTATTATTGGTATTAAGTTTATGACCTGGGATAAACGAGTGCGCACACCCATACACACATATAAACTCATGAGATTTCAACAATCTGATGTTGAAGACTCCAATCGTGGATATTTGATAGATACAACCTTTTTTAGACTTTGCTTATTGTGGGAAACATTGTATAGAATACCGTAACGTTAAACGAAATGTACCTATTTACTTTATTCTGCTGTTAAAATAAGATACTCAAATTCGATTGCATTTTGCAATGTATTTGTATTTGTATTAAGTATGAACTACAAAGTTTTAATTTAAATTAAGGTTTGGTGAAGATTGGTTAAGGGAAAGGGGTAGTTTACCCGCAACACTTTATGTTTTAACAACGGTAATTTATTCAATGACGTACGATAACAGCCGCAAAATCAAACAGAATCGAATAAGTTTGTGCATACTGCCCTGATTTCTAGAGTACTCATGACTTGTTGTTTTTGGTGAAGATCGGTTAAGGGAAAGGGGTACTTTACCAGCAACATTTTATGTTTTATCAAGGGCAGTTTTTTTTATGACGAATTATAACTGCCGCACATTCAAACAGAATCAAACATTTTTTTGCATACGCTCCTGAATTGTTAAGTACTCAAGGTCTGTTCATTTTGGTGAAGATCGGTTAAGGGAAAAGGGTAGTTTACCTGCAACATTTTATATTTTAACAATGGTAATTTTTTCTATGACGAACGATAACTGCCGCACATTCAAACAGAATCAAATATTTTTTGTGTACATTCCTGAATTGTAGAAAACTGAAGGCCTATTGATTTTGGTGAAGATCGGTTACGAGGAAAGGGTAGTTTACCAGCAACATTTTATGTTTTAGCAAGAGTAAAGTACTTAATTTTGACAAAATAAAGTATCCTGATAAGAAGATCATAATAATCCACTGTAGAAACGTAGATGAAATATCTATAAATGAAGAGGCTAGTTGAACGGGGTGGGGGTAATTTTTTATAAATGAAAATGAGAGTTGAAGGGGGTGGGGATAATTTTTATTTATATGCCATGTGTACTACGTTATCGGCAACAAAGAAGTAGTTTGTTGTTAAAATTTCTTCTTGGGCTGTTTGGGCTTGATCCGATGTTTTCTACAAAACCAGACGTTTCGGCAGTGCTATCGACTGCCATCATCAGTGAAAATTGAGTGCACTATCGTGAGGTGGTATACGTTAGTGATCACAGTACTGTGGTCAAGGCTGAAGAAAGAAGTAGTTTCTATGGAAATAGTTCATTTCGAAAAGTATTTTAAATATAAATCTTAGAACATGGAAGTCATGTATGGTTCTCCATACCGATATTTACTTTC
Organism: Magicicada septendecula; assembly: GCA_034769895.1. Classification (NCBI taxonomy): domain Eukaryota; kingdom Metazoa; phylum Arthropoda; class Insecta; order Hemiptera; family Cicadidae; genus Magicicada; species Magicicada septendecula. Next base: position 15,336,469 of record CM068374.1, read on the forward strand.
TTGTTTTCTTATTATTTCCTGTAACACCACTCTTAAGCTTTAAAATTCTAACTTCAATGTGCCCATAAGATTTTTAAATTTCAAAAAGATTAACGCTAGTGATTAACCAAATTATCGTAATTATTAACAACTTATAATTCTCAAATAGATAAAAAATACTGACTTATTCATTCAAACTGTAGTTTAACGTTGCATTAGCTACCTTTATTTTGAACTTTTGAAGACTCCATTTTATTAGAATTTTGAATTTTCGAAATTTTTATTTATAATTATTTTTAATCACAAAGTTATCATTGATTACTTTCTCAAAATAAATATTTTTGTTTAAAATTGATATAATTATGTACTCTGCTTGTAATAATCTAAATTGAAATGTTCTCTCTACACTTTATTTAGCTTTCTAATAATTCATCACATCAAGGACATTTCAGTAACTATTTTTTATTAATATATTAATAAGAACCATATTGAATATCTTCACTAAACTCATTTACCATTCCATAAATTAGAGGAAAAGCAAACGTCAAAAGTAATAACCACCATCATCATCAGCAAGGGTTATACAAAAGTAGTTTGTTCCGGGCCCAAGCAGATAGACTAGAGCTGGTTATTCCAATGCTTCTTGGGACGCCCCACACCTCTCCGTCGATTTGTGCTTACAATTTTCAATAGTTGTTTGAGAATGCTTCAGTCATCGCTTCGGTTAAAAGTTCCAACCATTTTAGCCTATAATGGGGAGTCCTATCAAATATACATATAATATTCAGTTCCTGCCGTACATCGCGATTTCTTTTGCAATCAGCATTTGTGAAGAATATATAATATCACGCGTCTGAGACCGCCTGAAAACGACTGCTCTGGGAATTCGTTCTTATAAGTCGGAATTCTCAAACCCATAGACAAGGAAGAGTCACCTTGTAGAACTTCAAGCGTGTTTCTTTACTCGCTGATTAAAAAATTGGGTTGGGTACTCGTTGTACCGGATTAACTAGGTACTGGTCCTCAAATTCTTAGTGTTGGATGAAGTAATGTTAGCTCTCAAAGAAGCCTTCAGCCTCTCTCCAGCCAAGACGGTTCTCCGTGATGAAGTGACATATCTTACAAGAGGTTACCCGTTACCCTTCTGATGCTCAACCGTATGGATTTAGACCGGAAGGTCGATAAATATTCTTTGGAGATCAATAGTAGCCAACAGTACTAAGTTGAGGAGTAAGGGAAATGATTCTAAATTGTCTTATCTTTGGAATATTACACGCGCGAATCAAGTTGGATTTAATGGGTTGTACTATTGTGTACAGGGAAATCTGGTCTCTTTAATATGATAACATAGACAGTTTATGTGAGACAACCTACAGAAATCGGGCTGGGCGTTAAGCCCGAAGGTGGCAACCCCACTATCGCATTGCCGTGCGATAAGCAATTAACATATTCAGGAGACATATTAGTTTCCAAACTGTCGCAAGCAAGATGTAACCGGAGAAAAAACGTCAAAAGTGCCTTCCAAAAAATTTTAATTTTGCGTATTTATACAGAATAAATTTGTAATGGAATGCTCTAACAGAAAACCTATATTTCGCTCACATTATTTATAATTTTTCTCTCATTGTGTTGCATACCGTAAGTGGTATTTTTTAAAATATCAATTAGCCTATAATGACATTGCACATTTAGTTGCCTTCGAAATTTGTAAACGAAGATATAATGAAAGAGAAACTTGTACTTTACTGAGTCTAAATAACACTGTTGTTTCTATGATATTTAAAAATTTTTGTTTTCCTATAAATAATAGTTTTATATAATTGAAAGTGTTTTATATAATAAAGCAGAATGGAAAATTCAAGACAATACAAAATTATGGGCGTGACGAGATATAAAACGAGCAGGCAATAGGCTAAAACAAACGTTGAAGGTAGAAGAGAAATAAAGCAAAGATAAATAAGGAAGACCGATTCAAAGATACAAACTTAGATGGGAAAAGGTAGTATATTATTTACCATCAGGGAATAACACACGAAACTGCATCAAACACAGTAAAACTAACAATTTTGTTTAATTATAATTGAGGTCTTGTATTAGGCAACAACAAAAACGAAAAAGCGGACTCTTCAGTGCGCACAAAACGTTAATGTTTTAGCAAAAATAAACTGCTTGCCCAAGAGAGTCCTCTTTAGGTAGGAACTTTTAGACTAGTTATACTTTTTGTAGTTCAAACGCCTCTAATCGACACCATATCTAGATGATTCATATTCCCGTTTATTTAACATAATCCTCTACGTGAAGCTATTCAGTAATCTGTTCTTCAATTCAACGTTAATTATTAAATTTAATTTATAGTAATTATTAATGAAAATTGATTTACTTTCACAAATTTACAAAATATTGTTAATGCCTTTATTTCAACAGCTATTTGCGAGTGGTTTGACAGATGCAGTTTGATACATGCAGTAGGCTCAGGTATTGGCCTGTGTTGAGTTGAAGACTAATTACTAGCTTTGGAGAGTGAGTTGAGCCCTTGACATTTTCCGTAGATGCGCCACTGCCTAATTTTATTTGTAAGAAGTACCGAGGATTCCTATGCCGTACACCCTTGCAAACCAATGTTCACGTGTGTTAGTCTCGTATAGGCTATACAAAGATTCTATAGATAATAATGCTTTATTTATAAAATTTAAAATGCTCAAGAACTGGTGTAGCTATCTCGGAAAATAAAAGCGTAAGTAACGCAGTATTAGGTCTAAGCTAGCAACGGGAGTTCACTAGTTCTTGAACCTACCCCTTGTCAACTCTTTAACGTGAATACATACAGAGCAAGTAAATGATTCAATTTTGGAGTTTGATGACACACATTAAGAAGAATTTTATGCAATACTGGAAAGAGACAGTAAAAAACTGTTAACGTAAAGAGAACTATACTTACAGACTTAAATACAAAAATTAAAAGAACGGCTAGAGAATCAGAATTATGGAAAAAATTGATTAACGTCACGAAATGAATAGGTGAACAATAAATTTACTTCAGTTCTGTTAACAACTTTTATTATTTGTAAGCCAGAAGTTCATCATCACGTAAAGTTATGTGTTCATGACGTTCCCCTAGTGGTAGCTTTCGCAATCAAGTAGACTTCATCTTAGTTATCACTAGGTGGACTCTACTACCTTTCCAAACAATTAAAGACTCTACTAGCTCCCCAGAGAAAGATTTTTACAGTAACCGATTCTTGCAGCTAAAGTAGAACTAAACCTGGAAAGGCATACATCAAAAGAAAGTCATACAAACATGATGGTGTTTAAAAGCAGACATATATAAGCAAAATGAGAATATAAGAGTGAAGAGGAAAATTGTCGGTCGGCAATAAACCTATGAGGCATGCGGATAGCGCCTAGCTAAAAGCAAAAAGTATATTATAAGAAGAAACCTCTAGAGTAACCAAAAACCCGTAATTTTAGTAAAAATAGTGTAAAAATAGATCAGCAAAGATACGTGTAACACAATACAGACAGAAAACGGGACTACACAATTAAGAAACAAGTATCCTCAAATAAGCAAAGCCGGAATACAGCAATGTAGGTACGACACGAATCTAGAAGGATTAAAACAAACCTACGTAATGTAGGTACGTAAACAAAATCTAGAAGGATTAAAAACAAATAGAAACAAACATCAATTATATATGTGTTCAGACTTAAAACATTACAAGAATATTTGTAACAAGTAAAAGAATAGACGATGCCAATATAAAAGAACAGAGGAGAAGCTACTGCAAAAAACCTATTCAAAGATAAACGCATAGAGAGAGATAATACAGGTAACTTTACGTTTGACCTGGAAATGAACATTACCATGCAATATTAATAACTAATGTTAATAATAGTAACTACATAATAATGTTTAATAATAATGTTCAGTTCAGCGGCGCAACAACCCATTACTGAGTCAAGGCATCCTCCAGCCTCCGCCAGTTGTCCTGGTCAAGTGCAGCTGCTCTCCAGTTCCGGGTCCCAAGGATATGGCTCGCATCGTAGTTCACACCGTCTTCCCAACGTAGTTTGGGTCTACCAACTCTCCTGGTGCCATAGATCTGTCCTGTGAGTGCCTTTCTTGGTATTTCATTCTCCCCCATTCTGATCATGTGTCCAGCCCACCTGAGTCTACCAAGTTTTATAATTTTCACAATATCTGGTTCATTCAGAAGAGTGTTCAGTTCTTGGTTGGTTCTTTTCCTCCATTCACCTCCTACACATATTGGACCAAATATACTGCGGAGGATTTTGCGTTCATGAACCAGCAGGCTTGACTCAGACTTTCTAGAAATGGTCCAGGTCTCAGAACCAAAGGTGAGAACTGGGCGGATCAGTTTTTTATACAAAAGCAGCTTGATGCTCCTAGCAATTATTCTGCTCTCTTTGGGGTCTGAGACCAAAGAAGCACCTATTATCTGAGGTGATTCTTCGCTTTATTTCTTCTGTTGTTTCCCCATCGGAGTTAACTTTTCATCCTAAATAAACAAAGTTTTTGACTTTTTCGAAGGAATAGATGCCAATTTGGATGTGCTCTCCTTCTCTAGCCTCCTGTCCTGTAGCCATGTATTTTGTCTTGCTTTCATTTTATTATGAGACCCAGCCTACTTGCAGGACCTTCAAGAGTAAGAAAGGCTTCAGTGACTGCTCGAAAGGACCTCCCGATTATATCTAGGTCATCGGCGTATCTTAGGACCTGCACCAACCTGTTGAATACAGCCCCGGAGGAATTATTCCAGCATCTCTCATAGCTTTTTCTAAGGCAAGAACGAAGAGGAGGCAAGTAAGAGCATCGCCCTGGAGAACTCCCTTTCCATAGTCGAACTCTCCTGATAAGTCATTCTGAATGTTCACCATGCCATTCACTGTCAGCATTGTCATCCTACACAATCTTATTAATTTCTTTGGTATGCCCAGTTCTTCAAAAGCAGTGTAAAGTTCTTTTCTGTCAGTGCTGTCGTATGCATTTCTGAAATCTATGAAGAAGTGATGGGTTTGTAGTTTATGTTCCCTACCTTTCTCCAGAAATTGTCGGAGTGTGAAAACCTGGTCTATTGTCGATTTTCCTCTTTTAAATCCACACTGATATCGACCAATCACCTGATCAGCATGTGGAACATATAACTGTCTTCTGCCAGGCTGTTGGCAGTTTCTCTTCTATCCATATATCAATGACAAGGTGTTGAAGGGTTTTAACCAGCTCTGGGCCACCGTTTGTGCAAAGCTCCGCAGGAAGATCATCAGAACCAGGAGCTTTGTTGTTTTTAAGGCTTTCTATTGCAGCTATCATATTATCTTCATCCGGAGGCTCGATGTGTTTATGTTCCTCTAGCACAGGTGGTACATAGTTGTTCACCTCGTCATTCTTAGAAAGAAGAGCTTCAAAGTTCTTTCCCCTTTTCTGTAAGTAGGGTGCCATCAGTGTCACGACAAGCTGTTGTCCTGGGCTTAAAGGGTTTCCTACCTTGGTTTAACTTATTGTAGAATTTTCTGATTTCAGTTTAATAATAGGAGTACGAACACGAACACGTCAGCCTACCAACACGTTTGGTGGAAAGGTAAAAACAGACAACTGTTGGACAGATAATTAAGAGGTTGCATTAGTTAAGACGTAGATCTGTATATATGTGTCAGCCAACAGTAGTACGTTTTGTAAACATACATGGCTGTGCCATTGCACATTAGGAATGTTATTTGACCTTGAATACTCTTGGCGGGATTCAGATGAATGAGAAATCTTATCTCTGTGCTGGAGGCTGGAGACCTGTGGTGTTACGCTGAATAGACACAACACATTATCACTATACACAGCAGTGGCTGACGTGTATTAACCATTTCTGAGTTCCCGATGCCACAACCCAGATTAAACTGTGCATAACGTTTGTAGAAAAGGCTAGTGTCCTTCATACTTCATAAACACTTGAGAAATTTTATTGTTTCTCACAGAGGCACCCTTAGGGTTCTCCGGCAGGTGTAAATGCACTTAAGTTCCTTGGCTCATACTTGAACAAAAATGAGGAAAGAAATAAAACGAATAAGGAGAGAGAGAGAGAGAGAGAGAGAGAGAGAGAGAGAGAGAGAGAGAGAGAGTGTGTGTGTGTGTGTGAGAGAGAGAGAGAGTGAGAGGGGGGAGTGAGTGAGAGTAAGAAAATGAGAGAGAGTTACAGTGACGGAAGGCAGCTGTATACATTTTTTACCATACTTCATTATTTAGAAGTCACATGACATAATTTGCATAGAGCATCAATTAAACGCGCGCGCGGCAGCACGCTACATATAATGCGACACAATACGTTACGTTTGTACATCCGAGACCTCGGGTACCCGGTGCAGGCAATTTTCCGCCTGTTCACCAACTCAGAAACCCGAGTACCTCTCCCGCTCGTCCGTCTCCAGCTCGAGAAGGGCGAGGCTGCAGATAAAATATTCCACCTGACGCGCTGTTTGGCTTCCGCGTTAGGGTGGAATCCAGTCGTCCCCCGGGCAAGCTTGCGCAGTGCCACAGGTTCGGCCATCACACCGACGTCTGTCGCAGTGCCCCGGCCTGTCTATGTTGTTCTCTGGGACATTCAATTCAGGCCTGCATTGTGGCAGACAAGACCAAGTTTCGCTGCATTTATTGTGGCCAAGGCCATGCAGCAAATAACATTAACTTCCCGGTCTACAAGGCGGAGTTCCTGCGGAAGCAAAAACCGCAGGGGCCCCTCCCGAAGCCATGGCAGCCAGTTTTGCAGCCCCAACCTCAGAGGCAGCCTAAAACACAGGCTAGGCCGCAACCGAAGGCACAACCGGCACGGCACGCGCCCTCTCTGGCTCCACCTCCAGCCCCTACAAAGGCACCAAAACGAACCGCGTCTCCTTCTGTAGCAGAGAAAAGCCCTGTAGCCGTCATCTCGGTTATGGAGCCGGAGAATCAACCCTCCACCTCCGCGGAACCTCCACCTCCAGTCTCTGAACCAGAGGTAGCCTCGCCACCACTGCCACCTCCGCGATTTCCGCGAGCAGGCATCACTAAATCCAAAAAACAAGGGATAACCACACCGGATGCTCGGACCCGAGCTCCTGCCTGCCCACAGCCCAAGAAAAGTCCTGCTTCCCGGTACAATAAGTCCGACGAAGCGCAACAGCGTACTTTTCCTGCCGCCGATTCAAAACCGTCTGCCCCTGGTCCTGTGGCTTCCATCACGACCAGATCTGCCGTAAAACCTGGTCGCTCTTACGCGGCCTCAGTTTCCAGGCAAACCGCCCAGTCCGTCATATCCGATGACGCACAGTTCGTCCGCGACTTTCTGTCTGGCTACGACCTCAAGAAAGTCGCATCCACCTTCAGGTCCATCCGAGACCGCCTGGAAACTGCTGACCCAACTGAGAGATTCATGCTCTTGGTGGAAGCCTGCGAAGTCATAGGTCTTCTATGAACCGAGCCCTTAGACGAGATCTCTCTCTCATAGACTGGAATGCTAACAACATCGGTTCCAAGCATTCCGACCTTCTAGAATTCCTGGCTCGGTTCAAACCAGACATACTTCTCCTCTCTGAAACCTACCTGACCCCGGTGAACCGGTTTCGATTACCAAATTACGTGGTCTATCGGGATGACCGAGTTGGCCGACGAGGAGGCGGCACGGCGACCGCGGTGAGGACCTCCATAGGTCATCATCGTGTCGCTTTGCCGCAGCTTACCAACCTAGAGGCCACCGCCATTGAGGTCCACGGAGCTCTTGGCGGCGTCCTCGTGGTTTCAGCATACAAGCCCCCACAAGCTGAACTCCTTGTCGGCGACCTGGACGTCATCTTCGATTCCCATCGAAGGGTAATTTTGGCCGGTGATCTGAATTGCAAGCATCGCGTTTGGAATAGTCGCCTGACTACTCCGAACGGGAGGCGCTTGCTCAGTTTTGTTGAATCGCGCCGGGCGATGGTGTTTGGTCCAGCGCAACCCACGTTCTTTCCGTCAAGGCCTAACGCGGCTCCCGATGTTCTGGATATCGCGGTGACCCAAGGAGTTGTCTGTCCGGTCGAGGTATTCTCACTTACGGAGCTGACATCCGACCACAAACCTATCTTGGTCCACGTCGCTACCCAGCACGCCTATGCACGTTCTGACAAGAAGAAGGTCATCGATTGGGATCGCTACGGCCCGGCCTTGTGCCGTAGATTGCCGCCAGCGGCCCCACTCGATTCCGTTCGCCTCCTAGACGAAGCAGTTGCGGGAATCGAAGAGGCAATCATCTCGGCTATAGGCGTGTCTTCACGTACGCGAGCTGGTTTCACGCCTGACTACCAACGCATCCCTGAGGAAGTCTCTCTTCTCGCTCGCGATAGGAATTAATTCCGGAAACGTTGGCAGAGGACCCGTGATCCGGCCGATAAGGCAGCATACAATCGGCTCACCGGACGACTGCGTGGCAGTCTGAAGGCGTTCCGACGTAGCTGTTGGGAACTCGCTGTGGCCCGAAAGGGGGATGTGGACCCGCAAAGTCACCCGTACAGAATACCTACCGCATTGACGGGACGGAGGCGCCGACCTCCACTCCCCGCCATTGTTGGACCGTTCGGTCGACTCCTGGGTCGCCCGGAGGAGAAGGCCGAGTACTTGGGCTTGTGTTTCGAGCGACAGTTCGCTCCCAACCCGCCCATGGACTGGGACTTCGACGAACAAGTCGAGATGGCTGTGGAAGACTTTCTGTCTCTTCCGATCACGGCGGAGCCCGAACCCATCTCTTTGGAAGAGGTCTCAGATCGGCTCGCTGAACTTCAGCCAAGAAAAGCTCCAGGCCCGGACGGTGTTACGAACACCGCTCTACGACTTCTTCCCAAGCCTGGAGTTCAATTCTTGACTGAGTTGTTCAACGCGTGTCTTAGACTGGCCTACTTTCCCAAGAAATGGCGAAAGCCGACGGTTATCGTGATCCCGAAGCAGGGAAAGGATACCACCCGCTCTGAAAACCTCCGGCCTATCAGCCTACTCTCCGCTACGTCCAAGATTTTTGAGCGCCTCGTACAGCGTCGTGTACGAGAACATCTAACCAACTTTGCCCGTGCTGGTCCGCGAACAATTCGGCATTCGTGTGGGGCATTCGACCACTCATTAACTGATGAGATTGGTGGAAAGCATCACGGAAGCCGGGTGTCGGAGAAAACTTAGATGTTGGCTGTTTCTTAGATGTTGAAAAAGCCTTCGACAGCGTATGGCATGATGGCCTATTATTCAAGCTTAGGGAAGTCCAGCTCCCGGACTGCTACCTCCATCTGGTTGCTAGCTTTCTGACGGAGAGGACCTTCTGCGTGAGAGTTGGCGATTCAGTCTCTTCCGAGAGACGAATCACAGCCGGCGTCCCTCAAGGTAGTGTTCTAGGCCCCCTTCTGTTCTCGATCTACGTCAACGACGTGCCGAGACAGCCTGGAGTCCAGATGGCCCTCTTCGCTGACGACACGGCCGTATTTACGGCCGATCGTCATGAGGAAAGGGCCGTCCTACGACTGCAGCGCCAGCTCGACACGCTCGTGGACTGGACCGAGAGTTGGAGAGTGCAACTCAAGAGTGTAGCCGTCGAATTCTCCAAGCGACGGAAGAACCCTGTTAGGCAGCTACGTATCGGCAGAACGTACTTCCGCTGGTCCAACGAGGTCAAGTACCTCGGATTACACCTTGACCGTCGGCTCACCTGGCGTACCCACGCACAGGCAGTTCTCAAGCGAGCATCCACTCGCCTGTGCGCACTGTTTCCTCTCCTGATCAGCTCAGCCATGACCAGGAAATTGGGCAGAATGATCGTCGGCGCGTATCTGCTGCCGGTCATTTCCTACGCCTGTCCGGTCTGGGGTTACCTCGCCGCAATGCATAAAAAGAAGTTGCAGAGCGTCCTCGACAGGGGTCTTCGGCTAGCGGCCAAAGTCCCCCGTCGCTTTTCATCTCGCCTTCTAAGGAGAGGACTTGTCGTCCGCTCCTTAGACGACACATTCAGGCGGCTTGCACGCAAATTTTATTCACGTGCGGCGAGGTTCCCAGGCAATCCTTTGTGACTGGGCTGGGAAGGTATCGTATACGTCCAGGCGATTCGTGGAAACGCCCTCGGTGTATACTGCGCTAGTGTAGGCTAGCACAACAGCCGAGAATCGGCCTGCTATAGAGCACACGCCCTACTTGGGCATGGCCACGAGGCAGGAGCTACAGAAGGTAGCTCGGAACTCAGATACCGAGCGGTTCGTCTCTGCGACGCACAACCGCAAAGCCCCGAGCGAAAAAAAAAAACGTTTGTACAGTTCACATAAGTTTCTTTTTGGTAACTACTATATTACTTTTTATAATATTTACTTGAGTACTTTATAATTTATAACAAATGTGTTACATTGCGTTATAATCGTTTATTTAAGTACTAAGCAGGCCTGTAATGAGAGCGCTGATGTTACTTGATATAGGCCTAAGTCTATGAATTCCTACCTGTGCTTCGGTATTAGGTTACTAATTAATGATGGCTGCATGTTCATAATAGTTATGTTATATCTTATAATGTGTATTTTATAATCATTTAAGGAATTTTGTATTCTGTTAAATAACCAAATTTAATTACTTTTGCACAACAGTTTTGTTTGTTAGTTTGTAATGCTCGTTAGTTAGTTTGTTCCCTTGTAATACTAAAACGGCTGGACCAGTTTTGATGCACGAGGTATGAAGTCACTTGTCTTGATTTTAGAAGTGTCAACAAAGATATAAAATTTTGGAAAACAAAATGGCGGATGCTACAAACCATATTATGTAAAATTTAGGCAAACCTGTCAGGCTGGGAGTTATTTTTATTAATAAAGAGCGTATTAAAAGATGATTACAATAATTGCGTTGCGTTCATCAACATGAGTAAATGTGTGTTACACTGATTTTTGTAAGTATGTTACAATTGTTACACTATGTCTTCATGTCAATGACCTTCACGTTAGTAATTTGTTGTTTAAATTGCACAAGAAAAATCTATACGCAAAAGGTTATACGAATAATTCTTGCCTACAGGTTGCATTACGGTACTCGGTACTAATTTATTCTATCGGGTTGACTTCACAGTGATATTGATGGAGTAACCCAGCACACAAGACACTCATTTTCGTCAGTTAAATTATCAAACAGAATTATCACTGTTGCACACCATTACAGAAAAATTATTCCGATTTGCGCTTTCAAGCTTCTCAGCTCATCTGACGGATTTCCGATCTGACGATGAGCTGAGAAGCTTGAAAGCGCTAATCGGAACATTTTTCTATAGTGGTGTGCAGCAGTGATACGGATTTCCGATGAGCTGAGAAGCTTGAAAGCGCTAATCAGAATAATTTTTCTATAGTGGTGTGCAACAGTGATAATTCTGTTTCTGATTATAACCACTAACACAACTATCTTAAATAAAGTTAAATTATCATCATACTCACTGAATATTGCCTTGTACGTCTCTTATAAATGCAATAATTGATTCTTCAGGCCGTCCTCTGGAAAATTTATCCCTTTTGCCTCAAACCAATTCATACTTTTTTCCCCTATAAGATGTCGTTGGTACTCCTTTACATTGAAGCAAGACATTGCCCATAACAAGAACAGAATTGTTTTTAAGATACGGTGTCTCTACACTGTTGTTCAAATTCTGGATCTCCGTACCATCACTGTAATTCGCAAAATTTTTCTGGCGAAAAAGAAAATTGTTCGTCGCCTGTACAAAAAAAAAAAAAAAAAACAAACCCGAAGCGTTCTTAAATTCATGTCCTTCAGGCCTATTAGGACTACCAGTCTAGCTTTTAATCCAGCTTGAGGAGTTGATAGTCGTGTCCCTCCACATAGTATTCTGAAAGACTCCCATTAACTGTAGTGTTACATTTATCATGCGGGCTATTAGGCCACCATTTATTGAATACTGAATTTCCAGATGTTTCTTCTATGCCCACTACGACCATCATTAGTAGTGCAAGAACAAAGTTAAAATACACATTATTAGATATAACATAACTACTATGAACATGTAGCCATCATTAATTAGTAACCTAATACGAAGCACAAGTAGGCCTACATAGACTTATACTAAGCAACATCAGCGCTCACATTACAGGCCTACTTAGTACTTAAATAAACGATTATAACACGATGTAACACATTTTTTATAAATTATAAAGTATTATACAATATAAAGTGCCCTGAGATTGTGTGACAGTTGCGATGAAACAAGACCTTCGCTTTAAACTAAAAACAAAGGGAAACGAAAAAACATGAGATAATTGAGACTGACATACACTATCTATACTATTCTCTCTATCTACCCCTGTCTCTCTTTTTCTCTTTTGCTCTCTTTCTACCTGTCTATTTACCTACCTATCACTTATATAACTACTTGTATAATTACTCGTATTATAAAGAAACATTTGTGTTGAAGGTACTAGAAGTCGCCGGATACCTGCACTGGTTGTAAATCCAGGAAAAGGTTATTTTATGATACTGTTCTCTGACATGTCTATTGTCATATAGCATGTGGTTTCTCCAAAGGTTATAAACGTATGTGGCTACCAAAAGTGGCTTGAGAGGCATTTTTCATGCAGCCCGATATTTTCATGCAGAGAATGACACAAATGATAAAAGATAAATGTTGTTACTTGTTTCAACTATTGCTTCACTTCCTAAAAGCGGCCAGTGAGACCTTGTCGTTTTTTTACATCTATGTTTATATCTTTAAATCTATTTAATTTTGTTTAACATTCATTCATCAGAGTTGTGCACATGCGTATCTTACTAAAATGGAATACAAAAGTGTTAATAATTTTCGGTGTTTCATTAAAAAAAAGGTTTCAGAAAATGTGTTTGTGATTGAAATCTTTTTCCGTTTTCAATAGAATGTGTAAAGTGTGATGGTAATATTTAAAAAAAAATGTGAATGGACAAAAAAACGTCACCTTCAGATGTGGTAGACGGAATTGCTGAGCTACAAAAAACATACATGATGACACTTTTTTCGGAAAAGCGTGTCTTCCTGCATTATCTGTAGCCTATTCCGTGTGTTAGTCGCTTGGATTTTGAAATATCAAATTTCAGTTATTTCAAAAGAGCTTGACATAAACAGGAAAACTACGCGAAAATTAATAAACGAGTTCAGGGAGATCCTTACTGTCTGGGTGATGGATACCAGCTTAAAAATTGGCGGCCCGGGAGATACTGAAATTGATGAAAGTGCGTTCACCAAATTGAATTTGTTGGCGTTCACTTGAAGGAAGTACAACAGGGACCGAATAACCAAAACTCGGTGGGTACTTGGGGGAATTTACAGGAGAATAAAGAAGTGGTTGCTAAAGGTGGTGGATAAACGCGATGCAAACACACTAAATCGTGTAATTTTAAATAATATAGAACCAGGAACCACTATAGTTGCAGATATGTGGCGCGGCTACATCTCGCGAGTACCCATACATACCCAAAGGCAGAGGGGCACCCAGGATTTTTTCGAGGGGGAGTTGAAAACTTGCGAACAAGGTGCACAATTTTGGTTTCCCTCATTATTTTCTCAACAAGCAGGGCTTGCTTTTTTCCTAGAGGAACGACAACACGTAACTTATTGGGAGTCAATGCTGCAAGTGCAAGTAAAAATGATCCTTGCTTCATGGAATTTCACTCATGTATTTTCCATCTATAATGCCACCTATAATGCTGAAAAAGAGTCCTTCTTACACATAAATATTGCACAGGTAAGAATCAACACACAATGTTTGTAGGAATCACGAGTAAAAACCACGTAATCACAAGGCTTAGTAATTTGCATGTGCTGACTGAATAATATAAATTACTTAATGAGTAGACGGTGACTTTTTTGAAAAAATAATACAATAATATAGTAAAATAATCAGACGTGAAGCAGTCGCGCATATTGTAGAGGGGATAAGACGGGAAGAATGTAATACACGTGAATAGAAAAGCTACAGTTGAATATTAGACTGTTCCCTGAACAAGTCTACGTACAAGTATGTGACAATTACGTGACAAGTTTTGATTTTGATTTCTATTTCGACACGACAAACAATTCAAATGGACGTTTTGTAAGACGAAACAAACAATAGATCCAACAGAGGGACCATACAAAGATTTCACCGAGTTATAAAATGTTTAATGTTTAGTACTGCAATTATTATGTAAACAGTGACTTGTCATGTTGTGTCCGTTACAGTGTTTCTCCTAATCTCCTAGTCGAGTCTAGACATTAACAAACATTGTATATTTTGGAGTATATAACACTTTGTTATCAGACATGTTACGATTTAGGAAAAACTTTAGTAATATATAGTCAATATTGCACTGGCATCTTAATTTGTTTGTACAAGTAACATCAATAACAGGCTCGAATGTGAAATGGCTGTGACTCTGGGTGTGTGTGTTTTAAAAACAAGCAGATGTAAATTAACCATGAATAACAGGGCAGACAACATTAATGAAAAAATTATACTAAAACTATTTAATTAATATAGCACATAATTACTTACAAACAATTACAAATATTACGTCAATTCTTCCACACCTTATTGCCGTAATAAGTACGTCAATTTCCTTCACTGTTATCATCACTCAAATTGTCTTAACTGCTGCTATCCCATCGCTTATTAATTTAGAAACGATCTGTTACATTATACACTTTTGGGTCCGATCTCACATGCTCTTTTAAATTTTCAAGACGTGGTCACATTTTGATGTCCAGCGTGTGAGATAAATACACTCAAATTCCTTTTTTGCTAAGTTTATAACACTGTCTACGAAAATAAACTTTTTCTGTTTTAACATGCTTTTCCACAGTTGCCCAAATCAGTTCTAGGATTAAGAACCGGATGATAGGGTGGAAGTCGTAAAATGGAATGTCCATAGTTTGCTGAAATAGTGATTATTTTAAAAGTTTAGTATGTTGGGTTATTATTTCAGAAGATGGAGCAACAAAGAATCACATAAAAATAGGATACAACAGGGAAAAAAGGCTATTCGTTTGCTAAACTCGTTACTTTGGTCGAACAAAATGAAACTTCAACCTAAACTGACAATCTACACAACTAATCTAGTTATGGTCATAACTATTTAGGAGACCATTTTAACTTATGGCTGCGAATGCTGGCAACTTTCAGGTAAAGAGAAAAAGATGATAGAAACTGTGGAAATGGACTTCTTAAGAAGATCGTGTAATATTTCTAGAATGCAACATGTTAGAAACGAAGATATAAGAAGGAAAACAGGGCGCATATTTACAACAGCAGAAAGAATAGAATCCAGACAGTTGCTATGGTATGGTCACGTAATGAGGATGGAGGAGAAGCGATGGCCAAAGAAAGCATTGACTTACACTCCACAAAACAGGAGAAGAAAAGGAAAACTGACAACACATGGAAAACAGGAATTAGCAAATGCATGAGAGGTCGAGCTATTGAAGACGATGACTGGAAAGATAGGGAGAAATGGCGATCGAAATGAGGGATGCGGCATAGACTGTAGGACACCCGCTAATAATAATAATGTTGGGTAATTTTGTTTAGCCTAACTATTAAACAGAGCTCAGGTTATAACATAAATGGACTAAAGGAATCCCATGATTCAATAACCAGTTAATCATGTCTACCTTTTTGTTAATGATGTTGCAGGCGAATTTATTTATTTATTAAAATTTTCAGGCACTTTCGACATTGTCTGTCCAAATTTTTGTAACCGATTTTGAACGGTGAAACCAAAATTTCATCTGTGTATACTATGGACTACCGTTCTTCTCTGAATTGCTGTAATTTTCTTATATATCAACTCTTAAGATTTCAATGTCACGTTTTTCTATTTAAAAGTTTCCTATTGCTTTTGGCACGTTTCCGTCGAAATCCCATTTGACGAATAATGTGGTTCAGACTGGTAACGCTACCATTATAATTAATTTGTTCTTTAAAATTGTTTAAATTACTTTTGAATGTTAATCTTTACCCTTCTATGGGTTGACTTTGGTGAATAATTCGTCGAGTGGTGCACTTGTCGAAATCGTTTAAATCAGTTTTTATTTCATTTGTTGAACATTTTTATGGAGAGTCCTGAAAGATTTTATATCACCCATATACCATGATGTTTCTTTAATAATTCTAGAAACACTATTTATAGACACGCCGCACGCCTGAGCTACCCGTTCCTGTAACTTTCTTTCTGATATATCTTTATCTTCCGATTTAATACACTTGTAGGCCTACACGTTATAAATTATTTTCCGACTCTGACTATGTAGGCCTATAACTTTCCTTTGCACTGAAGTCGACAGGCGACCCAGATTGACCCATTTCACTCTCCAAACCGGAAAATATCTCCAAACACAATTACATATCATGGGAACAGTTTATTCGTGTCTGGTAAGCTTACCTACGTTGTATTTTAGTTTATCTTATTACTACAGCCTTACTATTTGTACATTCGTTGATTACACAATTTTTACCATATTTTCGGTAGGTTCTAACCCCCAAAACCCTCCTGGGTGCGCCACTGCCAAAATGTATGGGTTATACATTTTCCTGTGAATCGTTCGCTTAATTTTGTATGTCCTCGCAATTTTGCCGTTCACACCCAAACGATCGAGAACTAATGGTCCAAAATTAAGCGTGATGTACGGAGAAGAGTCGGGAGAATGTCTGTTAGTACATTTCAGACGTATTTAATTGAATATATTTGAAGAGAAATGTTTTTCTGTAGGAGAATTGTTTAATGATTTTTTTAGCGGCTATTCATTATTTTTACACGCAATTTTTAAATTGAATATATAGTAATTTGTAGTTAATAAATTTAGCTAACGTACAAGTGAGTTAGACAAAATCTAAAAAATAAAAAAAATTAAAAGATATGTAAAGATATTAACATAGATGTAAAAAACGACAAGGCCTTACTGACCGCTTTTAGTAACTGAAGAAATTGTTGAAATAAGTATCAGCATTTCTCGATTTATTAGCGGCCGTGAGCATTCTCTGTAAGAAAATGCCTCTCAAGCCACTGGATGTAGCCACTATTTTTATAATCCGTGTAGAAACCACAAGCCTATATAACAATAGACATGTCAATGAACAGTATCATAAAATAACCTTTTCCTGGTCTTACAAAAAGTGCAGGTATCCGATGACTTCTAGTACCCTCAACCCGAAACATTTTAATATCGTCGTCTCTCTCTCTGTCTGTCTCTCTCTCGCTCCCTGACTGCTTCTCGCAACATCTTGCTATTATTTCTAAAACAAATAGAACTAATATTGTGGAAATGTTAATATAAAATTTTATGCTATCTCTGTCTCCCATCTCTCCATCTATCTCTAACACAAGAAGTAATTATTATTATGTACATATATGCAGAGTTGTGATCGCTCTCCTTCCTTCTCCCCCCTCTCTCTCTCTCTCTCTATCTGTCTATCTATTTATCAATCTCAATCCCAAACAGAACTATAGAAAATTAAGAACTACAGAACTATAAACTATAGTTATAACATTTTGTTACCCACAAAATTGATACAAATAAATGTTTTATAGCATTACTCCAAAATACTGTATGCATAATAATGAACACTGACCAAAAATATAACTGATTATATTTTTTATATTATGAGTATAAGTTCATAACGTTTGGTATTACATTTATTACTTTTGACTGCCAATATGCATAAGAAATTTCCCTAGTAAATGAGATCAAAGTTACGTTATCACCCGGTATCAATGCATGTGAGAAAATATTAACATGCCCGTTAATTCCGTTAGTTAATCCGACGACAAGTGGTCAATCTTTACATAATTCGAAAGGCCAGTACGCTACTTTGGCATGCTTCGTAAAACACAATAATTATATTATCACGGTTAGTAGAATTGGATAGTGAAGTTTAAGAATTGTTGATACATATTTGACAGTTTATAAATATTTAGTTAAAATTATGATGTAAAGTTGGCGCGTGAACAACGGAAAAGAATAATGGTCATTCGCCTGCAGTTAGTCACTCTTTCATACAAACAAATAAGCGTCAACGTAAACTGTGCAATACCCGGGGTTGAAATCTGGCAACGTCGCTGGAAGCAAAAACCGCTACAATTCGAAAAAAGTATACATTTCAGACGCTTCATTGTCGGGAAACTGAAAAGACGCCCTACTGTCGTAATTATAAAAAGATGCCATAATGACAGCGTTTTGTACAACAAAAATTATTTTCTTGTATTAAGAGTATATTGAAATATAAAACGCAAAACACAAATAACATAATCACAAGAACGTAATGTTATAATAAAATTTCAATATACTCTTCGTTTTCGAGTAGACGCCAAAAAGTATACATTTTGAAAAGACGCCAAAATGTTAGAAAAATGTATATATATATATATATATATATATTGTAACGCAACATAGTTGAGGTTCCCCAACGTTACATAAAAGATTGAATGAAATATGGTCAAGGACCATACCCTGACTTAAGGTTGTTCAATAGGTCATGTGCTCGAGAAGTAACTCAAACCAGAAGGAGGCAATGACTAGTATTAAATGTATAAAAGCCAGACTAAGGAATGATTGAATGTTATGAATTGTTTGTTTTGTACTGTGGCATGTTCAGGTCACAGAGTATTTTATATTGTATGTTGACTATACTAAAGATGAAATAATGTTATTTGATAATAATACTTCACCAATAATTATGTTTATGTTTATATTGGATTTGTATTTATATAACCCAGTATAGTTACCAATGTTAGGTACTGTACTAAGTTGTCAGTATTGTATAATGTTGAAAAATACTGTTGTTCTAATTAATGTTTATAAACTGGATCAGAAGTGTGACCAGTGTTTTAAATCTAACAAGTAGTTCTGACAATTATGTCTTAAATTAATAAAGGGTTCCAGAACCAGTTAATTAATATAAAAACAAATAACCACCAGTAAATTAAAATTCATGTAATTAGCTATGTAACCAATAATTAATTGTACAGTAGGTCAGGTAAAAAAGAAAATTAAGTTAAAAACCAAATAATGTTATAATGGTTGTAAATGAATCTATAGGCCTAAATTCCATATTAGTGAAAGGAAATTAATACCTTTTTAGTAAACCCAGTCCAACGAAAATCTGGTAAAACATTTACTGTTTAATAAGGAAGGTTAGGGGAGAATTTTATGTGATTCAATATTAATCCAAGCATGGAGTATTTTATTGGAAAGGAGTAGTAATATTCTATAATGCCGGCTCAAGGATATATAGAAAACATGGTTGTTAAGGCAACTGATATATAATAAGTTGTTGATTTTGGATAGATGGTACTGATTGTTACAAGCTATTAGATTGAAATGAACCGATATATTTAAATATATGAATAAATATAAAGGAAAGATATATCCAAACTGATAAAGCCTTTTTGTAAAACAATTATATTTGAACGATAATGAATCGTACAAATTAAATAAAACTCTAAATTATCAATGAGTAAAATAAAAAAGAATTGAAAGCTTCACACCTCAGTCACTAAATATTTCCGCTGAATTTGGTATCAAACCAATTCATGCTATAAATTGAAGACCAGTAAAGAGTTAAAGCCTGAATTAACGGAAATATTTGGAAATACAGAAGACTCGGTTGACGAAATAACCTCCATTGACAGCGTAAGCTGAGATCCTAATTCCAGTTCGTTGGGACCAAGAATTGTGAAGACGCAAAAGAAGAATCGAAGCACAAGAGTTCCTGTCATCCATCATCAGCATCATCCATTCATTGAAAACCAGAGCAGTTTTACTGGGTGAAGACGATATAAACTGGATTTTGACCGCTGTTGACAAACATTCACCGCCTAATGAAGTTTTCGCCGTTTTGGGTAAAAAACAAATTATTTTCATATCATTGTATTTTAAGTAAATAATTTTATTCTTTTTGTAAATTGAACAACCTTAATTATGCGTTTTACCTGGCCTTACTAATGGTTCAAAGAACTACACGAACCCTGGTATAAGAATCATTTGTCATTATTTTCAAAGTATATATGTTTTTTTTTAGAGTTCGAATAATTAAGAATCGATATATGTTGGGCTAGTCGATTGGATCGTCTTATTGTTTGTCTGAGACAACGTAACTTGTTAAATACCAGAGAAAAATAAATAAAGTACATTTGTTGTATGAGATAACGTTTTAATCATTGCAGAGAAAATACTATATGTACTTGGCGTAATAATTTATTAACAGGTTGACACAAACACTCAGAATAACTAACCTATAAGTACACTTATTTCTAGTAATAGCGCTCCAAGTTTACAGCTGGTGGGACGGGAGATTGCTGAACTAACGGGTTTTATCATACTAAATTTGAACGAAATTTTTATCGTTGAGGGACTAGGGTTGAGACAAAAACCACTTACATTCAGTAAATACTCCATATATATTGCTCATATTAAACAACCACTGAGAATTAAATTAAGTCTACAGAATAATACCATTATAAATTCAGGAACACAATTCTAAGTTTGTGGACTTAATAATCTGTGTTCTGAGGGTTTCACTGGTCACAACCGCAAGGTATATTAGTTAGTAACATATTAATTAAACCAGGTAACAGCATTTTAATTGTTACGAATCGCCACCTACAACGTATTACTTGGCGTTTGTTACACCGGAGTCTCTTATAACTAATTACACTCATAGACAAGATTTCTTTACAATTTGACGTCTCCAGCTGGTATCATACATTATAACATACGTCCTCACATAATTAACAAGCAGTTCGTTACTAAATTGATTACAACAGTGGGGTTTGAATAAGACGGACATTTTCGCTAGTACCGGCACATATTAGTTTCTTTACAATATATATACATAAATAAAATATAAAAAAAGTTTGGTGTTTGTACTTTCACAAAATCCTTTCCTTTGTGCAGGAAATGGACCGTGATCAACAGTTCAACGCAAGTATGTGTGTCGTCGACGATAAATGTTTAAGTCACACATGGGAGTGTATAGCTACGTTAGAACATTACCTTGATATCAAATCTTATCGACCAAGTCATAATAACAATAAAAATACCGATTTTAAAATACCTGAAGGTGACCGTCGTTGTGCTATGTATAAAAATAAATAAAAAAATATAGTAGATCGTTTGTATACATCGCGTTTGTATACGGGTAATGTACGATCCATAATACGGTGTGTATGTGATTCTATAAATTTATATAGAGATTATATTTTGAATCATATATTAACAGACGGTCACGAATCTAAAAATAATAATTGTGCTTGTGTCGATACCTGTCTGTCCAGTTCGAAAATTGACTGTGCAGACGGTAAAAAAATTATTAA
The DNA here is from genome assembly GCA_034769895.1 of Magicicada septendecula. NCBI lineage: Eukaryota > Metazoa > Arthropoda > Insecta > Hemiptera > Cicadidae > Magicicada > Magicicada septendecula. Next base: position 15,357,797 of record CM068374.1, read on the forward strand.
ATGGATACAAAAACACCTGTTCTTAACAGATCGAATGTACTGTGAACGCCATGAGTGTTGTGTACATTTGCAATCAGATGATAGTATAAAAGCGAACACCATATATGATACAAGTTGTAAGAGTATAATAAATGGTGTGTGTTATCATTCCGCTATACTGTCAATATACAAAGACCGCAATAACCGTACATTATACGGTTCGGAATTGCATAAAGCCTTAGCAGCTTGGGTTCGTTATAACGAACGGCTGAACGACTTGAGTAAACGCACAGTGTTGGTGCGTGACAGTAATAGGCTTGGTATTTACCATGGTTTCCCGGACTGATAATGTAATGTTCTAACATAGTAATAGTGAAGGAAAAAATGTAAAATAAATACATACATTCTAAATTTTATTTCTGATAATTATATCTGATACATTATCACTGATAATGATAAGGGAAAACAGTAAACAGTAAACAAGTCTCGGTACAGAGTTCTAATTATCATTCTCAAAAATATATACAAAGCGGATTGGATTTTACTGGTGTATGTACAATTCTTCGTTTCACACGACGCATCGTACTGCTGCTACCTCAGGTAAGTGATTATTTTATATACACTAACGCTGTTGATGGTGATAGATTTTAAATAAATAATGTTAAGTTGTAAAATTAATACTTTTTTTGTTTTTATACAGATATCATCACCTTATTTTTTCATACTACTACGATTTTTGGTAAGTGGTTATTTTTTATTTAATATAAAAACATTAACGCTGTTGATAGTGATAGATTTTAAGTTGTAAAATTAAATTTTTTTGTTTTATACAGATATTATCAGCTTGTTCCTGTATCAGCTTGTTCCTCTCTCTCTTCATACGTTTATATCGTTCTACTACCGTCACGTTTGGTAAATGATTATTTTTATTAAAAACACTAACGCTGCTGGTGGTGATGTTAAGTTGTAAAACTAATACTTTTTTTGTTTTATGCAGATATTATCAGCTTGTTCCTCGTTCCTCTCTTTTTATACTACAACTCCCTACTTCTTTGTGAACCTTATCTTCATACATCGAATTCAGTAAGTAGTTGTTAGGTAGTTTAACATTTTTTTAAAACATATGTTAATATTGTTCGATAATGTGATTGTTTTTGTATATAGATATTATAATCGCTGATGGGAGTATAATTTGTTTTCTGTGTTACAGACACAATGGCAGTTCCGACTCTGTTTTTTGTCAAGTTATCTGGTAACGCTTATCTTCCAGTCAAAATGAGCGCATATGCTGCAGGTTTCGATCTGAGAAGCGCATATGATTGCATGATCGCTCCTCATGAAAATGCGCTGATTAAAACCGATTTGGCTGTTAAAATTCCGGAGAAATGTTACGGACGAATTGTACCACGTTCTAGGTTAGCGTTAAAACATCATATAGCTAGCTGTTGGAGCAGGCGTTATAGATAGAGACTACCGCGGTAACGTTGGTGTAATTTTGTTTAACCATTCTTCTGAAATTTTTTATATTCGAAAAGGAGATCGTATAGCACAGTTGATATGCGAACAAATAGCTGAACCAAAATTACAAGAGTTAACGAGTTTAGATTCAACAGCTCGCGGCTCTTGCGGTTTTGGTTCGACGGGAGGAACAAGCGTTACAGACAACTATGATGATGAAAACTTATTGCTAGAAATAGAAAAATTATTTTTTCGATTAAAGATTTAATCCAGTGTTTATATATAACCGGGCTGGTAAAAATAGTGCTGTGGGAGGAGGCATTAGAGAATTTGAAAGCGATCGTACTGGACCAACCTTCAATTATTATAAATTTATATCTAATTATTCAGAATGCAGTCATGCATATATTTGATAATGAACCGTCAGAAATTGATATTTTCCGTAGGAAACTAAAAGAAATGTCCTTAGCGGAAATTATTGATTATTTTAATTCACAAATTGACGACGAGCTTTATAATAGCAAAAATTTAGACTATGACAGTATTAAATTGTTTCGCGAATTGATTAGTAGAAAGAAATCGGTCGAGACGATTGAACTAGACAAAAACAGCGATAGCGGTAGTGATACTCAATCAGATAGCGGAGATGATTTCGACAAAATTTATAATTCTTTTTCAGACAAAAACAAATCCAAAAAAATCAAAAAAAGGTAAAAACACAAAATTTGAAATGTTAAAAGATGGTACAAAGAAATGGGTAAAAACACCAGGCGAGGAGGGTTCGTTTTTCATTGAAGTGAAATTGACGCAGACGACTGATATCAAACACGAAATTTCCAATAACTGGTGGCAGAAAGTATCCAGAAAAGTGACTGTTTTAGCGTCGTCGCCGCAAGACCCGCTGTTCGTGGTAACAAATGATTTATTCAAATTAGCGTTAGACAAAATTAAAAACGCCAATGGTGTGGCGCACGGCTCGTACAAGACGCGGTATAAGCCGTATTAAAATAATCTAAGGTTGGTTGGTTGATTGTTGTAAATATTGTAAATATGTATATATTGTAAGTATTTAATTTTAATTGTATGTATGTATAAATAATTTGAGGTTGTTTATTAAATTTAATTTTAATATATATATATATATATATAATAAAAATAATATGTTCTACACAAGAACATATACAGTAATTCTTGGTTACCTGTAAAATAAGTGTGTTCTTCTTATGTCATTTTTAATATATGTATTATTATAAGGTATAATGTGTTTTACATTTCTCTATTCAAAAAATTAATTTGTCTTTGTTATAAGTCTTTCCTATGTTATTTTTAAACCGTATTTGATTTTACATAAAACACATTTACAGCTGTTTTTAAACCGTTAACGTCTGCTTATATCGACTGCCTTGATGGATCAAGAAGATAGGATGAACGTATCATCAAAACAGGAGGAGGACCGTCTTCTTCATAAATGGTTTTTTTCGCCAAAAAGGCTAACACCCGGAGAAATTGCAAAATTAAAAATGATAGTCGACAGACCAGACTCAACTATAAAACCATTTATTAAAGAGTTAATAAAGAATGTATAGTTTAGATCCAGTATCGTATTCATAGGTAATTATTAAATATATAATGTGTTTTATACTCTATTCAAAATTTAATTTATCTTTGTTATAAGTCTTTCCTATGTTATTTATATATATATATACATAAATAAAATATAAAAAAAAGTTTGGTGTTTGTGCTTTCACAAAATCCTTTCCTTTGTGCAGGAAATGGACCGTGATCAATAGTTCAACGCAAGTATGTGTGTCGTCGACGATAAATGTTTAAGTCACACATGGGAGTGTATAGCTACGTTAGAACATTACCTTGATATCAAATCTTATCGACCAAGTCATAATAACAATAAAAATACCGATTTTAAAATACCTGAAGGTGACCGTCGTTGTGCTATGTATAAAAATAAATAAAAAAATATAGTAGATCGTTTGTATACATCGCGTTTGTATACGGGTAATGTACGATCCATAATACGGTGTGTATGTGATTCTATAAATTTATATAGAGATTATATTTTGAATCATATATTAACAGACGGTCACGAATCTAAAAATAATAATTGTGCTTGTGTCGATACCTGTCTGTCCAGTTCGAAAATTGACTGTGCAGACGGTAAAAAAATTATTAAATGGATACAAAAACAGCTGTTCTTAACAGATCGAATGTACTGTGAACGCCATGAGTGTTGTGTACATTTGCAATCAGATGATAGTATAAAAGTGAACACCATATATGATACAAGTTGTAAGAGTATAATAAATGGTGTGTGTTATCATTCCGCTATACTGTCAATATACAAAGACCGCAATAACCGTACATTATACGGTTCGGAATTGCATAAAGCCTTAGCAGCTTGGGTTCGTTATAACGAACGGCTGAACGACTTGAGTAAACGCACAGTGTTGGTGCGTGACAGTAATAGGCTTGGTATTTACCATGGTTTCCCGGACTGATAATGTAATGTTCTAACATAGTAATAGTGAAGGAAAAAATGTAAAATAAATACATACATTCTAAATTTTATTTCTGATAATTATATCTGATACATTATCACTGATAATGATAAGGGAAAACAGTAAACAGTAAACAAGTCTCGGTACAGAGTTCTAATTATCATTCTCAAAAATATATACAAAGCGGATTGGATTTTACTGGTGTATGTACAATTCTTCGTTTCACACGACGCATCGTACTGCTGCTACCTCAGGTAAGTGATTATTTTATATACACTAACGCTGTTGATGGTGATAGATTTTAAATAAATAATGTTAAGTTGTAAAATTAATACTTTTTTTGTTTTTATACAGATATCATCACCTTATTTTTTCATACTACTACTATTTTTGGTAAGTGGTTATTTTTTATTTAATATAAAAACATTAACGCTGTTGATAGTGATAGATTTTAAGTTGTAAAATTAATGCTTTTTTTGTTTTATACAGATATTATCAGCTTGTTCCTGTATCAGCTTGTTCCTCTCTCTCTTCATACGTTTATATCGTTCTACTACCGTCACTTTTGGTAAATGATTATTTTTATTAAAAACACTAACGCTGCTGCTGGTGATGTTAACTTGTAAAACTAATACTTTTTTGTTTTATGCAGATATTATCAGCTTGTTCCTCTCTCTCTTCATACGTTTATATCGTTCTACGACCGTCACGTTTGGTAAATGATTATTTTTATTAAAAACACTACGCTGCTGGTGGTGATGTTAAGTTGTAAAACTAATACTTTTTTTGTTTTATGCAGATATTATCAGCTTGTTCCTCGTTCCTCTCTTTTTATACTACAACTCCCTACTTCTTTGTGAACCTTATCTTCATACATCGAATTCAGTAAGTAGTTGTTAGGTAGTTTAACATTTTTTTAAAACATATGTTAATATTGTTCGATAATGTGATTGTTTTTGTATATAGATATTATAATCGCTGATGGGAGTATAATTTGTTTTCTGTGTTACAGACACAATGGCAGTTCCGACTCTGTTTTTTGTCAAGTTATCTGGTAACGCTTATCCTCCAGTCAAAATGAGCGCATATGCTGCAGGTTTCGATCTGAGAAGCGCATATGATTGCATGATCGCTCCTCATGAAAATGCGCTGATTAAAACCGATTTGGCTGTTAAAATTCCGGAGAAATGTTACGGACGAATTGTACCACGTTCTAGGTTAGCGTTAAAACATCATATAGCTAGCTGTTGGAGCAGGCGTTATAGATAGAGACTACCGCGGTAACGTTGGTGTAATTTTGTTTAACCATTCTTCTGAAATTTTTTATATTCGAAAAGGAGATCGTATAGCACAGTTGATATGCGAACAAATAGCTGAACCAAAATTACAAGAGTTAACGAGTTTAGATTCAACAGCTCGCGGCTCTTGCGGTTTTGGTTCGACGGGAGGAACAAGCGTTACAGACAACTATGATGATGAAAACTTATTGCTAGAAATAGAAAAATTATTTTTTCGATTAAAGATTTAATCCAGTGTTTATATATAACCGGGCTGGTAAAAATAGTGCTGTGGGAGGAGGCATTAGAGAATTTGAAAGCGATCGTACTGGACCAACCTTCAATTATTATAAATTTATATCTAATTATTCAGAATGCAGTCATGCATATTGTAGCGTGACAGATGTATGCATAATATTGAATGGCAATTGATCATTAGAATAATGAAGTTATAATATTTAAATTTGGAAGAAAGCACTAAGTTTAATATAAAAAGATTAATTCATAGCAACTGTGGAAAGAAATCATTATTTTAAAGAAAATACAAGTTCAAATAAAAGGAGTTACTAGTGATGAGTCATCCAAAACCAGTCTCATAACCAAATGTTTTCAAGGTATAACCCAGGAAGGTAAAATAGTAAATAACAAAGCAGTACACAATATGACCAAACCCACAACGAGGGAGAATAAATAGAATAGAAACTCTAAAATAAGCCAAGATCAACCAATACAGGTTGTGTATTTCTGTAATAAAGAAGAAGATGGAGAAGATCCCAAGAAACCTGATGGCAACAAGAAGAAGATGGAGAAGATACCAGTCCCAGAAGGCAGGAGAAAAGAAGACTGAAGAAAGAAGAAGAGGGCAGCATCCTGAAGAAGATGTCATGCTCTTATAAAAGACACCCAAATCCCTATATCCCCAAAATAAATATCTAAAAATAAAAGTATAACGAAATAAAAACCACATGTATATAAATTTAAGAGAGAGGAGTGTATAAAGTAAAAGTTTCCTGTGAACTAAGATGAAACAATAATATAGTACCCATGGAACAAATCTCCATTGAAAAACGCTAACCAATTTATTATGTTAATAAGACTATACGACCATTTAGCATTAACATAATTATATAAGTGCAAAGTGAACCAGTGATAGTTTTGGGTATTATAAAAAATGAACCTTGTGTTTCATTCTTGGCAATCACAAACATTGGATGCAATGAAATATGCATTTTTCAATGACTTAAAATATGTACTGTGACAATATGTTGTTCATAAGACATGAATCTGTTTAAAATAACATTTTGTTTTACATGAAAAAAGAAAAACAGAATTCATAATACCTTTTGAACAATTAATACTATTTATTTGTTAATGACAGGGTACAATTCCCCAAAGACAATGTAAAAGACGGTATAAAAACTGTAGAATCCTACTTATAATAATAGTTAGAAATAAGAATATAAATATAAGGTTTTAATGTATATAATACAAGAATGTTTAAAAATGTATTAGATATAAGGCCATTTGTTTGGGTCTGAAACAACTAACATCAGAACTATAAAAATAGTTACCACTTGTAAATAGTAGAGAGTAATTAAGATGTTAGTTAGTAAAAAACCTTTTTTGTAAGCCATATTTCCATGTTTAGAAATAAGGATTGTGTTGCAAAATGTCTGACTTGAAGACAACCATTTATTTAAAAAAAAAAATATTCGTTATTTGTTTTAACTATTGTTTGTATTGTAACCAATACTAATTGTTTTTGTGTAATTTAAAAACATGTTTAATTTATAATACTATTTGTAAAAGTCAGAGAGGGTATCACACATCATATATTGTTTGTAAATTATTTTGTAAGAAAAATTGTTAAAAAATCATAGGCCAAAAGAATGGAAACCAAACTTCATCAAAACAGAGAAATTGCTCAATTAAATGCAAATAAACAAAAGGGGTTTAGACAAAATAAACTTGAGATCATGCCATATAATTGCACATACCATTTAGAGAGATTTTAATAAATTATATTCAGAATTATGAATAAATGTGAAAATGACTAAACTCAGAAATTTAGACATGGGAGTCATATATTTCAGAATAATGTTTCAGAATACAACTAATTCAATTAATTACCAGAAAATAAGGGAATAGGAACCTTTTAATACAATATAGGATTATTAATATTAAATATAACTGATAAAATGGCTGAATTTATATAATGACAGGAAGTAAATTTTGATGTTTTGACTCTTCACAGTATACCAAACTGAAAGTGAAATTACTATTTTTTTTGGACAGAAAACACTATAAAATGGCATTATTTAATCTGAAAATAACCAGAATGAACTGAAAGATTAATTTAAATCAAATCTAGTGAATAAAATTGACAAATAACCAAAGTATAGGCATTCATATAGTGAAAATGTAAAAGTGCATACAGGATGTGAAAAATATTTGAACAATGTTAAGGATAATATTATATGGGCTAAGAGTTTAATTGAAACTGAAGGAAACAGTTAGTTAATTATTGGTAGTTGAACGGTTAACATGACATACGTGTGAAAACGTGGATAACCTAACCTATAATCGTCATACAAAGCGAGTGTATAGTGAGTTATTGTGAAATCGCGAGTGACTTGTAAAATACTTCTGAAACTATCATATTATAACAGAAACGATCAAGTAACACTCCATAACACAGAACAATATAAATCTACTCCGAAAAACACCATAAAACACTAGAAAACTGTATAATACATTAAACCAAATTAGTGACGGAATCGGAGAAAGTGTTTGAACTAATAATTATACAGATACACTAAATACAACCCAGAATCACTACACCAGTCACTACACAACATATAACAAGAGATTTGCGGACACGAGAACAGAAATATTGCGTCAAAATACATTATTTGGAACGCAGCAGGGACGAGTCACATTTTGATCAACTTGACGGCGGCCATTTGCTTTGACCATCCCAGTGCCTCTTCTTGGTTCAGAACAGCTGTTTGGTGAAAACAATTATTATATTTACAATTTATTATTCAATGTCTGTGTTTATTAATAACTATTAATTTGATTGTAACGTTATACTTTTTAAATATTAGCCCGATTTCTCTGACTTTGGTAATAACTGGCTGTTTAAAGAACCCTATATAATTTTTATAACATATACTTGTAACTTTTTTCGATATCCTGAGAATCGATACTAATCGATAAGAGTCAATATTGCTGTTACTTAATAAAACATTAATACTTTTCAATACTTAATAGTTCTTTATTTCTTCAATAATACTAATTACCAATAATATAATTCTAATTGATAATCTACAAGGACTTTACCACCCGTAAGTGAAGATAACCTAAAAAATAGAAAAGTAAACAAATATCGATTGGTTTACAGACAGTCTTATGAGTGGTGATAGATTATTTAAATTATACTAAAACTTTAATAAAAATTTTCAGAAGAGCATTACACTGTTTAAAACTTCACAGCCCTATATTAATTAATTGATCCTAATTAATTAATTAATAAAATTAAAAATTTTTTTTTATTATTTTTTTTATATAAACATAATTTTTTTTTTAATTTTCTTCAAAAACAATAATTTTTGTTTTGAAACTTTCGGTGAAGCTGAGCATATATATATTTCTTCATCAACTTTACGCTACTCGACCGGTCTTGCTACCATTGGGACTCGACCAGCTGGGAAACTTAAGGAAGTGTTTCAGGCCAGTAAGACGTCGAGAGCCACACCAATTAAACATATTACATTGGACTTGATTACATCGGAGTCTCATACTCCACAATAGCAGTATATCATCAACACACTCATTTATTTATTTTATTACAAATTGGCGCCCAACTTTAGGGGCTTTAATTAGCGATTGGAAGGCCAATACATTCTGCCCAATCACTAGTTGGAGCTAGGCAACAGCTACAAAGCCAGAGAATTTCAAGGGAAAATGCAACGACGTGCAACATCTAAGAAACGGGCGGCGGAGGCCGAGAAAGAAATAGAAGTTGACATGGACAACAAGGAAGCAACACCAATAGACGCGGAAAGTTCGTTGCCACCAGTGTTGTCCAAACAACATGAACAACCAGGGGAACAACCTGAGATGCCTACACAGACAGAGGAAGTAAATGTCCAGGAAAGACATGTAGAAAAATCCAAAGTAACGGAAGAGGATAAAATGGACAGATTCATGGAAAGACTTCTACAAAAGATGGAAGACAAAATGGAGGAGAGTAACAAGAAAATGGAGGAGAATAGGAAGAAGGACACACAGTCTTTGAAAGAAGGATTAAGTGGGGTGAACAAGAACATGGAAGAGTTGAAGGGAGATAACCAGTCCTTGAAAGAAGATTTAGGAAATAAGATCGAAACAACAAATAAGAAGCTGGAAGAGAGGATGGGAGAAAAGTTAGAAGAATTGAAGAAGGATAACCAATCCACAAAAGAAGAGTTGACTGGGATGAACAAGAACATGGAAGTATTGAAGGAAGACAACCAGTCCCTGGGTAAGAAGATTGATGAAACCAATAAGAAGATGGAAGAGAAGATGGAAGAAAACAGCAAGAAGATGGAAGAGAAGATGGAAGAAAACAACAGGAAGTTGGAAGAAGAGATGGGGAAGAAGTTAGAAGAATTGAAGGAAGACAACCAATTGTTCAAGGAAGAATTCAAGTCGACCAAAGAAGAATTGATTAATAAAATTGAAAATACTAATCAGAAAATCGATGAAACCAGGAAGAAGATAGATAAGAACAACCGACAATTGAAGGAAGAGTTGAAAGAAGATAACAGGAAGTTGGAAGAGAAAATGGGGGAGAAGCTGGAAGAATTGAGAGAGGACAATCAAATTTTGAGAGAAGAATTAAGAGAGGTCAATCAAGAGAATTTGGACAAACTGGACGAAAGGATGGAATTGTTGCGAGAAGAACTGAACAAAGAAATCAATGTTAACAAAAAAGCGATGAATAAGAAGATGGAAGAAGAAAATATAATGGTCAATCAACAGATTCGGGAGATTGACGGAAAGTGCAACCAGACCGAAAAGGAGGTGAATGAGTTTAAAGAAGTGGTGAACATCAAGTTCACAAATATCGAAGAACATAGTCGTAGGAAGGTAGAAGAACAGAGGAAGGAGAATCAAGAAGAATTCGGAAAAGTACGCAACCAGGTCACAGAACGATGTAATGATATACAAGAGACCATGGCCAATATTACCGGTCAGGTGCGACAAAGCCGAGAGGAGATGGAAGCGATTAGAAACAGACCGACTCATTTCACCGGATTGCCTGTCAACAAAAGCCGAGAGTGGCTCAACTTCCGGCAGTACAAACGCAAGCCGATGGAGTTCCTGGCAAGGGTAGAAGAATATTTGACCAAGCATAAAATTACCCAATGGAGCCATAGCAGGGAGATATTCGACGAGTCCTTCCGAGACATTACAGATAATTGGTGGATGGCCAACCGGAGTGAAATTTCCGACTACCAACAGTTCCGGAAAATGTTTAAGACAAAATACTGGTCTGAGACCACCCAGAACTTGATACGTGACAATATTTGTAACGGAAGATACAGGTCACAATTAGGTAGCAGTATGACGGCATATTTCTTGGGGAAGGTGTGTATGGCAAAGCACCTTGAGCCAGCAATCCCAGAAGAATGTTTAGTGAATAAGATATCTTATCACTATGATGAGGACATTATCAGGGCCCGGAGAGGTAGTCAGATCAAGACGATCCAGGGAATGACTGAGTTATTGGAGGGATACGAGAATGAAGAGTATTATCGGCAGAGCAGGAAGAGAAATGAGAGACCAGAAGCAAGGCCGACTACTTACCCCAATAACGGCAATAACCATACAAATAACCGGAACCAGCCCAGTAATTACGACGGCCCTAACAACCAGCCGCGTAATAACCAGTTTAACGGAAATTTTAACGGCGTGAGAAATAACAACCCCTACCCAAATAATCGAAACCACTTTTATCAACAAAATAATAATGTTACATACAGTCAGAGAAATCCATATCCCAACAATAATGGTGACAGACCTTACCCACCTAACCGAAATTACTATAATAATAATATTAGTAATAATAATAATAGCAATAGTAATAACCGAGTGTCGCGCCCTAGGGTAAATTTTATAAGAGCAGAAGATCGCGGACCCAGGAGATACTATCAACCGAGGAGGAGCAGCTTCCACGGCGCCGACCGAAGATGGAGGAGTGCGGAACGAGACGGCCCAAGATACGAACAGGAAAGACGAAGTACCAGCCTGGAAGATCTTGGCAGACAACCGAACAGGGCGTTAAACATTAACCAGGGTACAGAACGTCAGGAGACAAACCAGAGTTTCCCGAACGATGCCTCGGTCAATAATAACTCAAACAATGAACAAAATACTTTAAACGAGAGGAGGCAGTAATCAACAACGATGACCCGTTACTGCTTATACTTCCTGGGTTAGAAAAGGATGATTTGCAACAAGCAAACAATGATAAAAACATCACTATTATCAGTAACCATTATTTGAAAGACATACGAACTGAACTTTTGGAAGAGAACGAGAAGAGTCTCAGCAACAGTAATAATGAGATAATTTATATAACAGCGGAGGTGGAAGGAGTTCCCGCTAAAATAATGATAGACACAGGAGCTAATATTTCAATAATAAACTCCAATGAGTTGGAGAGAATACAATGTACATGTGGAAAAACTTTGCCAATGTTACCAGTCAACAACATTGTGTTGGTAGGTGCAACTGGCCGCCAGAATAAAACCATTAGGAAGCAAGTTTCCTTAAGTGTCGTTAGCCGTGATATAGCTTTAGACATGGAATTTTTAATCGCCACCGGATTACCATTTGACATCTTAGTCGGTTGCGATATTCTTCGTAGATATTCGGCGGTAATTGATCTCAATTTAAATAAAGTATCACTTTTCCCAGACGGAGTAACATGGACCGCAGATCTGGTAGGAAGCACAACTATACTTCCCAGCCCTATACATCAACAACTTCGTAAAATAAATGTTATTAGAAACAGCCCTCTGTGTAAACCCATAATATACAACCATGGTGGAGAGGATTTATGGTCAGTTAAGATCCAAGAAATACGGAATTTCCAGTGCGGAAGCGATAACAAGAAAATACCAACACATCTGGGTGATCGTCTAATCGCTATATATGAGAAATACAAGGCGGTGTTTTCTGATGAACCAGGGAAGGTAAAAAACTACCAGTGCCAACTTCGTTTTAAAGAAAACGTAGAGTTTAACCGGAGGTCATATCCAATAGCGCAGTCGGTCAAAGAAGCCGTGAGAACAGAGATAAACAAGATGATTGAAAACGACATAATTGAGATTAGTCAATCACCTTACACTAGTCCAATTATTGCTGTTCCGAAGAAAGACGGACAAGTCCGGCTCTGTTTAGATGCGCGTGAGTTGAACAAGACAATTGTGAATGACAGAACATCTCCCGGTGAAATAGAAGAAATCTTAAAGCGTTTTCATGGTACTAACTTTATTAGCACCTGGGATACGGTCTGTGGTTATTGGCAGGTAGAGCTGCATCCACAAAGCCGCCAATATGTAGCGTTCATTTTCGAAGGGCGCAATTACCAGTTCAAGAGACTGCCCTTCGGACTTGTCAATTCTGTCGCCATATTTGTGGCATGCATGGACCAGATTTTGGGACCAGAAGCGCTCCAATTTACCACCGTCTATGTTGACGATTTACTAATCACATCCGGAACCTGGGAGGAGCATTGTTACAGAGTGGAGTTTGTACTAAACAAACTAGCGCAGAACAACATAACATTGAAGTTGGAGAAATCCAAGTTCATAGCGCGCGAGGTACAATTCTTAGGCTTCAACCTAGACGACAGAGGTATTACCCCATCAGCAGAGAAAGTGGAGGCAATTCAGAGGTTCCCGCAACCAAGAAACAGGAAACAATTGCAATCTTTCCTCGGACTCTGTAACTATTACAGGAAGTTTCAGAGCCGATATTCCGAGTTGACAGCCAAGTTTCAACCACAGTTATCTGCCAAAAACAAATGGACTTGGGGTGAAGATCAAGATATTACTTTTCGATTAATAAAAGAGAAGTTTCTGGAGAGTGTGATACTTCGTCACCCAGATTTTAAGAAACCGTTCTTTCTAAACTGTGACGCTAGCGATCTAAGCTTAGGAACGACATTATACCAGGAAGATGAGGAGGGACAACATCTGGTAATAAGCTTCGCTAGTCGCACACTGAACCAGTGCGAAAAGAACTACAGTGTGACAGAAAAGGAATTGTTGAGCGTGGTGTTCGCATGCAGCAAGTTCCGGACGTACATTCTCGGATATCAAGTCACGGTACGAACTGATCATAAATCCATCTCGTTCCTTCGTAGGTGCAAATTGAGTCACGGCCGATTGGCTAGGTGGGTACTCGCCCTACAAGAATATGACCTGAAATGGGAATACATTCCAGGAAAGAAGAACGTGGTAGCGGATGTGTTGTCACGTATAAATCTGGAAGATCAGACTTTCGAGGGAGAGAAGGAGAGCTTAGTAAAAATTTATAACATATTCACGACCAGAGCCGATTTACAAGCTTTGTTAATAAATATCCGAATCCATCAGCAGTCTGATCCTAAGCTGAAAAACATTGTGAGTCGTTTGGAAGCCAATGATGAAACCATTTCTAAATATTACCACCTTAACAAGGAAATTTTATTCATAAAAACCGCTTTAGACGATGAGACATGGAAGGTGATAATCCCACACCAAATCGAAAAGGAGGTCATCATCGATTACCATGTCAGGTATGGTCACATGGGAGCGTTAAAAGTGATACAAGCTCTAGAGGAAAATTGTAAGATCAAGAATATCAACCGCAAGGTGAGGACATACATCAAGTCCTGTAAGATCTGCCAATGTGCAAAAATAAACAATGAAAAGACAGAGGGTATCATGATACCGATAACTTCCAACGCAAAACTGGAAAAAGTGTTTTTGGATATCTGCGGGCCATTTCCCCGTAGCGGTGGTCGGCACAGATATAAATACTTGGTAATCATAATGGATCACTACACCAAGTATATAAAGCTATATCCGGTTAATCGGGCAACAACAGCAAAGGTTTTGGCGGTGATTATTGATTTGTATATCCCAGAGATCGGTAGACCATCTTCTATTATTACCGACCACGGTACACAGTTTAAGGGGAGGAGATGGCGAGACACTTTATTAGCACTTGGGGTCAAAACGTATAAGACATCAGTCTACCACCCAAGTAGCAATCCGGCTGAGAGAGTACTAAGAGAAGTGGGTAGGATATTGCGCACGTACTGTCACAACCAACAGAAAAAGTGGCAAGAGTACCTAGCAGCGACAGAAACATTCCTAAATTATGCCCACCATCCAGCTATAGGAATTCCACCATACTCAGCCATGTATGAGAAGCCGACTCCCCGAGACATTGAACAAATCATTGAATTTCCAACGAACAACAATAGGAAATTCAACCAGTTGCAGTTTTACAATAAGGTAGCAGAAGATCAGGAAAAACGGCAAGCCAAATACCAGAAGGCAATAGGGCGAATTGTAACATATAAAGAGGGTGAAAAAGTCCTCCTAAAAAATAGAGAGCTGCCTAGCACCTTAGAAGGCATAACCAAAAAACTACTATTACTATACACTGGCCCATATGTTGTGGTAAATGATAAGCATAACAATACATATGAGTTGAAGGAAATCGTTTCAGGAAAAATCAAAGGAGTGTACAATCAAGCTTCTATGAAGAAATATTATGAAGAATGAGTTGTGAGATTTAGAATTTTGAATTTTTATTATTTTTAAAAAATTCAAAAATAATGTAAGTACATCTTACAACCTAATATTTAGAGAAAAACATTCTGGAGAATTATAAGAAGAAGGAATTTAGAATTTATATTTTTAAAAAAATTCGAAAATAATGTAAGTACATCTTACAACCTAATATTTTGAAAAGAACATTCTGGAGAATTACAAGAAAAAGGAATTTAGAATTTTTATTGAAAAACTTCAAAAATATGTAAGAACAACTTACAACCTAATAATTTTGGAACAAACTTTATGAAAGAAAAAGAAAGACTTTTGAATTGAAATATAATTATAAAAATTTAAAATTGAGTAAGTACATCTTACTACAACCTGATAATTTAGAACAAAACTTTATGGAAGAAAGAGAAAGAGAGAGAATTTTGAACTTAATTTTACAAAAAATTTAAAAATAAAGTAAGACCAACTTACTATAACTAAGTTTATGAGAAAAACTTTATGGTAAATAATTAAGAAGAATTTGAATTTGGAGAAATACCAAAACATTCAGAAATAATAGTAAAATCACAGTACTATAAACAAGTCTGAATGAAACAATTCTGGGAATAAATGAATTAAACAGAATTTGAATGTTGATAGAACGTCAGAACTTTGAAACAAGATAAGATCAACATATTACAAGGATTTATGAGAAATATTTTTCAATTAAATAAAAAGAATAGTTTGAATTTTATATTAAAACTAACCAAGTTCCAAAAAATAATTATGTGTCAATTATGATTGAATTGAGAAGAAAATAAAGTGGTTAATTCAGAAAAGAGAATTAACGTTAATCCAGAATAAATGCTAGATATTCACAATAGCATTTGAAGGAGTAGAGAAGAATAACAAAAAAGAGTGTAATATGCCAGAGAAGAAAAAAAAATTTGGAAGCAAAGAGACTAATTACCTATGAAACGATAATGAAAACAGTTAATTAAGAGCAAAGAAGAACAACTCATACCAAACATATGGAGAAGATGATTTTGAACCAATGATAATAATAAAACCTGTATGAAATGCAAAGAGAATAAATACCACATGAAATATAATATAAATGAATTAATGCTAATGAATGCGAAGGCGGATTAATAACTTTCTAAGAGAAAGGAAAGAACCAAAATGTTTAAATAAAATGATCAATAACAACCTGTATATCTAATGTAAAGATACAATGTTAAAAAATTAAATATAATATATTAAGACCATTCAAATAATGAATACGAAAGACTATTTATAAAGACCATGCTAATACTATGAATAACCAGAAGAAAGTATAAAGAGAATTCAGATGAAGAAGAAAGAGAGTTACACTGTAAACAGTAACCAGAATTATTAAAAGAAAGGTTTTCAACCATAATTAAATTAAATATATCAGACAAGTTAAGAGTTTTGGAAAAATATATATGTAATGAGTATAATAATGATTATGAAGATTTATTAAGATAGAAAATGTGAGATAATCTGAGAGACTACGAAGTGGAGAATCCAAAGATATTTTTATTAGTCGAAAATGAGACTACTTTTTATTTATTTATTCGATGTCTGACTGAAGATAGTTCCAGCAGCATTATGTTTTTGAGCAGGGATGGATATGCCCCTGTACTCAATTTATAGAAGTGGTGTATGGCCAGCAGAGAAGTAGCGTACAGTGCCCCTCTGATCTGCCCCAGCCCACGTGATAGGGAATGTTAGGGAATTAATATCCCAAGGATACAACACGAAGTTGATATAGAAAGAAAATGTATTACAATTATAATATATCTCAGAAGACACTAACTATCCGAAAAGGATCAGTAGTAAAACAAATAATTATATATATAAAATTAATAAAACTCTAATATAAAAAAGTCGATATAAAGATGGAGAAGAAAATGAATTATAAGAAATGATGAAATTATCATAAGAAATTATTTCATCCATAAACATGTCTGAAATAATTACTTCTGGAGGAGAGCAATCTGTAGCGTGACAGATGTATGCATAATATTGAATGGCAATTGATCATTAGAATAATGAAGTTATAATATTTAAATTTGGAAGAAAGCACTAAGTTTAATATAAAAAGATTAATTCATAGCAACTGTGGAAAGAAATCATTATTATAAAGAAAATACAAGTTCAAATAAAAGGAGTTACTAGTGATGAGTCATCCAAAACCAGTCTCATAACCAAATGTTTTCAAGGTATAACCCAGGAAGGTAAAATAGTAAATAACAAAGCAGTACACAATATGACCAAACCCACAACGAGGGAGAATAAATAGAATAGAAACTCTAAAATAAGCCAAGATCAACCAATACAGGTTGTGTATTTCTGTAATAAAGAAGAAGATGGAGAAGATCCCAAGAAACCTGATGGCAACAAGAAGAAGATGGAGAAGATACCAGTCCCAGAAGGCAGGAGAAAAGAAGACTGAAGAAAGAAGAAGAGGGCAGCATCCTGAAGAAGATGTCATGCTCTTATAAAAGACACCCAAATCCCTATATCCCCAAAATAAATATCTAAAAATAAAAGTATAACGAAATAAAAACCACATGTATATAAATTTAAGAGAGAGGAGTGTATAAAGTAAAAGTTTCCTGTGAACTAAGATGAAACAATAATATAGTACCCATGGAACAAATCTCCATTGAAAAACGCTAACCAATTTATTATGTTAATAAGACTATACGACCATTTAGCATTAACATAATTATATAAGTGCAAAGTGAACCAGTGATAGTTTTGGGTATTATAAAAAATGAACCTTGTGTTTCATTCTTGGCAATCACAAACATTGGATGCAATGAAATATGCATTTTTCAATGACTTAAAATATGTACTGTGACAATATGTTGTTCATAAGACATGAATCTGTTTAAAATAACATTTTGTTTTACATGAAAAAAGAAAAACAGAGTTCATAATACCTTTTGAACAATTAATACTATTTATTTGTTAATGACAGGGTACAATTCCCCAAAGACAATGTAAAAGACGGTATAAAAACTGTAGAATCCTACTTATAATAATAGTTAGAAATAAGAATATAAATATAAGGTTTTAATGTATATAGTACAAGAATGTTTAAAAATGTATTAGATATAAGGCCATTTGTTTGGGTCTGAAACAACTAACATCAGAACTATAAAAATAGTTACCACTTGTAAATAGTAGAGAGTAATTAAGATGTTAGTTAGTAAAAAACCTTTTTTGTAAGCCATATTTCCATGTTTAGAAATAAGGATTGTGTTGCAAAATGTCTGACTTGAAGACAACCATTTATTTAAAAAAAAAAATATTCGTTATTTGTTTTAACTATTGTTTGTATTGTAACCAATACTAATTGTTTTTGTGTAATTTAAAAACATGTTTAATTTATAATACTATTTGTAAAAGTCAGAGAGGGTATCACACATCATATATTGTTTGTAAATTATTTTGTAAGAAAAATTGTTAAAAAATCATAGGCCAAAAGAATGGAAACCAAACTTCATCAAAACAGAGAAATTGCTCAATTAAATGCAAATAAACAAAAGGGGTTTAGACAAAATAAACTTGAGATCATGCCATATAATTGCACATACCATTTAGAGAGATTTTAATAAATTATATTCAGAATTATGAATAAATGTGAAAATGACTAAACTCAGAAATTTAGACATGGGAGTCATATATTTCAGAATAATGTTTCAGAATACAACTAATTCAATTAATTACCAGAAAATAAGGGAATAGGAACCTTTTAATACAATATAGGATTATTAATATTAAATATAACTGATAAAATGGCTGAATTTATATAATGACAGGAAGTAAATTTTGATGTTTTGACTCTTCACAGTATACCAAACTGAAAGTGAAATTACTATTTTTTTTGGACAGAAAACACTATAAAATGGCATTATTTAATCTGAAAATAACCAGAATGAACTGAAAGATTAATTTAAATCAAATCTAGTGAATAAAATTGACAAATAACCAAAGTATAGGCATTCATATAGTGAAAATGTAAAAGTGCATACAGGATGTGAAAAATATTTGAACAATGTTAAGGATAATATTATATGGGCTAAGAGTTTAATTGAAACTGAAGGAAACAGTTAGTTAATTATTGGTAGTTGAACGGTTAACATGACATACGTGTGAAAACGTGGATAACCTAACCTATAATCGTCATACAAAGCGAGTGTATAGTGAGTTATTGTGAAATCGCGAGTGACTTGTAAAATACTTCTGAAACTATCATATTATAACAGAAACGATCAAGTAACACTCCATAACACAGAACAATATAAATCTACTCCGAAAAACACCATAAAACACTAGAAAACTGTATAATACATTAAACCAAATTAGTGACGGAATCGGAGAAAGTGTTTGAACTAATAATTATACAGATACACTAAATACAACCCAGAATCACTACACCAGTCACTACACAACATATAACAAGAGATTTGCGGACACGAGAACAGAAATATTGCGTCAAAATACATTATTTGGAACGCAGCAGGGACGAGTCACATTTTGATCAACTTGACGGCGGCCATTTGCTTTGACCATCCCAGTGCCTCTTCTTGGTTCAGAACAGCTGTTTGGTGAAAACAATTATTATATTTACAATTTATTATTCAATGTCTGTGTTTATTAATAACTATTAATTTGATTGTAACGTTATACTTTTTAAATATTAGCCCGATTTCTCTGACTTTGGTAATAACTGGCTGTTTAAAGAACCCTATATAATTTTTATAACATATACTTGTAACTTTTTTCGATATCCTGAGAATCGATACTAATCGATAAGAGTCAATATTGCTGTTACTTAATAAAACATTAATACTTTTCAATACTTAATAGTTCTTTATTTCTTCAATAATACTAATTACCAATAATATAATTCTAATTGATAATCTACAAGGACTTTACCACCCGTAAGTGAAGATAACCTAAAAAATAGAAAAGTAAACAAATATCGATTGGTTTACAGACAGTCTTATGAGTGGTGATAGATTATTTAAATTATACTAAAACTTTAATAAAAATTTTCAGAAGAGCATTACACTGTTTAAAACTTCACAGCCCTATATTAATTAATTGATCCTAATTAATTAATTAATAAAATTAAAATTTTTTTTTTTATTATTTTTTTTATATAAACATAATTTTTTTTTTAATTTTCTTCAAAAACAATAATTTTTGTTTTGAAACTTTCGGTGAAGCTGAGCATATATATATTTCTTCATCAACTTTACGCTACTCGACCGGTCTTGCTACCATTGGGACTCGACCAGCTGGGAAACTTAAGGAAGTGTTTCAGGCCAGTAAGACGTCGAGAGCCACACCAATTAAACATATTACATTGGACTTGATTACATCGGAGTCTCATACTCCACAATAGCAGTATATCATCAACACACTCATTTATTTATTTTATTACAATATATTTGATGATGAACCGTCAGAAATTGATATTTTCCGTAGGAAACTAAAAGAAATGTCCTTAGCGGAAATTATTGATTATTTTAATTCACAAATTGACGACGAGCTTTATAATAGCAAAAATTTAGACTATGACAGTATTAAATTGTTTCGCGAATTGATTAGTAGAAAGAAATCGGTCGAGACGATTGAACTAGACAAAAACAGCGATAGCAGTAGTGATACTCAATCAGATAGCGGAGATGATTTCGACAAAATTTATAATTCTTTTTCGGACAAAAACAAATCCAAAAAAATCAAAAAAAGGTAAAAACACAAAATTTGAAATGTTAAAAGATGGTACAAAGAAATGGGTAAAAACACCAGGCGAGGAGGGTTCGTTTTTCATTGAAGTGAAATTGACGCAGACGACTGATATCAAACACGAAATTTCCAATAACTGGTGGCAGAAAGTATCCAGAAAAGTGACTGTTTTAGCGTCGTCGCCGCAAGACCCGCTGTTCGTGGTAACAAATGATTTATTCAAATTAGCGTTAGACAAAATTAAAAACGCCAAAGGTGTGGCGCACGGCTCGTACAAGACGCGGTATAAGCCGTATTAAAATAATCTAAGGTTGGTTGGTTGATTGTTGTAAATATTGTAAATATGTATATATTGTAAGTATTTAATTTTAATTGTATGTATGTATAAATAATTTAAGGTTGTTTATTAAATTTAATTTTAATATATATATATATATATATATATATAATAAAAATAATATGTTCTACACAAGAACATATACAGTAATTCTTGGTTACCTGTAAAATAAGTGTGTTCTTCTTATGTCATGTTACGACGGTCTACTCGATCGTCGTAGGTACAGTGGAAACAAAATAAGTACAAGACACCAATCAAGTCACTAATCACACCTTTAATTGTTCTAGTAAAACAGTTCGTAATTAACAACACAGTGTTAATTACGAACAAATCAAATGAAATTGTTCATACGCAATAAAATGTCCACTTATATAAAACTCAACTGTATTACAATTATACCGTCCGAATATAAAACGCAACACTTCACTAATAACTACTTGAACGTACACCGTAATAACCCGAACCGCTCTGTAAATATATCGCACTAATACTCTCGAACCGCACAGTCAAAAATCTCGCATTGAACTGAACTAAGGCCGCGGAGCGAAGTATTTATAGTTACGCTACACACACCAGAAGCTTCCAAACTGCGTCTTATCTCTCGCAAACTACGTAATTGCTGCGGCCTTGACACAGTCCGAGCGCCCGAGTGAAGGCTGGCAAAGTCGAGAAATTTCTCGTAACATGCGTTTAGTAGCACGTACACCACACGCTTACGTCGAGATCTTTCTGGCACATTCGATAAACACCTAGATTGTTCTACGCTGTCGTAGCACTTCCCCCTCCTTAAGCCTGTTCGTCCCGAACTGGCAAAGCGTCTCTAAATTTGTATTTAGCCAGGCGATCTAGGTGGACGACCTTGAACTTTCGCTGTCCTTCCTGTTGAATCCGATAAACAACGTCGTTAATCCTTTTTTTTACAGTGTAGGGCCCTTCCCAGTTAGACTGAAGCTTAGGTGAGCGACCACGACGGCGCTTTGAATTGAACAACCAGACCTGATCTCCTTCTTGGAAACCCACACTATTGCTGCGAATGTCATACCGAGTTTTCATTTTATCACTGGCAATCTTGAGCCGTCCTCTTACCAAGCGATTCATTTCTCGCAGTTGGTTTTCTAATTGCGAGGAATAGTTCTTTGGCTCTTGGGACTGAGTCTCAGGTGATCCAAACATCAAGTCCCCAGGAAGACGAATCTCCCGCCCAAACACCAATTTTGCTGGAGTCATGCCGGTTGTGTCATGTACTGATGATCTATACGCCATAAGGAATAGTGGTATACGTTGGTCCCAGTCTGTTTGGTTCTCGTCAACAACTTTCGAAAGATGCTGCTCAAGTGTCCTGTTGAATCTCTCAACCATCCCGTCCGACTGAGGATGCAGAGGCGTTGTCCTGGTCTTTCGAATTCCAAGTAGACGGCATAATTCTTTAAACACTCCTGATTCGAAATTTCTCCCTTGATCCGTATGGATTTCCATAGGGGCTCCATAACGGCAACAGAAGTTGTGAACTAACTGCTTTGCCACAGTGGTAACCTCCTGATTTGGAATTGCGTAGGCTTCCACCCACTTAGTAAAGTAGTCACCTACAACCATGATGTACCGGTTTCCATCGTCAGTAACTGGGAATGGTCCAGCAATGTCTATGGCAATTCTCTCAAAAGGTTGTCCAACGTTATACTGTCTCATTTTTCCCCTGCTTCTGGTTTGTGGGCCCTTGCTTGCAGCACATATTTCACACGTCCGAACCCATTCCTCTACGTCGTGGCGAAGATGAAGCCAATAGAATCGCTTCCGTATTTTGTCAAGGGTTTTGTTAACGCCAAGATGGCCTCCAGATGTTCCGTCATGCATCTCCTTCAAAACAGACTGCACTTTACTTCGGGGAACTATCAACTGCATGACCACGTCTCGTCCATCTGCACTTTCCCAAGCCCTTTTCAGCAATCCGTTTTCTAAGGTGAGAGATTCCCATTGTGCCCAGTAGCCCTTCAGCACTTCGGAACCATGGCAGATATCTTGCCAATCCGGGCGGCGACCTTCCTCTTTTGCTGTCAAGATCGGTCCAATGTCTTCATCAGTAATCTGTTCTTGTCGACAGTCTTGTGTTGTCCAGCCATCAGCCAGGAAATTTACAGTGATGGCTTGAACATGTTCGCTTGGGTTTTGTTCTTCCTTTCTGTGGCAATGTCGGCAGTCTTCCGGGCATGGTCTTCGTGATAAGCCATCTGCATTACCGTGCAGGCGCCCCCGCCGATGTTGTACCTTGAAGTTGTACTCTTGCAGACGTTCGAGCCACCTTGCCAACTGTCCTTCCGGATTTTTAAATCTCAAGAGCCATGCAAGTGCAGCATGGTCAGTACGTAGTGAAAATTCTCTCCCATAGAGGTATTTATGGAAGTGCTCCAAAGCTCTGACAATTGCCAACAACTCTCTTCTTGTAACACAATAATTTCTCTCTGGTTTAGAAAGCGTCTTGCTGTAATACGCTATTACTCGTTCTTCACCGTTCTGCACTTGAGACAAAACTGCTCCTAGACCAGTATTGCTTGCGTCTGTGTCTACGATGTGCTTCCCTTCGGAAGCTGGAAAAGCGAGAATTGGCTGCGAACATAATGCAATCTTCAACGTTCTAAATGCTTGTTCACACTCTCTCGACCATTGGAAGTTTCGTTTATTTTCCGTTAGCTCATGTAGTGGTTTAGCAATAGTAGCGAAGCCTTTCACAAAACGTCGGTAATATGAGCATAACCCCAGGAAACTTCGTGTTTATTCTTCGGAACTGGCCAGTCTCTTACGGTGTCTACTTTATTAGGATCCATGCTAACGCCCGCTGCCGAAACCAGATGGCCCAAATACTGTACTTCCTTCTGGAATAGAGAACACTTCTTCGGGCTCAGCTTCAGTTGTGCACCGTGAATTCTAGTTAGAACTTCCTTAAGGTTTTCCAAATGATCTTCGAAAGTCTTCCCGATCACTATGACATCGTCTAAGTAAACAAGGCAAGTTTTCCACGTCAGGCCTCGGAGTATCAGGTCCATCAATCTCTCAAATGTTGCCGGTGCATTACAGAGTCCAAATGGCATGACGTTAAATTGGAATAAGCCACTTGGGGTCGAGAAAGCGGTCTTTTCCTTGTCTTCTTGATGAACACCCACTTGCCAATATCCACTCTTCAGGTCCAATGTGGAAAACCACTGTGCTCCGGACAACGTGTCGAGTGTATCGTCAACGCGAGGTAATGGATAGCAGTCTTTCTTTGTAACATCATTTAACCTCCGGTAGTCTACGCAGAAACGCAATCCACCATCCTTCTTCGCTACCAGCACTACAGGGGAAGACCAAGCACTTGACGAAGGTTCAATTACTCCCTCTGTCAACATGTCCTGTACTAACCGAGACATCTCCTCTTGTTTAGATAATGGAGGCCTTCGAGGAGGTTGGCGTATCGGTGTTGTGTCCCCAGTATTGATGCGATGTTGCACAAGAGAGGTTCTTCCCAGTGACTGTCCCCGAACTGCAAAACAATCTTTGAATTCGTGTAAAAACTGTCCGAGTTCTTTTAACTCACCACTTGAGCGGTCGTTAGAAGATCTGTTCAATAATTCTTGCAGTTCCTCTGGTAATTTAGAAGTATCCGAAGAACTGGGTCTTCGTTGCGTTATTCCGGCTACCCAGGCCACAGGAGTCAATTTGCCTAGGAGCGTATTGCTTTGTAAAGTGATAGCTTGATCCAAAATATTCGCCACTCTAATAGGCACATTTCCGGTTTCGTCAGGTTTTACTAAACTTCTGGGAATTAGTATGCCCGGTGTGCTGACTACCTGGGGTTCGAATATAGAGCACTGATTGCCCCTAGTATCTACCGCAGTTCTAACCATGATGATCTTTTCGGAGTTTGGCGGAACAGTTACGGCCACTTGGTTTATGACGTCCATCGATTTTTCTGCTGTCGTCATTGTTGATAGCATTACCTCTTCGCCTCCGATTCTCAAGACATTGTTTTTGAAGTCGACTATAAATCCGTATGCGTTCATAACGTCCACACCAAGAATTGCTTCATCCACAATGTCTGCAACAAGTACTTGATGATTAAACTCAAGTCTACCGAGGCGTAGGTGTATCTCCACTTTTCCGTACACTTTTACAGGCCGTCCAGTAGCTGTTTGCAAGCTGCAAGAGCACCAGATTGGCTTGAGATCTTTCACCACGTCGGGGCGCACAATAGAAACTGTTGCGCCTGTGTCAACTGTAATCGAGGTTGGCCTTTCTTGAACAAATCCGGTAACTACCAAGCTCCCGGTGTTTTTCTGAAGCGTAGAAATTGCGTATTCTCTAGGGGCTTCGTTCCTCCAGTTAGTCAGCACACGCCCCGTTGCACCGACTATTGCTCGTTTCCCTGCTGCTGAATTCTAACCCGACAATCTCGTTGTAGATGTCCAGGTTTCCCACATCGATAACACTTCGGTCTTCCATCCTTTCTTATTTTGTTCTGTGGCGCCGACCGTCGAGTCTCTGTTCCTTGTTCTTCTTCCTCATCGTCTGTGCCGTCGCGATCTTTTAGCTCGCGCATTTTATGACTTGTCCAACCAGACGCTGATTTGGCGGCCTCAAATTGCAAAGCATGTACCAGGGCGTCCGCACTGTTCTGGTGTCTTGCCATTCGTAACACTTGCTGTAGTTCGTTATCTCGGACACCGGCAGTAAATGTCTGCATCGCAAAACGCGTTCGAAAATCTTCTGGCGCTTCAGGATAGGCCAGTCTAATTAGTCTGTCGATACTTGCTTCAAACTCTTGAAGACTTTCCCCGGAATGCTGTCGCCTTGCTCTCAACTGGGTGCAGTACACATCTCGCAAATGTTTATCACCATACCGTAATTCCAGAGCTTTTATCAACTCGGCATAGGTGTTCTGGCTGTCAGGTGGCACTTTCTGTAGTAGTTCTGCCGCGGGTCCTTTTAATGCAAGAACAAGTGAAACAGCCTTGTCTTTTTCTGTCCAATTATTTGCGCATGCAGCAGCTTCAAATTGGCGGAGGTACGTTGCCCAGTGAGTGCTTCCGTCAAAGGTTGGAGCTTTGACATGAACTGTCCCTACTGCAGGCAAAGTGACTTTCTCTGTTAACTTATTTTCTGTCTTGATCACTGGTACAGTCTGTTCAGAAATTTGTTTTGGTTGAATCTTCATGCACTGTTCAACTTCAGTTTTAATTTGTTCTCTTATGTTTGCCATTGAGTTTTCTACTGCAGATATTTTATTTGACACAGATTCTTCTATAACAGATATTTTTGTAGACATCGATTCCTCCACAGTCAAGACAGATTTTTCTACTTCAGCTATTTTTAATGTCATTGATTCTTGTACCTCCGATATTTTAGTTACTTGCTTATTAAGCTCACCTCGTAGGAGACCCAACTCTGCAGCGGTTTGTTCTTGTGTCTGCTTTTGCTGCTGTATTAACTCCTTGATGTCATCTGCTTCCTGCTTCCGTTTTTCATCCTGTCGTCTTTCTGTTTCTTCTCTTTCTTGTATTCGTTCTTCTTTTTGTCGTCTTTCTGCTTCTTCTCTTTCTTGTATTCGTTCTTCTTTTTGTCGTCTTTCTGCTTCTTCTCTTTCTTGTATTCGTTCTTCTTTTTGTCGTCTTTCTGCTTCCTCCGCCTCCTGTCTGCGTTTCTCGTCCTGTCGTTTTTCTGTCTGCATCAGCAGCGCCTGTAAATTTTCCATCATCTGACTGGCATCCATTGTTTATCGATTAATTACGAATCACACTCGTCTTGTACAAAGCGTCCAATGTTTCCACTGTTAACCGTTCTATCCCACTTCTGACACCACTGTTACGACGGTCTACTCGATCGTCGTAGGTACAGTGGAAACAAAATAAGTACAAGACACCAATCAAGTCACTAATCACACCTTTAATTGTTCTAGTAAAACAGTTCGTAATTAACAACACAGTGTCTACAACAAATCAAATGAAATTGTTCATACGCAATAAAATGTCCACTTATATAAAACTCAACTGTATTACAATTATACCGTCCGAATATAAAACGCAACACTTCACTAATAACTACTTGAACGTACACCGTAATAACCCGAACCGCTCTGTAAATATATCGCACTAATACTCTCGAACCGCACAGTCAAAAATCTCGCATTGAACTGAACTAAGGCCGCGGAGCGAAGTATTTATAGTTACGCTACACACACCAGAAGCTTCCAAACTGCGTCTTATCTCTCGCAAACTACGTAATTGCTGCGGCCTTGACACAGTCCGAGCGCCCGACTGAAGGCTGGCAAAGTCGAGAAATTTCTCGTAACATGCGTTTAGTAGCACGTACACCACACGCTTACGTCGAGATCTTTCTGGCACATTCGATAAACACCTAGATTGTTCTACGCTGTCGTAGCAATATGTATTATTATAAGGTATAATGTGTTCTACATTTCTCTATTCAAAAAATTAATTTGTCTTTGTTATAAGTCTTTCCTATGTTATTTTTAAACCGTATTTGATTTTACATAAAACACATTTACAGCTGTTTTTAAACCGTTAACGTCTGCTTATATCGACTGCCTTGATGGATCAAGAAGATAGGATGAACGTATCATCAAAACAGGAGGAGGACCGTCTTCTTCATAAATGGTTTTATTCGCCAAAAAGGCTAACACCCGGAGAAATTGCAAAATTAAAAATGATAGTCGACAGACCAGACTCAACTATAAAACCATTTATTAAAGAGTTAATAAAGAATTTATAGTTTAGATCCAGTATCGTATTCATAGGTAATTATTAAATATATAATGTGTTTTATACTCTATTCAAAATTTAATTTATCTTTGTTATAAGTCTTTCCTATGTTATTTATATATATATACATAAATAAAATATAAAAAAAAGTTTGGTGTTTGTACTTTCACAAAATCCTTTCCTTTGTGCAGGAAATGGACCGTGATCAACAGTTCAACGCAAGTATGT
The DNA here is from genome assembly GCA_034769895.1 of Magicicada septendecula. Lineage (NCBI taxonomy): Eukaryota > Metazoa > Arthropoda > Insecta > Hemiptera > Cicadidae > Magicicada > Magicicada septendecula. The sequence continues at coordinate 15,385,937 of CM068374.1, forward strand.
GTGTCGTCGACGATAAATGTTTAAGTCACACATGGGAGTGTATAGCTACGTTAGAACATTACCTTGATATCAAATCTTATCGACCAAGTACTAATAACAATAAAAATACCGATTTTAAAATACCTGAAGGTGACCGTCGTTGTGCTATGTATAAAAATAAATAAAAAAATATAGTAGGTCGTTTGTATACATCGCGTTTGTATACGGGTAATGTACGATCCATAATACGGTGTGTATGTGATTCTATAAATTTATATAGAGATTATATTTTGAATCATATATTAACAGACGGTCACGAATCTAAAAATAATAATTGTGCTTGTGTCGATACCTGTCTGTCCAGTTCGAAAATTGACTGTGCAGACGGTAAAAAAATTATTAAATGGATACAAAAACAGCTGTTCTTAACAGATCGAATGTACTGTGAACGCCATGAGTGTTGTGTACATTTGCAATCAGATGATAGTATAAAAGTGAACACCATATATGATACAAGTTGTAAGAGTATAATAAATGGTGTGTGTTATCATTCCGCTATACTGTCAATATACAAAGACCGCAATAACCGTACATTATACGGTTCGGAATTGCATAAAGCCTTAGCAGCTTGGGTTCGTTATAACGAACGGCTGAACGACTTGAGTAAACGCACAGTGTTGGTGCGTGACAGTAATAGGCTTGGTATTTACCATGGTTTCCCGGACTGATAATGTAATGTTCTAACATAGTAATAGTGAAGGAAAAAATGTAAAATAAATACATACATTCTAAATTTTATTTCTGATAATTATATCTGATACATTATCACTGATAATGATAAGGGAAAACAGTAAACAGTAAACAAGTCTCGGTACAGAGTTCTAATTATCATTCTCAAAAATATATACAAAGCGGATTGGATTTTACTGGTGTATGTACAATTCTTCGTTTCACACGACGCATCGTACTGCTGCTACCTCAGGTAAGTGATTATTTTATATACACTAACGCTGTTGATGGTGATAGATTTTAAATAAATAATGTTAAGTTGTAAAATTAATACTTTTTTTGTTTTTATACAGATATCATCACCTTATTTTTTCATACTACTACTATTTTTGGTAAGTGGTTATTTTTTATTTAATATAAAAACATTAACGCTGTTGATAGTGATAGATTTTAAGTTGTAAAATTAATACTTTTTTTGTTTTATACAGATATTATCAGCTTGTTCCTGTATCAGCTTGTTCCTCTCTCTCTTCATACGTTTATATCGTTCTACTACCGTCACTTTTGGTAAATGATTATTTTTATTAAAAACACTAACGCTGCTGCTGGTGATGTTAACTTGTAAAACTAATACTTTTTTTGTTTTATGCAGATATTATCAGCTTGTTCCTCTCTCTCTTCATACGTTTATATCGTTCTACGACCGTCACGTTTGGTAAATGATTATTTTTATTAAAAACACTACGCTGATGGTGGTGATGTTAAGTTGTAAAACTAATACTTTTTTTGTTTTATGCAGATATTATCAGCTTGTTCCTCGTTCCTCTCTTTTTATACTACAACTCCCTACTTCTTTGTGAACCTTATCTTCATACATCGAATTCAGTAAGTAGTTGTTAGGTAGTTTAACATTTTTTTAAAACATATGTTAATATTGTTCGATAATGTGATTGTTTTTGTATATAGATATTATAATCGCTGATGGGAGTATAATTTGTTTTCTGTGTTACAGACACAATGGCAGTTCCGACTCTGTTTTTTGTCAAGTTATCTGGTAACGCTTATCCTCCAGTCAAAATGAGCGCATATGCTGCAGGTTTCGATCTGAGAAGCGCATATGATTGCATGATCGCTCCTCATGAAAATGCGCTGATTAAAACCGATTTGGCTGTTAAAATTCCGGAGAAATGTTACGGACGAATTGTACCACGTTCTAGGTTAGCGTTAAAACATCATATAGCTAGCTGTTGGAGCAGGCGTTATAGATAGAGACTACCGCGGTAACGTTGGTGTAATTTTGTTTAACCATTCTTCTGAAATTTTTTATATTCGAAAAGGAGATCGTATAGCACAGTTGATATGCGAACAAATAGCTGAACCAAAATTACAAGAGTTAACGAGTTTAGATTCAACAGCTCGCGGCTCTTGCGGTTTTGGTTCGACGGGAGGAACAAGCCTTACAGACAACTATGATGATGAAAACTTATTGCTAGAAATAGAAAAATTATTTTTTTCTGTTTCTAGTAATGGAACGACAAGCTACTTCTTCTCCTTCAGCATCCGCCGGCCCATCAACTTGTTTTTCGATTAAAGATTTAATCCAGTGTTTATATATAACCGGGCTGGTAAAAATAGTGCTGTGGGAGGAGGCATTGGAGAATTTGAAAGCGATCGTACTGGACCAACCTTCAATTATTATAAATTTATATCTAATTATTCAGAATGCAGTCATGCATATATTTGATGATGAACCGTCAGAAATTGATATTTTCCGTAGGAAACTAAAAGAAATGTCCTTAGCGGAAATTATTGATTATTTTAATTCACAAATTGACGACGAGCTTTATAATAGCAAAAATTTAGACTATGACAGTATTAAATTGTTTCGCGAATTGATTAGTAGAAAGAAATCGGTCGAGACGATTGAACTAGACAAAAACAGCGATAGCGGTAGTGATACTCAATCAGATAGCGGAGATGATTTCGACAAAATTTATAATTCTTTTTCAGACAAAAACAAATCCAAAAAAATCAAAAAAAGGTAAAAACACAAAATTTGAAATGTTAAAAGATGGTACAAAGAAATGGGTAAAAACACCAGGCGAGGAGGGTTCGTTTTTCATTGAAGTGAAATTGACGCAGACGACTGATATCAAACACGAAATTTCCAATAACTGGTGGCAGAAAGTATCCAGAAAAGTGACTGTTTTAGCGTCGTCGCCGCAAGACCCGCTGTTCGTGGTAACAAATGATTTATTCAAATTAGCGTTAGACAAAATTAAAAACGCCAATGGTGTGGCGCACGGCTCGTACAAGACGCGGTATAAGCCGTATTAAAATAATCTAAGGTTGGTTGGTTGATTGTTGTAAATATTGTAAATATGTATATATTGTAAGTATTTAATTTTAATTGTATGTATGTATAAATAATTTAAGGTTGTTTATTAAATTTAATTTTAATATATATATATATAATAAAAATAATATGTTCTACACAAGAACATATACAGTAATTCTTGGTTACCTGTAAAATAAGTGTGTTCTTCTTATGTCATTTTTAATATATGTATTATTATAAGGTATAATGTGTTTTACATTTCTCTATTCAAAAAATTAATTTGTCTTTGTTATAAGTCTTTCCTATGTTATTTTTAAACCGTATTTGATTTTACATAAAACACATTTACAGCTGTTTTTAAACCGTTAACGTCTGCTTATATCGACTGCCTTGATGGATCAAGAAGATAGGATGAACGTATCATCAAAACAGGAGGAGGACCGTCTTCTTCATAAATGGTTTTTTTCGCCAAAAAGGCTAACACCCGGAGAAATTGCAAAATTAAAAATGATAGTCGACAGACCAGACTCAACTATAAAACCATTTATTAAAGAGTTAATAAAGAATTTATAGTTTAGATCCAGTATCGTATTCATAGGTAATTATTAAATATATAATGTGTTTTATACTCTATTCAAAATTTAATTTATCTTTGTTATAAGTCTTTCCTATGTTATTTATATATATATACATAAATAAAATATAAAAAAAAGTTTGGTGTTTGTACTTTCACAAAATCCTTTCCTTTGTGCAGGAAATGGACCGTGATCAACAGTTCAACGCAAGTATGTGTGTCGTCGACGATAAATGTTTAAGTCACACATGGGAGTGTATAGCTACGTTAGAACATTACCTTGATATCAAATCTTATCGACCAAGTCATAATAACAATAAAAATACCGATTTTAAAATACCTGAAGGTGACCGTCGTTGTGCTATGTATAAAAATAAATAAAAAAATATAGTAGATCGTTTGTATACATCGCGTTTGTATACGGGTAATGTACGATCCATAATACGGTGTGTAGGTGATTCTATAAATTTATATAGAGATTATATTTTGAATCATATATTAACAGACGGTCACGAATCTAAAAATAATAATTGTGCTTGTGTCGATACCTGTCTGTCCAGTTCGAAAATTGACTGTGCAGACGGTAAAAAAATTATTAAATGGATACAAAAACAGCTGTTCTTAACAGATCGAATGTACTGTGAACGCCATGAGTGTTGTGTACATTTGCAATCAGATGATAGTATAAAAGTGAACACCATATATGATACAAGTTGTAAGAGTATAATAAATGGTGTGTGTTATCATTCCGCTATACTGTCAATATACAAAGACCGCAATAACCGTACATTATACGGTTCGGAATTGCATAAAGCCTTAGCAGCTTGGGTTCGTTATAACGAACGGCTGAACGACTTGAGTAAACGCACAGTGTTGGTGCGTGACAGTAATAGGCTTGGTATTTACCATGGTTTCCCGGACTGATAATGTAATGTTCTAACATAGTAATAGTGAAGGAAAAAATGTAAAATAAATACATACATTCTAAATTTTATTTCTGATAATTATATCTGATACATTATCACTGATAATGATAAGGGAAAACAGTAAACAGTAAACAAGTCTCGGTACAGAGTTCTAATTATCATTCTCAAAAATATATACAAAGCGGATTGGATTTTACTGGTGTATGTACAATTCTTCGTTTCACACGACGCATCGTACTGCTGCTACCTCAGGTAAGTGATTATTTTATATACACTAACGCTGTTGATGGTGATAGATTTTAAATAAATAATGTTAAGTTGTAAAATTAATACTTTTTTTGTTTTTATACAGATATCATCACCTTATTTTTTCATACTACTACTATTTTTGGTAAGTGGTTATTTTTTATTTAATATAAAAACATTAACGCTGTTGATAGTGATAGATTTTAAGTTGTAAAATTAATACTTTTTTTGTTTTATACAGATATTATCAGCTTGTTCCTCTCTCTCTTCATACGTTTATATCGTTCTACTACCGTCACTTTTGGTAAATGATTATTTTTATTAAAAACACTAACGCTGCTGCTGGTGATGTTAACTTGTAAAACTAATACTTTTTTTGTTTTATGCAGATATTATCAGCTTGTTCCTCTCTCTCTTCATACGTTTATATCGTTCTACGACCGTCACGTTTGGTAAATGATTATTTTTATTAAAAACACTAACGCTGCTGGTGGTGATGTTAAGTTGTAAAACTAATACTTTTTTTGTTTTATGCAGATATTATCAGCTTGTTCCTCGTTCCTCTCTTTTTATACTACAACTCCCTACTTCTTTGTGAACCTTATCTTCATACATCGAATTCAGTAAGTAGTTGTTAGGTAGTTTAACATTTTTTTAAAACATATGTTAATATTGTTCGATAATGTGATTGTTTTTGTATATAGATATTATAATCGCTGATGGGAGTATAATTTGTTTTCTGTGTTACAGACACAATGGCAGTTCCGACTCTGTTTTTTGTCAAGTTATCTGGTAACGCTTATCCTCCAGTCAAAATGAGCGCATATGCTGCAGGTTTCGATCTCAGAAGCGCATATGATTGCATGATCGCTCCTCATGAAAATGCGCTGATAAAAACCGATTTGGCTGTTAAAATTCCGGAGAAATGTTACGGACGAATTGTACCACGTTCTAGGTTAGCGTTAAAACATCATATAGCTAGCTGTTGGAGCAGGCGTTATAGATAGAGACTACCGCGGTAACGTTGGTGTAATTTTGTTTAACCATTCTTCTGAAATTTTTTATATTCGAAAAGGAGATCGTATAGCACAGTTGATATGCGAACAAATAGCTGAACCAAAATTACAAGAGTTAACGAGTTTAGATTCAACAGCTCGCGGCTCTTGCGGTTTTGGTTCGACGGGAGGAACAAGCCTTACAGACAACTATGATGATGAAAACTTATTGCTAGAAATAGAAAAATTATTTTTTTCTGTTTCTAGTAATGGAACGACAAGCTACTTCTTCTCCTTCAGCATCCGCCGGCCCATCAACTTGTTTTTCGATTAAAGATTTAATCCAGTGTTTATATATAACCGGGCTGGTAAAAATAGTGCTGTGGGAGGAGGCATTGGAGAATTTGAAAGCGATCGTACTGGACCAACCTTCAATTATTATAAATTTATATCTAATTATTCAGAATGCAGTCATGCATATATTTGATGATGAACCGTCAGAAATTGATATTTTCCGTAGGAAACTAAAAGAAATGTCCTTAGCGGAAATTATTGATTATTTTAATTCACAAATTGACGACGAGCTTTATAATAGCAAAAATTTAGACTATGACAGTATTAAATTGTTTCGCGAATTGATTAGTAGAAAGAAATCGGTCGAGACGATTGAACTAGACAAAAACAGCGATAGCGGTAGTGATACTCAATCAGATAGCGGAGATGATTTCGACAAAATTTATAATTCTTTTTCAGACAAAAACAAATCCAAAAAAATCAAAAAAAGGTAAAAACACAAAATTTGAAATGTTAAAAGATGGTACAAAGAAATGGGTAAAAACACCAGGCGAGGAGGGTTCGTTTTTCATTGAAGTGAAATTGACGCAGACGACTGATATCAAACACGAAATTTCCAATAACTGGTGGCAGAAAGTATCCAGAAAAGTGACTGTTTTAGCGTCGTCGCCGCAAGACCCGCTGTTCGTGGTAACAAATGATTTATTCAAATTAGCGTTAGACAAAATTAAAAACGCCAATGGTGTGGCGCACGGCTCGTACAAGACGCGGTATAAGCCGTATTAAAATAATCTAAGGTTGGTTGGTTGATTGTTGTAAATATTGTAAATATGTATATATTGTAAGTATTTAATTTTAATTGTATGTATGTATAAATAATTTAAGGTTGTTTATTAAATTTAATTTTAATATATATATATAATAAAAATAATATGTTCTACACAAGAACATATACAGTAATTCTTGGTTACCTGTAAAATAAGTGTGTTCTTCTTATGTCATTTTTAATATATGTATTATTATAAGGTATAATGTGTTTTACATTTCTCTATTCAAAAAATTAATTTGTCTTTGTTATAAGTCTTTCCTATGTTATTTTTAAACCGTATTTGATTTTACATAAAACACATTTACAGCTGTTTTTAAACCGTTAACGTCTGCTTATATCGACTGCCTTGATGGATCAAGAAGATAGGATGAACGTATCATCAAAACAGGAGGAGGACCGTCTTCTTCATAAATGGTTTTTTTCGCCAAAAAGGCTAACACCCGGAGAAATTGCAAAATTAAAAATGATAGTCGACAGACCAGACTCAACTATAAAACCATTTATTAAAGAGTTAATAAAGAATTTATAGTTTAGATCCAGTATCGTATTCATAGGTAATTATTAAATATATAATGTGTTTTATACTCTATTCAAAATTTAATTTATCTTTGTTATAAGTCTTTCCTATGTTATTTATATATATATACATAAATAAAATATAAAAAAAAGTTTGGTGTTTGTGCTTTCACAAAATCCTTTCCTTTGTGCAGGAAATGGACCGTGATCAACAGTTCAACGCAAGTATGTGTGTCGTCGACGATAAATGTTTAAGTCACACATGGGAGTGTATAGCTACGTTAGAACATTACCTTGATATCAAATCTTATCGACCAAGTCATAATAACAATAAAAATACCGATTTTAAAATACCTGAAGGTGACCGTCGTTGTGCTATGTATAAAAATAAATAAAAAAATATAGTAGATCGTTTGTATACATCGCGTTTGTATACGGGTAATGTACGATCCATAATACGGTGTGTATGTGATTCTATAAATTTATATAGAGATTATATTTTGAATCATATATTAACAGACGGTCACGAATCTAAAAATAATAATTGTGCTTGTGTCGATACCTGTCTGTCCAGTTCGAAAATTGACTGTGCAGACGGTAAAAAAATTATTAAATGGATACAAAAACAGCTGTTCTTAACAGATCGAATGTACTGTGAACGCCATGAGTGTTGTGTACATTTGCAATCAGATGATAGTATAAAAGTGAACACCATATATGATACAAGTTGTAAGAGTATAATAAATGGTGTGTGTTATCATTCCGCTATACTGTCAATATACAAAGACCGCAATAACCGTACATTATACGGTTCGGAATTGCATAAAGCCTTAGCAGCTTGGGTTCGTTATAACGAACGGCTGAACGACTTGAGTAAACGCACAGTGTTGGTGCGTGACAGTAATAGGCTTGGTATTTACCATGGTTTCCCGGACTGATAATGTAATGTTCTAATATAGTAATAGTGAAGGAAAAAATGTAAAATAAATACATACATTCTAAATTTTATTTCTGATAATTATATCTGATACATTATCACTGATAATGATAAGGGAAAACAGTAAACAGTAAACAAGTCTCGGTACAGAGTTCTAATTATCATTCTCAAAAATATATACAAAGCGGATTGGATGTTACTGGTGTATGTACAATTCTTCGTTTCACACGACGCATCGTACTGCTGCTACCTCAGGTAAGTGATTATTTTATATACACTAACGCTGTTGATGGTGATAGATTTTAAATAAATAATGTTAAGTTGTAAAATTAATACTTTTTTTGTTTTTATACAGATATCATCACCTTATTTTTTCATACTACTACTATTTTTGGTAAGTGGTTATTTTTTATTTAATATAAAAACATTAACGCTGTTGATAGTGATAGATTTTAAGTTGTAAAATTAATACTTTTTTTGTTTTATACAGATATTATCAGCTTGTTCCTGTATCAGCTTGTTCCTCTCTCTCTTCATACGTTTATATCGTTCTACTACCGTCACTTTTGGTAAATGATTATTTTTATTAAAAACACTAACGCTGCTGCTGGTGATGTTAACTTGTAAAACTAATACTTTTTTTGTTTTATGCAGATATTATCAGCTTGTTCCTCTCTCTCTTCATACGTTTATATCGTTCTACTACCGTCACTTTTGGTAAATGATTATTTTTATTAAAAACACTAACGCTGCTGCTGGTGATGTTAACTTGTAAAACTAATACTTTTTTTGTTTTATGCAGATATTATCAGCTTGTTCCTCTTTCTCTTCATACGTTTATATCGTTCTACGACCGTCACGTTTGGTAAATGATTATTTTTATTAAAAACACTAACGCTGCTGGTGGTGATGTTAAGTTGTAAAACTAATACTTTTTTGTTTTATGCAGATATTATCAGCTTGTTCCTCGTTCCTCTCTTTTTATACTACAACTCCCTACTTCTTTGTGAACCTTATCTTCATACATCGAATTCAGTAAGTAGTTGTTAGGTAGTTTAACATTTTTTTAAAACATATGTTAATATTGTTCGATAATGTGATTGTTTTTGTATATAGATATTATAATCGCTGATGGGAGTATAATTTGTTTTCTGTGTTACAGACACAATGGCAGTTCCGACTCTGTTTTTTGTCAAGTTATCTGGTAACGCTTATCCTCCAGTCAAAATGAGCGCATATGCTGCAGGTTTCGATCTCAGAAGCGCATATGATTGCATGATCGCTCCTCATGAAAATGCGCTGATTAAAACCGATTTGGCTGTTAAAATTCCGGAGAAATGTTACGGACGAATTGTACCACGTTCTAGGTTAGCGTTAAAACATCATATAGCTAGCTGTTGGAGCAGGCGTTATAGATAGAGACTACCGCGGTAACGTTGGTGTAATTTTGTTTAACCATTCTTCTGAAATTTTTTATATTCGAAAAGGAGATCGTATAGCACAGTTGATATGCGAACAAATAGCTGAACCAAAATTACAAGAGTTAACGAGTTTAGATTCAACAGCTCGCGGCTCTTGCGGTTTTGGTTCGACGGGAGGAACAAGCCTTACAGACAACTATGATGATGAAAACTTATTGCTAGAAATAGAAAAATTATTTTTTTCTGTTTCTAGTAATGGAACGACAAGCTACTTCTTCTCCTTCAGCATCCGCCGGCCCATCAACTTGTTTTTCGATTAAAGATTTAATCCAGTGTTTATATATAACCGGGCTGGTAAAAATAGTGCTGTGGGAGGAGGCATTGGAGAATTTGAAAGCGATCGTACTGGACCAACCTTCAATTATTATAAATTTATATCTAATTATTCAGAATGCAGTCATGCATATATTTGATGATGAACCGTCAGAAATTGATATTTTCCGTAGGAAACTAAAAGAAATGTCCTTAGCGGAAATTATTGATTATTTTAATTCACAAATTGACGACGAGCTTTATAATAGCAAAAATTTAGACTATGACGGTATTAAATTGTTTCGCGAATTGATTAGTAGAAAGAAATCGGTCGAGACGATTGAACTAGACAAAAACAGCGATAGCGGTAGTGATACTCAATCAGATAGCGGAGATGATTTCGACAAAATTTATAATTCTTTTTCGGACAAAAACAAATCCAAAAAAATCAAAAAAAGGTAAAAACACAAAATTTGAAATGTTAAAAGATGGTACAAAGAAATGGGTAAAAACACCAGGCGAGGAGGGTTCGTTTTTCATTGAAGTGAAATTGACGCAGACGACTGATATCAAACACGAAATTTCCAATAACTGGTGGCAGAAAGTATCCAGAAAAGTGACTGTTTTAGCGTCGTCGCCGCAAGACCCGCTGTTCGTGGTAACAAATGATTTATTCAAATTAGCGTTAGACAAAATTAAAAACGCCAAAGGTGTGGCGCACGGCTCGTACAAGACGCGGTATAAGCCGTATTAAAATAATCTAAGGTTGGTTGGTTGATTGTTGTAAATATTGTAAATATGTAAATATTGTAAGTATTTAATTTTAATTGTATGTATGTATAAATAATTTAAGGTTGTTTATTAAATTTAATTTTAATATATATATATATAATAAAAATAATATGTTCTACACAAGAACATATACAGTAATTCTTGGTTACCTGTAAAATAAGTGTGTTCTTCTTATGTCATTTTTAATATATGTATTATTATAAGGTATAATGTGTTTTACATTTCTCTATTCAAAAAATTAATTTGTCTTTGTTATAAGTCTTTCCTATGTTATTTTTAAACCGTATTTGATTTTACATAAAACACATTTACAGCTGTTTTTAAACCGTTAACGTCTGCTTATATCGACTGCCTTGATGGATCAAGAAGATAGGATGAACGTATCATCAAAACAGGAGGAGGACCGTCTTCTTCATAAATGGTTTTTTTCGCCAAAAAGGCTAACACCCGGAGAAATTGCAAAATTAAAAATGATAGTCGACAGACCAGACTCAACTATAAAACCATTTATTAAAGAGTTAATAAAGAATTTATAGTTTAGATCCAGTATCGTATTCATAGGTAATTATTAAATATATAATGTGTTTTATACTCTATTCAAAATTTAATTTATCTTTGTTATAAGTCTTTCCTATGTTATTTATATATATATACATAAATAAAATATAAAAAAAAGTTTGGTGTTTGTGCTTTCACAAAATCCTTTCCTTTGTGCAGGAAATGGACCGTGATCAACAGTTCAACGCAAGTATGTGTGTCGTCGACGATAAATGTTTAAGTCACACATGGGAGTGTATAGCTACGTTAGAACATTACCTTGATATCAAATCTTATCGACCAAGTCATAATAACAATAAAAATACCGATTTTAAAATACCTGAAGGTGACCGTCGTTGTGCTATGTATAAAAATAAATAAAAAAATATAGTAGATCGTTTGTATACATCGCGTTTGTATACGGGTAATGTACGATCCATAATACGGTGTGTATGTGATTCTATAAATTTATATAGAGATTATATTTTGAATCATATATTAACAGACGGTCACGAATCTAAAAATAATAATTGTGCTTGTGTCGATACCTGTCTGTCCAGTTCGAAAATTGACTGTGCAGACGGTAAAAAAATTATTAAATGGATACAAAAACAGCTGTTCTTAACAGATCGAATGTACTGTGAACGCCATGAGTGTTGTGTACATTTGCAATCAGATGATAGTATAAAAGTGAACACCATATATGATACAAGTTGTAAGAGTATAATAAATGGTGTGTGTTATCATTCCGCTATACTGTCAATATACAAAGACCGCAATAACCGTACATTATACGGTTCGGAATTGCATAAAGCCTTAGCAGCTTGGGTTCGTTATAACGAACGGCTGAACGACTTGAGTAAACGCACAGTGTTGGTGCGTGACAGTAATAGGCTTGGTATTTACCATGGTTTCCCGGACTGATAATGTAATGTTCTAACATAGTAATAGTGAAGGAAAAAATGTAAAATAAATACATACATTCTAAATTTTATTTCTGATAATTATATCTGATACATTATCACTGATAATGATAAGGGAAAACAGTAAACAGTAAACAAGTCTCGGTACAGAGTTTTAATTATCATTCTCAAAAATATATACAAAGCGGATTGGATTTTACTGGTGTATGTACAATTCTTCGTTTCACACGACGCATCGTACTGCTGCTACCTCAGGTAAGTGATTATTTTATATACACTAACGCTGTTGATGGTGATAGATTTTAAATAAATAATGTTAAGTTGTAAAATTAATACTTTTTTTGTTTTTATACAGATATCATCACCTTATTTTTTCATACTACTACTATTTTTGGTAAGTGGTTATTTTTTATTTAATATAAAAACATTAACGCTGTTGATAGTGATAGATTTTAAGTTGTAAAATTAATACTTTTTTTGTTTTATACAGATATTATCAGCTTGTTCCTCTCTCTCTTCATACGTTTATATCGTTCTACTACCGTCACTTTTGGTAAATGATTATTTTTATTAAAAACACTAACGCTGCTGCTGGTGATGTTAACTTGTAAAACTAATACTTTTTTTGTTTTATGCAGATATTATCAGCTTGTTCCTCTCTCTCTTCATACGTTTATATCGTTCTACGACCGTCACGTTTGGTAAATGATTATTTTTATTAAAAACACTAACGCTGCTGGTGGTGATGTTAAGTTGTAAAACTAATACTTTTTTTGTTTTATGCAGATATTATCAGCTTGTTCCTCGTTCCTCTCTTTTTATACTACAACTCCCTACTTCTTTGTGAACCTTATCTTCATACATCGAATTCAGTAAGTAGTTGTTAGGTAGTTTAACATTTTTTTAAAACATATGTTAATATTGTTCGATAATGTGATTGTTTTTGTATATAGATATTATAATCGCTGATGGGAGTATAATTTGTTTTCTGTGTTACAGACACAATGGCAGTTCCGACTCTGTTTTTTGTCAAGTTATCTGGTAACGCTTATCCTCCAGTCAAAATGAGCGCATATGCTGCAGGTTTCGATCTCAGAAGCGCATATGATTGCATGATCGCTCCTCATGAAAATGCGCTGATAAAAACCGATTTGGCTGTTAAAATTCCGGAGAAATGTTACGGACGAATTGTACCACGTTCTAGGTTAGCGTTAAAACATCATATAGCTAGCTGTTGGAGCAGGCGTTATAGATAGAGACTACCGCGGTAACGTTGGTGTAATTTTGTTTAACCATTCTTCTGAAATTTTTTATATTCGTAAAGGAGATCGTATAGCACAGTTGATATGCGAACAAATAGCTGAACCAAAATTACAAGAGTTAACGAGTTTAGATTCAACAGCTCGCGGCTCTTGCGGTTTTGGTTCGACGGGAGGAACAAGCCTTACAGACAACTATGATGATGAAAACTTATTGCTAGAAATAGAAAAATTATTTTTTTCTGTTTCTAGTAATGGAACGACAAGCTACTTCTTCTCCTTCAGCATCCGCCGGCCCATCAACTTGTTTTTCGATTAAAGATTTAATCCAGTGTTTATATATAACCGGGCTGGTAAAAATAGTGCTGTGGGAGGAGGCATTGGAGAATTTGAAAGCGATCGTACTGGACCAACCTTCAATTATTATAAATTTATATCTAATTATTCAGAATGCAGTCATGCATATATTTGATGATGAACCGTCAGAAATTGATATTTTCCGTAGGAAACTAAAAGAAATGTCCTTAGCGGAAATTATTGATTATTTTAATTCACAAATTGACGACGAGCTTTATAATAGCAAAAATTTAGACTATGACAGTATTAAATTGTTTCGCGAATTGATTAGTAGAAAGAAATCGGTCGAGACGATTGAACTAGACAAAAACAGCGATAGCGGTAGTGATACTCAATCAGATAGCGGAGATGATTTCGACAAAATTTATAATTCTTTTTCGGACAAAAACAAATCCAAAAAAATCAAAAAAAGGTAAAAACACAAAATTTGAAATGTTAAAAGATGGTACAAAGAAATGGGTAAAAACACCAGGCGAGGAGGGTTCGTTTTTCATTGAAGTGAAATTGACGCAGACGACTGATATCAAACACGAAATTTCCAATAACTGGTGGCAGAAAGTATCCAGAAAAGTGACTGTTTTAGCGTCGTCGCCGCAAGACCCGCTGTTCGTGGTAACAAATGATTTATTCAAATTAGCGTTAGACAAAATTAAAAACGCCAAAGGTGTGGCGCACGGCTCGTACAAGACGCGGTATAAGCCGTATTAAAATAATCTAAGGTTGGTTGGTTGATTGTTGTAAATATTGTAAATATGTAAATATTGTAAGTATTTAATTTTAATTGTATGTATGTATAAATAATTTAAGGTTGTTTATTAAATTTAATTTTAATATATATATATATAATAAAAATAATATGTTCTACACAAGAACATATACAGTAATTCTTGGTTACCTGTAAAATAAGTGTGTTCTTCTTATGTCATTTTTAATATATGTATTATTATAAGGTATAATGTGTTTTACATTTCTCTATTCAAAAAATTAATTTGTCTTTGTTATAAGTCTTTCCTATGTTATTTTTAAACCGTATTTGATTTTACATAAAACACATTTACAGCTGTTTTTAAACCGTTAACGTCTGCTTATATCGACTGCCTTGATGGATCAAGAAGATAGGATGAACGTATCATCAAAACAGGAGGAGGACCGTCTTCTTCATAAATGGTTTTTTTCGCCAAAAAGGCTAACACCCGGAGAAATTGCAAAATTAAAAATGATAGTCGACAGACCAGACTCAACTATAAAACCATTTATTAAAGAGTTAATAAAGAATTTATAGTTTAGATCCAGTATCGTATTCATAGGTAATTATTAAATATATAATGTGTTTTATACTCTATTCAAAATTTAATTTATCTTTGTTATAAGTCTTTCCTATGTTATTTATATATATATATACATAAATAAAATATAAAAAAAAGTTTGGTGTTTGTGCTTTCACAAAATCCTTTCCTTTGTGCAGGAAATGGACCGTGATCAACAGTTCAACGCAAGTATGTGTGTCGTCGACGATAAATGTTTAAGTCACACATGGGAGTGTATAGCTACGTTAGAACATTACCTTGATATCAAATCTTATCGACCAAGTCATAATAACAATAAAAATACCGATTTTAAAATACCTGAAGGTGACCGTCGTTGTGCTATGTATAAAAATAAATAAAAAAATATAGTAGATCGTTTGTATACATCGCGTTTGTATACGGGTAATGTACGATCCATAATACGGTGTGTATGTGATTCTATAAATTTATATAGAGATTATATTTTGAATCATATATTAACAGACGGTCACGAATCTAAAAATAATAATTGTGCTTGTGTCGATACCTGTCTGTCCAGTTCGAAAATTGACTGTGCAGACGGTAAAAAAATTATTAAATGGATACAAAAACAGCTGTTCTTAACAGATCGAATGTACTGTGAACGCCATGAGTGTTGTGTACATTTGCAATCAGATGATAGTATAAAAGTGAACACCATATATGATACAAGTTGTAAGAGTATAATAAATGGTGTGTGTTATCATTCCGCTATACTGTCAATATACAAAGACCGCAATAACCGTACATTATACGGTTCGGAATTGCATAAAGCCTTAGCAGCTTGGGTTCGTTATAACGAACGGCTGAACGACTTGAGTAAACGCACAGTGTTGGTGCGTGACAGTAATAGGCTTGGTATTTACCATGGTTTCCCGGACTGATAATGTAATGTTCTAACATAGTAATAGTGAAGGAAAAAATGTAAAATAAATACATACATTCTAAATTTTATTTCTGATAATTATATCTGATACATTATCACTGATAATGATAAGGGAAAACAGTAAACAGTAAACAAGTCTCGGTACAGAGTTTTAATTATCATTCTCAAAAATATATACAAAGCGGATTGGATTTTACTGGTGTATGTACAATTCTTCGTTTCACACGACGCATCGTACTGCTGCTACCTCAGGTAAGTGATTATTTTATATACACTAACGCTGTTGATGGTGATAGATTTTAAATAAATAATGTTAAGTTGTAAAATTAATACTTTTTTTGTTTTTATACAGATATCATCACCTTATTTTTTCATACTACTACTATTTTTGGTAAGTGGTTATTTTTTATTTAATATAAAAACATTAACGCTGTTGATAGTGATAGATTTTAAGTTGTAAAATTAATACTTTTTTTGTTTTATACAGATATTATCAGCTTGTTCCTCTCTCTCTTCATACGTTTATATCGTTCTACTACCGTCACTTTTGGTAAATGATTATTTTTATTAAAAACACTAACGCTGCTGCTGGTGATGTTAACTTGTAAAACTAATACTTTTTTTGTTTTATGCAGATATTATCAGCTTGTTCCTCTCTCTCTTCATACGTTTATATCGTTCTACGACCGTCACGTTTGGTAAATGATTATTTTTATTAAAAACACTAACGCTGCTGGTGGTGATGTTAAGTTGTAAAACTAATACTTTTTTTGTTTTATGCAGATATTATCAGCTTGTTCCTCGTTCCTCTCTTTTTATACTACAACTCCCTACTTCTTTGTGAACCTTATCTTCATACATCGAATTCAGTAAGTAGTTGTTAGGTAGTTTAACATTTTTTTAAAACATATGTTAATATTGTTCGATAATGTGATTGTTTTTGTATATAGATATTATAATCGCTGATGGGAGTATAATTTGTTTTCTGTGTTACAGACACAATGGCAGTTCCGACTCTGTTTTTTGTCAAGTTATCTGGTAACGCTTATCCTCCAGTCAAAATGAGCGCATATGCTGCAGGTTTCGATCTCAGAAGCGCATATGATTGCATGATCGCTCCTCATGAAAATGCGCTGATAAAAACCGATTTGGCTGTTAAAATTCCGGAGAAATGTTACGGACGAATTGTACCACGTTCTAGGTTAGCGTTAAAACATCATATAGCTAGCTGTTGGAGCAGGCGTTATAGATAGAGACTACCGCGGTAACGTTGGTGTAATTTTGTTTAACCATTCTTCTGAAATTTTTTATATTCGTAAAGGAGATCGTATAGCACAGTTGATATGCGAACAAATAGCTGAACCAAAATTACAAGAGTTAACGAGTTTAGATTCAACAGCTCGCGGCTCTTGCGGTTTTGGTTCGACGGGAGGAACAAGCCTTACAGACAACTATGATGATGAAAACTTATTGCTAGAAATAGAAAAATTATTTTTTTCTGTTTCTAGTAATGGAACGACAAGCTACTTCTTCTCCTTCAGCATCCGCCGGCCCATCAACTTGTTTTTCGATTAAAGATTTAATCCAGTGTTTATATATAACCGGGCTGGTAAAAATAGTGCTGTGGGAGGAGGCATTGGAGAATTTGAAAGCGATCGTACTGGACCAACCTTCAATTATTATAAATTTATATCTAATTATTCAGAATGCAGTCATGCATATATTTGATGATGAACCGTCAGAAATTGATATTTTCCGTAGGAAACTAAAAGAAATGTCCTTAGCGGAAATTATTGATTATTTTAATTCACAAATTGACGACGAGCTTTATAATAGCAAAAATTTAGACTATGACAGTATTAAATTGTTTCGCGAATTGATTAGTAGAAAGAAATCGGTCGAGACGATTGAACTAGACAAAAACAGCGATAGCGGTAGTGATACTCAATCAGATAGCGGAGATGATTTCGACAAAATTTATAATTCTTTTTCAGACAAAAACAAATCCAAAAAAATCAAAAAAAGGTAAAAACACAAAATTTGAAATGTTAAAAGATGGTACAAAGAAATGGGTAAAAACACCAGGCGAGGAGGGTTCGTTTTTCATTGAAGTGAAATTGACGCAGACGACTGATATCAAACACGAAATTTCCAATAACTGGTGGCAGAAAGTATCCAGAAAAGTGACTGTTTTAGCGTCGTCGCCGCAAGACCCGCTGTTCGTGGTAACAAATGATTTATTCAAATTAGCGTTAGACAAAATTAAAAACGCCAATGGTGTGGCGCACGGCTCGTACAAGACGCGGTATAAGCCGTATTAAAATAATCTAAGGTTGGTTGGTTGATTGTTGTAAATATTGTAAATATGTATATATTGTAAGTATTTAATTTTAATTGTATGTATGTATAAATAATTTAAGGTTGTTTATTAAATTTAATTTTAATATATATATATAATAAAAATAATATGTTCTACACAAGAACATATACAGTAATTCTTGGTTACCTGTAAAATAAGTGTGTTCTTCTTATGTCATTTTTAATATATGTATTATTATAAGGTATAATGTGTTTTACATTTCTCTATTCAAAAAATTAATTTGTCTTTGTTATAAGTCTTTCCTATGTTATTTTTAAACCGTATTTGATTTTACATAAAACACATTTACAGCTGTTTTTAAACCGTTAACGTCTGCTTATATCGACTGCCTTGATGGATCAAGAAGATAGGATGAACGTATCATCAAAACAGGAGGAGGACCGTCTTCTTCATAAATGGTTTTTTTCGCCAAAAAGGCTAACACCCGGAGAAATTGCAAAATTAAAAATGATAGTCGACAGACAAGACTCAACTATAAAACCATTTATTAAAGAGTTAATAAAGAATTTATAGTTTAGATCCAGTATCGTATTCATAGGTAATTATTAAATATATAATGTGTTTTATACTCTATTCAAAATTTAATTTATCTTTGTTATAAGTCTTTCCTATGTTATTTATATATATATACATAAATAAAATATAAAAAAAAGTTTGGTGTTTGTACTTTCACAAAATCCTTTCCTTTGTGCAGGAAATGGACCGTGATCAACAGTTCAACGCAAGTATGTGTGTCGTCGACGATAAATGTTTAAGTCACACATGGGAGTGTATAGCTACGTTAGAACATTACCTTGATATCAAATCTTATCGACCAAGTCATAATAACAATAAAAATACCGATTTTAAAATACCTGAAGGTGACCGTCGTTGTGCTATGTATAAAAATAAATAAAAAAATATAGTAGATCGTTTGTATACATCGCGTTTGTATACGGGTAATGTACGATCCATAATACGGTGTGTATGTGATTCTATAAATTTATATAGAGATTATATTTTGAATCATATATTAACAGACGGTCACGAATCTAAAAATAATAATTGTGCTTGTGTCGATACCTGTCTGTCCAGTTCGAAAATTGACTGTGCAGACGGTAAAAAAATTATTAAATGGATACAAAAACAGCTGTTCTTAACAGATCGAATGTACTGTGAACGCCATGAGTGTTGTGTACATTTGCAATCAGATGATAGTATAAAAGTGAACACCATATATGATACAAGTTGTAAGAGTATAATAAATGGTGTGTGTTATCATTCCGCTATACTGTCAATATACAAAGACCGCAATAACCGTACATTATACGGTTCGGAATTGCATAAAGCCTTAGCAGCTTGGGTTCGTTATAACGAACGGCTGAACGACTTGAGTAAACGCACAGTGTTGGTGCGTGACAGTAATAGGCTTGGTATTTACCATGGTTTCCCGGACTGATAATGTAATGTTCTAACATAGTAATAGTGAAGGAAAAAATGTAAAATAAATACATACATTCTAAATTTTATTTCTGATAATTATATCTGATACATTATCACTGATAATGATAAGGGAAAACAGTAAACAGTAAACAAGTCTCGGTACAGAGTTCTAATTATCATTCTCAAAAATATATACAAAGCGGATTGGATTTTACTGGTGTATGTACAATTCTTCGTTTCACACGACGCATCGTACTGCTGCTACCTCAGGTAAGTGATTATTTTATATACACTAACGCTGTTGATGGTGATAGATTTTAAATAAATAATGTTAAGTTGTAAAATTAATACTTTTTTTGTTTTTATACAGATATCATCACCTTATTTTTTCATACTACTACTATTTTTGGTAAGTGGTTATTTTTTATTTAATATAAAAACATTAACGCTGTTGATAGTGATAGATTTTAAGTTGTAAAATTAATACTTTTTTTGTTTTATACAGATATTATCAGCTTGTTCCTCTCTCTCTTCATACGTTTATATCGTTCTACTACCGTCACTTTTGGTAAATGATTATTTTTATTAAAAACACTAACGCTGCTGCTGGTGATGTTAACTTGTAAAACTAATACTTTTTTTGTTTTATGCAGATATTATCAGCTTGTTCCTCTCTCTCTTCATACGTTTATATCGTTCTACGACCGTCACGTTTGGTAAATGATTATTTTTATTAAAAACACTAACGCTGCTGGTGGTGATGTTAAGTTGTAAAACTAATACTTTTTTTGT
Source organism: Magicicada septendecula (assembly GCA_034769895.1). Classification (NCBI taxonomy): domain Eukaryota; kingdom Metazoa; phylum Arthropoda; class Insecta; order Hemiptera; family Cicadidae; genus Magicicada; species Magicicada septendecula. Next base: position 15,406,706 of record CM068374.1, read on the forward strand.
TTTATGCAGATATTATCAGCTTGTTCCTCGTTCCTCTCTTTTTATACTACAACTCCCTACTTCTTTGTGAACCTTATCTTCATACATCGAATTCAGTAAGTAGTTGTTAGGTAGTTTAACATTTTTTTAAAACATATGTTAATATTGTTCGATAATGTGATTGTTTTTGTATATAGATATTATAATCGCTGATGGGAGTATAATTTGTTTTCTGTGTTACAGACACAATGGCAGTTCCGACTCTGTTTTTTGTCAAGTTATCTGGTAACGCTTATCCTCCAGTCAAAATGAGCGCATATGCTGCAGGTTTCGATCTCAGAAGCGCATATGATTGCATGATCGCTCCTCATGAAAATGCGCTGATTAAAACCGATTTGGCTGTTAAAATTCCGGAGAAATGTTACGGACGAATTGTACTACGTTCTAGGTTAGCGTTAAAACATCATATAGCTAGCTGTTGGAGCAGGCGTTATAGATAGAGACTACCGCGGTAACGTTGGTGTAATTTTGTTTAACCATTCTTCTGAAATTTTTTATATTCGAAAAGGAGATCGTATAGCACAGTTGATATGCGAACAAATAGCTGAACCAAAATTACAAGAGTTAACGAGTTTAGATTCAACAGCTCGCGGCTCTTGCGGTTTTGGTTCGACGGGAGGAACAAGCGTTACAGACAACTATGATGATGAAAACTTATTGCTAGAAATAGAAAAATTATTTTTTTCTGTTTCTAGTAATGGAACAACAAGCTACTTCTTCTCCTTCAGCATCCGCCGGCCCATCAACTTGTTTTTCGATTAAAGATTTAATCCAGTGTTTATATATAACCGGGCTGGTAAAAATAGTGCTGTGGGAGGAGGCATTGGAGAATTTGAAAGCGATCGTACTGGACCAACCTTCAATTATTATAAATTTATATCTAATTATTCAGAATGCAGTCATGCATATATTTGATGATGAACCGTCAGAAATTGATATTTTCCGTAGGAAACTAAAAGAAATGTCCTTAGCGGAAATTATTGATTATTTTAATTCACAAATTGACGACGAGCTTTATAATAGCAAAAATTTAGACTATGACAGTATTAAATTGTTTCGCGAATTGATTAGTAGAAAGAAATCGGTCGAGACGATTGAACTAGACAAAAACAGCGATAGCGGTAGTGATACTCAATCAGATAGCGGAGATGATTTCGACAAAATTTATAATTCTTTTTTCGGACAAAAACAAATCCAAAAAAATCAAAAAAAGGTAAAAACACAAAATTTGAAATGTTAAAAGATGGTACAAAGAAATGGGTAAAAACACCAGGCGAGGAGGGTTCGTTTTTCATTGAAGTGAAATTGACGCAGACGACTGATATCAAACACGAAATTTCCAATAACTGGTGGCAGAAAATATCCAGAAAAGTGACTGTTTTAGCGTCGTCGCCGCAAGACCCGCTGTTCGTGGTAACAAATGATTTATTCAAATTAGCGTTAGACAAAATTAAAAACGCCAAAGGTGTGGCGCACGGCTCGTACAAGACGCGGTATAAGCCGTATTAAAATAATCTAAGGTTGGTTGGTTGATTGTTGTAAATATTGTAAATATGTATATATTGTAAGTATTTAATTTTAATTGTATGTATGTATAAATAATTTAAGGTTGTTTATTAAATTTAATTTTAATATATATATATATAATAAAAATAATATGTTCTACACAAGAACATATACAGTAATTCTTGGTTACCTGTAAAATAAGTGTGTTCTTCTTATGTCATTTTTAATATATGTATTATTATAAGGTATAATGTGTTTTACATTTCTCTATTCAAAAAATTAATTTGTCTTTGTTATAAGTCTTTCCTATGTTATTTTTAAACCGTATTTGATTTTACATAAAACACATTTACAGCTGTTTTTAAACCGTTAACGTCTGCTTATATCGACTGCCTTGATGGATCAAGAAGATAGGATGAACGTATCATCAAAACAGGAGGAGGACCGTCTTCTTCATAAATGGTTTTTTTCGCCAAAAAGGCTAACACCCGGAGAAATTGCAAAATTAAAAATGATAGTCGACAGACCAGACTCAACTATAAAACCATTTATTAAAGAGTTAATAAAGAATTTATAGTTTAGATCCAGTATCGTATTCATAGGTAATTATTAAATATATAATGTGTTTTATACTCTATTCAAAATTTAATTTATCTTTGTTATAAGTCTTTCCTATGTTATTTATATATATATACATAAATAAAATATAAAAAAAAGTTTGGTGTTTGTACTTTCACAAAATCCTTTCCTTTGTGCAGGAAATGGACCGTGATCAACAGTTCAACGCAAGTATGTGTGTCGTCGACGATAAATGTTTAAGTCACACATGGGAGTGTATAGCTACGTTAGAACATTACCTTGATATCAAATCTTATCGACCAAGTCATAATAACAATAAAAATACCGATTTTAAAATACCTGAAGGTGACCGTCGTTGTGCTATGTATAAAAATAAATAAAAAAATATAGTAGATCGTTTGTATACATCGCGTTTGTATACGGGTAATGTACGATCCATAATACGGTGTGTATGTGATTCTATAAATTTATATAGAGATTATATTTTGAATCATATATTAACAGACGGTCACGAATCTAAAAATAATAATTGTGCTTGTGTCGATACCTGTCTGTCCAGTTCGAAAATTGACTGTGCAGACGGTAAAAAAATTATTAAATGGATACAAAAACAGCTGTTCTTAACAGATCGAATGTACTGTGAACGCCATGAGTGTTGTGTACATTTGCAATCAGATGATAGTATAAAAGCGAACACCATATATGATACAAGTTGTAAGAGTATAATAAATGGTGTGTGTTATCATTCCGCTATACTGTCAATATACAAAGACCGCAATAACCGTACATTATACGGTTCGGAATTGCATAAAGCCTTAGCAGCTTGGGTTCGTTATAACGAACGGCTGAACGACTTGAGTAAACGCACAGTGTTGGTGCGTGACAGTAATAGGCTTGGTATTTACCATGGTTTCCCGGACTGATAATGTAATGTTCTAACATAGTAATAGTGAAGGAAAAAATGTAAAATAAATACATACATTCTAAATTTTATTTCTGATAATTATATCTGATACATTATCACTGATAATGATAAGGGAAAACAGTAAACAGTAAACAAGTCTCGGTACAGAGTTCTAATTATCATTCTCAAAAATATATACAAAGCGGATTGGATTTTACTGGTGTATGTACAATTCTTCGTTTCACACGACGCATCGTACTGCTGCTACCTCAGGTAAGTGATTATTTTATATACACTAACGCTGTTGATGGTGATAGATTTTAAATAAATAATGTTAAGTTGTAAAATTAATACTTTTTTTGTTTTTATACAGATATCATCACCTTATTTTTTCATACTACTACTATTTTTGGTAAGTGGTTATTTTTTATTTAATATAAAAACATTAACGCTGTTGATAGTGATAGATTTTAAGTTGTAAAATTAATACTTTTTTTGTTTTATACAGATATTATCAGCTTGTTCCTGTATCAGCTTGTTCCTCTCTCTCTTCATACGTTTATATCGTTCTACTACCGTCACTTTTGGTAAATGATTATTTTTATTAAAAACACTAACGCTGCTGCTGGTGATGTTAACTTGTAAAACTAATACTTTTTTTGTTTTATGCAGATATTATCAGCTTGTTCCTCTCTCTCTTCATACGTTTATATCGTTCTACGACCGTCACGTTTGGTAAATGATTATTTTTATTAAAAACACTAACGCTGCTGGTGGTGATGTTAAGTTGTAAAACTAATACTTTTTTTGTTTTATGCAGATATTATCAGCTTGTTCCTCGTTCCTCTCTTTTTATACTACAACTCCCTACTTCTTTGTGAACCTTATCTTCATACATCGAATTCAGTAAGTAGTTGTTAGGTAGTTTAACATTTTTTTAAAACATATGTTAATATTGTTCGATAATGTGATTGTTTTTGTATATAGATATTATAATCGCTGATGGGAGTATAATTTGTTTTCTGTGTTACAGACACAATGGCAGTTCCGACTCTGATTTTTGTCAAGTTATCTGGTAACGCTTATCCTCCAGTCAAAATGAGCGCATATGCTGCAGGTTTCGATCTCAGAAGCGCATATGATTGCATGATCGCTCCTCATGAAAATGCGCTGATTAAAACCGATTTGGCTGTTAAAATTCCGGAGAAATGTTACGGACGAATTGTACCACGTTCTAGGTTAGCGTTAAAACATCATATAGCTAGCTGTTGGAGCAGGCGTTATAGATAGAGACTACCGCGGTAACGTTGGTGTAATTTTGTTTAACCATTCTTCTGAAATTTTTTATATTCGAAAAGGAGATCGTATAGCACAGTTGATATGCGAACAAATAGCTGAACCAAAATTACAAGAGTTAACGAGTTTAGATTCAACAGCTCGCGGCTCTTGCGGTTTTGGTTCGACGGGAGGAACAAGCCTTACAGACAACTATGATGATGAAAACTTATTGCTAGAAATAGAAAAATTATTTTTTTCTGTTTCTAGTAATGGAACGACAAGCTACTTCTTCTCCTTCAGCATCCGCCGGCCCATCAACTTGTTTTTCGATTAAAGATTTAATCCAGTGTTTATATATAACCGGGCTGGTAAAAATAGTGCTGTGGGAGGAGGCATTGGAGAATTTGAAAGCGATCGTACTGGACCAACCTTCAATTATTATAAATTTATATCTAATTATTCAGAATGCAGTCATGCATATATTTGATAATGGACCGTCAGAAATTGATATTTTCCGTAGGAAACTAAAAGAAATGTCCTTAGCGGAAATTATTGATTATTTTAATTCACAAATTGACGACGAGCTTTATAATAGCAAAAATTTAGACTATGACAGTATTAAATTGTTTCGCGAATTGATTAGTAGAAAGAAATCGGTCGAGACGATTGAACTAGACAAAAACAGCGATAGCGGTAGTGATACTCAATCAGATAGCGGAGATGATTTCGACAAAATTTATAATTCTTTTTCAGACAAAAACAAATCCAAAAAAATCAAAAAAAGGTAAAAACACAAAATTTGAAATGTTAAAAGATGGTACAAAGAAATGGGTAAAAACACCAGGCGAGGAGGGTTCGTTTTTCATTGAAGTGAAATTGACGCAGACGACTGATATCAAACACGAAATTTCCAATAACTGGTGGCAGAAAGTATCCAGAAAAGTGACTGTTTTAGCGTCGTCGCCGCAAGACCCGCTGTTCGTGGTAACAAATGATTTATTCAAATTAGCGTTAGACAAAATTAAAAACGCCAATGGTGTGGCGCACGGCTCGTACAAGACGCGGTATAAGCCGTATTAAAATAATCTAAGGTTGGTTGGTTGATTGTTGTAAATATTGTAAATATGTATATATTGTAAGTATTTAATTTTAATTGTATGTATGTATAAATAATTTAAGGTTGTTTATTAAATTTAATTTTAATATATATATAATAAAAATAATATGTTCTACACAAGAACATATACAGTAATTCTTGGTTACCTGTAAAATAAGTGTGTTCTTCTTATGTCATTTTTAATATACGTATTATTATAAGGTATAATGTGTTTTACATTTCTCTATTCAAAAAATTAATTTGTCTTTGTTATAAGTCTTTCCTATGTTATTTTTAAACCGTATTTGATTTTACATAAAACACATTTACAGCTGTTTTTAAACCGTTAACGTCTGCTTATATCGACTGCCTTGATGGATCAAGAAGATAGGATGAACGTATCATCAAAACAGGAGGAGGACCGTCTTCTTCATAAATGGTTTTTTTCGCCAAAAAGGCTAACACCCGGAGAAATTGCAAAATTAAAAATGATAGTCGACAGACCAGACTCAACTATAAAACCATTTATTAAAGAGTTAATAAAGAATTTATAGTTTAGATCCAGTATCGTATTCATAGGTAATTATTAAATATATAATGTGTTTTATACTCTATTCAAAATTTAATTTATCTTTGTTATAAGTCTTTCCTATGTTATTTATATATATATACATAAATAAAATATAAAAAAAGTTTGGTGTTTGTACTTTCACAAAATCCTTTCCTTTGTGCAGGAAATGGACCGTGATCAACAGTTCAACGCAAGTATGTGTGTCGTCGACGATAAATGTTTAAGTCACACATGGGAGTGTATAGCTACGTTAGAACATTACCTTGATATCAAATCTTATCGACCAAGTCATAATAACAATAAAAATACCGATTTTAAAATACCTGAAGGTGACCGTCGTTGTGCTATGTATAAAAATAAATAAAAAAATATAGTAGATCGTTTGTATACATCGCGTTTGTATACGGGTAATGTACGATCCATAATACGGTGTGTATGTGATTCTATAAATTTATATAGAGATTATATTTTGAATCATATATTAACAGACGGTCACGAATCTAAAAATAATAATTGTGCTTGTGTCGATACCTGTCTGTCCAGTTCGAAAATTGACTGTGCAGACGGTAAAAAAATTATTAAATGGATACAAAAACAGCTGTTCTTAACAGATCGAATGTACTGTGAACGCCATGAGTGTTGTGTACATTTGCAATCAGATGATAGTATAAAAGTGAACACCATATATGATACAAGTTGTAAGAGTATAATAAATGGTGTGTGTTATCATTCCGCTATACTGTCAATATACAAAGACCGCAATAACCGTACATTATACAGTTCGGAATTGCATAAAGCCTTAGCAGCTTGGGTTCGTTATAACGAACGGCTGAACGACTTGAGTAAACGCACAGTGTTGGTGCGTGACAGTATTAGGCTTGGTATTTACCATGGTTTCCCGGACTGATAATGTAATGTTCTAACATAGTAATAGTGAAGGAAAAAATGTAAAATAAATACATACATTCTAAATTTTATTTCTGATAATTATATCTGATACATTATCACTGATAATGATAAGGGAAAACAGTAAACAGTAAACAAGTCTCGGTACAGAGTTCTAATTATCATTCTCAAAAATATATACAAAGCGGATTGGATTTTACTGGTGTATGTACAATTCTTCGTTTCACACGACGCATCGTACTGCTGCTACCTCAGGTAAGTGATTATTTTATATACACTAATGCTGTTGATGGTGATAGATTTTAAATAAATAATGTTAAGTTGTAAAATTAATACTTTTTTTGTTTTTATACAGATATCATCACCTTATTTTTTCATACTACTACTATTTTTGGTAAGTGGTTATTTTTTATTTAATATAAAAACATTAACGCTGTTGATAGTGATAGATTTTAAGTTGTAAAATTAATACTTTTTTTGTTTTATACAGATATTATCAGCTTGTTCCTGTATCAGCTTGTTCCTCTCTCTCTTCATACGTTTATATCGTTCTACTACCGTCACTTTTGGTAAATGATTATTTTTATTAAAAACACTAACGCTGCTGCTGGTGATGTTAACTTGTAAAACTAATACTTTTTTTTGTTTTATGCAGATATTATCAGCTTGTTCCTCTCTCTCTTCATACGTTTATATCGTTCTACGACCGTCACGTTTGGTAAATGATTATTTTTATTAAAAACACTAACGCTGCTGGTGGTGATGTTAAGTTGTAAAACTAATACTTTTTTTGTTTTATGCAGATATTATCAGCTTGTTCCTCGTTCCTCTCTTTTTATACTACAACTCCCTACTTCTTTGTGAACCTTATCTTCATACATCGAATTCAGTAAGTAGTTGTTAGGTAGTTTAACATTTTTTTAAAACATATGTTAATATTGTTCGATAATGTGATTGTTTTTGTATATAGATATTATAATCGCTGATGGGAGTATAATTTGTTTTCTGTGTTACAGACACAATGGCTGTTCCGACTCTGTTTTTTGTCAAGTTATCTGGTAACGCTTATCCTCCAGTCAAAATGAGCGCATATGCTGCAGGTTTCGATCTCAGAAGCGCATATGATTGCATGATCGCTCCTCATGAAAATGCGCTGATTAAAACCGATTTGGCTGTTACAATTCCGGAGAAATGTTACGGACGAATTGCACCACGTTCTAGGTTAGCGTTAAAACATCATATAGCTAGCTGTTGGAGCAGGCGTTATAGATAGAGACTACCGCGGTAACGTTGGTGTAATTTAGTTTAACCATTCTTCTGAAATTTTTTATATTCGAAAAGGAGATCGTATAGCACAGTTGATATGCGAACAAATAGCTGAACCAAAATTACAAGAGTTAACGAGTTTAGATTCAACAGCTCGCGGCTCTTGCGGTTTTGGTTCGACGGGAGGAACAAGCGTTACAGATAACTATGATGATGAAAACTTATTGCTAGAAATAGAAAAATTATTTTTTTCTGTTTCTAGTAATGGAACGACAAGCTACTTCTTCTCCTTCAGCATCCGCCGGCCCATCAACTTGTTTTTCGATTAAAGATTTAATCCAGTGTTTATATATAACCGGGCTGGTAAAAATAGTGCTGTGGGAGGAGGCATTGGAGAATTTGAAAGCGATCGTACTGGACCAACCATCAATTATTATAAATTTATATCTAATTATTCAGAATGCGGTCATGCATATATTTGATGATGAACCGTCAGAAATTGATATTTTCCGTAGGAAACTAAAAGAAATGTCCTTAGCGGAAATTATTGATTATTTTAATTCACAAATTGACGACGAGCTTTATAATAGCAAAAATTTAGACTATGACAGTATTAAATTGTTTCGCGAATTGATTAGTAGAAAGAAATCGGTCGAGACGATTGAACTAGACAAAAACAGCGATAGCGGTAGTGATACTCAATCAGATAGCGGAGATGATTTCGACAAAATTTATAATTCTTTTTCGGACAAAAACAAATCCAAAAAAATCAAAAAAAGGTAAAAACACAAAATTTGAAATGTTAAAAGATGGTACAAAGAAATGGGTAAAAACACCAGGCGAGGAGGGTTTGTTTTTCATTGAAGTGAAATTGACGCAGACGACTGATATCAAACACGAAATTTCCGATAACTGGTGGCAGAAAGTATCCAGAAAAGTGACTGTTTTAGCGTCGTCGCCGCAAGACCCACTGTTCGTGGTAACAAATGATTTATTCAAATTAGCGTTTGACAAAATTAAAAACGCCAAAGGTGTGGCGCACGGCTCGTACAAGACGCGGTATAAGCCGTATTAAAATAATCTAAGGTTGGTTGGTTGATTGTTGTAAATATTGTAAATATGTATATATTATAAGTATTTAATTTTAATTGTATGTATGTATAAATAATTTAAGGTTGTTTATTAAATTTAATTTTAATATATATATATATAATAAAAATAATATGTTCTACACAAGAACATATACAGTAATTCTTGGTTACCTGTAAAATAAGTGTGTTCTTCTTATGTCATTTTTAATATATGTATTATTATAAGGTATAATGTGTTTTACATTTCTCTATTCAAAAAATTAATTTGTCTTTGTTATAAGTCTTTCCTATGTTATTTTTAAACCGTATTTGATTTTACATAAAACACATTTACAGCTGTTTTTAAACCGTTAACGTCTGCTTATATCGACTGCCTTGATGGATCAAGAAGATAGGATGAACGTATCATCAAAACAGGAGGAGGACCGTCTTCTTCATATATGGTTTTTTCGCCAAAAAGGCTAACACCCGGAGAAATTGCAAAATTAAAAATGATAGTCGACAGACCAGACTCAACTATAAAACCATTTATTAAAGAGTTAATAAAGAATTTATAGTTTAGATCCAGTATCGTATTCATAGGTAATTATTAAATATATAATGTGTTTTATACTCTATTCAAAATTTAATTTATCTTTGTTATAAGTCTTTCCTATGTTATTTATATATATATATATATATATATATATATATATATATTGTAACGCAACATAGTTGAGGTTCCCCAACGTTACATAAAAGATTGAATGAAATATGGTCAAGGACCATACCCTGACTTGAGGTTGTTCAATAGGTCATGTGCTTGAGAAGTAACTCAAACCAGAAGGAGGCAATGACTAGTATTAAATGTATAAAAGCCAGACTAAGGAATGATTGAATGTTATGAATTGTTTGTTTTGTACTGTGGCATGTTCAAGTCACAGAGTATTTTATATTGTATGTTGACTATACTAAAGATGAAATAATGTTATTTGATAATAATACTTCACCAATAATTATGTTTATGTTTATATTGGATTTGTATTTATATAACCCAGCATAGTTACCAATGTTAGGTACTGTACTAAGTTGTCAGTATTGTATAATGTTGAAAAATACTGTTGTTCTAATTAATGTTTATAAACTGGATCAGGAGTGTGACCAGTGTTTTAAATCTAGCAAGTAGTTCTGACAATTATGTCATAAATTAATAAAGGGTTCCAGAACCAGTTAATTAATATAAAAACAAATAACCACCAGTAAATTAAAATTCATGTAATTAACTATGTAACCAATAATTAATTGTACAGTAGGTCAGGTAAAAAAGAAAATTAAGTTAAAAACCAAATAATGTTATAATGGTTGTAAATGAATCTATAGGCCTAAATTCCATATTAGTGAAAGGAAATTAATACCTTTTTAGTAAACCCAGTCCAACGAAAATCTGGTAAAACATTTACTGTTTAATAAGGAGGGTTAGGGGAGAATTTTATGTGATTCAATATTAATCCAAGCATGGAGTATTTTATTGGAAAGGAGTAGTAATATTCTATAATGCCGGCTCGAGGATATATAGAAAACATGGTTGTTAAGGCAACTGATATATAATAAGTTGTTGATTTTGGATAGATGGTACTGATTGTTACAAGCTATTAGATTGAAATGAACCGATATATTTAAATATATGAATAAATATAAAGGAAAGATATATCCAAACTGATAAAGCCTTTTTGTAAAACAATTATATTTGAACGATAATGAATCGTACAAATTAAATAAAACTCTAAATTATCAATGAGTAAAATAAAAAAGAATTGAAAGCTTCTCACCTCAGTCACTAAATATTTCCGCTGAATTTGGTATCAAACCAATTCATGCTATAAATTGAAGACCAGTAAAGAGTTAAAGCCTGAATTAACGGAAATATTTGGAAATACAGAAGACTCGGTTGACGAAATAACCTCCATTGACAGCGTAAGCTGAGATCCTAATTCCAGTTCGTTGGGACCAAGAATTGTGAAGACGCAAAAGAAGAATCGAAGCACAAGAGTTCCTGTGGGATTACCATCATCCATTCATTGAAAACCAGAGCAGTTTTACTGGGTGAAGACGATATAAACTGGATTTTGACCGCTGTTGACAAACATTCACCGCCTAATGAAGTTTTCGCCGTTTTGGGTAAAAAACAAATTATTTTCATATCATTGTATTTTAAGTAAATAATTTTATTCTTTTTGTAAATTGAACAACCTTAATTATGCGTTTTACCTGGCCTTACTAATGGTTCAAAGAACTACACGAACCCTGGTATAAGAATCATTTGTCATTATTTTCAAAGTATATATGTTTTTTTTTAGAGTTCGAATAATTAAGAATCGATATATGTTGGGCTAGTCGATTGGATCGTCTTATTGTTTGTCTGAGACAACGTAACTTGTTAAATACCAGAGAAAAATAAATAAAGTACATTTGTTGTATGAGATAACGTTTTAATCATTGCAGAGAAAATACTATATGTACTTGGCGTAATAATTTATTAACAGGTTGATACAAACACTCAGAATAACTAACCTATAAGTACACTTATTTCTAGTAATAGCGCTCCAAGTTTACAGCTGGTGGGACGGGAGATTGCTGAACTAACGGGTTTTATCATACTAAATTTGAACGAAATTTTTATCGTTGAGGGACTAGGGTTGAGACAAAAACCACTTACATTCAGTAAATACTCCATATATATTGCTCATATTAAACAACCACTGAGAATTAAATTAAGTCTACAGAATAATACCATTATAAATTCAGGAACACAATTCTAAGTTTGTGGACTTAATAATCTGTGTTCTGAGGGTTTCACTGGTCACAACCGCAAGGTATATTAGTTAATAACATATTAATTAAACCAGGTAACAGCATTTTAATTGTTACGAATCGCCACCTACAACGTATTACTTGGCGTTTGTTACACCGGAGTCTCTTATAACTAATTACACTCATAGACAAGATTTCTTTACAATTTGACGTCTCCAGCTGGTATCATACATTATAACATACGTCCTCACATAATTAACAAGCAGTTCGTTACTAAATTGATTACAACAGTGGGGTTTGAATAAGACGGACATTTTCGCTAGTACCGGCACATATTAGTTTCTTTACAATATATATACATAAATAAAATATAAAAAAAAGTTTGGTGTTTGTACTTTCACAAAATCCTTTCCTTTGTGCAGGAAATGGACCGTGATCAACAGTTCAACGCAAGTATGTGTGTCGTCGACGATAAATGTTTAAGTCACACATGGGAGTGTATAGCTACGTTAGAACATTACCTTGATATCAAATCTTATCGACCAAGTCATAATAACAATAAAAATACCGATTTTAAAATACCTGAAGGTGACCGTCGTTGTGCTATGTATAAAAATAAATAAAAAATATAGTAGATCGTTTGTATACATCGCGTTTGTATACGGGTAATGTACGATCCACAATACGGTGTGTATGTGATTCTATAAATTTATATAGAGATTATATTTTGAATCATATATTAACAGACGGTCACGAATCTAAAAATAATAATTGTGCTTGTGTCGATACCTGTCTGTCCAGTTCGAAAATTGACTGTGCAGACGGTAAAAAAATTATTAAATGGATACAAAAACAGCTGTTCTTAACAGATCGAATGTACTGTGAACGTCATGAGTGTTGTGTACATTTGCAATCAGATGATAGTATAAAAGTGAACACCATATATGATACAAGTTGTAAGAGTATAATAAATGGTGTGTGTTATCATTCCGCTATACTGTCAATATACAAAGACCGCAATAACCGTACATTATACGGTTCGGAATTGCATAAAGCCTTAGCAGCTTGGGTTCGTTATAACGAACGGCTGAACGACTTGAGTAAACGCACAGTGTTGGTGCGTGACAGTAATAGGCTTGGTATTTACCATGGTTTCCCGGACTGATAATGTAATGTTCTAACATAGTAATAGTGAAGGAAAAAATGTAAAATAAATACATACATTCTAAATTTTATTTCTGATAATTATATCTGATACATTATCACTGATAATGATAAGGGAAAACAGTAAACAGTAAACAACTCTCGGTACAGAGTTCTAATTATCATTCTCAAAAATATATACAAAGCGGATTGGATTTTACTGGTGTATGTACAATTCTTCGTTTCACACGACGCATCGTACTGCTGCTACCTCAGGTAAGTGATTATTTTATATACACTAACGCTGTTGATGGTGATAGATTTTAAATAAATAATGTTAAGTTGTAAAATTAATACTTTTTTTGTTTTTATACAGATATCATCACCTTATTTTTTCATACTACTACTATTTTTGGTAAGTGGTTATTTTTTATTTAATATAAAAACATTAACGCTGTTGATAGTGATAGATTTTAAGATGTAAAATTAAATTTTTTTTGTTTTATACAGATATTATCAGCTTGTTCCTGTATCAGCTTGTTCCTCTCTCTCTTCATACGTTTATATCGTTCTACTACCGTCACTTTTGGTAAATGATTATTTTTATTAAAAACACTAACGCTGCTGCTGGTGATGTTAACTTGTAAAACTAATACATTTTTTGTTTTATGCAGATATTATCAGCTTGTTCCTCTCTCTCTCTTCATACGTTTATATCGTTCTACGACCGTCACGTTTGGTAAATGATTATTTTTATTAAAAACACTAACGCTGCTGGTGGTGATGTTAAGTTGTAAAACTAATACTTTTTTTGTTTTATGCAGATATTATCAGCTTGTTCCTCGTTCCTCTCTTTTTATACTACAACTCCCTACTTCTTTGTGAACCTTATCTTCATACATCGAATTCAGTAAGTAGTTGTTAGGTAGTTTAACATTTTTTTAAAACATATGTTAATATTGTTCGATAATGTGATTGTTTTTGTATATAGATATTATAATCGCTGATGGGAGTATAATTTGTTTTCTGTGTTACAGACACAATGGCAGTTCCGACTCTGTTTTTTGTCAAGTTATCTGGTAACGCTTATCCTCCAGTCAAAATGAGCGCATATGCTGCAGGTTTCGATCTCAGAAGCGCATATGATTGCATGATCGCTCCTCATGAAAATGCGCTGATTAAAACCGATTTGGCTGTTAAAATTCCGGAGAAATGTTACGGACGAATTGTACCACGTTCTAGGTTAGCGTTAAAACATCATATAGCTAGCTGTTGGAGCAGGCGTTATAGATAGAGACTACCGCGGTAACGTTGGTGTAATTTTGTTTAACCATTCTTCTGAAATTTTTTATATTCGAAAAGGAGATCGTATAGCACAGTTGATATGCGAACAAATAGCTGAACCAAAATTACAAGAGTTAACGAGTTTAGATTCAACAGCTCGCGGCTCTTGCGGTTTTGGTTCGACGGGAGGAACAAGCCTTACAGACAACTATGATGATGAAAACTTATTGCTAGAAATAGAAAAATTATTTTTTTCTGTTTCTAGTAATGGAACGACAAGCTACTTCTTCTCCTTCAGCATCCGCCGGCCCATCAACTTGTTTTTCGATTAAAGATTTAATCCAGTGTTTATATATAACCGGGCTGGTAAAAATAGTGCTGTGGGAGGAGGCATTGGAGAATTTGAAAGCGATCGTACTGGACCAACCATCAATTATTATAAATTTATATCTAATTATTCAGAATGCGGTCATGCATATATTTGATGATGAACCGTCAGAAATTGATATTTTCCGTAGGAAACTAAAAGAAATGTCCTTAGCGGAAATTATTGATTATTTTAATTCACAAATTGACGACGAGCTTTATAATAGCAAAAATTTAGACTATGACAGTATTAAATTGTTTCGCGAATTGATTAGTAGAAAGAAATCGGTCGAGACGATTGAACTAGACAAAAACAGCGATAGCGGTAGTGATACTCAATCAGATAGCGGAGATGATTTCGACAAAATTTATAATTCTTTTTCGGACAAAAACAAATCCAAAAAAATCAAGAAAAGGTAAAAACACAAAATTTGAAATGTTAAAAGATGGTACAAAGAAATGGGTAAAAACACCAGGCGAGGAGGGTTTGTTTTTCATTGAAGTGAAATTGACGCAGACGACTGATATCAAACACGAAATTTCCGATAACTGGTGGCAGAAAGTATCCAGAAAAGTGACTGTTTTAGCGTCGTCGCCGCAAGACCCACTGTTCGTGGTAACAAATGATTTATTCAAATTAGCGTTTGACAAAATTAAAAACGCCAAAGGTGTGGCGCACGGCTCGTACAAGACGCGGTATAAGCCGTATTAAAATAATCTAAGGTTGGTTGGTTGATTGTTGTAAATATTGTAAATATGTATATATTATAAGTATTTAATTTTAATTGTATGTATGTATAAATAATTTAAGGTTGTTTATTAAATTTAATTTTAATATATATATATAATAAAAATAATATGTTCTACACAAGAACATATACAGTAATTCTTGGTTACCTGTAAAATAAGTGTGTTCTTCTTATGTCATTTTTAATATATGTATTATTATAAGGTATAATGTGTTTTACATTTCTCTATTCAAAAAATTAATTTGTCTTTGTTATAAGTCTTTCCTATGTTATTTTTAAACCGTATTTGATTTTACATAAAACACATTTACAGCTGTTTTTAAACCGTTAACGTCTGCTTATATCGACTGCCTTGATGGATCAAGAAGATAGGATGAACGTATCATCAAAACAGGAGGAGGACCGTCTTCTTCATAAATGGTTTTTTCGCCAAAAAGGCTAACACCCGGAGAAATTGCAAAATTAAAAATGATAGTCGACAGACCAGACTCAACTATAAAACCATTTATTAAAGAGTTAATAAAGAATTTATAGTTTAGATCCAGTATCGTATTCATAGGTAATTATTAAATATATAATGTGTTTTATACTCTATTCAAAATTTAATTTATCTTTGTTATAAGTCTTTCCTATGTTATTTATATATATATACATAAATAAAATATAAAAAAAAGTTTGGTGTTTGTACTTTCACAAAATCCTTTCCTTTGTGCAGGAAATGGACCGTGATCAACAGTTCAACGCAAGTATGTGTGTCGTCGACGATAAATGTTTAAGTCACACATGGGAGTGTATAGCTACGTTAGAACATTACCTTGATATCAAATCTTATCGACCAAGTCATAATAACAATAAAAATACCGATTTTAAAATACCTGAAGGTGACCGTCGTTGTGCTATGTATAAAAATAAATAAAAAAATATAGTAGATCGTTTGTATACATCGCGTTTGTATACGGGTAATGTACGATCCATAATACGGTGTGTATGTGATTCTATAAATTTATATAGAGATTATATTTTGAATCATATATTAACAGACGGTCACGAATCTAAAAATAATAATTGTGCTTGTGTCGATACCTGTCTGTCAGTTCGAAAATTGACTGTGCAGACGGTAAAAAAATTATTAAATGGATACAAAAACAGCTGTTATTAACAGATCGAATGTACTGTGAACGCCATGAGTGTTGTGTACATTTGCAATCAGATGATAGTATAAAAGCGAACACCATATATGATACAAGTTGTAAGAGTATAATAAATGGTGTGTGTTATCATTCCGCTATACTGTCAATATACAAAGACCGCAATAACCGTACATTATACGGTTCGGAATTGCATAAAGCCTTAGCAGCTTGGGTTCGTTATAACGAACGGCTGAACGACTTGAGTAAACGCACAGTGTTGGTGCGTGACAGTAATAGGCTTGGTATTTACCATGGTTTCCCGGACTGATAATGTAATGTTCTAACATAGTAATAGTGAAGGAAAAAATGTAAAATAAATACATACATTCTAAATTTTATTTCTGATAATTATATCTGATACATTATCACTGATAATGATAAGGGAAAACAGTAAACAGTAAACAACTCTCGGTACAGAGTTCTAATTATCATTCTCAAAAATATATACAAAGCGGATTGGATTTTACTGGTGTATGTACAATTCTTCGTTTCACACGACGCATCGTACTGCTGCTACCTCAGGTAAGTGATTATTTTATATACACTAACGCTGTTGATGGTGATAGATTTTAAATAAATAATGTTAAGTTGTAAAATTAATACTTTTTTTGTTTTTATACAGATATCATCACCTTATTTTTTCATACTACTACTATTTTTGGTAAGTGGTTATTTTTTATTTAATATAAAAACATTAACGCTGTTGATAGTGATAGATTTTAAGTTGTAAAATTAATACTTTTTTTGTTTTATACAGATATTATCAGCTTGTTCCTGTATCAGCTTGTTCCTCTCTCTCTTCATACGTTTATATCGTTCTACTACCGTCACTTTTGGTAAATGATTATTTTTATTAAAAACACTAACGCTGCTGCTGGTGATGTTAACTTGTAAAACTAATACTTTTTTTGTTTTATGCAGATATTATCAGCTTGTTCCTCTCTCTCTTCATACGTTTATATCGTTCTACGACCGTCACGTTTGGTAAATGATTATTTTTATTAAAAACACTAACGCTGCTGGTGGTGATGTTAAGTTGTAAAACTAATACTTTTTTTGTTTTATGCAGATATTATCAGCTTGTTCCTCGTTCCTCTCTTTTTATACTACAACTCCCTACTTCTTTGTGAACCTTATCTTCATACATCGAATTCAGTAAGTAGTTGTTAGGTAGTTTAACATTTTTTTAAAACATATGTTAATATTGTTCGATAATGTGATTGTTTTTGTATATAGATATTATAATCGCTGATGGGAGTATAATTTGTTTTCTGTGTTACAGACACAATGGGAGTTCCGACTCTGTTTTTTGTCAAGTTATCTGGTAACGCTTATCCTCCAGTCAAAATGAGCGCATATGCTGCAGGTTTCGATCTCAGAAGCGCATATGATTGCATGATCGCTCCTCATGAAAATGCGCTGATTAAAACCGATTTGGCTGTTAAAATTCCGGAGAAATGTTACGGACGAATTGCACCACGTTCTAGGTTAGCGTTAAAACATCATATAGCTAGCTGTTGGAGCAGGCGTTATAGATAGAGACTACCGCGGTAACGTTGGTGTAATTTTGTTTAACCATTCTTCTGAAATTTTTTATATTCGAAAAGGAGATCGTATAGCACAGTTGATATGCGAACAAATAGCTGAACCAAAATTACAAGAGTTAACGATTTTAGATTCAACAGCTCGCGGCTCTTGCGGTTTTGGTTCGACGGGAGGAACAAGCGTTACAGATAACTATGATGATGAAAACTTATTGCTAGAAATAGAAAAATTATTTTTTTCTGTTTCTAGTAATGGAACGCGAAGCTACTTCTTCTCCTTCAGCATCCGCCGGCCCATCAACTTATTTTTCGATTAAAGATTTAATCCAGTGTTTATATATAACCGGGCTGGTAAAAATAGTGCTGTGGGATGAGGCATTGGAGAATTTGAAAGCGATCGTACTGGACCAACCATCAATTATTATAAATTTATATCTAATTATTCAGAATGCGGTCATGCATATATTTGATGATGAACCGTCAGAAATTGATATTTTCCGTAGGAAACTAAAAGAAATGTCCTTAGCGGAAATTATTGATTATTTTAATTCACAAATTGACGACGAGCTTTATAATAGCAAAAATTTAGACTATGACAGTATTAAATTGTTTCGCGAATTGATTAGTAGAAAGAAATCGGTCGAGACGATTGAACTAGACAAAAACAGCGATAGCGGTAGTGATACTCAATCAGATAGCGGAGATGATTTCGACAAAATTTATAATTCTTTTTCGGACAAAAACAAATCCAAAAAAATCAAAAAAAGGTAAAAACACAAAATATGAAATGTTAAAAGATGTTACAAAGAAATGGGTAAAAACACCAGGCGAGGAGGGTTTGTTTTTCATTGAAGTGAAATTGACGCAGACGACTGATATCAAACACGAAATTTCCGATAACTGGTGGCAGAAAGTATCCAGAAAAGTGACTGTTTTAGCGTCGTCGCCGCAAGACCCGCTGTTCGTGGTAACAAATGATTTATTCAAATTAGCGTTAGACAAAATTAAAAACGCCAAAGGTGTGGCGCACGGCTCGTACAAGACGCGGTATAAGCCGTATTAAAATAATCTAAGGTTGGTTGGTTGATTGTTGTAAATATTGTAAATATGTATATGTTACGGTAAAAGTCCGAAGAGCGGTATAACCTGACATTTACCGGTAAAACCTGACAATTACCAAGTTGCTTGGTAAATGTCCGCAATTCGGGCTTTTACACTTCCATTTCGAACTCTTACCAGTCGCCTTGGTAAATGTTGATATTCTGACATTTACCGGTAAAAGTCCACACTAGCGACACAGAAGTAAGAACGCACGACCGGCGCGTTGTTATACATGTGCGCCCGAACGTTCCGACTTCTCTTCGCAGCACAAGTCCCAGCAACGAGACTGCCGACAACCTATAAATGCGGCACCGCTCGGGTCTATAGTCTGAGTTCCAGCGAGTAAACGTCAGCAAGCGGCTACATTCGAGTTTCGATATGTTTTTTCGAAATGAGCGATAATATGAAGAAAACGTTTTACGAACTGTTGAGCGAATCGGTGAGCAATAAGAAAGACAACAACTTTTATCTCACGAATGAAAGATACCATTCTTTGCTGAACGAAGTGAAAGAGGCTAAAAGTATAAAAGTGAAACAAACCGTTCACTACAGGCGTTTGAAACGCTATGATATTCTAAAAATAGGAGGGGAAGAAAAACTTATATCTCCAGTGTCTGCGGACAAAGAAGAAATCCTCTACTATGCTTGTTTCGACGAACTTTTTAATGTGATACACGACGCTCACATCGCTGTTGGTCACGGAGGAAGAACTCGTGTGATCAAGGAACTGATTCGTAAGTACAAAAACGTAACAGTAGAGGCGATAGCCACATATTTGAAACTGTGTGAAACGTGTCAGAAAAAGCAAAAAATACTAAAAAAAGGATTCGTAGTAAAACCGATTTTACACAGCGAATTAAATTCTCGGTGTCAAATCGACTTGATCGACATGCAGACGAATCCAGATGGAGATATGAAATTTATTTTATTATATCAAGACCATTTGACAAAATTTGTACTTCTAAAACCTCTACACAGTAAAACGGCCGATGAAGTTGCATATCATCTGTTGGATGTATTCTCAACTTTCGGTGCTCCAAACATTCTTCATTCAGATAACGGCAGGGAATTCTGCAACGACACCATAAAGAGTCTGTGTAAAATGTGGGGCGATGTAAAAATTGTACACGGCAAGCCGAGACACAGTCAATCGCAAGGATCCATTGAGAGAGCAAACCAAGATGTCGAGAACATGTTATCAGCATGGATGGAAACTAACCGCACAGCAAAGTGGACAAAAGGATTACCACTTGTTCAAGCGATGAAAAACAATGCGTATCATGATGGAATCAAGTGTTCACCTTACGAAGCTATGTTCGGCGTTCCAATGAAGCTGGGGCTTACAAGTATTGTTGGAATACGTAAAATAGTTAACAATATACATACCGAAGAGGATTTTGAAAGCGTTATAAATGTCGATAATGAACCCACAAGCGATGTCGAAACTACCGATCCGCGACCGAATGAAACAGAAGCCCAGAATGTCGAAACTGAAACCAAAATCGAAACGTGCGACTCGGACGCAAGTACGCCAACTGCCAGAGCTCAGAAAGTAAAACTTGTTCGAAAGGCCGCAAGAGAAGGACTCGAGATGCAGGCGAAGAAAATGAAAACAGTTTCCTCTAAAAAGTTTGTAAAACCGACTATTGGACAAAGTGTTATAGTAAAAATCCCCGACATCGATAGATCTAAGATGGACCCAAAATCTGTAATTGCCGTTGTTACCGACATAAAAGACGAGGAATTTTACGAACTCGGTACCAAGTTTGGGCATTTAAACGCACTGTATACGATAAACCAATTTTCCTTGTGTAAAGATAATTTTTTAAGCGTTGAAGAAGTACCGACAGAAACAATATCTCTACGAGCTGTTGCCAAGAAGCTTTCACTAGTGGGTGGACAAGGTTTCAAAAAATGCAACTGTTTACAGAAATGTGCCACGAATAGGTGTCTGTGTAGATCATCCAATCTCCGTTGCAACTCTAAATGTCATAATAGTCGATCTTGTCGTAATAAGTAAGTTTATTTATAAGTTGAAAAAATGAAGACATTTCTGTAACATAATATATTTACTGTAGAGTTATTAAAAATGTCTGCCATAACGGAAAGTTGTTTTAATCCCTCGTTCCTTTCCTGAAGGTTAAATAAACCACGATAAAATAAACTATTGGCTATAGACAGAAACTAATATGTTACAAAGTCGTAACTGGTGTAAGTCTAAGGCTGTACCATGTGAAATTGTTATAGTGAATGTAAACAACTGAAAACGCCGCATAATGTTGGCTAGTCTACTCCACTACTGCTGTACAATCAACCGTTTTTATACGCAATGAATAATATCTTTGTCGACTAGGCTAACCGACAAACGACATCAGAAAGCAAGTCACGAAGCAATCCTATTGTTCGAATCAAGGTAATGAGATACAGTATGTTGATATCTTGCCGATGTTACGCATATAAACGCGTAGCTGTAACGATGAATGCATCAGTTCACGCGACACGCAAAACCACTTTCACAATTGACGGACGCCGTTATGTCAAACAATAATACAGCGCCAGTAGGTCAAGCAGTCTAGCAATAAGTTGACGAGGATTCTCATTCTATTAGCTGAGAAAGTGAATGCGATTTGATGAAATAAATAGCACAAGTATATTTTGCTTTAATAGATACTATTAATTAAGTGTTTTATTCGTTTAGAAGAAGGTTTTTTCATAGTTTTTAATATTTTCTTTTCTTTGTCACTTACGTCGTGAGGTGTGAGGAGAAACTTGTACAAAATTTCGTCTTCCAACTGCCTGGTTAACTCCAATCTTCTGGACGACGCCGACGACAAATATCTTCTTACAGTAGTAGTAGTAGTAGTAGTAGTAGCAGTAGTAGTAGTAGTGGACGCCCTCTTTGCTGTGGTTGATGTAGTAGATTCTGTAGTAGTAGTAGTAGTAGTAGTAGTAGTAGTAGTAGTAATAATAATAGTAGGGCCCGTTCTCTTCCTATTTAACGACGATGCTGAGTTGTTCATGACAAGTGATTCAGACAACCTCTTCATGCCAATATATTCAGGCAACTGAATACAAAACCTGATATGTTGTGGTGTTTTATACTCTCAGTCTCGTGAGTCAAGGGAAAAAGGCGCTAAATTGGAGTCAGGAAGAACTAGTTTGCAATTACATTCTCACATACGAGCTGTTATGTTATGTACTTTTCACTGTTGTGTAATGTCCGAACCTATTCAACGAGTAAATTGAAAAATAAATTTCGAGTAAATTGGAAAATAAATTGTTTAGTTCCAGCCGACGCAGACAGGATCACTACCGAAAATAATTTCATTAGTTCCAGTCGACGCAGACTACTACTTAACTAGTAATAAAGACGGAATACGGTTAATGTCAGAGTTCTTACGAAACCGTATGCAGTATACCGCACTAACAAACAACACTGTAAGTACATATTATAAGTTTATTTGGTTACTGGGATTATACAAATCGCGTATGTAAATGTTTATAGATTTGTTTATAAATCTCATCCCAGACTCGTATCGAGAGCTTTTCGACATCGACTATAACGACCTAATGTCGTTATTTTACATTTACTGCAGATACTACTACTACTGTTCGTAGAAGGATGTGTCGCGTAATAAAATATTTTTACTCGATTCAACGTATATTTGTACGTATAGTTAACTGCTAGCAATGTCAGTTAGCTGATAAAATGAATCCGATTTGATGAAATAAATAGCGCAAGTATATTTTTACTTTAATAAATACTAATGCGGTCAGTTTCTATTTCCTGGTATACAGATTCATATTAATTTGCTACGACGTTACAGTGTATGCGATATTTTTTTTGTCTAATTTGTATAATACTTTCGTCTGCTAGCCAAGCCACCGTTCTGTTATATAAAAATTTACAAGCTTTGCACAAATGCAATGCATAGAGAAGGGTATTGAAAATGCTTCAATAAATCTAAAAAATATAAATATATTTATTTTACTTCATTTACCATTGTACCGATTATAAGTTAAATGTACTCGCATTCATAAGCGCGCACACGTTTACTAATCATCAGTGTTGATTTTACGCTTTTTCTCAGTCGTTCATCACATTCCTCTTCCGGAGACGTCTGATCATCTTGGATTGTAAATCGTGACAATACTTTACGAGGGTCTGCTTTATTAGTCTTGTCCATTAGTTCAAACTTATCGAAGACTAGGGTCTTGACTAGAGTGATTCCCGATGATGTTAAGTTAAATCCAACAACTTTCAATAAGCGAACCGAATGCATATAAGCAGCAGGCTTGAGTTCCTTACATTTGCCGCAAGTTAATGTTTGTCGGTTCTTAATTTTATACAACGGCGCTGTAATTGTACTTGGTGTTCCGAACGAATTATACAATCTTACTCCAAATATTGGAGGGTAATTCGTTCTAACTTACCAATTTTATCGGCCGTTAATATTTTCACTTTCATATTCTGAACTCCCTTTGTAAAATCATGCAATTTATAGCGGTCAACGGCAGCAATAAAGGCAGATGTATTGGTTATACATTTCATATTGGTAACAAACGTATCGATAAACGCTTCCATCAACTCTTTGCTATGCTGATTCCACCAATATTTGACAGTCGGTAACAACAAATTCACACGATGTTTGGCTCGAAGATGATGTAAATTCTGTATTACGTTTCTGGAGGCGAAACTTTCAGAATTGTTGATAAACAATTAGCAGTAGATGAGGAGCCTCATTATATTGGAATTGAACGAAATGCTGGCGAACAGTCGAGTTACGTCTCGCCGTATGCTTGGTATCTTGCTATTAGATTGATTTATGCGAGACAATAAGTCTTTCCATATTATTTGCTGTCGTTCTTGTACTCGCTAGACGCACTGCTTTCATTTTTATGCTCATTATTGAAGAACTTGTCATTAATCGTGACGTTATAATATCTGAATAGCTCAGTCGTCAATTAAACGCCAAATTGTCGTTCAACATACCATGCGAGGTAATTACACTGTAGCGGTATCAAGGTCAACCGGTCCGTGCATGACTTGTCCGAGTAAAGTAGTAGTATATGTTACGAATGGAAGGCGCGGCGATATTAAACGTTCATCTATTGACGTTAGTTCAGGTAAATTCTCTGGTATTTGTGGGTACTTAAGCCGTTGATTGTCGCATAAGGTGGCAACCTGTTCTTCTTTAGGCATTGTGGCATACTTTGGATTTGTCAAGAATATTATAACCGCGTTTATTAAGTATTTCTATAACGTCTACGTGTCCAGTAACGTCTTTTAAGCTTTTAGTCTACCAAATTCGTATTTGTCAAGAATATTATAACCGCGTTTATTAAGTATTTCTATAACGTCTGCGTGTCCAGTAACGTCTTTTAAGCTTTTAGTCTACCAAATTCGTTCACAAAATCGTTCAAATTATCCTAGTCGACATACTGATTGAATTTTCAACAAAAATATTGACGGTTAGTCTGTCTGTAATGTCGGCTAGCCTAGCTAACGTAAACGACTGTACTCAACGAACAAACATATTTGTTTCTATAAGCTCAATTCATTAAATTGGCAATTGACACACTCAGTAAGCCTGCATCTGATCTCTCTGTGTATCGTTGAAACGGCTAATGGCGTTACCGCTCGCGGTACAAACAGTGGGTATATCGGCGTACATTGTAGTGTAGGAAAACTCCGACACCCGAACGCCGTCGTTAACCGGCTAAAATGCGTTTTCGCTCGCGGTCATCAAACGCGTCGTTTTCAATTTTTAGCCGTGTAATGAGGCGTTATCAAGTGGACTTTTCCACACGAGCATGGAGCTGTTAGCTTACGACTCGCTGTGGGCTACTTGTGTTCGCGATGTAGCTGCCGTGCACAATATTGCGGAAGAACAGTTTCGCGAGCCAGTAATAACACTG
Organism: Magicicada septendecula; assembly: GCA_034769895.1. NCBI lineage: Eukaryota > Metazoa > Arthropoda > Insecta > Hemiptera > Cicadidae > Magicicada > Magicicada septendecula. The sequence goes on from CM068374.1 coordinate 15,432,028, forward strand.
TAGCTTTACCACAATCCGATTACGTCGGACATATAGGGACAGTTGAATCGGGCGAATGTCGTGCAACCGCGACTAGAGAGTGTCCTCGGCATCACGATATCGGCCACGACTTGTAATTCTCACATCTATTCACGCATAAAACGCCCGGACTGGGGTTCGTTTTCATCGTAAAAACGGGTGATTTTTCGAAGTTTTTACCAGGTTTTTTTACTAGAACTTTTATTACCGTAGGCGTATTCGTAGTTTTTACCAGATTTTTACCTAGTTTTTAGCAGATTTTTAACCGATTTTTATCGGGTTATTTTATTGGCTGTGGCGTTATCTACTCCTTCCACCAGAACGGCTTCCGTATCTGGTGGGGTATATAAACCGAGGCGAACGCTAGCCTAGCTATCAGTTGTAGCCCAGCAGTTTGCAGTGAGTCGACCGTACTGTGTGTATAGTGCCAGACCAGACGGGAAACATGAAGCCACAACAAAACGGTAAGTCTTTTTATTATACATTTACTTTGGTTACTTGAATTTTTTGGTGTTTAACGCTCCGTCAGAGCTGAAGTGATTGAAACTTACTTTGGTTACTTGAATTTTTTTGCCATATAACACTAAAGTGATTGAAACTTTTCAAAACTTATAAAATCTTTGTGTCGAGCGTGTCGGTTGTTTAGAGCTTTTTCATTAAAGAAGCTGGACACTGTTACGGCCGCCGGCTCTAGCCGCGCCCGTGTTTCACTTGTTTTATTTAATATTAGTACGGGCGCTAAGCCCGAGTACCTTGTATTCTGCTAGCATAAACTTTAGACTTGGCGTATTTTGTGCACAGCAAATACTAATAGTAGTAGACTCGCTCCGTTTAGTAAAGAAATTTTGGCACAGATTCTTAACACAGTTTGTTCCGATGATAAGTCTAGCTGTAAAATGTGCGTGTCTGATGTTTCACAAATTATGTTGTAGTCTGAAATATCTCTTGTGGTTAGCAAAAGATATCGGTCCAAGACAGACGCTTGAAAATTTGAATAACATGTCTGTCGGCATCCAGGCCACTTATAATGACTAACAATAAATATATTTACCTTATTTCCTGTCTCGTTACCACATGTATTAACGCAATGAATATTATTTACGCGTTTCGATACTACGTATCGTCATCAGAATATATACGAAAATACAAATCACTCCGAAGGACTCGTAATTATTTTCGTTGACCGTAGGGCTTGTAATAATTTTCGTTATGTGTCGGTATAGTAGTAGTAGTAGTATGTCTATGTTAAGTATATAGTAATATATATATATTATATATATTTTTATTTGATATATATGTATGTACATCCATGTGGGTATATCCTTAACAAAGGCCGACAGCAGCAAGTCGGCTGTCGCCAGCGCACAACATACGCGAACCGGCAGTAAAACCGTTCGCCATAAGAATAACATGGGAATCGATGATGGAGTAGACGGCACGAAAATTTTGTCGCTCTTTTCTCGGACCAACCTCCGCCTCGCCTCTAGGGGTGGTGAACATCACCCCCGTTTTATAAATCATTCACCCCATATTTCTGCTTCGACCTCGCTAGTTTTTCGCTCGCCGTCTACTCCATCATCGATTCTCGTGTTATTCTTATGGCGAAACGTTTTGCCGTCGGTTCGCGCATGTCGGGCGCTCTGGCGACAGCCGATTAGCAGTCGGCCTTTGTTAAGGATATACCCACATGGATGTACGTACATATATAGCAAGTAAAAATATATATATAATATATATATATATTACTATATACTTAACATAGACATGCTACTACTACTACTACTACTATACCGACACAACGAAAATTATTACAAATCCTACAATCAACGAAAATAATTACGAGCCCTTCGGAGTGATTTGTATTTTCGTATATATTCTGATGACGATACGTAGTATCGAAACGCGTAAATAATATTCATTGCGTTAATACATGTGGTCACGAGACATGAAATAAGGTAAATATATTTATTACTTGAAAATTTATAATAATCACAACGACCCGTTTTACTTGGACCGGCAGTATCCAAGCCGGCAGGCCGGCTTATAATTTGTAGCGTCTCGTTCAATTTGAGCGACGGCTTTAAAGCGCCAAGTCTCTAATTTAAGCGTTATGTTGTAAAAATTTGTTATTAAAACCAGTGAACTTGTACGAATCTAACGATAATTTCTGTTGAATATCTGACAGACGCATAATGTTTTTAGCACTTTATTTGTGGTTTTTTGTACGAGCTCGACGTGTGTGAGCTTTTTTGTGCGAGCTCGGTCGCTAGTGTAGATAATTTGTTGTAAAAATTTGTAATTAAAACCAGTTAACTTGTACGAATCTATCGATAATTTCTGTTTGAATGTCTGGAACACACACTGATGTTTCTAGCGCTTTATTTAAGCGCTATGTGTGTGGTTTTTAGTGTAGACTATGTGTTGTAAAAATTTGTTATTAAAACTAGTTAACTTGTACTAATCTATCGATAATTTCTGTTGAATATCTGATCCACGCACACTGTTTCTAGTCCTTTATTTAAGCGCTGTGTATGTGCTTTTTTGTGCGAGCTCGGCCGCTAGTGTAGACTGTGTTATAAAATATGTTAGTAAAACCAGTTAACTTGTACGAATCTATCGATAATTTCTGTTTGAATATCTGGAACACACACTGATGTTTCTAGCACTTTATCTAAGCGCTGTGTATGTGCTTTTTTGTGCGAGCTCGGCCGCTAGTGTAGACTGTTATAAAATATGTTAGTAAAACCAGTTAACTTGTACTAATCTGTCGATAATTTCTGTTTGAATATCTGACACACGTACACTATTTCTAGCACTTTATTTAAACGCTATGTGTGTGGTTTTTTGTACGCGTTCGGCCGCTAGCGTAGACAATTTGTTGTAAAAATTTGTAATTAAACCCAGTTAACTTGTACGAATCTATCGATAATTTCTGTTGAATATCTGACACACTCACACTGATGTTTCTAGCGCTTTATTTATGCGCTATGTGTGTGGGTTTTTGTACGAGCTCGTAGTGTTTCAAACGGTATGATACTTATACCACCACAAGTGACTTTACTCGCGACAGTGTAGCGTTTCGTCTTTTACCAGTTATGACATTTTACTCTGTGAACCGGCTGACTTATAATTTGTAGCGGCTAACGCGCCCAATGTCTGGATCTTGTAATGTTTGTAGTTTGTCTAAGACGGCCGTCTGTTTTGTTTTTTGCAGAATCAATGGAAGTATACTCTCACCAGGAGACAGTCGCTGCCGTCGCTTCTTTAACTTTTGAAACGCCTTCGTTTGACTTAGAGACGCCGGTTCCTGAGGCGGAAGACAGTTTCATATGGGAAGAGATGTTTAACAATGTGTCATTATTGACGCCACTGCCTGCCACTCCTGACGCCACTAAAACCACCACCGACACAATCGCCATCAGTCCGCCATCTATTGCTTTTGGGCCTAACGATGCACCAATATTATCGGCACGGCTTGACCCTACGGATACAGTAACCGCAACTAGACCGCCGTCGTCGCCGTCGCAGTTAGTAACGTCTGATTTAGATCTCTTTAGTGACAGTGCATTACTTAAAAAAATGAGTAAATTATATACTGAAAAAAATGAATTACTTAAGAGACTCGTTGACGAAAAAGAGTGTGCGGCGGATATTTCTAATCAAGTGCTCGTTATAGACGGGAAAATTGAAATGTATAAAGACGCAAATCTTGTACACCAGTACAGGATTTTATACGCCAAGTACATTGAAACAAAAAAGCTAATAGAACAGTACCACGATTCTATGATCGCTCCCCCTAACCATGTCGAGGCGGATTTCAAAACACTCGATACTTTACTATCGTATGTCGACAGTCGGCTGAATAAGACTATTTACACGCCCGTTCCAGTTCTCGACACAAAGATGAGTAGACCTCTCGCAGTGCCTGAGCCTAAAGCCGACACGCCCGTTCCAGTTCTCGACACAAAGATGAGTAGACCTCTCGCAGTGCCTGAGCCTAAAGCCGACACGCCCGTTCCAGTTCTCGACACAAAGATGAGTAGACCTCTCGCAGTGCCTGAGCCTAAAGCCGACACGCCCGTTCCAGTTCTCGACAGAGAGACGAGTAGATCTCTCGCAGTGCCTGAGCCTAAACCCAAGAAAGTCACAGAGACGAGTAGACCTCTCGCAGTGCCTGAGCCTAAACCCAAGAAGGCCAGACGGATTGTTAAGTGTAAGCCGGCCAAGGCTTACAAATCGAAGGAGTTTGTTGAAGCAAGCAGCAGCAGCGATGAGGAAGAGGTGAGGTCCAGGCCGCCGCCGAAAAGGGTAACAGATGGCGTCGATACAACCGCTACTGTTGCGACGTCTGTATCAATAAAACCCATACAACATATTGGTGGTAAAAACTTGAGCATGCTAAGAGAGATAACTAAGCAGAATAGGACTAGCAGCCGCAACAGTGGTAGTAGCAGTAGTGGTAGCGACACTGAAGAAACTGTTAGCAGCGAAGCGTCAAAAAATACCGCGACACCTCGGCTTACCACAGACAATGTCACGACGACGGAGACATCCAAGAATCCACGAGCAGTATCAGAAGGAAGCAGCAGCAGCAGCAGCAGCAGTAGCAGCAGCAGCAGCGATAGTGAAGACGACGAAAATTCTGACGAAACAGTGGATAGAGAAGAACCGGCAGTGATGACACGACGCGCCCAATTAGACCGGGTATCAAAAGACACGCCTGAACAAGCGGTAAAGAGACAGTGCACTTACGCGGTGAGGTTGAGCAACTCTATTCCGTACACCAGCGTACCGCCGACCAGCCAGATCCAGATGGCCAACAAGCTCCTAGTAAACCCCACCTCGAAGATTAACAAGTTGAAGCGAGAGATGATTGTGGCTAAGCGCGGCGTAACTACGTACCGAGAAGTCCGTGTCGGATCCGATTCGCCAGACGATGCTTTGGCCGTTTCTGACGACTGTGACCGAATCGTGTATCCGACCCACTATAACGTAGTCTCAATAAGAGAGCTGCTAGCCAAAAACATGCCGGACTACAAAGTGACTGACATCAAACTGGCCAAATCAGAGATGGGCGAAGCGCTCATGTATTACGCGCTCACCAAGGCTGACACCGCTGATTTGGAAGATGTTCACATGCACACTAACTGCAGACAAGACCCCACGGTGTACCACCTAGTGTACGGAGCGGTGCACACCGCCTACGACCATGTGGCACTTCATTTACTGAACGGCATTTTGAGAAAAAAACATATGGGTAAAAAAACGACACATGGCGTAGCCTTGTTGACAGAAGGAGAAATCGAAGTAATGGTGTACATATATTGGCAACTGGTAACCCAGGATCTGGTCACCTGGAAAGACGATGTGCCAAGAAGGGCGGCGAAGATGATGTTGGCCGATTGCTGGACTCGGCTAAAGAAAACAGCTGCCAGACTGAAGTCCGGAGAAATCAAAGCAAAGTCGTACGAGTCTACGCAAAAGGCAGTATGCGATATACAAAAATCCGCTAACTTTGAGGACACGGTACACTTGTCTGCAGCGTGCATGCACGTGGTGCGGAACTGTCTGGAGCTGTTCTGGGCCGAGCTGGACAAGGAAGACCGAGCGCGATGGCAACTGCTACTAAAGTACTGTGGGCTGCACTCCTACTTGTGCACGCATACGATAAGTGTGATGCATCAGCGCCGCAAAGAAGTGATGAAACTAATACAGGCGAGATACGCCGAAAAGACTGTTTTGGACGGTGCTTTGTTGAAAAGTGTTTTATATGCGGCAACGTCGGCTAATCCGAGGAACGATTCAGGAATAAAGAGTGTTCTATCAGCCCCTCTAATCCATGAAGTTTTTAAAGTGTGGATAGACAGACCGCAGAAAGTGACCAAAGACCTGTGCATTACTTTGGACAACCTCATGTACACAATGTGCCGTAGCTTCGCCGCGCACATTGTCATGAACGGTCTCCATGCTTACGCGGTTGACGTGGGTCAGATGGGCGGCTTTTTATCAAAACATATGGTCGCCACTAACGTTTTGGAATCGATACCAATAATCGGTTCTGAAGCTGCTGTTAGAACACTCCGGCGCCTTATAGTCTGCACTGTACACACAATGCTTCCCGGCGGCGGCGTCTCTGGCAGTTGGAAACGTAAATGTACCGTCAACATAACATCGGAAGCGATGAAGTTGTTTATGGCTTTTTTAAGGTACATCATTTCATCGGCGATATACGGACTTGTTAACACCTTCAAACCGACTCAATTCTCGGGCCGAGAATGGGCGGACAAATTTGCCGAATCCATAAACAGCTACTTGGAGACTTACTGCACCAGTGTAAGAGACGTCGACTCTTGGACCATGATGAACGAGCCAGACGTTAACCAATACAATGATGACGGACACCTCGTTCTGTCTGCCGCGGAACTTTATGCGGCGGACTCTGACGACGAGGCCGACGATTTGGAGAGTAGTAGTGCCGATGACGCGGACGACGACTCTGGCCTAGACGCTGATTCCGACGACGAGCTCCAAGAAGAGCTGAACGAGCTGGCAGCCCTCAGTCGACAGTATCCGGACCTGCAGCCGGCAGATACGCAAATCATTGGTATCAAAAGGAAAAAAGTGCCGAGAAATATAGTCGTAACGAAACAAAAGACGTCCGGAGCCACTGCTAACAGTTCCTCCAACATAAGCCGTAAAGGAAAATTCAAACTCACCGAGACAGACAAAGTGAGTCGTACAAAGTGTGTACTTTGCAATCTGATCACCACGATACGACTCATGGAAGTCTCGCCAGCGATAGCCGTTGCTTGTTGTCAACCGTGCCTTATAGCAGTTAATGAATACGGCGACCAGGAGGCGATGAAACAGATCCTCGTGTCAAGAATCGAGGCGCGTCATCGGGCTCCAATAGCGTTTCTTGCTAGTAACGAGGCTAGATTATTAATTAAAACGTTACCGCCTATCGTTACCGCCAAAGATATGGCGCGCGGCACGTATAATCGAAGAGACCCCAATTATGGCAAAAGGTTGGCAACTGGAATGGCCAAACGTCATTATACAGCAAAGAAAAGAAAAGCGGACACGGATACTGATCGTCCGAACAAAATAAAAAAATCCAACAGATAGGAGCATCGAACTAACTATGGGCGGCGTTGCAGTGGAATAATCAGCGCCGTAAAAAGTGGTGTGCAACTCGTAAAGGCGAGCATCATCGCTTGAGACGATTGACCTGGTCGTTATGTGCCACTTGAAACCTCGTCGCTCCCTTCTTCTCACATATGTCGAACTATATGGTTCATATCGGAGACTTCTTGAGCTCCTGTTTCTGGTTCAACCTTCAGACTTTCATTGTCTGGTTACTCTCTGACAGTTGATATATACTGATATAAAACAGCAAATGGTTCACAATAAATGTTACTGTTATAAATGTCTTATTGTACAATGTCTTTGTAGTTATATGTGTGTATAGTTTATGTATTGTACTTTCGTATATTGAACGTGCCGGTTGTAAATCTCGTTTAAGCATGTTTTAGTTACTGCACAATGTCACTATTATAATTATGTCTATTAGTTTTGTAGTTAGTATGTTTTGGTTACTGCAGAATAAATGTCACTGTTTATAAGTATGTATAGTCTGTTTTGGTTACTGTGCTTTAGATACTGTTGCACAATAAATGTCACTGTTTAATTATATGTATGTATAGTATGTATGTCTATTGTATAGTAAGTTTTTAGTTACTGCATAATGTCACTGTTATAATTATGTCTATTAGTTTTGTAGTTAGTATGTTTTGGTTACTGCAGAATAAATGTCACGGTTTATAAGTATCTATAGTCTTTACTTTACTGATGCACAATAAATGTATGTATAGTATGTTTCAATTACTGCAATGAATGTTACTGTTATATTATTCATAATAAATGTTACTGTTATATTATTGAAAACTGTTGTCTTTACATCACTACCACTCTCAGCTGTTGCTTCCTTTCTCGACAAGTTTAGTTAATGTGTCACAAAATGTTAGGCTAAAAAATGAGGAATAATGCATAGTGTATTGGATATTATATTGCCGTCTGTTGCTTCCAGACGTTTTCGATCGTTCTTGTCAGATGTACCAGTGTATTCTGTGTGTGTCAAATCATCATCCTCTTTGTGTGTAAATTGTCAAATACCATTATCCGCTAAAAGTAAGGTTTTAAACAGTAGAAAAGATGAGACATTGGATTGATTTAGAAAAGACGAGACATTGGGTTGATTTAACATTAGTTTATTACATTCAGTAAACAGTTTTACAACAAAATAGGATATTTACAACAAAATAAGACCAACTTTGAAAACGAAGATAAGCAGTAGTTGCCGTTAGACGCAGTTCACTTTACAAATGAAGAAAAATATTGTACAAAACAAACCCGTATTGTTTACAGTAACCCGTATTGTTTACAGTCAAGTAAATATAAGTTTGCAGTCCTGAGCGTAGACGTTACATATTATACAAAACAAACCCGTATCGTTTTACAGTCTAGAACATCTCTATTTACAGTCAAAAAGTAAATATAAGTTTGCAGTCCTGAGCATAGACGTTACATATATAAACTATTAATATAAATCTTACAAATAAATAAATATAATACACATCAACCCTGTATAGTTAACAGTCCAGAACATAGACGGGTCCGTATATAAATTACAATGAGGTAAATGAGGTAAGCTATTAGGAGAGCTGATAATTAGCAGATGCTACAATCTACGACTCAATATTGGAAACACAATGCTTTAAACATAAATCTTACAAAAAAATATAATAATATTAGGAGGACTAATAACTAGCAGATACAAATCGCCTGGCATTGCTAGCCGGCAACAGTCAACACAAGGTTCTCATTATGCGTACAAATATACGTTGAATCGAGTACAGTTCGATACTGAAAACAAAGCTTTAAACAAATCTTACAAGAAAAATATAATACACAACAAACTTGTATAGTTAACAGTTCAGAACATAGACGTACCTTAGATAAATTACCGAATAACTAGCAGATGCACCTACGATTCAATATTGGAAACACAATAATCTAAACATATAACATGCAAATCGCCTTCACTTTTTCAGCTAGGCCAGCTAACCGACATTGCTAACAACCAACACTAGTACAAGGCGCTCACTATATGTACAAATATACGTTGAATCGAGTACAGTCCGATACTGAAAACAAAGCTTTAAGCAAATCTTACAAGAAAAATATAATACACAACAAACTTGTATAGTTAACAGTTCAGAACATAGACGTACCTTAGATAAATTACCGAATAACTAGCAGATGCACCTACGACTCAATATTGGAAACACAATAATCTAAACATATAACATGCAAATCGCCTTCACTTTTTCAGCTAGGCCAGCTAACCGACATTGCTAACAACCAACACTAGTACAAGGCGCTCACTATATGTACAAATATACGTTGAATCGAGTACGATTCGATACTGAAACACAAAGCTAAATCGTACAAGAAAAAATGTAATAGTGTAACAGTCCAGAACATATTACAAAGAGAGAGTAGATGCTACAAAACCTACGATTCGATATTGGAAACACATAGCTTTAAACATAGAAAAAATATAATACACAATAACCCTGTATAGTTATACACATTGACCCTGTAACAAAATATGTACAAAATATTCTACACTAAAAGAGTACTATGTTATGTGATGTATAGTATCGTAAAAGAGTATTATGTTGTGATGTACAGTACCGACAGTGCCCTACAGTAAAAGCGTATAGAGTATGCGGTTATGTGATGTACAGTAGTAGAACCCCCGGTGTTATTTTTCTTGAGAGGCTACAGACGCTACATCGTCTGTATCATACGTTAGAGTATAATATTTAGAATTAGGCTTTGTCAAACGAATGATTTTGTAGTCGCTGACGAAATCTTCAACATCGTACAAGGTATCGTCGTCGGCTACGCTAGGCTCCGATGGAGATGTCGGCTGCTGCGTCGAACGACTGTGTCTGCCAACCGGTATATGCTCGGCAGATACAGTCACGTCGCTCTGTAGTCGAGCCTTGTTGCTAGTACCTCTTCCTCCGAGGGTGAGTACGAGGATGACCATAACAGCGAGCGATGCTATCACAATCATTACCATGTATATGTAGCGTTTGGTCATTTCGTAAGGCATCGTACAAAGAAATAGATTTAATACTAACTGAGGTATGCTGGTAGTAGTTTTAAATACGGTTCTAAAATAGGAACTATATAGGAGGTTATAAAAAGAACACGTAAATTGTATATTACCTGAGTATCAGTCACAGCGCGCGTTAACACAACGATCGTGTACAGACCACTATCGCCTACTATTTGATTATAAAAAACAGTTGCTACAGTCTAGTTAAAGTCAGATCAATCGGAGTACGGCAAAATGCTATTTCACGGACGCCTAAAGGCATATGTATCGTGGTTTAGAAGCTTGACAATTTTAGAAAACCCAATCGACGCTAGTCATCGATATAAGACTCTATACCAGAATCGTCCGAAATGTAATCCTCTTCGTCTTCATCTATAAGGTTCAATATTGCTTGTCGTATAGCTCTCATTTCTGCGCTGGTCACGCCGTAAATACCTCCATGATCCCGTGTCTCGTCGTCCGAGTCGTCAGTGTCTAAAGCGGCAGCTGCACTCGTAGCGGCAGACCTGTTCTGAGGCTGTGGCGCGTTGCCGTCCGAGCTGGAAGTCGAACATGACGGTTGCTGGCCGTCAGCCTCAGGTTGCTCGGTCGTACGGCTGTTATTTGAGGCCGTCGACCACGAGAGTCGCTGCGATTCTATTGTGTTCATATTCACGCCACTACTATTGCTGCCGGTTGAATCCATTTCTTGCGGTCGCTCCATCTAAACAATGTAGCGGCTCTAACCATATCGGACCTTATACAACATAAGTTACTGTCGTACAAAAAGATTAGTAGTAGTAGTAGTAGTAGTAGTAGTAGTAGTAGTAGTAGAACACACAATTGTAGGGACTATGCTGCTGCGTCCATCTCTGTAAACGTGTATCACTATATCACTCGACCCCGTTTAACAATAGGTTCTATCGTAACCGAGTCCTTTTCTGTACCTGCTCGGTTACTGTTACGTTTGATCGGTACTGACTTGTGTTCTTCGGGCCGTTTGTAATATTTATAGGCTCGGATGTTATCTGCGATTTCACTTTTCACCCACTCCCAGTGAGCGAGCTCCACCTGGTCGGATAGTTCGGCCACGTCTTGTGACAGCCGGTAGACTTCCAATTCGTTAACGTTTCGTGGCTGCGCATGCCGAAATTGGTAAAATTCGTTCATGCGGCTCATTATACCGGCTTTGATTCTGTAAACGTCGTTGATATCTTTAAACAAATCCATGACAGTTTGACTCTGCCGTTGCCGCAGTCGAGGTGCGAAGAATTAAAAGTCACGTCTAATAACCAGCCGCCATATATAGTATGCTATTAGATTACACTGTACATTTTGCTGTTATGTCACATGCATCCAGGTTTCTCGTTTTAAGCACGTACCTCAACTCGCCGTCTCTCTAGACACATAGTGTTCGAATAGAAACCACTTTACAGACTTCATTCTCCTGACAAAAGAACTCACATAACTATCGCAGACGTGTGCTGCAAGCACACACGTCTATTGTCCGTATTATCAACTAGGTTTTGGATATAGGGTTTGGTGCAACTAGGTTTTGGATATAGGGTTTGTTGCAAGTCACAACTACAAGATTTGTTTAAATAATGTTTAATATACACATTTGAGATCATAGCAGCTACTATACATGACAAAAAGATATATCCTGAGACTAGAAAATATGTATGACTTTAGTAAAAACAGTGCAGTCATAAAACTACAAATATGTACAGACATCATGGTTACAACAGATACAATACACGACAAAAAGATATATATATATCATGACTCTAGAAAAAAATGTATGATATTTAGTAAAAACAATATATTCATACTATATATAATAGACATAATTATAACAGTGGCATTGTGCAGTAGCCAAAACATACTATGTACAAGAGATTAGCGGATAGTGTAGTACGGTATGTATCGCTGATATATATATTTTCGTGTATTGAACGTCCTGGCTGTAAATCCTGCTAACCATTTCGAGTCGAATGAAATTAGTCTCGAAATACGTTAACAAGATTTACAGCCGGCACGTTCAATACACAAAAGTACATGTATCGGTGATACATAAACTATACACGCATATCCTCTAGAAAAAATGTATGATATTTAGTAAAAATACATTCACAAAACTACAACAATGTACACAGACATAGTCACAACAGCTACAATACACGACAAAAAGATATATCATGACTGGAGAATATGTATGACATTTAGTAAAAACACTAGATTCATAAAACTACAACAATGTACGCAGACATTATGGTTACAACAGCTACAATACACGACAAAAAGATATATCATGACTTAAGAAAAAAAATTTACAGGCATTGTACAGAGAAGAGCATTGAAAATGCTTCAATAAATTTAAAAATATATATATATAGTTTTTCTTCATTTACCAATGTACATATTATAAGTTAAATGTAGTCGCATTCATAAGCGAAATTTTATATGTGTACTACGTTATTGACAACAAAGAAGTAAGTTTTTTTATGGAAACTCACCGGTTCCCATTTTCGATCATGCACCAGCGATCGGCCGCAAATATGCGACACTCCTTATAAACATTTTCAATGTTAAAACATACTATGTATACATGTAAACCACAAAACTATACAATAGACATTCATTGTGCTTCAACAAGAGAATAGCGGATAGTGTAGTTGTATATATCGTCGATACATATACTTTGGAGCATTGAACGTCCTAGCTGTAAATTTTGCTAACCATATGGAGACGAATAAAATTAGTCTTGAAATACGTTAACAGTCGCCACGTTCAATACACGAAAGTACATATATCAATGATGCATAAACTTTACATATATATATCTAACAACAAAAATATAATTATAACCGTAACATTTATTGCCTCCCCCAACAAGAGATTAGTGTAGTACTGTATGTATTGCTGATATATATATTTTCGTGTATTGAACGTCCTGGCTGTAAAACCTGCTAACCATTTCGAGTCGAATGAAATTAGTCTCGAAATACGTTAACAAGATTTACAGCCGGCACGTTCAATACACGAAAGTACATATATCAGTGATACATAAACTATACACTTATATCTAACGACAAAGATATAATTACAACAGTAACGTTTATTGTGCTCCAACAAGAGATTAGCGGATAGTGTAGTTGTATGAATCGCTGATATATATATTTTCGTGTATTGAACGTCCTAGCTGTAAATCTTGCTAACCATATCGAGACGAATGAAATTGGTCTCGAAATACGTTAACAATAATTACAGCCGGCACGTTCAATACAGCAAAGTACATATATCTGTGATACATAAACTATACACATATATCCAACGACAAAGACATAATTATAAGTTACATTTATTGTGCACAAAAACATAATCATAACATTAAAATTTTTTGTGCATAAGGACAATGGAATTACGGTTACAATATATCGCACCTGTGTTGTTGTATCTCCTCTGGAGTCCTTCACAAGGTGTAGTTGTGGGTCCGTAGTGGAGTTGGTGTTGCTGTGCGCCTCCCTCGTGACGATGCCGAGTTCAATTTTTGCCGCTGCCAATTCTCGGTTTGTAGGCGGAAAGCTAGCTGTCCGTTTCTATCTGGATTGTAAAGTTCAAGTGTCGCCATCTTGCCGTGCTTCCAATTCTTGGTATCTTTTAATCTGCTGTAGACGGAAACCTCTCCGCTCAGGTTTGGACACACATGACGGTATCGGCAAGATGACGCACTTGTTCTTTAAATCCGATTGAACAGCGGCGAGGGTCGAAGACGTAACGACGTCGTCCCAATTTTCGCCGTCTTCCGGGATGTATCCGCTGTTTATGGGAACCAGTCCTTCCGTCGAGTCCGTAGTGGAGTCTGTGTTGCGGTGCTTCTCCTCTGGTTGGTGTCGTGCTGCTAAGCTCAGCGATAAATTTTTATTACAATATTTGCATATTGTAGGTAGGTCGTTGGTGTTGCTGTAAGTTTCTGCTTTGTCGTCCCAATTCTCTTCTACGGAGTGAGTGTTGCAGTGACTTTCTTGTGGTTGGTCGTCCCAGTCCTCTGGTTGGTCGTCCCAATTCTCTTCGACGAAGTCGGTGTTGCGGTGCCTCTCCTCTGGCCGGTCGTTTCGATCGTCCCAGTGTTCTTTGCCACGTGCTGATTCTCGCCGTCTTCTACTTTGTATAGGTTTCGGCAGGGCGTGAGTCTCTGGCCGGTGGTTTTGATCGTCCCAGTGTTCTTTTCCACGTGCTGATTCTCGCCGTCTTCTACTTTGTATAGGTTTCGGCAGGGCGTGAGTCTCTGGCCGGTGGTTTTGATCGTCCCAGTGTTCTTTGCCACGTGCTGATTCTCGCCGTCTTCTACTTTGTATAGGTTTCGGCAGGGCGTGAGTCTCTGGCCGGTGGTTTTGATCGTCCCAGTGTTCTTTGCCACGTGCTGATTCTCGCCGTCTTCTACTTTGTATAGGTTTCGACAGGGCGTGCGTCTCTGGCCGGTCGTTTCGATAGTTCCAGTTTTCTTCTGATTCTCGCCGCCTTCTGCTTCGTATAGGGTTTGGCAGGGCGTGCGTCTCTGGCTGGTCGTCCCAATTTTCGTCTGGGTCTACCCAGACGAGGCTGAAAGTCTCGTTCAGCCAATCTCGCACCAATTTCGCACCCTTTATTAAGCCGGGCCCGACCGTAGGACATTCTTTCGGGTCCTTCACTTTCTCGTAACACCGTACATTACGACCGTTCATCGTATTAAAAAAAAAAAGCACAATGCGACTGTAGCTAAAAAAACACCACAACACGTCAACTCTCTCAAGTAAGACGTACAACTGACGAAGTTACCGTTAGCCGCCTGAATTTATACTCCTACTCCTCCTCCTCATCCATCATGGCCGACTGTGCTGGTGGTGGTGGTGGTGATATTCCCCTTACGTCAATTACGTTACGTCACTACATCGATACTGCATTTAGAATACAAGGCGTTGCGAAAGCACGGAAGTGATGAAAGGGGGGGAGGGAGTTGAAGCCGTATTGAATGCGGAAAACCGTATTGCAGTTAAACTCGTTCACCACCACGCTTTCGCCAGGGTATATAAATCGTATTGTATCGTCGTTTTCGGTTCATTCCCAGTTAAACCGTTAAAAAGACGCAAGTGTTTGATTTTACAGTGATTTGATCGAGTTTAGCTATATTTCTTTGTCCTTAAAGACACTGTTGCCTGTGACGACTACCCCTGCGAGTCTGAAATTAAACGTTATTTCCTATGGAGGTAAGTCGATCATTTTTTCGTTTCTCACTGTGTCGTGCGGTTTTATAAAAGAGAGTTTGTCAAGAATCGTAGCAATAGTTCATTTTTTTAACCGTATCAATCAACGATTATTGCATATATAATGCAGCGTGTTTCGGACCTGTTGACTAGTATGCAAAACGTTGTTGGTATCGATGAAAACTGCATTTATTCAACTTACAGGCGTATATTAATTCGACACGTTACACTGTACGATTTTGAAATTTTAAAACGGGTGGCATCGATGGAAAACGCATTTATTCGTATTGCAGACGCATAATAAATTGACACGTTACACTGTGTGATTTTGAAATTTTAAAACGGTTGTCGTGAGAGCGATCCTAGTTCATATGACAGCGGTCGAGAACGTGTAGAAGCACGGCGTACGACAGCAATACGATTGATCCAAACCTGTTGTCTTCGGGCTTTACAACAGCAGCTACAGTAGACGAACGAACTGATGAACGTTGCAGACGCGTTGTTTGAACAAGTAATTGTAGTATCGTTGTTACCGCGTCTGACATTGTTGACGGTGTTCTCCTAAGCTGCGAATCGTTGCGAGTGACGGTGATCCAGCCCGAATATATGCGGTCCGAGTAATCTGTCGGAATCATATATCTTGACAACCTATATGTTCGTCCTAATATATCTTGGTTCTTTTCAATTTATATCGCTCGCACACTTGTCATTTTATTCGACGGATCTTTCTGCAATGTTTTATCACGGGTTGACTCAACGGCATCATTAGGCTGGGATTGTAGGTCTGCACGGTTTTATGCCTGCACTTTCGATGCGCTCTGCAGTAGACCGGGCTGTTGGCGCACTTGAGACACTGGGCGCAGACCGGGCACTGGCGCCCTTCCTTGATTTCTTCCAAGCAAGTCTCGTCCATGTCGCCCATCATAATGTATATGTCGTTCCACGGCACTTGCTGGATGCAGAAGCGACGCACGGTGTGGTCGCGCAGTTTCAAAGACCATCGGCTGCAGCCGGGACTGCACGTGCACGCCGCCTCTTTTTTTAAATATACGTACAGCTTGCGCGGCCACACATGCTGCATGCCGCTCACCAAGCACCGCTTGTGCGTGTCGGCGATGTCTTGACGTTCACTGGGTATAAACCCGTAGTAGACGCATACGTTACCCCCCATACTGCCCTCGCTGTACTGGTAGGCCAGTATCTCGCCGCCAGTCACTCCGGCCTGCAGCGTGGACCTGGTTACGGCCATACGTACGGTGGGCAACACGTGAGCCACGTAGATCCAGTTGTCTCGTACGGCCTCCTTCAGACTGGTGGGCGCAAACTTGATGTATTCGGTGAAATCGCAGTTGGTCACCAGTGTATAGTCGTCCAGGTCTGTCAGATAGAGCGGTTGGCCGGTAGAGGAGACGAGCACAGTCTTGCCGATGGTGACTGTGGGTCCGTAACGACGGCACTCGTTCGCATGCTGAGTCGTCTGTTTTGAAGCCGGTGTTGTCGCTTTGCCGGCGCCGTTACTGAGTGCGGAGGTGGTATCGTCTTCATCATTCGTACAAGAGGAACCAGTCGATAATGGTAGCAGCATACTGTACTGATAATGACAATACTATTAATACCCGTATAATAAAAAGCGCACTCAGAGCGCATTCGACTGCACAAAGTGCAGTTTTTTGCGTTTCCGCAAGTACTTATAGAGCACTAACAATCGATTATCGTATTGCACGCTGGTAAAAAAACTGATGCAATTATAAATCTCGTTCAGAACGCATGTAACTGCAGAAAAGTGTAGTTTAGCGCATTTGTAGCATATTTATAGAGTGTTGAAAAAGTCGACTTTAGACTTGAAGTTCAACGCAGGCATGTCGTACACAAACCTGGGATGTATGTCTGCAAAATTTTTTATAAACTGTTGAACGATCAACGTCTCGACCAGCTCTTCGGTGACGGAGTTGAAAGAGACCACTTCGCAGCGAATCTCATGTATATGTCGACACTGGGCAAAAGCGTCGGCGTCAAACTTGTGGCCGCGACCTCTCGCCTGTAGGAAGGCCTGGTAGTTGCGTCCATAACAGTCGATACGAGCGCGCTCGCTGTTGCCGGCCGACTCGCAAATACATATTCGCTTGGACGACGCCATTTGAGTGTGTACGTCTCGTTGTCGTGACTGGGATTATACTAAACGGGTCCGTATATATAGTGAATATATATATAGACTGCAGTCTACCGAACCCCCACTTAAAGTCGATATGCCGTGTCTACAGTACAGTCACGATTTCACCTACAATACGTATCTGCGAAAGGCAGTGCCGGGCACCAGACTATTTAACAGAATACACGCTTCGCTGCCGGTCGTGTCGTCAACACTGCTCACCAAAAACTTGAACGTTACGGACATGAACGTTTACTACATGACGACGGAAAACAAAACCCCAAGTGACAACAGTGTTATGTATTTGTCTAAAAACTAGTGTGCGAATCAAAACAGCAAATATGAAACGGGTCAGTATAAAAAAGAGGTGAATACATTAAAGGTACTTCAATGATGAATACAGTGTTAGCGTAGCAAGTTATTTGTTTATATTCGATATGGACGCTGCCACTGCGGATAGATTCGCCTTGGACCGCCAAGTGCGTAACGAGGCTCGCGAACGGTTACGCACGCTGGCCGACTGTAAGAACTTGCAAGAACCGCTGTTTGTCACCGAATGGTTCGACGACGGTACCAACATCGTGGGCGTCGGCTGTACCAGACACAGCGGCGGAGAGACGGCCAAACTGACGCTGGACGTCAAGCCGGGTCTGTTCCTGGTGAGCGGAGACGTACAAGTGTTGCGCACAGTGGTCGCCCTGCTGGGCTTTCCCAACGTGATCGAGTATACGGACATCCGATACGAGGCGAACAATTTCAACTTGTACGACATCATGTGCGAGCCACAGCGAGCTACAGACGTGCCGCTGGTGAAGATCGAAACGCCCACGTTTTTAGACTCCGTGATACTCTATCATCGACTGAAAAGAGATCCCAAAGCGTATCGGTACGCTTCGGTCACCCACTACTGGGACGCTACAAAGCAAGTGATGTTCGAGCTGATTGTGCGACGACACCAGCAATCTCACGACTACGCGGTGCCTAAACTTACGTACCGTTGGTTCAACTCGGCACTGCAAGTGATTCGTCTGCCCGAACCCAAACTGCCGGTCATCACGTTCGACATAGAGACCGTGTCCACGGACCCGGACCGCGTGCCCACCGGAGAGGATGTCAACGATGTGCTGTTTACCACCTCTATACACCACGTGGACGAGCATATCGTCTACACGCTCGTCTATCTGCCCATCGTGGGCTGAACACCGCAATCGTTGAAGGAGGAAATGTTGCGACTGGACAGTTATCCCGACTACGGCACAGAGACCAACGTGTTGGAAGTGTTCACCAGCGAGGTGGACCTGTTGCGACGAACCATGGACCTGTTACATCTCAACGGTCGCCACCACTATTTGATGGGGTACAACTCGCTGTCGTACGACATCAAGTACTTGCTGGTGCGCTGCCACTTTTACGGCTTGTACACGGACAGATTCGTGTGGAAAGACGGCTACACGTTCGGATTCGACCAGATTCACCTCGACATGTTTCGCATCGCGATGATGCGTTACTCGTACAAAAAGTACACGCTGAGCCACGTGTCCAAGGAGCTGCTGAACGATAACAAGGTGGACGTGGACGCGGTGGCCCTGCGATACACGTTTCACCGCATGAAGAAACGACAACGGCTGTACGCTCACGACGACGACCCGGAAGGCGCCAAGAACAAGTGGCCCTCGTTGCGAGACACGTTACACTATAACAATTACGACACTCTGTTGGTCAGTAAACTGATCGAACGCATCCGTGCCATCGACTATTTGGTGGACTATGCACACGAATGTCGAGTTCCCCTGTACAGCATGAACACCAACTACAACAAAATGCAATACAAGGTATTGAACGAGTGTCTGGTGTTGGGACTGGGGCGGCGCAAGTTTCTGTCCACATTCAAAACGTCCACCGCAAACATGGTGATACCGTTGCCCGACTTGTCTCAGCCACAAATGATGCCGGATGTTGTAGACAGCGGTATTGTGCTACAACCGCACGATTACGTTATAGTGTCGCAGAACCTGGACACGCTCATCACAAGCAGACCGGCCGAAATGGCGTCGCACCAACAGTACGCGCAGCAGAAGAAAAAATACCCGGGCGGAGCCAATTTTTGTCTGGGCGAATACAATGTAGCCAACGTGCAATCGTACGACTACCGGATAGCATATCCGCTACTCATCGACCGCAAGAACCTGTCGGACGAGACGGCGGACGTGATGCCGGCCGACAAACTCATGTTCATGTACGACTACATCTGTAACAGACACCAGTACACTGTTTACGACTACATGACTCACGTGGGAGACACAAAGTCGGAAACCAAGATCCTGTACTACCAGTACCTTTACTGCGGCACCTACTGCGGCGGTCAGTTCCCGTTCACCAAGTACGAACTGCAACGACGGGGCACGGCGCCCGTCATCATCGTGTGGCACGGCCGACGCGGCGTACTGTCGGACATCATCACCGTGTTTAACAAGAACCGCGAGAACACAAAGGTCAGACGCAATAAACTGGACGGCATGTTGGCCAAACTCGAAGACGTGCGAAAAGAGTACAACGAAGTGGAAGAATATATGAACAACGAAACTACAGACTCGACGGATAGCTGCGAAGAAGAAGAAAAGAGTAACGCGGACAGCGATTTTGAATTCGACGACACGACACCGCTAGCCGATGACGGATACTTTGGGTGCGGCGCGACCGAGAAAGAACCGACAACACCACAGCCACAGAAGACCACCGTCACTACTACTGGTGCCGCTACGCATAAAAAGTTTCGGTTCGAAAACGAAATCATACAAGTGCTTGACAACGGAACGTGTTTCATCGACGAGGCGGCGATACAGCGGTCCGAACGGCCGGTGGCCGTGTTGGAGCAGCTGAAGCACGACGTGAGCGTGGAACGGGACGAGTGCGAGAGTTCGTACCGGCTGCAAAAGAGTCGGGTGGCCAGCATATACGGCTGTATCGGCTCGCTGAAACCTCGGCTGGCCGCGCTCACCACGTGCATGATTCGCACCACGCTGTTACAGAGCGGCCGCTACTTGATCGACACTCACGGCTGTACGGTGTACTATTGCGACACGGACTCGTTGTTCATAGCCAATCCGTCCGGCGAAGACATGTCCGCCGTGCTGAACGAAAGGTATCCGCACACCGAGATCGAGATGAAGACGATCGAGCGATGCGTGTTTGTTCAGACCAAGATATATTACTATTGGTCGGACGGCAAGATAAAGTACGGCCACAACACGAACGGACCGAGAGCGTGGCACGACATGGTCGAACATTTTTCCAAACTGACGACGATCACCACAATCGACGATGTGTACCGAGCGTTCGCGGACTTCTTCGCCTCCGTGTACCGACATATTCTGGACGACACCGCCAGCCCGGGACTGGACGGCCTGCTGCGAGTGACACAGGACATCAAAGTGAAGTCCACCTACAAGACGATGACGCCGGCCAACGAGTTGAAGATCTATCTGAGCACCAACTATCCGGCGCTGGCCGGCGCTTTTCGTCAGAACGTGTACTATTACCAGCATCCACAAGACGTTACCAAGACCGTGTACCGGCCGTCTATCGAGCTGATGAAGGTGGACGCTACCGCGTCGCCCGAAGAGTTGCGTCGCCTCAAACTGGAACGACTGAAATCGGTCAATCTCTTTAAATATTATTACAACATCTTCAAGACGATATTCAACATCGTCAAGTTTCACGTCAAACGGAACAACGAACCCCACAACGTGACACTGAACGACGGCAACGTACGGGTCATCATGTTGCGAGCCTACTTGGACGTTACGGAGGCCAACAACAATACGCGACTCGACAACGAGACGGTGGAACAGATGGCGATGACACTGTCCGGTGAAGACGAGGACGACGACGACGACGACGACGAAGAAGACTTGTAACGGATGTTTTGTATAATATATTTGTGTATAGCGTTTTGTTTGTTACCAACACAATAAACATCACTATGTTTAAACTGTTGTCTTTATACCACACCTCAGATCCCATAGATTATCATAAACAACACGAGCCACAAACGGCTAGGCTAGCGGTCGAAAATCATACGGTAAAACCGTTAAGCGTATACTGTAGTAGGCCAGTAGGAGACGGACGGCTCACCGATGAACGCTCTTCACCGGTAAGTGTGCGATATACGATTATAGTTATGGTGTGTGTATGTGTGCGTGCAGTAAATTATTACAAGTCCTTCGATGTCGGCTAGGCTAGCCGACATTCACTTACTCCGCTCTGTAAAATCAACCGTTTCTACACACGTATTTTTAATATTTCATATTCTCGGCTAGGCTAGCCGACCGACGTTCGCTTACTCCGCCGCTGTACAATCGGCCGTGTTTCTATGTAATCATATTGTCGGCTAGGCTAGCCGACAACCGCCAGCAGAAAATATTACAAGTCCTACAGTCATGACGTCATTATGACGTAATCGCACTACCGCTAGCGAAAAATATTACAAGTCCCACAGTCAACGAAACGACCTTGAGATTTACATTGTCGGCTAGGCTAGCCGACATCCACTTACTCCGCCGCTGTACAATCGACCGTTTCTATGTAATTTTATTGTCGGCTAGGCTAGCCGACAAACGACAACAGAAAATATTACAAGTCCCATAGTCAATGTCATACTCAACGTCGGCTACACTCTCTCTCTGAAACCATTGTATACTGTCGGCTAGGCTAGCCGACATTCACTAGCTACAAATCAACCGTTTCTACACACGTATTTGTAATAATTCATTGACGGCTAGGCTAGCCGACAAACGACAGCAGAAAATATTACAAGTCGGCTACACTCTCTCTGAAACCACTGTATACTGTCGGCTAGGCTAGCCGACATTCACTTACTCCGCTCTGTAAAATCAACCGTTTCTACACACGTATTTGTAATATTCCATTGTCGGCTAGGCTAGCCGACAAACGACAACAGAAAATATTACAAGTCCCTGTCGCCTGCACCGGATCCGAATACCGCGGTCCCTACTCTACTAGGCGATTTGTTGTATTCCGACCCGGTTCATTCCGACTCGCCAAGAAGTCGATTGTCGCCAGCACACAACATACAAAAACCGGCAGTAAAACCGTTCGCCATAAGAATAACATGGGAATCGATGATGGAGTAGACGACACAAAAATTTTGTCGCTCTTTTCTCGGACCAACCTCCGCCTCGCCTCTAGGGGTGGTGAACATCACCCCCGTTTTATAAATCATTCGCCCCCTATTTCTGCTTCGACCTCGCTAGTTTTTCGCTCGCCGTCTACTCCATCATCGATTCTCGTGTTATTCTTATGGCGAATACTTTCGCCGCCGGTTCGTGTACGTCGGGCGCTGGCGACAGCCGACTCGTTGCCGAGTCGACTGCTTTCCTACGGCAAACTAGCAGTCCGCCTTTGCTAAGGATATACCCACATGGATGTACATACATATATATGAAGTAAATATATATATATAATATATATATTATATATATTACTATATACTTAACATAGACATACTACTACTACTACTACTACTGATCCTATACCGACACATAACGAAAATTATTACAAGTCCCACAGTCAACGAAAATAATTACGAGTCCTTCGATGTCGGCTAGGCTAGCCGACACTGATTAACGAATTTTAGCTGACCACAACGGTAACACTTCGATCTTGCCGGTTTTACAACGGCTAGTTTGCCGTAGCAAACGATTCGACTCGGCAACAAGTCGGCTGTCGCCAGCACACAACATACACAAACCGGCAGTAAAACATTTCGCCATAAGAATAACACGGGAATCGATGGTGGAGTAGACGGTTGTCGTCAGCACACGACATACACAAACCGGCAGTAAAAACTGTTCGCCATAAGAATAACACGGGAATCGAGGATGGAGTAGGCGACACAAAAATTTGATCGCTGGCGAGGCTCTTTTCTCGGGCCAACCGTCGCCTCAACTCTGGGGTGGTGAACATCACCCCCTCGTTTTATAAATCGTTCACCCCTATTTCTGCTTCGACCTCGCTCGTTTTTCGTTCGCCGTCTACTCCATCATCGATTCTCGTGTTATTCTTATGGCGAATACTTTCGCCGTCGGTTCGTGTACGTCGAGTGCTGGCGGCAGCCGACTTGCTGCCGAGTCGACCGCTTTCCTACGGCGAATTAGCCGTCGGCCTTTGTTAAGGATATACCCACATAGATGTACATACATATATATCAAGTAAAAATATATATATAATATATATACATATTACTATATACTTAACATAGACATACTACTACTGCTACTACTACTACTACTACTACTACTACTACTACTGATCCTATAGCGACACATAACGAGAATTATTACAAGTCCTACGGTCAACGAAGATAATTGCGAGTCCTTCGATGTCGGCTAGGCTAGCCGACACGTCGCCAGCACACAACATACACGAACCGGCGGTAAAACCGTTCGCCATAAGAATAACACGGGATCGACGACGGAGTAGACGGCACGAAAATTTTATCGCTTTTCTCGGACCAACCTCCGCCTCGCCTCTAGGGGGTGGTGAACAGCACCCCTCGTTTTATAAATCATTCACCCCTATTTCTGCTTCGACCTTGCTCGTTTTTCGTTCGCCGTCTACTCCGGTCGGGTGCTGGCGGCAGCCGACTCGCTGCCGAGTCGACCGCTTTCCTACGTCGAATTAGCAGTCGGCCTTTGTTAAGGATATACCCACATGGATGTACATATATATATATCAAGTAAAAATATATATAATATATATATATTACTATATACTTAACATAGACATACTACTACTACTACTACTACTACTACTTTGGGACAACCGAACTTGGTACCGATCTACGGCCGTACAGTCGCGTCTTGTCCGCGGCAAATAATAATCGGTCGGCACAAATCATCCGTCTGTGTTAAGGATATAGCCGACGTATATGTATAGCTTACTATAGTCCTAACATAGACATACTACTACTTTGGACGACCAAACGCGTTGTCGATCGACACTGATCCGACCGATCTTGTCGAGATTCCTTTGCTACGGCTGACTAGCCGTTCGAGGGTCAGAATGTAACACAGACGTACTACTGTTTTGGACGACCAAAACCGGTACGGGGGGCCGTCCACCGTTGTTGTAAGCGTTCCGTTGTCATAACGTATATACTACACACCGCGATGTATTCTTAACAAAGACAGACCGGTCCTGTGTACAACTAAGGCCAATTTAACGCAGTACAAGCGTTCCGTGTTCCGAATGTACACAACGAGATGTATTCTCAACATAGACTACTACCGTGTACAACAATGTTGTCTACACCATACATACGGGATCCGAATGCCGTGCTTTCTACTAGGTAATGCTTGGCGTTTTGTTGAAATCCGATCGGTTTTCAGCTTACAAATGTTGGACGTTGGCGACGCTCTTTTTCCGGACCAACCTTCGCCTCGGCTCTAGGGGTGGTGAACATCAACCCCGTTTTACAAAACATTTACCCCTATTTCTGCTTCGACCTTGCTCGTTTTTCGCTCGCCGATACCGTCGTCTCCTCCGTCGTCGATTCCCGTGTTATTCTTATGGCGATCGCTTCAGCCGTCGGTTCGTCTATGTCGGGTGCTGTCGACAGTCCACTCCCTTACGGACTCGTCTCTTCTCACGGCAAAATAGCCGTCCGCCTTTGTTAACGATATACCCACATAGATGTACATACATATATATATATGAAGTAAAAATATATATATATAATATATATATTACAATATACTTAACATAGACATACTACTACTTTGGACACCCAAACTCGGTACCGGTCGACACGATCGCGTCTGTTGTGCGGCACAAAATTGGTTGAAACAAGGGATCCGTCTATGTTAAGGATATACCCAACACGTATGTACAAATGCATACAATATATATCTTGATATATTCTTAATATAGACATACTACTACTTTGGACGACTAAACTCGGTACCGTAGACACCACCGGGGCCCGTTGTCGTGCTCGGCACAAGCGTTCCGTTGTCAGAGTGTACTATACAACTCGATGTATGCTTAACATAGACAGACTAGTACTGTGTCCGACTAAGGTTTGTTTAACGCGATGCAAGCGTTCCGTGGTCAGACCATAATACGGGACTTGATTTATTCTACTACTGTGAACGACTAAGCTTTGTTTAACGCGGTACAAGCGGTCCGTGGTCAGAACGTAGTATACACCTCGATGTATTCTTAACACACTACTACTGTGTTAAACTATGTCGCCTTCACCGTACATACAGGATCCGAATATCGTGTTCTCTACTAGGTAATGTTAGGCGTTTTGTTGAAATCCGACCGGTTTTCAGCTTACAAATGTCGGTCGCTGGCGACGCTCTTTTCCCGGACCAACCTTCGCCTCACCTCTAGGGGTGGTGAACATCACCCCTATTTTAGAAAACATTCACCCCTATTTTCAATTTGACCTCGCTCGTTTTTCGCAGTCGTCTACTCCGTCGTCTATTCCCGTGTTATTCTTATGGCGAACGGTTTCACTGCCGATTTCGCGACAGTCCGTCCTCTTACGCACTCGACTGCTCTGCTACGCCAAACTAGCCGTCCGCCTTTGTTAACGATATACCCAACATAGATGTACATATATATATATATGAAGTAAAATATATATATATAATAATATATATAATATATATCTTACTGTAGTATTATCATAGACATACTACTACTTTGGACGATCAAACGCGGTTCCGATCGACAGGGTCTGTGGCAAAAATTGGACGGCACAAGGCATCCGTCTACCCAACACATACGTATACAATATATATCTTGATGTATATTCTTAACATAGACGTACCATTCATTTGGACAACAAAACGTGGTACCGGTCGACAGTGATCCAACCGATCTTCTTACGGAGCCGATTCAGCAAACTAGCCGTCCGTCTATGTTAAGGATATACCCAACATATATGTATAATATATATCTTAGTATAGTCTTAACATAGACATACTACTACTACTACTACTTTGAACAACCGGTCGACAGACATGCGTTGGTGATTCGTACAAGCGTACAAAACATTGGTGGGTACAAGCGTTTCGTAGGGTATCGGGACAAGCGCCCCAGCTGTGCAGACCTCCAAACCAATCGGCCGTCTGTGTGAAACACGTATTGTATATAATTTACTAGACTCTTAAAATAGACATACTATCACTTTGAACGACCAAGACTTGTAAGAACCTATACTGGAGCACAAACGTCTGTCGGGTCCCACAAACTAGTAGTATATGTTGGGTGGGTGAAAACTCTCTACATAGACATACCACTATTATTACTTTGAACGAACAAGACTTGTATCGGTAGACGAGAGCCTTCACAAACGTCTGTCGGTGCGGTGGTCCAGGTCTGGTCTGTTCGTTGTAAACTAGCATACACACACTACTTTGGTGAGGTTCGCATAAATTTGCTTGATGTTGTTGTCGCTACATGATGTAGTAGGCGACGCGTCAGCGCGGTGTTGGGAATGATAGTGTCTATATAGTGTTCTAAACCCGGCACCATGGAATCAAAGTCGAGGAAGAAACGTAGGCGACCGGCGGATACCGCGGTTCCGAGCGGCAGCATCGGCGACGGCGGCGGCGGTGTTATAAAATTGCCCGGTGGGTACGCGTGTAAAGCGGTGATCGACGAGGTCCCCGACACCGTGGCGTACCGTGTACGCTCCTATTTGGACGAACTGTTTGGCACCATCATGTTGCAAGTGAAAGAGTCCGACATTTGTTTCGACGCCATACCGATTGTAGTGAGCAATATACTCAAGTACAACAATATACAGTTTGCCACCGTAGACATGTACAAGACGAGCGTCAGTATACCCGAGCCGTTGTGGTTCAAGTTTGAACTGGACAAACGACACTTGATCTTGTATCTGAACGAAATCATGTACAACGACTACTGTACCACGACTACGCCTACCGAGGTGCCGGTGGTGTGGTCGTGCGGACACGTACCCGTAGACAAGTACAACCCGTATCGCTCGCATCCGGAGGTGAGCGAGTTGGACACGGCGAAAATCAAGTGCGCCGTTGCCTGCGATCACGTGGCGCAGCACATTATCCACCGTTACTACAACGACACGCCGTTGTTGGCCAACACGGAGCTGCACGAAGGCGGTTGGACGCGGTGCGGCACCACGTTGCACTCGATGCTCGACATCGAGATCGTGGAGAACACGTGCGGAGACCAGCGCGGAGGCACGGCCAACCAAGTGCTGACCATGTTGCCGCAACACAACGGAGGCGGCGGCGGCGTCAGTCTAGGACTGATAAGTAGTCGTGAATACTCGCTGTAGTTTAGAAGCGAGCGCACACCATGTATATGAGCACGCATCAAAAAGAAGAAGAGTACACCGTAGAGGTTCGGTGTCAGGCGTTGAAACGGACGTGGGGTCTGATCGATCATTACTTCTTGGTGATCGGCGAGTACGAGTACCACATGGGTCGGTACAGTAAAGGGTCTATACTGCCGGTAGGCACGACTAAAGGCGCGCACGTTGTGTCTGTGAAGACCATGTGTCGCGCGTGTTACACAAAGATTGTGGAAAACTACAATTTGCGCGAAGACAAGCGGCTGTTCGACTACTATCCGCTAGTCAACTGTGAAACGCTGTCCACCGGACTCAGTGTGCAAGCGATTTCGTTTCTAGTGCTGCCGTTCGTATTCACCCTGTTATTACTCGGCCATCTGTTGTGGGCCGTACTGTTGACACTGGCGGCGCTAGTCTTTTTCCTGATGTGCAGTAAATACGTCTTTAGTCGTACGACCGAGCACAAGTGTCGACATTTACAACGGTATAAATAGTATTAGAATTCTGGCAAACACGTCTTTAGTCGTATCACACACACGATATGTGTCGTCTGTATAAATAGTGTTAACATTCTATACACGATGGCAAACAATAACAAAGGATCGGTTGTTGTAAACACGCTGACGAAACGCTGTGTGCACAGCAAACGTTTCGACCGTCTAGCCGTGTTATGTTTGTTAATCGTGAGCTGTTGTTGCGGTGGCGGCCTGGCGAGCCGAGACGTGTTGACGGACTCGGTATCCGACGTGGTAATCACCTACAACGAAATGTTGGGCTCGTTTGAGCGTAAACGGATTTCCGTGGCGATTTACGACGACGTCGTCCAGCTGGGTGATCAAAGTACGCTGACCATAGACCAGATCAAAGAGAGCGGTGACACCGGCATCAAGTGGTTCTCCAGTAACTCCGTCGTGTATCCCACGTTTGCCAATTACGCCGAAGTGTACAAGTACTCGGCCGATGAAAAGGATTTAGACGGTTACGTTAGTAACGGCATAGAATACTGGGTGGTGAAGGGTACATCCAGCGTGTCGTATTTCAGCATTACATTCTCAAGGGTTAAACTGTGGCAAGTACGTGTCACGAAACGTTACAATTACATTCAAGTGCTGTCAGATATAATCATGAACGATCCAGAATGTATGATGCATGTGAATTGTATAGACAAACGCTTTGACATAATGTTACCTGCCGGTTTTAGAAATGTGTTTGCGAACGGCGTGATCACAACGATCAACCGTCATACTCAAATTGCGGAACCACCAACGTGTCTTAACATTTGTCATAATAACGAGGCCACAACGACGACCAGCACTACAGTTACGACTAGCGCCAGTACAGAATCGACGTATACGACTAGTGCTAGCAGCAAATTATCAACGCCCAACGATACAGAAGTGACTATCACCGAATCACCAGAACTGAGCACCGAATTACCAACGCCCCACAGTACAGGACTGACAGTTAAAACTAGTATCGAATTATCGCCAGAACCGAGAGATATGACTATCACCGAATTATTAACACCGGACATGACAGAAACGACGGATACCGAATTACGAACCCCCAACAAGACAAAATCGACAGATATGACAAGTACCGAATCACCTTCTACAACTATTACCGTATTACCAACGACCAACAGTACAAAAGCAACATATACGCCTAGTGTTAGCACCGAATTACCAACGACCAACAGTACAAAAGCGACATATACGCCTAGTGTTAGCACCGAATTACCAACGACCAACAGTACAAAAGCGACATATACGCCTAGTGTTAGCACCGAATTACCAACGACCAACAGTACAAAAGCGACATATACGCCTAGTGTTAGCACCGAATTACCAACGACCAACAGTACAAAAGCGACATATACGCCTAGTGTTAGCACCGAATTACCAACGACCAACAGTACAAAAGCGACATATACGCCTAGTGTTAGCACCGAATTACCAACGACCAACAGTACAAAAGCGACATATACGCCTAGTGTTAGCACCGAATTACCAACGACCAACAGTACAAAAGCGACATATACGCCTAGTGTTAGCACCGAATTACCAACGACCAACAGTACAAAAGCGACATATACGCCTAGTGTTAGCACCGAATTACCAACGACCAACAGTACAAAAGCGACATATACGCCTAGTGTTAGCACCGAATTACCAACGACCAACAGTACAAAAGCGACATATACGACTAGTGTTAGCACCGAATTACCAACGACCAACAGTACAAAAGCGACATATACGCCTAGTGTTAGCACCGAATTACCAACGACCAACAGTACAAAAGCGACATATACGCCTAGTGTTAGCACCGAATTACCAACGACCAACAGTACAAAAGCGACATATACGCCTAGTGTTAGCACCGAATTACCAACGACCAACAGTAGAAAACTGACTAGTAGTAGTAACCCCGTATTATTAACGACTAACAATACACAGCCGACAGATACAACTAGTACCGTATCACCTGCAACAACTGGCACTGTACTATTAATGACCGACAATACAGAGCCAACAAGTACGGCAACTAGCATCGTATTGGCAACGACTAACGCTTCAGAAACGAGAACTACGACTAGTACAGAATCACCTGCAACACCTAACACCGTATTATTAAAGACTGCCGGTACAGATACCACAACTAGCACCGTATCGGCAACGACTAACACAAAAGAACTTTCAGATACGGCTAGTACCCGATTACCTGTTATAACTATTACCGAATTATTAACGATCAGCAGTACAGAACCGACAGTTACGACTAGTAACGTCCCCAACAGTACAGAACCGACAGCCGCTAATCCCGTATTATTAACTATCAACAGTACAGAACCGACAGATACAACTAGTACCAGCGCTGTACTGTTAACGACCAAACCGACAGATACGTCTAGTGTCGAATCACGTACAAGAACTAGCACCGTATTACTGACGACCAACTCTACAGAACCGACAGGTACAAAACCCGTACTATCAACGACTAACGCTACAGAAGCGGCAAATACGACTAGTGCCAAACCGTCGGCATCTATTGTGACGACAGTCGCTCCTCGTACTGAACCGACTACCGAGACGAGTTCAAATGTGTTTACTGGCACAACATCGGTTACCAAGTCGATTAACGCTACGGCTACCGTGCCGACATTACAGACAAACTACACGAGTGGACAAATCTAGTATTAGCCAGATCCAGTGATGGTAGTTTAAAAAACGTTTTAGAAATAACACTAGGTTGTAGGTTTTAGATGTTGTATGATTTTTAACGTAAAAAAGAAATACAAAGATTCTAGTTATAGAGATAGGTTTTTGTTTATTGACATATAGTTAAAAATATACATTAATTACAAATTATAGCGTGTGTGTGTGTGTGTACACACGCAGTCATTTGAATATACCGGTGGCTATCGAGTACTCCGTGTCTTCGAGGTAGTGTCCGTCCGGTTTTCTGGCCAGCTGCAACGGGCCCTGTTTCAACGGCGTACCGAATATATTCTTGATTTCCTCGGCCATGGCCCGGTAACGTTGGGGTTGAAAGTTGTGCTCCTCGTCGTACGGCACACAACGTACGGTCCAGCCGTACAGTCGTGCCGCCATGTAGTATGCTATACACTGAGTGATTGGGTACATGAATATCCTTGCGCGATACGCATCTCCGCCGGTGCACCGACTCATCATGCGCGCCCTGTTGAGGCTGGGATACGGGTCGATAAAGACGACCACCTCCTGGCGTAACATGTAGGCGATCACATGCTCGTTGATCGTGGCGTTGAAGAAATTCAACAACTCTTCGACGACACGGTCCTTGTACTGTGGGTCGCACAACGTCATTATGATAGTCCACAGTGGGTTGTCTATGGGGCCCCTGTCGCCCAACACGTCGCCTCGGTGCAGCGCGTTCTCAAGGGCCGCGTGCAGTCCGGCTATGGCCGGTGCCGACTTGGACTTGCCAGAAAATGTGCCCAAATCGCCGCGGCTGCAAACGTTCCAGCCGTACCTCTTGAGCCTGTCCAAGAGCGTGGTCTTGCCGCAGCACGCTTGACCAGTGATCATTTTCATCGGCGTGTTGTTGTTGCCTGCGCCGGAATAGTCGGCACAAAGTGCAAACGGTGACGCCATCGGCTTCTCCAGCATGGCGATTTCGTGTTGGGTCATCGATTCGTCTAGCAGCCACTGGTAGACTTCTTTGAAGTGGGCAACCAGGTCGGACGATACGTATCTCGTAACGGAGAACGTAGGATATTCCACTTTGTGGACCTTCTGCTGTTGTCGTTCAACACTGTTAAAGTACCGCGACAGTATGCGGAACGATGACCTGAGAAAGGGTATACCGTCTTGGGGCACCACATACACCGGGGCTCGTTCCCTTTCCGTCACAATTAAAAGCGCTATTTGCTTAAAGTCTTTATAGCGGTCGCCGTAATTTATCAACGCCTCGTTGGTCCATGTCGCCATAAACGAGCAGATGGCGTACACCACACAATCATATCGGTCGGTTCTTAACAACTCCTTGTTAAACTCTTTCGCAGTCATGTAGTCGTGCACGTGCCGCATCTCCAAGACGGTGGGCGTGGTGCTGAAGTCGGTCCACTTGTCAAACGGGCCGACAGCGTTCATCGGATCAAAGTTTTGAAAGTAGCGCACCAGTCGTGGTATGCCTCTGTCGCCACACGTGTCAAACTTAACGTACGACGGCACAGACGCCACGCGCGTGTAGTTGGCGACAAACTGATCCATGATCACGTCCACGTCGTCTGGGCTCGTGTTCAAGCACTGGTTTTTCTCTCTATCTATGTGTCGGTCGATTATTCGCATGGACAGATCCAACAGGTCTTGGTGTTGATTTCCAAACATAGCTGTAAAGATAGCACTTTGCCAAAGAGTGTAGTAAAATGGATGTTCAGACAGAGACTATTCTTTACAAGCGAAAACTCCAACCAATATACCAGTGGCTAGATCACCACATCGAGTTTCCACCGCTAGTCTATACACGAGTCGATCGGTTGGCTGTACCGCCCGTCGACACGCTGCGTGTGGGCGGCAGTTATGCGTGTTTCGCCGACCGACCGTGGTTCAGAATGCGTGCGATGTTGTGCGAAGAGAATGTGTTGCCTTACGACTTGAACACGCCGAACTTTCAAGTACGTTACGGTGTGTTCCTATGGTCTCGTTTCAATCTGCACGCGTTCACCGACCTGCAAAATCCGGACACGGTATACGTGCGCGATCGTGAAACGTCGACACGTTGGATAGCCAGACTGCATTTCGGCGAGACGGAAGTCACATTGACCGAACTAGCCACGTGACAGTGTTGTTTTTCTCTGAAACCTAGTAATAATAGTAGATGTAATACTGCACCTGACCGCGACTACAGCAGTATGGCTAGCTTGAGTTTTATGTTTAAACTGGTCTTTACGTTGACTGTAATGCTGGCACTGGTGTTGTTGGTGCTGATACCTGCACCGCTGAAACCGCTGTTGTTCGACACGTACTTGCCACCGCAGTACTACAAGTTGGCTGCAAACGGCAAAGAGTACAGTTACTACACAGTGTACACGGGCGCTAGTAAATTGAACAAACGCAACTTGTTGGTGTGGTTCACCGGCAGTGGGTTCTTGTACAGCGATCGCAAGACCACGTACGGTATGTTGAACGAACTCAGCGCTGGTATGCCCGACTTTGACGTGCTGGTGTTTGACTATCCCGTGCGGTTCAGACACACTGTGCGCGAAGCGATGCTCGCGGTGAACAAAGTGTTGTCCGAGACGACGGTGGGACGTTACGACAATTACTACGCCGGCGGCATGTCTGCCGGTACGCTACTGATGGGTACGTTTCAGTCCAAAGAGACGACACCGGCTGTCGCCGACGAAATAAGAGTACCTGCCATAGGGATCAAATTCAAAGCTATGGTGGGTGTGTGCGGCTTGTACAGATCCGCGTTCGACAGCCGCTTGTTGAACCTAATGTTTAAGTGTTACGTTATGCGAGGTACACCGGCCGCCAAACTGTACAGTTGTTACGGTCTGACAGACACGCCGAAGCTGGTCATCAGCGCCACCACAGAGTATCTGTACTCGCAAACGTATCAGTTCGTCAAGTTAGAGCCGTGCGAATACAAAGTGTACACCAACGATCTGCTGACACACTCGTTTCCACTGCTAAACAACTGTCCCGAAGCGCAAGACACGGTTAAACTAATTACCGCGTTCATCACAAAATACAGTCACTGAGCTTGTATCGAGTTTGGGTGTCGTCACACGTTTCGCGTATAAAGGAGATCAACATACCGGTATGTATCAGTCTTTCGGTGAGTACTGTGTCGTATACATATATTTCACCGGTGCTTAGATTTTTTACAGTTTTGCTAACATACGATAATATGGCAAGCAAGACCAGGAGAGAGTACTGCGAGGATTCTCGTTCGCGTATCGACGAGCTGTTTGAGTCGACAGAGGACATTGTAAATCGCAACATGAGTCTGACGATTTACGGGAAGAAGTTAACCTTCGACCAACTACAAAAGGTTATGATCGACCAACATCCGTTCATCAAGACCAAAGAGGTGTCGTCTCGCGTCGACTTGACGAGCATTACAAAGCAAAACGTAGATGGTATCCGCAACTCGTTGGAGCAGTTGATACCACGCACCAACGTCCCGTGTTTGATGCAGTGGGTGTGCGTTAAGAAATTCAAAGAAGTGGTCTTCTCCGACTCCGAATTGAAGGGTGGCAAACTGTTTCCACCGCGCATGAGCATCGACGTGGGCACAGTGGCGCCCAACAGCAGTGTCCGCATCAACACCGGATACGTGTTTAAGATGCCGAGCAAAGGCGTAATGCTCGACGTGAAAGACGGCAAAATTGTAAAAATAGGTTACCAGAAGCAGCCATCGTTTGTCATCATACCGTACATCATTTGCGAACACGACGGATTCATACCCACCATATACGCCCGAGATCCGGAGGACACCGGGTTGTTCACAATCAACTTTACCACACTGACCGGTATGGTTGGCAAACTGCGCGTGGTGTTCAAGGCGTACCGTGTGGTGTCTCCACGTAACCAAGTGGGTATCGTCGACTCGGAACAGTCGAGCTCGACAGTGTTTAAGCCCAAGGACCAGAATACCGGCCGTCTGGTGAATAATCCGAAGCCGAAAATTATCTACGAGTCGATGCGCTACGAAAAGGACGGCAACAAGGTGCTGTTCAAGACATACGATTCGACGCAGAAGACACTGAAGGTGTTTACAAAACAGCAGCTGTGTATCGAGCGACTGACTACATTGATTGTAAGCCGCAAACGAGAATGGGACAACAGCCGGTTGGTGTCTCTGACCGGACTGTTTGTACCGTCGGGCGATACCGCCGACTACATAGTGCCCAAGGTGGCGACAGGCTCCGAGTACAACACAAACACCCACTGTTTGACGTTTGTGGACTGCCGGCTCAATTTGTTCAGCACACGAGTTACCGACCGTAGCGACGTGAAAGTATTGAACGGAGCGTTCTGCGACGCAGAGTCTTACACCGTGGTGTGTAAGGCTATACGACAACTCATCTCCGCATTGAAGGGACTCAGTGTCGGCGTCGCTCACTGCAAGACGATCGCATCTCGTCGTCCTGATTTGCCGTTGGAACGGCTGGTCAGATTAATGGATTTTCACAAGAGCGTGGTGGAAACCGACGACCTGCTAAAGGAGAAATGTTTCAAGTCCGACAAGGACATGTACGACAGTAAGCCGTCCCACGGAGATGCGTACAGTGTAATTCTGTATCGGGCGTTCTGCTGTCTGGTGGCCGTCTACTTTCCTGATCGGTTTACAGCCAAGCAGATTGAAGAGTTGAAACTCTGCAAAATTGGAAATAACACCGAGACCACCACAACAGTAACCGCGCCCGACGCCAATACTGGAACGGCGACAGAACCCATCACCGACAACACCGTTGGCGCAGACAAGAAGGAGGAGATCGGTACTGATAACACGTCGGCCTGCTCTAGTACCGACACTATACCGATACTAGAGGCGGAATGCGATACTGATACTGAACACGACGTTGCCGCAGCAGAGACTTCTTTAAAACGCATGAACGACCAAACAGACCGAGACGACAACACTGCGAAGAAGCTAAAGTCTGAGTGTTCAGACTAAAAAATGTATGTGTGTATGTAACTTTAGCGTTATCACTGTGTATTAATAAATATTTATTAGTTTAATAAATATCACTACACAACAAACACGATGTTTTTGTCTGCTAATAACCTACCTATTCCCGTATTGATTATAGTAAAGAGACAGTGTTGTCTGCGAATATGAGCGCATTACTGCCCATATCCGAGAGGGTGTACTAGTTGAATTTGTGTGCCGAACACGGTTACACGTACAGGAGTTTTAAACGGGCGGTA
The DNA here is from genome assembly GCA_034769895.1 of Magicicada septendecula. Lineage (NCBI taxonomy): Eukaryota > Metazoa > Arthropoda > Insecta > Hemiptera > Cicadidae > Magicicada > Magicicada septendecula. Next base: position 15,468,404 of record CM068374.1, read on the forward strand.
CGTGTGTATCAGAGCGCAGACTACAAGTCTGCTCTGTTCTTGGTGTACGCTACGTATAAACATACGTTGCCGAACCGCAAGACACCGTACCGCAACCATTTTACACTGTATCGTAATGCAGACACGGTGGTAGTAGTCAGATCAGAGACTACACTGCGGTTTCAAGATCACGACGCCGCGTTGCAGTACGACGTGATAAAACCGACAGAGTCGTACAGAGCTACTACCGCGTGCGACTGGACCGTGTCTTTTGACAAGATACAATATTCAAACACGAGACCCTCGTTTCTCAGCTACACGCTGGTGTGTAGCGGCGAGTGGTGGTACTTCGAAAACGGCGTAATTTTGAACGGCATAACTGCCTACGAAAAGGGTATCACTTGCGGACACATGTTCATCTATTACGAACTACATCCTAAGTATAATATTGTAACGCCTCTGTCGCAAAACTATCGACACGGCTCTTGTCTTTGGCCACTACGTCCTCATCGTTGCCGTCGTTCTTGGTGGGTCGTAGACGGCAACCGCCGGATCCGAATCCGCCGACTAGTAATACCCCCACTTCAACTATACCAAATAACCAGGCAGCAACAACAACAACAACAGCTACTACTACTACTACTACTACTACTACTACTACTGCTCCGAACCCTAGTTGTAATCCACGAACACAGTTGTGCTCGTTTCTGACCGCACCCACCGCTGTATCAGACTCGGGTTTCAACGTGATACAGGCGACAACGTTAAACTCAAACATTGCACCGATAGTAAACACACTGCCTAGACCGATTATACAGACCAACGACTCGCAAGAAGTGCCCGACATGGACATTAAAACCGTAGTACCGTCCATGTTTTGGTTTGTACAACGCAGCAAGGAACTTGACGCTAAATGTATATCGTATTTTCTGCCCAAAGATTTTAAAGCGACACCGGACACGGGCGGCAGTAGTTTTCTAAACAACGCGTACTACAATATGGGTCTGCCGGCAGTGTCGTTACCTCAACTCAGTAACTGACTGTAGATTTTTGAAAAAAAATATATACGACCACATCTGCATCAGCGTATAGTGACTTCTGGTCCGTAGAATGTCAAGTCTGGCAGATTGATTATCTGATTCTGGTAGACCAGTTCACGGTTCGACATCTGCACCATCGAGTCTTCCGACTCGGTGTCGAACCAGTTACGCGCACATTGATCCGATCGACTCGGACAATAGTCTGTGTGTTCAAAGTGTTCGTACACAGTATGATACAGATGGGGTGTGATTGTTAGGATATCACTGTTGTCATTACCGCGGTTGGCCAGTGTCATCGAGTGGTATTTGAGCATGATCGCCATTTCCACAGGCGTTAGATCTTTGTTGTAGTCGTACACAACGTTCGGTATCCGTTCGCCTATGGTTATAGGCGTTGCGTTTGAGTCGTCTCTCGACACGCGTATCTTACTGTAGCTGTACACCCGATGGGCGACACGATGACGCCGACTCATGGTGTATATGTTGACACCCTTACACGCGACAATAGGATTCACAGCCGCCTTCGTCCCGACACATATCGGTCGTGTATCTTTTCCGTACTTTTTGACTAGATATTCGTCTGCGCGATTACTCACGCCTATAGGATCGTAGTTCTTGATTGCGATACCGTCTACAAATATACTCTCGTCGTAGTATAAATTCGAAGACATAGCTGACAGCGAGCGGCAGTGTTACTACTACCTATAATAATGATGTAAAATAAAATTCATAGTATCATTGAAGCACGTCTTACACACTGTGTGCATGGTGGTGGGCGTTTGCTTCGGCTAGAGAGTAAATGGGTTAGGGAAAGAAAATAAAAAAGTTTGTGTACAAGTATAAAAACGTTTATTGTTCGTATATCGTTACACAGGACTGATCAACTTTATAGACTCTAAAAACGCTTGATATTCTTTGGTCGTGCTGCAAGTCATTCGGTCTACACGTTGTCTCAGTATTTTAAAGTTGGACGACATCTCGTATATACAGCCCTTTACACCGACAATATCGTCGTCGAGTTCGCCTGGCTCTGGTAGTTGTATTATGGCGGTTTGATTGGTGAAGCCCATCATGTACTTGTACGGTCCGATACATTTCACATCTATTGTAGGCGGTTTCCACTTGATCGTCAGATCCTCTTGCACGATGATGAAGCCGTCGTAATTGCTATCGTCAAAGTGCTTGGGCAAATACGTGTTGTAGAACGTCTGCACTGACAAACGTTTGTCGCCAACAGTGACCTCAGACTCGGTCAGCACAGCGTGCAGATGGCGCAATACCTCCGCGTTTGTCAACGGCTCGGTAGTCTAAATCTCCTCGTAGTAGGCGGCTGCGATGACTTCAACAATCACTATGCGATCGTCCATCAGTTCTACCTGCAAACACATACGTTCCATAAACGTTAAAACACCGCGATAGGCTTCTGTGTATATCTCACTGGCGTCTGGCCATATGTAAGCGTGGCCGTTGACGCACATGAACTTGGCCTTTACGCCGTTCCACTTGTATGCCCACAAGTAGCGTTTCTGTGGATTGAAACAGTTCCACATTTGAACTTTTGGCACTACACACGAGAATATCTCGCCCAATGTCAACTTGTCGGGTGTCACTTGAATGCGGTTAAAGTAAGGTGACATTTTCTGCACCAACCGCTGTTCGTCCTCTACGATCTGGTCGTACGTTGACGTGTGCGGATATTCAGCTTCACACGTCAGCGTGTAGCGAACGCCGTCTTCAATCTCTTCCTTGTTGTACGCCAGACGCAACTTGCAGCGATCATGTTCGTCGTCGTACACGATGAGTCTGTGCACCGCTTTTTGTATAGACAGTGTAGGATCTATGTTGGTCGTCTCTTCGGTGGCCTTTGTCCTGCGTATCGGGTAGAAACGACCGTCCGAGTAGCTCAACACGTGTTTCTTTTCGGTCACGACTTTACGTTGTACAATGCGCGAAGACAGTCTAGACCCGTTGGCAAAAATTAAAATTACATCGCTCGCAATATTTTCCTTTTCCAACACCGCTTCGTATTCACACTTGTCGATATGTATAGTTATAGTACTCTCCCACTCTATTCCCTTTTTAAGCATATGTTGTATCGGTTGTTGTGCGTCTGCCATAGCTGAGAGTCTGCTTCTCGCTGCTGGCGGTATCTCTAGTATTAGGCTAACCTAATCACTACCGTGAGTATACCCGTCATCCCCGACAACTTGATACTCTTCGATACGCCGCCTTGGCTCGTCCAGCTAACGTAACTAACAAAGAGTCTAGAGGTGGGTTCACACTATGCGTCTATCATAGCTGAGAGTCGGCTTCTTACTGCTGGCGGTATCTCTAGCGGTCTGTTCTTATAGTAGTGTATCCCGTATGTTTTTTGCCATGCGTGTATAGAAATAAATAATAAATTATCAATAATATTTTATAGTCTGTCCTGTTGCTTCGAATAGAATGATGGAGCACTATAAAGTCGGGTGGTGAAAAAGGCCGCTAGTTAGATGCTAAACAGACGGCAGTCGTTTTTGAGGCTATCGAGTACTACCACATTGACGCGAGCAGACCCACGCCTATCACTACAGTCGCCGCTATAGACATGTAGCTGATTATTTTGTCCTTCTTGCTGTCTTCCTCGGTGGACGTGGTCTTCTTCATATGATTGTATACAATTGCCACTAATAACAGTATTAGCACTAACCCAATCACTACCATGAGCGTTATCGCCGACAACTTGATGCTCTTCGATAATTGGTTACATTCCGGCGTTAACGCCGCCTTGGCTCGTCCAGCTAGCGTAGACATTTTGTAGCACGACCAAAGAGTCTAGAGGTGGGTTCACAATGTACACTACTTTATACTTTAAAATAAATTCACTATATCTCTAGCACTGTACGCACAGTTTCTGCAGTCGACCGCGCGATACGAGTTGTCGGGCACCGTCCATAAATAATAGTCTCGTACGTATGTCGCCAACACAGCGTCTGGCACAGGTGGTAAACACTCGTCTGGCACTACTATATTACCGTCAGGATTTAGAGTCGTGTGTTGTCTGGTTACTATAGTGATCGGTTTGGTCGCGTGCAAGAAGGTGAGACTGTACGACGAATCGGGCAACGCGAATCTATAAGTCTGCTCCTTTTCCAACAACACGCAGAAATGTCTGCTGGTGGTGTCGGCCATAGTGGTAGTAGTAGTGGTGGTGACGCTCGTCAGACGTATGAAACGCTATTTGACAGAAGATCGCCTACTACTCGATGGGATTGTCACGCTCACCACTCGGCCGACTGCTCTATGGCCTACGTGAACGGAGTACAATACCACGTAGTACCCGTAAAAGAAGTATCGTTGTACACGCAGACTCGCTACAACAAGAGTACAGATGTGGGGATCAGTAACAACGAGTTCTGGGAAGCTATGCCGAACACTGCCACAGTGTATCTGACGCCGGTCGCCAATTGCGATCTTATAAATGATTACAATTTTGTGCGCAAGATATTCCTAAAGTACGCCGAACTGGACGCCGAGTCGGTCGTGTACACCAGGTACGGGTCGGCCAGCGACATGGTCAAACGACACGTGTTGACCGATTGTCTCGGCAACGTGGCGCTTTGTAACAAGCATTTGATCCGTCCGGTGGCGTGCAAAGGCCAACAGATAAAATACACTAGCGCCACGTGGGAACGTAAAACACTCAAAGCGTTGTTCCCGAAAGCTATGTCGACGACGAAAAACAACATACCGACCGGCACGCAGGCCTGGGTACTGGAGATATTAAAAACCGCGACACGATCCGGCCAACAGTAGACTGTGATTACCGACCGTGGCAAACGCACACGCAAGATGAATTCTGCTCGCGCTCGAGCGGCGACACTGGCCAACGCTTATCCACAGGTCTGTGTCTGTTCTTTAGCGTTGTCACAGTCACGGTCGTCGGCTCGATACTAACTCGTTTGTTTCCAGACTTGGCAGTACTTGCGAGAACACGATCCAGCGTTGTTCTACTACGCGCTCAATGACAACGATAGAACTTTAGCGCCGGTCGGGCTGCCGATCGTGACGACCGACGAAATTACCTATCTCATGGGACCAGCGCTGCTGTACAAGCGTCGCATTATAGTCTGTACACAGAGATACAATGACGTGCCAAATAGTGAACCTCTGATAATTGTACGGTTGAAAAACGATAACCGGTCTTGACTGTATGCTTGTAAATAAACATTTGTCAAGTCTTTGTTGGTTGATATTTTTCTTTCTCCTATACTTTCTTTAGAAATATATATGTAGAGTCTATAAGTAGTAATGGACTGGTGGACTTATGGTGCGTCATCTGAAGGAAACTGTTTTTATTCCGGATGCGTATAATTGGAGGTTATAAGTAGTAATGGACTGGCCGTACGGTCGATGGAACTGGGCGTCATCATAAATGAACTGAACGAAAATGGTTTTATTATGGATGCATATAATTACAACGTTAATATCGCTGTTGGGCCTAATACTGGAGGTCATACGTATTGTAGCCGACCAGAACTCCAATCAGTTGCAGACGCCAAAGAACGGGTGTGTACATGGAAAAACGCCGTGAACAACAAGCGGCGGTTGGTGTACGACGATATGTTCGTACAACCGACGCCTCCTTTGTTTATCGAACCGGTGTTGACATCGCCCGACGACTATGTGCATCTGAGTTCGTTACCCAAACGGGCTAAACTGGACGAGTACTATGTACGATCCACTGTGCCCAGTATCGTGCGCAACACGTTACTACAGAGACCGCACAACGTAGTCGTGTCGGATCCGTTGAAGGCGTTGAGTGGCGACGGCAACGACAGCAGTACACGTTTGATGAAGACAAACTTGTACGGCCCCGATATACGACGGCCGCAGCAGCAGGAGCCAGCGTCTTCCGTGCCGAACGATACGGAACCGCCACCCCTTCCTCCGCCACTACCGTCGTCATTGATACCGCCTACGCCAACCGTTAACGTTGGGAATACTACAAACCCGTCGACGTTACCAAGAGACGAATTCTTGAATGAAACACGGCAGGGTGTATCGTTGAATCCCGTCAACGACAGACCGAAAAACTCACAGCAGCCGGTCAGTGTGAGTCCTAGAAGCGAGTTGTTGGAAAGCATACTCAAGGGGGTCAAGTTGAAACCTGTCAACAAGAAACAGTCGGCCCCTTTACAACAAGGCGAGGGATCTATAATGTCTGTCGCGATGGCTAAACGTAGAGCCGCCATCAATCCGCTCGACATATTAAATAAAAGCATAAAAATTATGGAAATAGTGCCGAGTGTTAACGACAGGACCGAATCGGTACACGATGACACTAACGACGACGAAGACTTTCAAGACGAAGATTTTGAAGACGATGTATAAGTAGTATATACTTGTATGTCGTGGTTTGTTTGTATATACTGGTACCGTCAGTTCTGCTCAAACGAAAGACTCCCCACCGTACTCAATCACAACGGCTAAAATAAATATCTCCGTCGAAGATATGGTCTACGCCAAGCCTAAGGTTGGATCAAATGGCGATCCTCTTACGGCTACTCCGAAAAACTTTGTAGAGTTGACAAACGCGATATGTTTCAGATTGCACCAGTTTACCACAGCGGATCTGCTGACGTACGGGATAGTGCTTACTCACATATCTAACGAATGACTTAAATGGTATGGGCGGCTCTAAATATTTTGCCTCGTTATACAATTTGGTTACATATATTGTAATGTTGTTGTTATTAGGGTTACGTCCCATGAAATTACCCGCTCCCATAATGCGGCTTCTTAAAGTCTCCTGCTCTTCTTCAGTCCAATATTTACCCTTGAATGCTTTCTCAAAAGTGTCATAGCAATCCCATTCTAACCTATGAGCCTCAGCCCATATTACTGAATTGCCCTTGAAACATTTGACTATTTTATTTAATTTCACTTCCCAACTACTACTACTACTACTAAAATAATTGTAATCCCGTGTCTGATTTAAAAAACGCATGGGATGTATCACCCTGTTTTCCTGGCTAAAATTTTCTAGTTCTATTTCATTATAGAAATCCCTAGTCACTATTACTCTATCATTAATACTTGAAATATTTTTATGAATTTACCCCCGTAACTCATTTTTTACACTGGTTAAACTATTAGCAATTACATCATATTTATCATGCACATCCATATTATTTTGTATAGCTAAATCGTCAATTTCTTTGATCTTACTTTGTAACAGACTTAATCTACTCTTGGTATTTCTTTCATGTTCTGTATGGTATTATCTATAGTTTCGATATTCTTTGTAATATCTACTACATTTGATTCAATTTTCTCTAAATGACTCTGCAAAACATTTGTTTTCAGTTCTACTTGGTTACTCACTTCAACATTGGTTTTAATTTCTATTTGACTTTCTACAAAAGTTAAACACTTATGTTCTATTTCTGTATTTTGTGACTCTAACTGGCTTTTAACTGTGTCATTAACTGTCTCATAAATTATATCAATTTTAGTATCTAAATTACTTATTTTATTATTGAATTTCTCATTAACAATTTGTAATGTGGTTTTCTGGATGTTATCACAATGTGTTTCTATAGTGTTAATTCTCTCATCAAAGTGATAATTTTGTCTTTTAATTTCTCTCTTTATTTCGTCAAACTTCTCATTGAAATCGCTTTGAATTTGAACATTTTGTGTTTTAATTTCATTGAATTTAATATCAGAATCACTTTTTTGTTCATCCATCTTTTTGTCTAACTTTAACAATAATTGCATCATTGCATTAATCTCATCTGGTTTATTTTCTGACCTAGTTGAAATGGATGTATTGACTTTCTCTGTCTCTACAGATGCAAGCATATCAGGCTCGTCAATCTGGCTAGTTTGTGTTGATTGCACATCCATCTCACTAGTCATATCTACATCAGTTGTAATGATTTCTAATGTTATATTGTCATTAGTACTCATTTTTGCTATTTTATCTTGCTAAAACATATATGTTTATAACCTAGAAATTTGACCCTCTTGTACTCACGTGTTTGCGTACTTTCGCAATTACTTCAGATAATTATTTCGCTTTCCTGGTAGGTATTACTCCACATAAAATTACGTTTTATGTAGAGTCCCTGTTATTTCGGGAGCCAAATGTGATAATACAAAACTTGTGTCACATAAAATTAACATTGAATAATTATCGGGCGCCGTGTTGCCAGATTGTGCAACAACATAGATATTAGGCTTACCTTTCGGTCCAGTATTCGTGTAGACGAACCAGTAATTGCGAAATATACCTGAAATAACTCACTCGTACTTGTATTTTTTACCAATGACATTACCTTTTATTATCAAAAAGACTCTACATACATATAAAAATGATTCTACTGAACTATGTGCCAAACACGCACGTTACTATGCCTCGGGGCGTAGTCCTATTTATTTTTTGAATAAACATTACTAAGAAATAAACATTGTAAACATAATAAACATAGTATAATATACCTGCACAACCCAGCACTTAAAAAATTTAGGTCACTCTCTCTCTCTCTCTCTCTCTCATTCATTCTCTGGTACAATTTATTTTATTCTGAGCTCATTTAAATTTTGAATTCGTTTAAAATTGGTCATTATATTGAATGAATTTTGAATTGGTCATTATTACACAATGATGTTGATTTACTTGAAATAATAAAAAGAATATTTGGAACGTTCTCACCAAATTGGACAGGTCTCACCGCACTGCTAAGATTCGTCGATCGTGCACAATCTGTTCCTTCTTTACATCGATTTCGGGCCACACCGTCGTGTCTACCCACGAAAACACTTTGGGCAGATTCTATACGCACGCAGTTTTTTGACGATCCATCGGCCGATGACACCTGTTCAATTCCTCACCGCCCCAACATTTCTGATATTTTAGACAGTTATTTAACCACTTTTGGTGGTGTAAAAGTTAAAATTCACAGTTGGTGAACTTCTTGCCGGCCGGCTGCGTTCACACTTCAGGATGAAATGACACAGAGTCGTTGTTAAGCATTGCGTAGGTGGGGCGAAAACTATGTCATCAGGCTTTTGTTCATATAGCCAAGCCTTGAGTTGTTTACGGAAATATGCATTCCTTCCACTGACGTCATCAGGGCTTGTCACTTTATCGCTATTTGTTACATACGATTTTTTGCTGTGTTTGTCGTTTTGCAATGAAAACGGTCGGAATCCTGTCAATTCACATCTGCGTTTTATAAAATAGTTATATAGTCCACTCACCAAAACTTTACAGGGATTATGAAATATTTAAATAATTATTACCAAATAATTGTTAAAAATAAATGAATACAATAATTATGGTCTTTTGTACCATGTTTTATAAATTTAGTATTGTACCAGAATTGTAACATCACAAGTATAAGTGTCAATGAATGAAGACATAATTCTTAAAATAAACAAGAACTGCATGAACTTTCTGATCAAACCTCATATACTGCAACTATTTTGGTCCCTCTAGTACAGACAAATTACAAAACGTCTTTACAGAAACTATATATAATCAGTTTACAGAAAACAATAATTGTGCGAATAAAAACTGACTGTATATTACTAATACTGAAACTATGTATACATTTACATGATCACAGTCTACAAGAATTGTCATCATAAGTTATAACAGTACATGCCTGTAAGAATTTGAGGGTTGTAGAAGAACAAAACAAACATCAAACTTGCCTTTTTCCAAAATACAATTTCAGTTTTATTTTGTGATAAAAAAACACTTGTGTCAAACTTCAGTAAACAAGCTGACAACTTGCTTTTAACTACAGTAGACGCCCTCTAGCCCGGACTCGGTTGGATCAGCCGTCGCATGGTTCGGCGGTGAGTTACAAAGTCTAGACGTACCTCCAGCGACAGGCCCCAACTTGTCAAACGGAAAATATATGTAGCTCAGTTGACTCGCGCTTTTGTTCATGTGCGGATGTTGTCTTATGTTGTGAGTTCTGTGTATATAGTCTGTGTAAATATATCTGTATATAGTAATACTGTATGTATCCGTATAAATAAAAATGTTTTCTGACATGAGTGTGAAACGAAAACACACGTTCGTGACTATGGACCAAAAATTACAAGTCCTTCAGCGTCTCGATAAGGGCGAATCGGTCCAGAGTATTTGCCAAGGGTTTAATGTAGACAAAAGTACTGTTAACGACTGGCGCTGAAACAGAAAATCATGAGTAATTATAATTATTAGTAATTTATATATACTGTATTGGGTCATTTAGTATGGATCATTCATTAAAGAGCGTTATTTCATCGTTATAGCATATTTTTGGTTCATCCGGCCATTTTGTAATCCAGCCTAGGGTCTGGTCCCGAGGTGGCCGGACGAGAGGGTGTCTACTGTAGTATGGTGAACCATAATCTATGGCAATGGCAGTGCCGGCTGGTAATAGGGCTGCAAGGTTGCTGCACAATCCCCAGAAAAATCTGGCTTTTTAATAATATGTATTATTTATAAAATACATAATATTTAGAATTTTCCAAACTACTGTATTTTGAGAGAAAAATTATAGGCCTATGGGTCTTGTAAAACATTTTTGCATGGTAAATTGTAACCAACCCAGTTGTACGCTGTAAGCTACATGGCAAGGTTTGCATGGTCCAAGCAAAACCGGTGTCTGTGATGTCACTTATACTGACAGACCAATGTGTGCTTTCAACTGTCACGGCATAGGACAATAATACGCAATGAAAATCTTTGCTCGGTTTGCAATATTTCTGCAACATTCCGGTAGTTTACTATTTAAATATGAATTCAGTAGACAGCTTGCTAGAAAAGCCGTTTGGCTTGGGGTCTCTACAAGAAAAACTAGAAATAAAACATTAATGTAGGCTTACTCCTGATCTTAATTTAATACAGACCGTTGTGCCGTGTTTTTTGGGAAATTTGGGAATTTTTTTTTTTGGAAATTTGATAAAGCATAAAAAAATTTTAAAGAGGGGTTACACCGTTAAATCACGGAACAGATTATTCAACAGAGTTTGTAGGACAGAAGTTTATGAAAAACATAATTGGTTTTGTGTTATAATTCCAGAAAGGCTTTGTTTTGTTTCCCTCGTGTACTCTATGAAGGCAAATCTTTGGGGAAAATCAGGCTTTTGGCAAGACTACTGTGTGAGACACGCAGTTTACAAGCTTCAAAGACTGCTGTAAATGAGTTAAAGATTGTGGTTGTCAGATGAAAATTATGTTTGAAACAATATTATGTTGTTTAAAAGATTATATTTGGACAATCTAAATCATGTAATGATTCGTGATAAAAAGCACAGAGCTTCTGAAATGTATATTAAAAGTAGTTAACAGTGCTTACAGGCTGAGTATCAGGGTTCATAATGCAAAGGCATTACAGAACAGATATATTTTAAACATTACAATTAACTGTATACATCTCTGTGGTGCCTTTGAACTTGCTTTGAAAGGACATGATGACCTTAACCAATATCTGAATGCTCGTAAGTATGAATGACTTTATTTAGAGTCAGAATGTGTTTATAACAAAATAGTGTGCAGACTGATGGGAGTAACTGCAAACTCAGTAAACAAAAACAATACTAGTATACAGGGCCGGCGAGAGCGATCACGGACCCCGGGGCTAAACATTTTTGGGCCCCCCCCCAAAGAAAAACTTACCAAAATCATTACTGTTGGATTGTTAATGGTTTAGGATTTATTAATTGACCCTACAATTCGTTATTCTTAACTTTAATCGTAAATAAATGGGTTTTACACAAAGGGCGTTATGCGCCGGGCCCGCTTCGGGACCCCGGAATTAAAAAGAGGGGAGAACAAATTTTAACAGAAATTGAAGAAACAGTAACACAATTGTTGAAAATAGGCAATGAGGAATGACAAGTTGCAACCAGACAAAAATCTGGAACAACTGTTTGTCCAAATATAAGTGGATTAACATTAGCAGTGGTGTTTCTTAATATATGTGGACTGACCAGTTTAGAAAACAGTTTTATTGATGGAAGATCACCAGCAGATGCAATCCATTTAATCAAACAAATGCTAGAGACGTGCTTGAACAATTATCAAGCTGTGCAAAGTATTTATGGACTTTCATTAAGTCTTTGGCAAACTGAACAGAGAAAGCAGAATAAGTGATACAAAACCTTGGGACAGAGTGAAATGACATTAAACATATTAAGGTCTTGGATTTCGTTGTCCATGACGTGTCCGTTACTTAACTAAATATAATTATTTCACTACCGACTTGAAACACAAAGATTTTTATGGGTAAAAAAGTAAAATTTTACTCTTACACAAAACAAACAACAGACAAAGACAGAAAACAACAAATTCATAACACTAACATACATAAACAACTAAACTGAAAAAATAGCCCACAAATTCAAAAAAGCAGGATAAAGAATCGCATACAAAACTACTAACAAAACAGAACACACACTATCAAAACACACACACAAAGCACAAAACAAATTCGATCTACCTGGTGTTTACAAACTAAATTGCTCAGACTGCAACAAATTCTACATAGGCCAGACAGGACGTAGCTTCAAAGATACATTGAACACACAAAGGCACTACACTCCACTACAGAATCCACCTTTGCAAACCACCTTATTGAAGCAAACCACAAATACAAAAACATCGACAATAACATGGACATTCTACACGTACACACAAAAGGCCGAAAACTAGACACTCTAGAACAATTGGAAATGTACAAACACACAAAAACGACATCCTAAACGAAGACACAATTCAGACCACACGCATTATTAGAACATATCACACACCCCACACACAATATCGATCTTTCAAAAGTCGATGCAAATGAAAAGGAGGATTTTATTGAAACAAAAACCAAAATAACGTTCGGAATTTTCTCTAAATTTCACCTACTGACACTATGTAGGTATCTCTTACAGAACGAAAGTTTGTCACATGCTGAAAATTTCATTAAACACACATTAACGAAGGAATATCATAGGACATGGGACCATTGTAAGGTTCTGTTCTTAAAAATTATTAAATCTATCAGTTCAAATTTGTCTGAAACCAACCTCAAACTTCAAGGAACACAGTGGTGAAAGAATTTTTTATCAAATCAGTAGTTACTGAAATTAACCTGGACAACGAAACAAACAAACTTTACGTCTTTATAATAGTATTATAGACGACAGGCTTACTCTGCAACTGATTGCAGAGCAGTTGCAGCCTGTTTTTACTGCCTCACAACTAGTTTCATGTAAGCTTGAAATCAGTTGTGTAGTGTAATAAAGGCCTTAGAAACCTATGTTGTAATAATGTGATCTTAAAAGTGTAGGACTGTCCTGAGAGACTGTCTCTGTGCGTCAATCAGATTGTATCTTTAATAAATAGGTAAGATTATCATGTTGAGTCGACATGGACACGGCATTTGGCACAATTAGTATTCAATGACCACAGCTTATTGCCTTCACTGAAGCTAGCCCACCTTGTCATAGTCATTCTGCTGTCTTTGTTTCCGTTATATACAGAAACATGGCAACAACATAACTATATTGATAGACATCAAAATTAATTATGACTGATAGCAGTTGCTTTGATAGTTGATTGTTACTGTTTAAATGACACTACTATATACAGGTCAATTCAGACATATCAGTAATCTGTCAATGCTATTATCTGTACAGCTCAGTAGTGTGGCGTCCATGTAACCACTGTTACCGGTGACAACAGTACTGGAAGTAGGAGAAAATAATATTAATTATATCACAGAATAAACACTTTAGTTATTGAATAATTTGAAATCTGAACAATATTAGTAGGGAAACTTGAAGAAAAGCATAGCATTGCTTTCGAGCTGCTGGGCACTTGCACCGTCTTGTGTTGCCAGCTTAGACATCGGTAATGTTTTACTGCATACGGTCATTGACCTTGTAGTAGTTGTCACTGTACTAACTGGGGAGAGGGGGACACATTCGTCCACCCAATGTGTTGCCGCTGTATAAACCGGCAAAACACTCAGTTAGCAGCTATGTTCATTTCGGAACCAATGTGCAGCAGTTACTACCTACCTATTTGTGTTTTGTTCATTTTAGTTATGTGTTCCTCTGTTCATCTTTATTATTTTTAATTCTATTATTTGTATTCTGATTTATTCTGTGTAAGTATAATGGGAGTCAGATCCCGTTGAACCGGGACCTTCTTCTTCTGACAATTTGGTTTGGGGATCATCGTTGAAGAAAAGTCTTTTGAAGACTTTTATAATAGTATTGCTAAAATTAACATGTTACTTACTATGAATTAAATTTATGAAGGTTCCTACAAAATAATCTGTGGGATGGTTTCAAAACACCACATAAAAATGCCATAAATGTTTATATTCTGTTGCTTTAAGATGATGAATAATTCATTTGAGTCATATATTTTACAAAGTGTTTAGTAGTGCTTTACTGATACAGTACCTTTTATTTTTAATCTTGTACTTACAATTTCATGACATTTTCATAAAACATATGTGACATTTAAATATTAATTACATCTGTTTAATATTTTTATAAAATATTAGTAAGAAAGTAATTCCAGTTTATAAGTTAGTATGGCTATAATAAAATATTCCAATGTAACATGTTTGGGTTTGTGTGTGCTTTCAGAATGCAGCACCACCTAGGGCACCAAAATGCCCCAAAAGATTGGGTAGAAATAGAAGACACGACTGGTGCCCCAACTGCAGAAATAAAAAACGATGTACTTTTTATGGTAACTAACATTTTATGGTATTAGTATGGGATTTAAATATTTATTTACCTATTATATTTTAATATTTCTATTTATGTAACGTCGAGGACCGCATTTCTGTTGCGTTACATATGCTCCCCCTCCTAAAGAAGTTTAATTTACCTGAATGTAATTTAGGTCAAGTAAACTTGTATTTTTTTACATGCCTTTTCTTCATATCAATTTTAATGGTTAACGATGGGATTCTCAATGTAACTTTGTTAGACTAGTATTCACAATTCTTTATTTAATGACATTTCATTACTCCTATTAACATTCTTAGTTATATATAATTTTCTTTAAACAGTATTTGTCGATCGTTGGTTACAATATTCAATGATACTTTAGGTTCCCTTCTCTTCTACTTCTAGTTACTGCAATCACTGTATTTCTCCATTATTCTTCTGTCAGCTATTTTCCTTCTGTTGTCTTCGTCATTCTTTTCTGGAATTTGATGTCATTCTTCGCAACGATTCTAATATTCCTTAAATATTTAATTTCCCTAACAATCCCTAATATGTGCATTGGTACAGTTCAGAGAGGCACTGTTTGGCTTCATACTCTGCTGTCCACACTACACTTCAATATAGTACTGCTGGAATTCATCTACAGTCAGCTATAAAATATAATAATATCATAATAATCTTCTTAATTAATTAATAATAAACATTTGGAGAATTCTTTACATTGTTGCGTTATGAAATATACATGGTCATGAAAATATTTACTGGCTATCGCGTCACCTGAAAGGCGCCTCATCTTGCATGTTATAGAATTTATGAAATTACACAATAATATTTATGTAAATTTAGACCCATTACAGTTTTGAACAGTTTAACTTACTATGTGTGTGAACTATGTTTTCAGAATATTGGTACAGATTTTTTTCAACCATCGATATCGATTTGATAAGTAAGCATCGTTATATAGAGATGTTTATACAACATGAAATACCAATTGAATTGGTAGGTGAGTTGAGCCTACCCATACTCTCCAGGATGGGTATTCATCATGTGGGCCACCAGATGTGGATTTTGCATCGTGCCAGACTCCCACCACCTAATCAGGTTAGTTGTGTTGAATTTAGATGCACATGTTGGTAAACTAACAAAAATCAGCTCAGGTATCCACATTACTACACAACCCTTGACCACACAGTTGGGATAAGTGATGCTTAACTCTACAAATATATTGTTCTTGTTATGTGAGGTTTGATCAAAAAGTTCGTGCAATTTTGCAATTTCCACCGCTACAAGTGTCCGATTAAAAACTGTTTTTATGTGATGCTGGTACACATGTTAGTGACATCGTATAAAATTTTAGTTCTATTTGATGCATAGTTTACATTTCACAGCTAATTGAGTAAATCGTTCTTAGGTGTATTAGGCGATTTTTTTTGCATTCTACAATGCAAGATTGAAGAACATGGATTAAATTTTGTGCAGACTGTGAAATAAACTGCTCTGCTCTGGTAAGCATTTTCAGAATGATTCTGGCGAGACTGCTGTGCGTGAACAAGCGGTTTACAAGCTTCAAAGACTGCCATAAATGAGTTAAAGTTTATGGTTGTCAGATGAAGATTATGTTTTTGTATTCCAAAAATTTCATCTCTAGGCAAAGTGGTAAATAAAGAGTACTGCTTGGACATTTTATGCCATTTGTATGAAGCTGTTCATAGAAAATAGCCAGATTTACGGAAGAATAATTTATGAAAATTGCAGCCCGATAATGCACCTGGACCCACATTATTGGTTGTTAAGAATTTTGCCAGGCTAGGCAAAAAAAATGTCAATGATGACACGGCAACTGCCGTATTCACCAGATGTGTCCCAATGTGATCTTTCATACTCCTAACAGTGATAATTTCCACGAAAGGACGTTTCACGACCATTGAAGACGTAAAACAAAAATCACTAACCAAGCTCAAGGCTGTACGAAAAAGCCCGTGCTTGAAATATTTTGAAGACTGCAAAATAGCTAGATTAATCATGTTACATTCGACTGAAGCTACTTTGAAGGAGGCAGTATGTGATAATACAAAACTTGTGTCACATAAAATTAACAATGAATAATTATCGGGCGCCGTGTTGCCAGATTGTGCAACAACATAGATATTAGGCTTACCTTTCGGTCCAGTATTCGTGTAGACGAACCAGTAATTGCGAAATATACCTGAAATAACTCACTCGTACTTGTATTTTTTACCAATGACATTACCTTTTATTATCAAAAAGACTCTACATACATATAAAAATGATTCTACTGAACTATGTGCCACACACGCACGTTACTATGCCTCGGGGCGTAGTCCTATTTATTTTTTGAATAAACATTACTAAGAAATAAACATTGTAAACATAATAAACATAGTATAATATACCTGCACAACCCAGCACTTAAAAAATTTAGGTCACTCTCTCTCTCTCTCTCTCTCTCTCTCTCTCTCGTTCATTCTCTGGTACAATTTATTCTATTCTGAGCTAATTTTAAATTTTGAATTCGTTTAAAATTGGTCATTATATTGAATGAATTTTGAATTGGTCATTATTACACAATGATGTTGATTTACTTGAAATAATAAAAAGAATATTTGGAACGTTCTCACCAAATTGGACAGGTCTCACCGCACTGCTAAGATTCGTCGATCGTGCACAATCTGTTCCTTCTTTACATCGATTTCGGGCCACACCGTCGTGTCTACCCACGAAAACACTTTGGGCAGATTCTATACGCACGCAGTTTTTTGACGATCCATCGGCCGATGACACCTGTTCAATTCCTCACCGCCCCAACATTTCTGATATTTTAGACAGTTATTTAACCACTTTTGGTGGTGTAAAAGTTAAAATTCACAGTTGGTGAACTTCTTGCCGGCCGGCTGCGTTCACACTTCAGGATAAAATGACACAGAGTAGAGGTGGGCCGATATACCTGTAATAGGTATTTTGGAACGATATTCTTGTGGAACGGATGTAACAGTGACTGAAAAGTTGAAATACCTGTTATTCGCGGCGACGCTGTTCCGAGTCGAGACACGCCGCCCTCGCTGTTCCGAGTCGAGACACACCCCCTACTCACCTACACAGACACACACACACACACAAAGTACGCAAGATCACGTAAACCAAGGCCAAATACTAGGCGTACAAAAATATAGCTGGAACGCAAGGAACAGCCAGTAACGCGTTATTTAAAATACTAGGTATTTCAAATACTAGTGGTATCACCGATACACAAGGAACAACGCGTTCCAGAGTAACAGTAATATTTTAGTAACACCTAATATTTTAGGAACACCTAGTATTTTAGGAACAGGTAGCATCAAGCATATTTCGAGTAGGAAATATAAGTATATACTGTAGTACGAGCCACTTTTTCGTCCTGTATACTTCATTCTGCGCAAAGAGACGAAGCTGTTTTTAATAAAGGAAATAATTCATCCTGCTGTTACATTTATTCTCGTGTGATATGCAGATATAGAATACAGATTATATGCTAATAAATTATATATTATACTAGTCACCAACTTGTAACTAAAATCGGTTGGTAAAACTTTGTTTTTACTCAAAAAAACTTTATGTTCCGAGTAGTTAGTGAAATCGTATTTAATTATATTGAGTTATAACCTATAGAGTGGTTGATGTTGATAAGCTATATTATACTTTTTATTAATGTGATTTTAACTTCACTACACATCTCATGTAAATGATGAGATTGTTGTAATGGACATTTATGCACTTTATCTAGTCCTGTTCCTTAAATAACTGTAATGCATTTAATTTACTTTTGTTGTTGCTTATTATTTATAAGTTTTTATTTATTATTTATATTTAATTTATTACAATTTGTTTTTTATTTTTATTTGTAAAATTTTGTTTATTCTCATTCACTCTTGTGGCTTACCGTTATGTTTTTATTATACGTTTCTGATGTTTTTTCACATTATTTTTTGTGGTATTACGTGTAGGCCTACTCTAAATTATTTAATTGCCCCGAGTTTCGCAACTGATTTGTCTAACCAATGTTAGTTTGTTTACTACTAGTGAAAACTTAAATTGGTATTCCCAAAGGGAGATAGGCCTATAAATTCTCTTGTTTCTTATTTCCATTTAAACAGTAATAGTTTAATAAAGTCACAGTGTAAAGTAACACTGTTAATACTTTTAGTTTCAATTTATTTCTTCTAACAAATTATATAGTATAGGTTATATAATATCTTCAAATAAATACACAGCAAGTAGGTTTATTAATATATTAATAGGTTTATCTAGGTGAAAATTTACCGAAAAGAAACATACTTGCAGTGTATTTATTTGAAGATATTACATAGGAGACCTGTAGGAAACTCAAAACGAGTTACTTACAAAGGATAATATAGGTTATGTATATATAGTATATAATAACAGGTATTTGTACCTGTTATTTTTTTGGAACGGTATTTTCATACCTAGTATTTTAAAATAACAGTTTAGCCCACCTCTAACACAGAGTCTTTGTTAAGCATTGCGTAGGTGGGGCGAAAACTATGTCATCAGGCTTTTGTTCATATAGCCAAGCCTTGAGTTGTTTACGGAAATATGCATTCCTTCCACTGACGTCATCAGGGCTTGTCACTTTATCGCTATTTGTTACATACGTTTTTTGCTGTGTTTGTCGTTTTGCAATGAAAACGGTCGGAATCCTGTCAATTCACATCTGCGTTTTATAAAATAGTTATATAGTCCACTCACCAAAACTTTACAGGGATTATGAAATATTTAAATAATTATTACCAAATAATTGTTAAAAATAAATGAATACAATAATTATGGTCTTTTGTACCATGTTTTATAAATTTAGTATTGTACCAGAATTGTAACATCACAAGTATAAGTGTCAATGAATGAAGACATAATTCTTAAAATAAACAAGAACTGCATGAACTTTCTGATCAAACCTCATATACTGCAACTATTTTGGTCCCTCTAGTACAGACAAATTACAAAACGTCTTTACAGAAACTATATATAATCAGTTTACAGAAAACAATAATTGTGCGAATAAAAACTGACTGTATATTACTAATACTGAAACTATGTATACATTTACATGATCACAGTCTACAAGAATTGTCATCATAAGTTATAACAGTACATGCCTGTAAGAATTTGAGGGTTGTAGAAGAACAAAACAAACATCAAACTTGCCTTTTTCCAAAATACAATTTCAGTTTTATTTTGTGATAAAAAAACACTTGTGTCAAACTTCAGTAAACAAGCTGACAACTTGCTTTTAACTACAGTAGACGCCCTCTAGCCCGGCCTCGGTTGGATCAGCCGTCGCATGGTTCGGCGGTGAGTTACAAAGTCTAGACGTACCTCCAGCGACAGGCCCCAACTTGTCAAACGGAAAATATATGTAGCTCAGTTGACTCGCGCTTTTGTTCATGTGCGGATGTTGTCTTATGTTGTGAGTTCTGTGTATATAGTCTGTGTAAATATATCTGTATATAGTAATACTGTATGTATCCGTATAAATAAAAATGTTTTCTGACATGAGTGTGAAACGAAAACACACGTTCGTGACTATGGACCAAAAATTACAAGTCCTTCAGCGTCTCGATAAGGGCGAATCGGTCCAGAGTATTTGCCAAGGGTTTAATGTAGACAAAAGTACTGTTAACGACTGGCGCTGAAACAGAAAATCGTGAGTAATTATAATTATTAGTAATTTATATATACTGTATTGGGTCATTTATTGTATGGATCATTCATTAAAGAGCGTTAATTCATCGTTATAGCATATTTTTGGTTCATCCGGCCATTTTGTAATCCAGCCTAGGGTCTGGTCCCGAGGTGGCCGGACGAGAGGGTGTCTACTGTAGTATGGTGAACCATAATCTATGGCAATGGCAGTGCCGGCTGGTAATAGGGCTGCAAGGTTGCTGCACAATCCCCAGAAAAATCTGGCTTTTTAATAATATGTATTATTTATAAAATACATAATATTTAGAATTTTCCAAACTACTGTATTTTGAGAGAAAAATTATAGGCCTATGGGTCTTGTAAAACATTTTTGCATGGTAAATTGTAACCAACCCAGTTGTACGCTGTAAGCTACATGGCAAGGTTTGCATGGTCCAAGCAAAACCGGTGTCTGTGATGTCACTTATACTGACAGACCAATGTGTGCTTTCAACTGTCACGGCATAGGACAATAATACGCAATGAAAATCTTTGCTCGGTTTGCAATATTTCTGCAACATTCCGGTAGTTTACTATTTAAATATGAATTCAGTAGACAGCTTGCTAGAAAAGCCGTTTGGCTTGGGGTCTCTACAAGAAAAACTAGAAATAAAACATTAATGTAGGCTTACTCCTGATCTTAATTTAATACAGACCGTTGTGCCGTGTTTTTTGGGAAATTTGGGAATTTTTTTTTTTGGAAATTTGATAAAGCATAAAAAAATTTTAAAGAGGGGTTACACCGTTAAATCACGGAACAGATTATTCAACAGAGTTTGTAGGACAGAAGTTTATGAAAAACATAATTGGTTTTGTGTTATAATTCCAGAAAGGCTTTGTTTTGTTTCCCTCGTGTACTCTATGAAGGCAAATCTTTGGGGAAAATCAGGCTTTTGGCAAGACTACTGTGTGAGACACGCAGTTTACAAGCTTCAAAGACTGCTGTAAATGAGTTAAAGATTGTGGTTGTCAGATGAAAATTATGTTTGAAACAATATTATGTTGTTTAAAAGATTATATTTGGACAATCTAAATCATGTAATGATTCGTGATAAAAAGCACAGAGCTTCTGAAATGTATATTAAAAGTAGTTAACAGTGCTTACAGGCTGAGTATCAGGGTTCATAATGCAAAGGCATTACAGAACAGATATATTTTAAACATTACAATTAACTGTATACATCTCTGTGGTGCCTTTGAACTTGCTTTGAAAGGACATGATGACCTTAACCAATATCTGAATGCTCGTAAGTATGAATGACTTTATTTAGAGTCAGAATGTGTTTATAACAAAATAGTGTGCAGACTGATGGGAGTAACTGCAAACTCAGTAAACAAAAACAATACTAGTATACAGGGCCGGCGAGAGCGATCACGGACCCCGGGGCTAAACATTTTTGGGCCCCCCCCCAAAGAAAAACTTACCAAAATCATTACTGTTGGATTGTTAATGGTTTAGGATTTATTAATTGACCCTACAATTCGTTATTCTTAACTTTAATCGTAAATAAATGGGTTTTACACAAAGGGCGTTATGCGCCGGGCCCGCTTCGGGACCCCGGAATTAAAAAGAGGGGAGAACAAATTTTAACAGAAATTGAAGAAACAGTAACACAATTGTTGAAAATAG
Organism: Magicicada septendecula; assembly: GCA_034769895.1. Classification (NCBI taxonomy): domain Eukaryota; kingdom Metazoa; phylum Arthropoda; class Insecta; order Hemiptera; family Cicadidae; genus Magicicada; species Magicicada septendecula. The sequence continues at coordinate 15,490,538 of CM068374.1, forward strand.
GCAATGAGGAATGACAAGTTGCAACCAGACAAAAATCTGGAACAACTGTTTGTCCAAATATAAGTGGATTAACATTAGCAGTGGTGTTTCTTAATATATGTGGACTGACCAGTTTAGAAAACAGTTTTATTGATGGAAGATCACCAGCAGATGCAATCCATTTAATCAAACAAATGCTAGAGACGTGCTTGAACAATTATCAAGCTGTGCAAAGTATTTATGGACTTTCATTAAGTCTTTGGCAAACTGAACAGAGAAAGCAGAATAAGTGATACAAAACCTTGGGACAGAGTGAAATGACATTAAACATATTAAGGTCTTGGATTTCGTTGTCCATGACGTGTCCGTTACTTAACTAAATATAATTATTTCACTACCGACTTGAAACACAAAGATTTTTATGGGTAAAAAAGTAAAATTTTACTCTTACACAAAACAAACAACAGACAAAGACAGAAAACAACAAATTCATAACACTAACACACATAAACAACTAAACTGAAAAAATAGCCCACAAATTCAAAAAAGCAGGATAAAGAATCGCATACAAAACTACTAACAAAACAGAACACACACTATCAAAACACACACACAAAGCACAAAACAAATTCGATCTACCTGGTGTTTACAAACTAAATTGCTCAGACTGCAACAAATTCTACATAGGCCAGACAGGACGTAGCTTCAAAGATACATTGAACACACAAAGGCACTACACTCCACTACAGAATCCACCTTTGCAAACCACCTTATTGAAGCAAACCACAAATACAAAAACATCGACAATAACATGGACATTCTACACGTACACACAAAAGGCCGAAAACTAGACACTCTAGAACAATTGGAAATGTACAAACACACAAAAACGACATCCTAAACGAAGACACGATTCAGACCACACGCATTATTAGAACATATCACACACCCCACACACAATATCAATCTTTCAAAAGTCGATGCAAATGAAAAGGAGGATTTTATTGAAACAAAAACCAAAGTAACGTTCGGAATTTTCTCTAAATTTCACCTACTGACACTATGTAGGTATCTCTTACAGAACGAAAGTTTGTCACATGCTGAAAATTTCATTAAACACACATTAATGAAGGAATATCATAGGACATGGGACCATTGTAAGGTTCTGTTCTTAAAAATTATTAAAGCTATCAGTTCAAATTTGTCTGAAACCAACCTCAAACTTCAAGGAACACAGTGGTGAAAGAATTTTTTATCAGATCAGTAGTTACTGAAATTAACCTGGACAACGAAACAAACAAACTTTACGTCTTTATAATAGTATTATAGACGACAGGCTTACTCTGCAACTGATTGCAGAGCAGTTGCAGCCTGTTTTTACTGCCTCACAACTAGTTTCATGTAAGCTTGAAATCAGTTGTGTAGTGTAATAAAGGCCTTAGAAACCTATGTTGTAATAATGTGATCTTAAAAGTGTAGGACTGTCCTGAGAGACTGTCTCTGTGCGTCAATCAGATTGTATCTTTAATAAATAGGTAAGATTATCATGTTGAGTCGACATGGACACGGCATTTGGCACAATTAGTATTCAATGACCACAGCTTATTGCCTTCACTGAAGCTAGCCCACCTTGTCATAGTCATTCTGCTGTCTTTGTTTCCGTTATATACAGAAACATGGCAACAACATAACTATATTGATAGACATCAAAATTAATTATGACTGATAGCAGTTGCTTTGATAGTTGATTGTTACTGTTTAAATGACACTACTATATACAGGTCAATTCAGACATATCAGTAATCTGTCAATGCTATTATCTGTACAGCTCAGTAGTGTGGCGTCCATGTAACCACTGTTACCGGTGACAACAGTACTGGAAGTAGGAGAAAATAATATTAATTATATCACAGAATAAACACTTTAGTTATTGAATAATTTGAAATCTGAACAATATTAGTAGGGAAACTTGAAGAAAAGCATAGCATTGCTTTCGAGCTGCTGGGCACTTGCACCGTCTTGTGTTGCCAGCTTAGACATCGGTAATGTTTTACTGCATACGGTCATTGACCTTGTAGTAGTTGTCACTGTACTAACTGGGGAGAGGGGGACACATTCGTCCACCCAATGTATTGCCGCTGTATAAACCGGCAAAACACTCAGTTAGCAGCTATGTTCATTTCGGAACCAATGTGCAGCAGTTACTACCTACCTATTTGTGTTTTGTTCATTTTAGTTATGTGTTCCTCTGTTCATCTTTATTATTTTTAATTCTATTATTTGTATTCTGATTTATTCTGTGTAAGTATAATGGGAGTCAGATCCCGTTGAACCGGGACCTTCTTCTTCTGACAATTTGGTTTGGGGATCATCGTTGAAGAAAAGTCTTTTGAAGACTTTTATAATAGTATTGCTAAAATTAACATGTTACTTACTATGAATTAAATTTATGAAGGTTCCTACAAAATAATCTGTGGGATGGTTTCAAAACACCACATAAAAATGCCATAAATGTTTATATTCTGTTGCTTTAAGATGATGAATAATTCATTTGAGTCATATATTTTACAAAGTGTTTAGTAGTGCTTTACTGATACAGTACCTTTTATTTTTAATCTTGTACTTACAATTTCATGACATTTTCATAAAACATATGTGACATTTAAATATTAATTACATCTGTTTAATATTTTTATAAAATATTAGTAAGAAAGTAATTCCAGTTTATAAGTTAGTATGGCTATAATAAAATATTCCAATGTAACATGTTTGGGTTTGTGTGTGCTTTCAGAATGCAGCACCACCTAGGGCACCAAAATGCCCCAAAAGATTGGGTAGAAATAGAAGACACGACTGGTGCCCCAACTGCAGAAATAAAAAACGATGTACTTTTTATGGTAACTAACATTTTATGGTATTAGTATGGGATTTAAATATTTATTTACCTATTATATTTTAATATTTCTATTTATGTAACGTCGAGGACCGCATTTCTGTTGCGTTACATATGCTCCCCCTCCTAAAGAAGTTTAATTTACCTGAATGTAATTTAGGTCAAGTAAACTTGTATTTTTTTACATGCCTTTTCTTCATATCAATTTTAATGGTTAACGATGGGATTCTCAATGTAACTTTGTTAGACTAGTATTCACAATTCTTTATTTAATGACATTTCATTACTCCTATTAACATTCTTAGTTATATATAATTTTCTTTAAACAGTATTTGTCGATCGTTGGTTACAATATTCAATGATACTTTAGGTTCCCTTCTCTTCTACTTCTAGTTACTGCAATCACTGTATTTCTCCATTATTCTTCTGTCAGCTATTTTCCTTCTGTTGTCTTCGTCATTCTTTTCTGGAATTTGATGTCATTCTTCGCAACGATTCTAATATTCCTTAAATATTTAATTTCCCTAACAATCCCTAATATGTGCATTGGTACAGTTCAGAGAGGCACTGTTTGGCTTCATACTCTGCTGTCCACACTACACTTCAATATAGTACTGCTGGAATTCATCTACAGTCAGCTATAAAATATAATAATATCATAATAATCTTCTTAATTAATTAATAATAAACATTTGGAGAATTCTTTACATTGTTGCGTTATGAAATATACATGGTCATGAAAATATTTACTGGCTATCGCGTCACCTGAAAGGCGCCTCATCTTGCATGTTATAGAATTTATGAAATTACACAATAATATTTATGTAAATTTAGACCCATTACAGTTTTGAACAGTTTAACTTACTATGTGTGTGAACTATGTTTTCAGAATATTGGTACAGATTTTTTTCAACCATCGATATCGATTTGATAAGTAAGCATCGTTATATAGAGATGTTTATACAACATGAAATACCAATTGAATTGGTAGGTGAGTTGAGCCTACCCATACTCTCCAGGATGGGTATTCATCATGTGGGCCACCAGATGTGGATTTTGCATCGTGCCAGACTCCCACCACCTAATCAGGTTAGTTGTGTTGAATTTAGATGCACATGTTGGTAAACTAACAAAAATCAGCTCAGGTATCCACATTACTACACAACCCTTGACCACACAGTTGGGATAAGTGATGCTTAACTCTACAAATATATTGTTCTTGTTATGTGAGGTTTGATCAAAAAGTTCGTGCAATTTTGCAATTTCCACCGCTACAAGTGTCCGATTAAAAACTGTTTTTATGTGATGCTGGTACACATGTTAGTGACATCGTATAAAATTTTAGTTCTATTTGATGCATAGTTTACATTTCACAGCTAATTGAGTAAATCGTTCTTAGGTGTATTAGGCGATTTTTTTTGCATTCTACAATGCAAGATTGAAGAACATGGATTAAATTTTGTGCAGACTGTGAAATAAACTGCTCTGCTCTGGTAAGCATTTTCAGAATGATTCTGGCGAGACTGCTGTGCGTGAACAAGCGGTTTACAAGCTTCAAAGACTGCCATAAATGAGTTAAAGTTTATGGTTGTCAGATGAAGATTATGTTTTTGTATTCCAAAAATTTCATCTCTAGGCAAAGTGGTAAATAAAGAGTACTGCTTGGACATTTTATGCCATTTGTATGAAGCTGTTCATAGAAAATAGCCAGATTTACGGAAGAATAATTTATGAAAATTGCAGCCCGATAATGCACCTGGACCCACATTATTGGTTGTTAAGAATTTTGCCAGGCTAGGCAAAAAAAATGTCAATGATGACACGGCAACTGCCGTATTCACCAGATGTGTCCCAATGTGATCTTTCATACTCCTAACAGTGATAATTTCCACGAAAGGACGTTTCACGACCATTGAAGACGTAAAACAAAAATCACTAACCAAGCTCAAGGCTGTACGAAAAAGCCCGTGCTTGAAATATTTTGAAGACTGCAAAATAGCTAGATTAATCATGTTACATTCGACTGAAGCTACTTTGAAGGAGGCAGTATGTGATAATACAAAACTTGTGTCACATAAAATTAACAATGAATAATTATCGGGCGCCGTGTTGCCAGATTGTGCAACAACATAGATATTAGGCTTACCTTTCGGTCCAGTATTCGTGTAGACGAACCAGTAATTGCGAAATATACCTGAAATAACTCACTCGTACTTGTATTTTTTACCAATGACATTACCTTTTATTATCAAAAAGACTCTACATACATATAAAAATGATTCTACTGAACTATGTGCCACACACGCACGTTACTATGCCTCGGGGCGTAGTCCTATTTATTTTTTGAATAAACATTACTAAGAAATAAACATTGTAAACATAATAAACATAGTATAATATACCTGCACAACCCAGCACTTAAAAAATTTAGGTCACTCTCTCTCTCTCTCTCTCTCTCTCTCTCTCTCTCTCTCTCTCTCGTTCATTCTCTGGTACAATTTATTCTATTCTGAGCTAATTTTAAATTTTGAATTCGTTTAAAATTGGTCATTATATTGAATGAATTTTGAATTGGTCATTATTACACAATGATGTTGATTTACTTGAAATAATAAAAAGAATATTTGGAACGTTCTCACCAAATTGGACAGGTCTCACCGCACTGCTAAGATTCGTCGATCGTGCACAATCTGTTCCTTCTTTACATCGATTTCGGGCCACACCGTCGTGTCTACCCACGAAAACACTTTGGGCAGATTCTATACGCACGCAGTTTTTTGACGATCCATCGGCCGATGACACCTGTTCAATTCCTCACCGCCCCAACATTTCTGATATTTTAGACAGTTATTTAACCACTTTTGGTGGTGTAAAAGTTAAAATTCACAGTTGGTGAACTTCTTGCCGGCCGGCTGCGTTCACACTTCAGGATAAAATGACACAGAGTAGAGGTGGGCCGATATACCTGTAATAGGTATTTTGGAACGATATTCTTGTGGAACGGATGTAACAGTGACTGAAAAGTTGAAATACCTGTTATTCGCGGCGACGCTGTTCCGAGTCGAGACACGCCGCCCTCGCTGTTCCGAGTCGAGACACACCCCCTACTCACCTACACAGACACACACACACACACAAAGTACGCAAGATCACGTAAACCAAGGCCAAATACTAGGCGTACAAAAATATAGCTGGAACGCAAGGAACAGCCAGTAACGCGTTATTTAAAATACTAGGTATTTCAAATACTAGTGGTATCACCGATACACAAGGAACAACGCGTTCCAGAGTAACAGTAATATTTTAGTAACACCTAATATTTTAGGAACACCTAGTATTTTAGGAACAGGTAGCATCAAGCATATTTCGAGTAGGAAATATAAGTATATACTGTAGTACGAGCCACTTTTTCGTCCTGTATACTTCATTCTGCGCAAAGAGACGAAGCTGTTTTTAATAAAGGAAATAATTCATCCTGCTGTTACATTTATTCTCGTGTGATATGCAGATATAGAATACAGATTATATGCTAATAAATTATATATTATACTAGTCACCAACTTGTAACTAAAATCGGTTGGTAAAACTTTGTTTTTACTCAAAAAAACTTTATGTTCCGAGTAGTTAGTGAAATCGTATTTAATTATATTGAGTTATAACCTATAGAGTGGTTGATGTTGATAAGCTATATTATACTTTTTATTAATGTGATTTTAACTTCACTACACATCTCATGTAAATGATGAGATTGTTGTAATGGACATTTATGCACTTTATCTAGTCCTGTTCCTTAAATAACTGTAATGCATTTAATTTACTTTTGTTGTTGCTTATTATTTATAAGTTTTTATTTATTATTTATATTTAATTTATTACAATTTGTTTTTTATTTTTATTTGTAAAATTTTGTTTATTCTCATTCACTCTTGTGGCTTACCGTTATGTTTTTATTATACGTTTCTGATGTTTTTTCACATTATTTTTTGTGGTATTACGTGTAGGCCTACTCTAAATTATTTAATTGCCCCGAGTTTCGCAACTGATTTGTCTAACCAATGTTAGTTTGTTTACTACTAGTGAAAACTTAAATTGGTATTCCCAAAGGGAGATAGGCCTATAAATTCTCTTGTTTCTTATTTCCATTTAAACAGTAATAGTTTAATAAAGTCACAGTGTAAAGTAACACTGTTAATACTTTTAGTTTCAATTTATTTCTTCTAACAAATTATATAGTATAGGTTATATAATATCTTCAAATAAATACACAGCAAGTAGGTTTATTAATATATTAATAGGTTTATCTAGGTGAAAATTTACCGAAAAGAAACATACTTGCAGTGTATTTATTTGAAGATATTACATAGGAGACCTGTAGGAAACTCAAAACGAGTTACTTACAAAGGATAATATAGGTTATGTATATATAGTATATAATAACAGGTATTTGTACCTGTTATTTTTTTGGAACGGTATTTTCATACCTAGTATTTTAAAATAACAGTTTAGCCCACCTCTAACACAGAGTCTTTGTTAAGCATTGCGTAGGTGGGGCGAAAACTATGTCATCAGGCTTTTGTTCATATAGCCAAGCCTTGAGTTGTTTACGGAAATATGCATTCCTTCCACTGACGTCATCAGGGCTTGTCACTTTATCGCTATTTGTTACATACGTTTTTTGCTGTGTTTGTCGTTTTGCAATGAAAACGGTCGGAATCCTGTCAATTCACATCTGCGTTTTATAAAATAGTTATATAGTCCACTCACCAAAACTTTACAGGGATTATGAAATATTTAAATAATTATTACCAAATAATTGTTAAAAATAAATGAATACAATAATTATGGTCTTTTGTACCATGTTTTATAAATTTAGTATTGTACCAGAATTGTAACATCACAAGTATAAGTGTCAATGAATGAAGACATAATTCTTAAAATAAACAAGAACTGCATGAACTTTCTGATCAAACCTCATATACTGCAACTATTTTGGTCCCTCTAGTACAGACAAATTACAAAACGTCTTTACAGAAACTATATATAATCAGTTTACAGAAAACAATAATTGTGCGAATAAAAACTGACTGTATATTACTAATACTGAAACTATGTATACATTTACATGATCACAGTCTACAAGAATTGTCATCATAAGTTATAACAGTACATGCCTGTAAGAATTTGAGGGTTGTAGAAGAACAAAACAAACATCAAACTTGCCTTTTTCCAAAATACAATTTCAGTTTTATTTTGTGATAAAAAAACACTTGTGTCAAACTTCAGTAAACAAGCTGACAACTTGCTTTTAACTACAGTAGACGCCCTCTAGCCCGGACTCGGTTGGATCAGCCGTCGCATGGTTCGGCGGTGAGTTACAAAGTCTAGACGTACCTCCAGCGACAGGCCCCAACTTGTCAAACGGAAAATATATGTAGCTCAGTTGACTCGCGCTTTTGTTCATGTGCGGATGTTGTCTTATGTTGTGAGTTCTGTGTATATAGTCTGTGTAAATATATCTGTATATAGTAATACTGTATGTATCCGTATAAATAAAAATGTTTTCTGACATGAGTGTGAAACGAAAACACACGTTCGTGACTATGGACCAAAAATTACAAGTCCTTCAGCGTCTCGATAAGGGCGAATCGGTCCAGAGTATTTGCCAAGGGTTTAATGTAGACAAAAGTACTGTTAACGACTGGCGCTGAAACAGAAAATCGTGAGTAATTATAATTATTAGTAATTTATATATACTGTATTGGGTCATTTATTGTATGGATCATTCATTAAAGAGCGTTAATTCATCGTTATAGCATATTTTTGGTTCATCCGGCCATTTTGTAATCCAGCCTAGGGTCTGGTCCCGAGGTGGCCGGACGAGAGGGTGTCTACTGTAGTATGGTGAACCATAATCTATGGCAATGGCAGTGCCGGCTGGTAATAGGGCTGCAAGGTTGCTGCACAATCCCCAGAAAAATCTGGCTTTTTAATAATATGTATTATTTATAAAATACATAATATTTAGAATTTTCCAAACTACTGTATTTTGAGAGAAAAATTATAGGCCTATGGGTCTTGTAAAACATTTTTGCATGGTAAATTGTAACCAACCCAGTTGTACGCTGTAAGCTACATGGCAAGGTTTGCATGGTCCAAGCAAAACCGGTGTCTGTGATGTCACTTATACTGACAGACCAATGTGTGCTTTCAACTGTCACGGCATAGGACAATAATACGCAATGAAAATCTTTGCTCGGTTTGCAATATTTCTGCAACATTCCGGTAGTTTACTATTTAAATATGAATTCAGTAGACAGCTTGCTAGAAAAGCCGTTTGGCTTGGGGTCTCTACAAGAAAAACTAGAAATAAAACATTAATGTAGGCTTACTCCTGATCTTAATTTAATACAGACCGTTGTGCCGTGTTTTTTGGGAAATTTGGGAATTTTTTTTTTGGAAATTTGATAAAGCATAAAAAAATTTTAAAGAGGGGTTACACCGTTAAATCACGGAACAGATTATTCAACAGAGTTTGTAGGACAGAAGTTTATGAAAAACATAATTGGTTTTGTGTTATAATTCCAGAAAGGCTTTGTTTTGTTTCCCTCGTGTACTCTATGAAGGCAAATCTTTGGGGAAAATCAGGCTTTTGGCAAGACTACTGTGTGAGACACGCAGTTTACAAGCTTCAAAGACTGCTGTAAATGAGTTAAAGATTGTGGTTGTCAGATGAAAATTATGTTTGAAACAATATTATGTTGTTTAAAAGATTATATTTGGACAATCTAAATCATGTAATGATTCGTGATAAAAAGCACAGAGCTTCTGAAATGTATATTAAAAGTAGTTAACAGTGCTTACAGGCTGAGTATCAGGGTTCATAATGCAAAGGCATTACAGAACAGATATATTTTAAACATTACAATTAACTGTATACATCTCTGTGGTGCCTTTGAACTTGCTTTGAAAGGACATGATGACCTTAACCAATATCTGAATGCTCGTAAGTATGAATGACTTTATTTAGAGTCAGAATGTGTTTATAACAAAATAGTGTGCAGACTGATGGGAGTAACTGCAAACTCAGTAAACAAAAACAATACTAGTATACAGGGCCGGCGAGAGCGATCACGGACCCCGGGGCTAAACATTTTTGGGCCCCCCCCCAAAGAAAAACTTACCAAAATCATTACTGTTGGATTGTTAATGGTTTAGGATTTATTAATTGACCCTACAATTCGTTATTCTTAACTTTAATCGTAAATAAATGGGTTTTACACAAAGGGCGTTATGCGCCGGGCCCGCTTCGGGACCCCGGAATTAAAAAGAGGGGAGAACAAATTTTAACAGAAATTGAAGAAACAGTAACACAATTGTTGAAAATAGGCAATGAGGAATGACAAGTTGCAACCAGACAAAAATCTGGAACAACTGTTTGTCCAAATATAAGTGGATTAACATTAGCAGTGGTGTTTCTTAATATATGTGGACTGACCAGTTTAGAAAACAGTTTTATTGATGGAAGATCACCAGCAGATGCAATCCATTTAATCAAACAAATGCTAGAGACGTGCTTGAACAATTATCAAGCTGTGCAAAGTATTTATGGACTTTCATTAAGTCTTTGGCAAACTGAACAGAGAAAGCAGAATAAGTGATACAAAACCTTGGGACAGAGTGAAATGACATTAAACATATTAAGGTCTTGGATTTCGTTGTCCATGACGTGTCCGTTACTTAACTAAATATAATTATTTCACTACCGACTTGAAACACAAAGATTTTTATGGGTAAAAAAGTAAAATTTTACTCTTACACAAAACAAACAACAGACAAAGACAGAAAACAACAAATTCATAACACTAACATACATAAACAACTAAACTGAAAAAATAGCCCACAAATTCAAAAAAGCAGGATAAAGAATCGCATACAAAACTACTAACAAAACAGAACACACACTATCAAAACACACACACAAAGCACAAAACAAATTCGATCTACCTGGTGTTTACAAACTAAATTGCTCAGACTGCAACAAATTCTACATAGGCCAGACAGGACGTAGCTTCAAAGATACATTGAACACACAAAGGCACTACACTCCACTACAGAATCCACCTTTGCAAACCACCTTATTGAAGCAAACCACAAATACAAAAACATCGACAATAACATGGACATTCTACACGTACACACAAAAGGCCGAAAACTAGACACTCTAGAACAATTGGAAATGTACAAACACACAAAAACGACATCCTAAACGAAGACACGATTCAGACCACACGCATTATTAGAACATATCACACACCCCACACACAATATCAATCTTTCAAAAGTCGATGCAAATGAAAAGGAGGATTTTATTGAAACAAAAACCAAAGTAACGTTCGGAATTTTCTCTAAATTTCACCTACTGACACTATGTAGGTATCTCTTACAGAACGAAAGTTTGTCACATGCTGAAAATTTCATTAAACACACATTAATGAAGGAATATCATAGGACATGGGACCATTGTAAGGTTCTGTTCTTAAAAATTATTAAAGCTATCAGTTCAAATTTGTCTGAAACCAACCTCAAACTTCAAGGAACACAGTGGTGAAAGAATTTTTTATCAGATCAGTAGTTACTGAAATTAACCTGGACAACGAAACAAACAAACTTTACGTCTTTATAATAGTATTATAGACGACAGGCTTACTCTGCAACTGATTGCAGAGCAGTTGCAGCCTGTTTTTACTGCCTCACAACTAGTTTCATGTAAGCTTGAAATCAGTTGTGTAGTGTAATAAAGGCCTTAGAAACCTATGTTGTAATAATGTGATCTTAAAAGTGTAGGACTGTCCTGAGAGACTGTCTCTGTGCGTCAATCAGATTGTATCTTTAATAAATAGGTAAGATTATCATGTTGAGTCGACATGGACACGGCATTTGGCACAATTAGTATTCAATGACCACAGCTTATTGCCTTCACTGAAGCTAGCCCACCTTGTCATAGTCATTCTGCTGTCTTTGTTTCCGTTATATACAGAAACATGGCAACAACATAACTATATTGATAGACATCAAAATTAATTATGACTGATAGCAGTTGCTTTGATAGTTGATTGTTACTGTTTAAATGACACTACTATATACAGGTCAATTCAGACATATCAGTAATCTGTCAATGCTATTATCTGTACAGCTCAGTAGTGTGGCGTCCATGTAACCACTGTTACCGGTGACAACAGTACTGGAAGTAGGAGAAAATAATATTAATTATATCACAGAATAAACACTTTAGTTATTGAATAATTTGAAATCTGAACAATATTAGTAGGGAAACTTGAAGAAAAGCATAGCATTGCTTTCGAGCTGCTGGGCACTTGCACCGTCTTGTGTTGCCAGCTTAGACATCGGTAATGTTTTACTGCATACGGTCATTGACCTTGTAGTAGTTGTCACTGTACTAACTGGGGAGAGGGGGACACATTCGTCCACCCAATGTATTGCCGCTGTATAAACCGGCAAAACACTCAGTTAGCAGCTATGTTCATTTCGGAACCAATGTGCAGCAGTTACTACCTACCTATTTGTGTTTTGTTCATTTTAGTTATGTGTTCCTCTGTTCATCTTTATTATTTTTAATTCTATTATTTGTATTCTGATTTATTCTGTGTAAGTATAATGGGAGTCAGATCCCGTTGAACCGGGACCTTCTTCTTCTGACAATTTGGTTTGGGGATCATCGTTGAAGAAAAGTCTTTTGAAGACTTTTATAATAGTATTGCTAAAATTAACATGTTACTTACTATGAATTAAATTTATGAAGGTTCCTACAAAATAATCTGTGGGATGGTTTCAAAACACCACATAAAAATGCCATAAATGTTTATATTCTGTTGCTTTAAGATGATGAATAATTCATTTGAGTCATATATTTTACAAAGTGTTTAGTAGTGCTTTACTGATACAGTACCTTTTATTTTTAATCTTGTACTTACAATTTCATGACATTTTCATAAAACATATGTGACATTTAAATATTAATTACATCTGTTTAATATTTTTATAAAATATTAGTAAGAAAGTAATTCCAGTTTATAAGTTAGTATGGCTATAATAAAATATTCCAATGTAACATGTTTGGGTTTGTGTGTGCTTTCAGAATGCAGCACCACCTAGGGCACCAAAATGCCCCAAAAGATTGGGTAGAAATAGAAGACACGACTGGTGCCCCAACTGCAGAAATAAAAAACGATGTACTTTTTATGGTAACTAACATTTTATGGTATTAGTATGGGATTTAAATATTTATTTACCTATTATATTTTAATATTTCTATTTATGTAACGTCGAGGACCGCATTTCTGTTGCGTTACATATGCTCCCCCTCCTAAAGAAGTTTAATTTACCTGAATGTAATTTAGGTCAAGTAAACTTGTATTTTTTTACATGCCTTTTCTTCATATCAATTTTAATGGTTAACGATGGGATTCTCAATGTAACTTTGTTAGACTAGTATTCACAATTCTTTATTTAATGACATTTCATTACTCCTATTAACATTCTTAGTTATATATAATTTTCTTTAAACAGTATTTGTCGATCGTTGGTTACAATATTCAATGATACTTTAGGTTCCCTTCTCTTCTACTTCTAGTTACTGCAATCACTGTATTTCTCCATTATTCTTCTGTCAGCTATTTTCCTTCTGTTGTCTTCGTCATTCTTTTCTGGAATTTGATGTCATTCTTCGCAACGATTCTAATATTCCTTAAATATTTAATTTCCCTAACAATCCCTAATATGTGCATTGGTACAGTTCAGAGAGGCACTGTTTGGCTTCATACTCTGCTGTCCACACTACACTTCAATATAGTACTGCTGGAATTCATCTACAGTCAGCTATAAAATATAATAATATCATAATAATCTTCTTAATTAATTAATAATAAACATTTGGAGAATTCTTTACATTGTTGCGTTATGAAATATACATGGTCATGAAAATATTTACTGGCTATCGCGTCACCTGAAAGGCGCCTCATCTTGCATGTTATAGAATTTATGAAATTACACAATAATATTTATGTAAATTTAGACCCATTACAGTTTTGAACAGTTTAACTTACTATGTGTGTGAACTATGTTTTCAGAATATTGGTACAGATTTTTTTCAACCATCGATATCGATTTGATAAGTAAGCATCGTTATATAGAGATGTTTATACAACATGAAATACCAATTGAATTGGTAGGTGAGTTGAGCCTACCCATACTCTCCAGGATGGGTATTCATCATGTGGGCCACCAGATGTGGATTTTGCATCGTGCCAGACTCCCACCACCTAATCAGGTTAGTTGTGTTGAATTTAGATGCACATGTTGGTAAACTAACAAAAATCAGCTCAGGTATCCACATTACTACACAACCCTTGACCACACAGTTGGGATAAGTGATGCTTAACTCTACAAATATATTGTTCTTGTTATGTGAGGTTTGATCAAAAAGTTCGTGCAATTTTGCAATTTCCACCGCTACAAGTGTCCGATTAAAAACTGTTTTTATGTGATGCTGGTACACATGTTAGTGACATCGTATAAAATGTTAGTTCTATTTGATGCATAGTTTACATTTCACAGCTAATTGAGTAAATCGTTCTTAGGTGTATTAGGCGATTTTTTTTGCATTCTACAATGCAAGATTGAAGAACATGGATTAAATTTTGTGCAGACTGTGAAATAAACTGCTCTGCTCTGGTAAGCATTTTCAGAATGATTCTGGCGAGACTGCTGTGCGTGAACAAGCGGTTTACAAGCTTCAAAGACTGCCATAAATGAGTTAAAGTTTATGGTTGTCAGATGAAGATTATGTTTTTGTATTCCAAAAATTTCATCTCTAGGCAAAGTGGTAAATAAAGAGTACTGCTTGAACATTTTATGCCATTTGTATGAAGCTGTTCATAGAAAATAGCCAGATTTACGGAAGAATAATTTATGAAAATTGCAGCCCGATAATGCACCTGGACCCACATTATTGGTTGTTAAGAATTTTGCCAGGCTAGGCAAAAAAAATGTCAATGATGACACGGCAACTGCCGTATTCACCAGATGTGTCCCAATGTGATCTTTCATACTCCTAACAGTGATAATTTCCACGAAAGGACGTTTCACGACCATTGAAGACGTAACACAAAAATCACTAACCAAGCTCAAGGCTGTACGAAAAAGCCCGTGCTTGAAATATTTTGAAGACTGCAAAATAGCTAGCTTAATCATGTTACATTCGACTGAAGCTACTTTGAAGGAGGCAGTATGTGATAATACAAAACTTGTGTCACATAAAATTAACAATGAATAATTATCGGGCGCCGTGTTGCCAGATTGTGCAACAACATAGATATTAGGCTTACCTTTCGGTCCAGTATTCGTGTAGACGAACCAGTAATTGCGAAATATACCTGAAATAACTCACTCGTACTTGTATTTTTTACCAATGACATTACCTTTTATTATCAAAAAGACTCTACATACATATAAAAATGATTCTACTGAACTATGTGCCACACACGCACGTTACTATGCCTCGGGGCGTAGTCCTATTTATTTTTTGAATAAACATTACTAAGAAATAAACATTGTAAACATAATAAACATAGTATAATATACCTGCACAACCCAGCACTTAAAAAATTTAGGTCACTCTCTCTCTCTCTCTCTCTCTCTCTCTCTCTCTCTCTCTCTCTCTCTCTCTCTCTCTCTCTCTCTCTCTCTCTCTCTCGTTCATTCTCTGGTACAATTTATTCTATTCTGAGCTAATTTTAAATTTTGAATTCGTTTAAAATTGGTCATTATATTGAATGAATTTTGAATTGGTCATTATTACACAATGATGTTGATTTACTTGAAATAATAAAAAGAATATTTGGAACGTTCTCACCAAATTGGACAGGTCTCACCGCACTGCTAAGATTCGTCGATCGTGCACAATCTGTTCCTTCTTTACATCGATTTCGGGCCACACCGTCGTGTCTACCCACGAAAACACTTTGGGCAGATTCTATACGCACGCAGTTTTTTGACGATCCATCGGCCGATGACACCTGTTCAATTCCTCACCGCCCCAACATTTCTGATATTTTAGACAGTTATTTAACCACTTTTGGTGGTGTAAAAGTTAAAATTCACAGTTGGTGAACTTCTTGCCGGCCGGCTGCGTTCACACTTCAGGATAAAATGACACAGAGTCTTTGTTAAGCATTGCGTAGGTGGGGCGAAAACTATGTCATCAGGCTTTTGTTCATATAGCCAAGCCTTGAGTTGTTTACGGAAATATGCATTCCTTCCACTGACGTCATCAGGGCTTGTCACTTTATCGCTATTTGTTACATACGATTTTTTGCTGTGTTTGTCGTTTTGCAATGAAAACGGTCGGAATCCTGTCAATTCACATCTGCGTTTTATAAAATAGTTATATAGTCCACTCACCAAAACTTTACAGGGATTATGAAATATTTAAATAATTATTACCAAATAATTGTTAAAAATAAATGAATACAATAATTATGGTCTTTTGTACCATGTTTTATAAATTTAGTATTGTACCAGAATTGTAACATCACAAAACCCCCTCAATGAAAGATTTTGCATTTTAATCTCTACTACCTCATACGGTCCTTCATATAAGAGAAAGAACTTCTTAATTTCTTTGTCTTGCGCACTCGATAAGTCATGCCTTTTTACTGATACCATTTGTCCTATATTATACTTAACCCACTTACCTCTTGCGTCGTGTCTACGTTTTCTTTCTTCACCTTTGCTGATTAAGTTTTCATTAACCAACCGGATTTTAATGTTTATATCAGTTGTCCTGCTCTCAGGTGGATAGTCGAACAGTTGTTCCAAAATTCTTGGGGGGGGCGTGTTCCTCTTACCAACTCATGGGGTGTATAGCCGGTGGACTCGTGGGTGGTACTGTTTAGCCAAGTTTCTACCTTTCTTACATACAATGGCCATTCGCTGTGTTTAGCGTGACAATAGGCTCTGAAGATCCTGCCTATTTCTCTCATTACACGCTCAGCCTGGTTGGACTGGGGATGATACACAGCCGTATGCTTCGTGAGGATGCCTTCCCATCGTAAGGTCTGGCGCCATCTTCCACTGATGAACTGCGGCCCATGGTCTGATAAAATTACCTTTGGCTTACCCACGTTAATCATATAATCTTTCGTCACCTTTTCACTCAATACCTTACTGGTAGCTCTTTTCACGCTATACAATTTTACATATTTTGAGAAAGTGTCAAGCAATACAAATATATAAACTACTCCGCCTCTACCCTTCGGCAATGGTCCAAACAAATCCACAGCAACTAAATCAAAAGGTCTTTCTACCTTAACATAATTTAACTCACCTTCAACTCTGTAGTTAACCACCTTCGACTTTTGACACAAGTCACAACTCCTAAGCAGCTGTCTCACTCGCCTCTCCATATTCCTGAAAATACATGATTCTTTTAAAACATTCACACACTTTTTAGCCCCAAAATGACCATATCTTATATGACAATCCCAAATAATCTTCTCTTCCAACACTGCTGGCACCACTAATCTCCAGTCACGCTCACCCCCTACTACCTTCTTAAACAACAACCCTTTGTAGATTTTAAAATATTGATGGTACTCCGAGTCATCCAACTCCGTCTCTAAACTGTGTATTATTTTCCCCGACTTACCATCTGCTCTCTGCATGGTTTTGATATCCTTCAACTCTTCTCCAAAGATTCTGTCTTCTCTGCTAATCTGAAAAATTTCAATTTCTTTTAAATCCCTACCTGTTTTATTATTTTCGCAATCTACTATGGAAAGAGTGTCGGGTACTTTATTCTCGGTTCTTTTAATATACTCCCATTCGAAGTTGTACTCCTGCAAAACAAGTACACTTTACAAGTGTTGAGGAATGACAAAGCTTTATGATCGGTTCGAATAATTGTTTTGTTGCCTAAGATGTAAGTCCTGAACTTGCTGATTGCAAACACAATACTGAGCAATTCTTTCTCCGTTGTGGTATAATTCTTTTCTGCAGGCAAAAATGATCGGCTGGCGAACGCAATGGTTAGATGTTCCCTCTCCTCATCCTCCTGATACAGCTCCGCGCTTACTGCTACATTCCTGGCGTCCGTCTGCAAATAAAACATTTTATCAAAATCCGGATGGTTCATCATAATCATATTACTAAATTTTCGTTTTATATCTTCAAAGGCTCCACGCTCCACGTCTTCCCACTTCCATTGTCTGTTCTTCTGCAATACCGTACTTAACTTTGCGGTGATGTGTGCGTAGTTCCTTTGAAATTTCCTATAAAAGTTGCACAGCCCAAGAAAACTCTGAAGTTGTTTGATGTTTCGTGGTTCAGGGAAGCGCATAATAGATTAGACCTTGTCCGGGTTGGCGGAAATTCCTTCCGATGTAATAATGAATCCCAGAAAAAAAATCTTTGTTTGTAAAAACTTGGACTTGTCCTAATTTACGGTTAAGCCTCCCACTTCTAATTTTTCTAACACATACTTTAAATGTTCTAAATGGTCTTCAAATGTCCGTGACGCTATCAAAATGTCGTCCACATATACTGTGAGAAAATCTAAATCTCTTGGTCTCAAAATTCTATCCAAACATTTAATGAAACTAGCTACGCTGGTATTTAGCCCAAATGGTAGTCGCTTGAACTGATAATTTTTCCCATTAAATAAAAATGCTGTGTATGGCCTACTTACCTCTGCTAATGGCACTTGCCAATATCCGGCCGTCAGATCCAATGATCCGTCATGAACCTCACTCCACTAAACTTTTGAAATATTTCGTTAATGGACTCCGGTGATTCTCGGTCTGGTATGATGATCTGATTTATCTTCCTTGCGTCTAAACACAATCTTACTCCTCCGTCCTTTTTAATTACCACCACTAATGGATTTGAGTAGTGAGATACTGACCTCTCGATGATTCCACCTTTCATCATCTTATCCAACTCCTCTTGCACCGCTTGTCTTTTAGAGTAAGGCACTGGATATCTCCGCTGCATGAATGGTGTGTGTTCCTTAATCTGTAACATATATTCATAATTTTTTGCCCTTCCTGGAATATCGGCAAACACTCTCTTAAACTGCTCTATTACCTGCCATAACGCTATACGTTGGCCACTCCTTATCACCTCACCCCCACTACAGAATTCATCCGCCCTTATCTCCCATACTGCATTATTAATATTGCTCATTTCATTATCAACATCTTCAAAATACTCACCCTCTCTACAAAAATTTATTTTAGTATCTAAGTTATTCTCAACTACTCGCTTCTGTAACAATTTCACACCAGTTGTTCTAACTTTATTTATCACATTTTCAAAATTAATTTTAACAGACCGATCACCCCCATCTAACTCTAACACCTTCTCTTTAAAATTTATTACAGCTTTATTTCTTTGTAAAAAATCATTTCCCAAAATGATGTCTAAACTTAACCCCTTGACTACCAAAAATGTATTATCAAAATTCATATCTCCAATTGAGACACTTAAATGTATCTGTTTTGTCACCCTTTTACTACGTACCCCCGTAACTCCTATTACTGTAACCCCTGCTACGGGTAAAACTGGAATATTCTTTTTAAATTCTTTTAACTCACTCAAAATGTTCTCGGCTATTACTGAAATTTCACTTCCTGTATCAACAAGTGTTTTAAATTTCCTATTTTCTATTGTTACCTGGATTTCCCTGAGTCCAGCTCTCACCTCCAATGTTGTGTTGCTCTCCTCCTCCAACAAGTCAGCAACGATATCAGTTGTTATTACGTTCGATTGTACGTCTTCTAATGGTCGGACCTCATGTGCTTCCCTGAACAGTGGTCGGGTCCTATTTACCACTGTCGACTTTAGTTTTCCGGCTGTGACCTGTTGTTACTGGTGGTTGGTACCTGGTGTCCCCTTGTTGGTCCCTGGTTATGATGTGGTGTTCCTCGGGTACTCGGTGCTCCTCTGTTCGTAGGTATGAACTGCTTTGGGTTGTTACTCCTTGGTTCATTTCTTGGCGTTTTGCATTGGTAACAGTGTTGCATGTTGGCACGATTTCCCTTCCTGCAACTAGAACAACTCCAATCGCCTGGTTGCTGTAAATCAGTACGATAATTAAATTTATTACCATTATTATTGTAATAAGGCCTTGGCCGATTAAACTCGATGTTATGATTAAGCATATTTTGTTGAATGGGTCGTCTACCCATTTCGCGGTCATTGATGCTTTGTAGTATATCTAATACTTTTTCAAGCTCATCTAAATTTTCTATTTCTTTGGTCATTAGAGTAACCTGCACCTCTCTTGGTAAGTGCTTACTCACGTATCTAACAAATGACTTAAACGGTATGGGCGGCTCTAAATATTTTGCCTCATTGTAAAGTTTGGTTACATATATTGTAATGTTGTTGTTATTAGGGTTACGTCCCATGAAATTACCCGCTCCCATAATGCGGCTTCTTAAAGTCTCCTGCTCTTCTTCAGTCCAATATTTACCCTTGAATGCTTTCTCAAAAGTGTCATAACAATCCCATTCTAATCTATGAGCCTCAGCCCATATTACTGAATTGCCCTTGAAACATTTGACTATTTTATTTAATTTCACTTCCCAACTACTACTACTACTACTACTAAAATAATTGTAATCCCGTGTCTGATTTAAAAAACGCATGGGATGTATCACCCTGTTTTCCTGGCTAAAATTTTCTAGTTCTATTTCATTATAGAAATCCCTAGTCACTATTACTCTATCATTAACACTTGAAATATTTTTACGAATTTCCCCCCGTAACTCATTTTTTACACTGGTTAAACTATTAGCAATTACATCATATTTATCATGCACATCCATATTATTTTGTATAGCTAAAGCATCAATTTCTTTGATCTTACTTTGTAACAGACTTAATCTACTCTTGGTATTTCTTTCATGTTCTGATATGGTATTATCTATAGTTTCGATATGCTTTGTAATATCTACTACATTTGATTCAATTTTCTCTAAATGACTCTGCAAAACATTTGTTTTCAGTTCTACTTGGTTATTCACTTCAACACTGGTTTTAATTTCTATTTGACGTTCTACAAAAGTTAAACACTTACGTTCTATTTCTGTATTTTGTGACTCTAACTGGCTTTTAACTGTGTCATTAACTGTCTCATAAATTATATCAATTTTAGTATCTAAATTACTTATTTTATTATTGAATTTCTCATTAACAATTTGTAATGTGGTTTTCTGGATGTTATCACAATGTGTTTCTATAGTGTTAATTCTCTCATCAAAGTGATAATTTTGTCTTTTAATTTCTCTCTTTATTTCGTCAAACTTCTCATTGAAACCGCTTTGAATTTGAACATTTTGTGTTTTAATTTCATTGAATTTAATATCAGAATCACTTTTTTGTTCATCCATCTTTTTGTCTAACTTTAACAATAATTGCATCATTGCATTAATCTCATCTGGTTTATTTTCTGACCTAGTTGAAATGGATGTATTGACTTCTGGACACGGAAAATAAGTACAACGAGGAGACGGAAGTTTGAGTTTGCCGTACCATCGTAAGCTAGATCCCAATATTGTTAGTGTATTGAATACCTAATGGCTGTAGGAGGACTGTGTAAAAATTTCAAGAAGATTGGTTTAGTAGTTTTTGAGAAACATGTTCTTAACCAAACTTAAAAACCCCATTTAAATAACATTGAACGCTCAAATTGGCACTCTCCCCTTAAGGGATACAGGAAAAAGATTTAAATCTCACATTGTTCAATTTACGTCTTATGCTGTTTATGCGGGCGCCCGCGTTTGCTGCTGCAGACAGCAAACGATGGTAGTCGACTGGCGTTCAGTGTTACAAATTTCCGTTTGGTGCGTCTCTAAGCTGGTTCTCTCCGCTCCCCGCCGTACGTCTCGTCCTCAGTACTATAACGTTCCGTTGGACTTAACATCACCTTTTTAACTTCGTCGCGAAACGTTTTTCGTCAACAAATACTTGATGTGTTGGTCACTGGCTATAAATAGATTTTCGTTTTAATCTCATAACCATACATGGTCATGAAAATATTTACGGGCTATCGCGTCACCTGAAAGGCGCCTCATCTTGCATGTTATAGAATTTATGAAATTACACAATAATATTTATGTAAATTTAGACCCATTACAGTTTTGAACAGTTTAACTTACTATGTGTGTGAACTATGTTTTCAGAATATTGGAGAACCTTCTTCGATCCGCTCCCCATAAATCGCTACATGAAGGACGAGTATAAAAATAGATTTATCCTTCATGAAATCCCCCCCGCCATGGTTGGGGATTTGAACTCTGCCATCCTTGAGGGGATGGGAATTATAGTAATGGGGCACCACATGCATATACTACGGAGAGCGCGATTTCCTCCACCAGTACTACCAAATCAGGTTAGTTGTGTTGAATTTAGATGCACATGTTGGTAAACTAACAAAAATCAGCTCAGGTATCCACATTACTACACAACCCTTGACCACACAGTTGGGATAAGTGATGCTTAACTCTACAAATATATTGTTCTTGTTATGTGAGGTTTGATCAAAAAGTTCGTGCAATTTTGCAATTTCCACCGCTACAAGTGTCCGATTAAAAACTGTTTTTATGTGATGCTGGTACACATGTTAGTGACATCGTATAAAATTTTAGATCTATTTGATGCATAGTTTACATTTCACAGCTAATTGAGTAAATCGTTCTTAGGTGTATTAGGCGATTTTTTTTGCATTCTACAATGCAAGATTGAAGAACATGGATTAAATTTTGTGCAGACTGTGAAATAAACTGCTCTGCCCTAGTAAGCATTTTCATAATGATTCTGGCAAGACTGCTGTGCGAGAACAAGCGGTTTACAAGCTTCAAAGACTGCCATAAATGAGTTAAAGGTTATGGTTGTCAGATGAAGATTATGTTTTTGTATTCCAAAAATTTCATCTCTAGGCAAAGTGGTAAATAAAGAGTACTGCTTGGACATTTTATGCCATTTGTATGAAGCTGTTCATAGAAAATAGCCAGATTTACGGAAGAATAATTTATGAAAATTGCAGCCCGATAATGCACCTGGACCCACATTTTTGGTTGTTAAGAATTTTGCCAGGCTAGGCAAAAAAAATGTCAATGATGACACGGCAACTGCCATATTCACCAGATGTGTCCCAATGTGATCTTTCATACTCCTAACAGTGATAATTTCCACGAAAGGACGTTTCACGACCATTGAAGACGTAAAACAAAAATCACTAACCAAGCTCAAGGCTGTACGAAAAAGTCCGTGCTTGAAATATTTTGAAGACTGCAAAATAGCTAGCTTAATCATGTTACATTCGACTGAAGCTACTTTGAAGGAGGCAGTATGTGATAATACAAAACTTGTGTCACATAAAATTAACAATGAATAATTATCGGGCGCCGTGTTGCCAGATTGTGCAACAACATAGATATTAGGCTTACCTTTCGGTCCAGTATTCGTGTAGACGAACCAGTAATTGCGAAATATACCTGAAATAACTCACTCGTACTTGTATTTTTTACCAATGACATTACCTTTTATTATCAAAAAGACTCTACATACATATAAAAATGATTCTACTGAACTATGTGCCAAACACGCACGTTACTATGCCTCGGGGCGTAGTCCTATTTATTTTTTGAATAAACATTACTAAGAAATAAACACTGTAAACAACTAAACTGAAAAAATAGCCCACAAATTCAAAAAAGCAGGATAAAGAATCGCATACAAAACTACTAACAAAACAGAACACACACTATCAAAACACACACACAAAGCACAAAACAAATTCGATCTACCTGGTGTTTACAAACTAAATTGCTCAGACTGCAACAAATTCTACATAGGCCAGACAGGACGTAGCTTCAAAGATACATTGAACACACAAAGGCACTACACTCCACTACAGAATCCACCTTTGCAAACCACCTTATTGAAGCAAACCACAAATACAAAAACATCGACAATAACATGGACATTCTACACGTACACACAAAAGGCCGAAAACTAGACACAATTCAGACCACACGCATTATTCGAACATATCACACACCCCACACACAATATCGATCTATCAAAAGTCGATGCAAATGAAAAGGAGGATTTTATTGAAACAAAAACCAAAATAACGTTCGGAATTTTCTCTAAATTTCACCTACTGACACTATGTAGGTATCTCTTACAGAACGAAAGTTTGTCACATGCTGAAAATTTCATTAAACACACATTAACGAAGGAATATCATAGGACATGGGACCATTGTAAGGTTCTGTTCTTAAAAATTATTAAAGCTATCAGTTCAAATTTGTCTGAAACCAACCTCAAACTTCAAGGAACACAGTGGTGAAAGAATTTTTTATCAGATCAGTAGTTACTGAAATTAACCTGGACAACGAAACAAACAAACTTTAGTCTTTATAATAGTATTATAGACGACAGGCTTACTCTGCAACTGATTGCAGAGCAGTTGCAGCCTGTTTTTACTGCCTCACAACTAGTTTCATGTAAGCTTGAAATCAGTTGTGTAGTGTAATAAAGGCCTTAGAACCCTATGTTGTAATAATGTGTTCTTAAAAGTGTAGGACTGTCCTGAGAGACTGTCTCTGTGCGTCAATCAGATTGTATCTTTAATAAATAGGTAAGATTTATAATATTATTGCTAAAATTAACATGTTACTTACTATGAATTAAATTTATGAAGGTTCCTACAAAATAATCTGTGGGATGGTTTCAAAACACCACATAAAAATGCCATAAATGTTTATATTCTGTTGCTTTAAGATGATGAATAATTCATTTGAGTCATATATTTTACAAAGTGTTTAGTAGTGCTTTACTGATACAGTACCTTTTATTTTTAATCTTGTACTTACAATTTCATGACATTTTCATAAAACATATGTGACATTTAAATATTAATTACATCTGTTTAATATTTTTATAAAATATTAGTAAGAAAGTAATTCCAGTTTATAAGTTAGTATGGCTATAATAAAATATTCCAATGTAACATGTTTGGGTTTGTGTGTGCTTTCAGAATGCAGCACCACCTAGAAGGGCACCAAAATGCCCCAAAAGATTGGGCACTAACAGAAGGAACGACTGGTGCCCCAATTGTCAAAGAAAAAAAAGATGTACGTTTTATGGTAACTAACACCCTAGGAATGTAATACAAGTTTTATTGTAATTACTAAAAAATAATGTTTTAGTTTCACTAAAAAATAAATTAAAAAGGTGTCTTCACATTAGATAACCATCTGCTCAGCCAACTAATCAATGTTAGAAAATGTCTGACTGTAAATCTGGATAAATAATTCTTGAGACAGTTAATTTTGATGATGCCATAACAATAACATCCCTTAATATTGAGAATTATCCTTTACATGTTTTATGACTTTAAAAAACTGAATTAAAATTTACAAACATAACAAATATAAACAAAAACAATCTTTTGTTTGTTAAAAAGCCCAGAAAATATTTCTCAACTTGCTAACAATTTTCTTCCATTTGTGGATCACTTTTTTAAATACTGTCTGGAGTAAAGCACTTTGCATTTTTTTATAAGACAAAAAATTATAACAGAAAGAAATCAGTTACATCAATAACATTATCACGCGTTACAAGCTACACAACAATTTGTTTCAATATTTCTTGGAATACATTTCAAAAAAGCTGTTCCTCATGAAGTAGTAATGCCTAATTACATTCTGTTTATAGCTATTCATATATTTTTTATATGCATATATGGATACATTCATATTCAAAATGGCAACACTATACACACACATATACAGATATAATATTTTTATAAATATACTAGCCGTGTGCCCGATAGGATTTCCCATCAGCAACATCTCAGGAACCATCCGACTTTTCTCAAATGTTAGAGTTTTTGGGTAACCTGCTCTGCCCATGCCCTCTTTTTTACCCTTTGGTCGCGGTGAGGAATTAGTTCCGCGTAAACAAATAAAGACTAAAGAGACTTTAACAAACTATCCATGTAATCCTGCAAAGAAAAATTAGACTGCACACATCAAAGAATCTATAATATAACGCGCTAGGTAGTGTGTCCGTCATCGGTATGTTACCATAGTAACAAGTAAATAAACAAATAATATTTACCAGCATCGAATGTATACATTTATCTGTTCCTATAGTTTTTAAAGTTTTTACTATGCGATTGTGTTGATATGTTTTGTAATTTTGTATACAGGTACGTCTATATATTTTGTAATTGTCCTATATTTCTGTATATGTTTTAATTGTGATATTTATGTTTATACGTATTTCTGATGATCCAATGAATAAGTAATGAAATACGATCAAATATGCCTCCTAAACGCCAGCAACCACCAACTGCTGAAGAAATTGCAGCAAAAAAAGCACGTAATGCTGAAGCTCAAAGACACTGTAGAGCGGCCATGTCAGAAGAGCAGCTTCAAGCAGAATGTGAATGTGAAGCTAATGCTGTAAGTCACCGGCAACACAAAGAAAACATGCCACAAAATCAACTTCAACAAGAGCGCGAGGCAAACGCTGGAAGACAGAGGGTTGCACGCCAACATCAAAGAGGACATCTGAGTAGATATGTCCGATCCCGCAACACCGCTTTGCTTCCTGAAAACTTCAATGAAGACGAAATTGAAGAAAGTTATCTTGGCCCAATGGGCGCTAAATGTCCATTTTGCAATGCCACGCATTTCAAAAATGAATTAACGTCAAATTGCTGCCATAAAGGGACCATTGCATTAGATGAAATACGAATGCATCCCTTCATTACAAATTACATGAATGGATCTGATCCAAATTCCAAAAATTTCATGGAAACATAAGATCCTACAACAGTGCAATGGCCTTTACCTCAATGGGAGCACAAGTTGACCAATCAGTGACCAGACGTTCAGGTCCTTTTTGTTACAGAATCCATGGGCAAATTTATCATGCTACCTCTGCATTACACCCAAATCAAGGTGAATTACCAAAGTATGCCCAACTGTACATTTTGGATTCGGCCCAAGCCTTGACAGAAAGAATGAACAATCAAGCAAACAATCGACGCATTCGTGTCGTAATGGAGAACCTCCAAAAACTTCTTGGAGATATCAATCCATTCTCTAGAGAATACAAGAACATGCTCAGATTTGAACAAGACGAAATGCTAAAGGCAAATCGGGAAAACCGAACGCCAATTTTAGCATGACTTTCTTGAGAGAAAGATTAAATAATGTGCTCCCCGGCAGAACCAACGCTCCCACTGCCAGAGGAGAAATTGCTGCCGTTTTTCACAGTGCAGATGGTGCACCCCCAGAAAATCGGGATATTACAATTTATCCGAAAAGCAGAATTTTACAAAATATATCCATCCTGAGTAGACTCTGTGACCCAATGTGCTACCCTTTGCTTTTCCCATATGTGGATTCAGGGTGGACCACAGATCTGAAGAAAGCTGTTGGTCAAGGAAATGTGTCCCAGCTTCAATGGTATTCATACCATTTTGCCATTCGTGGTGGAAACTTTAACGAGTTCCTCAACGCAGGAAAGCTGACTCACCAATTCATGGTTGATGCCTATTGTAAGACCGAGGCAAACCGTTTGAATTGGTTTCGAAAAAATCAAAACAGTAAGAGCTGAAGACTATGATGTTCTTCACCGATTTGTGAACAACCACAATTTTGAGGACGTTAACATATTGCCTGGAAAGAAAGTTATATTGCCTTCAACCTTCCAAGGGAGTCGAAGAAATATGGCTCAAAATTACCAAGATGCTATGGCCATGGTCAGGAAATATGGCAAACCTGACTTATTTGTAATATTCACGTGCAATCCTAAATGGAGGGAAATCAGGGAAAACTTACTTCCCGGTCAGCAACCATGCGACCGGCCTGATTTAGTAGCAAGAGTGTTTGAGTTGAAACTGAAATTGCTACTTGAAGACTTAACCAAACACCATAGATTTGGACGTGTTAGGGCTATGCTCCACGTGATCGAGATCCAAAAACGTGGTCTACCACATGGGCACATATTGCTATTCATGGCCCCGGAAGACAAAGTCTGGGAGAATGAAAGAATTGACAAAATTGTCTGTGCAGAACTCCCTGATAAAGATGCCCACCCGAGGCTACATGAAATTGTAAAATCCTGTATGATACATGGCCCATGTGGTGCATTAAATCCAAACGCACCGTGTATGGAAAATGGCAAATGCACAAAAGAATTCCCAAAAGATTTCTGTGCTGAGACCATCAGCAATGTCAATGGTTACCCAAAATATCAACGCTGAGATGATGGTAACTTTGTTGAACTTGGGGTAAACAAAGTGGATAACAGATGGGTGGTGCCATACAACCCGTACCTGTCTCTGAAATACAACGCCCACATTTTAACGTAGAGATTTGTAGCTCAATTCAAAGCATTAAATACCTCTTCAAATACGTTTACAATGGGCATGACTGTGCAAATATTCAATTCGTTACTGTTCCCACAGAACAGGAAGCTACTATTGAATGGGACGAAGTAAAAAATTACTTGGAGACCCGATATGTAAGTGCACCTGAAGCATGCTGGAGGCTCAGGGAATACAAAATGCACCACCAGACTGATCATGTGGAAAGATTAAATGTCCACCTTGTGACCCCTCTTTAAGTATTTTGTTGACTTATAAAAAAAAATTTTATAAATATTTATCTCCCAACAAAATCAGTGCATTCTCCTTAAAATATTTTTGGTTAACTTTTTGCTTTAAAAATAATTATAAAATTTAAATGAAATTAATATAATGATTTTCTTTTACAATTGGGGTTACTTTTCCCCACTTAGCCCTATACCTAACCCCCAGAAATAACACATGAATATACAATACATATAAATGGACATATAAATATATATGTCTACAACTACAACACATACACACGTTCCACATCACAGGACAATTACAACTTTCAACATTAATATCTTGCCACACCTCTTTCACCCCAAAAGGTACATAATTCACAATTCATAAATATTCTTGAACGCAACACCTATTGAAAGATCTTAATACATATATATATGTGTAACACCTGTGCCCCAGGGCATACTAAAATTCAGGGGTTGGCATAATGCCTGATACTACTATAAAGTGCTCCCACACTGAGCACTTAGACTTGGAAGAAATATAATCATAATTCAGTCAAAATACAAGTGACCATAATAAATTAAAAAGAATTTAAGCGTGATAAATTATTGTGAAATATTAATAACAGTAATGTGCCATGATGCTTTATAACCTTTAAGAATTAATTTGGCCCAAAGGCCGACATGTTCCTAGGCAAGATCGTGCCTAACTAAACCTGTCCCAGGAGCATGTTCAAGTCTGCATGAAAAATCCGCCTATACAGGATTAAACTGGGGACCCGACTGAAACTAACAAAAGACCATTATAGGACCCAAACTGAATACAAATATGTGAAATTAATGAATCAATTGAAAACTAAATTTAATCTGTGAAATTACATGATGAATGATAGAATTACTAGCACTAAGGTAACCCTTTTACTGAAAACTAGAAAGAAATTTACATGCCTGAATGGTAATCAGCCACGGATACATGCCAACCTCTGGGCTCACACTTAATATAAATAGTATTACAAAATCTACAAAAGATTCCCCCCCAAGTCCGCGCACTATTCTGTCCCGATAACAGGGGACCCAATTGAAATGTGTAAAGCTTAAAGTCATTTTAGGGTGTGTCGCTATATGCCCACGAGTTCTAGTAGGTTACATTCACTTGTGTTAAAAAGTAATATTGGGTTGGTGTCACCTGATTTATTCCCTGGTGTGGAGTTTGAAGTCCTGGTCTAAAGCATTTTCATGTTGGTGTGACCTGTTCCTCGCTGTTCTCCTCCGGCAGATGAAGCTGAGAGCCTTGGATGTTCAGTTGTTCAGGTCATGATTTGGGGCTGGTCCTCGACGTGAAGCGAGGGACCCTAAGCATACAAATATCAGCGAGATGCTCCAACACTTATTCCCCCAGGTTACTCTCACATACACCAAAATCCATTTATAATTTTAAACACTGCTTTAGGCCTACTTGAAATGAAAGTTTGACACTCTCTACAACAGGTTATACGGGCATGTGGCCCTATCTTTGAAAACATTAAGTTTGGCTAAAGTACATATTATTTTGCGTTAACATTGGTCAATTACGGGGCCTTAGTTAAGACTTCAATTACTGTTATACAATTAACTCATTTTGCATACTCTAATTCGCCACGTGGCGTGCGTGTAACAGGTTAACAATTTTCATTCATTCTTGTACGTATATTAAACAAAACCCCTTTTACGTTACTTTAAATTAAATATATATAAGTATACTGCACTCACTTACCGCAGATCTGTTTTAATTTAGCCTGCCATAGGTGGAAGATGGAACAATTAAAAAAACTTCTCTGTCGGAGAACGAGGCGAGGTGGTCAGTTGAAGCTGTGAAATCAGACAAGAACGGAAACGTTTATTCCACACATTTTTCAACTCGCGCTCCGAGGCGTCCGCCAGGGAGCAGCACCAATCAAGCGCAGTTTCGTTACCTCATGTAGATTTTGCGCTAACCGTTAAACACAGTACGGCAGAACGCCCACCGCTAAATACAGAAACCTATTTTTCTTCAGCGTATTAGCGCCGATTTTATTCAATCGGCACAACCTTGAGGACAAGCATACAATATGTTTTATACCAGGCAAGGAAGCTGAAGCTGTACAGCAAAAAGCCACCAAGTCCAAACTTCTGGCTTGGTTTAAACTTAATCAGGAAGACCCTAATGCCCGAGAGTATTTATATATTGAAATTCCCGAACACTATACCTGGAATGACAAAAATTCTAAATAGAAACCACGTCTTAGAGGACATGAAACCACAATTGGCAGAATGTTTGCCGTAAGTCCCACGGATAGAGAAAAATGGTTCCTCCGAATTCTCCTTCTCAATGTTAGAGGAGCAACATCTTTCGAGGACCTAAGAACGGTCGAAGGAAACTTTCCCCTTTGCAACTTTCCAAGAAGCATGCATTGCAAGGGGATTAACTGATGATGACTCAGAATGGGATACTTGCCTAACAGAAGCTGCAACCCATCAAATGCCAGTACAACTTAGGCAGTTGTTTGCATTTATTTGTATCGTGTGTGAGCCGTCGGATGCAGCAGCATTATTCGACAGACATAAGGACAATCTTATGCAAGACTATAAGAGACGCTTTCCTGATGGAGAAAAAGCTCTCTATTTGACGCTTAAAGAAATTGAATCTGTCCTTCGAACACATGGAAAGTCATTGGTAGATTTTGGCCTAGAACCTCCAGTCGGCAGCTATGACAAGCCACTCCATTCTGGAAAATATTACGATCCAATTGCCGAAAAAACCATGTTCGAAGAGTGGCTTAACCAAATCTCTAGGCAAAGTGGTAAATAAAGAGTACTGCTTGGACATTTTATGCCATTTGTATGAAGCTGTTCATAGAAAACAGCCAGATTTACGGAAGAATAATTTATGAAAATTGCAGCCCGATAATGCACCTGGACCCACATTATTGCTTGTTAAGAATTTTGCCAGGCTAGGCACAAAAAAATGTCATTGATGACACGGCAACTGCCGTATTTACCAGATGTGTCCCAATGTGATCTTTCATACTCCCAATAGTGATAATTTCCACGAAAGGACGTTTCACGACCATTGAAGACGTAAAACAAAAATCACTAACCAAGCTCAAGGCTGTACGAAAAAGTCCGTGCTTGAAATATTTTGAAGACTGCAAAATAGCTAGCTTAATCATGTTACATTCGACTGAAGCTACTTTGAAGGAGGCAGTATAAATGAAGACATAATTCTTAAAATAAACAAGAACTGCATGAACTTTCTGATCAAACCTCATATACTGCAACTATTTTGGTCCCTCTAGTACAGACAAATTAACAAAACATCTTTACGAAACTATATATAATCAGTTTACAGAAAACAATAATTGTGCGAATAAAAACTGACTATATTACTAATACTGAAACTATATATACATTTACATGATCACAGTCTACAAGAATTGTCATCATAAGTTATAACAGTACATGCCTGTAAGAATTTGAGGATTGTAGAAGAACAAAACAAACATCAAACTTGCTTTTTTCCAAAATACAATTTCAGTTTTATTTTGTGATAAAAAAACACTTGTCAAACTTCAGTAAACAAGCTGACAACTTGCCTTTAACTACAGTAGACGCCCTCTAGCCCGGCCTCGGTTGGATCAGCTGTCGCATGGTTCGGCCAGCCATACGGTGAGTTACAAAGTCTAGACGTACCTTCAGCGACAGGCCCCAACTTGTTAAACGGAAAATATATGTAGCTCAGTTGACTCACGCTTTTGTTCATGTGTGGATGTTGTCTTATGTTGTGAGTTCTGTGTATATAGTCTGTGTAAATATATCTGTATATAGTAATACTGTATGTATCTGTATAAGTACAAAACGTTTTCTGACATGAGTGTGAAACGAAAACACGCGTTCGTGACTATGGACCAAAAATTACAAGTCCTTCAGCGTCTCGATAAGGGCGAATCGGTCCAGAGTATTTGCCAAGGGTTTAATGTAGGCAAAAGTACTGTTAACGACTGGCGCTGAAACAGAAAATCGTGAGTAATTATAATTATTAGTAATTTATGTATACTGTATTGGGTCATTTATTGTATGCATAATTCATTAAAGAGCGTTATTTCATCATTATAGCATATTTTTGGTTCATCCGGCCATTTTGTAATCCAGCCTAGGGTCTGGTCCCGAGGTGGCCGGACGAGAGGGTGTCTACTGTAGTATGGTGAACCATAATCTATGGCAATGGCAGTGGCGGCTGGTAATAGGGCTGCAAGGTTGCTGCACAATCCCCAGAAAAATCTGGCTTTTTAATAATATGTATTATTTATAAAATACATAATATTTAGAATGTTCCAAACTACTGTATTTTGATAGAAAAATTATAGGCCTATGGGTCTTGTAAAACATTTTTGCATGGTAAATTGTAACCAACCCAGTTGTACGCTGTAAGCTATGTGGCAAGGTTTGCATGGTCCAAGCAAAACCAGTGTCTGTGTGAAACAATAGTATTTGTATGCAAATATTGTAATAGAATCTTTTGTACGGGGTATTTAGATTGGTAAATGTTCCCCGTAGTATCGTCCTTTTAACCGAAACGAAAAGCCCCACTGTTGTGAGCGTCACTTTGTAAGATAATCTTTATGTGGGTTGTAAAAATTAATAATTAGTGTTATTTGTGTGTAATAGGTCAAATTGTAACTTCTCTTACCATTTACGGGTAAACCATATTTCTCTCCGTTCGATTCAAATGTTGCCGCCTCGCCACCTGATTGGCGCACGCCTTTCTGCAGTGTCGACTTGGCTAATGTCAAGCTTTGACGCTTCCACTTCAATAAACTCTTAGTTGTTATTGTAAATTAATTGAATCAAACATACAGTGTTGCAGAATGAGAACATTTATTGACACTTTAGAAGATTTCAATTACCTTATGATACATCAAATTTATTTTTTGCACCGGCTATTACACTTGTTCGGTTGGTACTTGCTCAGTTCCCGTGTTTTGTACACAAGTCGTCTTAACGTTAGTTTACTGTTAAAATGTTTTTTCTCAGGGGTGTTAATAAGTCCTTTCGGCTACAGAAATATTTACTTACGGCTAAGACACACAAATTTATAACAATCCTTAATACTAGTTACACAAAAAAATTAATATCTTAACCTATTCAAGTAAGTAATTACCAATGAAACTTAGTAAAATTTTAGGTTAAGATTCGTCCATTAGAAAGGTTTGTTAATTATTTATTATATTTTGCTTTTAATAATTATTAACTGGTTAAAGTTTAAATAGTGATTTTACCAATGAATTTAGTTCTAAATCGGAATAGTGATCAGTGAAGTGAAATAGTTATTTATTAATTTTGACCAAAAAATTTTGAATTCGATAATGGGATTATGTTTATACTCATCGATTTTCCGCTGAAGATCTCGCGATGTCGTCTTCTTCTTCCGGATAACTCCTGAGATGTCGTCTTCTTCTATTCTTCAGAAGTTTATTTCTCTTGTCCCGACGGTTTTCCTCGCAGACTCCGGCCTCGCACTCCTTCTGTGATCGTCCGTCTTCTTCTATTGATCTATGTCCCGATGATCTTCCTTCGGGATCCGTCGTCGTCTCTTCTTCGCTGCGTCTTCCCGGCTTCCTCGGATAATTATGGTTCGTTGATAATTTTTATTAAACAAAATTTTATTCAGGATTCCCTGGGATGTTGTTATTATCTTCTTTTGGTTTAAATTAAGTTAAAATTCACTTTAGTAATAAAATTTTAGTGTGAGAGCTACTCGATCCACTCTCAGCGTCGGTCAATAATACAATAACGAAAATCTAACGGTTTTTGGCAATAAATTTCTGGTTGCTATGGTTACCTAATAAATTATGCTAATTCTCATTGGTCATTAACTTAAGTCATTGTTATGTTTTAACGTCTTTTTTAGTCTAATTTTACCAAAATATCTTCAAATGAAGATTTCTATCTTATATTAATAGCTAGAGTTATTACATGAGTACCATTCTTCATAATTTTTCATAAGGGTCATTTTGACATCCCTCATGCCCACTTTTGAATAGCTAATTACATTTTTATTATTTTTCATATTTATATTTTACATATATTTTATTCAAAATTGGTTGTTATTCATATATTTTGGTATTAGGAATACTCCCTTAATTTGTTTAACCATTTGGTATACTCTGCTTCAATTTTGGACTAATATTTGTTCTCAAATCTACTAAATTTTTATTTAACAGTTAGGCCTAGAGCCTAGATTTTATTCTACTCCCATCTAACATTTCTTAATAACATATTACCTTTATATTTGGTAATTCTAATACAATTTTATAAACAAAACAAGCAATAAACATCAGTGTTCCTAACTCCACCTCTTATTATAAAAATATTCCTTGCCAGGTTCAAGCCTGAAATTAAACTTCTAACTAGTTTTCTGTTTTTTACTATTATCTTGCTTATCTTATAATTTACTACATTCTATGGTTTTTTGAACAATAACAAAACTCTTATAATACTACTGTTAAACTGTACCTTACACGATATGTCTTACTTAACTAATCCCTTCACTTAATAAAATACAGTGTCTGTCCTTCTTATTTTACTATTCATTCTAATAACTTAATTTTTACCTTATTTTATAATTCTTACGTCCTATTACCTAAATTCATAATAGCACAATCAGTTTAATCTTACTTGCTAACATAAAGTTTATCAAAGATTGTTTAGCTATTTTATTATAGTCTGCTTATAAAATACTTTATTCTGCACACCCACTGCAATTTTTCCCTTCATAGAAGGTTTCATTATTACTTCCATATTCCTTAAGGAATGGAAGTATGGTGATGGCAAAAAAAATCGTGTTCGAGATTATTGCAGATTCTGATTGTACTACACTCAAAACATGAAAAAAATTTACAGGCATTGCACAAATGCAATGCACAGAGAAGGGCATTGAAAATGCTTCAGTAAATCTAAAAAATATATATATTTATTTTTCTTCATTTATCAATGTACAGGTTATAAGTTAAATGTAGTCGCAATCATAAGCGCGCTCACATTCACCAATCATCAGTGTTGATTTTGCGCTTTTTCTTAGGCTGTTCATTACATTCCTCTTCCGAAGACGTCTGATCCTCTTGGATTTTAAATCGCGACAATACTTTACGAGGGCCTGCTTTATTAATCTTGTCCATTCGTTCAAACTTATCGAAGACTAGCGTCTCGACGAACATATCTAGAGTGATCCCCGATGATGTTAACTTAAAACCAGCAACTTTCAATAAGAGAACCGAATGCATATAAGCAGCAGTCTTTAGTTCCTTCCATTTGCCGCAAGTTAATGTTTGTTGGTTCTTAATTTTATACAAAGGCGCTGTAATTTTACTTGGTGTTCCGAACGAATTATACAATCTTACTCCAAATACTGCAGGCGTAATTCGATCATTCTTACCAATTTTATCGGCCGATAATATTTTCGCTTTCATATTCTGAACTACCTTTGCAAAATCATGCAATTTATAGCGGTCAACAGCATCAATAAAGGCAGATGTATTGGCTATACATTTCATATTGGTAACAAACGTTTCGATAAACGCTTCCATCAACTCTTTGCTCTGCTGATTCCACCAATATTTGACAGTCTGTAACAACAAATTCACACGATGTTTGGCTTGAAGATGATCTAAATCCTGTATTACGTTTCTGGAGGCGAAATTTTCAGAATCGTTGATAAACAACCCGTACGCGTTAGTAGTTAGCAGTAGATGAGGCGCCTCCTTATATTGGAATTGAACGAAATGCTGGCGAACAATCGCTTTTTTCGTCAACTTAAGATGAGTTTCTTTCAGTTTGTCGACAGTACTAATACAGATCTTATCCTTGCACGTATTAGTAAAATCATCATAGATATCTTTTAGATTTGTTGCTGTAAAGAAAGAATCTTTACCATCATCAGGACGTAACGTATATTCGCATGGTTCGACGATCGAAGTTGATACTTGCGGTTCGTCGTCATCATCTGATTGATGGGCACTAGCAAAACGACTTAAAGACATGATGGATAATTTGTTTGTTGATTCACAATACTATTTATACTCGGGAAAACACAAACGATAGTCGAATGGACTCCGTTCAACTTACTATTTGTACTGAAAGAATAAAATATGAACCTTAGTGAAGCCTAGAAGTTGTTATGCTTGCATTAGCAGATTACCATACTATATATACCCAATCTACAGACTAGAGCGGTTGTGTAATGTTCAGACAATCGTGCAATAATATTTTTGCCAAAATCAACACATCTCATGGAGAGAAGCTCGCTGTTCTTCTTGAGATTCATCGATTTCACTTGGAAGTATAATCATCGGACGATGCGTAGTGAAATATGAAACGTATGGGACCACTTCGGTTGGTCGCAACTTATAAAATACACCATCAATCGTAGTACCATTACG
Source organism: Magicicada septendecula (assembly GCA_034769895.1). NCBI lineage: Eukaryota > Metazoa > Arthropoda > Insecta > Hemiptera > Cicadidae > Magicicada > Magicicada septendecula. The sequence continues at coordinate 15,527,564 of CM068374.1, forward strand.
AGTGGTTATGATATTTCGATCAGATGCTAAACGTACCGAATAAAATTCTTCCAAATATGCGAGCAGTCGTCCAGCTTCGGGCAGTTTCAAGTTGTAATTAAAATCACCACATATAATTAACGGGCTCCAGTATAAGTCATCGGTACGTGACGTATAGCTGCGCATGCTATATACGTTAAAGCGCAAAAGAGCGGCGTCAAATAAACGAAATAACTCGTCTTCAGTGATGTTTGGTCGTCCGTACATCAGAACAATGTGGAGTTTATCATTTAGTCCTTGAGTATTCTTAAATTCGACACGAACACAACACACATCACCATATGGCGCGGTCGTAGTGTCCAACTGGAAATGAGTACAACGCTTCAAATAAGGCTTGATAGACTCATAAATCGCGACACCACCGGCTCTAGTAGACGAGCTGTTATGCCTGGAGACTATCGTATAACCAGGGATCTCCATACTCGGTTCGTCGTCTTTCATCCAAGTCTCAGTGAGCGCAAGTATGTCCGTCTTGTTCAAGACCGGGTCTGATACTAAATCTTCGTGGTGCGCAGCCAAGCTTTGTATGTTCAGCAGCCCGACATTTAACGGATTATCTTTAATACGCTGACGGCATCTATATACAATCGATGACATACTATTCTTTTCTAAACGAGTAAATTCCGTTTTTAAAGCTTCGCGACAATTCTTTTGCTTTCTGCAGTGATAAAACTTGAAATCATTCATTTTGTTCGTCAAATATAAGCCTTCGATAGTGCGTGCACGAGAAAGAGCGACGTAAACTAAGGAGATATCGTGGGTTTTGTCATACTCATACACAATTCGATCGTACGTACCGCCTTGCGATTTATGTATAGTCATGGCATTGCCAGGCACAACTGGAAATTGCACACGTCGAGCTTTGATGATTTTAGAACCGACATCAATAACAGCTTCACGCTTTAAAATAGGAGTGTATGAAGTTAGCAATCCATGAGCTTGAGCGTATGCTTTATACTGCAGCCTTCGTGTAGCACCGGCATCCTTGTTCTCAAACTCAATCCATAGACGTTTTACCTCAACGCCGCCTTCTGCGTACTCAATATGCCGTAAATACCCAAACGAACCGTTCACTAAATAGTCTTCTTTAGCGATATTTTGAGTTAATATGTACGGCTGGCCGATCACCAACAATAATTTCTTCAACATATTCCCCGTTTTGTTGACATCCAGGCGATTGATTTTATTAATGACTGACTTGATCTGCTCGTCATTCGTGCAACCACGTATCTCATCAGCCGCATGAGTAGCAATATTCGTACTCAACGACAGAGTAATATAATTGTAGTTATCGACATCGGCATTTCTATGGAATAAACGTATAGCGTCTGGTATGTTTAAAGCTTCGATCTCTTCCTTTGTTCGAAATCGACTTTCCAGTAATTGCATTCGTCTTTGTCCAGCTCATCTCCGTTGCCTATTTTAGTCAGTACGCTAGAGAATTGTCGATCCTTTTGTCGTACCACCTCTTGCAACGCATAATATTCTAAATTTTGCCAGAGCATGCGATCTTGTAACATGTTCGACGGACGAATATAAACTGCTCTAGCATTAACCGGCGGTAATTGTCTTAGATCTCCACAAAATATCACGTTATACCCACCAAAGTTATCAATATTGTTATGTCCGATAGCTTTTAAACGCTCACTTACGATATTTAGCATATCCGAGCCCATCATACTCACTTCGTCTACGATTATAGTATTCACGTCGATCATATCGCAACGCATCGATTGAAGCACATCACCACTCAACTGTAAACGCTTCTTAGAGTTAATCCCAATGTTCAGAGCTGTATGTACAGTCGTCCCATTGATATTCACAGCGGCTTTTCCAGTCGTAGCACACGCAATATACGCACAACTGTCCATTTGTCTCCGTGGAGTCATTCTATTTGCCGTTTCCATCAGCATCTTTAATACGTACGATTTGCCAGATCCAGCAGGTCCTGTGAAGAACACTTGCAAAGGCCTGCCATCACTATACACCAAACGATTTATATATTCTAAAAGGATCAACTTCTGACCTTCATTTAATCCTCGCATCATTTGGAAATATTCTTCATGTGTGGTTTTATTTTTAACTGTCCGTACGTTGGTCTTACGACGTACAGATGCTATATCTTTATTTTGTTCTTGACGACATTTCTCTGCATACAGTCTAAATTCATCATCATTGACAGTCCGTACTAACCCATATGATGCCGATTCAGCCGATTCCGGCTGAAAATCGCTTTCTTCTGCTGCTATTTTCATTATGTTCTCCAAATTAACTCCACTTATATAAGACGTCTTGCCTTTATAAAGTGTCTCTTTGTGCTGTTCGTATAACCGAATGTATGAATCGTTGTCTAACAAATCAAGCTCTTCATTTCTAAATGGATAAAACAACAAAACCATCTCTCGCATGTAGTTCAAGGCATCTGATGTTTTCTTATAATTCACCCACCGTATAACTTTATCTTTCGACGTTCGTGGTTTTACATTATATTGCTCCTCAATAGTCGGACATTCATCATCATTATCGTCGTCGTCATCTTTATAATGCTCCTTTTTGATAGTTACTTCATATTTGGCCACATAATCAGCCAAACAGACGTCGTTTAGCTCAACTGGCCGTTTTTCGTATTTCTGTACGATATTCGTACGCCACACCTCAGTGGAATCATCACTGAGACCTTGTTCGTCCATCTCACGTACGGTCTTCCTCATCAGATAACGCTGTGAAGGGTGTTGTGTTGGTATATATGTAAGCCGCCTTGAAGCTTCAGACATTGGCAATCGCAACAAGAACCAAGCTGCTTCTTGCGAACACATCTCGATAGTATTCATTGTTCGAGTACCGATCTCTTTCAAGCATTCAGTATAGTCCATATCTGGATATTCGTCCCGTAATTTGATCAATTCACGATGTAAACTGCTAAAACCTCGTTCACTTTTGTTGACGTATTCAGCGACATAAGCGGCACAAGAATATTCATCTAATATGTACTGGATGTCCATATTCGATTGTATAATTGCCGAAATATCAACGTTAAATGGATTTATCCATATGTCTTTTATGCTGCGTTTCAGAAACACCATAGGTCTTGTGATACCGTGTCTTAAAATTTCAAGATATTCATCTACAGAATCGACCATATTAGCTGTAAGAAACTCGTCAAAACTCTCATAACTTTCATTTTCGAGATTTCTATGTAATAATTTATACCGTTCTTCCATGTTAGGATCTTTACTTATAATTGGATTCAATATGCGAGTTTTATCCATTGGCCAAAATGGAGCTCCAAATCGACAAACATACTTATTTCGCTTGTAACAAGTATGCGTATGCCGATGCGTCTGTAAATTTCGTTCGCTTTTCAATTTTGAACTATCGACTGTGCTTATTTGATCGATTAACGATGTAATGGCGGTTAAATCGTCATTCTCTGTGATATTTTTGCACGTTGGTGCATTATTTAACCATAGTAACATATGACAATGAGGACTACCTCTATGTTGGAATTCGATGCGCCTGAAATAATCAACTACGTAATGATCTCCGAACACGCCATTTGGTTTCTTAAACGCGTTAATAAAAGTCGACACCAATTTCTCGAAATATAAGCAGCACAAAACTGGATCGTTGTTTACCAATTCTGCTCGAATTGTGCTCGACATGCCGTCAAATATCGCTGGATCTATCGGCACGTCTACTGGTATATCTTCTTGAAAGCGATAAATCGATTCTAAGAGATGAGGCCAATGTATTTCTGAAGCGCTCAATGTGAGAAATATGGTAGGTTTGCCTAATTGTCGCATCATACTGAATAATTCCACTTTACGCTGATGCCAATATTGGATAGAGTTCGGTATGTTTCTCATGAACGCTTCATTTTTTAGCAGCATGCTCTTAACAAATTCGGTATCTTCCAGATCTCGTCTTGATACGCTGTTGATTTGATTATTATTTGCTCGAAACGCTAAGTTTACATTCGCTATGATTCTCAACCGCAGCACTTTAGCAGCCATATACAAGATATGATCGGATTTTACACCTCTCCGATCCCGTCTACGTATTTCGCTACTAGCTATCATGAATGGTGTGGCCCGACAAGTAAACCGCCGTTTCACACCATAATATATCGCTGGGAATGATAACTCTTCTGCATCTTCATAGAATGCTAGCGATAATGGTTGATTATTTTGTCCAGGGGCTAGATGTAAAATCAAATCTTCACACCAGAATAAGGTATGCTGCTGCAATTTGATGTACTCTTCGCCAGTTACATCTCGCTGTATGCTTGTTATTTTGCTATTAGATTGATTTATGCGAGACAATAAATCTTTCCATTCTACTTGCTGTCGTTCTTGATCCTCGTCTTCATCCTCACTAGACGCACTGCTTTCATTTTCAGGCTCATTATTGAAGAACTTGTCATTAATCGTGATGTTATAATATCTGAATAGCTCAGTCGTCAACAGATGCCTTAACCAGAGCTTTGATTTACAGTACTTTTAGAAACCAGTCCTCGCATATAAAACTTTTATTGATTATGTGCTTCTTAAGGCAAACGTTAAACGCCAAATCGTCATTCAACATGCGAGGCAATTGCAAAGTAGTGGTATCAAGGTTTATTGGTACGTTTATGACTTGTCCGATTATACGTTTAGCGCCAGCAAAGTATGATATGTTACGAATGTGCATGAATGGAAGACGCGGCGATATTAAACGTTCCTCTATTGGCGTTAGTTCAGGTAAATTCTCTGGTATTTGTGGATACTTAAAGCCGTTGACTGTCGCATAAGGTGGTAACCTGTTATTTTTTAGGCATCTGTAGCAATTGTGGCATACTTTGGATTTGTCAAGAATATTATAACCATGTTTATTAAGTATTTCTATAACGGCTGCGTGTCCAGTAACGTCTTTTAAGCTTTTAGTCCCCCAAATTCTTTCACAAACAAAGCAGTAGTCGTTCAAATTGTCATTATAAAAGTGCGTTTCGATATATCTTGCTAAATTACTCACTTGCTTCTCTTCACATTCTTCCTGTTCATTGCTCTTCATCTTTGCTTCTTTCTTACGTTCTCGATAGCGTTCATCATTTTTGCGTTTTCGTTGCAGGCGTTCAGATTCAGTTAGTTGAATTCTGACCAAACCTTCCTGTTCATTGCTCTTCATCTTTTCTTCTTTCTTACGTTCTCGATAGCGTTTTTGATTTTCTCGTTTTCGTTGCAGACTTTCAGATTCAGTTAGTGGAGTTTTGACCAAACCTTCCTGTTCATTGCTCTTCATCTTCGCTTCTTTCTTACGTTCTCGATAGCGTTTTTGATTTTCTCGTTTTCGTTGCAGACGTTCAGATTCAGTTAGTGGAGTTTTGACCAAACCTTGCTCAATTTTCTGTACTTTTTGCTTCTTTTTCCACTCTCGGCAATATTCGAGCTTTCGTTTTCGACGTTCTGCTTCCAATTGTAGCTTTTCCGCCAAATTAGTTCCTTCTACACTCGAATCGATGGAAGTCTGAGGCGTACTTCCACTCGCTTCCTCGTGATCCATCGCTCCGTAATAAATTCTTGTCTGATGTACTACCTTACGATAAATTTAACCGAACAAGTTCTTGAATCTGAACTTTCGCGTGGCCGGTTGCTCGTATTTTTAAGTATCAAGCAAATCCTGCCGACATACTATATTACGTTGCATTTATTCCGCGCTGGTTCGGTTTCCGATAACACGAATTTCAATCACTCGAGTCGGTCACTCTACCTCCCTTCCCCCCCTCCACCCCGGTACTCATACGCATAGGCGGATCCAAGGGGGGGGCACGGGGGCACGTGCCCCCCCCAGACGGTTCGAAAATACACTGGATAAAATGAATTATGTAGCTAGTGCAATTATGATATTTTCAGTTAGTTAACCCTTTGAAACCCGAATTTTTTACAACAATTATTATATTTTATTTTTTATCGCAATTTTATTTTTATTTTTTCATATATATATATATATTCGTATACATTATTTATAAGAAGTTTCTATCATTTTAATGGTTTGTTTAACGTTTACTTCATTTGAATTTCGAGCGTATTTTACCGACTCTGTATTTTGACGCGACGGAATGTTCATAGATGTCGCTAATTGCTGTACTCAACTGAACTCAACAGGATCACCTAGTTAGAATATCAGGAATACAGCCACTTGCGATTTACAGTCATTGTGCGAATCACAGGCTTAATTTAGCTATAAGCAAAGCTTGTTCTGTGGCCTGTATAAGAAATGCTATCGGAGTCATCTCTTCCGTGGCAAACTTCTTTCGAGAGTCGGCTGGGCGACTACGAAAACTTGACGAAGAAATGCATGACAAACTAAAAAATGGAAGACATTCTGTAAAACAAATGTGCGAAACAAGGTGGGTTGAACGTCACGATGCTGTATTAACGTTTTTAAATGCTCTACCTATTCTTCCAATAGTTTTAGATACTATTGCTCAGTCAACTGAAGGAAAGGGAAGTGACGCATTTTCATACCTTCATAGTATACTATCGTCCGAGTTCCTTGTTAGTGTAGTTGTATTAGCTGATTTTTTGGGATTAACTCTACCCTTGGCTTGAAAGTTACAAGCGGAATATATGGACGTATTGACAGCCATGGAGTTGGTAAATGCCACAATATCAAGCCTGCTAGCGCATCGGGAAAACAGTATTAGACACTTCAAACAGCTATACAAAAAAATCTGAAGATTTGGCTTGCGAAATGGGAACGGAAATAAAAAACCCGAGAACAGTAGGATTCCAAAAAAACAGATCCAATATACAAACCCATTCTGTGGAAGAATATTTTCGTATTAGTGTATATCTCCCATTTCTAGATTACCTGATCAATGAACTTTCTTCTAGATTTCCAAAATCGCAAATGATACAAATTGGACAGATTCAAAAACTTTTATCACCAGAATTTTCGGAAGATTCTGAAGAGTCTGTTCTGCAAGGGGCTGAATTGTATAGGGATGATTTACCTTATTTCCCTGCTTTAGAAGGGGAACTTAAAATCTGGAAGCAGATATGGGCAGCAAAATTACAAGAGTTTATCAAATATCCTGCAGAAGTCTACACACTCGCGTCAGACTTGCCAAATGTCAGAGTGCTTTTACAAATCATATGCACACTTCCAGTTACATCAAGCACTGCAGAACGTTCATTTTCGGCCCTGCGTCGACTTAAAACTTACTTAAGGTCGTTTACTTAAAACTTACAATGACTGAAGATCGTTTAAATGGACTTGCGATTCTACAAGTCCATCGTGATATCGCCTACCGTATGTCTCCCAAAGAAGTATTAGAGATTTTTACAAGGAGACACAAACGTAAACTTTCTGTAGCCTTACTTTGAATGCATATGTATTAGATTAAAGGTGCTTTTTTACCTTAACATAAAAATAATGGATATTTAATTACAGGGCAAAGAATATCGAAAATGAGTACTAGTTTAGCTAAAGCTCTTTTAATAGCGCATGCAGAAGCTATGTATTATCTTAAACAGGATCCTGCTGCAGCTCGTCACTTAAAAGAAGAATTTACGAAACCACAGTCTGAGATTATTCGAACGTTAGTGGTCATACATCAGATTTGAAGAATCTCTTGAATCGTGATGCTCCAATAGTTGTTTTCTTATTTGATGAGCATCTCAAAAGGACATTAAAATAACAATTTTTATATTTTGTTACATGAGCAGTCCAATTAATAATTTTGTAATACTTAATATTAATGTTATTTTAAAGAAGATTTATGTATCTGTTTTATCTACAAAAAAAGGAATTTCTTAAAAAGTGATTGGTTTTCTGGAGGTTTAGATGTTTCTAGAATATTGATTAGATATAACAAAAAAAAATACGTTCACACCTAATATTTCTAGATCAGAGTATTGATAATGAATATGTGTATTTTTGTAAATTATAATTCTATATTAGTATTTGTGCTTATTTTTATTTAGATGTTTTACTTTCCTTATTGATAACACTTATTCTTATTGTATCGAGAGTAAGTAATGGTGTAAAAATTAGATTAGTTTTATAAGTGAAATGAAAGTCAAATTTCTAAAGAAAGTTTAAATAGATAAAATAAAAAATTCCTGTTATAAGTTTTTACTTTATATTATTTCAAAATTGTACAAATACATTATACTTTCTAAAATCAAAATCGGTTGTTTTATTATTTTTCAAATAATAATAATAATACAATAATAAATAATGTTAAAAAACTAATGTTTTTGTATTTATATTAATATATGTAATTATTTATTTATTTATATTAATTTTTATATCGTTTGATTCAACAGACACTTTGATAATAAGATTTTTTTCTAACAACACCTTCCCCCCTGGAGAGGAGGGGCCCAAAACTGCCAGAATGTGCCCCCCCCCTGAGCAAATTTCTGGATCCGCCCCTGCTCATACGTCATGCGATGACTCATCCGGTCACAACCACCGAACACCAGGCCGCGATCGTCTAGCGCTTGTACACATGGCTCATATACTAAGTGATGACTCACCGGTTCCCATTTCCGATCACGATCACGCACCAGCGATCGGCCGCAAATGTGCGACACGTCCTTATAAACATTTTCAATGTTAAAAGTCGTTTTCCGAAAAGTGTCTGTGTGTGTGTCTGTCTGTCTTGTGTCTGTCTGTGTGTAGATTTTTTTCTATGGCAAACGATAACTGCCGCAAATTCAAACAGAATCAAATAATTTTTTGCATACAGCCCTGATTTGTAGAGTACTCACGACTTATTGTTTTTGGTGAAGATCGGTTGAGGGAAAGGGATAGTTTACCTGCAACGGTTTTTTTTATCAAGGGAAATTTTTTTTTTTGACAAACGATAACAGCCGCAAATTCAAACAGAATTAAATAATGTTTCGTAAACAGCCCTGAATTGTAGAGTTCTCAAGACCTTTTGTTTTTGATGAAGATTGGTTAAGGGAAAGGGGTAGTTTACCTGCAACGTTTTATGTTTTAACAAGGGTATGTCATATGGCAAACGATAACAGCCGCAAATTCAAACAGAATCAAAAGATTATTTGCATACAGACCTAAATTGTTGAGTTCTCAAGACCTATTGTTTTTGGTGAAGATTGGTTAAGGGAAAGGGGTAGTTTACCGGCAACGTTTTTTTAACTCCTTATCTCACCCCCACTACAGAATTCATCCGCCCTTATCTCCCATACTGCATTATTAATATTGCTCATTTCATTATCAACATCTTCAAAATACTCACCCCCTCTACAAAAATTTATTTTAGTATCTAAGTTATTCTCAACTACTCGCGTCTGTAACAATTTCACACCAGTTGTTCTAACTTTATTTATCACATTTTCAAAATTAATTTTAACAGACCGATCACCCCCATCTAACTCTAACACCTTCTCTTTAAAATTTATTACAGCTTTATTTCTTTGTAAAAAATCATTTCCCAAAATGATGTCTAAACTTAACCCCTTGACTACCAAAAATGTATTATCAAAATTCATATCTCCAATTGAGACACTTAAATGTATCTGTTTTGTCACCCTTTTACTACGTACCCCCGTAACTCCTATTACTGTAACCCCTGCTACGGGTAAAACTGGAATATTCTTTTTAAATTCTTTTAACTCACTCAAAATGTTCTCGGCTATTACTGAAATTTCACTTCCTGTATCAACAAGTGTTTTAAATTTCCTATTTTCTATTGTTACCTGGATTTCCCTGAGTCCAGCTCTCACCTCCAATGTTGTGTTGCTCTCCTCCTCCAACAAGTCAGCAACGATATCAGTTGTTATTACGTTCGATTGTACGTCTTCTAATGGTCGGACCTCATGTGCTTCCCTGAACAGTGGTCGGGTCCTATTTACCACTGTCGACTTTAGTTTTCCGGCTGTGACCTGTTGTTACTGGTGGTTGGTACCTGGTGTCCCCTTGTTGGTCCCTGGTTATGATGTGGTGTTCCTCGGGTACTCGGTGCTCCTCTGTTCGTAGGTATGAACTGCTTTGGGTTGTTACTCCTTGGTTCATTTCTTGGCGTTTTGCATTGGTAACAGTGTTGCATGTTGGCACGATTTCCCTTCCTGCAACTAGAACAACTCCAATCGCCTGGTTGCTGTAAATCAGTACGATAATTAAATTTATTACCATTATTATTGTAATAAGGCCTTGGCCGATTAAACTCGATGTTATGATTAAGCATATTTTGTTGAATGGGTCGTCTACCCATTTCGCGGTCATTGATGCTTTGTAGTATATCTAATACTTTTTCAAGCTCATCTAAATTTTCTATTTCTTTGGTCATTAGAGTAACCTGCACCTCTCTTGGTAAGTGCTTACTCACGTATCTAACAAATGACTTAAACGGTATGGGCGGCTCTAAATATTTTGCCTCATTGTAAAGTTTGGTTACATATATTGTAATGTTGTTGTTATTAGGGTTACGTCCCATGAAATTACCCGCTCCCATAATGCGGCTTCTTAAAGTCTCCTGCTCTTCTTCAGTCCAATATTTACCCTTGAATGCTTTCTCAAAAGTGTCATAACAATCCCATTCTAATCTATGAGCCTCAGCCCATATTACTGAATTGCCCTTGAAACATTTGACTATTTTATTTAATTTCACTTCCCAACTACTACTACTACTACTACTAAAATAATTGTAATCCCGTGTCTGATTTAAAAAACGCATGGGATGTATCACCCTGTTTTCCTGGCTAAAATTTTCTAGTTCTATTTCATTATAGAAATCCCTAGTCACTATTACTCTATCATTAACACTTGAAATATTTTTACGAATTTCCCCCCGTAACTCATTTTTTACACTGGTTAAACTATTAGCAATTACATCATATTTATCATGCACATCCATATTATTTTGTATAGCTAAAGCATCAATTTCTTTGATCTTACTTTGTAACAGACTTAATCTACTCTTGGTATTTCTTTCATGTTCTGATATGGTATTATCTATAGTTTCGATATGCTTTGTAATATCTACTACATTTGATTCAATTTTCTCTAAATGACTCTGCAAAACATTTGTTTTCAGTTCTACTTGGTTATTCACTTCAACACTGGTTTTAATTTCTATTTGACGTTCTACAAAAGTTAAACACTTACGTTCTATTTCTGTATTTTGTGACTCTAACTGGCTTTTAACTGTGTCATTAACTGTCTCATAAATTATATCAATTTTAGTATCTAAATTACTTATTTTATTATTGAATTTCTCATTAACAATTTGTAATGTGGTTTTCTGGATGTTATCACAATGTGTTTCTATAGTGTTAATTCTCTCATCAAAGTGATAATTTTGTCTTTTAATTTCTCTCTTTATTTCGTCAAACTTCTCATTGAAACCGCTTTGAATTTGAACATTTTGTGTTTTAATTTCATTGAATTTAATATCAGAATCACTTTTTTGTTCATCCATCTTTTTGTCTAACTTTAACAATAATTGCATCATTGCATTAATCTCATCTGGTTTATTTTCTGACCTAGTTGAAATGGATGTATTGACTTCTGGACACGGAAAATAAGTACAACGAGGAGACGGAAGTTTGAGTTTGCCGTACCATCGTAAGCTAGATCCCAATATTGTTAGTGTATTGAATACCTAATGGCTGTAGGAGGACTGTGTAAAAATTTCAAGAAGATTGGTTTAGTAGTTTTTGAGAAACATGTTCTTAACCAAACTTAAAAACCCCATTTAAATAACATTGAACGCTCAAATTGGCACTCTCCCCTTAAGGGATACAGGAAAAAGATTTAAATCTCACATTGTTCAATTTACGTCTTATGCTGTTTATGCGGGCGCCCGCGTTTGCTGCTGCAGACAGCAAACGATGGTAGTCGACTGGCGTTCAGTGTTACAAATTTCCGTTTGGTGCGTCTCTAAGCTGGTTCTCTCCGCTCCCCGCCGTACGTCTCGTCCTCAGTACTATAACGTTCCGTTGGACTTAACATCACCTTTTTAACTTCGTCGCGAAACGTTTTTCGTCAACAAATACTTGATGTGTTGGTCACTGGCTATAAATAGATTTTCGTTTTAATCTCATAACCATACATGGTCATGAAAATATTTACTGGCTATCGCGTCACCTGAAAGGCGCCTCATCTTGCGTGTTATAGAATTTATGAAATTACACAATAATATTTATGTAAATTTAGACCCATTACAGTTTTGAACAGTTTAACTTACTATGTGTGTGAACTATGTTTTCAGAATATTGGAGAACCTTCTTCGATCCGCTGCCCATAAATCGCTACATGAAGGACGAGTATAAAAATAGATTTATCCTTCATGAAATCCCCCCCGCCATGGTTGGGGATTTGAACTCTGCCATCCTTGAGGGGATGGGAATTATAGTAATGGGGCACCACATGCATATACTACGGAGAGCGCGATTTCCTCCTCCAGTACTACCAAATCAGGTTAGTTGTGTTGAATTTAGATGCACATGTTGGTAAACTAACAAAAATCAGCTCAGGTATCCACATTACTACACAACCCTTGACACAGTTGGGATAAGTGATGCTTAACTCTACAAATATATTGTTCTTGTTATGTGAGGTTTGATCAAAAAGTTCGTGCAATTTTGCAATTTCCACCGCTACAAGTGTCCGATTAAAAACTGTTTTTATGTGATGCTGGTACACATGTTAGTGACATCGTATAAAATGTTAGTTCTATTTGATGCATAGTTTAGATTTCACAGCTAATTGAGTAAATCGTTCTTAGGTGTATTAGGCGATTTTTTTTGCATTCTACAATGCAAGATTGAAGAACATGGATTAAATTTTGTGCAGACTGTGAAATAAACTGCTCTGCCCTAGTAAGCATTTTCAGAATGATTCTGGCAAGACTGCTGTGCGAGAACAAGCGGTTTACAAGCTTCAAAGACTGCCATAAATGAGTTAAAGGTTATGGTTGTCAGATGAAGATTATGTTTTTGTATTCTAAAAATTTCATCTCTAGGCAAAGTGGTAAATAAAGAGTACTGCTTGGACATTTTATGCCATTTGTATGAAGCTGTTCATAGAAAATAGCCAGATTTACGGAAGAATAATTTATGAAAATTGCAGCCCGATAATGCACCTGGACCCACATTTTTGGTTGTTAAGAATTTTGCCAGGCTAGGCAAAAAAAATGTCAATGATGACACGGCAACTGCCGTATTCACCAGATGTGTCCCAATGTGATCTTTCATACTCCTAACAGTGATAATTTCCACGAAAGGACGTTTCACGACCATTGAAGACGTAAAACAAAAATCACTAACCAAGCTCAAGGCTGTACGAAAAAGTCCGTGCTTGAAATATTTTGAAGACTGCAAAATAGCTAGCTTAATCATGTTACATTCGACTGAAGCTACTTTGAAGGAGGCAGTATGTGATAATACAAAACTTGTGTCACATAAAATTAACAATGAATAATTATCGGGCGCCGTGTTGCCAGATTGTGCAACAACATAGATATTAGGCTTACCTTTCGGTCCAGTATTCGTGTAGACGAACCAGTAATTGCGAAATATACCTGAAATAACTCACTCGTACTTGTATTTTTTACCAATGACATTACCTTTTATTATCAAAAAGACTCTACATACATATAAAAATGATTCTACTGAACTATGTGCCAAACACGCACGTTACTATGCCTCGGGGCGTAGTCCTATTTATTTTTTGAATAAACATTACTAAGAAATAAACATTGTAAACAACTAAACTGAAAAAATAGCCCACAAATTCAAAAAAGCAGGATAAAGAATCGCATACAAAACTACTAACAAAACAGAACACACACTATCAAAACACACACACAAAGCACAAAACAAATTCGATCTACCTGGTGTTTACAAACTAAATTGCTCAGACTGCAACAAATTCTACATAGGCCAGACAGGACGTAGCTTCAAAGATACATTGAACACACAAAGGCACTACACTCCACTACAGAATCCACCTTTGCAAACCACCTTATTGAAGCAAACCACAAATACAAAAACATCGACAATAACATGGACATTCTACACGTACACACAAAAGGCCGAAAACTAGACACAATTCAGACCACACGCATTATTCGAACATATCACACACCCCACACACAATATCGATCTATCAAAAGTCGATGCAAATGAAAAGGAGGATTTTATTGAAACAAAAACCAAAATAACGTTCGGAATTTTCTCTAAATTTCACCTACTGACACTATGTAGGTATCTCTTACAGAACGAAAGTTTGTCACATGCTGAAAATTTCATTAAACACACATTAACGAAGGAATATCATAGGACATGGGACCATTGTAAGGTTCTGTTCTTAAAAATTATTAAAGCTATCAGTTCAAATTTGTCTGAAACCAACCTCAAACTTCAAGGAACACAGTGGTGAAAGAATTTTTTATCAGATCAGTAGTTACTGAAATTAACCTGGACAACGAAACAAACAAACTTTAGTCTTTATAATAGTATTATAGACGACAGGCTTACTCTGCAACTGATTGCAGAGCAGTTGCAGCCTGTTTTTACTGCCTCACAACTAGTTTCATGTAAGCTTGAAATCAGTTGTGTAGTGTAATAAAGGCCTTAGAACCCTATGTTGTAATAATGTGTTCTTAAAAGTGTAGGACTGTCCTGAGAGACTGTCTCTGTGCGTCAATCAGATTGTATCTTTAATAAATAGGTAAGATTTATAATATTATTGCTAAAATTAACATGTTACTTACTATGAATTAAATTTATGAAGGTTCCTACAAAATAATCTGTGGGATGGTTTCAAAACACCACATAAAAATGCCATAAATGTTTATATTCTGTTGCTTTAAGATGATGAATAATTCATTTGAGTCATATATTTTACAAAGTGTTTAGTAGTGCTTTACTGATACAGTACCTTTTATTTTTAATCTTGTACTTACAATTTCATGACATTTTCATAAAACATATGTGACATTTAAATATTAATTACATCTGTTTAATATTTTTATAAAATATTAGTAAGAAAGTAATTCCAGTTTATAAGTTAGTATGGCTATAATAAAATATTCCAATGTAACATGTTTGGGTTTGTGTGTGCTTTCAGAATGCAGCACCACCTAGAAGGGCACCAAAATGCCCCAAAAGATTGGGCACTAACAGAAGGAACGACTGGTGCCCCAATTGTCAAAGAAAAAAAAGATGTACGTTTTATGGTAACTAACACCCTAGGAATGTAATACAAGTTTTATTGTAATTACTAAAAAATAATGTTTTAGTTTCACTAAAAAATAAATTAAAAAGGTGTCTTCACATTAGATAACCATCTGCTCAGCCAACTAATCAATGTTAGAAAATGTCTGACTGTAAATCTGGATAAATAATTCTTGAGACAGTTAATTTTGATGATGCCATAACAATAACATCCCTTAATATTGAGAATTATCCTTTACATGTTTTATGACTTTAAAAAACTGAATTAAAATTTACAAACATAACAAATATAAACAAAAACAATCTTTTGTTTGTTAAAAAGCCCAGAAAATATTTCTCAACTTGCTAACAATTTTCTTCCATTTGTGGATCACTTTTTTAAATACTGTCTGGAGTAAAGCACTTTGCATTTTTTTATAAGACAAAAAATTATAACAGAAAGAAATCAGTTACATCAATAACATTATCACGCGTTACAAGCTACACAACAATTTGTTTCAATATTTCTTGGAATACATTTCAAAAAAGCTGTTCCTCATGAAGTAGTAATGCCTAATTACATTCTGTTTATAGCTATTCATATATTTTTTATATGCATATATGGATACATTCATATTCAAAATGGCAACACTATACACACACATATACAGATATAATATTTTTATAAATATACTAGCCGTGTGCCCGATAGGATTTCCCATCAGCAACATCTCAGGAACCATCCGACTTTTCTCAAATGTTAGAGTTTTTGGGTAACCTGCTCTGCCCATGCCCTCTTTTTTACCCTTTGGTCGCGGTGAGGAATTAGTTCCGCGTAAACAAATAAAGACTAAAGAGACTTTAACAAACTATCCATGTAATCCTGCAAAGAAAAATTAGACTGCACACATCAAAGAATCTATAATATAACGCGCTAGGTAGTGTGTCCGTCATCGGTATGTTACCATAGTAACAAGTAAATAAACAAATAATATTTACCAGCATCGAATGTATGCATTTATCTGTTCCTATAGTTTTTAAAGTTTTTACTATGCGATTGTGTTGATATGTTTTGTAATTTTGTATACAGGTACGTCTATATATTTTGTAATTGTCCTATATTTCTGTATGTTTTAATTGTGATATTTATGTTTATACGTATTTCTGATGATCCAATGAATAAGTAATGAAATACGATCAAATATGCCTCCTAAACGCCAGCAACCACCAACTGCTGAAGAAATTGCAGCAAAAAAAGCACGTAATGCTGAAGCTCAAAGACACTGTAGAGCGGCCATGTCAGAAGAGCAGCTTCAAGCAGAATGTGAATGTGAAGCTAATGCTGTAAGTCACCGGCAACACAAAGAAAACATGCCACAAAATCAACTTCAACAAGAGCGCGAGGCAAACGCTGGAAGACAGAGGGTTGCACGCCAACATCAAAGAGGACATCTGAGTAGATATGTCCGATCCCGCAACACCGCTTTGCTTCCTGAAAACTTCAATGAAGACGAAATTGAAGAAAGTTATCTTGGCCCAATGGGCGCTAAATGTCCATTTTGCAATGCCACGCATTTCAAAAATGAATTAACGTCAAATTGCTGCCATAAAGGGACCATTGCATTAGATGAAATACGAATGCATCCCTTCATTACAAATTACATGAATGGATCTGATCCAAATTCCAAAAATTTCATGGAAACATAAGATCCTACAACAGTGCAATGGCCTTTACCTCAATGGGAGCACAAGTTGACCAATCAGTGACCAGACGTTCAGGTCCTTTTTGTTACAGAATCCATGGGCAAATTTATCATGCTACCTCTGCATTACACCCAAATCAAGGTGAATTACCAAAGTATGCCCAACTGTACATTTTGGATTCAGCCCAAGCCTTGACAGAAAGAATGAACAATCAAGCAAACAATGGACGCATTCGTGTCGTAATGGAGAACCTCCAAAAACTTCTTGGAGATATCAATCCATTCTCTAGAGAATACAAGAACATGCTCAAATTTGAACAAGACGAAATGCTAAAGGCAAATCGGGAAAACCGAACGCCAATTTTAGCATGACTTTCTTGAGAGAAAGATTAAATAATGTGCTCCCCGGCAGAACCAACGCTCCCACTGCCAGAGGAGAAATTGCTGCCGTTTTTCACAGTGCAGATGGTGCACCCCCAGAAAATCGGGATATTACAATTTATCCGAAAAGCAGAATTTTACAAAATATATCCATCCTGAGTAGACTCTGTGACCCAATGTGCTACCCTTTGCTTTTCCCATATGGGGATTCAGGGTGGACCACAGATCTGAAGAAAGCTGTTGGTCAAGGAAATGTGTCCCAGCTTCAATGGTATTCATACCATTTTGCCATTCGTGGTGGAAACTTTAACGAGTTCCTCAACGCAGGAAAGCTGACTCACCAATTCATGGTTGATGCCTATTGCAAGACCGAGGCAAACCGTTTGAATTGGTTTCGAAAAAATCAAAACAGTAAGAGCTGAAGACTATGATGTTCTTCACTGATTTGTGAACAACCACAATTTTGAGGACGTTAACATATTGCCTGGAAAGAAAGTTATATTGCCTTCAACCTTCCAAGGGAGTCGAAGAAATATGGCTCAAAATTACCAAGATGCTATGGCCATGGTCAGGAAATATGGCAAACCTGACTTATTTGTAATATTCACGTGCAATCCTAAATGGAGGGAAATCAGGGAAAACTTACTTCCCGGTCAGCAACCATGCGACCGGCCTGATTTAGTAGCAAGAGTGTTTGAGTTGAAACTGAAATTGCTACTTGAAGACTTAACCAAACACCATAGATTTGGACGTGTTAGGGCTATGCTCCACGTGATCGAGATCCAAAAACGTGGTCTACCACATGGGCACATATTGCTATTCATGGCCCCGGAAGACAAAGTCTGGGAGAATGAAAGAATTTACAAAATTGTCTGTGCAGAACTCCCTGATAAAGATGCCCACCCGAGGCTACATAAAATTGTAAAATCCTGTATGATACACGGCCCATGTGGTGCATTAAATCCAAACGCACCGTGTATGGAAAATGGCAAATGCACAAAAGAATTCCCAAAAGATTTCTGTGCTGAGACCATCAGCAATGTCAATGGTTACCCAAAATATCAACGCTGAGATGATGGTAACTTTGTTGAACTTGGGGTAAACAAAGTGGATAACAGATGGGTGGTGCCATACAACCCGTACCTGTCTCTGAAATACAACGCCCACATTTTAACGTAGAGATTTGTAGGTCAATTCAAAGCATTAAATACCTCTTCAAATACGTTTACAAGGGGCATGACTGCAAATATTCAATTCGTTACTGTTCCCACAGAACAGGAAGCTACTATTGAATGGGACGAAGTAAAAAATTACTTGGAGACCCGATATGTAAGTGCACCTGAAGCATGCTGGAGGCTCAGGGAATACAAAATGCACCACCAGACTGATCATGTGGAAAGATTAAATGTCCACCTTGTGACCCCTCTTTAAGTATTTTGTTGACTTATAAAAAAAAATTTTATAAATATTTATCTCCCAACAAAATCAGTGCATTCTCCTTAAAATATTTTTGGTTAACTTTTTGCTTTAAAAATAATTATAAAATTTAAATGAAATTAATATAATGATTTTCTTTTACAATTGGGGTTACTTTTCCCCACTTAGCCCTATACCTAACCCCCAGAAATAACACATGAATATACAATACATATAAATGGACATATAAATATATATGTCCACAACTACAACACATACACACGTTCCACATCACAGGACAATTACAACTTTCAACATTAATATCTTGCCACACCTCTTTCACCCCAAAAGGTACATAATTCACAATTCATAAATATTCTTGAACGCAACACCTATTGAAAGATCTTAATACATATATATATGTGTAACACCTGTGCCCCAGGGCATACTAAAATTCAGGGGTTGGCATAATGCCTGATACTACTATAAAGTGCTCCCACACTGAGCACTTAGACTTGGAAGAAATATAATCATAATTCAGTCAAAATACAAGTGACCATAATAAATTAAAAAGAATTTAAGCGTGATAAATTATTGTGAAATATTAATAACAGTAATGTGCCATGATGCTTTATAACCTTTAAGAATTAATTTGGCCCAAAGGCCGACATGTTCCTAGGCAAGATCGTGCCTAACTAAACCTGTCCCAGGAGCATGTTCAAGTCTGCATGAAAAATCCGCCTATACAGGATTAAACTGGGGACCCGACTGAAACTAACAAAAGACCATTATAGGACCCAAACTGAATATAAATATGTGAAATTAATGAATCAATTGAAAACTAAATTTAATCTGTGAAATTACATGATGAATGATAGAATTACTAGCACTAAGGTAACCCTTTTACTGAAAACTAGAAAGAAATTTACATGCCTGAATGGTAATCAGCCACGGATACATGCCAACCTCTGGGCTCACACTTAATATAAATAGTATTACAAAATCTACAAAAGATTCCCCCCCAAGTCCGCGCACTATTCTGTCCCGATAACAGGGGACCCAATTGAAATGTGTAAAGCTTAAAGTCATTTTAGGGTGTGTCGCTATATGCCCACGAGTTCTAGTAGGTTACATTCACTTGTGTTAAAAAGTAATATTGGGTTGGTGTCACCTGATTTATTCCCTGGTGTGGAGTTTGAAGTCCTGGTCTAAAGCATTTTCATGTTGGTGTGACCTGTTCCTCGCTATTCTCCTCCGGCAGATGAAGCTGAGAGCCTTGGATGTTCAGTTGTTCAGGTCATGATTTGGGGCTGGTCCTCGACGTGAAGCGAGGGACCCTAACCATACAAATATCAGCGAGATGCTCCAACACTTATTCCCCCAGGTTACTCTCACATACACCAAAATCCATTTATAATTTTAAACACTGCTTTAGGCCTACTTGAAATGAAAGTTTGACACTCTCTACAACAGGTTATACGGGCATGTGGCCCTATCTTTGAAAACATTAAGTTTGGCTAAAGTACATATTATTTTGCGTTAACATTGGTCAATTACGGGGCCTTAGTTAAGACTTCAATTACTGTTATACAATTAACTCATTTTGCATACTCTAATTCGCCACGTGGCGTGCGTGTAACAGGTTAACAATTTTCATTCATTCTTGTACGTATATTAAACAAAACCCCTTTTACGTTACTTTAAATTAAATATATATAAGTATACTGCACTCACTTACCGCAGATCTGTTTTAATTTAGCCTGCCATAGGTGGAAGATGGAACAATTAAAAAAACTTCTCTGTCGGAGAACGAGGCGAGGTGGTCAGTTGAAGCAGTGAAATCAGACATGAACGGAAACGTTTATTCCACACATTTTTCAACTCGCGCTCCGAGGCGTCCGCCAGGGAGCAGCACCAATCAAGCGCAGTTTCGTTACCTCATGTAGATTTTGCGCTAACCGTTAAACACAGTACGGCAGAACGCCCACCGCTAAATACAGAAACCTATTTTTCTTCAGCGTATTAGCGCCGATTTTATTCAATCGGCACAACCTTGAGGACAAGCATACAATATGTTTTATACCAGGCAAGGAAGCTGAAGCTGTACAGCAAAAAGCCACCAAGTCCAAACTTCTGGCTTGGTTTAAACTTAATCAGGAAGACCCTAATGCCCGAGAGTATTTATATATTGAAATTCCCGAACACTATACCTGGAATGACAAAAATTCTAAATAGAAACCACGTCTTAGAGGACATGAAACTACAATTGGCAGAATGTTTGCCGTAAGTCCCACGGATAGAGAAAAATGGTTCCTCCGAATTCTCCTTCTCAATGTTAGAGGAGCAACATCTTTCGAGGACCTAAGAACGGTCGAAGGAAACTTTCCCCTTTGCAACTTTCCAAGAAGCATGCATTGCAAGGGGATTAACTGATGATGACTCAGAATGGGATACTTGCCTAACAGAAGCTGCAACCCATCAAATGCCAGTACAACTTAGGCAGTTGTTTGCATTTATTAGTATCGTGTGTGAGCCGTCGGATGCAGCAGCATTATTCGACAGACATAAGGACAATCTTATGCAAGACTATAAGAGACGCTTTCCTGATGGAGAAAAAGCTCTCTATTTGACGCTTAAAGAAATTGAATCTGTCCTTCGAACACATGGAAAGTCATTGGTAGATTTTGGCCTAGAACCTCCAGTCGGCAGCTATGACAAGCCACTCCATTCTGGAAAATATTACGATCCAATTGCCGAAAAAACCATGTTCGAAGAGTGGCTTAACCAAATCTCTAGGCAAAGTGGTAAATAAAGAGTACTGCTTGGACATTTTATGCCATTTGTATGAAGCTGTTCATAGAAAACAGCCAGATTTACGGAAGAATAATTTATGAAAATTGCAGCCCGATAATGCACCTGGACCCACATTATTGCTTGTTAAGAATTTTGCCAGGCTAGGCACAAAAAAATGTCATTGATGACACGGCAACTGCCGTATTTACCAGATGTGTCCCAATGTGATCTTTCATACTCCCAATAGTGATAATTTCCACGAAAGGACGTTTCACGACCATTGAAGACGTAAAACAAAAATCACTAACCAAGCTCAAGGCTGTACGAAAAAGTCCGTGCTTGAAATATTTTGAAGACTGCAAAATAGCTAGCTTAATCATGTTACATTCGACTGAAGCTACTTTGAAGGAGGCAGTATAAATGAAGACATAATTCTTAAAATAAACAAGAACTGCATGAACTTTCTGATCAAACCTCATATACTGCAACTATTTTGGTCCCTCTAGTACAGACAAATTAACAAAACATCTTTACGAAACTATATATAATCAGTTTACAGAAAACAATAATTGTGCGAATAAAAACTGACTATATTACTAATACTGAAACTATATATACATTTACATGATCACAGTCTACAAGAATTGTCATCATAAGTTATAACAGTACATGCCTGTAAGAATTTGAGGATTGTAGAAGAACAAAACAAACATCAAACTTGCTTTTTTCCAAAATACAATTTCAGTTTTATTTTGTGATAAAAAAACACTTGTCAAACTTCAGTAAACAAGCTGACAACTTGCCTTTAACTACAGTAGACGCCCTCTAGCCCGGCCTCGGTTGGATCAGCTGTCGCATGGTTCGGCCAGCCATACGGTGAGTTACAAAGTCTAGACGTACCTTCAGCGACAGGCCCCAACTTGTTAAACGGAAAATATATGTAGCTCAGTTGACTCACGCTTTTGTTCATGTGTGGATGTTGTCTTATGTTGTGAGTTCTGTGTATATAGTCTGTGTAAATATATCTGTATATAGTAATACTGTATGTATCTGTATAAGTACAAAACGTTTTCTGACATGAGTGTGAAACGAAAACACGCGTTCGTGACTATGGACCAAAAATTACAAGTCCTTCAGCGTCTCGATAAGGGCGAATCGGTCCAGAGTATTTGCCAAGGGTTTAATGTAGGCAAAAGTACTGTTAACGACTGGCGCTGAAACAGAAAATCGTGAGTAATTATAATTATTAGTAATTTATGTATACTGTATTGGGTCATTTATTGTATGGATCATTCATTAAAGAGCGTTATTTCATCATTATAGCATATTTTTGGTTCATCCGGCCATTTTGTAATCCAGCCTAGGGTCTGGTCCCGAGGTGGCCGGACGAGAGGGTGTCTACTGTAGTATGGTGAACCATAATCTATGGCAATGGCAGTGGCGGCTGGTAATAGGGCTGCAAGGTTGCTGCACAATCCCCAGAAAAATCTGGCTTTTTAATAATATGTATTATTTATAAAATACATAATATTTAGAATTTTCCAAACTACTGTATTTTGATAGAAAAATTATAGGCCTATGGGTCTTGTAAAACATTTTTGCATGGTAAATTGTAACCAACCCAGTTGTACGCTGTAAGCTATGTGGCAAGGTTTGCATGGTCCAAGCAAAACCAGTGTCTGTGTGAAACAATAGTATTTGTATGCAAATATTGTAATAGAATCTTTTGTACGGGGTATTTAGATTGGTAAATGTTCCCCGTAGTATCGTCCTTTTAACCGAAACGAAAAGCCCCACTGTTGTGAGCGTCACTTTGTAAGATAATCTTTATGTGGGTTGTAAAAATTAATAATTAGTGTTATTTGTGTGTAATAGGTCAAATTGTAACTTCTCTTACCATTTACGGGTAAACCATATTTCTCTCCGTTCGATTCAAATGTTGCCGCCTCGCCACCTGATTGGCGCACGCCTTTCTGCAGTGTCGACTTGGCTAATGTCAAGCTTTGACGCTTCCACTTCAATAAACTCTTAGTTGTTATTGTAAATTAATTGAATCAAACATACAGTGTTGCAGAATGAGAACATTTATTGACACTTTAGAAGATTTCAATTACCTTATGATACATCAAATTTATTTTTTGCACCGGCTATTACACTTGTTCGGTTGGTACTTGCTCAGTTCCCGTGTTTTGTACACAAGTCGTCTTAACGTTAGTTTACTGTTAAAATGTTTTTTCTCAGGGGTGTTAATAAGTCCTTTCGGCTACAGAAATATTTACTTACGGCTAAGACACACAAATTTATAACAATCCTTAATACTAGTTACACAAAAAAATTAATATCTTAACCTATTCAAGTAAGTAATTACCAATGAAACTTAGTAAAATTTTAGGTTAAGATTCGTCCATTAGAAAGGTTTGTTAATTATTTATTATATTTTGCTTTTAATAATTATTAACTGGTTAAAGTTTAAATAGTGATTTTACCAATGAATTTAGTTCTAAATCGGAATAGTGATCAGTGAAGTGAAATAGTTATTTATTAATTTTGACCAAAAAATTTTGAATTCGATAATGGGATTATGTTTATACTCATCGATTTTCCGCTGAAGATCTCGCGATGTCGTCTTCTTCTTCCGGATAACTCCTGAGATGTCGTCTTCTTCTATTCTTCAGAAGTTTATTTCTCTTGTCCCGACGGTTTTCCTCGCAGACTCCGGCCTCGCACTCCTTCTGTGATCGTCCGTCTTCTTCTATTGATCTATGTCCCGATGATCTTCCTTCGGGATCCGTCGTCGTCTCTTCTTCGCTGCGTCTTCCCGGCTTCCTCGGATAATTATGGTTCGTTGATAATTTTTATTAAACAAAATTTTATTCAGGATTCCCTGGGATGTTGTTATTATCTTCTTTTGGTTTAAATTAAGTTAAAATTCACTTTAGTAATAAAATTTTAGTGTGAGAGCTACTCGATCCACTCTCAGCGTCGGTCAATAATACAATAACGAAAATCTAACGGTTTTTGGCAATAAATTTCTGGTTGCTATGGTTACCTAATAAATTATGCTAATTCTCATTGGTCATTAACTTAAGTCATTGTTATGTTTTAACGTCTTTTTTAGTCTAATTTTACCAAAATATCTTCAAATGAAGATTTCTATCTTATATTAATAGCTAGAGTTATTACATGAGTACCATTCTTCATAATTTTTCATAAGGGTCATTTTGACATCCCTCATGCCCACTTTTGAATAGCTAATTACATTTTTATTATTTTTCATATTTATATTTTACATATATTTTATTCAAAATTGGTTGTTATTCATATATTTTGGTATTAGGAATACTCCCTTAATTTGTTTAACCATTTGGTATACTCTGCTTCAATTTTGGACTAATATTTGTTCTCAAATCTACTAAATTTTTATTTAACAGTTAGGCCTAGAGCCTAGATTTTATTCTACTCCCATCTAACATTTCTTAATAACATATTACCTTTATATTTGGTAATTCTAATACAATTTTATAAACAAAACAAGCAATAAACATCAGTGTTCCTAACTCCACCTCTTATTATAAAAATATTCCTTGCCAGGTTCAAGCCTGAAATTAAACTTCTAACTAGTTTTCTGTTTTTTACTATTATCTTGCTTATCTTATAATTTACTACATTCTATGGTTTTTTGAACAATAACAAAACTCTTATAATACTACTGTTAAACTGTACCTTACACGATATGTCTTACTTAACTAATCCCTTCACTTAATAAAATACAGTGTCTGTCCTTCTTATTTTACTATTCATTCTAATAACTTAATTTTTACCTTATTTTATAATTCTTACGTCCTATTACCTAAATTCATAATAGCACAATCAGTTTAATCTTACTTGCTAACATAAAGTTTATCAAAGATTGTTTAGCTATTTTATTATAGTCTGCTTATAAAATACTTTATTCTGCACACCCACTGCAATTTTTCCCTTCATAGAAGGTTTCATTATTACTTCCATATTCCTTAAGGAATGGAAGTATGGTGATGGCAAAAAAAATCGTGTTCGAGATTATTGCAGATTCTGATTGTACTACACTCAAAACATGAAAAAAATTTACAGGCATTGCACAAATGCAATGCACAGAGAAGGGCATTGAAAA
Organism: Magicicada septendecula; assembly: GCA_034769895.1. Taxonomy (NCBI): domain Eukaryota; kingdom Metazoa; phylum Arthropoda; class Insecta; order Hemiptera; family Cicadidae; genus Magicicada; species Magicicada septendecula. The sequence continues at coordinate 15,553,213 of CM068374.1, forward strand.
TGCTTCAGTAAATCTAAAAAATATATATATTTATTTTTCTTCATTTATCAATGTACAGGTTATAAGTTAAATGTAGTCGCAATCATAAGCGCGCTCACATTCACCAATCATCAGTGTTGATTTTGCGCTTTTTCTTAGGCTGTTCATTACATTCCTCTTCCGAAGACGTCTGATCCTCTTGGATTTTAAATCGCGACAATACTTTACGAGGGCCTGCTTTATTAATCTTGTCCATTCGTTCAAACTTATCGAAGACTAGCGTCTCGACGAACATATCTAGAGTGATCCCCGATGATGTTAACTTAAAACCAGCAACTTTCAATAAGAGAACCGAATGCATATAAGCAGCAGTCTTTAGTTCCTTCCATTTGCCGCAAGTTAATGTTTGTTGGTTCTTAATTTTATACAAAGGCGCTGTAATTTTACTTGGTGTTCCGAACGAATTATACAATCTTACTCCAAATACTGCAGGCGTAATTCGATCATTCTTACCAATTTTATCGGCCGATAATATTTTCGCTTTCATATTCTGAACTACCTTTGCAAAATCATGCAATTTATAGCGGTCAACAGCATCAATAAAGGCAGATGTATTGGCTATACATTTCATATTGGTAACAAACGTTTCGATAAACGCTTCCATCAACTCTTTGCTCTGCTGATTCCACCAATATTTGACAGTCTGTAACAACAAATTCACACGATGTTTGGCTTGAAGATGATCTAAATCCTGTATTACGTTTCTGGAGGCGAAATTTTCAGAATCGTTGATAAACAACCCGTACGCGTTAGTAGTTAGCAGTAGATGAGGCGCCTCCTTATATTGGAATTGAACGAAATGCTGGCGAACAATCGCTTTTTTCGTCAACTTAAGATGAGTTTCTTTCAGTTTGTCGACAGTACTAATACAGATCTTATCCTTGCACGTATTAGTAAAATCATCATAGATATCTTTTAGATTTGTTGCTGTAAAGAAAGAATCTTTACCATCATCAGGACGTAACGTATATTCGCATGGTTCGACGATCGAAGTTGATACTTGCGGTTCGTCGTCATCATCTGATTGATGGGCACTAGCAAAACGACTTAAAGACATGATGGATAATTTGTTTGTTGATTCACAATACTATTTATACTCGGGAAAACACAAACGATAGTCGAATGGACTCCGTTCAACTTACTATTTGTACTGAAAGAATAAAATATGAACCTTAGTGAAGCCTAGAAGTTGTTATGCTTGCATTAGCAGATTACCATACTATATATACCCAATCTACAGACTAGAGCGGTTGTGTAATGTTCAGACAATCGTGCAATAATATTTTTGCCAAAATCAACACATCTCATGGAGAGAAGCTCGCTGTTCTTCTTGAGATTCATCGATTTCACTTGGAAGTATAATCATCGGACGATGCGTAGTGAAATATGAAACGTATGGGACCACTTCGGTTGGTCGCAACTTATAAAATACACCATCAATCGTAGTACCATTACGAGTGGTTATGATATTTCGATCAGATGCTAAACGTACCGAATAAAATTCTTCCAAATATGCGAGCAGTCGTCCAGCTTCGGGCAGTTTCAAGTTGTAATTAAAATCACCACATATAATTAACGGGCTCCAGTATAAGTCATCGGTACGTGACGTATAGCTGCGCATGCTATATACGTTAAAGCGCAAAAGAGCGGCGTCAAATAAACGAAATAACTCGTCTTCAGTGATGTTTGGTCGTCCGTACATCAGAACAATGTGGAGTTTATCATTTAGTCCTTGAGTATTCTTAAATTCGACACGAACACAACACACATCACCATATGGCGCGGTCGTAGTGTCCAACTGGAAATGAGTACAACGCTTCAAATAAGGCTTGATAGACTCATAAATCGCGACACCACCGGCTCTAGTAGACGAGCTGTTATGCCTGGAGACTATCGTATAACCAGGGATCTCCATACTCGGTTCGTCGTCTTTCATCCAAGTCTCAGTGAGCGCAAGTATGTCCGTCTTGTTCAAGACCGGGTCTGATACTAAATCTTCGTGGTGCGCAGCCAAGCTTTGTATGTTCAGCAGCCCGACATTTAACGGATTATCTTTAATACGCTGACGGCATCTATATACAATCGATGACATACTATTCTTTTCTAAACGAGTAAATTCCGTTTTTAAAGCTTCGCGACAATTCTTTTGCTTTCTGCAGTGATAAAACTTGAAATCATTCATTTTGTTCGTCAAATATAAGCCTTCGATAGTGCGTGCACGAGAAAGAGCGACGTAAACTAAGGAGATATCGTGGGTTTTGTCATACTCATACACAATTCGATCGTACGTACCGCCTTGCGATTTATGTATAGTCATGACATTGCCAGGCACAACTGGAAATTGCACACGTCGAGCTTTGATGATTTTAGAACCGACATCAATAACAGCTTCACGCTTTAAAATAGGAGTGTATGAAGTTAGCAATCCATGAGCTTGAGCGTATGCTTTATACTGCAGCCTTCGTGTAGCACCGGCATCCTTGTTCTCAAACTCAATCCATAGACGTTTTACCTCAACGCCGCCTTCTGCGTACTCAATATGCCGTAAATACCCAAACGAACCGTTCACTAAATAGTCTTCTTTAGCGATATTTTGGGTTAATATGTACGGCTGGCCGATCACCAACAATAATTTCTTCAACATATTCCCCGTTTTGTTGACATCCAGGCGATTGATTTTATTAATGACTGACTTGATCTGCTCGTCATTCGTGCAACCACGTATCTCATCAGCCGCATGAGTAGCAATATTCGTACTCAACGACAGAGTAATATAATTGTAGTTATCGACATCGGCAATTCTATGGAATAAACGTATAGCGTCTGGTATGTTTAAAGCTTCGATCTCTTCCTTTGTTCGAAATCGACTTTCCAGTAATTGCAATTCGTCTTTGTCCAGCTCATCTCCGTTGCCTATTTTAGTCAGTACGCTAGAGAATTGTCGATCCTTTTGTCGTACCACCTCTTGCAACGCATAATATTCTAAATTTTGCCAGAGCATGCGATCTTGTAACATGTTCGACGGACGAATATAAACTGCTCTAGCATTAACCGGCGGTAATTGTCTTAGATCTCCACAAAATATCACGTTATACCCACCAAAGTTATCAATATTGTTATGTCCGATAGCTTTTAAACGCTCACTTACGATATTTAGCATATCCGAGCCCATCATACTCACTTCGTCTACGATTATAGTGTTCACGTCGATCATATCGCAACGCATCGATTGAAGCACATCACCACTCAACTGTAAACGCTTCTTAGAGTTAATCCCAATGTTCAGAGCTGTATGTACAGTCGTCCCATTGATATTCACAGCGGCTTTTCCAGTCGTAGCACACGCAATATACGCACAACTGTCCATTTGTCTCCGTGGAGTCATTCTATTTGCCGTTTCCATCAGCATCTTTAATACGTACGATTTGCCAGATCCAGCAGGTCCTGTGAAGAACACTTGCAAAGGCCTGCCATCACTATACACCAAACGATTTATATATTCTAAAAGGATCAACTTCTGACCTTCATTTAATCCTCGCATCATTTGGAAATATTCTTCATGTGTGGTTTTATTTTTAACTGTCCGTACGTTGGTCTTACGACGTACAGATGCTATATCTTTATTTTGTTCTTGACGACATTTCTCTGCATACAGTCTAAATTCATCATCATTGACAGTCCGTACTAACCCATATGATGCCGATTCAGCCGATTCCGGCTGAAAATCGCTTTCTTCTGCTACTATTTTCATTATGTTCTCCAAATTAACTCCACTTATATAAGACGTCTTGCCTTTATAAAGTGTCTCTTTGTGCTGTTCGTATAACCGAATGTATGAATCGTTGTCTAACAAATCAAGCTCTTCATTTCTAAATGGATAAAACAACAAAACCATCTCTCGCATGTAGTTCAAGGCATCTGATGTTTTCTTATAATTCACCCACCGTATAACTTTATCTTTCGACGTTCGTGGTTTTACATTATATTGCTCCTCAATAGTCGGACATTCATCATCATTATCGTCGTCGTCATCTTTATAATGCTCCTTTTTGATAGTTACTTCATGTTTGGCCACATAATCAGCCAAACAGACGTCGTTTAGCTCAACTGGCCGTTTTTCGTATTTCTGTACGATATTCGTACGCCACACCTCAGTGGAATCATCACTGAGACCTTGTTCGTCCATCTCACGTACGGTCTTCCTCATCAGATAACGCTGTGAAGGGTGTTGTGTTGGTATATATGTAAGCCGCCTTGAAGCTTCAGACATTGGCAATCGCAACAAGAACCAAGCTGCTTCTTGCGAACACATCTCGATAGTATTCATTGTTCGAGTACCGATCTCTTTCAAGCATTCAGTATAGTCCATATCTGGATATTCGTCCCGTAATTTGATCAATTCACGATGTAAACTGCTAAAACCTCGTTCACTTTTGTTGACGTATTCAGCGACATAAGCGGCACAAGAATATTCATCTAATATGTACTGGATGTCCATATTCGATTGTATAATTGCCGAAATATCAACGTTAAATGGATTTATCCATATGTCTTTTATGCTGCGTTTCAGAAACACCATAGGTCTTGTGATACCGTGTCTTAAAATTTCAAGATATTCATCTACAGAATCGACCATATTAGCTGTAAGAAACTCGTCAAAACTCTCATAACTTTCATTTTCGAGATTTCTATGTAATAATTTATACCGTTCTTCCATGTTAGGATCTTTACTTATAATTGGATTCAATATGCGAGTTTTATCCATTGGCCAAAATGGAGCTCCAAATCGACAAACATACTTATTTCGCTTGTAACAAGTATGCGTATGCCGATGCGTCTGTAAATTTCGTTCGCTTTTCAATTTTGAACTATCGACTGTGCTTATTTGATCGATTAACGATGTAATGGCGGTTAAATCGTCATTCTCTGTGATATTTTTGCACGTTGGTGCATTATTTAACCATAGTAACATATGACAATGAGGACTACCTCTATGTTGGAATTCGATGCGCCTGAAATAATCAACTACGTAATGATCTCCGAACACGCCATTTGGTTTCTTAAACGCGTTAATAAAAGTCGACACCAATTTCTCGAAATATAAGCAGCACAAAACTGGATCGTTGTTTACCAATTCTGCTCGAATTGTGCTCGACATGCCGTCAAATATCGCTGGATCTATCGGCACGTCTACTGGTATATCTTCTTGAAAGCGATAAATCGATTCTAAGAGATGAGGCCAATGTATTTCTGAAGCGCTCAATGTGAGAAATATGGTAGGTTTGCCTAATTGTCGCATCATACTGAATAATTCCACTTTACGCTGATGCCAATATTGGATAGAGTTCGGTATGTTTCTCATGAACGCTTCATTTTTTAGCAGCATGCTCTTAACAAACTCGGTATCTTCCAGATCTCGTCTTGATACGCTGTTGATTTGATTATTATTTGCTCGAAACGCTAAGTTTACATTCGCTATGATTCTCAACCGCAGCACTTTAGCAGCCATATACAAGATATGATCGGATTTTACACCTCTCCGATCCCGTCTACGTATTTCGCTACTAGCTATCATGAATGGTGTGGCCCGACAAGTAAACCGCCGTTTCACACCATAATATATCGCTGGGAATGATAACTCTTCTGCATCTTCATCGAATGCTAGCGATAATGGTTGATTATTTTGTCCAGGGGCTAGATGTAAAATCAAATCTTCACACCAGAATAAGGTATGCTGCTGAAATTTGATGTACTCTTCGCCAGTTGCATCTCGCTGTATGCTTGTTATTTTGCTATTAGATTGATTTATGCGAGACAATAAATCTTTCCATTCTACTTGCTGTCGTTCTTGATCCTCGTCTTCATCCTCACTAGACGCACTGCTTTCATTTTCAGGCTCATTATTGAAGAACTTGTCATTAATCGTGATGTTATAATATCTGAATAGCTCAGTCGTCAACAGATGCCTTAACCAGAGCTTTAATTTACAGTACTTTTAGAAACCAGTCCTCGCATATAAAACTTTTATTGATTATGTGCCTCTTAAGACAAACGTTAAACGCCAAATCGTCATTCAACATGCGAGGCAATTGCAAAGTAGTGGTATCAAGGTTTATTGGTACGTTTATGACTTGTCCGATTATACGTTTAGCGCCAGCAAAGTATATGTTACGAATGTGCATGAATGGAAGACGCGGCGATATTAAACGTTCCTCTATTGGCGTTAGTTCAGGTAAATTCTCTGGTATTTGTGGATACTTAAAGCCGTTGACTGTCGCATAAGGTGGTAACCTGTTATTTTTTAGGCATCTGTAGCAATTGTGGCATACTTTGGATTTGTCAAGAATATTATAACCATGTTTATTAAGTATTTCTATAACGGCTGCGTGTCCAGTAACGTCTTTTAAGCTTTTAGTCCACCAAATTCTTTCACAAACAAAGCAGTAGTCGTTCAAATTGTCATTATAAAAGTGCGTTTCGATATATCTTGCTAAATTACTCACTTGCTTCTCTTCACATTCTTCCTGTTCATTGCTCTTCATCTTTGCTTCTTTCTTACGTTCTCGATAGCGTTCATCATTTTTGCGTTTTCGTTGCAGGCGTTCAGATTCAGTTAGTTGAATTCTGACCAAACCTTCCTGTTCATTGCTCTTCATCTTTTCTTCTTTCTTACGTTCTCGATAGCGTTTTTGATTTTCTCGTTTTCGTTGCAGACTTTCAGATTCAGTTAGTGGAGTTTTGACCAAACCTTCCTGTTCATTGCTCTTCATCTTCGCTTCTTTCTTACGTTCTCGATAGCGTTTTTGATTTTCTCGTTTTCGTTGCAGACGTTCAGATTCAGTTAGTGGAGTTTTGACCAAACCTTGCTCAATTTTCTGTACTTTTTGCTTCTTTTTCCACTCTCGGCAATATTCGAGCTTTCGTTTTCGACGTTCTGCTTCCAATTGTAGCTTTTCCGCCAAATTAGTTCCTTCTACACTCGAATCGATGGAAGTCTGAGGCGTACTTCCACTCGCTTCCTCGTGATCCATCGCTCCGTAATAAATTCTTGTCTGATGTACTACCTTACGATAAATTTAACCGAACAAGTTCTTGAATCTGAACTTTCGCGTGGCCGCTTGCTCGTATTTTTAAGTATCAAGCAAATCCTGCCGACATACTATATTACGTTGCATTTATTCCGCGCTGGTTCGGTTTCCGATAACACGAATTTCAATCACTCGAGTCGGTCACTCTACCTCCCTTCCCCCCCCCTCAACACCCCGGTACTCATACGTCATGCGATGACTCATCCGGTCACAACCACCGAACACCAGGCCGCGATCGTCTAGCGCTTGTACACATGGCTCATATACTAAATGATGACTCACCGGTTCCCATTTCCGATCACGATCACGCACCAGCGATCGGCCGCAAATGTGCGACACGTCCTTATAAACATTTTCAATGTTAAAAGTCGTTTTCCGAAAAGTGTCTGTGTGTGTGTCTGTCTGTCTTGTGTCTGTCTGTGTGTAGATTTTTTTCTATGGCAAACGATAACTGCCGCAAATTCAAACAGAATCAAATAATTTTTTGCATACAGCCGTGATTTGTAGAGTACTCACGACCTATTGTTTTTGGTGAAGATCGGTTGAGGGAAAGGGATAGTTTACCTGCAACGGTTTTTTTTATCAAGGGAAATTTTTTTTTTGACAAACGATAACAGCCGCAAATTCAAACAGAATTAAATAATGTTTCGTAAACAGCCCTGAATTGTAGAGTTCTCAAGACTTTTTGTTTTTGATGAAGATTGGTTAAGAGAAAGGGGTAGTTTACCTGCAACGTTTTATGTTTTAACAAGGGTATGTCTTATGGCAAACGATAACAGCCGCAAATTCAAACAGAATCAAAAGATTATTTGCATACAGCCCTAAATTGTTGAGTTCTCAAGACCTATTGTTTTTGGTGAAGATTGGTTAAGGGAAAGGGGTAGTTTACCGGCAACGTTTTTTTAACAAGGGCATTTTTCTATGGCAAACGATAACAGCCGCAAATTCAAACAGAATCAAATAATTTTTTGCATACAGCCCTGATTTGTAGAGTACTCAAGACCTATTGTTTTTGGTGAAGATTGGTTAAGGGAAAGGGGTAGTTTACCTGCAACGTTTTATGTTTTAACAAGGGTATGTCATATGGCAAACGATAACAGCCGCAAATTCAAACAGAATCAAAAGATTATTTGCATACAGACCTAAATTGTTGAGTTCTCAAGACCTATTGTTTTTGGTGAAGATTGGTTAAGGGAAAGGGGTAGTTTACCGGCAACGTTTTTTTAACAAGGGCATTTTTCTATGGCAAACGATAACAGCCGCAAATTCAAACAGAATCAAATAATTTTTTGCATACAGCCCTGATTTGTAGAGTACTCAAGACCTATTGTTTTTGGTGAAGATCGGTTAAGGGAAAGGGGTAGTTTACCTGCAACGTTTTTTTATTAAGCGTATTTTCTATGGCAAACGATAACAGCCGCAAATTCAAACAGAATCAAATAATGTTTTGCATACGTCCCTGAATTGTAGAGGTCTCAAGGCCTTTTGATTTTGGTGAAGATCGGTTAAGGGGAAGGGGTAGTTTACCTGCAACCTTTTACGTTTTAACAAGAGTAAAGTACTTGAAAATTCATTTAAACTTTTGGAACAATGGTAATTGTTAAAAATAAAATAATTTTGTTGCCAGGCAATAAAATTATAATTTTTTCATTTTAAGGTAAATCTGTACATAGTATAAAGTAAAGTCGGCCCGTTTTCTCTCTGTGTTTGAAATCGCTAATCTCTGGAAGTACTGAACGGATTTTATTCAAGTTTTCGCCAATAGATAGAGTGTCTATCGAGGAACATTTATGTGTATAATTAATACATATATGTTGTACATTAGCTTAGCTATCACGGTTTATGTCAAGTAAGTGGTATAGTTTACATCTTATATATAAAAATGAATGTTTCTTTGTTTGTCCCGTATGCGTTCCTATACCATTCATCAGATTGCGATGAAACTTCGGTGAGTTGTTGTGCGCACGTCCGCGAAGGTTTCTTCCACATCGCCTCCTAAACCACTGTACCGATTTCAACCAAACTTGGCACAAATATTTTACGCAAAGGGAGAACCAACAAAGGACAAGTGTTTTTTCGATACGATCCTTTGGAGGGTCCTTTGGGGTCTTCCACATCTCCACCTAAACCATTGGACCGATTTCAACCAAACTTGGCACAAATATTTTACGCAACGGGAGAACCAACATAGGACAGGTGTTTTTTTTTCGATACGATCCTCTGGGGGGTCCTTTGCGGTCTTAAAACCCTATTAGATCTGGTTACTATGGCAACCTAAATAGAATAGATTCTGTTCTAAATATATTATCGAATTAAATTGAAGACCACGCGAACGAAGTTGTGGGCAACAGCTATTTATTTTTAAGAAGCCTACTTTAATTAAACTTTATTAATTAAACTACCATTTTCATTACGTACAACGTGAAACTCCGTAGCGAAGCACGGGTATTCTGCTAGTCATATATAAAAGAAAATATATCGTGCGTGGCAGGCAAGCATATCTCAGTTATGTACTGTTTACGTTCCCATTTTATTATCATCACTACCGCAATAAAAAGGCAGGGAAGACACACACACACACACAATTCGCGTTATTTCTGGCCTCATTCATGTTTATTTTCTTACATTTGCACGGTTTTTAAATGGAAAGTGCCGAACCCATACCAACATAACGCATGCAAGCCGAAAAAGTGTCCAGCGTGGATAGCGATTTGCTTCCTGTGGATCGCTGGGCAGTGTAACTGCACGTGTTTACAGAGGAACGATTCATAGACAGACTTTTCGTCTTTAGGGAATGAACCCTCTGCAAGATGCTGAGGGTCCATGAGTGACTTCGGAGCGCTCCTTCTTTTCCGCGTGTTTGTTCTGTGAAACGTACACTGTAGATTCGCAGATTTATTCTAAGCAACGCTCAATAGGAAATGTTGAAAATTTTTGTCCACGGTGAACCCTCATACACACTAAACCTGCTCTGATGTTTTAATTACGGACATCATAATATTAAAACTTTGGAAACTTGAGCACTACTTAATGGAGATCAATCATTAACTTATACAAGCCATTAATTTTATGCATATTTTTATATATATGTGTACAACGTTATCGGCAACCAAGAAGTAGTTTTTGTTAAAATTCCTTCCCGGGATATTTAGCCGTAGTCCAATGTTTTCTACAAAACCAGACGTTTCGGCAATGCCATTGATTTCCATCATAAGTGAAAATCGAGTGCGATAACGTGAGGTGGTATATGTTAGTGACCACAGTACTGTGGTTAAGGCTGAAGCAGTAAGTAGAAAGAAGTAGTTTCTATGGTAATATTTCATTTCGAAATTATTTTAAAAATAAATCTTAGAATATGGAAGTCATGTATGGTTCTCCATACCGATTTTTTATTATCACTATCACTTTTTTTTCATTACATGCTATACCTAGCATTTCACCTCTTATTTATTTTTATACACATTTTTAATTCACTCACTTATTTATTCACACGGTTTGTCTGATTATTTTGATATCACTGTGTGATTATGGGTCATGAATAACTAGTTTACTTTCAAATCACTCTGATCACTTTTGGTTATTACTTAATTATTGCTTTTGTTTGGCTCAAAGCATCTTTTATTGGCTTTGACTATTATTATCACTATTAATTTGGGTATGGTTAGTTTCTAACTCCCTACCTTATATTATAAGTACATTCCTTTATCAATAAAGTATACATGACATTATTATTTTCCATTAACCTTATTACCCTAGGTAAATCTCATCTACACTACAATTACATCAGTTCATTTGTTAAGCTACAGAATAATGGTCATTATTTGGGATTATTTGATTACACTTAGGTCTCAACTGCTTCTTCATTGTTTTGTGGTTCCTTTGGTATTTATCCGATCTATTGTGTCAGGTCATTGTCAGGTTAACAATCATTTGTCATTTGGGTTACTGGGTTATTGATCGCAGAGTTTATAAGTTTTTGCCTCTTATTCTCATCTTCAGCTTTTTATTTTTATAGTTAAATGTCACTGGATCTTCACTACCTTATGTCATGTTACAATATTAATTAATATATTCGAGTCCCTGTTCTCGGGCGTCAGTGAAACAATAGTATTTTGTTAACTGTCACTCTTTTTACAATAATAAATATTATATATTCATGGTTACTTACCGTTTGAGCGAGGTTAACTGTTCTCTGTTTACATTTTAGTTCAGGCGCCATGTTGTTGTTGCCAACCTTACGTATTTGATATTATTCGGGTCCAAGGTTCTTATAAGCGAGGCTGAGACGGAACGGTTACCAGAAATAACGTACACTAACAGCATTTGTGTTAAAATAATCGGTTGTTTTTTATTATTTCATATTTGCATAATTTGTCTTCTAAAACATCAAAATGGCTACTGGCATATTACATAAAACAAAATGGCGTTCCTACTTCCGCCTCTCTGCACAATTAATAATTCTTTTTGATTACCCTACATATTAATTTTATTTCCCCAAAAGATTTTTAAATAAGCTGCAGCTCTACTAAATTGATCCTTAAAATTTTAACATGACTTTTATAAACAATTAAATAGAGACCACAAACCAAAGCCTCATGGCGTCTCGCCAGTTTAATATTCGGCCTTACATTTACTCAGCTACACACACACTCATTCGTTTTCTTTAAAGCATAGACAATTTGGATTGAATTGATTTTTCATATTGAGCTCAAAAACTTCTTGTGATATGTAAAAAGAGATTAGTGCACTTTCCTTGTTACTGATGTGGCGTAGTCCTTTGGGAACCTCCTCTTCGCCGGCTTGTGTTTTCTGTTGTTTTACTGCATACTGATGTTAGTTATGTTTGTTACTGCACTGAATTTACACTCTGTTTACATTTTGTCACTAATTAAAATATTGTTACATTTTCCTGTAATTTGTGCTTTGGCTGGTATTAGTTACCGGACGACCTTTTGCCAGGTGTTGTCGTCTCGGTTGTAGTATGAAGACTGGGGCGGATGCAATGTACATTATTTCGTATGTGTGCGTGCATCCACGTCATTGTCTTTTGTTTCAAATTGGCTCACGCCCTGTTATCATGTTATTGTTTGTTAGGTCATCTCTTATTTTAATGACGTCCCGCCTTCTGGACCAATGAGAGTGGCTATTGACAGTCTGTTTCCACTTGGATCGCCATTGTGTATGCTCGTCTTCGCACGTCCGCTCCTGACCTTGGAATCGTTTTGGTCTGTTGAAATCTGCGTCGTTGTCTCTTTACAAAGGGAAATCGTTCTATCCATGTATGTGTGTGTGTAAAACAAAATACGATAATTTGCTACCATTCATACCATAATTCCGACATCAGGATTTTCGTACTGTCACAAAACCTCCTCAATGAAAGATTTTATGTCTAAACATAAAAACTTTCATTGACTCATTCACACTTTTCTAAAAGGATCAGTTCAGATATGTCGCCACAACCCCCTGTAGTGTTAATATAAAAGAAATAGAATCACTTACCCTTGGTCCAATGATGATGATCGTACCATCTGACCTTACTGGACTTCTCAGGAGAGATCCCAACACCATAAGGCCATGAGGCACTTAACGCTCCTGTTCTGACGCTCCGGCCAGCTCAGGACTGCGGTCACAACACCATCAAACTCTGAAACATGCAATACAAATTTTAATATAGTGGCCTTATCTATTCTCATATCCACAACTGGTATGTCTCCCCTTAGGTACATTGGTTTGTGTTTTGAGGCACTGGTTTGCTCCATTAATAAATTTTCCAATAAAAAAGACAAGATTTAAAACAGAAAAACCCTCTCCATTTTTCAACACTCCTGTATATTTTTTATCAAATTCTCTGACTCCAGTCAACCATAATTACTCTCTCTCTACAACATGAAAATATATTCTTATCCTAAGCAGAAAACAAATTTTAACTTTCCAAACAACAACCACTATCTCTATTATTTTACTTCAGATAAAACTAACATATATACCTATTATGGCAAACACTTCAAAACTATTTATTTTTCTTAGTCAACTTTCTTTACGCTTATTTTTCTTTACAACAGAATCATCATTATATACTTGATAACCAACACCAATCTCACTACTAATTCTTTAAAATTTAATATTGTGTTATCGTTACTACCCCTGTAGTAACCTCCCAGCCACACACACTATTGTACCATCAACATAATAAAAACATAATAGAACATTGTACATTACACATTAACATTGTTACATTTACATTAAACAATTTACATTTAAATAACTGGTATCAAAACTTTATAACATTACTACTTCAATTCTCTATTTAACTTTTATTATCTTAACATTCATTTATATCAGATTCTATACAAAAAAAAATTTCAAATTTATCATTTACCTTTCAGTTACCTCACCTTTCTACCATGAATTCTCCTTTTTCTAACCTTTCCTCAATCCTTATTAGTTTGGGTGACTCTATTATTCACTATTCTCTATCTTATTTTGGCATTTGTCAATCTAACCTTACTACCCCCTTTTTCTAACAACCGCTTCTAACCATTAACATATTATGACACCAATATCTCTATAATAACCCCCTTCACTAATCCCATTTAAATCCTCTGGCACTGCTCGTTTTTTGTACTAGGATGTATGTTCCCTACCTGGCCATATCCATCCCTAACCATTTGCCCTCCACCAAATATCGGCAAACACTCTAACCCCAAATTGCTCCGCCTGCCACAACGCTGCACGCTGGTCTCTTGCCACATCGCATGCTGATAACTCCCTACACCGGATCCTTACTACAAAATATCATCATCATCAAATATAATTACCATTCACATTACTCACCTCTCTACGTATAATCACTAACCACTGTGTCCCTAAAATATCTAACACCTCTTTATATATTATCTGTATTTCAACTCTTATTTTCACTAACTCCCATTAACTCTGTTTAACTAACTCCCATGCCTATATTTATCATTATTACCCAAACTCTTTTACAACACTTCACCTTAATATACCACTAGAAAATTCATCACTTACCTACTCACAATACTTCTCAATATCCAAATATATCATATGCGTAATCATTTACTAACCATTAGACTCTGAATCTCATAATATCATTTAAAATCATTATCAAACTTAATTACTCTTGAACATTTAAAATTCTACAGTACATGGTTTACATAAAAAATACATAAAATACACAACAGCAACAATACACAAATACATTGACATCAATCCACAAAATATATACAATCCACATTATCATATTATCATTTACCATAATCAGTTCATAAGCAGTCCATCTTGAAAAACACTGTCCACATAATTAAATGTTCATAAACACAATAAAATAATTAACCTCCATCGTCGAACAATAGTCAAATCTTATTTCTACATACATTGCTTAATATTGACTCTCTTATACTAACATCATAAATACATATACCATTCAACTTTTGGTCATTATTCTCAAACTCATATAATTCATGATCGGGAATGGTTCTGTCACCTTCAGTATAATCAGTCATAATTAGGTAATTTATAAAGTCATTATTCTCATTATCTCCTACTCCTTTAGTTTCATTACAAGGTAAGTACTTACTATATTTATTATATATCATCTCTACTCCTAACCTTTCCATAAATTCTTCATCAGTCTCTACTTATCTTAAAAATCTCTACCTCTTTCTTTCTCTCAATATATCTGTCACTATCACACCATCCCTCTCTCTCTCTTAAAACATCTCTCTCTACATTTGCAGGGGACACTAATTCACAACTATTGCACCACCTGTGAAGTGCACTAAAAAAACCAAGGACAACTTTATTTGTAGACCATATGTCTCCCAAATATACATCGAAGGCACTCTCGTCCTTCCTCAACACATGTACATCACCCCCTACTTCATCATTAAGGGAAAAATCTACCCACTGCAATTCCCTTACAATTATACTCTCTTTACACACTCTCTTTAACCCTTCAAAACACACTATCATTCCATTATTATCATATTCTATTCCCCATAAAATTTCATTATCGCTACCCCTGTTTACATAATCATTTTATAATATCATACTTTTATTTATATTGTTACAATTCTCTCCCCTACTTACCTTGTCATCTTTGTTTAATTCTAATTTGTCTATTCCTCTCTTATTTTCTAATTATATCTCGTCTAACCGTGTCGCTATTTCACTTAATCTTTTATCAATATTACCATTCTGTTTCTTAATTTCTTTTTTGATATCATCAAATTGGTTTAATTTATCATTAAAATTGTCTAATTTTGTATCGAACTTGATACTCTGTTCATTAAAAAGCAGTTTCATCATTCTTATTATGTCGTTTTCCTCAACTCTTTTTGTTGGGGCTGGTGTTGAGTGAATACTATCACCCATCATTTCTGATTCTGTTCTACTTGTCTCGTTATTGTTTGCCATTTTGGAGTTCTAAATATATGTTTGAAACATTACTGTATACTCTACATGACATAACCTACTCTCTCACTTAACGTATCACACCTTGATCTAATAACCGTTCTGTCTCTTTTTGCCGGCTTATTTATATAAACTTTATTTATATATTGTCCCTAGTTCGGGAGCCATCTGTTAACGTACGCTCTTTTTACATCAATAATAAATATTATATATTCATGGTTACTTACCGTTTGAGCGAGGTTAACTGTTCTCTGTTTACATTTTAGTTCAGGCGCCATGTTGTTGTTGCCAACCTTACGTATTTGATATTATTCGGGTCCAAGGTTCTTATAAGCGAGGCTGAGACGGAACGGTTACCAGAAATAACGTACACTAACAGCATTTGTGTTAAAATAAACGGTTGTTTTTTATTATTTCATATTTGCATAATTTGTCTTCTAAAACATCAAAATGGCTACTGGCATATTACATAAAACAAAATGGCGTTCCTACTTCCGCCTCTCTACACAATTAATAATTCTTTTTGATTACCCTACATATTAATTTTATTTCCCCAAAAGATTTTTAAATAAGCTGCAGCTCTACTAAATTGATCCTTAAAATTTTAACATGACTTTTATAAACAATTAAATAGAGACCACAAACCAAAGCCTCATGGCGTCTCGCCAGTTTAATATTCGGCCGTACATTCACTCAGCTACACACACACTCATTCGTTTTCTTTAAAGCATAGACAATTTGGATTGAATTGATTTTTCATATTGAGCTCAAAAACTTATTGTGATATGTAAAAAGGGATTAGTGCACTTTCCTGTTACTGATGTGGCGTAGTCCTTTGGGAACCTCCTCTTCGCCGGCTTGTGTTTTCTGTTGTATATATTTTGCGTATATTGCCTAAAACCTAAGAGGATCAGTGAAGATATGGCGCCGCAACCCCCCTTAAGTCCTTATTAAAATCATGGGTACTTACCCCCCTCAGTCCGGCGACTGTGGCCGCATCCATCCGACCTTACTGGACTTCTCTGCACGAGATCCCAACACCATAAGCTCGGACAGATACCCGCCACAGTATCACCTGACTCTGAAACATTTAATTAAAATATCAATAAATGGCCTTCCATTATTCCATATCCCCAACTGATTTGTTTCCTCTTAGTCATACCAGCTCATTATTAGCAATGTACTGGTTCTTTTTTATACAAAGTGCTGGTTATTCCTTTAGTGTGGTTGCCCTACAATGGCAACTGTTCTATATTCAGACACAATTACATAAACAGGATACGACATAATAAACATTCCCAATGGACATTACCATTTTTACCTTGAGTATGAACAAAACAGAACATTACTAACCTATTTGTTGCAAGTCAAAAATAAATTACTCCAACCTTTTAGATAATCCCTCTGTTAAATTAATTAATTCGCCTTTGATTAAATTATTACAAAGGTTTCCATTTATCATCAACAATTTACCTTGGTTTCCATCAATTCTATAACTGGCCTTCATAAAATACAATGTCCACAGGGCCATATAAACTTACAGTACACTTATATTTGACTAATATGAATACCATACAAATTAACTCAGGTTCCCAATACAATATTACCCCTCAAAAATAACACATTGATTATACATCATAACAATCAACTGAGAAATACAAGTTGTATCCTCAAGAATACCTTATCCTTAACTTATATATATTGTAACGGTACATAACCCAGTCCCAATAACTGATAACTCTTGTACTACCATAAAGGTCAGAAATGGGTAAACTATAACTAGCTAAAAATTAAGTTGTATCACTAAACATTATAAACAATATTGAAGTGATATACAGTGACAAGTGAGTTATAGTGTACCCAATGAGGTAATAAGTGAAGGTGAAGGGAACATCTTACAGAATTGTGCTGTAGATGTGAGAATTATAGACTATAATAGTAGACTGTGATGCTACCAACTAATTATGTATTTTGTTTAGTTATTGTAGGATTTATATTGTGTAGGCAACAAAATTTAGTACCTATGTTAATTTTATATTTTATAAAATAATTGTGTTATTGTATAAGATAACCCAGGGTTTTTAAAAAATAAAAGATTTAAATATCAGATGATAATAAAAATTAAAATAATACTGTATGAGGGAAATGGCAGAAGAAAATAGTGCAGTGTAAGATTACTATAAGAGATTAATAAGTAATATATAAATTCATTTAAAGTTAATAATAATATTAAAGACTTATATCTAAAGTTATAAGAAAATAAACAAAAAACTATTATGTAAATCAAATTGGGAAAGAAACCAAAATTAAAAGGAATTATTTTTCGGTAAATCAAAAATAAATTTATAATAATTAAAAACCGCCTATTGTAACAATACAAAAGAAGGCCGAAATTATATTCAATACATAAAATCCACTACCAGGACTTACCTGTGCGCAATCACAACACTTACCTGTTATTTAAATTTTATCAGAAGACCAAGGTCGCCACGATTATTTTTTATGGATAAAATATCGAAAAACTTTACACTCCACCTTAAATAAAAAAAGGACAATTTTGCCATCTGACCCCACCCAATTAATAACTCAGAAAGATTCCGGTCCGTTAGACGAATTTCGCAACACAGAAATGAGAACGTGGTAATGACGAAATAACTTAGACTAACACATTGTCTTGAAGTAAACTAAATAATTTTAATTAATTAAAAACCGTTTTAATGATTAGCACAAGAACACTAAAACACATTTTGAAATATACATTTATGGATCATATTTAAATATTATATAAGACAGCCCATTCTGCCCACACACACTCTCACACAATTTAATACTTTACCCCTTAGTTTATTATACTTTACAAATCCCTTTTTTATATTGAAACTGTCCACTACCGCGATTCCGTACGAACACGTGTTTTGTCCCCGATTCAATGTCCGTTAATTCACTTTGTCGTCATTTCACTGTACCAACTTATGACGGCGATATGTTTAGTAAATTCTGGGGTCCCGGTCGGTCTTATTGAATTAATTACATTTTACGAAAAACTCGACCAACCGGGCCCGAAACGAAACTGTAAGCGTCTGTGTCTGCAGTCGGCTTCTATTGGACTATGTAGCGTCTCAGCCTACGGTAGACTGTTAACGTGGACCGCGAGTGGGAGGAAGCGGCGGTTCACTGCCACCTGATGTTCGTCGTCGTTCAGGAAACCGATGCCTGTTATTTGTTCGTCACCATTTCGTTCTATGCTAAGCATGTAGTTGTTGGAATGACGATAGCAGATGATTTCAACTAGGCACTGGCTAACGTCACAGGAGGGGCCGGACTTGAACATTATTTCCTGCCGCTCAAACTCACATTGCTGAATTAAAGTCGCCCAAGCCATCTTGTTTTTCAGGCTGGCGGCGTCCCTCGAGCGCGTGATTGTACAGTTCGTGGGCGCGCGATTACACTTATGCACATTTCTGAGAATTTTCGGGTGGTTCGAATTCCTTGTCGCGTTACACAATAGAAATTGCGCCTTGCCTTTGTCTCAAACTGTTCTACTGGCCATGTGTTCTGTTGTAATGGAAATAACGTTGGCCGTATAATAAAACTTTCACAATAAAATTTTTTATAAAATCCCGCAAAAAATGAAATGAATAAAAAACGCAAATCCCCATACTGTAATGAATAAAATAACCCAATTTTGGACACGTTACGCTATATACTAAAAAGTAAATAGCAGCACCAATAAAGATGATATAAAAAATTATGGGTTACTAAGAGTAACGAAATAACAAGTATTGTTTAATCGAATTTGAGATTGAAAACCGTTCGGTTGAAAAAATGATGAGACAAAAATTGTATTAAAAAATCCTTTAGAAATCTTTTGAACAGCACAAAATTGTTACAAAATTTAAATAACAGTATAAACATTATGTACCACTACCTTAATTATCAAAGGTAACTTGCTATACTCCATAATAAAAGTGAAAAACCATTTGGAAGATCAGGCCTAGCCTAGCCGCGTTTCGAGTTTTTTTGACGAGATAGTATCTGACAGACGGTCATGAAATTACAAACAACTTAGACCACCACCTGAGAAACAGCTTCACACAAGTAAGAACTTCGAGAAGAGAGGTAATATAAACAGTTCTTTTAATATTTAACAAAGAAAACTCAAATCAAATTGTCGTTCAGTACAAAACTTTCCAAGTGTAATCACATGTTTTAATAAAAACAAATCAATCTCTCTTACAGACAAATCCGGAACTACGTACTAAGAGAATAAACAAATTTTCGAAGTTTTTCTATATTTGTAAAGCGTAGTATAATTATCCATTTCTGACCATCTCATAACAAAAAGAACTTACCCTTAACCCTGGGGAAATAAATAAAAGAATTATATGTTGATTGATGTTTAAATAAAAGATAAAATTGTAAAATCGGTCAAAACCAGATTTTATGACAATTCCATGTTTACTCAATGAAGTCGATACTAGTTAATGAAAATATCGATTGTAATATTTGTATTTTGGCGGAAGAGAAAAACCAATAATATTATAAATAAATATTATTGAGAAATGATATTGAATAATAAAATGTGTTTCCTTTATTGTAGTGGGTAGTTGTAGTAGATTTCAGAAAAAATAAGAAGAGGACGATCCACCAGGTCGTATTCAGCAACAGTGTCGTTTGGTTAACCTATATTTGGAGACTAATGTCAAAATCAGCTGATTCGGTTCACGGCAAATATTTGAAAAATTTAGAAATCGTCTAATCCGAGGGTAAACAAACGGTACTTGCTCTCTCTTCAAAAGAAGGCTAAACAACTTCCCTACTTGACCCAAATCACACACACTCGATTTCTGCTTTGTTTGGGTAACATTACCACCAACTTTATTTAAACCTCAGTCTTTATAATTCATAAGTGGCAATTGCTAAGAGGTGTTCTGACCGATCCGAGACTGTAAAAAAGACGGACGTCACACACACACAAAAAAGGCGGTACGTTACAGATTGGCGCTTACAACAGTGGGGCTTAATTAAATAAGACGAGCACTCAATAGGTCATATACAAAGACTCCACGGAAAGTACCTCCGAAGCAGTTACGTTACAGAATGGCGCTCAACGTAAAAGGGCTGTAATTAGAAAAGAATTTTGATATATATTTAATAAATTAATATACGAAAAAACCTAATTATCGTCGGCAGAAAACAAGAAATGCATAATACCAGAGGCAGATCGAAGAAGAGGGCAGAAGAAAAGGAGAAGGAAGAAGGTGGACAGGAACGAGAGATAGAAATATTTACGGACAGTGAAATGGAACAACCGGTGGGTGATCAAGAAGAAACTGAAGCAATTATGAGCACGGAAAAGGAAATAGTGGAAGAGGATGCCCAAGGGGACCAACCAGACAAAGCGGAAGCCAGGAGAGAACCAAATTGGCAAGACATGATGAGATTTATAGCCGAGAAGTTTGATAAAATAGATGAGAATTTTAAGAAGCAGGAGGAAAACTCGAAGCAAACCAATGAGGAAAATAAGGAAAATTTTAAGAGACAGGAGGAAAAATTTGATAAAATAGATGAGAATTTTAAGAAACATGAAGAGAACTCAAGGAAGCAAAATGAAAACTTGAGGGACAGTTTAAAACAAATTGAGAAACTAAACGAAGAAAATTTAAAACAATTTGAGGGCAAAATGGAGAAGTTCAATAAGGAGTTAAGAGAAAATCTGGAGAGTAAAATTGAACTGGTCAGTAATACGCTTAGCCAAAGAGTAGGTGAATATAAGGAAGAGGCAGAGAAGAAAGTAATAGAAACCAATCAAAGATTGGATAAAACAGAAGAAAAGATGGAACTAATTAAAACAGGAATCGATGCACGGATGAAAAAGGAGGAACAAAATAATCAAGTTCGTGTAATGGCCATACGCCAAGAAAACAATGACCAGTTAGTATCAAAGGCAGTCTAAACTGTAAATTTTCGGATTTTCATAAAACAGTAGAGAATGTAAAAAATCAGTGTAATAGCCAAGCAGAGAAATTAGATAATTTGCAACAAATACAAACCAATTTACAATGGGATGTAGATAGAATAAGTTCTAGATCTGCATGCAACAGTCATCATGTTATCCAAGATAGTAAGGAAAGTGTAAACTTTCGGGATTATCGCAGAAACCCACTCGAATTTTTAGGGAGAGTAGACGAAATTTTGAACAGATCAAAGGAGAATCGATGGAATATGATCAAAGGTATATTAGACGAATCTTTCAAAAACATCAATGATAATTGGTGGACGGTAATCAGGAACGAGGTGTGTGATTATGGGGGTTTCAAAACAATGTTCAAACTTAAGTACTGGTCGGAGTCAGTAAAAAACATTATTAGGGACGATATCTGTCATGGTAGGTATGACCGTACAATGGGACAAACACCTACTGCTTACCTTTTGGGGAAGGTGTGTATAGCAAAGTATTTAGACCCAAAGATCCCTGAAGAGTGTCTAGTGACCAAAATTGCGTATCATTTCGAAGAGAAGATCATCAGTGCCCGATTAAGTGGACAAATAAAAACTATTGGAGGCATGGAAACGCTACTAGAAAATTATGAGCAAGAATCTTATTATAGGAGGAGTAGATGGAGGTCAGGGAATACCGAGGAGCGGAAGAATGAACCACCAAGAGATAATCGACCTAGAGTAAATTATGTGCATGCTAATAACAATTATTTTAATAACAGGTATCGAGGAAGATGGCCAAATTATAACAGTCGAAATTACAGACATGATTCTTATCACCGAGAAGAAGGTCCACAAAGGAGTGAAGAGCAACCTAGATTCAGAGATAGTGATGAAGAAAGGAGACCAATAAGCAATATTCAACATAATGGAAATGTTGAATCAAACAATAATAATGATGGAAATAGGGGAAACGGGTACCAGCAGTGAGAAGATGTGACTGCCCGTCACTGCTAGAAACAATAGGGCACAGAATTTACCACAAACCCAATTATAATAATAAATTAAACAAACCAATAACCATTATCAGAAATAATTTTTAAAAAAATATACAGTCAGAGTTAATGGAAGAAAGAGCAATTAAAGAGTCATCGCCAAACAATGACATAGTCTATATACAAATAAAATTAAATGGAGTGTCAGCAGAGGCCATGATTGATACAGGAGCAAATATTTCAATTATTGATCAATTAGAACTAACCGTATTACTGAGCTAACTACTGAGAGAATACCTACTTTACCAATTAATAATTTAACAATTGTTGGTGCCACCGGGAAACAAAATAAAACAATCAGGAAACAAGTGTCTTTGAATGTTACCACTAGTGGAATAGGAATACCTATGGGATTTTTAGTAGCAAAAGGGCTACCGTTTAGGGTGTTAATAGGGTGTGATATGCTACGGCGACACACTGCAATTATAAATCTGGCCAGGGGTATAGTAACCTTGAGCACAGAAAATGGTGAGTTAACGGCTGAGATAATTGGTAGCCAAAGTGCCCCTCAGTGTCCGAGCTCATTTTTTATTAGGGAGGATAATAGATTAACCCTAGGTAAAAACACAGAAGTAACAGAATCAAAGATTTGGCAAGAGAAGATAGAAGAAATAATTGAGTTTCAGAATAGGCAGGCACCGGAAATAATTAATGTAGAACAAAAACAACAGCTTATAAAAATTTATGATAAATATAAATCAGTATTCTCAGAGTCACCAGGAAAAGCAAAAAAGTAATTCCAGTTTATAAGTTAGTATGGCTATAATAAAATATTCCAATGTAACATGTTTGGGTTTGTGTGTGCTTTCAGAATCCATGTGCACCAGCACCATGGGCACCAAAATGCCCCACAAGATTGGGAGGGGAAAGAAAAGATGAATGGTGCGCAAATTGCAAGAAAAAGAAGAGGTGTACGCACTATGGTAAATAACATTTTATGGTATTAGTATGGGATTTAAATATTTATTTACCTATTATATTTCTAATATTTCTATTTATGTAACGTCGAGGACCGCATTTCTGTTGCGTTACATATTGCTACGACAGCACAGAACAATCTACGCGTTTATCGAATGCGCCAGAAAGATCTCGACGTAAGCGTGTGGTGTACGTGCTACTAAACGCATTTTGCGAGAATTTTCTCGACTGTGCCAGGCTCCGCTCGGGCTGTGTCAAGGCCGTAGCAATTTACGTAGTTCGCGAGAGATAAGACGCAGTTTGGAAGCTTCTGGTGTGTGAGCGTAACTATAAATACATCGCGTCGCGGCCTTAGTTTTCAGTTCAATGCGAGATTTTTGAACTGTGTCAAGGCCGTAGCAATTTACGTAGTTCGCGAGAGATAAGACGCAGTTTGGAAGCTTCTGGTGTGTGAGCGTAACTATAAATACATCGCGTCGCGGCCTTAGTTTTCAGTTCAATGCGAGATTTTTGACTGTGCGGTTCGAGAGTATTAGTGCGATATGTTTACAGAGCGGTTCGGGTTATTACGGTGTACGTTCAAGTAGTTATTAGTGAAGTGTTGCGTTTTATATTCGGACGGTATAATTGTAATACAGTTGAGTTTTAATATTAGTGGACATTTTATTGCGTATGAACAATTTCATTTGATTTGTTGTAGACACTGTGTTGTTAATTACGAACTGTTTTACTATAACAATTAAAGGTGTGATTAGTGACTTAATTGGTGTCTTGTACTTATTTTGTTTCCACTGTACCTACGACGATCGAGTAGACCGTCGTAACAGTGGTGTCAGAACTGGGATAGAACGGTTAACAGTGGAAACAGTGGACGCTTTGTACAAGACGAGTGTGATTCGTAATTAAATCGGTAAACATGGATCCCAGTCAGATGATGGAAACTTTACAAACACTGCTGCGGCAGACACAGGAAGAAGCAGAAAAACGACAGGATGAGAAACGCAGACAGGAGGCGGAAGAAGCAGAAAGACGACAAAAAGAAGAACGAAGACAAGAAAGAGAAGAAGCTGAGGAACGTCAGAAAGCACTAATGCTAGAAACAGAAGAAAGACAGGATGAAAAACGTAAGCAAGAAGCAGATAAAACGGAAGCTCTCTTGGAAGTTATGCAGAAACAGTTGCAAGAACACACTACCGCAGAATTGGGTCTCCTACGTGGTGACGTAGGTGAATTACGAGGTGAGCTCAACAATCAGATTACCAGAATATCTGACGTAGAAGAATCCATGTCAAATAAAATAGCTAAAGTAGAAAAATCTGTCTTGACTGTTGAAGAATCGATGTCTACAAAAATATCTGTTATAGAAGAATCTGTTTCAAATAAAATATCTGCAGTAGAAAACTCAATGGCAAACATAAGAGAACAAATTAAAATTGAAGTTGAACAGTGCATGAAGATTCAACCAAAACAAATTTCTGAACAGACTGTACCAGTGATCAAGACAGAAAAATACACAGAAAATAAGTTAACAGAGAAAGTCACTTTGCCTGCAGTAGGGACAGTTCATGTCAAAGCTCCAACCTTTGACGGAAGCACTCACTGGGCAACGTACCTCCGCCAATTTGAAGCTGCTGCATGCGCAAATAATTGGACAGAGAAAGACAAGGCTGTTTCACTCGTTCTCTCATTAAAAGGACCCGCGGCAGAACTACTACAGAAAGTGCCACCTGACAGCCAGAACATCTATGCCGAGTTGATAAAAGCTCTAGAATTACGCTACGGTGATAAACATTTGCGAGAGGTGTACTACGCTCAGTTGAGACCAAGACGACAACGTTCCGGGGAAAGTCTTCAAGAATTTGAAGCAAGTATCGACAGATTGATTAGATTGGCCTATCCTGAAGCACCAGAAGACTTCCGAATAAGGTTTACGGTGCAGACATTTATTGATGGCATCGGAGATTGTGAACTTCAGCAAGTGTTACGAATGGCAAGACACCGAGATAGCTCAGAAGCTCTTGTTCACGCCCTAGAGTTTGAAGCTGCCAAGTCAGCGTCCCGCTACATTAATGGGTTTGTGCCATCACGTTGCAGTCAGAAGATCCCTGTATCACATTACCGTTACGATGGGTGCAGAAAAACAGTGTTGTCGGACAAACAATTCAAAAGTTCAAGCGAGTCGCAACGATTTGAAAAAGACAGAAGACCGAAATGTTACAACTGTGGAAAACGTGGTCATCTACAGGTAGACTGTTGGGAGAAGAAGATACCGAGAGAAGAGACTGATCGCACCAATTGGAGAAATAAAGGCCCAGAACAGCACACAGTATCCACGCTACATAAGATCAGTGGAAACTTGATTGTTAATGGATTTGCGGATGGTAAACCAACATCATTTACAGTTGACACGGGCGCAACAGTGTCCATTGTGCGCCCTGACTTAGTCTGTAACCGCCATCCTCTAATTAGCTCTTGTACAATACAGACTGTGACTGGAAGCCCCGTCAAGGTGCTAGGAAAGGTAGACGTACGTGTACGCCTGGGTCTTCTTGAGTTTAGCAACCAAATGCTCGTTGCAGACATTGTCGATGAAGTGATTCTTGGCACGGACATTATGAATGCCTACGGATTCGTTGTGGACTTAAGAGAGAATGTCCTGAAAGTTGGCCAAGAGAAGATAAAGCTTTGCATGGCTAAAATGACAGGGTCTACCAACCATTCGATTAAGCGAGTGGCATTAGTCGAAGAAAAATTCAACAAGTCTGGTCAAGAGGAAACCTCCCTGTTGCAAGCGGAAATGGAGGAAGAACTAGCAGAGGAAGTACAAATAAGTATAACGACAAAAGAAGTGATTGGAGAGCCAACTATGGGTGTCGAGACAAAACTGCTTGTTCCTGAGCTGATAGAAGCGGCCGGGGGTAAAGTGGCTGAAGATGAGGTTACGCAAGAGGTTGTTGACGAGAACCAAACCAACTTGGATCAGCCAGTGGTATTTAGGTCATTAGTACATGACGCAACGAGAGTGATTCCAGCGAAGCTAGTGGTTGCGCGAAAGATTCGCATTCCTGGGAACGTGATGTTCGGATCACACGAGACTGAATTCGAAGAACGGGAAAATTATCCTTCGCAAGGATGGCCACCTAGATCGCCTGGTCGAGTATTACTTCGAAGACGCTTTGCCAGTTCGGGACGAACAGGCTTAAGGAGGGGGCTGTGCTACGACAGCACAGAACAATCTACGCGTTTATCGAATGCGCCAGAAAGATCTCGACGTAAGCGTGTGGTGTACGTGCTACTAAACGCATGTTGCGAGAATTTTCTCGACTGTGCCAGCCTTCGCTCGGGCGCTCGGACTGTGTCAAGGCCTCAGCAATTACGTAGTTCGCGAGAGATAAGACGCAGTTTGGAAGCTTCTGGTGTGTGAGCGTAACTATAAATACATCGCGTCGCGGCCTTAGTTTTCAGTTCAATGCGAGATTTTTGACTGTGCGGTTCGAGAGTATTAGTGCGATATATTTACAGAGCGGTTCGGGTTATTACGGTGTACGTTCAAGTAGTTATTAGTGAAGTGTTGCGTTTTATATTCGGACGGTATAATTGTAATACAGTTGAGTTTTAATATTAGTGGACATTTTATTGCGTATGAACAATTTCATTTGATTTGTTGTAGACACTGTGTTGTTAATTACGAACTGTTTTACTATAACAATTAAAGGTGTGATTAGTGACTTAATTGGTGTCTTGTACTTATTTTGTTTCCACTGTACCCACGACGATCGAGTAGACCATTAGACATAAGAAAGTAGTGAACAACTGCATTTTATTAATCTTAAAATTGTTGTTGTGAACTTCTTATTAACAGTAGTGCCAGAAGTGGGATAGAACGGTTAACAGTGGAAACAGTGGACGCTTTGTACAAGACGAGTGTGATTCGTAATTAAATCGGTAAACATGGATCCCAGTCAGATGATGGAAACTTTACAAACACTGCTGCGGCAGACACAGGAAGAAGCAGAAAAACGACAAGAACAAGGAACAAGAGACTCGACGGTCGGCGCCACAGAATAACATTACGGAAGAAATAAAAGTAAAATATCAGAAGACAGAGAGAGATTCTGCAAGAAAGTCAATTGTCTTTGTTGATAAATTTGACCAGAATCCTCAGGTCTTAACTAAAGGAGTTATAAAAGAGTCAATATCAGATTTAAAGACTGTAGACAAAACTATTAAATCAAGAAAGCATATAAAACATATTAAAAAAGCTACACCTGGGAGGAATAAAAGAAGTATCCACTGTTTAAGCCCTAATTGTTCAAGTGAAGAGGAGAATATTCTAAGAATGCCTAAAACAGAAGGAAAAAAGGCAGAAGGCACTAAGAAACCGGTCTTAGGTGAACCATCTAATATGGAGATTGATGATGATAATAGTCCGGGACCGAGCATGGGATTTAACCCTAAGTATGATTTTGACTATCATGAAGATGAAGCCAATTTCCCAGCAGTCAATATGGATGCAGTACGAGACGAACATTATGATCATGTAGCAGACTATCTTGATAATAAGGTTTACGGTGCAGACATTTATTGATGGCATCGGAGATTGTGAACTTCAGCAAGTGTTACGAATGGCAAGACACCGAGATAGCTCAGAAGCTCTTGTTCACGCCCTAGAGTTTGAAGCTGCCAAGTCAGCGTCCCGCTACATTAATGGGTTTGTGCCATCACGTTGCAGTCAGAAGATCCCTGTATCACATTACCGTTACGATGGGTGCAGAAAAACAGTGTTGTCGGACAAACACCACATAAAAATGCCATAAATGTTTATATTCTGTTGCTTTAAGATGATGAATAATTCATTTGAGTCATATATTTTACAAAGTGTTTAGTAGTGCTTCACTGATACAGTACCTTTTATTTTTAATCTTGTACTTACAATTTCATGATATTTTCATAAAACATATGTGACATTTAAATATTAATTACATCTGTTTAATATTTTTATAAAATATTAGTAAGAAAGTAATTCCAGTTTATAATTAGTATGGCTATAATAAAATATTCCAATGTAACATGTTTGGGTTTGTGTGTGCTTTCAGAATCCATGTGCACCAGCACCACGGGCACCAAAATGCCCCACAAGATTGGGAGGGGAAAGAAAAGATGAATGGTGCGCAAATTGCAAGAAAAAGAAGAGGTGTACGCACTATGGTAAATAACATTTTATGGTATTAGTATGGGATTTAAATATTTATTTACCTATTATATTTCTAATATTTCTATTTATGTAACGTCGAGGACCGCATTTCTGTTGCGTTACATATGCTCCCCCTCCTAAAGAAGTTTAATTTACCTGAATGTAATTTAGGTCAAGTAAACTTGTATTTTTTTACATGCCTTTTCTTCATATCAATTTTAACGGTTAACGATGGGATTCTCAATGTAACTTTGTTAGACTAGTATTCACAATTCTTTATTTAATGACATTTCATTACTCCTATTAACATTCTTGGTTATATATAATTTTCTTTAAACAGTATTTGTCGATCGTTGGTTACAATATTCAATGATACTTTAGGTTTCCTTCTCTTCTACTTCTAGTTACTGCAATCACTGTATTTCTCCATTATTCTTCTGTCAGCTTCTGTTTTCTTCGTCATTCTTTTCTGGAATTTGATGTCATTCTTCGCAACGATTCTAATATTCCTTAAATATTTAATTTCCCTAACAATCCCTAATATGTGCATTGGTACAGTTCAGAGAGGCACTGTTTGGCTTCATACTCTGCTGTCCACACTACACTTCAATATAGTACTGCTGGAATTCATCTACAGTCAGCTATAAAATATAATAATATCATAATAATCTTCTTAATTAATTAATAATAAACATTTGGAGAATTCTTTACATTGTTGCGTTATGAAATATACATGGTCATGAAAATATTTACTGGCTATCGCGTCACCTGAAAGGCGCCTCATCTTGCATGTTACAGAATTTATGAAATTACACAATAATATTTATGTAAATTTAGACCCATTACAGTTTTGAACAGTTTAACTTACTATGTGTGTGAACTATGTTTTCAGAATATTGGAGAAGGTTCTTCGATCCTCTCCCCTTTAATCCCAACATGAAGGACATTTATATAAATATATTTGTCATTCATGAAATCCCCCCCACCTTGGTTGGGGATTTGAACTGTGCCATCCTGGAGGGCATGGGGATTGTCATAATGGGGCACCAGATGTGGATCTTACGAAGAGCAAGATTCGCTCCTCGATTACCAGAAAATCAGGTTAGTTGTGTTGAATTTAGATGCACATGTTGGTAAACTAACAAAAATCAGCTTAGGTATCCACATTACTACACAACCCTTGACCACACAGTTGGGATAAGTGATGCTTAACTCTACAAATATATTGTTCTTGTTATGTGAGGTTTGATCAAAATTTCGTGCAATTTTGCAATTTCCACCGCTACAAGTGTCCGATTAAAAACTGTTTTTATGTGATGCTGGTACACATGTTAGTGACATCGTATAAAATGTTAGTTCTATTTGATGCATAGTTTAGATTTCACAGCTAATTGAGTAAATCGTTCTTAGGTGTATTAGGCGATTTTTTTTGCATTCTACAATGCAAGATTGAAGAACATGGATTAAATTTTGTGCAGACTGTGAAATAAACTGCTCTGCCCTAGTAAGCATTTTCAGAATGATTCTGGCAAGACTGCTGTGCGTGAACAAGCGGTTTACAAGCTTCAAAGACTGCCATAAATGAGTTAAAGGTTATGGTTGTCAGATGAAGATTATGTTTTTGTATTCCAAAAATTTCATCTCTAGGCAAAGTGGTAAATAAAGAGTACTGCTTGGACATTTTATGCCATTTGTATGAAGCTGTTCATAGAAAATAGCCAGATTTACGGAAGAATAATTTATGAAAATTGCAGCCCGATAATGCACCTGGACCCACATTATTGGTTGTTAAGAATTGTGCCAGGCTAGGCACAAAAAAATGTCAATGATGACACGACAACTGCCGTATTCACCAGATGTGTCCCAATGTGATCTTTCATACTCCTAGCAGTGATAATTTCCACGAAAGGACGTTTCACGACCATTGAAGGCGTAAAACAAAAATCACTAACCAAGCTCAAGGCTGTACGAAAAAGTCCGTGCTTGAATTATTTTGAAGACTGCAAAATAGCTAGCTTAATCCTGTTACATTCGACTGAAGCTACTTTGAAGGAGGCAGTAGGCCTATGTGATAATACAAAACTTGTGTCACATAAAATTAACAATGAATAATTATCGGGCGCCGTGTTGCCAGATTGTGCAACAACATAGATATTAGGCTTACCTTTCGGTCCAGTATTCGTGTAGACGAACCAGTAATTGCAAAATATACCTGAAATAACTCACTAGTACTTGTATTTTTTACCAATGACATTACCTTTTATTATCAAAAAGACTCTACATACATATAAAAATGATTCTACTAAACTATGTGCCAAACACGCACGTTACTATGCCTCGGGGCGTAGTCCTATTTATTTTTTGAATAAACATTACTAAGAAATAAACATTGTAAACAACTAAACTGAAAAAATAGCCCACAAATTCAAAAAAGCAGGATAAAGAATCGCATACAAAACTACTAACAAAACAGAACACACACTATCAAAACACACACACAAAGCACAAAACAAATTCGATCTACCTGGTGTTTACAAACTAAATTGCTCAGACTGCAACAAATTCTACATAGGCCAGACAGGACGTAGCTTCAAAGATACATTGAACACACAAAGGCACTACACTCCACTACAGAATCCACCTTTGCAAACCACCTTATTGAAGCAAACCACAAATACAAAAACATCGACAATAACATGGACATTCTACACGTACACACAAAAGGCCGAAAACTAGACACTCTAGAACAATTGGAAATGTACAAACACACAAAAACGACATCCTAAACGAAGACACGATTCAGACCACACGCATTATTAGAACATATCACACACCCCACACACAATATCAATCTTTCAAAAGTCGATGCAAATGAAAAGGAGGATTTTATTGAAACAAAAACCAAAGTAACGTTCGGAATTTTCTCTAAATTTCACCTACTGACACTATGTAGGTATCTCTTACAGAACGAAAGTTTGTCACATGCTGAAAATTTCATTAAACACACATTAATGAAGGAATATCATAGGACATGGGACCATTGTAAGGTTCTGTTCTTAAAAATTATTAAAGCTATCAGTTCAAATTTGTCTGAATCCAACCTCAAACTTCAAGGAACACAGTGGTGAAAGAATTTTTTATCAGATCAGTAGTTACTGAAATTAACCTGGACAACGAAACAAACAAACTTTACGTCTTTATAATAGTATTATAGACGACAGGCTTACTCTGCAACTGATTGCAGAGCAGTTGCAGCCTGTTTTTACTGCCTCACAACTAGTTTCATGTAAGCTTGAAATCAGTTGTGTAGTTTAATAAAGGCCTTAGAACCCTATGTTGTAATAATGTGTTCTTAAAAGTGTAGGACTGTCCTGAGAGACTGTCTCTGTGCGTCAATCAGATTGTATCTTTAATAAATAGGTAAGATTATCATGTTGAGTCGACATGGACACGGCATTTGGCACAATTAGTATTCAATGACCACAGCTTATTGCCTTCACTGAAGCTAGCCCACCTTGTCATAGTCATTCTGCTGTCTTTGTTTCCGTTATATACACAAACATGGCAACAACATAACTATATTGATAGACATCAAAATTAATTATGACTGATAGCAGTTGCTTTGATAGTTGATTGTTACTGTTTAAATGACACTACTATATACAGGTCAATTCAGACATATCAGTAATCTGTCAATGCTATTATCTGTACAGCTCAGTAGTGTGGCGTCCATGTAACCACTGTTACCGGTGACAACAGTACTGGAAGTAGGAGAAAATAATATTAATTATATCACAGAATAAACACTTTAGTTATTGAATAATTTGAAATCTGAACAATATTAGTAGGGAAACTTGAAGAAAAGCATAGCATTGCTTTCGAGCTGCTGGGCACTTGCACCGTCTTGTGTTGCCAGCTTAGACATCGGTAATGTTTTACTGCATACGGTCATTGACCTTGTAGTAGTTGTCACTATACTAACTGGGGAGAGGGGGACACATTCGTCCACCCAATGTATTGCCGCTGTATAAACCGGCAAAACACTCAGTTAGCAGCTATGTTCATTTCGGAACCAATGTGCAGCAGTTACAACCTACCTATTTGTGTTTTGTTCATTTTAGTTATGTGTTCCTCTGTTCATCTTTATTATTTTTAATTCTATTATTTGTATTCTGATTTATTCTGTGTAAGTATAATGGGAGTCAGATCCCGTTGAACCGGGACCTTCTTCTTCTGACAATTTGGTTTGGGGATCATCGTTGAAGAAAAGACTTTTGAAGACTTTTATAATAGTATTGCTAAAATTAACATGTTACTTACTATGAATTAAATTTATGAAGGTTCCTACAAAATAATCTGTGGGATGGTTTCAAAACACCACATAAAAATGCCATAAATGTTTATATTCTGTTGCTTTAAGATGATGAATAATTCATTTGAGTCATATATTTTACAAAGTGTTTAGTAGTGCTTTACTGATACAGTACCTTTTATTTTTAATCTTGTACTTACAATTTCATGATATTTTCATAAAACATATGTGACATTTAAATATTAATTACATCTGTTTAATATTTTTATAAAATATTAGTAAGAAAGTAATTCCAGTTTATAAGTTAGTATGGCTATAATAAAATATTCCAATGTAACATGTTTGGGTTTGTGTGTGCTTTCAGAATCCATGTGCACCAGCACCACGGGCACCAAAATGCCCCACAAGATTGGGAGGGGAAAGAAAAGATGAATGGTGCGCAAATTGCAAGAAAAAGAAGAGGTGTACGCACTATGGTAAATAACATTTTATGGTATTAGTATGGGATTTAAATATTTATTTACCTATTATATTTCTAATATTTCTATTTATGTAACGTCGAGGACCGCATTTCTGTTGCGTTACATATTGCTACGACAGCACAGAACAATCTACGCGTTTATCGAATGCGCCAGAAAGATCTCGACGTAAGCGTGTGGTGTACGTGCTACTAAACGCATTTTGCGAGAATTTTCTCGACTGTGCCAGGCTCCGCTCGGGCTGTGTCAAGGCCGTAGCAATTTACGTAGTTCGCGAGAGATAAGACGCAGTTTGGAAGCTTCTGGTGTGTGAGCGTAACTATAAATACATCGCGTCGCGGCCTTAGTTTTCAGTTCAATGCGAGATTTTTGAACTGTGTCAAGGCCGTAGCAATTTACGTAGTTCGCGAGAGATAAGACGCAGTTTGGAAGCTTCTGGTGTGTGAGCGTAACTATAAATACATCGCGTCGCGGCCTTAGTTTTCAGTTCAATGCGAGATTTTTGACTGTGCGGTTCGAGAGTATTAGTGCGATATGTTTACAGAGCGGTTCGGGTTATTACGGTGTACGTTCAAGTAGTTATTAGTGAAGTGTTGCGTTTTATATTCGGACGGTATAATTGTAATACAGTTGAGTTTTAATATTAGTGGACATTTTATTGCGTATGAACAATTTCATTTGATTTGTTGTAGACACTGTGTTGTTAATTACGAACTGTTTTACTATAACAATTAAAGGTGTGATTAGTGACTTAATTGGTGTCTTGTACTTATTTTGTTTCCACTGTACCTACGACGATCGAGTAGACCGTCGTAACAGTGGTGTCAGAACTGGGATAGAACGGTTAACAGTGGAAACAGTGGACGCTTTGTACAAGACGAGTGTGATTCGTAATTAAATCGGTAAACATGGATCCCAGTCAGATGATGGAAACTTTACAAACACTGCTGCGGCAGACACAGGAAGAAGCAGAAAAACGACAGGATGAGAAACGCAGACAGGAGGCGGAAGAAGCAGAAAGACGACAAAAAGAAGAACGAAGACAAGAAAGAGAAGAAGCTGAGGAACGTCAGAAAGCACTAATGCTAGAAACAGAAGAAAGACAGGATGAAAAACGTAAGCAAGAAGCAGATAAAACGGAAGCTCTCTTGGAAGTTATGCAGAAACAGTTGCAAGAACACACTACCGCAGAATTGGGTCTCCTACGTGGTGACGTAGGTGAATTACGAGGTGAGCTCAACAATCAGATTACCAGAATATCTGACGTAGAAGAATCCATGTCAAATAAAATAGCTAAAGTAGAAAAATCTGTCTTGACTGTTGAAGAATCGATGTCTACAAAAATATCTGTTATAGAAGAATCTGTTTCAAATAAAATATCTGCAGTAGAAAACTCAATGGCAAACATAAGAGAACAAATTAAAATTGAAGTTGAACAGTGCATGAAGATTCAACCAAAACAAATTTCTGAACAGACTGTACCAGTGATCAAGACAGAAAAATACACAGAAAATAAGTTAACAGAGAAAGTCACTTTGCCTGCAGTAGGGACAGTTCATGTCAAAGCTCCAACCTTTGACGGAAGCACTCACTGGGCAACGTACCTCCGCCAATTTGAAGCTGCTGCATGCGCAAATAATTGGACAGAGAAAGACAAGGCTGTTTCACTCGTTCTCTCATTAAAAGGACCCGCGGCAGAACTACTACAGAAAGTGCCACCTGACAGCCAGAACATCTATGCCGAGTTGATAAAAGCTCTAGAATTACGCTACGGTGATAAACATTTGCGAGAGGTGTACTACGCTCAGTTGAGAACAAGACGACAACGTTCCGGGGAAAGTCTTCAAGAATTTGAAGCAAGTATCGACAGATTGATTAGATTGGCCTATCCTGAAGCACCAGAAGACTTCCGAATAAGGTTTACGGTGCAGACATTTATTGATGGCATCGGAGATTGTGAACTTCAGCAAGTGTTACGAATGGCAAGACACCGAGATAGCTCAGAAGCTCTTGTTCACGCCCTAGAGTTTGAAGCTGCCAAGTCAGCGTCCCGCTACATTAATGGGTTTGTGCCATCACGTTGCAGTCAGAAGATCCCTGTATCACATTACCGTTACGATGGGTGCAGAAAAACAGTGTTGTCGGACAAACAATTCAAAAGTTCAAGAGAGTCGCAACGATTTGAAAAAGACAGAAGACCGAAATGTTACAACTGTGGAAAACGTGGTCATCTACAGGTAGACTGTTGGGAGAAGAAGATACCGAGAGAAGAGACTGATCGCACCAATTGGAGAAGTAAAGGCCCAGAACAGCACACAGTTTCCACGCTACATAAGATCAGTGGAAACTTGATTGTTAATGGATTTGCGGATGGTAAACCAACATCATTTACAGTTGACACGGGCGCAACAGTGTCCATTGTGCGCCCTGACTTAGTCTGTAACCGCCATCCTCTAATTAGCTCTTGTACAATACAGACTGTGACTGGAAGCCCCGTCAAGGTTCTAGGAAAGGTAGACGTACGTGTACGCCTGGGCCTTCTTGAGTTTAGCCACCAAATGCTCGTTGCAGACATTGTCGATGAAGTGATTCTTGGCACGGACATTATGAATGTCTACGGATTCGTTGTGGACTTAAGAGAGAATGTCCTGAAAGTTGGCCAAGAGAAGATAAAGCTTTGCATGGCTAAAATGACAGGGTCTACCAACCATTCGATTAAGCGAGTGGCATTAGTCGAAGAAAAATTCAACAAGTCTGGTCAAGAGGAAACCTCCCTGTTGCAAGCGGAAATGGAGGAAGAACTAGCAGAGGAAGTACAAATAAGTATAACGACAAAAGAAGTGATTGGAGAGCCAACTATGGGTGTCGAGACAAAACTCTTGCTTGTTCCTGAGCTGATAGAAGCGGCCGAGGGTAAAGTGGCTGAAGATGAGGTTACGCAAGAGGTTGTTGACGAGAACCAAACAAACTTGGATCAGCCAGTGGTATTTAGGTCATTAGTACATGACGCAACGAGAGTGATTCCAGCGAAGCTAGTGGTTGCGCGAAAGATTCGCATTCCTGGGAACGTGATGTTCGGATCACACGAGACTGAATTCGAAGAACGGGAAAATTATCCTTCGCAAGGATGGCCACCTAGATCGCCTGGTCGAGTATTACTTCGAAGACGCTTTGCCAGTTCGGGACGAACAGGCTTAAGGAGGGGGCTGTGCTACGACAGCACAGAACAATCTACGCGTTTATCGAAGCGCCAGAAAGATCTCGACGTAACCGTGTGGTGTACGTGCTACTAAACGCATGTTGCGAGAATTTTCTCGACTGTGCCAGCCTTCGCTCGGGCGCTCGGACTGTGTCAAGGCCGCAGCAATTACGTAGTTCGCGAGAGATAAGACGCAGTTTGGAAGCTTCTGGTGTGTGAGCGTAACTATAAATACATCGCGTCGCGGCCTTAGTTTTCAGTTCAATGCGAGATTTTTGACTGTGCGGTTCGAGAGTATTAGTGCGATATATTTACAGAGCGGTTCGGGTTATTACGGTGTACGTTCAAGTAGTTATTAGTGAAGTGTTGCGTTTTATATTCGGACGGTATAATTGTAATACAGTTGAGTTTTAATATTAGTGGACATTTTATTGCGTATGAACAATTTCATTTGATTTGTTGTAGACACTGTGTTGTTAATTACGAACTGTTTTACTATAACAATTAAAGGTGTGATTAGTGACTTAATTGGTGTCTTGTACTTATTTTGTTTCCACTGTACCTACGGCGATCGAGTAGACCATTAGACATAAGAAAGTAGTGAACAACTGCATTTTATTAATCTTAAAAGTGTTGTTGTGAACTTCTTATTAACAGTGGTGCCAGAAGTGGGATAGAACGGTTAACAGTGGAAACAGTGGACGCTTTGTACAAGACGAGTGTGATTCGTAATTAAATCGGTAAACATGGATCCCAGTCAGATGATGGAAACTTTACAAACACTGCTGCGGCAGACACAGGAAGAAGCAGAAAAACGACAAGAACAAGGAACAGAGACTCGACGGTCGGCGCCACAGAATAACATTACGGAAGAAATAAAAGTAAAATATCAGAAGACAGAGAGAGATTCTGCAAGAAAGTCAATTGTCTTTGTTGATAAATTTGACCAGAATCCTCAGGTCTTAACTAAAGGAGTTATAAAAGAGTCAATATCAGATTTAAAGACTGTAGACAAAACTATTAAATCAAGAAAGCATATAAAACATATTAAAAAAGCTACACCTGGGAGGAATAAAAGAAGTATCCACTGTTTAAGCCCTAATTGTTCAAGTGAAGAGGAGAATATTCTAAGAATGCCTAAAACAGAAGGAAAAAAGGCAGAAGGCACTAAGAAACCGGTCTTAGGTGAACCATCTAATATGGAGATTGATGATGATAATAGTCCGGGACCGAGCATGGGATTTAACCCTAAGTATGATTTTGACTATCATGAAGATGAAGCCAATTTCTCAGCAGTCAATATGGATGCAGTACGAGACGAACATTATGATCATGTAGCAGACTATCTTGATAATAAGGTTTACGGTGCAGACATTTATTGATGGCATCGGAGATTGTGAACTTCAGCAAGTGTTACGAATGGCAAGACACCGAGATAGCTCAGAAGCTCTTGTTCACGCCCTAGAGTTTGAAGCTGCCAAGTCAGCGTCCCGCTACATTAATGGGTTTGTGCCATCACGTTGCAGTCAGAAGATCCCTGTATCACATTACCGTTACGATGGGTGCAGAAAAACAGTGTTGTCGGACAAACACCACATAAAAATGCCATAAATGTTTATATTCTGTTGCTTTAAGATGATGAATAATTCATTTGAGTCATATATTTTACAAAGTGTTTAGTAGTGCTTTACTGATACAGTACCTTTTATTTTTAATCTTGTACTTACAATTTCATGATATTTTCATAAAACATATGTGACATTTAAATATTAATTACATCTGTTTAATATTTTTATAAAATATTAGTAAGAAAGTAATTCCAGTTTATAAGTTAGTATGGCTATAATAAAATATTCCAATGTAACATGTTTGGGTTTGTGTGTGCTTTCAGAATCCATGTGCACCAGCACCACGGGCACCAAAATGCCCCACAAGATTGGGAGGGGAAAGAAAAGATGAATGGTGCGCAAATTGCAAGAAAAAGAAGAGGTGTACGCACTATGGTAAATAACATTTTATGGCATTAGTATGGGATTTAAATATTTATTTACCTATTATATTTCTAATATTTCTATTTATGTAACGTCGAGGACCGCATTTCTGTTGCGTTACATATGCTCCCCCTCCTAAAGAAGTTTAATTTACCTGAATGTAATTTAGGTCAAGTAAACTTGTATTTTTTTACATGCCTTTTCTTCATATCAATTTTAACGGTTAACGATGGGATTCTCAATGTAACTTTGTTAGACTAGTATTCACAATTCTTTATTTAATGACATTTCATTACTCCTATTAACATTCTTGGTTATATATAATTTTCTTTAAACAGTATTTGTCGATCGTTGGTTACAATATTCAATGATACTTTAGGTTCCCTTCTCTTCTACTTCTAGTTACTGCAATCACTGTATTTCTCCATTATTCTTCTGTCAGCTTCTGTTTTCTTCGTCATTCTTTTCTGGAATTTGATGTCATTCTTCGCAACGATTCTAATATTCCTTAAATATTTAATTTCCCTAACAATCCCTAATATGTGCATTGGTACAGTTCAGAGAGGCACTGTTTGGCTTCATACTCTGCTGTCCACACTACACTTCAATATAGTACTGCTGGAATTCATCTACAGTCAGCTATAAAATATAATAATATCATAATAATCTTCTTAATTAATTAATAATAAACATTTGGAGAATTCTTTACATTGTTGCGTTATGAAATATACATGGTCATGAAAATATTTACTGGCTATCGCGTCACCTGAAAGGCGCCTCATCTTGCATGTTACAGAATTTATGAAATTACACAATAATATTTATGTAAATTTAGACCCATTACAGTTTTGAACAGTTTAACTTACTATGTGTGTGAACTATGTTTTCAGAATATTGGAGAAGGTTCTTCGATCCTCTCCCCTTTAATCCCAACATGAAGGACATTTATATAAATATATTTGTCATTCACGAAATCCCCCCCACCTTGGTTGGGGATTTGAACTGTGCCATCCTGGAGGGCATGGGGATTGTCATAATGGGGCACCAGATGTGGATCTTACGAAGAGCAAGATTCGCTCCTCGATTACCAGAAAATCAGGTTAGTTGTGTTGAATTTAGATGCACATGTTGGTAAACTAACAAAAATCAGCTTAGGTATCCACATTACTACACAACCCTTGACCACACAGTTGGGATAAGTGATGCTTAACTCTACAAATATATTGTTCTTGTTATGTGAGGTTTGATCAAAATTTCGTGCAATTTTGCAATTTCCACCGCTACAAGTGTCCGATTAAAAACTGTTTTTATGTGATGCTGGTACACATGTTAGTGACATCGTATAAAATGTTAGTTCTATTTGATGCATAGTTTAGATTTCACAGCTAATTGAGTAAATCGTTCTTAGGTGTATTAGGCGATTTTTTTTGCATTCTACAATGCAAGATTGAAGAACATGGATTAAATTTTGTGCAGACTGTGAAATAAACTGCTCTGCCCTAGTAAGCATTTTCAGAATGATTCTGGCAAGACTGCTGTGCGTGAACAAGCGGTTTACAAGCTTCAAAGACTGCCATAAATGAGTTAAAGGTTATGGTTGTCAGATGAAGATTATGTTTTTGTATTCCAAAAATTTCATCTCTAGGCAAAGTGGTAAATAAAGAGTACTGCTTGGACATTTTATGCCATTTGTATGAAGCTGTTCATAGAAAATAGCCAGATTTACGGAAGAATAATTTATGAAAATTGCAGCCCGATAATGCACCTGGACCCACATTATTGGTTGTTAAGAATTTTGCCAGGCTAGGCACAAAAAAATGTCAATGATGACACGGCAACTGCCGTATTCACCAGATGTGTCCCAATGTGATCTTTCATACTCCTAACAGTGATAATTTCCACGAAAGGACGTTTCACGACCATTGAAGACGTAAAACAAAAATCACTAACCAAGCTCAAGGCTGTACGAAAAAGTCCGTGCTTGAAATATTTTGAAGACTGCAAAATAGCTAGCTTAATCATGTTACATTCGACTGAAGCTACTTTGAAGGAGGCAGTAGGCCTATGTGATAATACAAAACTTGTGTCACATAAAATTAACAATGAATAATTATCGGGCGCCGTGTTGCCAGATTGTGCAACAACATAGATATTAGGCTTACCTTTCGGTCCAGTATTCGTGTAGACGAACCAGTAATTGCAAAATATACCTGAAATAACTCACTAGTACTTGTATTTTTTACCAATGACATTACCTTTTATTATCAAAAAGACTCTACATACATATAAAAATGATTCTACTAAACTATGTGCCAAACACGCACGTTACTATGCCTCGGGGCGTAGTCCTATTTATTTTTTGAATAAACATTACTAAGAAATAAACATTGTAAACAACTAAACTGAAAAAATAGCCCTCAAATTCAAAAAAGCAGGATAAAGAATCGCATACAAAACTACTAACAAAACAGAACGCACACTATCAAAACACACACACAAAGCACAAAACAAATTCGATCTACCTGGTGTTTACAAACTAAATTGCTCAGACTGCAACAAATTCTACATAGGCCAGACAGGACGTAGCTTCAAAGATACATTGAACACACAAAGGCACTACACTCCACTACAGAATCCACCTTTGCAAACCACCTTATTGAAGCAAACCACAAATACAAAAACATCGACAATAACATGGACATTCTACACGTACACACAAAAGGCCGAAAACTAGACACTCTAGAACAATTGGAAATGTACAAACACACAAAAACGACATCCTAAACGAAGACACGATTCAGACCACACGCATTATTAGAACATATCACACACCCCACACACAATATCAATCTTTCAAAAGTCGATGCAAATGAAAAGGAGGATTTTATTGAAACAAAAACCAAAGTAACGTTCGGAATTTTCTCTAAATTTCACCTACTGACACTATGTAGGTATCTCTTACAGAACGAAAGTTTGTCACATGCTGAAAATTTCATTAAACACACATTAATGAAGGAATATCATAGGACATGGGACCATTGTAAGGTTCTGTTCTTAAAAATTATTAAAGCTATCAGTTCAAATTTGTCTGAAACCAACCTCAAACTTCAAGGAACACAGTGGTGAAAGAATTTTTTATCAGATCAGTAGTTACTGAAATTAACCTGGACAACGAAACAAACAAACTTTACGTCTTTATAATAGTATTATAGACGACAGGCTTACTCTGCAACTGATTGCAGAGCAGTTGCAGCCTGTTTTTACTGCCTCACAACTAGTTTCATGTAAGCTTGAAATCAGTTGTGTAGTTTAATAAAGGCCTTAGAACCCTATGTTGTAATAATGTGTTCTTAAAAGTGTAGGACTGTCCTGAGAGACTGTCTCTGTGCGTCAATCAGATTGTATCTTTAATAAATAGGTAAGATTATCATGTTGAGTCGACATGGACACGGCATTTGGCACAATTAGTATTCAATGACCACAGCTTATTGCCTTCACTGAAGCTAGCCCACCTTGTCATAGTCATTCTGCTGTCTTTGTTTCCGTTATATACACAAACATGGCAACAACATAACTATATTGATAGACATCAAAATTAATTATGACTGATAGCAGTTGCTTTGATAGTTGATTGTTACTGTTTAAATGACACTACTATATACAGGTCAATTCAGACATATCAGTAATCTGTCAATGCTATTATCTGTACAGCTCAGTAGTGTGGCGTCCATGTAACCACTGTTACCGGTGACAACAGTACTGGAAGTAGGAGAAAATAATATTAATTATATCACAGAATAAACACTTTAGTTATTGAATAATTTGAAATCTGAACAATATTAGTAGGGAAACTTGAAGAAAAGCATAGCATTGCTTTCGAGCTGCTGGGCACTTGCACCGTCTTGTGTTGCCAGCTTAGACATCGGTAATGTTTTACTGCATACGGTCATTGACCTTGTAGTAGTTGTCACTGTACTAACTGGGGAGAGGGGGACACATTCGTCCACCCAATGTATTGCCGCTGTATAAACCGGCAAAACACTCAGTTAGCAGCTATGTTCATTTCGGAACCAATGTGCAGCAGTTACAACCTACCTATTTGTATTTTGTTCATTTTAGTTATGTGTTCCTCTGTTCATCTTTATTATTTTTAATTCTATTATTTGTATTCTGATTTATTCTGTGTAAGTATAATGGGAGTCAGATCCCGTTGAACCGGGACCTTCTTCTTCTGACAATTTGGTTTGGGGATCATCGTTGAAGAAAAGTCTTTTGAAGACTTTTATAATAGTATTGCTAAAATTAACATGTTACTTACTATGAATTAAATTTATGAAGGTTCCTACAAAATAATCTGTGGGATGGTTTCAAAACACCACATAAAAATGCCATAAATGTTTATATTCTGTTGCTTTAAGATGATGAATAATTCATTTGAGTCATGTAACGTCTTTTCCCCGCGTTACAAATCCAGGGAACCCCTCGTAATTAAACTCAGTTAATTAGATGGGCTGCCTACGTTGTAACAGAATTGATCACAAATAATTAATGTAACAAATTACTTACTAACTGTGTAAGGAAACAATGGCAAGGTATACAATTGATTTAAGCACTCCTCATATGTGTGTAACAAGAAGACTTCTCTTTATTTAACATTTAAAAAACATATACTGACAGATCCCATGACATTACTAATTCAATTATTAAGTTATTTGAAAGGTTTCTTTAAACTTTGAGATCAAACTTGATTTTATATAGCTATACCTCGGATCCGGGTCAACTTTCTGTATTTCTGTAATTAAGACTTTTAATTATA
The DNA here is from genome assembly GCA_034769895.1 of Magicicada septendecula. NCBI lineage: Eukaryota > Metazoa > Arthropoda > Insecta > Hemiptera > Cicadidae > Magicicada > Magicicada septendecula. The sequence continues at coordinate 15,596,680 of CM068374.1, forward strand.
CTCATTTCATGATATTAGCTTGCAAGACTTTCTTTTATTCAACCATTGGAAGAATGGTATTATTGCTTGAATTATAGTACTCTACATTAGCATATAAACTGTTACAACGTATGAAGTTAGAATAGTTACATGAAATTCTTAGATTTAATTTATAAGTCTTTACAAAGTTAATAGTTTCTGAAAAGTCTCTTTCAAGATGTGTTGTGTAACAAATATTAGTAACCCTCGATAGACAGGCTATCGAGTCACCTTTTAATTGGTATGCAGAAGACTCGTCCTGGGGTATCCGTCTTGGGAAACAGGAACAGCTACGTCGTCATCTCGGTCTGGCCTTCCTCTGTAAAGGGCTCCAAAAGTTCGCAGGTTGAACAATATGTCGTGTAGATATCTACGATGATCTTGTAGATTCTCGGATGTCCTGATCTGCATATTCTGTCACGTGCAGTAGAGTTTGTGGCTTCTGATAGTTCACATCCCCGGGTATGACTTTGGAATTGTTGTTATTTGTTGAAGCACGAAGTCATCTTGTGTTACACTCCTTTTTTTACGTTTCGATTTTTTTTACTTTAAATTTCTTGTCTATTTACATGACTATATTAATTAACACATCCAGATGCTTTAAACAGCTACATCTGGTACACCATCTTAAGGTGAGACAAAATGTAGTTAACATATTTTAAGCGCACAGCTCCTACGTCTATACTGTACGAAGTCACCATTGCAAGAGAGAGAAATTCCGCTCCCTTCGCCTGGTACTGGGCAAAAGTTAGTGGGACAATTTCCGCGCGAGAATATAGTTCCTAACTATATTTAAGTTAACATTTTTATTTATACAAACTATCCCTAAACAACTATACATAATTTAAATCAGTTGTTTTAGCGACTATTTATGTCTTCAGATTTTTTATTATTAACATTAATTTTTTTTATCTTATTCTAACTCACACAAGACTCGGAAAGCATGTCGAGTCTGGAATCAACAGGACAGCGCCTGCTTACAAGCAAAGGGTTAAATACGATATTAATAACTCTTTACAATTTATCTTTTTATTAGAGTATCTTCTAAATAACTAATTAATTACTGCTTCCTCTCATACTGAGTACATACAGGTATTTTATATTAATACAGTGAGATTTAAATGGCTTAAGAGCTCGCAACCTAAATTTTTAAAAATTTTTATTTTCTTGATTATTTCTTTTATTTAAATCGTCACATACTCCACCGCTTAAATTGCACACTACGGTTAAGCTTTTTGAGTCTAACTCACTATTGGGCACTGGGATATTGAATGGGGTTAGTGTGTGTAATTTCTTTCACATAGTTGTCGTACACTTTACAACGTTGTCCACATAGTTATTACCTATAGTTACAACACAGTACACTTTATATTCTTATGAACTACCTTTTTTTTTTTACATACTATTTACACTAAATATTTACACAATTAAAACACAAAACTCTTTCTTATCTCTATCACTTAATTTTACTACCGGTTTTTTGTTTGTCTTACTCTCTCTTCTATAGAGTAACTTTCTAAATCTTTACTATTTAGAATTCTATCTTTTCTTCTGTGAGTCCTATATAACTCATGTAGTTAATGAGTGTTAGTACCCATCTAGTTAATGATTATTCATTAATGCATGCTTCGCAGAACTGGAACTCAGGTTGATCAGGCCTCGTTTCCAAACTCTACGTTTTACATTTCTTACGTGGATTCAGAAATATAATTTTCTTTACTGCCTAGTATTCCTTTTTCTTTTTGGGTTATACTCTACCGTCACTTGTTCTTATACAACATTAGTTGCGAAATATGCGTTCTCCGCACATATTTCTGAGTTGCAGGTTCGCACAGGGCTACTGTAACTGGAGTTAGGTACTTTTGGATTGGGTAAGGGCCACACCATCTGAATGATAGTTTCGAGGTGGTCTTATCAATCGCACTACTAATGGGGTGAGTCTTGTACATTACTAAGTCACCTACTTGGTACCTGACTGAGTTGCTATGATTACCTTTCTCGTGGTATCTTCTGGATTTTTCCAAGCTTGCTCTCAAGTTAGAGCGGGCTTTGTTCCATATTCGCTTTATCTGCTTATCCGTTATTTGCGGAGGCAGCAGATCGTGTATATTCCATCTTGTGGACAAAGGGTGGTTTGGTCGATACTTGTATAGTAACTCGAACGGGGTCGACTTGTGACCTTCGTGGTAAGCTGAATTAAAAGCGTATTGAATCCAGGATAGATTTTGGTCCCACGACGTGTGATCGTTCGCATGATAGGCGATTAGCGCAGATTTGAGGTTTCGTAGATACCTTTCAGCAATATTGCCTTGCGGTCGATACTCTGTAGTGGTTATATGGTCTATCCCTAACTTGAAACACATATTCCTAAATTCTTTTGCTTTAAACTGCGGGCCGTTATCAGATACTATACGTACTGGAGTACCGTAATCTTTAAATAATCTTTCCTGTAGTATTTTAACTGTTGTCGACGCTAATGCTCGTCGCATGGGATACATCCAAACAAATTTGGTGAACGAATCTACACATATCAGTAACATGGTATTTCCTGATTTGGATCGTGGATACGGACCTGAGAAATCTAGATAAAGTTTCGAAAAAGGGGTCTTTGGGATTTCTGATATCAATTGGCTTACTTGAGTATTTCTGGCGGGTTTGCTAAGGGCGCATATTGAACATTTCTTTACGAAGGTAGCTATTTCGCAGTTCATATTGTTCCAATGATATTCCTTTCGAATACGATGTATCGTCTTATTGATTCCCATATGGGCTCCTATGGTAGATGAATGGAAGTATTCCATTAGCATGGGCTTAATTACATCCGGGGCTATTATTCTTAATTCCTTTCCGTCTCTTATTTTGAGACACAGTACATTCTTACTCAATACGTACTTCTCGGATTTAATACCTAGGGTAAGTTGTTCTATAATAGGCTTCAGTAAGGGGTCTTGTTGTTGATATAGGGCAATGTTTGTAAAGGCAAGGGGGAATTCAGTAATTACGGCGTTCGCACTTGCTATTTCCGGCTTCACTACGTTTTCGGAAGTTTTAGTGGGTGACTGGAACATACGGGACAGGGTATCGGCGACTACATTTTGAGTACCTTTAATATGCTGCACTCTGAATTTGTAGCAGTTTAATTTCAATATCCATCTGCCAATTCGTCCTAATTGTTTAGGGTGATTCAATAACCATGATAACGCCTGATTGTCGGTTTCTAAAAGAAATTCCTCATGTTCTAGGAAGGGTTTAAACTTTTCGAATGCAAAAACAATTGCTAAACATTCCAATTCATATGCAGAATACTTTCTTTCTTGATCGCTCAGTGTTCGTGATGCATAACTAATTGGTAGTCTACAGTTATCTATCTCTTGGTATATCACTGCACCTAACGCTACACTGGAACTGTCGGTTTGCACGACGAATGGTTTTGTGAAATCAGCTAATTGCAAAACTGGGGGAGATATAATGCTTTCTTTAAGTTGCTCAAACGCGTTTTGATGTATTGAGCTCCATTCGAACTTTGTTCCCTTCTTTCGTAAGGAGTTTAGGGGTGCGGCTATTTCGGCAAGATGGGGAATGTATTTGTGGAAATAATTCACCATACCTAAAAATCGGGCTATACCTTTTGCATCTCGTGGGGGTGCAAATTCTCTAATAGCACGGGTACGTTCGGGGTCAATGCTTACCTTTCCATTCGCTTTCACTATGTGTCCTAAGAAAGAAAACTGAGGGACAGCAAAACTTACCTTATTTGGGTTCACCGTTAATCCTGCTCTTAGTAAACGAGATAACACTTCACGCAAATGTCTGAGATGTTGTTCCATTGATTCACTGTATATTACGATGTCGTCCAAATAGTGGTACACATATTTAAATTTAATGTCGTGAAATATCTTCTCCGATAGTCTACTACATACGGAACTTCCTTGAGATATTCCAAAGGGTACCCTAGTAAATTGGTACAAGTTAAAAGGAACTGCAAACGCGGTTAGACGTTTGGATTCTTCTGAAAGAGGTATTTGGTGAAAAGCTTGATTTAGATCCATTACCGTAAAAACCATTGCTTTAGTAAAATAATGAAACGCACTATGGATGTCTGGAAGAGGGATTGATTCAAATTCTATTCTTTTATTTAATTGCCTGTAGTCTACAACTAGTCGGTGTTTATCTGGTCCTTTCGGTACTAAAAAGGAGGGTGAAGAATATGGGGACGTAGAGGGTTCTATGACTCCTTGATCCAATAACTTATTGATATGGTTTCGCATGACTTCCATCTTGGGGGGAGACAACTTGTACGGGGGTAGTCGTATTACTTTCTGATCACTCAGATTAATTTTATACTCTATTAGGTCCGTCAGTCCTAGTTTTGGGGTAAGAACCGAGGAAAATTCTTTTATTAGTTTTACTATTTTGACTCTATCTCTTCGTTCTAGGTGAGATAAATCTGAATCTTGGTGTATTACATGTGCAGTAGATGAACAACGTTTATCTTCATTACTATCAAATTTATGTTTTCTTGCACGGTCAAATCTGAAATAAAATTCTCGCTCGTAGATGTCAAGAATCATTCCTGTCTTACTAATAAAATCTGCACCTAATATTAAATCAGGTCCTAATTCTTTACATACTAACATTGTAAATATCCAACTTAGGTTTTTTATTTTAACCTTAACGGTAATGCTCAGGTTTATATTTATTTTACGTTTATCAGCGGTAGCACACTTTATATTCACAGGTTGGTTCCGTTTTACTAGATGATGTTTAGCTAACATGTCCGCTAATTCTTGGCTGATTAAGCTTCTACTAGATCCCGAATCAATTAAGGCGATGGGGAATGTAACGCCTAAGTCGACTCGTATTAATGGTAGTAGATTTTTTTTCCATTATATCTATTAATCGCATTACACTTTTCACGAAATTCTCGCACATAGGGGTCGATATCTTTCGCACCTTTTTTGTTTTTCACTTGGTTACAGAATAATTCATTCTTATTATTATTACTGGTTTCTCTTAGTTTACCCAATTTTGAGTAGCTGCGGAAGACACAGGTTTTTGGGTCTCCCTGCCTTACATGTTTTTGGAATTGGGGTTATTCCGTTCCAATGGCTTACTTTTGCACTCTCTTCTTATGTGCCCATATTTGCCACAATTATAACAGGTGGGTTTTCTGCGAGGTGGGTACTTGGTTTCCGCTTTATCTGGGTTTACAGTTAACTTACCAGCTTTGCGCACATGGTGAGGTCTACTAGAAACTTGTCTTTCATACGAGGTTGTTACATCAGGCAGTAGTGCTCGCAATTGATGTGTATTAGTTCCAGAGGTTTTCATTGCTTCTCTATTTTGATCTGAGTACCATACATTTGAAGAATGGATACTGCACTGTTCTAGATCAGCAATAGTATTGCGTCTATTCATCAATGATAGTCGAGATCTTTCTTCGGGTGACACTCCTATTAAAATGGTGTCCACCAGTTGTGTTTCATTCCAGCTTACACGTAGTAGTCGAGAGGACTCCCTAATATCGGAGATGTAGTGAGCTAATCTCTCCTGATGTACTTGTACTCGGAGTACTGTCTTCCTTTTTATTTCCTCATAGATGCCGGTGGGAATAAAGTATTTTATTAAAGAGCTATGTAGCTCTTCTACTGGGAAAGTAGAGGTTAGGGCTTCTAGCACACGATTTTTTAACGGGGGTTTACACTTTGGTAACAGAACTTGTAAAATTTGCCAGTCATTCAGCTGCTGTAGATCCTTTATCTGAAGAAGATAACTAATAAATGTTAGTAACTTGGAAACATTTAAACCATCTGTATAAGGGATTTCGGTTAAAATCTTCTCCACAGGGTGAGTCATTTTTCCGTATAGATCTGCGTTATAGTTCATAGGGGTAATTCCTCGATGAGGGTGATTAGATTCATTGGGGGCGTTGGTCAATTCATTATTTCCGGGACGAAACTGAAAATGCTCGGGAGGAGGGACATTTACATCTGTATCAGTATTTTGTTCGGGGTTCGCTTGCACTTGCGATACGATAGGTGAGTTCCGATCCGAGTTAGGCGGAGGTAAACCAGTGGTGGGGGATTGTACTGGGGAGATGTGTAATTTCATTAATGATTTCTCTATTTCGTCCATCCTGAATGAGTCGGATTTTCTTCTTAAATCGTTGATAATTGAAGGTAAGCGGCGTAGAGCTTCGTCTGCTAGCTTTTGTACATCAACGGGTATTTCTGTGAGATTCGGCCAGATCGACAAATTTTTTATTCGCCTGGTTAAATGCTCTATTCTCTGGGTAGTCCGCAAAATTTTTGCCGGAGATTTCTCGTCTTGGAGTGTTTGAGACAATAAGTATAGTTCACTATACTTGGCATTACAAATTTCTTTCTCGCTTTCATAATCGAGTTGGCTTAGATTGTTTAATTGCACGGGCGCATCAAATCCACATTCGCGAATTGAACTTCGTAATTCCGCGACTGTTACATCAGCATGGGGTAGTCCACGCAAAAGGGCTTCGTAAGACAGCTCGTCTTTTAATAACAAATCCGGGTTAAATTGGGCCATTTTGTTCTAACACATTAGCACGTACTTAAAATTAATCCTAGTATATTACACATATATTACATATACATATCATAAATTCATAAGTAATCAATTTACACAAATTAGAAAAGAACAATTTCTCTTCTAAGGGAGAGACAGAAATCACACACACATATCTTTCAAGGTTAAATAGCCGATCAGCTGTTTACTGGAATGTAGGTCAGAGGGTGGCCTACATATTTAGTTAACAAAGGAGGGTTGAGCGTGTCAGTGAGAGAGGGGGTTTTACTCTTATTGTTCTCCACAATGCGACTGAATAACACAACTACTGTATACCGGTTTAAACAAGAGAAGGGGAGCGCAGACGCTTGATTCTATTATTATTATTCCGCTTAGACAACACTTTGGCTCCGTTCATACATAAACTTTTCTCAATTAAATAATTACTTATTTTGTTCACAAGTTTTAAATCACGAACTTCTACTTAATTACTTTATTATTATTAACAAAGTTATTTTTAATCAATTTTTTTTTTATAACACATACTAGTGTATGTAAGCTAGATAGTTGAACATACACTGTGCAGAATGATTCAGGAAACAACAGGTCATAGATTGTCGTAAACAAACCTGTTACAGATTGTTCGGTTGACCAAAATTGTTATGCTTGGTCACAATTCATGTATGCAAGTACTTACATCGAATTATGCAGGTTCCTACTGGCCTATAGAATGCAAAAGCTACATGCATTGTATGACGCTAAGGATATTTTACTTATACATACTACCATCTACGTAACTTAATACACTATTAAATATGTTTTGAACATTACATTTATTAAAGTAACTTTCTGAGTGCATATATCAATATTATATATTTAGTTATTGATCTTACATTTTATCCACGCATAGTGAATGCAATTTTGTTTGTGACACTATATACACAATTAAAACTCTTTCCTTTGTTTCCTTTATTTTTTGAATGACGCAATTTTGTTTGCTTAAAATACCTTTATAAAATTTAGCATAGTGGCGCACTTTTGTGACACTCTGTAAACAATTACCCTTTTATTTTTTTTTTTACAAGTAAGCAGAGTGGCGCAGTTTTGTAACGTCTTTTCGCCGCGTTACAAATCCAGGGAACCCCTCGTAATTAAACTCCGTTAATTAGATGGGCTGCCTACGTTGTAACAGAATTGATCAAAAATAATTAATGTAACAAATTACTTACTAACTGTGTAAGGAAACAATGGCAAGGTATACAATTGATTTAAGCACTCCTCATATGTGTGTAACAAGAAGACTTCTCTTTATTTAACATTTAAAAAACATATACTGACAGATCCCATGACATTACTAATTCAATTATTAAGTTATTTGAAAGGTTTCTTTAAACTTTGAGATCAAACTTGATTTTATATAGCTATACCTCGGATCCGGGTCAACTTTCTGTATTTCTGTAATTAAGACTTTTAATTATACTCATTTCATGATATTAGCTTGCAAGACTTTCTTTTATTCAACCATTGGAAGAATGGTATTATTGCTTGAATTATATTACTCTACATTAGCATATAAACTGTTACAACGTATGAAGTTAGAATAGTTACATGAAATTCTTAGATTTAATTTATAAGTCTTTACAAAGTTAATAGTTTCTGAAAAGTCTCTTTCAAGATGTGTTGTGTAACAAATATTAGTAACCCTCGATAGACAGGCTATCGAGTCACCTTTTAATTGGTATGCAGAAGACTCGTCCTGGGGTATCCGTCTTGGGAAACAGGAACAGCTACGTCGTCATCTCGGTCTGGCCTTCCTCTGTAAAGGGCTCCAAAAGTTCGCAGGTTGAACAATATGTCGTGTAGATATCTACGATGATCTTGTAGATTCTCGGATGTCCTGATCTGCATATTCTGTCACGTGCAGTAGAGTTTGTGGCTTCTGATAGTTCACATCCCCGGGTATGACTTTGGAATTGTTGTTATTTGTTGAAGCACGAAGTCATCTTGTGTTACACTCCTTTTTTTACGTTTCGATTTTTTTTACTTTAAATTTCTTGTCTATTTACATGACTATATTAATTAACACATCCAGATGCTTTAAACAGCTACATCTGGTACACCATCTTAAGGTGAGACAAAATGTAGTTAACATATTTTAAGCGCACAGCTCCTACGTCTATACTGTACGAAGTCACCATTGCAAGAGAGAGAAATTCCGCTCCCTTCGCCTGGTACTGGGCAAAAGTTAGTGGGACAATTTCCGCGCGAGAATATAGTTCCTAACTATATTTAAGTTAACATTTTTATTTATACAAACTATCCCTAAACAACTATACATAATTTAAATCAGTTGTTTTAGCGACTATTTATGTCTTCAGATTTTTTATTATTAACATTAATTTTTTTTATCTTATTCTAACTCACACAAGACTCGGAAAGCATGTCGAGTCTGGAATCAACAGGACAGCGCCTGCTTACAAGCAAAGGGTTAAATACGATATTAATAACTCTTTACAATTTATCTTTTTATTAGAGTATATTCTAAATAACTAATTAATTACTGCTTCCTCTCATACTGAGTACATACAGGTATTTTATATTAATACAGTGAGATTTAAATGGCTTAAGAGCTCGCAACCTAAATTTTTTTTAAATTTTTATTTTCTTGATTATTTCTTTTATTTAAATCGTCACAGTCATATATTTTACAAAGTGTTTAGTGGTGCTTTACTAATACAGTACCTTTTATTTTTAATCTTGTACTTACAATTTCATGACATTTTCATAAAACATATGTGACATTTAAATATTAATTACATCTGTTTAATATTTTTATAAAATATTAGTAAGAAAGTAATTCCAGTTTATAAGTTAGTATGGCTATAATAAAATATTCCAATGTAACATGTTTGGGTTTGTGTGTGCTTTCAGGATGCAGCACCACCTAGGGCACCAAAATGCCCCAAAAGATTGGGAAGAAACAGAAGGAACGACTGGTGCCCCAACTGTAGAAAAAAAAAGCGATGTACATTTTATGGTAACTAACATTTTATGGTATTAGTATGGGATTTAAATATTTATTTACCTATTATATTTCTAATATTTCTATTTATGTAACGTCGAGGACCGCATTTCTGTTGCGTTACATATGCTACCCCTCCTAAAGAAGTTTAATTTACCTGAATGTAATTTAGATCAAGTAAACTTGTATTTTTTTACATGCCTTTTCTTCATATCAATTTTAATGGTTAATGATGGGATTCTCAATGTAACTTTGTTAGACTAGTATTCACAATTCTTTATTTAATGACATTTCATTACTCCTATTAACATTCTTGGTTATATATAATTTTCTTTAAACAGTATTTGTCGATCGTTGGTTACAATATTCAATGATACTTTAGGTTCCCTTCTCTTCTACTTCTAGTTACTGCAATCACTGTATTTCTCCATTATTCTTCTGTCAGCTTCTGTTTTCTTCGTCATTCTTTTCTGGAATTTGATGTCATTCTTCGCAACGATTCTAATATTCCTTAAATATTTAATTTCCCTAACAATCCCTAATATGTGCATTGGTACAGTTCAGAGAGGCACTGTTTGGCTTCATACTCTGCTGTCCACACTACACTTCAATATAGTACTGCTGGAATTCATCTACAGTCAGCTATAAAATATAATAATATCATAATAATCTTCTTAATTAATTAATAATAAACATTTGGAGAATTCTTTACATTGTTGCGTTATGAAATATACATGGTCATGAAAATATTTACTGGCTATCGCGTCACCTGAAAGGCGCCTCATCTTGCATGTTATAGAATTTATGAAATTACACAATAATATTTATGTAAATTTAGACCCATTACAGTTTTGAACAGTTTAACTTACTATGTGTGTGAACTATGTTTTCAGAATATTGGTACAGATTTTTTTCAACCATCGATATCGATTTGATAAGTAAGCATCGTTATATAGAGATGTTTATACAACATGAAATACCAATTGAATTGGTAGGTGAGTTGAGCCTACCCATACTCTCCAGGATGGGTATTCATCATGTGGGCCACCAGATGTGGAATTTGCATCGGGCCAGACTCCCACCACCTAATCAGGTTAGTTGTGTTGAATTTAGATGCACATGTTGGTAAACTAACAAAAATCAGCTCAGGTATCCACATTACTACACAACCCTTGACCACACAGTTGGGATAAGTGATGCTTAACTCTACAAATATATTGTTCTTGTTATGTGAGGTTTGATCAAAAAGTTCGTGCAATTTTGCAATTTCCACCGCTACAAGTGTCCGATTAAAAACTGTTTTTATGTGATGCTGGTACACATGTTAGTGACATCGTATAAAATTTTAGTTCTATTTGATGCATAGTTTAGATTTCACAGCTAATTGAGTAAATCGTTCTTAGGTATATTAGGCGATTTTTTTTTGCATTCTACAATGCAAGATTGAAGAACATGGATTAAATTTTGTGCAGACTGTGAAATAAACTGCTCTGCCCTGGTAAGCATTTTCAGAATGATTCTGGCGAGAGTGCTGTGCGTGAACAAGCGGTTTACAAGCTTCAAAGACTGCCATAAATGAGTTAAAGGTTATGGTTGTCAGATGAAGATTATGTTTTTGTATTCCAAAAATTTCATCTCTAGGCAAAGTGGTAAATAAAGAGTACTGCTTGGTGGCTCTTTCAGTGGCTCTTAGCTCAGGGGAAAGTTCATGCCAAACCTGCGCAGTATTTACGAAGAATGATATAGAGTAGATTCCACAGTTTGATCTAGTGATATCAATAATATAACCCTTTTGTCTGGTTATTATATAAACATTATTTATAAAGGTACAAGTTTTATGAACTTACCTTTACAAAATCTCGCAGAACATTGATAAAAGGCTCTGCATACTTCTGGTATTATGCGACAAATACTTGGGATTGAAATTCTGAAGAGATACATAAGTGATGCATAACTATCTCCAGTAGCTAGGTATCTCAAAGTCAACAATACTCGCACTTGAACTGGTATCGCATCACGACAGTTGGTGTCTGCTTTTTCCACCCAAGGAGTGACCTTTTCGACTAGGTAGTCAAAATCCTGCCTGCTCATACGTGTGAAATTTTTGAACAAACTACTTGAAATAAGTTTTTCGAAAAATTCCTTGCGATTATCACTACTTTTAACAAATAAATCTCTGATCCACCACCTAGGCTTCTTCCGTTTTCTTCTTTTATTGCCATTTGCGAGGATCAAATAAGCAGCAGCTCCCCACTGCTTCTGATGACATGACGCACACTACTGCAAACAGGTGTTGAATAACTTGAAATGCTTTTGCCTCATGCTACAAGCAACGGCAACAAGTAGCAAGTGACAACTGGCAACAGATTCTTGGGCGACACTCGACTTGCGGCAAAGTATGAAGACGCACGGCAACATCTAGCAACAAAATAACACGTGTAGCATGCTACATGTTGCTCGTTGTTGCCTCAGTGGAAACCTACCTTAAAAGGTGAGACAGGGCAGGCCACAAAGTATTCCAAGTGGCCATGGAGTAGTCAAATGTCATTTCTGGATGCGACGCTTCAATATCGTCTCCAGAGCAGCAATATAACACAAGCGACAAGAGAAATTGAGGATGAAAGCCCCTCACCAGAGTCTACGTCGCCTCTGGCAACCAACAATGATGAATCGAACCAACTCCATTCACCACCAGAAATGCTCCCTCCACCTCCACCGAAGAAGAAAATGAAGTCACATAGTGAGCCACAGTAAATATTTCTTCAGACTCAGAGGTTGACAAAGTAATTACCTTTCTACAAACAAGAAATCACAGGAAAAAGATTGACGGGGTAGATCACTTGTTTCTGAGATACGCTGAAACTTTTAAAACATTCCGGCCAAGGACTCAATCAATGTTAAAGTTAAAACTGGTTACTCTCTTCTCAGAAACCGAACTGAATGAGCTTCAAGAACAGGAGGAATCACAAACAACATCGCCAGCATTTACTACTTCAAGTTCAAGTGGATTTGAGACACAGGGCTTTACAACTTACAACTACTCTGAAGAAACACTGGATTATAGCATGGGATCACCTTCGACTATAAAAAGTGGCAATGCATTCCTTTCTGCGCGTGGTGTACTTGAAAATTTGAATCCTAATAATTAATAACGATTTTTGAGTTTGTAATTTCCTTTATCTATTGTTTTTTTTCATAATAAAAATTAAATTGTATCATATTATTTGTTATTAATATGTTTCATAACTTACCTTAAACAAATGGCTAGTCTTTGCCTTGTTTCAATTGGTTTTCTCCAGTTCGTTGTGCACTTTCCAATCCTGCATTTTATCAAATCATGCAATTCCTCGAAACATTCTCGCGACATACGAAAATACTTGAAAAACCTATCTTCATGCGACTCCAGTTCGATACATAAGCGGTGGTATTCCCCTAATTGTTCTCTCTTCTTATTGATTTCATGCACCCAACATCGTCTTTTCTTCTTTTTGCTTTGCAAAGCTAATAGCAGAAGGAGTTGTTCTTCGTCCGAGCTCATACTCAATATAAAAAAAAAATATGAAAACGCACTACTACTTCTCAAGAAAGCGACCAGACTGGACCGCTCATATAAAGATATCGCGTCTATGTGACTGACGTCCCCATATCGCAGACCGCCGCGACGACCGCTGGATCACTGCCCGCCGCGACAGACCGCTTTCTGTGTGCCCAAGCCTTTACTGTTCAGATAAAAATTTACATTGAAAGTTGAATGTTTGGAAAACATACTGTGTTCCATGATGTTATCGGAAATAGTTAAACACTGATTTTTATGTAGGCCCTAATATACGACACACTGAGGTGTTTCTCTCTCTCTCTCTCTCTCTCTCTCTCTTTCCCAACACACACACACACACACACACATCTGTAGCAGATATTGTCAACTTATAAAAATACCCGCCTTCCCAGTAAAGAAATAAGTTAAAAAATTGTAGGAAAAGGGAATGAATCATATAGGCCTACACCAAATCTAAACGCTATTCATTGCTGGTGCTAATATGGTTTGTTCTCTTTTCTTTTTACAGATGGTTCGAAAATACGTACGTTCTACAAATCGACAAGAATGGTCGGTGGAGAATATGCAGCTAGCTGTAGCTGCTGTTTCAGGGAAGGAGATGGGATTACGGAAAGCATGTGCACAGTTTAATGTTCCTAAAACAACGTTACAAAGAGCGGTTCAACGTAAACTAAAGGATGACAATTTTGAAATTGAAAAGTCCAGAGGAAAGTTTCAATGTGTTTTTACATCTGCACGGGAGTTAGAGCTTGTTCAATATTTAAAAGACATGGAAGGAAGACTGTTCGGGTTGACGATAACAGATTTCCGTGCGCTTGCTTTCCAGTTAGCTGAAAAGAACAAGTTACCGCACCCATTTAACAAAGAGAAGAAGATGGCCGGTGAAGATTGGGTGAAACATTTTCTTTCTAGACATTCAGATTTAAGTACGCGGTAACCTGAAGCAACATCTGGGGCCCGAGCAATGGGATTTAATCGACCAAGTGTTGACAAATTTTTTGGTTTGCTTAGTGAAATTGTTGACAAGTATAAATTTACACCTGATCGTATTTTTAACTGCGACGAAACCGGTATCTCTGTCAATCCTAAAGGACACAAAAATAATTGCACCAAGAGGAAAACGTCAAGTGGGTGTTTTAACTTTTTAAGTTTGGTAAGACAATAAATTGAAGATTGTGTATACAACCAATTTCCTGCCTTAAATTAATTTTTTACAACCACTTATGTATTAGGGTGTCCGTTCTGCCCCGGGTTCCCCTAATTAGGTTATTTTATGAATATTATAGGCCTATTCACTTACCGGAGTGATACAACTAGCATTTCTATGGGCTGGATACAGTTCCTCAGTTTCGTATTTTGTCGCTGCAAATGAACCTTGAGGAGACCATGAAGTTCATCGAATGTTGTAGTCGACATACGAAAATAATTAAAAAACTTATCTTCGTCTTGCCTGAGTTCTTGAAAGACAAGTGTAAAGGCTCCTACTTCATCCATTCTCATCAACAGAGGGTGCGCACCCATAACTGCCTATTTCGCCTGTACATTAAACTTAGCACAACACGTATTTTCTGACTTCTGTCCATGGCGGCAGAACGTTAACTGATAGCAACGTCCGGCGAAATAGCCGGATGAATGTCGTGTAGTGTGAAGAGCACACACAGGTTATCTCCGTCCGGCAATACTGCCGTCACGTTCTCGGACGGCAAAAAAACCGGATAGTGTGATAGAGGCCACATTCATCAAATTCATTATATTCTAATTCAATCATAACAACAGCAACTTGTAAGTATTGGAATTATTCGACTAATTTAACAGTAAATACTTACTTTTTTTTTTTTAAATATGAATGATTTTACTTTCTTAGATCATAACTGACAAACAACTTCCATTTAAAAAGAGATTGTCTGTAAGAATCGGTATTCCTAGCTCAGATGACGTGAATACTCAATCACCTGAAGCCGGACCTTCATCCGGACAAGATCTTCAGCCCGACCGTCGTACATTAGAGATCCTCAACCTGGACCGTCTTATGTACAACACTCAGGATCTAGTTCGTACGATTCTTCCGCATCATCATCTGATAATAATTTGCGTTTAAAGAATAATAGATTAAAAAATATCATTTTAGAAAATAAATTTATAGAAATAGAAAATGCGTTTAAAGGCAATTTGAGAACGTATTTTTATAAAAATAATATAATTAAAGATATATGCCTATTACACAGGGGAACAAAAAATAATTTTTTGTCTGTTGCATGAGATTTTTCAACTGTTTCTATGTATTTTGGCATCGTCGATTCCAAATATGAAGTCAGTTTTCCTGTGCATGCTCTAGTTTTCATGCAATATGAGTTTTAATTACTGTTGCAGATTTTGATTTTTACGCTGAATGTTCTAGTTTTCATACAATACGATTTTCATTATTGTTACAGATTTTTGTTTTACACTGAAGTTAGGGGACAACAACAACAACAACAACTACTACTACTACTACTACTCCTCATAGATTGAGCATAACTACAGGGTAATTAATGGTTTACCATTTTATAATTTTTATACACAATATAGAAACATGACTAAACATGCTTTGTTTTTTCAGACTGGATCATGTCTTCTTCAAGTCGGCATAAGTGTAAAAATAGCCCTGATGCATTCTGTTTTATATGTGGCTGTTACACTCTTCAACGTCAAAGGCGCAATATTTCATCATTTGTCAGACGTGCATATGGAACCTATTTTGAAATTGCAGTAGGCGACCAAGACAAGAAATGGGCTCCGCATATTGTGTGTCATAACTGTGAGGAAATGCTTCGCGACTGGACAAAAGAAAAACGAATGGCATGCCTTTCGGTGTTCCCATGGTTTGGCGTGAACCGAAGGACCACAGCAGTGACTGCTATTTCTGCCTTGGTATTGACCAAGGGTATCGGCAAGAAAAACCGGCATAGTATTACATATCCCAGTATTCCCTCAGCAATACGACCCGTTCCACACTCTCCCGAGCTCCCGGTTCCAGTTTTCAATGGTTTTCATTCAGTTGAGGACACAGAAAGTGAACATAGTGATCAAGAGACTTTTCTTGAGATGCATGGCGAGATGGTTGCAGAATCTGACGGATCTTCTTCAGATGCCAAGCAGTCACTAACCCCCCCCCCCCCCAGAAGTTCAACCAATCTGAATTAAACGACTTAGTACGAGATCTGGACCTCTCCAAGAAAGCAGCTGAGATATTAACTTCCAGGCTGCAAGAAAAGAATTTACTTCACCGCTCAGCTAAAATTTCATATTTCAGAAAGCGGGAACAAATGTTTCTGGAGTTCTTCTCTGAATACAAAGACTTTGTTTACTGTCATGATATCAAAGGTCTTCTTAGCCTGTTAGGTGTTACCTCGTATAGTTCAACAGAATGGCGCCTCTTCCTTGATAGCTCTAAGCGCAGTCTCAAATGTGTTTTATTGCACAATGGGAATATTTATGGAGCAGTTCCAATTGGTCATTCAGTTCATCTGCGAGAAGAATACAATGACATCAAATCAATGATCAACTTACTAAAATATTCTAACCATAACTGGATCATTTGTGTGGATCTTAAAATGGTAAACTTCCTACTTGGACAACAGAGAGGTTTCACGAAATATCCTTGCTACCCGTGCATGTGGCATAGACGTGCTCGGGAGAAACACTGGACACAGAAGGAGTGGCCCGAACGTGAAACTCTCGAAGTAGGGATGCCAAATATTGTGAATGAACCTATTGTCAGCCGAGACAGAATCATCTTCCCCCCGCTTCATATCAAGCTTGGCTTGATGAAGCAATTCGTAAAGGCTCTGAATACTGAAAATGAATGTTTTCAACACATTGTTTCTGCTTTTCCTGGTCCTCACATTCGATCCCTTATACGTGACGAGGAATTTGTCAGGAAGATGGATCAAAAGGAGAGAGCAGCATGGATGTCTTTTGTAGCAGTTATTAACAACTTCCTTGGTAACAAGAAGGCAGAAAACTATGTACTTCTGGTTCAAAGAATGCTAAAGGCATTTTGCGATCTTGGATGCAACATGAGTATTAAGATGCACTTCCTGAATAGCCATCTTGATCAATTTTCCGAAAACCTTGGGGATGTTAGCGATGAGCAGGGGGAACGCTTCCATCAAGACCTGAAGACAATGGAAGAACGTTATCAAGGGCAATGGGACACGCATATGATGGCAGACTACTGCTGGAGCATCAAACGAGACCGTCCTGAGCAAGTCCACAAACGCAAGAGCTACAAGGGCAAATTCTTGCCTGAATGAGTTTTGCATGCCCTCTATGTCACATTGCTGCATTAATTAATTAACATCTTCCATCTGTATGTACATATCAATGCTATAGTTAAGAAAATTATGTTTGTATTTAATAGTGTTTTGTCATATTTATGCTCAAAATAAGTGAACTTATTCCTTAGCATTTCAAAACTGTATGCATAATTGTACGCCATTGCATGTTTTTGTGTTTAAATGACTTATATTATCACCACGAAGGTGATTAAGATAATATCCCACATTTGTAAGTTGAGATAAATGCTGAAAAATTCGAAAATTTTACATTAACGTGAAAAATTGTTAAAAACGAATTGCAAAAAAACTGTAGCTTACAGAGAAAAACTAACTTCAGGTATGAAATCACCGCACCCAAATTAGTTAAGAACAAGTGGTTTTATCAATGCAACAAAAATTTTGTTCCCCTGTGTTATTAATTTATTTAAAATTAGAAATATTAAACATTTTAGAGAATATGATTGTAATATACGGTATAACGCCATAAAATTCAATATTTTAGTAGAATGTACGTACGTTAAACATAATGTTAATGAATACCACGACAGAACATTTAAAACTAAAAACATTATTTTACTTCCTAGTTCGTCTATACCATCTGAAATAGACAGTATGATAAATAGTATCTGTAATGAAAAGACGCGTATGTACAAAAGGGCTCTGGATGGTCGTTACATTCAAGTGACAGGATATTGATTCGAATTAATCGTTTTAAGCCTTTAAGAGGTAGTTTGTATATTCCGCTTCCACCAAAACTGACTGGAATTAATCCTAAAAATCAAGATAATTATTGTTTTAAATGGGCGATTCTTTGTAAATTCATAAACGGTTCGCACCCGGAACGCATAAATTTCTGTTATACGAATTTAGAAAATAAATTTAATTTTAATAATATCGATTTTCCTACTCCGTTAAAACAAATAAAAATTTTCGAAAAAAATAACGTTTCGGTTAACATGTACTGCGTTGAAAACGATATCACAATTTACCCGTTAAAATTATGCGATAATGGAAAATCGAACCATTTCGATCTTTTATTATTAAATAAAAATAATACAACCCATTATTGTTATATTAAAAATTTCACCAAATGAATTAGGTCACAAAGTAACTAAAAGTTAAAATTATCGAATTTTGTAAACGGTGTCTAACTTACTTCACTGTTAAATCTAAAAGTTAAAAATACACAAACGAAACTGTCAAAAAAATACACTTGCTCGAGTGATAATGCAGATTGAAAATTTAAAATTTCCAATAGCAATTTAAACTTCCAATAGTAGTTTACGCGGATTTCGAATGTATATTAAAACCGATAAGCACTTGTTACCCTGATCGGAAATATTCTTTTACAGTCGCGAATGAACAACACGAACCTACGAGTTTCTGCGCTTATTTCGTTGTAGTAAATTCAATTCCCACTAACATTAAAAAGCATTTGCCTTCAGAACCGTTCTTATATAGAGGCAAAAATGCTGCGGAAAAATTCGTATCATATCTCGTTGAAAACATAAATTATTAGGCTCGCTTCTTAATAATATTAAACCGTTAAAAATGACAGAACAAGATAAAATTAAATATAAATCTACTACACATTGCGAAATGTGTAAACGCGAATTCATGTTATTTTACAGACCCGTTAGAGATCATTGTCATATACCGGTCGTTACCGTTCCGCATTATGTAATAATTGTAATCTGAGGAGACAAAATCAAAAATTTGTCCCCATTTTTATTCATGCTAGTTCAAATTATTATTCTCATTTTATCGTCCGCCAATTAGGATATATTAAACAAATAAATGTTATTCCAAATTCGAGTGAAAAATATATATCATTTTCAAAAAAAAAAACAACGGAATAACCATTAAATTTGTTGATACTTTTCTTTTTCTAAATAGATCTTTAGCTGAACTAAGTAATAATCCACCAAAAAAATCAATTTTTTCATACTAGTAAATTTTTTTCGAATAATGATATGCATTTAGTCACTCGAAAAGGTGTATATCCTTATGAATATACCGATTCGTGGGAAAAATTGGAAGTACAAGAACTACCTCCTAAAATTGAATTTTATAGTAAATTAAATGCGAAACATATAAGCGATGAGGATTATAATCACGCGGTTCAAGTTTGGCATCATTTTAAAATTAAATCGTTGGGTGAATACAGTGATTTATACTTGAAAATTGACGTATTGCTTTTGTGTGACGTTTTTGAAAGTTTCCGTTTACTTTGTCTATCTTCACATAAGTTAGATTGTGCGCATTATTTAACCGTTCCAGGGATTGTTTTTGATGCGATGTTATATTGTACTAGTATGAGCTTGAATTGCTTAATCACTATGAAAAATATCTATTTTTTGAGAACGCAATAAAAGGCGGGTATCAACATGTATTAAAAAACATTCAATAGCCAATAACGAATATATAAAGGAAACATATAACCCAAATTATCGTAAAAAATTTTTAACATATTTAGACGCGAATAATCTATACGGGTGGGCAATGAGTGAATATATTCCGTATTCTAACTTTGTATGGTTTGAAAAAATTACTATTAGATATATTAAATACCTCTAATAATTCTGAAACAGGGTATATATTAGAAGTCGATATAGAATACCCTGAAAGTTTGCACGATAACCTTATGGATCTACCATTTCTTCCAATTAATAAAAGTATAAAACAAACAAAATTACTAACTACATTAGAACCGAAAGAACATTATATTTGTCATTATGTCAATTTAAAACAAGCTATCAATCACGGGTTGAAAGTAACTAGAATTCACAGAACGTTAAATTTTTATTCAAAAACCATGGTTAAAACCATATATTGATTTAAATACGGAAAAACGACGGATTGCGACAAACGAGTTTGAAAAAGATTTTTTTAAATTGTTAAATAATTCTGTCTTTGGTACATGGAAAACGTGAGAAAAAGAATGAAATTAGATCTCGTGAGTGAAAATAAAAAATTATTAAAACTTACTTCTAAACCGACTTTCAAGGACAGAATTATATATGATAAATCGCTTTGTACTATCTTATCAAACAAAACATCATTTATTTTAATAAACCGATTTATGTAGGTTTCGCGGTGTTAGAATTGAGCAAAACCTTGATGTATGAATTTCATTATGATATAATGAAAAAAAAAATATGGAAACAAAATATCGTTATTATAAAACCGATACTGACAGTTTGTTTTCTATCAGTTATTTTCTCTATGTTAGCAGTCTTCATCACAACTTTGTCAAATTTTGTTGCTTCCCTGCTATATACACTTTTTCTTCGAACGAGGCCTTTCGGTTTCGCAACCATTATCAAGTTCTTCCAAGGAAGAATAATGGTTGCGAAACCGAAAGGCCTCGTTCGAGGAAAAAGTGTATATAGCAGGGAAGCAACAAAATTTGACAAAGTTTATTTTATGAAATATTGACAAATGATTTTTACGAAGATATGTTATGTTAGATCCAGATTTGAAAATGTTTTTTGATATTAGCGATTATCCCTCCGCTCACAAATGTTATTCTACCATAAATAAAAAAGTAATCGGTAAATTTAAAGATGAATGTAACGGTATTCCGATTAAGGAATTCATTGGTTTACGATCAAAATTATATACGTATACGACACGTGACAATAATGTTAAAAAGAAAGCGAAAGGAATTAAAAAATGTGTGATTAATAAAGAGATCTCGTTTAATGATTTCAAAAATTGTCTTCATAATACTCTTTCGGAAACAGAAAAACGTAGAATTATGAAATTAATAAGGTCGAAAAAACATAGTAGAATCGGTATCGATTAATAAATTAGCGTTAAGCAATAGTGATGATAAGAGAGTATTATGTGATAACGGGATAGAAACAATCCCGTACGGTCATTATTCATTAAACCATTCAAGCTGATACTTATAGCCGAACTATGAATCGTCTTTTTATGTTACAAAGTAAACATAATCAACGTAAAAATGTTTTTAATATTTACGATACTCACGTTATAGGGTTTAAAAATTTTAATATCTGTTACTATAAAATATTTAAATTTCTTCCTGAAAAAGTAGAAGAATATGATAATAATGTGGATTGTATTAAAAATTGTACAAATTTTGATGTGCATCAAAACACTTGTAATAATCATTTAAAATGATAGGTTAGGTCAACACATTACTCAGCTTTGGGATACTATATCTCAACTATTTTGTTACCACAAAATTTGTAACTTCAAATAATCACTTTGTATGTACTTGCTAATATATAAACTGTTCTACTTTGTTTTTAAAAATGTAATCAACACGTTACTCAGTTTTGGACTACTATGTCTCAACTATTTTGTTATAACTGTTCATTATGTATGTACTTGATGGTACGATAATAAATATTGTGACCTGCTCTACTTTATTCTTTTGTAGGAATAATTAAAAGAAAACCAGCGTTTTGAATCATAACGATTTTTAATAATACAATTTATTACATACGTCACAACATCGAAATATTTCTCAATACAAAAATTCCAACCATATCAATTGAAAACTTTGAAGGTTATAGGTTGTCCGTCGGCTTCACCGTGAACAAGCGGTTTATACTCAACACAGTTAATATACATAACATAGTCATCGCACAAAAAAAAACAATGACGTTAATAACCCAGTTATCACAAAACACGATTATTTGTTCCTTTGAACCAACAAGATTTGAAGTAAATTCTTTAATTGAATTAATGTATCATCATTTACACACTGTAATCCGAATAGTGAAAGGTTATTTTTCTCAATCTTCACTATTCGCTAGTAAATTCGTTAAATACGAAGACTGTGTTGTTTTTAAAAAAATATAAATTTCCATCTGTAAACCTAAAAGACGAATCTACATTAGGAGGTACACCTGGAAAAACTTCTGATACGTAACCCCACGATTTAATCGTAAATAAACACGTCAACTTCGCTAAAATAATTGTCATCATAAAGTATATACGTTTTACCTGTATAACTGTTAAACACAGTATGTAACTTATTTGACCGAACATTAATTACGGATGAAAGACGTCTTGGATATCCTCGAATTAAGTGTAAACTTGATAAATCAAACATATAGACAAGCGAATCAATAAACATCACTATCTCGCCAGACGGCCGTTGGTAGACGGCTAAGACTTTTGAAAAATTCTTAGGAAGAAATCGTAACCATTCTGTTATAATACTCGGATTAGAATGTCATATCATTAGTATTTACAATCCACAACAATTTATCATACAATATATACATCCGCTTTTTTGCAATTAACAAGGTTGTAATATTTTTAAAATAACAAAGAACGAGTTGACTAATATCGCCGGTATCATTATCTACCGGTCGTGATGGTGATAACGAATAGATGTGTTTGATTGAAACACTGGTGTTGCAAGAATATTTTGCGGTTCTCCATACAAACTCTGAATAGCTAAAATGTGGTCATCACCTAGGGCGATTTTACCATTATGATACGTGAACATAACAGAATCAACCACATCTGAATGTGATAAACCGATCGCGTGTCCAATCTCGTGTACTAACGTTGCAAAAAGGCTTAAACAATCTGAAGATTCAAGTTCTCCTGTCGAATACGACCACGATTCCTCCTCGTCAATTTGAATCTCTCGTCTCGAATTACTATGATGTGGGAAAAACGCATGAGCGAGTTTACCACATTTAACATCAAATTCTCTACCGCACTGTGTGGATTCCTTCTGCATCATGTTTCAGACGTTTATTAGAAATCAAAATGTCTGCGTTCGATCAGTTATGTTGAAAACGAATACCAGAATGTTGTTTCCATAATGCGAAAGCTTTACTCGTCATCTCTAAAATCTCTTGATTTGCTAAATAATAATGCCAAGTAACTATATATTTATTCCATTTAGTGCTGGACACACTAAAATCAAATATATTATCAACATTTCCACACATGGGCTTGAACATGAACTCTACAGTTTCATTATTTAATTTCCCATCAGTAGGTAATTTAGAAAATTCTTGAAAAAGAAATAACGCACACGAAATAGATGTTTCATTTAACGGCTGTAAAGAAATATTATCTTTTGTTCGAAAATACCCATACTCGTATAAAAAGCTTTTTACTTCAACTCGATATAACGTTTCATTAGCTGATAAAAAATTAAATAATACAGTTAAAATAAATATTGTAGTCGTCATTTTAAAACCGTGTTCTTTGCATGTATTGTGATCGAATAACGATCTCTAAACACAATTATGATTAAAATAAACAAAGAAACCGGTGGCGGGAGGGGAGGTTTTTTTTTACAACAGACGCGCTGAGGTCGACGTCTTACGGAGTGATTAGTTTTGTTTACACGATGTGTAAACAAATACGCTGAGGTCGACGTCCCGGTTTCCGTGTCGAGGACGATCGATATAGCGAACCAGACGAACGTTTACGTGTCAACAAACCCCGTCTGTTTATGTTTACATTTTCTACTAGACCAGTGAACCTCGAGGTCATGTTGGTTTCCGTGTCGAGGACGATCGATAGCGAACCAGACGAGGTCGCGAACGATAACTCCGGAAAAAACATCAAACGCGACCGACGGCCGTGTAAACGATAAAAAAATCGACGCGCCAGACGTGATTATGTAACTTATGAGCAGGCTGGAGGTTAAGACTGAGGTTAAAGGTGGATGCCGGGGCTGAAGGCCAGTCCCACTACTACTACTGTCGTAACACTATGTTTATAATTTTTCAGTTTTCGCTTTGTGTAGTTGTAATGTTTTTTCACATAGTAATTAATAAAAAAATAGTTCCGATTTATAAGAAGCCCGTTTGCGCAGGAATCCAAATGGCAGACATGTAATGACTGCTCGTACATGTTAATCCAGTTCTGCACCATGGCGGAAAATCAAACAGACCTTGAAGGATTTTTATATGCCCACAGATTGCTGCCTCGTTCTAAAAACTGTCCGAAATGTGGTTCACAAATGACGCTAGATAAAGAGAGGGGCCTCTTCCGGTGCAGAAAGTACATAAAAATTACTAATAGTAGGAGGAAAGTAGTTTTAAAACAGTGTGACGCTTCCGTTTTTGTATAGAGGTACCTGGTTCGAGAGGTACCGAATGAGCACCAATAAGGCGTGCCAATTTCAATTCTGCCTACAGCTTGTTCTCTCGACTGAAGCTCCAGAGCAGCAATATGAAAAGCAGCGAAACACCGGTGACGTGTGTGAGCATGCTGTCAACTTGTGAGAGAAAAAAATTGGGGGAACGGGCAAAACAAACGAAATTGATGTACCGAAGATTGCCCATCGAAAACAAAATAAAGGAAGAATTGTAGAGGGGACCTAGGTATTTGGCATGATCGAGAGGGAATCAAGGGATTGTATTTTGGTACCAGTAGAGACAAGGAATAGTGCGACGTTAATACCCATTATCAGGGACCACGTATTAGTGACTGCTGGAAAGCATATGGTGGTTTACAATCAATAGAAAGGTTTTTGCACAATAGAGGATAATCCTGTAAAGTGAAACAGGGGGGAAGTTGTGGTGAATAATGGTTCCGTCTAATCATAACGCATGCAACCGCAGAATCCTGTAGAGTGGAACCGCGGGTACGAACGCTAATTAAGAATACAGCCGTTACAATGATAACAACAAGGAAAAAAGTTAAGTGAACGCGGTAGTACGTAGCTAATTAAGAATATTCGTTACAATAATAAAACAACATTAATTGTACGCGTCAGAGTGTTAATTTAACTCGCGGAGTTGCCGAATGGGGAGCAGTTGCGTTTTAATCTTTATATTTCACATTTAATAAAATTAGGTTACAAAAAATAAATGTTTTGTACAACAATATTTATAGAAAACGTACTAGATGGTAAAAATAAGGAATTAGATCGACTGATCAAATTTTTGACGTAGATTACGTCTTCTTACCTTTCAGGCCAGCAATAGGCACCCCCAACCAGAAAATCGAGCGTTACGCTTTCATGTCACGTTTGAAATTGAAATATTATCTAAACGACAAAAGATTCACGCTTATATGAGGTACCATTCGACAGATAAAAGAACAAAGATAATAAATAGCACAATATAAGCGGGCTATTGCATCATCCAGGGCGGGGTGAGCGGGCGGAGAAATAGAAATGTTTTGCGCCGCTCGGCGCGCACTAAAATTAGTATTTCTCCGGTTTCCGATGCGATAGAACGTTGAGTGAGGTGTCGTTAAAATTGTCTCATCGAGTACTATCTAAATAGTGTACCGTAATAGCGGTGATATTATTAAGAGGTTTGAATAATCGTAATTCAAGTTGTAAAAATAGTGTGTTCGGACAAAATGTCGCGGTATATGGATGCTAAACATGCTCAAAAGTATCGTAAACGCATACAGGAGAGTAGAGAAAATCATGGGGCATTCAAAAAACCCAAAATGACCAATGCCGAACGTCGTCAGGATTTACCGACAACGCTTAAAAGACAAGGAAATAAATACTGAAGTCGAGTTGGATGAGGAAGAGCGCCCGACTTCGCAAGTGTATCAGCCGATCGAATTCAGCAAAAACATTCTTTAATAATGAATTTGGACACGCGTGTGACAGGCTGTGGTTCCAGATGGACGTAAAAATAGTGGCTGTTAAAGTGATGCCGTTGCTTAAGCGCGAGTTTCTTAAGATGATTTTGCAAATAAAATTTTGTACTTTGTAAAACTAAATATGTGTTTGTTCATTTTATTCATAACACATTAGCAACCCTAAAGCACACAGACGTATTCTACGCTCTGAAGATTTGCGGCCGTGGCTCCGACACAGCCCCCGCCGACTTTTTTAATCGTTAGGTATATATAGTTATAAGACTTGTACGCTTAATTTTTTTCCGTAGTACAATGTCTATATAATATATATTATATATGTCTATATTTAATGTAAAAAGTATTTTATGTAATTATCGTTGCAGAAAAAGTTCTAAAATAATTTTCATTATTTATCATACATAATGTTTTACATAATGCTATCTTAACGTTTCTGGCGTTATTGTGCGCAAAGAGCAGATTAAATATGCACATACAATCAGTATTGCCGTTCATCTATGCAATAACATATAGAATTAAAACGTAACATTTTGTACAAAGTGCACATAACATTACTGTCGTTCAGCTCTGTAGTGTACAGTAACATACGCTGAATCGTGAGTATCACCTGTTTACAGCGGTGTGAGGTTAAGTTTCTTTGTTTGTAGGTGCAGTAGAATGATGTTGCGAAGATGAAGGATTCATGGCTCAAGCCAGAAGCATTTAATATATACTTTTTTTTTGTTATATCAATATTATTTTTTATAAAATAGTAAATATAATTTTTTTCATTTGTTTTTATTATTTTTTTATACACTGATGTACATATAGGACTAACGATCTGAGGGCGGATCATATATTCCGATAGTACCGATCCGCAAGCATATATATTCCCCCAATACGATCCCTTCCCCTTCCATCATAACACCGTTACTATACCCGTCCGCGTTATTTTTCCACCACCATGATCCCTTCCCCAGCTGCGCACGCATCGGCACTAACGTTATATACAGCGTGGCGTTGTTGGCAGCGCTTCCAAAGACTACCTAGAGCTGTTGCCAGGGTAGGCTGCGTTCGTTTGTTACTCTACACAAGTGGAATTTTCCATTGTGCAACGCTGGCTCCAGCTTGTCTGGATCTCAATATCTCAGTCATTACTCAGTATATTTCATTCAAACTTTCACATAGTGTTTAACATCATTAGTGCTGTGTGTTACAATTGTGCGGGCAGTGAACTCGTGTTTTTGGTGTCTTGGTGTTCTCCGCTGCTGACTGTTGCCTGGTAAATTGTTGTAGGTTGTTAAGTGTCATACCACACTACCCGACTAGCGATCCCTAGTACCTCACCAGCCTAGGCGTAGGTTAACCTCGCCGATGGCCGCAACTACCATTCCCGTCGGTCCTTCTAAGGGCCACGAAATTCCTGCCGGCGCTCTGGCGCAACCTTTACCTGCCGAACCCGAGACAATGTCGGCTGGGACGAGTGCCATGGATACCGAGGAGTGGCAAACTGTCAGTAGCCGGAAACGGCGAAATAGTGGCGACTCCGCGGGATCCGGGCGGTCTTCCCAGCTAGATCCTGCCACGGACAGACCCGCTACGGCCACCTCAGTACCTACCCCGCCCCGGCGGTTGGCGCCTCTGATCTTTGACCGGCCTGTTGACTGGGATAAGGTCATGCGACGACTTCACCGGACCGCTCCCGCGAATACCCTGACTGCAGTTTGTCAGGGTGGCCGCTCCATCCGAATTGAAACCACGACCATCTAAAGTTTCCGGCTCGCCCAGAAACTGCTGACCGATCGTTGTATCCCTTACTACACCTTCGCCCTGCCGGAGGAGAGGGAACTCAAGGTCGAGATCATCGGCATCCCCGCTGATGTTACCGTGCCAACAACCTGTCACGCCCTTGAACAATTGGACTTCACTGTTAGCTCAATAACTCCTCTCTTCTCCCCCGGCATACACATTCCCAGAAATGCCTTTCTTGTGAAAATCCTCAAGGTAGGAAAATTCCAGGATATCTACCAAGTTGAATCGTTCTTTTACCTCCGGGTAAAAGTGTCCTCTTTTGAGTCCCGACCCGGACCCAAGCAGTGTTACAACTGCCAGCGGTACGGGCACAGCAGTGTCTATTGCCACTTTCCGACACTCTGCGTTCGTTGAGGTGAGGGTCACCACAAGGACGACTGTCCTCGTGAACGCTCGGCCGCCACGTGCGCAAACTGTCGAGAACCTCACCCGGCAAGCTCTCGCCAATTGTTTCCTTTCAGCTTTCGGCGTACACTACTTATCGCACGGATAGGCCACGGCTACCACCCCCCGCTCAGCGGGGGGTAATGCCATACTCGTCCACAGGCGCATTGCCCATCGTCTCTTACCCCCTCCAGATACTAGGTATTTGGAGACGACGGCGGTGGCCCTCTGGATCGGGAGGTTCGCCTAATTTCGGCGTACCTCCCTACCGGGCCCGGCAGGCCTCCGCCGCCGGAGGAGTGGGCCCCCCTCCTCGACCACGAACTTCCCACTATAGCTGCCGGAGAGACTTCAACTCCAAGCATCCCTCTTGGAACAGCCGTGTCACGAACCCGTATGGCCGCTCGCTCTACAGCTACGTTCAGCGTCATCTGCAGGTCTCAGTTATTGGTCCTGACTCACCGACCCACGTGGCCACTAGGGGCCTTCCGGATGTCCTTGACATTGTCATTGTCAAGGACCTGGCCATTCCTATCACTGTAAGTGCAGTGTCGGACCTCTCGTCCGACCATGACCCGGTACTTATCACTGTTCGTTCCCCGTTGGACTCACCTCTCGAACCCCCCTCTCGTCCACGGAGAGTCAACTGGCGCTCCTATCATGACGAACTCCAACGAACAGTGCCATCTGACCCCCCGGCCTCCATCGCCTCTACGGCTGATGCGGACCGTTTGGCCGACTATCTTCAAGAAGTCGTTACGTCCGCTATGGACAAACACACCTACCTTGTCCCAGAGGCAAATCGCAGGTCTCAACATCCAAAAACGGCGCCAGCTCCGCCGGAGATGCCAACAAACCCGGGATCCTGCTATCAAACGCAGGTTAAACGCCCAATCTGACCTTGTCAAGCAGCTTCTGCTTGATGCCACTGCACATCGTTGGGACTCGTATCTCGAGTCTCCTTTGCCGCTACCATGGAGGAGCAATTCACCGTCCACGGAGGCGTCTGCGACCCCGTCCTCTCGGCCGAGGTCGCAGACTTCCTATCTGGATATTTTCCCGCCCTCCAGCTGACACCCCTGACCCGTTCGACCGAGCCGATGTTGTTTCTGCTATTGGTCGACTCCGCCCTCAGCGGGCGCCCGGCGATGATCGTATCGGAGCGGCGGCGCTACAACACGCTCCCCCTAGCCTCATCAACATGGTCCACGAGCTGTTCAATGGATGTCTCCGGCTCCATTACTTCCCCAGCCTGTGGAAGCGTGCGAAGACCATTATGATTCCCAAGCCTCGCAAGCTGCGTACTGACCCCTCAAACCATCGACCCATCTCACTGTTGCCAGTCATATCGAAGGTACTCGAGCGACTACTGCACGGTCGTTACGCGCCCCTGCTGGATGGTTTCATTCGGCAGGAGCAGTTCGGCTTCCGCAGAGAGCACTCGACGACCCTTCAACTCGTCCGGGTTGTTACCCATTTGACGGACGCCTACAACAAGCATCTGTCCACCATCGCTGTTTTGCTGACGTGAGTAAGGCCTTCGATCAAGTCTGGCACGAAGGTCTTCTCTACAAACTGGCCCACTCCCCTCTACCTGCCTCATTCGTTCATTTTCTCCGATCGTACTTGTGCGATCGCATCTTTAGGGTATGCGTCGATGGGTCGTACTCATCCGTCCGACCAGTCGCCGCAGGCGTACCTCAAGGACTTTTACATTTTTGTGACAATTCTACCCCTACTCAAGACAGCCTTGTAAAAATACGGCTTATTGTCGAACACACAAGAAAAAAATTTAGAGAGGCCTTAAATCCATTTGAAAATTTAGTAATTGACGAAAGTTTGTTGCTATTCAAAGGTCGTCTCCAATTCAAACAGTATATACCCAAAAAACGTAGCCGTTTCGGTATTAAAATTTTTGTTCTTTGTGACGTAGAAAGCAATTATATTATTGACCACATTATCTACGCTGGTGCCGGAACAGAAATTATGTATGGAAACGCTGACTGGGGAAAATCAGGTGATGTTGTAAGTTTGTTGTTGCCGTATTTGAACCGGGGTCATACCATTTATCTCGATAATTGGTATTAAAGTCCTGATTTGTTTTTATGGCTCAATGAAAAATTGACAAATGCTGTCGGTACAGTGCGAAGGAATAGAAAAAACGTCCCGCCAATGTCCGAGAAACTGAAAAAAGGTGAAATACAGTGCAGGTCATCTGGAACACTTCTTGCACTGAAATGGATGGACAACAAAGAAGTCTGGATGCTTTCTACTGTGCATGGACCACAGATGGTAGAAACTGACAAAAAAGAACATACAACGGGCCGAAAAAAAATTAAACCCGCGTGTGTGGTAGACTATAATAAATCAATGGGTGCTGTGGACAGGACAGACATGATGCTAAGTTCGGTACAGTGCATACGTAAAACAATAAAGTGGTATAAACAATTTTTTTTTCATGTGACAGATTTGTGTGTGCTCAACGCAAAAACAATGTTTGAAATACACAAAAAACAAAAATCGCCCCTTGCTAAATTTCAATTAGAACTTATCCGCCAGTTGCTAGATAAATTTCATGTGGAATTAGAAAAATATACGGGTGGACGAAGAACAAGAGAAGAGGAGTTTCCATTTCGACTGGAACAAAAAGATCGTCATTACCCAGGGTTTCTTCCGGGAACAGAAAAAAAAGAAATACCCCAAAGACGATGCGTGGTCCGTGCATCTCTCAACGAAAAATGACCCGAATTAGATGCAAAAAGTGTGATGTTGCACTTTCCATGGTGCCGTGTTTTGAAAAATATCATACGTTGAAAAAATATTAGATATAAACATTAAAAACATTTGTTTTAACAATTTAGTGTAGTAATTGTAGCTTTTATGATAAATAAAAAATAACAAAAAATAATAAAAAAATATAAAATTAAATTTAAAAAAAGTTTTTAACTCAGCCAGCGGCAGTACAAAGCCTGCGTCAAAAATGTGGATGGAAAACTTTTAAATGAAGCAAAACAATCGTTAAAATACGTAAAGTTTAAGTTAGTGTAAGCAGCAGGACGAGCGCTGTAATTGCTTAGCCTACAAGCGCCCCGCTGCAGCGACAGCTGTCAGCCGTTCCGTTACCACGGTCGCTCACCACTCCCCGCCGCGAAAAGGTTAACTAATATGTGAATACTTGTTTAATAAAAAATTGCAAAAAAAAACAATTTTTTTAGGGTCACCCGGGGCTATTTTGATACATGTAAAAAAAGTAATCAAATTAATGTAAATAGAATTTTAAAAAAAATTTCTGTTTGCATATACTATATATTAGTATTGACAAAACAAAGAAGGTTCAAATAAAATATTAACTTGATAAAAAAAATTCAAATGTAAAGTTACCTTTTTTTTTGGCGCAAAAACTTTTCTGCGGCAAATTGAAACTTTTATCACCTTGCATTAACGATTTGATTTTAGTGTGCTCCAAGAACAGCATTGTATAAGAGGAAGATTAAAGGTAAATTTTTCTGTTTTCAAACTTAAAATATGTCAATTCTAATTGAAGTTATTAACCTTCAAAGTAGTGGGGCTATTATGATACAGTCGAAGGGGCTATTGTGATACAGCATGTGGGGCTATTGTAATACAGAAGAAAATAGAAACAGAATACTAAAAGAAAGTTTAAATACCACTGTAGTATTATGACAACACTGTTTTTATTATTTTTTTTGTTTGTTGCAGGTTTTGTGATTATCTGATAAAAAAAGAAATGGCAACACTGTTTTTATTTTCTTTTGTTGCAGGTTTTATCATCATCTGATAAACAAAGAAATGAGCATTAACCTTAAATTAATTCTTGTGTGTCAGTGTCTATAAAGGTTGTGTTGTGTTAAAGACTTTTAATTATTGTTAGCTTTGTGAAAAAACTAAAAACTTTAAAAATGGTGCGACATTACAAAACTAAAGGTACAAGGAAAAAGTCCTCTCAAGAATTATTAGATCAAGCTAAGAAAATGATTGTTGAAGGTAAGAGTTTGCGTAAAGTGGCCATACAACTTAAAATAGAGAAAATGTTTTTGTCTCGTTATATGAGCAAACAACATAGCCCTGATGATGCTTCTATAAAAAAAAACCAAAAGCTGGACATAAGCCTGCTTTATCTGAGGAAGCAGAGGCTACATTAGCTGAACATCTTAGATGTATGGCTAAAAACTGATTTGCTTTAAGCAAAGAAGAAGTCCTGGATGTTGTGAAAGAATATGTCGAACAAAATTCATTAATAGTGCCTTTCAAACATAACCGTCCTGGTCATGATTGGTACAAAGGTTTCTGTACAAGGCACAGGTTGAGTTTAAAAAAAATGGAGGCTTTAGAAAAATGTAGGAAGTTAAACACCAGTGACCCGTTTATTATATGAGTTTTATGACCTGTATGAGAAGAAAATCAAGGAACTTAAAATTGAAGATAAACCTACTCACATTTGGAACCTTGATGAAACTTCTCTTTGTTCTGACCCTTCCCGAGTAAAGTTAGTTTCTGGAGTTGGGCAAAAAAGCCCACAGAATTCAAGAGGGTAGCGGACGAGAGAATACAACCATATTGGGTTGTTGTAATGCAGCAGGAAAAGTTCTTCCTCCATTAATAGTATTTCAAGGCAGTAATTTGTGGTCTAATTGGAAATGAACACATGATTTACCGGGCACTTTTTACGCCTGCAGTGAAAAGGGATGGATGACGACATCCATTTTTAACGACTATTTCATTAAGTTCTGCCGAGAAGTAAAGGAGCGACCACTTCTCTTGCTTTTTGATGGTCATCTTACACATTTGGACATTGAAACGCAAAACCAAGTTGACATTATCAAGCTTCCTGCACGTACAACAGACATCCTGCAACCTCTTGACAAATCCTGTTTCAAGACATTAAAGTACAACTGGGTGTGTCAATTCTCAAATGGTATCGGCAAAATCAAAGAAAGATGGGTAAAGATGAGTTTGTGGATAAGCTTTGCGCTACATGGTATGAAGATATGCCATCTGAAAACATCAAAGCTGGTTTTAAATCTGTGGGTTTGTATCCATATGATCGTAATAAGTATCCAGTAAGTCGCTTCGACCCTGAAAAATTGACTAGATACAAAGCTGAACAACAAAAGCAACAAGATGAGTTCAACAACACCCTTCTCACAACAGGTTCTCAAGAACTAGCATTAGATTCTTTACATGATTCTAAGTCTGGCACTTCTGGTGAAAAAAAATAACACAAGAAAATGTTGACTCATCCTTACAATTGCAGGTGGGTTTAAATGTAAGCATACCCTCCACTTCAGCAGCCCCCTGCTGTTGCGTTTCCCCTGCTTTATCCTTTGAGTCACTGCTTTTGCAGAGAATAAACAAAACAACACGTCCAAAACAAGTCAGGAAGCGTTTAGATACTAAAGCAGCAGTGGTTACTAGTGATGAATGGTTAGAAGCGGAGAAACAAAGACGAGATCAAGAAGAGAAACAAAAAGAAGCCAAGGCGAGAAAAAACTGAAAAACAAAGCAAATAAGCCTAAGTTGAAGACCAAAACTAGTTTTGATTCCTCGATTGAAAATAATAAAAGAAAACAAGAAAGTAAATGCCCTGTGCCTAAGCGAAAGAAACCCATAAATAAGAAAAATTCTTCGTCAGACAGTGAATCAGATAGGCCTATAGACGATGATCTCCTCTGCCAAGATGAAAGTGACTGTGATCAAGAAGAACTACGGAGAGAGGCTGAACTTGAAGAGAAAGAAGATCTTGAATTTGAAGCATTGATCAGCAGCCCAAAAAACGGTCCTGAATTGTACAAGCCTAAAGTGAATGATTGGGTGATAGTCCAGTTTTCATTAAAGAAGTCAGTGATTCACTTTGTGGGACAAATTACCGATGTTATCGATAGTGATCCCCAAGTAAAATTCACAAGAATTGGCGAAAGGAACAAATCTAACACCTCTTTCCATTGGAAAGACCCAGAGGACATTTCAGTAGTAGATGCAACTGACATAGTGTGAAGATTTCATTAATAAAAATTTTTATTTTGAAAAATGTAGCGTGAAGAATATAACAAAAATATATAATGTAGTGTGTGAAGTGTTAAAAAAAAAAATGAAAGAAAGGAAAAATTAGCCGACACATCTCTTAAAAAATAAAACTGTAAGTGGTAAGATATGTTACTTACCAGACTTTAGTACTGCAAAATAAGAACTGTAATTAAGGTGTAAAATGTGAACTACAAACTCCAGAAGTGGAAAACTCAAACTACAACAGTATGAACTTAAAGTAAAAAATCCGATCGTCGGACTACCAGATATAATCAACCCAATGTAGCATCTAAAGGAACCATGTATTGCACCCTAGAAGACGACAGAAGATGACCATCATGGACCCAACAACAACCTCATGTTAAATTCAGGTGATATCCAAACATAACATTTGTAAAAATTTGTTTCAACAAGAGAAGTAACAAAAGAACAGTAAAGAACTTTTGATAATGTAAAGTATAACTTATAAGATTTGTAATTTCTGTAATGAAGTAGTAGTAACATCACGATATCTAAATGTAAGGTAATTCTATAGTTTACAACGAACATTATTCTTCAAATAATTTGGTTAAAGTGATAAATTAAAACTTAACGAAGTTCAGTCCCGGATCCGAGGTACTTAAAACAATTTCTAGATGAATACTTTTGAGATAAAAGGAATGAGACATTTAATATTTTTTTCACAGCATTAAACGCTGAATTTACTAGAGTAATTCTTAAAAAAAAAAAAAAAAAAACAAAGTAAACCATGAGATTTTAATAATAATAAAGAGATGTTTTTGCTAACACCTAGCGAGTGAATAAATTTATGCAATCCTTGACTATTTCCTATGTAATAATGTGTTATAATTTGTTAGTAAGTAAGTTTTACTAACAACGGCAGCTAGTTTAATTAACAGGTAACGAATTGAACTAGTTCCCGACTTTTGTGATGGCTTAACAAGGGAGACGTCACAAAAATATGGTAATTAATAAATAGGTAATATGAAGGCTGAGAAATTTTAAATTTTTAATAAAATCGCACATTTAAACTAAATCTTATTGCTATTATTAAATAATAATAATATTTAATAAAGAGTTATAATAATAAAATAAAAAGGAATACGAGTGTACAGATAGGGTAAACCCTTGTTAATTAATCCTGCATAGACATGCGCTAACCGGAATTAACTTGAATTCCGACCCCTAAACAAACTAATAATACTTGTAAATTTGACATTATTTAAATTATTAAACAAGACCACTGTAATGTACTTTAATAACGTCTGTAATTAAGAATATCTCTGCTTAATTAAATAGTCAAACTTTAATCCTTTAAATAAAGAAGGAACATGGAACTACTTTTATGCTGAATAGTAAATGACGCAAGATTACTACTCTTACCCCTTAACTATTAAGCCACTTGCAATGGAGCGCTCACGCCGTAAGCTGCGCACAGCGTTGGTTCGCGACACAGAGATAAATATGTGAAAGTTCGCTAAAGAATAACTAAATTGTGCGCCGATGACATCTCTATCAAATCTTAAATAAGAAATTATGTAATTAATACAGTACTAGAACCATGAGGTGAAATTCAACTAATAAATAATCATGTGAAGTGAATACCAGTGAAACAAACTTTTGATTTATTTATTCTAACGACAAGAATTACTACAGTCATCTAAGAAGAGAGTACCACACCCAGAATGATTTAACATACGTCAGGAACTTCACCGTCACCGGATACTAAGGTAACGACAGACCTTCAGGAAACACACCGAGGAACGAAGAGCCAAATCTGCATCAACTACAGGAAACCACAGGTGACATGGAGGCTTGTCTTCCATGGTTATGAGATACTAAAATTATAACCAACAAAAGACAATTTAACTAACACTTTAAGACTTTTAAAAACAGACATTATATGTAAGATGTAGTCTGTAATCTAATAAAACTGTTTGTAGTAAAAGAGTAAAAGTTTAAACTGAAAGCATTATTGTTTTAAAAAGGTTAATAAAGTCCATTCTTCAAATGGCACAATTTTCAAGATTGTATATGGGGAGGTGACCATTATTAACATACTATATTCAATCCCGGATCCGTGGAATAAATTAAATTGATGTACATCTTTGTTTTGAGGGCCCTTGTGAAAGAATAAAATATATAATCATCTTGTA
The DNA here is from genome assembly GCA_034769895.1 of Magicicada septendecula. Taxonomy (NCBI): domain Eukaryota; kingdom Metazoa; phylum Arthropoda; class Insecta; order Hemiptera; family Cicadidae; genus Magicicada; species Magicicada septendecula. The sequence continues at coordinate 15,633,085 of CM068374.1, forward strand.
AACTGTAAGCTGTTGAACCATATATGTTGAGAACTTAAGTAGAGCAATTAATCTCATTATGTAATAAAGAGATGTCATCTTTAGTACAGACTAAACTGAGTGCATAAATCAAAAGTCTTCCCTTCCCAGTTTCCTTTTATATTAATTGTTTTGGTGTTGTGATTAATTTTCAGCTCGTCACAACGAAGGCAGCCTGTATAATTGGCAGAACCAATTAATGCGGGTTCCCTATGTTATAACACAAGCTAAGATGTTATAATAGTAGAAAAGTTACCGGAACCTCTGCCTGGACGAAGAGGGGAACTCATTTTCCGTTTAACGTTCAATCGTTTCAACATGAAATAAGAAGAAAAAGAAGATTGTACCTAAATAGTGTACATAGCCTAACCTAAAACTCAAGTTTTTTATTGTTTCATCATTTGATTGACTATTGTGTTAATATTGAGTAAAAGTTTTGTTTAATTAACAGCTACCTATTGTATTGGAATTAGTCGATAAAAACCTGTTCTCAAGATAACAGCTAATTGCAAATAAAGTTTAATAGCCATCATCAAGCAGGACAATTTTTTTCATCCTGATATATACAAAGTAAATTTATATCCATTTTAAAGATTTTTCATGCATTGTAAACTAATTTAACACCTTGGTATTTTTCGTGAATTTGTTGGCGTCCAGTACGCGTCAGTAAACAAACTCCTATAACTCCTAAACGGTTAGTTGAAAAAATAAAAAAAAAACTGGTGATACACTAGACCCTAGGGAGTATCATAATAGCCCCCTCAACTTTTCATTGTAAATAGTACTGAGATATAGCAGTGTATCAGTTTAGCCCCATGCACGTATCATAATAGCCCCTTTGGGCGGGGCTAATGTGATACACTGTTTTCATTTTTTCTTATTTTCTACTGCACGGTACACTTATTTTCCATCCATAAATGGATAAGGGACCTTAAACTTCATATCTAGGTATTTTTTGTGTGGCTCAATTATGGTTAGTTTTAGAGTTAAAGTCAAAAGTTTAGTTTTTGTATCATAATAGCCCCGGTTGACCCTACTCTTTTGGACATTTTTTAAACGAAAATTTTGCGTGGCTTACGTAGCGGGGGGGGCTTCGCCCCCTGCGTATTTTTATTTAACCTAACCTACCTACAATACTTGTTTAATAAAAAATTGCAAAAAATAATAATTTTGTTATTCTTATGGGCATTTTGAGGCCTTATAAAGAAGTAAAATAAAGCTAGATAACACAATCCGTTTGCTAGGTTCGTTGACGACAAAAGGGGAAAGAAAAAATAACAAGTCTTCCACAAACTATAACAATCCAAAGCATTGCTTTAGAGACTGGTCCAGGTATACGACGGAACCTTACCGGCCGTCTTCTTAGAATTCGTGGCTTTTGAGACGACACGCTCGTTTCAATGCTTGTGAGTTGGCTACTAATTAGATCATAACTTTCTTTTGCTATCGCAGCGCTACCCGTGAGCGTCATTGGCGAGCGTGGTGTCTCTTTGTTGTTTGCATCGAAGTACTTTAGCGCGTTACAGTTCTAATTATTCTAGTCGTTGTTTCTAAAAGAAGTGGTCGGTTTTGTAAAATGAAGCGGTGCAATTGTCAAATTGCATCTACTTCTAAGAAGACAGCAGTGTTACAAAAATATCGAGACGGTTACACAAAGGAATGGACATCATGCCTACTTGCTTCACGTGTTAGTGAAAACCACGTGTTCTGCAGTGTGTGCTCGTGTGATTTTTCTGTGGCTCACGGTGGACGAGATGATTGCAGAAAGACACATAGAATCAAAGAAACATAACACATACAGTGAAGCAAAATTATGAAACAAGTCTGTTTCATAATTCATCGTAAAAAGTAATGAAACTGCGGTGACAAATGCAGAGTTGCTGTTCACAGCATTTCTTTTGGAGCATAATATCCAGTTATCTGTTTCGGACAATGCAGGAAATTTATTTAGAGCAATGTTCCCCGACTCTAAAATATCGTAGAAATATGGCTGTGCAAGAACTAAAACCTCTGCTTTAGTTCAATACATGGCATCTGAGACAAAAAGGAAATAAGTGAACTTTTGCAAAAAAAACGCCTTTTTCTTTGGCTACTGATGGCAGTACGGATTCAAATGCAGTAAAACTTTATCCTATAGTTGTTTCTTTCTTTAATGCTCAGATAGGCCAAATATCAACTCTTATATTGTCATTGTTAGAGAGTACTGACAACACAGGTGAGGGAATTTTTTCTGTTATCAATAGTGAATTGTCTTCTCTAGCCATTCCATGGGAAAATTGCATTTCTTTTTCATCTGACAACGCATACACAATGATAGGGGCAAATAAACGTGTTGCCAAATTTGTGAAGGACAGGCATTCTTCTGTTTATGTTTCGGGTTGTTCATGTCACCTCATACACATCTGTGCACAAAAAGCAGCAGCCCAATTACCAGTCAATGTAGAGAACTTTTTGGTTCAGTTATATTACTACCTTGATAAGAGTTCTAAAAGGCAAAACACATTGAAAGTATATCAGGCTATTTGTGGCACAAAGGTCACAAAATTTTGAAATGTGTCAGTACCCGTTGACTCTTGCTTCTTCAGTCTATTAATCGAGTTCTTGAGCAGTGGGAAGCTTTGACACTCATGTTTTGTAGTGACCCCCCACCATAAAAATGAGAGCACCAAGCAGTTTGAAACTGTAAAATCTTTCTTACAGGACCCACACACAAAACGGTTTTGTTATTTTCTTCAGAGTACACTTCCTGTCTTTAACTCAGTGAATTTATTTCTGCAACAAGATGCTCCTGCCATACATTTTCTTAGGAGGAAACTTAATGGTCTTCTAACTGACCTATTGGTCAGATTTGTTCAGCCGTGTTCTATTCAGTCAGAATCTACCTCCCTTTCGAGTGTTGAATTCAAGAAGAGGAAGTACCAGAAAGGCAACGAGGACTTGGTAATCGGAGCAAAAGCCAGGGTATACTTGAAAGGGAACGACCGTGATGAACAGATGTTTTATAATTCTGTAAGAGAGTTTTATATGGCAGCTTGCAGTTACATTATCAGGAAATTTCCCCTTGATGATGAATTTCTTCAGCATGCCGAAGTTGTGGACATCTCTCTTAGAATGAAGGTGTCCTATTCATCTCTTGAATATTTTGTTCGAAGATTCCCAAGTTTGGTCAAGGAAAGTGAACATGACAAACTTGAAGAGGAAATTGCAGTTTACCAGTATGATACTTTCCCTGAATATATTGTACATGGACCTAAAATTGATGTAAACTGGGGGAACATTGCAGAGCTTAAAAATGAAAGTGGACAAATGAAGGATAAAACCTTAAGTAATGTTGTATTTGCAGTATTAAGTGTACCTCACAGTAACTCTCCCACAAGAGTTTTCAGTGTTGTAAGGAAAAATCAGACAGAATTCAAGCATTAAGCACATCTACACTGGAATCGCTTTTGGTTCAGAAGATGAAAATGTCATCACAGGGGGAAGTATGCTTCAAGAAAACCTTCACTGAAAAGCAGCTGCTGGGTGCGAAACAAGCTACAAAGAATTTTTTTTCACAGAACTAAGAGGTAATTTGCATATTTTATTGTGTAATGTGATATACTTTAGAATAGATTGCTGTCGGGAAGGGGAAAGGGGGTGTCATTATCGAGAGGGGAGGATCATGCTTTGGATTTGACTCGAAAAATTGAGGGGGGATGTTAACAGTGTGATTACTGATAACTCACTTCAAAAGTTGGCACCTCTGTAAATGTTATAATGGATAAACAAGAAATAAACAATAAAATTTAGAAATTCTTCACCGAAAACAATATAACAAAAATAGATAAAGACCCCACATTAAAATATCAAAAACAAATAAACAAATTTATAAATAAAGCAAAACACAATCCAAACAGAAAACATCAAATACCTCAAACCAAACCCCCCGAACTAAATGCTTTACCGAAAATACACAAACCCAATACTCCCATCAGACCTTTAATAAACAACACACAAGCACCCTCCCACAAAATCGCAAGACACCTAGATAAAATAATCAGGAAAAACATAAATCTAATTAACAACACTTCCGTCAAAAACAACATAGAACTGGTCAAGAAAACCGAACACATCCACATTCCACACAATTCAACATTAGCATCTATTGACATAACCAATTTATACACCAACGTAACCATCAAAGACACCATACAAACACTTGAACATTTACTCAGACAAAACAGCACACCCGAAACACATATACATGAGATCATCGCACTCACCAAAATAATTACAGAACAAAATTATTTCACATACAACAACAAGATATACACTAGAGATGGGCAAGAGAACCGAGAATCGATTCAAAGAATCGACTCCTCTGAACGAACCGTACTCTGAATCGATTCACATTAAAGAATCACGATTCACATGGAATCGGTTGGTGGGGGGAGGATTTCGACTCCCTTGCCTCCTTCAGTTCCCACAACAACTCCTTCACCGTTTAGGCGACTGAGCTAGTCAGCTACAGTTCTTCATGACTCCTCCCTTTCCATTCAGCTCCGACATCGCCTCTTCCTCCATTCACGGCTCAGTCCTCTCCTTACCTTCCAGTTGTTTATGTGCCTTCGACGCTTCCAGTTGCCGAATCGTCTCTCGGATTGCCGAGTTGGGGAAAACCAAGTGGTAATATTATAACCTATCATTCATTAATGTTGTCATTTAAGGTTAATCAATAAAATTTTAAAATAGTCTATTGATTTTTCATTTTAGTTTCTTGCTGTCTGAAAAAATACCTTCTTTTCGATTCTTGGGAAAACAAGGAAAATAGAAAGAAGCGTTTCTGTTTTAGTATTTACTGACTGTATGTAGATTTAGGTACGTATATTTTTCAATAATGTTTTAACTTAATTAATTTAAATTATTTTCCATTTTAGTATCTTTCCGTCATTGCCTCTTGCAGAAAGATAATTATACTTAATTATTACTCTGTCTGATTCTCTCAGAAGCTCAGGATTAGGTGAATAAGGTAAATAACAATGTTGTTTATAGAGTAGTTTTTCATTTCTTCATTTCATTTATTTTTCATTTTCTTCCTGCTTGGTAGTTTTTGGAAAAATTTTGCACTAACTTGATGTTCTCACCCTATTTTGATGTTCAATAACGATTTTTTTTGTTAGCGAACTATACTATTGTCAAAAATTTAAGAAATATGACGAACTTAACGGACTTATAATAATAGAATCTTCGAGCATTGCTTTTAAAAGTTGTTTTACTTATTTGTTTTGGTTTGCAAATTAAAATTGCTTATTATTCCTAATTAGGACCACAATTAAAAGTCCTCGTTCACATGTAAACAAAAGGTTATGAATCTTACGGGTACTTGGAAGGAACGTTAAATTGGACGCGAAAAGTCAATTTTTACACATTTCGAGTTTGGAGATATAAATGTGTATATAAATAGTAATATAAATAGGTTATAAATGTGAGAAATTGTTAATATCTATCATTGATTTTTACATTTTGTTAACAGGCATGGCTAACAGGTCTGATATCTGGTACCATTTTGTGAAGGTGGATGAAAATAACCGGCATAAAGGGAAATCCCGTTATTGCTCGGCTTTGATAGCAATGACAGGTGGTGCGACGAGCAACCTTCGCCGGCATTTGGGCAAAATACAACCCCCACGGTCAATCCTGATCGCCGAGGATAACCTGAGCCAACGAGACATGAGGTCCGAACCAGCTCGTTATCTCTAGATGAATCACACAGGGAATTGCAAGAATTATCCCAAAAACTGAGGTATGCATCTGATGACCCACCGCCTGCAGTACCCACTTCCACTGATCAGTCAGCATATCAACACCGACTCTGTCGCCCGCTATATCTACACCTTCCCCTCAGCTCCAGCAATTTACTCAATCTTCAATCAGCTGTTTTGTCAACATCATTAAACCTATTCCTTTAAATAAAAGCCGGCAAATAGACATTGTTATTAAAAATGATCTGCGCAGAATACCAGCCATTCAGCCTTGTGGAAGACAAGGAATTCCAAAAATTTGTCCACATGTTATGCCCCAATTATTCTTTACCAAGCCGAAAGACCCTTACAAACAGTCTGCTCCCGTCGCTTTTCAATTCCCTGTTTGAAAAAATTTTTTAAATGCTGGAAGGAGCGCCAGCTGTTTGTCTAACGTGTGATGGTTGGACAAAGAGCAATAGTGTCAGTTTTTATGCAATTACTGCCCATTTTTTTGACCCGAATACACATTTAAAGTTAAATTCCATTTTGTTAGTGCTCCGAATTTTCTGAAAAACACATTGCCGAAAACATTTCTTCATGGATCAAAAATGTAGCTAATAAATTCAAAATAGATTTCAAAATTTGTGCTGTAGTTACGGACAATGCTGCAAACATTAAGGCTGCAATTAGTAATTTAAATCTGCGCCACATATCTTGCTTTGCCGCCCATAGCCTTAATCTAGTGGTCCAGGGGTCAATTCGTGATTCGATAAAGGATACGGTTGACAAAGTCAAATCTATTGTCCAATTTTTTAAGCAAAGTCCTCACGCAATGGCTAAATTAACCGATATTCAAAAGAATCTTAATACAAAAATCTTAAAATTAAAGCAAGATGTACCAACACGTTGGAATTCAACCTTCGAGATGTTGAATCGGATCAACAAAAACAAAGAGCTGTTACATCAGCTTTGGCTTTATGCAATTCAAAACTTTTGCTAGTTGATAGAGATTGGAAGGTCATAAGGGAATCGGTGGAGTTACTGCAAATATTTTCCGAAATAACTGAGGAAGTTTCATCTGAAAAAACCGTCTCCCTGCCAAAAACTTGTCTTTTGGCCCGGGGATTAGTAAAATGTGTAAAACGCACCTTAGACGTGCAGGGCAAGGTTTTAACAGAAGATGTTCAGCTTTTAGGACATAAATTATTAGATGGTTTATTTAATAGATTTTGAAACAGGGAGAAAATTTACCTTATTGCTCAGTCAGTCTTTCTCGATCCCCGCTTCAAAAAACAGGGTTTTGGGGTAGAATCCAATTTTGTAGAAACGAAGAAAGCGGTGGTTCAAATAATAAAAGGAGCCTTAAAAAATACTGGGCCACAGACACAAACTGAATTGCCTCCAAATCAGCCAAGCACTTCAACAGCATTAATTTGGCAAGAATTTGATGCGTCGGTGAGCATGTTCAGAACGGTCCATGATCCCACAGCTTCTGCTATTGTTGAAATTGACAAGTACATAGCAGAACCAATCTTGGACCGGCATGCAGACCCAATGGTTTGGTGGCATGATAGGAAAAACATTTTTCCAAATTTGTATAATTTAATTCTAAAGAGACTGTGCATTCCTGCAACATCTGTCCCCTGTGAGAGGATATTCTCTAAAGGGGGCCAGATTTGCACCCAAAAACGTTCCCGTCTAACCTCCTCGAAAATTGAACAAATTTTGTTTATTAATCACAACAGTGACCTTATTTAAAATATTGTAGCATGACAGATAATCCACTAAGTAATCATTCAAATATGATCATAATTACATTTAAATTAATTAACTCAAAAGAAAGTTCGAAGGAAAATAAGTAAATATAAAACAAAACAAAAAATACAAATGAAAATAATTAAATATCAAAGTGAACAACACCACCATAAAAGAAAAGTATAATTAAATAATAAAATGCATGATAAAGTATCAAGGAAATTAAATCAAAAGAAACTCATATAAAATCAGGAGAATACCCAGGAAGGTTAGGAGCAGGTGATAAAGAAGATACCCCGAACCAACCAAAGGACATAATGAAATACTTACCTTGGAAAACCCAAGACAGAAGAAATGAAGGAAAAGAACACGGAGGATGGGAGAATTACGAAGAATACCCATTAAAAACCTATTAATAAAAATAACAAACCCAAAACCAAATGTTAATGTCACCCAAGAAAGTATAACACCCCAAAACCTCATGTAAAATAATTATAAACAAAAGTGTTTAGTAGTAAATAGAAGTGCACCAACTAAAGTTATTATGTAATAAAATAAACAAATCTTCACAGTCCCTTATAACTAAATGTTTGGTCTTAGAATATTGTAGAACTCAAATATAAATCAGAACCAACATTGTAAGTGTACCAGTGCAAATGAATCCTATATAATAAACTTCAAGTAATGGTGTAACTTATATTTTAACTATGTGCAATAAATAACTTTAAGTTTTATAATAAATACAGAAATGACATATCATGAAGTGTTATTGTGAAAAATGTCTATTGTTTCATAAAAGAGGCCACAACTTTTTATCAAAAAACATTCATAGAAATGTCAATGATAAAGAGAGCAGATGGGGAATAATTACTGTGACAGGGGATTGATTAAAAAATGTAATATACAATAAACAGAAAGGACTGTAATTAGATTCAGTTTAAAAGAAAAATTAACAATCAATGGCTAATTATGTTTATGTTCAGAGCCTATGAACTCCACATTTAAAAGTGATAATAGAGTATAGAGGTATAAGTAATATAAGAATGTTTATTAAGTATAACTGTGTTCATACAGACTAAAGAGTTTTTGTATGCATACTAGACTAATTTGTCAAATGTTTGTTATGTATTTTTAGAAATAGTTAAAACCCAAAATGTCTAGCTTTAAAGACAGATAATTAATGTTCAATATTGTTTTTATAGTATAAGCATGAATACCATGCTACCTGTTCCAATAGTTGTACTGTATAAGGAATTTTTATTTGAAATTATGTTAACTTTAGACAGTCAGAGAGGGCATAGAATTAATAATATTAAAAAAAACAATATATGTAAAACAATAGAATCTAGGCCAAAATGGAAATTTAAATAACATTAATATTTGAGTATGGAAGTTAAATAAACCAAACAAACTAATTAGATTTATATAAAGTAAATCAATCACCAACTACTATAACTGAAACTATACTTTAAAAGAATCATATAAAAGATTGTATAAAATTATTAAAAAATTTCAAAATGTAATACCTAACCATTTCAAAGGAGAAATAGTAAATTCATGAATTACAACTAAAAGGATGATCAAATTCTTAAATTTATAAGAAATTAAGGAAAGGTAAGGATTTATATCAATCAGAAATTTATTATAATCATATTTATAACACCTAACATGGCTAATATTTTGGACAAGAACAGGAAGCTGATTTTGGACCTATATTTCCAAAAAGACAGAAATATAGCAATTTTAACAAAAAACTTTATAAATATGGACTATTGCATATCAAATTAAACAGAAAGAGTTAAAGAAACCAATTATGTAATTACTAGTTCACAAAAGCAACCACTAAACAAAAAATATTCTGAATATAATGTATTTTGAAATCACATACAGAGGAAGCTATTTATATTTAAACAATCAATTTCTAATATTAACTTGGCAAGATATTTCATGAGACGAAGGAAGTAAAACAGTTCTTAATTAACATTCAACGCGAACGGTTGTTATAAAATCACTCTAAGAACCTATATCGAGTATATTTAATGGCGTATAAGGTTATGCATTAAAAAACGAGAGTTACCGAAATTGTCATTGTAACTTAAAATCAGTGAGACGCACCACCACAAACAGTGAGAACAATCAATACTGAACAGAATACTTGTGAAATAAACCAGTAAAACTAACACACATTAAAAATTCACGTTACAACGAAACTCACGATTTTAGCTACACACAGACAAGAGTGAAAACACCATTATACCAAAACAATTAAAGCCAGTGAACGAAGAACACTTAAACAGGACACCTCAAACAACACACTAGACATTATACACTATTCCGGAGACCAATAAAACAGTTGTGAAGGTGAATTTATTGTCAGAATTTCCAGCAACCATTTATTCGTTTACTTCATCAACTCAGCTAGCCGCCATGATGGTTCCGTGATGCACTGCGAACTCTCCAGATTGACTTCATCGACACGGCATTGGTTTGAATACTTAACTATTATAAACATTATAGCTTATTATCAACTTTGTCATTTATTAATTATTAAGAATTCTTTTGTACATGTTATACTTTCTATGCTTGTCCCTTCTCTGACTATATAACTATAACCGCTAAAAGAACCATTCTGAACATTCATATAATATAACCTGTTTTGAAAAATCGATTATCCCTAGAAAAGAGTCGAACATTATAACAATATCGATTTTCAATCGATATTTTCCAAATAAATGTTAATAAATCAAAATAATTCTACTATCTCGTTTTAAAATTATTTCACACATTAATATAAGAGTGGTTATTAACTACAGAACTTACTGGAAGACGACATTTACTAAACGGAAGTGATATACTGGAGTATAAAGAAAATCGTCAATCGATTAGTAAAGTAAGACAATCTGATTAACTCCAGAATCATTTACGGTCAACCAGAAGTGCATATATTAACATAATAAACTCAAAGAATTTTAAAATTTCAACGGAAACTCACAACAAGATTTATTTATAAATTATTCAACAACAAACAAACATACAAATTTTTTTTTGTTCAATACAAAGAAATAATTATTTGTAACCGCTATAAGCGTCAGGTAACAATATGTATATGTAACCTAATATAATAATGTTAATATGTGATGTAAATATGAAATTTAAGATATAGAACGTAAAATATGTAAATTAAAATATAGAATAAGCTCAAATATTGTTTGTTAATCACAACTAAGATCTCATTTAATATATATATATATTGTAGCGTGACAGATGTATGCATAATATTGAATGGCAATTGATCATTAGAATAATGAAGTTATAATATTTAAATTTGGAAGAAAGCACTAAGTTTAATATAAAAACATTAATTCATAGCAACTGTGGAAAGAAATCATTATTATAAAGAAAATACAAGTTAAAATAAAAGGAGTTACTAGTGATGAGTCATCCAAGACCAGTCTCATAACCAAAGGTTTTCAAGGTGTAACCCAGGAAGGTAAAATAGTAAATAACAAAGCAGTACACAATATGACCAAACCCACAACGAGGAAGAATAAATAGAAGAGAAACCCTAAAATAAGCCAAGATCAACCAATACAGGTTGTGTATTTCTGTAATAAAGAAGAAGATGGAGAAGATCCCAAGAAACCTGATGGCAACAAGAAGAAGATGGAGAAGATACCAGTCCCAGAAGGCAGGAGAAAAGAAGACTGAAGAAAGAAGAAGAGGGCAGCATCCTGAAGAAGATGTCATGCTCTTATAAAAGACACCCAAATCCCTATATCCCCAAAATAAATATCTAAAAATAAAAGTATAACGAAATAAAAACCACATGTATATAAATTTAAGAGAGAGGAGTGTATAAAGTAAAAGTTTCCTGTGAACTAAGATGAAACAATAATATAGTACCCATGGAACAAATCTCCATTGAAAAAACGCTAACCAATTTATTATGTTAATAAGACTATACGACCATTTAGCATTAACATAATAATAAGTGCAAAGTGAACCAGTGATAGTTTTGGGTATTATAAAAAATGAACCTTGTGTTTCATTCTTGGCAATCACAAACATTGGATGCAATGAAATATGCATTTTTCAATGACTTAAAATATGTACTGTGACAATATGTTGTTCATAAGACATGAATCTGTTTAAAATAACATTTTGTTTTACATGAAAAAAGAAAAACAGAGTTCATAATACCTTTTGAACAATTAATACTATTTATTTGTTAATGACAGGGTACAATTCCCCAAAGACAATGTAAAAGACAGTATAAAAACTGTAGAATCCTACTTATAATAATGTTTAGGCATAAGAATATAAATATAAGGTTTTTATGTATATAGTATAAGAATGTTTAAAAATGTTTTAGATATAAGGACATTTGTTTGGGTCTGTAACAACTAACATCAGAACTATAAAAATAGTTACCACTTGTAAATAATAGAGGGTAATTAAGATGTTAGTTAGTAAAAAACTTTTTTTTGTAAGCCATATTTCCATGTTTAGAAATAAGGATTGTGTTGCAAAATGTCTGACTTGAAGACAACCATTTATTTAAAAAAAAAAATATATTCTTTATTTGTTTTAACTATTGTTTGTATTGTAACCAATACTAGTTGTTTTTGTGTAATTTGAAAGCATGTTTAATTTATAATACTATTTGTAAAAGTCAGAGAGGGTATCACACATCATATATTTGTTTGTAAAATATTTTGTAAGAAAAATTGTTTAAAAAATCATAGGCCAAAAGAATGGAAACCAAACTTCATCAAAACAGAGAAATTGCTCAATTAAATGCAAATAAACAAAAGGGGTTTAGACAAAATAAACTTGAGATCATGCCATATAATTACACATACCATTTAGAGAGATTTTAATAAATTATATTCAGAATTATGAATAAAAATAAAAATGACTAAACTCAGAAATTTAGACATGGGAGTCATATATTTCAGAATAATGTTTCAGAATACAACTAATTCAATTAATTACCAGAAAATAAGGGAATAGGAACCTTTTAATACAATATAGAATTATTAATATTAAATATAACTGATAAAATGGCTGAATTTATATAATGACAGGAAGTAAATTTTAATGTTTTGACTTCCAAACAGTTTGTATACCAAACTGAAAGTAAAATTACTATTTTTTGGACAGAAAACACTATAAAATGGCATTATTTAATCTGAAAATAACCAGAATGAACTGAAAGATTAATTTAAATCAAATCTAGTGAATAAAATTGACAAATAACCAAAGTTTAGGCATTCATATAGTGAAATAGTAAAATGTACACAGGATGTGAAAATATTTTTGAACAATGTTAAGGATAATATTATATGGGCTAAGAGTTTAATTGAAACTGAAGGAAACAGTTAGTTAATTATTGGTAGTTGAACGGTTAACATGACATACGTTTGATAACGTGGATAACCTAACCTATAATCGTCATACAAGCGAGTGTATAGTGAGTTATTGTGAAATCGCGAGTGACTTGTAAAATACTTCTGAAACTATCATATTATAACAGAAACGATCAAGTAACACTCCATAATACAGAACAATATAAATCTACTCCGAAAAACACCATAAAACACTAGAAAACTGTATAATACATTAAACCAAATTAGTGACGGAATCGGAGAAAGTGTTTGACTTATAATTACACAGACATACTAAATACAACCCAGAATCACTACACCAGTCACTACACAACATATAACAAGAGATTTGCAGACACAAGAACAGGAATATTGCGTCAAAATACATTATTTGGAATGCAGCAGGAACGAGCAACATTTTCATCGACTTGACGGCAGCCATCTTTCTTTGACAATCCCAGTGCCTCTTCTTGGTTCAGCACAGCTGTTTGGTGAAAACAATTATTATATTTACAATTTATTATTCAATGTCTGTGTTTATTAATAACTATTAATTTGATTGTAACGTTATACTTTTTAAATATTAGCCCGATTTCTCTGACTTTGGTAATAACTGGCTGTTTAAAGAACCCTATATAATTTTTATAACATATACTTGTAATTTTTTTTCGATATCCTGAGAATCGATACTAATCGATAAGAGTCAATATTGCTGTTACTTAATAAAACATTAATACTTTTCAATACTTAATAGTTCTTTATTTCTTCAATAATGCTAATTACCAATAATCTAATTCTAATTGATAATCTACAAGGACTTTACCACCCGTAAGTGAAGATAACCTAAAAAATAGAAAGGTAAACAAATATCGATTGGTTTACAGACAGTCTTATGAGTGGTGATAGATTATTTAAATTATACTAAAACTTTAATAAAAATTTTCAGAAGAGCATTACACTGTTTAAAACTTCACAGCCCTATATTAATTAATTGATCCTAATTAATTAATTAATAAAATTAAAATTTTTTTTTTAAATTATTTTTTTTTTATAAACATAATTTTTTTTTAAATTTCTTTCAAAACAATAAATTTTGTTTTGAAACCTTCGGCGAAGCTGAACATATAGATTCCTTCATCAACTTTACGCTACTCGACCGGTCTTGCTACCATTGGGACTCGACCAGCTGGGAAACTTAAGGAAGTGTTTCAGGCCAGTAAGACGTCGAGAACCACACCAAATACACACCAATTAAACATATTACATTGGACTTGATTACATCGGAGTCACATACTCTATAATAGCTTATATCATCAACACACAACATCATCTTTTTATTATTTTATTACAAATTGGCGCACAACTTTAGGGGCTTTAATTAGCGATTGGAAGGCCAATACATTCTGCCCAATCACTAGTTGGAGCTAGGCAACAGCTACAAAGCCAGAGAATTTCAAGGGAAAATGCAACGATGTGCAACATCTAAGAAACGGGCGGCGGAGGCCGAGAAAGAAATAGAAACCGATATGGACAACAAAGAGGCGACACCAGTAGAGGCGGAAGAGTCGTTGCCACCGGTGGCATCCAAACAACCTGAACCACCAGAAGAACAATCTGAGATGCCCACACAGACAGGGGAGGGCAATCTACAGGAGAAGCAGATGGAAAAATCCAAGACAACGGAGGATATTAAAATGGACAAATACCTGGAAATGTTCCTGCAAAGGATGGAAGAGAAAATTAACAAAAATAGTAGGGATTTGACGGAAGACTTGAGTAAGAAAATGGACAAGAAAATGGACGAAAATAGTAGGGAATTTAAGGAAGATTTGAGTAAGATTATAAAGGAGAACAACCAGTCCTTGAAAGATGAATTAGGCAAGAAACTGGATGATATAAGTAATGACAATAAACTGTTTAGGGAAAAATTAGGAAAGGAGAAGACCGAAGAAATAAAATATGGTAGTAAACCAGAAACAGAAGATGTACAAAATGATAAGACGCAGGAACTAGTAGTGGTAGTACCTGGAATTAAAACTAGTGGAAATAAGGAAAATATTAAGCAAAGGAAAAGGAGAATGTATCCAAGAAACTTGATAAAAACGAAAGAAGAGTTGGAGATGCTGAAACATGGGTTAATTGATGGCAATAATATCCCAATTACCTATAACAAAGACATTATGAATTCTATGAATTATAGAAGGAGAATCGAAGTAATTTCAGAAATAATTTACCACAAGACAGTAGTTTATCACTGGGAAAGGACCAGAGGTAAACAGAATACCACATGTGGAACAGACCAATTTCAGCGCAAGACTGGACAATGTTTTTCAGAAAGATGGAAATGTGATATCGTACCAGACGGTAATGACGGCACAGATGAATCACCAGAACGTATTCCATTAGTGTGCCATCTAGGACAGTTCCAGGGTACGGTTAGACTAAAATATATTCCTTCAGAGTGGACATATGATGGTAAACCAGCTTATGGTGTTTCAGATAGACAAATAATAAGTGATAACCCAGATGAAGATCCTCACAGATATTTGTCAAGTAACACAAAACATGGACCAGAAAAGTATTGGTGTATACAATATGATGATAGAGGGAACCAACCCAGTAATTACGACGGCCCTAACAACCCGCCGCATAATAACCAGTTTGTCGGTAATTTTAACGGCGTTAGGGATAACAACCCCTATTCATACAATAGAAACAATTTATACCAACATAATAACGTCCCATACAGTCAGAGGAATCCATATCCCAACAATAATGGTGACAAACCTTACCAACCTAACCGAAATTACTATCATGATAAATTTAGTAATAAAAACAATAACAGTAATAATAACCGAGTGTCGCGCCCTAGGGTAAATTTTATAAGAGCAACTGAGATGATGGACCCTGGTTGACACAGATACCACACACCATCAAGAAAAGGGACGGCGATCATGATAACCGACTACGGCGAAAAACAACGGTGAAGGAGACGGAATAAATATCATTGAAAGGAAATGATATGGAGAATAAACATAGAAACAAGACTGGGTTTTATGAATGAAAACCATTTAAGAAAATGAACATGACAAATAAGAATATGAGCAATGGAACGACATGAAGAAAATCGTCCATCTTCCTGGGTATATAAAAGAAAAGAAGGCATTTATAAGGAAAGAAAAAGAAGAAGATGGAGAATTATAAGAAAAAGGAATTTAGAATTTAAATTTAAAAAAAAAATTTTATAAAAATTCGAAAATAATGTAAGTACATCTTACAACCTAATATTTTGAAAAGAACATTCTGGAGAATTAAAAGAAAAAGAATTTTTAATAATTTGAAAAAATTTTAAAATAATGTAAGTACATCTTACAACCGAATATTTTGAGAAGAACATTTTGGAGAATTATAAAAAGAAGGAATTTAGAATTTTTATTTTTAAAAAATTCAAAAATAATGTAAGTACATCTTACAACCTAATATTTTGAGAAGAACATTCTGGAGAATTATAAGAAGAAGGAATTTAAATTATAAAAAAAATTCAAAAATAATGTAAGTAAATCTTACTACAACCTAATAATTTTGGAACAAACTTTATGGAAGAAAGAAAAAGAAAGAATTTTGAATATAACTTATTCTAAAATATGTAAGTACTTCTTACTACAACCTGATAATTTAGAACAAAACTTTATGGAAGAAAGAGAAAGAGAGAGAATTTGGAACTTAATTTTAAAAAATTTAAAATTAAGCAAGCACAGCTTACTACCACTGAATTATGAGAAAAACATTTTGGAAGAATTAAGAAGAAAGGAATTTTGAAGTTAATATACAAAAAATTTAAAAATAAAGTAAGACCAACTTACTATAACTAAGTTTGTGAGAAAACTTTATGGTAAATAATTAAGAAGAATTTGAATTTGGAGAAATACCAAAACATTCAGAAATAATAGTAAGATCACATTACTATAAACAATTCTGGGAATAAATGAATTAAACAGAATTTGAATGTTGATAGAACGTCAGTACTTTGAAACAAGATAAGATCAACATATTACAAGGATTTATGAGAAATATTTTTCTATTAAATAAAAAGAATAGTTTGAATTTTACACTAAAACTAACCAAGGTCCAAAAAATAATTATGTGTCAATTATGATTGAATTGAGAAGAAAATAAAGTGTTAATTCAGAAAAGAGAATTAACGTTAATCCAGAATAAATGCTAGACATTCACAATAGCATTTGAAGGAGTAGAGAAGACTAACAAAAAAAGGGTGTAATATGCCAGAGAAGGAAAAAATTTGGAAGCAAAGAGACTAATTACCTATGAAACGATAATGAAAACAGTTAATTAAGAGCAAAGAAGAACAACTCATACCAAACAGATGGAGAAGATGATTTTGAACAAATGATAATAATAAGACCTATATGAAATGCAAAGAGAAGAAATACCACATGAAATATAATATAAATGAATTAATGTTAATGAATGCGAAGGCAGATTAATAACTTTCTAAGAGAAAGGAAAGAACCAAAATGCTTAAATAAAATGATCAATATAACAACCTGAATATTTAATGTAAAGATACAATGTCAAAAAATTAAATATAATATATTAAGACCATTCAAATAATGAATACGAAAGACTATTTATAAAGACCATGCTAATACTATGAGTAACCAGAAGAAAGTATAAAGAGAATTCAGATGGAGAAGAAAGAGAGTTACACTGTAAACAGTAACCAGAATTATTAAAAGAAAGGTTTTCAACCATAATTAAAATAAAATATATCAGACAAGTTAAGAGTTTTGAAAAAATATATATGTAATGAGTATAATAATGATTATGAAGATTTATTAAGATAGAAAACGTGAGATAATCTGAGAGACTACGAAGTGGAGAATCCAAAGATATTTTTATTAGTCGAAAATGAGACTACTTTTTATTTATTTATTCGATGACTGACTGAAGATAATTCCAGCAGCATTATGTTTTTTTTGAGCAGGGATGGATATGCCCCTGTACTCAATTTATAGAAGTGGTGTATGGCCAGCAGAGAAGTAGCGTACAGTGCCCCTCTGATCTGCCCCAGCCCACGTGATAGGGAATGTTAGGGAATTAATATCCCAAGGATACAACACGAAGTTGATATAGAAAGAAAATGTATTACAATTATAATATATCTCAGAAGACACTAACTATCCGAAAAGGATCAGTAGTAAGACAAGTAACCATATATATAAAATTAATAAAACTCTAATATAAAAAAGTCGATATAAAAATGGAGAAGAAAATGAATTATAAGAAATGATGAGATTATCATAAGAAATTATTTCATCCATAAACATGTCTGAAATAATTACTTCTGGAGGAGAGCAATCTGTAGCGTGACAGATGTATGCATAATATTGAATGGCAATTGATCATTAGAATAATGAAGTTATAATATTTAAATTTGGAAGAAAGCACTAAGTTTAATATAAAAAGATTAATTCATAGCAACTGTGGAAAGAAATCATTATTATAAAGAAAATACAAGTTAAAATAAAAGGAGTTACTAGTGATGAGTCATCCAAGACCAGTCTCATAACCAAAGGTTTTCAAGGTGTAACCCAGGAAGGTAAAATAGTAAATAACAAAGCAGTACACAATATGACCAAACATACAACAAGGAAGAATAAATAGAAGAGAAACCCTAAAATAAGCCAAGATCAACCAATACAGGTTGTGTATTTCTGTAATAAAGAAGAAGATGGAGAAGATCCCAAGAAACCTGATGGCAACAAGAAGAAGATGGAGAAGATACCAGTCCCAGAAGGCAGGAGAAAAGAAGACTGAAGAAAGAAGAAGAGGGCAGCATCCTGAAGAAGATGTCATGCTCTTATAAAAGACACCCAAATCCCTATATCCCCAAAATAAATATCTAAAAATAAAAGTATAACGAAATAAAAACCACATGTATATAAATTTAAGAGAGAGGAGTGTATAAAGTAAAAGTTTCCTGTGAACTAAGATGAAACAATAATATAGTACCCATGGAACAAATCTCCATTGAAAAAACGCTAACCAATTTATTATGTTAATAAGACTATACGACCATTTAGCATTAACATAATAATAAGTGCAAAGTGAACCAGTGATAGTTTTGGGTATTATAAAAAATGAACCTTGTGTTTCATTCTTGGCAATCACAAACATTGGATGCAATGAAATATGCATTTTTCAATGACTTAAAATATGTACTGTGACAATATGTTGTTCATAAGACATGAATCTGTTTAAAATAACATTTTGTTTTACATGAAAAAAGAAAAACAGAGTTCATAATACCTTTTGAACAATTAATACTATTTATTTGTTAATGACAGGGTACAATTCCCCAAAGACAATGTAAAAGACAGTATAAAAACTGTAGAATCCTACTTATAATAATGTTTAGACATAAGAATATAAATATAAGGTTTTTATGTATATAGTATAAGAATGTTTAAAAATGTTTTAGATATAAGGACATTTGTTTGGGTCTGTAACAACTAACATCAGAACTATAAAAATAGTTACCACTTGTAAATAATAGAGGGTAATTAAGATGTTAGTTAGTAAAAAACTTTTTTTTGTAAGCCATATTTCCATGTTTAGAAATAAGGATTGTGTTGCAAAATGTCTGACTTGAAGACAACCATTTATTTAAAAAAAAAAATATATTCTTTATTTGTTTTAACTATTGTTTGTATTGTAACCAATACTAGTTGTTTTTGTGTAATTTGAAAGCATGTTTAATTTATAATACTATTTGTAAAAGTCAGAGAGGGTATCACACATCATATATTTGTTTGTAAAATATTTTGTAAGAAAAATTGTTTAAAAAATCATAGGCCAAAAGAATGGAAACCAAACTTCATCAAAACAGAGAAATTGCTCAATTAAATGCAAATAAACAAAAGGGGTTTAGACAAAATAAACTTGAGATCATGCCATATAATTACACATACCATTTAGAGAGATTTTAATAAATTATATTCAGAATTATGAATAAAAATAAAAATGACTAAACTCAGAAATTTAGACATGGGAGTCATATATTTCAGAATAATGTTTCAGAATACAACTAATTCAATTAATTACCAGAAAATAAGGGAATAGGAACCTTTTAATACAATATAGAATTATTAATATTAAATATAACTGATAAAATGGCTGAATTTATATAATGACAGGAAGTAAATTTTAATGTTTTGACTTCCAAACAGTTTGTATACCAAACTGAAAGTAAAATTACTATTTTTTGGACAGAAAACACTATAAAATGGCATTATTTAATCTGAAAATAACCAGAATGAACTGAAAGATTAATTTAAATCAAATCTAGTGAATAAAATTGACAAATAACCAAAGTTTAGGCATTCATATAGTGAAATAGTAAAATGTACACAGGATGTGAAAATATTTTTGAACAATGTTAAGGATAATATTATATGGGCTAAGAGTTTAATTGAAACTGAAGGAAACAGTTAGTTAATTATTGGTAGTTGAACGGTTAACATGACATACGTTTGATAACGTGGATAACCTAACCTATAATCGTCATACAAGCGAGTGTATAGTGAGTTATTGTGAAATCGCGAGTGACTTGTAAAATACTTCTGAAACTATCATATTATAACAGAAACGATCAAGTAACACTCCATAACACAGAACAATATAAATCTACTCCGAAAAACACCATAAAACACTAGAAAACTGTATAATACATTAAACCAAATTAGTGACGGAATCGGAGAAAGTGTTTGACTTATAATTACACAGACATACTAAATACAACCCAGAATCACTACACCAGTCACTACACAACATATAACAAGAGATTTGCAGACACAAGAACAGGAATATTGCGTCAAAATACATTATTTGGAATGCAGCAGGAACGAGCAACATTTTCATCGACTTGACGGCAGCCATCTTTCTTTGACAATCCCAGTGCCTCTTCTTGGTTCAGCACAGCTGTTTGGTGAAAACAATTATTATATTTACAATTTATTATTCAATGTCTGTGTTTATTAATAACTATTAATTTGATTGTAACGTTATACTTTTTAAATATTAGCCCGATTTCTCTGACTTTGGTAATAACTGGCTGTTTAAAGAACCCTATATAATTTTTATAACATATACTTGTAATTTTTTTTCGATATCCTGAGAATCGATACTAATCGATAAGAGTCAATATTGCTGTTACTTAATAAAACATTAATACTTTTCAATACTTAATAGTTCTTTATTTCTTCAATAATACTAATTACCAATAATCTAATTCTAATTGATAATCTACAAGGACTTTACCACCCGTAAGTGAAGATAACCTAAAAAATAGAAAGGTAAACAAATATCGATTGGTTTACAGACAGTCTTATGAGTGGTGATAGATTATTTAAATTATACTAAAACTTTAATAAAAATTTTCAGAAGAGCATTACACTGTTTAAAACTTCACAGCCCTATATTAATTAATTGATCCTAATTAATTAATTAATAAAATTAAAAATTTTTTTTTTAAATTATTTTTTTTTTATAAACATAATTTTTTTTTAAATTTCTTTCAAAACAATAAATTTTGTTTTGAAACCTTCGGCGAAGCTGAACATATAGATTCCTTCATCAACTTTACGCTACTTGACCGGTCTTGCTACCATTGGGACTCGACCAGCTGGGAAACTTAAGGAAGTGTTTCAGGCCAGTAAGACGTCGAGAACCACACCAAATACACACCAATTAAACATATTACATTGGACTTGATTACATCGGAGTCACATACTCTATAATAGCTTATATCATCAACACACAACATCATCTTTTTATTATTTTATTACAAATATATATATATATATTGTAGCATGACAGATAATCCACACAAATACATTACTCAATGATCATTAATAAAGCTCTAATATATGGAATATCCAGATGAGAATTAATTAAAATGCACTGTTTAATAATATATTCACAAGAAAGGTTGAATAAAGAAAATTTCTGCAAACAATATAATATAATACAAATTTAAAAACCCAGAAGACTAAAAATAATAATAACAAAATTACCCAGGTAAGATAGAAGCAGGCAATTAATATACCCCGTCAAAGAAACCAGACCAGAAAAAACAAAGCTACTGAAGACAGAAGAAAGAAGAATAATTAAAACTACTATTACTGAAGAAAGAAGAAAGAAGAACTAATTAAAACTACTACTACGGAAGAAAGAAGAAAGAAGAACAATCAAAGATACAGAAGACAGAAGAAGGAAGAATAATTAAAACTAGAGAAGAAAGAAGAAATAATTAAAACTACTACTACTGAAGAAAGAAGAAGGAAGACTAATTAAAACTACTACTACAGAAGAGAGAAGAAAGAAGAATAATTAAAATCAAGGAAGAAAGAAGAAATAATTAAAACTACTACTACAGAAGAGAGAAGAAAGAAGAATAATTAAAATCAAGGAAGAAAGAAGACTAATTAAATCTAATGAAGAAAGAAGAACAATCAAAACTACTGAAGAAGGAAGAAAGAAGAACTAATTAAAACTACTACTACTGAAGAAAGAAGAAAGAAGAATAATTAAAACTAGAGAAGAAAGAAGAACTAATTAAAACTACTACTACTACTGAAGAAGGAAGAAAGAAGAACAATCAAAGCTACTGAAGACAGAAGAAACAAAACTAATCACAACTCAAAGAAGAAAGAAGAATAATCCCAAACTAAATCTACTGAAGAAAGAAGAAGGAAGAACAATCAAAGCTAAAGAAGAAAGAAGAACTAATTAAAACTACTACTACAGAAGAAGGAAGAAGGAAGAAAAATCAAAGCTACTGAAGAAAGAAGAAAGAAGAACAATCAAAGCTACTGAAGAATGAAGAAAGAAGAACAAACAAAGATACAGAAGACAGAAGAAGGAAGAATAATTAAAACTAGAGAAGAAAGAAGAACTAATTAAAACTACTACTATAGAAGAAAGAAGACTACTTAAAACTAAAGAAGAAAGAAGACTAATTAAAACTACAGAAGAAGGAAGAAAGAAGAACAATCAAAACTCAAAGAAGAAAGAAGAATAATCCCAAACTAAATCTACTGAAGAAAGAAGAAGGAAGAATAATTAAAACTACTATTACTGAAGAAAGAAGAAAGAAGAACAATCAAAGCTACTGAAGAAAGAAGAAAGAAGAACAAACTAAATCTAATGAAGAAAGAAGAACAATCAAAGCTACAGAAGACAGAAGAAGGAAGAATAATTAAAACTAGAGAAGAAAGAAGAATAACCAAAACTACCACTACTGAAGAAAGAAGAATAAATAAAACCAAGGAAGAAAGAAGACTAATTAAAACTACGACTACAGAAGAAGGAAGAAGAACCAAACTCAAAGAAGAAAGAAGAATAATCCCAAACTAAATCTACTGAAGAAAGAAGAAGGAAGAATAATTAAAACTACCAATACTGAAGAAGGAAGAAAGAAGAACAATCAAAGCTACTGAAGACAGAAGAAAGAAGAACAATCAAAGCTACTGAAGAAGGAAGAAAGAAGAATAATTAAAACGATCCATATAAAACAAAAACCCCATAGGGAAAGAACCCCCAAAAAACCCCAAAATCAATGAATGCCCAAAGAGAAAGTATAACACCCTAAAAAACCATATCACTGTAAAACTGACAAAAACTAAAAGTGTTAGTAGTATTAAATATTAGTGCATTCAAAAAGTTATTATTTAGTCTGTATAGACAAGTCTTCACAGTTCCCCCATGTTTGAATATTTCATATTAAAAGCTAGAAAAAGACTAGTAAATATATTGATAATTCACCATAGACAAGTGCAAGTGATCAAATTATAAATAATAAACTTTAAAAGGGTACATGAGTTGCAGTACATAGTAACAAACTTTAAGTTTTGTGAACAGTGCCTACTTTGATAATGAAGTAGTAATATTACTAAATAAAAGCTACTAAAGCGATATGAACATTCCATAGAATGGAATATAACTTAGGTAGCTAGGGGTATACTTTAAGAGGGGGTATAAATTTTATAAATGGGGAACTACAGAATAAACTGTTTATGATGAAGTTTATAGAAGGTGTTAACAATTATATATGGAACCAGGATGTTAGGTTCCTATTACATATAACATTTAGATAAATAAGGGTTAGTCATAAGAGAGATTAGTATTATAACTGTTATTTTATTGTTCAGTTTAATTTAGGAATGCACTGTCTAAAAATAGATATCATTCCAATGTTGTAGAAATACTCTTTATTATGTTATTAGATAATATACTAAGCAATGTTATTCAGAACACTAGTTGTGATATAGAGAGATGTTATATGTTAATTATATAATCAATAATTTATGTTATACCAGTCAGAGAAGGATATAAAATAGCTACATTAATAAAACATTTGGAAATTAGCCACACATCAGATCTAGGCCAAAGAATAAATTTAAACTGCAGAATAATTAACAAACCTAGTCTTATAAACCATATAAAATGACAATATTCAGGCAAAATAAACTCAACATATCAAATACTATGTAAATAAGGCTTTCTAAAGATATGGTCATTATATGAGTAAAATTATTTAATTGTCTAATAAAATACCATTAAAACTGAAATAGATTAACTGACACTATCCTAGGGGAAGTCATATACAATTGAATTATATTAAAAAACCATCATTAGTATACTAAATTGCAATAAAATAAGTGAGAATTGATAATTATACAAATTTCAGATTTCATAGAATAATAATTATATTAGGTAAAATGGCTATTATTTACATAGAAGACAGGAAGTATAATTTTAGGCCTACCTCCCAAAAAATTATAAGAAATATAATTTTCAGATAAAACTTTGTAATACTAACTTAATTACTATCAAAATAAGTAGAATAGAATAGTGAAAACGAATATGTATTTTATATTTCAAACAGTTAACTAATAACGAATTTATTTTTTGAACATAAAGTACATTTTTAAAGTGTATCGGAAGTTATGGCAAATTTAAACAATGTATGAGATATATTATATAGGCTAAGACTTTCATGAGACGAAGGAATTAGACACAGTTCATATTATGCGTTGACGAGTGCACTTAAAGTAACCTTTTGCCAGAAATAACCTTTAATGGCGTTTATGTTATAAACCGTATCTCAGTGAAAATTTTGAAAATAATTATTTTAAACTATTTTATAGATTGTGAAGTGGTGAAATGACCAATGAACACAGTAACACTAATAAATTGAACCACACATAACTAGATAAGCAGAATAACACTGATATTACACCAAATACAGACCGAAATTTAGAGGTTAAAAACGACACACATAAACACAACGAAATATATCCAGTGACAACATTTTACACCAAGTGAACTATTCCATCATACACCAGTGACATTTAAATATATCCATGACGATCGTATACAATTGCTGAGAGCATTTACTCGAAGAAAGGACACCTTTATTACAACAAAAACTTCATCAACGCTGGAGGCTTCCTTGCGCATGCGTCAGTCAACCATTTTCGTCCGGTCCGCTACAGTATAGAAACGACATGGCTACCATTGGTTCGAAATCAAATCATATATAAACTTTTAATATTTTTAATTATTATTGTATTGTTAAATTTTAAGACATTTAATAAGTGTAAGTGTTATACTTTCCTTCCCACAACCTTCTCTGGCTATCTATTTTAATAACCGTTTAAAGAACCCTATTTTATAATACCAATATAAATTGTTTATATCGACCGGCCCTGAGCGAGTCGATACGGCTTAGTAACATTGTTTTCAATTGAGCAAATTCATTATTTTGTTGAATAAACGTTTGTTATCTAGTAAATTGAATTTGATTTCTCTTGTAAAAGGACCCAACAGTTAATTAATTAAGAAAACTCGATAACCTTTGAAGGCAGTATATGCGAAACTACAACCTTGCAAGGGTAAGAAGAAGAAAGCTGTTTGCGCCTAATTTGAAGTTAACTGGATGGTCTTTTTAACAAATTTACGGAAGGGAAGATTATTACTAGAATACACACCATACCATCCTATTTATAATTACAATCAACAGTCTCAATTTATTTCTAAATTTTAAGAATATAAACACATCGAAAACAATTTTTTCAGAATTTATTTTTTTTTGTATAAATATAAATTTTAAATTTATATCACCTTTTCAAATTGCTGCCACAGCAACATACACCTAGAATATTTGATAACAACATTATCCAGGAACATTACCAAATCGACGTCTCCCAGAGCGGAACGTCAGAAAACTACACACATACATACACAAATTATTTTATTACACTTATAATTTGTTTTATTACCAAATTGGCCAGCCCAAATAGTGGGGCTTGAATAAGGCGGACTTCACAGTATTATTACAAATATGGCGTCCAACTAAAGGGCTGTAATTAGGGGTCGAAATTACTGTAATTACTTACCCAATTCCTAATTCAGCTTGGCAGCGGTTAGTCAGCCAGGGAATCAGGGAAGATGATGCGTCGTGCCACATCAAAGAAGAGAGCGGCGGAGGCCGAGAAAGAACTCGATATGGAGGATAAGGAGGCGACCCCAGTGGAGGACGTGGAAAAGATATTAGAACGGGTGGAACATAAACAACCAGCACCACCAGAGAAACAACCCGAAGTACCCACTCAAACAGGGGAAGTCCATATCCGGGAGGAACAGTTGGAAAGACCTTCACAAGTGGAAAACACGACAATCCAAGAGATGTTCAGAGTGATGATGGAAGAAATCAAATCCAGTAACAAGAAGATGGAAGAAAATTTACACAAGAAAATGGATTCTACTACAGAAGAAAATAATAAAAAGTTAGAAGATTTGAAGAATGATAACCAGTCCACTAAGGAAAATTTGAGTGATATAAATAAAAACATAGAAGAATTGAAGAAGGACAACCAAACAACAAAAGAAGAGTTGAAGAATGATAACCAATCTTTAAAGGAAGAATTGAAGAAGGACAACCAAGAAACAAAAGAAGAATTGGGCCGTAAAATCGAAAGGACCAATAAGAGAATTGAGGAAACCAGCAAGAAAGTGGAAAGGAAAATGGAAGAAAATAAGAAGAATTTGGAAGAAAAGATGGAAGAAACCAGCAAGAAAATAGAAGATGACAACCAGCAATTAAGGGAAGAATTACGAGAAAATAACAAGAAAATGGAAGAGAAGATGGGGGAGAGGTTGGAAGAGTTAAGAGAGGATAATCAACTATTACGAGAGGAATTACGAGAAGTTAACCAAGAGAATTTAGACAAATTAGACGAACGAATGGAGCTATTAAGAAAGGAAATGAACCAGGAACTCAAGGAAAATAAGAAATCTATGACCAAAAGGCTGGAAGACGAAACCATAACTATAAATCAACAGATAAGAGAAGCTGATGGAAGATGTCGAATGACGGAAGTGGAGGTACAAGAGTTCAAGGAAGTGGTGAACACCAAGGTCACAAATCTTGAAGAATCTACTCGCAAGAAGGCAGAAGAAAACCGAAAGGAAAGCCAGGAAGAACTCAGCAAGGTACGATCTCGAATTACGGAAAGATGTGACGGAATGGAGGAAGCGATGACTAACATCACGGGTCAAGTGAGACAGAACCAGGAGGACATGGAAGCCATTCGGAGCCGACCAACCAGCTTTACTAATATCCCAATCAACGAGAACAGAGAGTGGCTTTACTTCCGCCAATATAAAAGGAAGCCAATGGAGTTCTTGGCCCGTATCGAGGAATATATGGCCAAACATAAAAGTAATCGATGGTCCAATAATCGTGAACTATTAGACGAATCATTCCGTGATATGACGGATAATTGGTGGATGGCGAACAGGAGCGAAATAACCGATTATCCACAGTTCAAAGGTTTGTTTAAGTCTAAGTATTGGTCAGAGACCACCCAGAATTTAATAAGGGACAACATCTGCAATGGCCGATATAGAACTCAGTTTGGCAGTACCATGACTGCGTACTTTCTTGGGAAGGTGTGCCTGGCCAAGCACCTGGAACCAGCCATACCAGAGGAATGCCTGGTGAACAAGCTCTCTTATCATTACGACGAGGAGGTCATAAGAGCTCGAAGAGGTAGTCAGATAAAGACCATACAGGCGATGACGGAGCTATTGGAGAACTATGAGAATGAAGAATATTATAGGCAGAGCAGAAGAAGAAATGAGCGGCCAGAAGTTCGAAATAATCCGTCATCAAATAATAATAGTCAACCGGTCAACAGTGGGTACCAAGGAAATAGATATAACCCGAATTACCATAATCAACACCCCACGAATGGTAATAACAACAATAATAACCACGGGAATATAAACCCGAATAATAACAGAAATAATAACGGGTTCTCTGGTAATCGAGGTAATTATTACCCGAATAATTACGCAAATAGACAAAGAAACACCAATCCTACCAATAACACCGAGCGGTTTGACAATAACAATAGGGGTTACCCTAATCCGAATAACAACAACAACCGGTTCTCCCGACCACGGGTAAATTTTATACGGGCGGAAGGAAACAACCATCGCAGATATAACCAGCAATGACGGAGCAGCGTACACGAGTACGAAGATCGAAACAGAAGCCGAGAACGGGACAACTCGAATCTGCCAAGGCGAAGTACTAGCCTAGATGACCCGGAGCGGCGGATAAATAGGGAACCAACCTACGAACCGAGAACTGAAAGACTGGAACCTACTCAAGGTTTCTCCACTGATGCCTCTGTTGGTCCTATTAATAACCAAGATGAGGAGAATTTAAACGGGAGGAGGCAGTGATAAACCATAAGGACCTTTTGCTGCTTCTATCGCCTGGGTATGTAAAGGAATTGCCGATAGTAAATAATCCCAATAAAATTACCATCATTCGATGCAATTATTTGAAAAATATTCGGAATGAATTACTGGAGGAGGACAACACCCGCCTCCCTATAATAAATAATGAAATAATATACATTAATGCAGAAGTCGAAGGAACATTCGCACAACTAATGATCGATACCGGTGCGAATGTATCCATAATTAACACTACAGAATTGGAGAGAATCCAAGGGAAATGTGGTAAGCTATTGCCAACCTTACCTATAAATAACATTATATTAATCGGTGCCACGGGTCGCCAAAACAAGACAATCAGAAAACAAGTATCATTGAATGTCGTTAGTAAGGGTATAGCTATCAACATGATCTTCTTAATTGCGGCAGGATTACCTTTCAACATATTAGTGGGATGTGATGTACTGAGAAGGAACTCGGCCATTATTGATTTACGAATGGAGAAGGTATCACTCTTTACCGGAGATCTAACCTGGACGGCCGATTTAGTCGGTAGTGAAATGACACTTCCCAGCA
The DNA here is from genome assembly GCA_034769895.1 of Magicicada septendecula. Lineage (NCBI taxonomy): Eukaryota > Metazoa > Arthropoda > Insecta > Hemiptera > Cicadidae > Magicicada > Magicicada septendecula. The sequence goes on from CM068374.1 coordinate 15,662,378, forward strand.
GTATCCACCAGCAAATACGTAGCATAAATTATACCAATACTAACACCATTCCTAACACTATAGTATATGAACTTACAGACGAGGATTTATGGTCCCAGAAAATACAGGAGATAAGGGATTTCCGAAGCGGAATTAATAGAGAAAAATTACCCAATACTCAAGCGAATCAGCTAATACAGATTTATGAAAGATACCGCTCAGTATTTTCCGATGAGCCAGGCAAGGTAAGAAATTATCAATGTACCCTTCAATTCCGAGATACAGTGGAGTTTAATAAGAAATCCTACCCTATCGCACATTCTCGAAAGGAGGCAGTAAGAGCGGAAATTAATCGAATGATTAATAACGATATTATAGAACCTAGTCAATCCCCATACACCAGCCCTATTGTCGCAATTCCCAAGAAAAACTGCGAAGTCCGGCTTTGTTTGGATGCACGGGAAATAAACAAGAAAATCATTAATGATAGAACATCGCCCGGTGAGATTGAGGAAATCCTGAAACGTATCCATGGTACCCAATACTTCAGCACTTGGGATACGGTGTGCGGATACTGGCAGGTAGAGTTGCACCCACGGAGTCGCCAATATCTGGCTTTCATATTCGAGGGGCGTAATTACCAATTCAAAAGATTGCCCTTCGGATTGGTAAACTCAGTTGCCATCTTCGTGACCTGCATGGACCAGATATTGGGACAAGAAGCACTTCAGTTTACAACCGTGTACGTCGACGACCTACTCATAACATCTGAGACGTGGGAGGAACACTGTTACCGTGTGGAACATGTGCTAGAAAAATTATCTGCCAGTAACGTCACACTGAAGTTGGAAAAATCCAAGTTTATTGCCAGAGAAGTGCAATTTTTAGGATTTAACTTGGACGATCAAGGAATCTCACCGTCGGCAGAAAAGGTAGAAGCCATCCAGAAGTTCCCGGCACCCAAAAACAGGAAGCAATTGCAGTCATTCCTGGGACTCTGCAATTATTATAGAAAGTTCCAGGAACAATATTCAGAGTTAACTGCAAGGTTTCAACCTCAATTATCATCTAAAAACAAGTGGGTATGGTGTAAGGAACAAGAGGGGATTTTTCAACAAATTAAGGACAAATTTCTGGCTACCATAATACTTCGCCACCCAAACTTTAAGTTACCGTTCTTCATGAATTGCGATGCCAGCAACATCAGTCTGGGAACGACACTGTATCAAGAGGACGAGAAGGGTCAACCTCAAGTAATTAGCTTCGCAAGCAGGTCTTTGAACCAATGCGAAAGGAATTACACGGTGACGGAAAAAGAGTTACTGAGCGTGGTATTTGCTTGCGGTAAGTTCCGCACTTACATTTTGGGATACCCCGTTACTATCCGAACGGACCATAAATCAATTTCATTCTTAAAAAGCTGCAAACTGAACCATGGCAGACTAACGAGGTGGATACTTGCCCTTCAAGAATACCATCTACAATGGGAGTACATCCCTGGTAAAAAGAATATAGTAGCGGATGTGTTGTCCCGGGTCAATGTGGAAGAACAAACTTTCGAAGGGGAAAAGGAAAGCGTGCTGAAAATATATCATCTTCTTAGCACCAGAGCCGATTTAACAACCATATTGACTAACATGAGCACCCACCAACAAGCGGACCCAAAATTGCGAAACCTCAAACTTCGGCTAGAAGAGGGAGATGAAACCGTTACTAAATATTACCAGATGAATAAACAAATACTGTTCGTTAAAACCTCTTTGAAGGAAGAGATCTGGAAGGTAATTGTTCCGACACAGATCGAAAAGGGATTGATAGTGAATTACCACATACGTTACGGGCATATGGGCGCCCTCAAGGTAATAAAAGCTCTGGAGGAGAGCTGCTATGTAAAAAACATCAATAGAAAGGTCCAAATGTATATAAAGAGTTGTAAAATCTGCCAGCTGGTGAAAACTAATAATGAGAAGAAGGAAGGTGTGATGATCCCAATCACTTCCCAAGCAAAATTGGAGAAGGTGTTTCTAGACATTTGCGGACCATTTCCCCGTAGTGGAGGTCGACACCAATATCGATACCTAACCATCATAATGGACCACTTCACCAAATATGTTAAGCTATACCCTACTAATCGAGCGACTACCCGGAAAATTCTGGGGATACTAACTGAACAGTATATCCCACACCTGGGGAAACCATCTTCGATCATTACTGATCATGGAACCCAGTTTAAGGGTGGAAAATGGCGGGATACATTATTGTCAATGGGCATTCGTACATACAAGACCTCGGTCTACCATCCGAGCAGTAACCCGGCAGAGCGAGTGTTGCGAGAAGTGGGAAGGATCCTCAGGACTTATTGTCACCATCAACAAAAAAGGTGGCAAGACTATCTAGAAGCCACGGAGGAATTCCTCAACTTATCATACCATCCAGCTATAGGGATAACCCCATATTCTGCGATGTACGAGAAACCACCCCCACGAGAGATCACAGATATCCTCGAGTTCCCCAGTAACCATGTGTACAGATTTGATAAAGCTAAATTCTATAACAAGGTGGCAGAAGACCAGTTGAAACGGCAAAATAAGTATCAAAAGACCAGTGGTAAATTAATAATCTATGAAAAGGGAGAAAAAATTTTATTAAGAAATCGAGAATTACCCAGCACTCTGGAAGGAATAACGAAGAAGTTATTGCTATTATACATCGGACCATATATAATATCCAAAGTGAAAAATAATAATACCTATGAAATCAAAGAAATCAATTCAGAAAGGATAAAGGGAGTATATAACCAGGCTTCCATGAAAAAATATTATGAGTAATGAAATGTATGGAAGAAAGAAAACCACTAAATTCAAAAATGAAGTAATGACTACTTACTGCCTACCATTTAGGAAACAATTTATGAATCAAAGAGAAAATGAATTTTGAATTAAATTACTAAATTCAAAAATGAAGTAATGACTACTTACTACCTACCATTTAGGAAACAATTTATGAATCAAAGAGAAAATGAATTTTGAAATAAATTACAAAATTCAAAAATGAAGTAATGACTACTTACTACCTATTATTTAGAAAACCGTTCATGAATTAAAGAAGAAAATGAATTTTGAATTAAACCATAAAAATTCAAAAATGAAGTAATGACTACTTACTACCTACCATTTAAAAAAGAAAACAATTTATGGACAAAAGAAAATGAATTTTGAATTAATTCTCAAAATTCAAAAATGAAGTAATGACTACTTACTACCAAATATTTATGAAAAAACTTTATGGACAACAGAAAATGAATTTTGAATTAAATCATCAAAATTCAAAAAACCAAAGTAAAAACAATTTACTACCTTATTTTAAAAACAACTTTTAGAAATGAACAAGAAGAAAAAGAATTTGAATAACACCTTACAAACAATTATATATGGGACCAATTCTGAAAAACTTTCCAGAATAAAGAAATGGCAATACAAACCACTGATACAATTTAAATGAATAAACTTATTGTGAAGTAAAATTAATGAGAATTTTATGTCAAATAAACAGAGATATTAAACATATGGAATTAATAAGTAAAAAGTGCATTTGGATAAAAAGCAAGAGCAGAATAAAATCTTGAAAAAGAAAGGAAAAACTATATATAAATAAATCCATAAGAAAAAGATGATCATATAATCAATGTCAATTATTAAAAAGACAATTAAAAGAGTAATTGAAAAAACATAATACTAGTGGAACAATTCACAAGAATTAAGAAAGGAACAAAAATATAATACAAAATACCAATGACCAGAAGGAGATTGTGATAACAGTCAAAAAATGACAGAGAATTAAAAACTTTACACTGAATAATAAGTGATGATTATATTATACCAGCTTCCAACCACAAGGAGAAATAAAATGCCAGCAGAGCTAACCATTGAGAAAAATAACTGAGATAGAGATTCACTAAGTTAGAAATATAAATAGATCTGTTCGTATACGAAGTGAAATATCCAAAGATATTTAATTTTTTTTTTATAGTCATAAGGTGGACTATTCTTATATAATTTTTATTAATGACTGTCTGAGATAAGTCCAGCAGTATTATTATGTATTGGTCAGAGATGATTTACCTCTGTTATCAATAAATGACGTAGCATGGCCAGCAGAGTGTGAAGCCTACAGAGCCCCTCTGGACACTGCCCCAGCTAACGTGTTAGGGAATTTTAGGGAATAAATATCCCAAGGATAAAGAAACGAGTTAAGAAGAAAATGGAAAAATAAAAAATAACGAACCTCAGATGACTATTACTATCAGTAAGAATCCAGTTAATAATGAGATATAGATAAGCTCAAAAATATAGGAGAAAAAATTTTAGAAATGTGAAGGAAATAAAGAAATATAATTTATAATATAATGTCATAAGCAATTACTTCAGACAAACTAAGTATGATCTGAACTAATCACTTCTGGAAGAGAGCAATCTGTAGCATGACAGATAATCCACACAAATACATTACTCAATGATCATTAATAAAGCTCTAATATATGGAATATCCAGATGAGAATTAATTAAAATGCACTGTTTAATAATATATTCACAAGAAAGGTTGAATAAAGAAAATTTCTGCAAACAATATAATATAATACAAATTTAAAAACCCAGAAGACTAAAAATAATAATAACAAAATTACCCAGGTAAGATAGAAGCAGGCAATTAATATACCCCGTCAAAGAAACCAGACCAGAAAAAACAAAGCTACTGAAGACAGAAGAAAGAAGAATAATTAAAACTACTATTACTGAAGAAAGAAGAAAGAAGAACTAATTAAAACTACTACTACGGAAGAAAGAAGAAAGAAGAACAATCAAAGATACAGAAGACAGAAGAAGGAAGAATAATTAAAACTAGAGAAGAAAGAAGAAATAATTAAAACTACTACTACTGAAGAAAGAAGAAGGAAGACTAATTAAAACTACTACTACAGAAGAGAGAAGAAAGAAGAATAATTAAAATCAAGGAAGAAAGAAGAAATAATTAAAACTACTACTACAGAAGAGAGAAGAAAGAAGAATAATTAAAATCAAGGAAGAAAGAAGACTAATTAAATCTAATGAAGAAAGAAGAACAATCAAAACTACTGAAGAAGGAAGAAAGAAGAACTAATTAAAACTACTACTACTGAAGAAAGAAGAAAGAAGAATAATTAAAACTAGAGAAGAAAGAAGAACTAATTAAAACTACTACTACTACTGAAGAAGGAAGAAAGAAGAACAATCAAAGCTACTGAAGACAGAAGAAACAAAACTAATCACAACTCAAAGAAGAAAGAAGAATAATCCCAAACTAAATCTACTGAAGAAAGAACAAGGAAGAACAATCAAAGCTAAAGAAGAAAGAAGAACTAATTAAAACTACTACTACAGAAGAAGGAAGAAGGAAGAAAAATCAAAGCTACTGAAGAAAGAAGAAAGAAGAACAATCAAAGCTACTGAAGAATGAAGAAAGAAGAACAAACAAAGATACAGAAGACAGAAGAAGGAAGAATAATTAAAACTAGAGAAGAAAGAAGAACTAATTAAAACTACTACTATAGAAGAAAGAAGACTACTTAAAACTAAAGAAGAAAGAAGACTAATTAAAACTACAGAAGAAGGAAGAAAGAAGAACAATCAAAACTCAAAGAAGAAAGAAGAATAATCCCAAACTAAATCTACTGAAGAAAGAAGAAGGAAGAATAATTAAAACTACTATTACTGAAGAAAGAAGAAAGAAGAACAATCAAAGCTACTGAAGAAAGAAGAAAGAAGAACAAACTAAATCTAATGAAGAAAGAAGAACAATCAAAGCTACAGAAGACAGAAGAAGGAAGAATAATTAAAACTAGAGAAGAAAGAAGAATAACCAAAACTACCACTACTGAAGAAAGAAGAATAAATAAAACCAAGGAAGAAAGAAGACTAATTAAAACTACGACTACAGAAGAAGGAAGAAGGAAGAAGAACCAAACTCAAAGAAGAAAGAAGAATAATCCCAAACTAAATCTACTGAAGAAAGAAGAAGGAAGAATAATTAAAACTACCAATACTGAAGAAGGAAGAAAGAAGAACAATCAAAGCTACTGAAGACAGAAGAAAGAAGAACAATCAAAGCTACTGAAGAAGGAAGAAAGAAGAATAATTAAAACGATCCATATAAAACAAAAACCCCATAGGGAAAGAACCCCCAAAATCAATGAATGCCCAAAGAGAAAGTATAACACCCTAAAAAACCATATCACTGTAAAACTGACAAAAACTAAAAGTGTTAGTAGTATTAAATATTAGTGCATTCAAAAAGTTATTATTTAGTTTGTATAGACAAGTCTTCACAGTTCCCCCATGGTTGAATATTTCATATTAAAAGCTAGAAAAAGACTAGTAAATATATTGATAATTCACCATAGACAAGTGCAAGTGATCAAATTATAAATAATAAACTTTAAAAGGGTACATGAGTTGCAGTACATAGTAACAAACTTTAAGTTTTGTGAACAGTGCCTACTTTGATAATGAAGTAGTAATATTACTAAATAAAAGCTACTAAAGCGATATGAACATTCCATAGAATGGAATATAACTTAGGTAGCTAGGGGTATACTTTAAGAGGGGGTATAAATTTTATAAATGGGGAACTACAGAACAAACTGTTTATGATGAAGTTTATAGAAGGTGTTAACAATTATATATGGAACCAGGATGTTAGGTTCCTATTACATATAACATTTAGATAAATAAGGGTTAGTCATAAGAGAGATTAGTATTATAACTGTTATTTTATTGTTCAGTTTAATTTAGGAATGCACTGTCTAAAAATAGATATCATTCCAATGTTGTAGAAATACTCTTTATTATGTTATTAGATAATATACTAAGCAATGTTATTCATAACACTAGTTGTGATATAGAGAGAAGTTATATGTTAATTATATAATCAATAATTTATGTTATACCAGTCAGAGAAGGATATAAAATAGCTACATTAATAAAACATTTGGAAATTAGCCACACATCAGATCTAGGCCAAAGAATAAATTTAAACTGCAGAATAATTAACAAACCTAGTCTTATAAACCATATAAAATGACAATATTCAGGCAAAATAAACTCAACATATCAAATACTATGTAAATAAGGCTTTCTAAAGATATGGTCATTATATGAGTAAAATTATTTAATTGTCTAATAAAATACCATTAAAACTGAAATATTCTTCGTATTGTTTAAATTAGCAGCCATCCTTACTTTTCTTTTATAAAATTGCTAAACTGCTATAATTGTTTTTATTATTTAGACAAAGCTTTTCGTCATTACTGACATCTTCAGGTCTTAAACAACCATGACCTGAAGATGTCAGTAATGACGAAAGCTTTGTCTAAATAATAAAAACAATTATAGCAGTTTAGCAATTTTATAAAAGAAAAAAAAAACTGAAATAGATTAACTGACACTATCCTAGGGGAAGTCATATACAATTGAATTATATTAAAAAACCATCATTAGTATACTAAATTGCAATAAAATAAGTGAGAATTGATAATTATACAAATTTCAGATTTCATAGAATAATAATTATATTAGGTAAAATGGCTATTATTTACATAGAAGACAGGAAGTATAATTTTAGGCCTACCTCCCAAAAAATTATAAGAAATATAATTTTCAGATAAAACTTTGTAATACTAACTTAATTACTATCAAAATAAGTAGAATAGAATAGTGAAAACGAATATGTATTTTATATTTCAAACAGTTAACTAATAACGAATTTATTTTTGAACATAAAGTACATTTTTAAAGTGTATCGGAAGTTATGGCAAATTTAAACAATGTATGAGATATATTATATAGGCTAAGACTTTCATGAGACGAAGGAAATAGACACAGTTCATATTATGCGTTGACGAGTGCACTTAAAGTAACCTTTTGCCAGAAATAACCTTTAATGGCGTTTATGTTATAAACCGTATCTCAGTGAAAATTTTGAAAATAATTATTTTAAACTATTTTATAGATTGTGAAGTGGTGAAAGTGACCAATGAACACAGTAACACTAATAAATTGAACCACACATAACTAGATAAGCAGAATAACACTGATATTACACCAAATACAGACCGAAATTTAGAGGTTAAAAACGACACACATAAACACAACGAAATATATCCAGTGACAACATTTTACACCAAGTGAACTATTCCATCATACACCAGTGACATTTAAATATATCCATGACGATCGTATACAATTGCTGAGAGCATTTACTCGAAGAAAGGACACCTTTATTACAACAAAAACTTCATCAACGCTGGAGGCTTCCTTGCGCATGCGTCAGTCAACCATTTTCGTCCGGTCCGCTACAGTATAGAAACGACATGGCTACCATTGGTTCGAAATCAAATCATATATAAACTTTTAATATTTTTAATTATTATTGTATTGTTAAATTTTAAGACATTTAATAAGTGTAAGTGTTATACTTTCCTTCCCACAACCTTCTCCGGCTATCTATTTTAATAACCGTTTAAAGAACCCTATTTTATAATACCAATATAAATTGTTTATATCGACCGGCCCTGAGCGAGTCGATACGGCTTAGTAACATTGTTTTCAATTGAGCAAATTCATTATTTTGTTGAATAAACGTTTGTTATCTAGTAAATTGAATTTGATTTCTCTTGTAAAAGGACCCAACAGTTAATTAATTAAGAAAACTCGATAACCTTTGAAGGCAGTATATGCGAAACTACAACCTTGCAAGGGTAAGAAGAAGAGAGCTGTTTGCGCCTAATTTGAAGTTAACTGGATGGTCTTTTTAACAAATTTACGGAAGGGAAGATTATTACTAGAATACACACCATACCATCCTATTTATAATTACAATCAACAGTCTCAATTTATTTCTAAATTTTAAGAATATAAACACATCGAAAACAATTTTTTCAGAATTTTTTTTTTGTATAAATATAAATTTTAAATTTATATCACCTTTTCAAATTGCTGCCACAGCAACATACACCTAGAATATTTGATAACAACATTATCCAGGAACATTACCAAATCGACGTCTCCCAGAGCAGAACGTCAGAAAACTACACACATACATACACAAATTATTTTATTACACTAATAATTTGTTTTATTACCAAATTGGCCAGCCCAAATAGTGGGGCTTGAATAAGGCGGACTTCACAGTATTATTACAATATATATATATATATATATAAACACACATACATGTAAATATGGAATTTAAAATATGTAGAATAAGGTTTGTAAAAAGTAAAATTAATAATAATGTCTTTTATTTCAAATTTACATTCACCACTTAAACTACAAAACGTTCTTGCTTTTTATATTTTGTTTTATTAAAGACTACTACTTGGCACTACGCCGTCTGATTTTTATTTTAAGTGAATTATAAAAAAATGATTTAGTTTTATTACTTCATTACAATTATACAATATAAAGCACAGAATCGTTCAAAAGAATTGATTCTCTACAAGGAGTGAATCGTTGGGTATCGATTCCGTTAAAAGAATCGAACTTTCCATCTCTAATATACACACAAACAGACGGACTCCCCATGGGCTCCCCCATATCAGGAATACTAGCTGAAATATTCATACACAACATGGAACAAAAACATATAATAAACAACAACAAATACACCAACAAAATCATTTATTGGCACAGATACGTAGATGACATATTACTTTTATATAATGGCAATACAAAAAGTGTCGAAAATTTCCACAAATACATAAACACAATACACCACAAACTAAAATTTACACTTGAAATAGAACAAAACAATAGTATAAACTTTCTTGACCTAACAATTAACAAAACAAACAATACACACACATAAAATATACAGGAAACCAACCACAACTGACATGGTCATACACAACACATCAAACCATCCAACGCAACACAAACATGCTGCATTCAACCATATGCTCCATAGACTCACAAAAATACCACTAAGTAAACAAGATTATAAAGAAGAACTCAACACAATCAAATACATAGCAATAAAAAATGGTTATAACCCTGATTTAATAAACAAACTACACAGACACATCCTAAACAAAAACAACAAAACACAAAATACCAACAACACACAACCAAATAAATACATCACACTCACATACTACAACTCCAACACATTCAGGAAACACAATTACAAAATAGCTTACAGAACCAACAATACCATCAAAAAACACATCAACGATACAAACACGGACGTAGACATATACAACAAAACAGGGGTATACAATTAAACTGCAACGATTGTAATAATTTCTACATAGGCCAGACGGGAAGATCTTTTTCTTCAAGATTTTCTGAACACCTAAAAGCTTTATCCAATAATAACATACACTCCGCGTTGGGGGGGGGGGGTGTTAACAGTCGGATTACTGATAACTCACTTCAAAGGTTGGCACCTCTGAAAATGTTATAATGGATAATCAAGATATAAACAATAAAATTGAGAAATTCTTCACCGAAAACAATATAACAAAAATAGATAAAGACTCCACCTTAAAATATCAAAAACAAATAAACAAATTTATAAATAACGCAAAACACATAATCCAAACAGAAAACATCAAATGCCTCAAAAAAATCAAACCAAACCCCCCAAAACTAAATGCTTTACCGAAAATACACAAACCCAATACTCCCATCAGACCTTTAATAAACAACAAGCACCCTCCCACAAAATCGCAAGACACCTACATAAAATAATCAGGAAAAACATAAATCTAATTCACAACACTTCCGTCAAAAACAACATAGAACTGGTCAAGAAAACCGAACACATCCACATTCCACACAATTTAACATTAGCATCTGGACAGTAATGTGGGAATTCTATAATCGAAAGGTTGGCTAATCTGTACATGTTCCGGCCTCGCTCGCGTTTGCGAACAGGTCGACACAATGCTACGCGCGTCCGAATGCAGCAGACGTAATTGCGCTTGTTGCTTCGGCCTGTTCAGATTGGTAAGGATAATGAAGTTTCTTTTCCTGACGCTGCTTCGGCTATAATTAATGATTTTTATGTAGATGATTTTTTAACCGGTGCAGACACCATTTCTAATCTAACCAAGTTGAAATCTGACTTAGGTACGTTGTTGAGTCAATCTACAACAGTCTTGACTCTTGAGTTGTCTTTACTCTACATAAATGGGCATCAAATGAACCAAATGTGGTCGCTGAGCATAATAATTTATCACTTCCATTAAACAAACAAGGCAATGTTCGTACGTTGGGCATTCTTTGGAACAACTCTACAGATTCATTCTTGTTTGACATCAAGTCATTTCCAGTTGAGTCAAGTATTTCTAAGAGGAGAATCCTGTCAATTATAGCGGGTATCTACGACCCATTGGTCCAATTGTTTTTCTTTATAAACAGTTTATGCAGCAACTGTGGTTGTGCAATCTTGGTTGGGATGAGCCAATTTCTGAGCAATTATATTTGTATTGGCGTTCATTATGCGATAAGTTGTATTTAATTGGTAAAATTATTGTTCCACGCTCCATACGCAGCAAGTCTAAGACCAAGATATTTGAATTACATGGTTTTGCGGATGCCTCTGAAAAGGGTTATGGATGTTGTATTTACGTTAGGGTTATTTATCAAGATTTAACGGCCTCTTGTCACCTTTTGTGTTCCAAATCTCGCGTGGCTCCACTACGACAGGTGTCATTGCCCCGCATTGAACTCTGTGCTTGTTTGTTGTTATCGCGACTTTTATTCAAGGTCACGCCTGCTCTCCATTCCTTTGTCAATAGCGTTCACCTGTACTCCGACTCCATGGTATCTCTCTATTGGTTTCATGCTCAGTCTTCTAGGTGGAAGACCTACGTCGCTAATCGTGTTGCTGAGATTCAGCGTCTCACTGAAACCTACACATGGCATCATATTAATTCGCAACATAATCCTGCTGACATTTCTAGAGGATGTCTCCCTGATGTTTTGCGCGATTGTTCGCTTTGGTGGCATGGTCCCGCTTGTCTGTCTCAATCTTCTGAACCTAATCTTTTTTCACCTTTCTCACCTTATAATGTGTCGCTTCCTGAATGCTCTGTTGAGGAGAAACAAACCCCCAACCTTTCCCTAATTTCTACCCTACCTATTGATCTTCCTAAGGACTTTTCCTCGTAGCACCGACTGACCCGCGTGTACACTTATTGCTTTCGATTCATCAAAAATACTAGACCCTCTAGGGCAGAGAAAATCTCGAGAGTTCTTACCCCCACCGAAATTCATTCTACTCTTAATTTTTTCATAAAGCAATCCCAGTCGATCCACTTCGCTACTGAGCTTAATTGCCTTCAAAATGGGGCTTCTGTCTCTATTAGGAGTAAGCTGTCTTCTCTGGACCCATTTCTTGATACGTTTGGCATCATACGTGTCGGCGGACGCCTACAGAAGTCGCAACTACCCTATGATAATAAGCATCCTACTGTCTTGCATCCATCGGCCCACATCACTCGCCTTATAATCGAGAGCGAGCATATTCGTCTCCTCCACGCGGGTGCTCAACTTGTCCATCATTCACTTCGTCAACGCTGGTGGATCTTTGACGCCAAGATAGTCATTCGTTCCATCATTCGTAGATGCGTCAAATGTCTCAGATTTAACACCAAATATCAAGTTCAAAGGCTTGGTATTTTGCCATCTCCCAGGGTTACTCCTTCCCGGCCGTTTTTGTTCTGCGCAGTGGATTATGGTGGTCCCTTCATGATCCGTCATGGCGGGCAGAAATCTAGGACTCTGTCCAAATCATACGTGTCTTTATTCATTTGCTTAGCCACCAGGGCCATTCATTTGGAATTGGTTTCCGACCTTACGGCCAATGCGTTTATAGCTCCTTACGTCGCTTCATGGCCCGTAGGGGCATACCTAGCCAGTTATATTCTGACAATGGCACGAACTTTAGGAAGGCCCGCAACGTTTTGCATGACCTTTACAATTTCTGGCATAAAAAAGATGCCACCTCAACAATCCAATCATTTGCAACTTCTCATGGTATTAAATGGTCATTCATTCCTCCATCGTCACCTCATTTTGGTGGTCTTTGGGAGAGCGGTATAAAAAGTTTGAAGTATCATTTGCGCCGCGTTGTCGGCAAGTCCATACTCACATTCGAGGAGTTTACTACGGTTTTGTCACAGGTAGAGGCCTGTATAAACTCTCGTCCATTATTTGCCGTTTCATCGGATGTAAACGATCCAGTGCCACTTACCCCTAGCCATTTTTTAATTTGTGCACCATTAACGGCAATTCCCGATCCTGACTTGTCACACGTCCCCATCTCTCGTCTCGGCCGTTGGCAACTTCTCCAGAAGTTTGTCCAAGCTATTTGGAAATCGTGGTCGCGCGACTACCTACACCAATTGCAACAGCGTCACAAATGGAAATTCGCAAAGGAAAACGTTTCCATTGGTGACCAGGTACTGCTAATCGAGGATAACTTGCCTCCATTAGCATGGAAATTTGGTGTAATCACAGCCACATTTCCCGGACCAGGCAATTTAATCAGAGTAGTTGACGTTCGTACGCCTGTTGGCACCTTTCGCAGACCAATTCACAAGTTATGTTTGTTGCCAGCGCGGGACGAGGCCTAGACACGATGTCAATGTAATTACTTAGCACAATGCTATATTTTATCTGGCCACGAGCCTTCATTACTTAATTGTTTGATAATTTGGCCGACTTCAATTATGGTGATATGTGCTATCACAAACATTTTTATGTTGATATCGCATTATAGCGTATCTCATATATCAAATTCGCATGTAGCTTGTAATTGTACAAACATGCACTATGTTATTATTTATACTTATTATATTGTCATGGTAGTATACTTTACTTATTCTTGTATTTATATGTATTGATAATTTTGTAAGACATATACTGTGTCCTTTGTATACTCATACTTTTTATTGGTAGTGGTTATGTGTCATGTCATTGGTGGTATTTGTTCTTATGTTATAGATTTTGTTATATAATGTTCACATGGATTTGGAGCTATACAAACCATGTATGCATATTTGCTGCACATTTTTCGTTAATATTTGTGCATTGCTATTTTATTATTCTATGAATTTTATGTGTTATTGTTATTGTTCAACACATGCATTACATTTTTGTATGAACACATTTACTGTACTTGTCACTTATACTATTATATACTACATGCCTTGTATTCATGTGTTTTGTAATTATGCAACACATATTTCTATTGTATTTTATCATGTACTTTGCATCTATGTAAAACACATTATTGTACCCGCATTTACTGTCTATGATTATGCGCCACGCACATATTTTGTATTTGTATTTTGCGATCACGTATTGCACATATATTATTATTCATGCTTTTGATTATGACATACATGTCATCACGCTTATGTACTTGCAACTATTCAACAATGTATAATCTGTTTTCACATGTCAATTTATTGTGCATTCTTGCAACTGTTGGGTATAGCATGCACTATTTAATTATTATATTTCAGCGTTATGCTGAATCTATGTTTTTACATGCATATAATTTTTGTAATAATTTTGTCTATGCATTTTATATTCAATACTTTTATGTATAAATCAGCTGGCCGTGACTGGCTTAGACTGTCAATCATGACTTGCATAAAATATTTGCAATTTGTATCGGACCCATCATGAGATGAGTCACCGATTATTCATCATCAAGCATTATCAGACTATTCATTATTCATGTTTTGTATTGTATTATATTGTATACAGCTTTGCTAATTCATGCACATTTATACTCATGTATAAATCAGTTTGTAAGCCAACTGTGGCCTGTTTAACTGTTATCATCATTATTGAGGTTTTATCTCTGAGCAGTTTAACTGTTATCTAACATTTCAATGTCAATGATCAATACAACTTACTGATCGTTGATATCTATTATTAAGAACGTACATTGTGTTTTCTTATAATATAAATTATTAAAAAATGTATTATAAAAAATCGTTCGATTTTTGCAGGCGGTTATGGACAGTAATGTGGGAATTCTATAATCGAAAGGTTGGCTAATCTGTACATGATCCGGCCTCGCTCGCGTTTGCGAACAGGTCAACACAGTGCTACGCGCGTCCGAATGCAGCAGACGTAATTGCGCTTGTTGCTTCGGCCTGTCATTTCTTCATTCCTTTATTGTCGCGACAAATTATGTAGGCCTTAGGCCCTACAGCATTCATTAATACACACTTTTCTTCAAATGTTGAATAATAGCGCCTCATCTTTATAATGTGACCTTTTCAAACGAAGTGATCTTCAGATCATAATGCATACAAAGGCTTAGCTAACCTTACGAATCAAAATTTAATTGTAACATTTATAACTAATAAATGTATTAACTACAGTCCACTCGCTCATCATTATTTTCTTCATCCTGGCAAATTTAATTTCACCAAAACATTATAATTACAGAACAAAATTACTTCACATACAACAACAAGATATACACTCAAACAGACGGACTTCCCATGGGCTCCCCCATATCAGGAATACTAGCTGAAATATTCATACACAACATGGAACAAAAATGACATGTAATAAACAACAACAATAAAAAATTTTTTGGGAAAAAAATGAACCGACTTCGAAAAACACACTAAAAAGTATGAAATAATCGATATAAAAAACGCACTAAAAAGTACGAAATAATCGATAAAAACCTTTTTGAAGTCGGCGCCGTATTTCAAACTGACTTATAGAATTTTGCTCACGAATACAAATTAGAGCTTATATTGGATTGGGTCCAAGTGTAAACTGTAAGCAACTAAGAACACAGTGCTGAGTATATATATACAGGCTGATTCGGAACTGCGCTCTAATCTCTCGGTAAATTACTCTAGCTGAAAATAAGGAAAAAAGTTGGTATAAACAAAAGTCCAAAAACGCTTCGTTAGCGAGTTACGACTAGCGAAAGATTTCGCTAATATGCAGCCATATTTAATTTTACCGGTCTGAAAGTTCGATGCAAATTTCTTTGTTCTATACGTTTTTTGACCTGAAAAATTGAATAAAACAGGTCGCAGAACTGTAACTCTAATAGTTTTTAAGTTATATCTGACGTAAAACAAAAAATTGAACTCTGACACTACAAATTTATTTACTTTCGAAGAATTTACAGATATGTTATTAATTTACGGAAAAGTAGATAGTAATAGCACAGCTGCTGTTCGAGAATACCGCGAGAAATATCCTCATAGAAGGATACCATGCTGTAAAACTTTTGAAGCAGTTGAAAGACGTCTCAGAGAAACAGGTACGCTAATAACAAGACGTACAGATACTGGCCGACAACGATTTTTTAGAAACGTGAATGTAGAAGAAGAAATACTTGATGCAGTTCACACGTCTCCAACAACAAGTACTAGAAGACTGTCTTGTCGCTTTAATATTTCTCAAACATCCGTATGGCGAATTTTGCGATAGCAACAATTGAATCGGGGAATACTAAAATGTTCTAAGTCACGTTTTTTAAGGTTTCGAGTTATTGGCGGGAAGACATTCTCTGAAGGTAAATACAACAGTGTATGCATAAACGTTTCAAGTCTCATGTGTTTATACGACTATTGTAGACTTGCAAAATCTCCAGAGCAGACAAAAACGTTCTTAGTCACTGACTTAAAAGGTTCTTGTTGTCCATGTTGGCAATGCCGTATAACAGGTGTTTTGCAGTTGCATCATATGTTTATATTCCTTGTTTGTTTGTATTCAGAGGTTACGTTACGTGTTGTAAGGCTGTTGAATACTACTGAATTTCGTTAAATTTATTAAATTAGTTGTAATTAGTTTAGATCTTTGTTAAATCTATTATAATGGAAGATGAACCTGGACCAAGTTGTACAAAAAAAGTGAAAGATGAACGTAGTTGGAAACGAAACAAAATAAAAGGAGCTAGAGTCCAAGGCAAAGAATACATTGATTATAAAAACAGACTTGTACCTGCTGTAACTACTGTACCACATTGTGGGTAAGTAAATTAATTTTGAATCTTTTGAACCTTATTATTACATAATTAAAATTTACTTAATTCATGAAGAAATATACAAACTATGAAAAAACATACACGCATGGGCCTAGTCGTCTATAACATAATGTACAATATAACTTATGCTGTAAGTTACATCAGAAAGTTAAAGTTTAACTTTCTGATTTAACTTTAACATAACCTGAAGTCATAATCTCTTACAATAGTGGTTTTTGTTGTTCCAGGTGTACAGAACAGTGCACTGCCAGGCTTGAAGGAATGGTTGATGAGATTTTCGTACGACTGCGCACCATGGACACGAAGAACGAGCAAGATATATTTCTGCAGTCCCTAATCAACAGCCAAGATGTTCAGACTCACAGGCCACGGAAAAAAGGGGAAGAGGCAAGACCTCCACGTGAACAGTCATTCACATACCACGTTATGGTAGGAGATCAAAAGGAACGGGTATGTTTAAATGCTTTTAAATCTCTTTATGGTATCAAAATCAGCCGAATAAGGAGACTGCGCACTCTCCTACTGGCAGGAAAAAGTCCAAAAGACCTTCGTGGTAAAAAACTTGGCACAAATGCAATTCCTGCTGCCACAAGACTCCTCTCAGAGAGCACGTAGAAAGGTTCCTTTAAAAGAAAGCAAGTACGCAGGAAAAGTGATCAAATACCTTGATGCTAGGTTAAACATAAAGTTAATTTACAATATGTTTATTGAAAAACATCCTGGCATAAAATGCAGCTACAAATTCTTTGTAGGTTTTTTTATGGAAAATTTTAACTACAGATTCGGTAGACCACAAATTGATTGCTGCTGTACATGCGAAGAGTTAGGGCTAAAATTAAGAAGTCCACACAAGTGATGCAGCAAAACGAAATGTAGCTGCTGAGTTGATGGTACATCGGCGTGCATCCAAAAAATTTTACAATAAGCTACAAAGTTATGCAAAATATAAACATACTCAAACAGATATCTTAGCCGTTGCTTTCGATTACATGCAAAACATACCATTGCCCATTATACCAGTTCAAGAGACCTTCTATTTACGCCAGTTGACAGTGAACGTATTTTGAATACATAATATAATAGAAAATAAAGCGCAGTTGTATATCTACCACGAAGGAACAGCTAGAAAAAGCCCTGATGAAGTTTGTTCATTTGTTTATGAGTATTTAACGTCAGTTCCAAATCACATTAAAGAAGTTCATGTCTTCTCAGATAACTGTGGAGGGCAAAACAAAAATCATACCCTCAATAGAGTTTTTCTTGCCCTTACAGACTCAGGTAGATTTCGAAAAATTGAGCAATACTACCCTATAAGGGGACACTCTTATCTTCCTTGTGATAGGAATTTTGCACTTATTACAAGAAAACTACGAAAAAATGATAGGCTCTATACAATACACCAATTGACTGAACTTATAGTCACATCTAGTTCTTCTAACAAATTCACGGTGAAAGAGGTGGACAATTCAGAGATACTTAATTTCAAAAAGTGGTGGCAAGCGTACTATAGGAAAACATGCGTTTCTGAAGAGACGAGAGGGAAACATGTGCGCAAAGAAGACAAAGTCTTCTTCGGAATAAGTTCTATTATGCATTTCACCTATGTAAATACAGTGAAGGGTTCCATTTTAGCACGGCCCAATATAGATGGATTGGTGGTACATACTTTTAAGCTGTCTCACTCGGCTGACCAAGTAATAGTTTTTCCTTCAGTAGTTTCATATGAGTCAGGAAAAATTTCCATAAAACAACAAAAACTAGATGACGTAAGAGCACTGCTGCCTTACATTCCACAAGACAATGAGGGAATCCAGGAGTTCTACAAAGAACTGATGGAATGGCCTACAGGTGAAAAAAGTGATGGAGAAGAAGTACACGACATTATTTGAAAGGACCGAGACCTGGAATTAAAATCTGTAAATTTTTAAAACCAAATTAGTTATTTTTAACTTGTTGAAATAAATTCTTATTTGGTGAACCCAGTCAAACAAAACATTTTTCAGTATATTGTTGTAATCCGCTTAAAATGGCTGGTCATTATTACTACAAAAAAAGCTTGAGACCTGTGAATGAAAATGTCTTAAAACGTAATGCCAATTTACGTGAAGGCAACAAGATATGTTGTGGTTGTCGTTAAAGCCGTTTTAAAGCTACCAACTGAAATTCCAACTGAGCAAGAAGAATTCCATTCGGACATCTCAGAATCGCAGTATGATTTGAATGTTCCTGAAGTACAAGTTCAAAACACATGCTCACCTCCAGAGAAAGTAGAGGCGTCCAGACATTTTTAGAGGTGCAAATTACCGCTGAGAAAAATAATTTTGTTTATTTATTGCTGGTGTGAAGGGCGTAGTAGTATTAAAAACAGTACAAATCAACTGAAAATCAACGCCAGCACACACACAGAGTGGACGGCTTACTTAAGATATATCTGTGCCTTAGACATCATAAGCAACCCACGGAAAATTGGAGGACCGAATTTAACTGTTGAAATTGACAAAAGTGTCTTTGCCAAGGAACAGGTAATGAAAACTTCCCTAACAATTGCCTTCAACAAATCATGCCGAAAACAGAACATAATACCACCCACACGCACAAATTACAATAAAACAAAACATACACGCTTCACTTCTAACCAAACAAAAAGCCGAAAACATATACTTAAACAACATAATCAATGATCTATACCACAAGAAAGACATACTCAACAAACAGACCTACAATTTACACATAAAACTAACACAAATGTTACACCATATCGAACTCGAAAATGTAATACAACACACGCAAAACAATATAGATAAACTCAAATCGAGAATACAAGATAGACATAACAAAAAATTAACAAACCTCACAATACGCATAATAGAAACAATCCCCACACCGACACACAAATTCCACACACTCACAGTAAACACAACTGACATCAGTTTCACAAATGACGAAATAACTTTATTAAACAAAGGACTCAAACATAATTTAAAAAAACAATACACCCAACAACAACAACCACAATAGACATATACGCGACTTAATCATAGACACCGAAACAGCTGTACAAAACACACATTAGCGACCAAGATCCCGTATGGCATGACATAAAACGTAAATTACAACACACACAAAAACAGCAACCAAAAGGTCACAATAACGAAATTAAAACGCTAAAAAATATAAAACAAAAATTACTTGAACATAACCTAACGATATTAAAAGCCGATAAAGGAAACATAAATGCAGAGGTGCCAACTATTACGGATTGTCCATAATTATTACGGATTTCACCTCATGATTACGGCATTACGGTCAAAGGGGAAATTATTACGGAAAAAATGTCGATCCTTTCGAGCATTACTGCTGAACCCTCCTCGTTTCAATGCTTGTGAGTTGGCTACTAATTAGATCGTAGCTTTCTTTTGCTATCGCAGCGCTAACCGTGAGCGTCATTGGCGAGCGTGGTGTCTCTTTGTTGTTTGCGTCGAAGTACTTTAGCGCGTTACACTTCTAGTTATTCTAGTCGTTGTTTCTAAAAGAAGTGATTGGTTTTGTAAAATGAAGCGGTGCAATTGTCAAATTGCATCTACTTCTAAGAAGACAGCAGTGTTACAAAAATATCGAGACGGTTACACAAAGGAATGGCCATGCCTACTTGCTTCACGTGTTAGTGAAAACCACGTGTTCTGCAGTGTGTGCTCGTGTGATTTTTCTGTGGCTCACGGTGGACGAGATGATTGCAGAAGACACATAGAATCTAAGAAACGTAACACATACAGTGAAGCAAAATTACGAAACAAGTCTGTTTCATCATTCATTGTAAAAAGTAATGAAACCTGCGGTGACAAATGCCGAGTTGCTGTTCACGTAACTTCTTTTGGAGCATAATATCCCGTAATCTGTTTCGGACAATGCAGGAAATTTATTTAGAGCAATGTTCCCCAGTAGGTAGGTTATGAGAGTTCTAACGCGGAAGTGACGTCATCCCCCTTTTTTGGCGCGAAATTCAAAAATAGTGGTGGTGGGTGTAGACTTCCGGTGCTGTGTGTCGTCCGCGCCAGAGGTGGGGATGGATGGAGGGTAGTGGTGTGTGCCACGTGACCGTGGTGGGCGTGACGAAGTCGTGATTCGTAGGTCGGCCATGTTGTAGTCGTCGGCCATTTTGTGGTGCGGTGGTTATCTGTGCGTTATAGGTGGAAGCATGGCGGCGGTATGTTCGCCGTTCGCTGTTCGCCGTCCAGGGGCGGCCTGGTCGTGGCTTGAATCGCCGCCAGGAGTGGTGGGGTCGTCATGTTGTCGTGGGGTGGGATGATTTTTGGTGTTCTACAGTAACTGGATATCCCTACAATATCACTCCAAAATTGTGTGAGGAAACATCTCGGCTTTTCATCGAAAACCACCTTTATTTATTGGTAGTTAGTAAACATTAATTTTATAATTTTTTGCCAGATAGGCTTAACTTTCGATATACAAATACGCAATTATAAACTACAATACTTCACAATTACAGTTTATCTACACCTTCCGGGAAGCGCCTTTTTTACATATTCATCTAGTCATATATCGGCTTGTAGCGAAAACTACAAAATGAAATATTTTGTACATATTACTGCCATAAAGTACTATCACAGACCAGAATCTCAGTTACAACTGGTAGTAGCAAATTATTATTGCTGTTGTACAATCACGACATTGTACTATGTCCCAGTTGCTGATATTACAACTGGTAGTAGCAAATGACTATTGCTGTTGTACAAGCACGACATTGCACTATGTCTCAGTTGTAAATGTTACAACTGGTAGTAGCAAATGACTATTGCTGTTGTACAAGCACGACATTGCACTATGTCTCAGTTGTAAATGTTACAACTGGTAGTAGCAAATGACTTATGCTGTTGTACAAGCACGACATTGCACTATGTCTCAGTTGTAAATGTTACAACTGGTAGTAGCAAATGACTTGCTGTTGTACAACCACGACATTGCACTATGTCTCAGTTGTTGATGTTAAGACTGGTAGTAGCAAAAGACTACTCCTGTTGTACAATCACGACATTGTAGTATGTCTCAGTTGTTAATGTTACAACTGGTAGTAGGCAAATGGCTATTGCAGTTGTACAATCACGACATTGCACTATGTCTCAGTTGTTGATGTAACAACTGGTAGTAGCAAATGACTATTGCCGTTGTACCTCCATGACATTGCACTATGTTCTCAGTTGTAAATGTTACAACTGGTAGTAGCAAATGACTATTGCTGTTGTACAATTACGACATTGTAGTATGTCTCAGTTGTTGATGTTACAACTGGTGGTAGGCAAATGGCTATTGCAGTTGTACAATCACGACATTGCACTATGTCTCAGTTGTTGATGTAACAACTGGTAGTAGCAAATGACTATTGCTGTTGTACAAGCACGACATTGCACTGTTCTCAGTTGCTGATGTTACAACTGGTAGTAGCAAATGACTATTTCTGTTGTACAATCACGACATTGCACTTTGTCTCAGTTGTTGATGATACAACTGGTAGTAGCCAATGACTATTGCCGTTGTACCTCCATGACATTGCACTATGTTCTCAGTTGTAAATGTTACAACTGGTAGTAGCAAATGACTATTGCTGTTGTACAATCACGACATTGTAGTATGTCTCAGTTGTTGATGTTACAACTGGTAGTAGGCAAATGGCTATTGCAGTTGTACAAGCACGACATTGCACTATGTTCTCAGTTGTTGATGTTACAACTGGTAGTAGCAAATGACTATTGCTGTTGTACAATCACGACATTGTACTATGTCTCAGTTGTTGATGTTACAACTGGTAGTAGCAAATGACTATTGCCGTTGTACCTCCATGACATTGCACGATGTTCTCAGTTGTAAATGTTACAACTGGTAGTAGCAAATGACTATTGCTGTTGTACAATCACGACATTGTACTATGTCTCAGTTGCTGATGTTACAACTGGTAGTAGCAAATGACTATTGCTGTTGTACAAGCACGACATTGTAATATGTCTCAGTTGCTGATGTTACAACTGGTAGTAGCAAATGACTATTGCTGTTGTACAAGCACGACATTGCACTATATTCTCAGTTGTTGATGTTACAACTGGTAGTAGCAAATGACTATTGCTGTTGTACAAGCACGACATTGCACTGTTCTCAGTTGTTGATGTAACAACTGGTAGTAGCAAATGACTATTGCCGTTGTACCTCCATGACATTGCACTATGTTCTCAGTTGTAAATGTTACAACTGGTAGTAGCAAATGACTATTGCTGTTGTACAATCACGACATTGTAGTATGTCTCAGTTGTTGATGTTACAACTGGTAGTAGGCAAATGGCTATTGCAGTTGTACAATCACGACATTGCACTATGTCTCAGTTGTTGATGTAACAACTGGTAGTAGCAAATGACTATTGCCGTTGTACCTCCATGACATTGCACTATGTTCTCAGTTGTAAATGTTACAACTGGTAGTAGCAAATGACTATTGCTGTTGTACAATTACGACATTGTAGTATGTCTCAGTTGTTGATGTTACAACTGGTGGTAGGCAAATGGCTATTGCAGTTGTACAATCACGACATTGCACTATGTCTCAGTTGCTGATGTAACAACTGGTAGTAGCAAATGACTATTGCTGTTGTACAAGCACGACATTGCACTGTTCTCAGTTGCTGATGTTACAACTGGTAGTAGCAAATGACTATTGCTGTTGTACAATCACGACATTGCACTTTGTCTCAGTTGTTGATGATACAACTGGTAGTAGCCAATGACTATTGACGTTGTACCTCCATGACATTGCACTATGTTCTCAGTTGTAAATGTTACAACTGGTAGTAGCAAATGACTATTGCTGTTGTACAATCACGACATTGTAGTATGTCTCAGTTGTTGATGTTACAACTGGTAGTAGGCAAATGGCTATTGCAGTTGTACAAGCACAACATTGCACTATGTTCTCAGTTGTTGATGTTACAACTGGTAGTAGCAAATGACTATTGCTGTTGTACAATCACGACATTGTACTATGTCTCAGTTGCTGATGTTACAACTGGTAGTAGCAAATGACTATTGCTGTTGTACAAGCACGACATTGCACTATATTCTCAGTTGTTGATGTTACAACTGGTAGTAGCAAATGACTATTGCTGTTGTACAAGCACGACATTGCACTGTTCTCAGTTGTTGATGTAACAACTGGTAGTAGCAAATGACTATTGCCGTTGTACCTCCATGACATTGCACGATGTTCTCAGTTGTAAATGTTACAACTGGTAGTAGCAAATGACTATTGCTGTTGTACAATCACGACATTGTACTATGTCTCAGTTGCTGATGTTACAACTGGTAGTAGCAAATGACTATTGCTGTTGTACAAGCACGACATTGTAATATGTCTCAGTTGCTGATGTTACAACTGGTAGTAGCAAATGACTATTGCTGTTGTACAAGCACGACATTGCACTATATTCTCAGTTGTTGATGTTACAACTGGTAGTAGCAAATGACTATTGCTGTTGTACAAGCACGACATTGCACTGTTCTCAGTTGTTGATGTAACAACTGGTAGTAGCAAATGACTATTGCCGTTGTACCTCCATGACATTGCACTATGTTCTCAGTTGTAAATGTTACAACTGGTAGTAGCAAATGACTATTGCTGTTGTACAATCACGACATTGTAGTATGTCTCAGTTGTTGATGTTACAACTGGTAGTAGGCAAATGGCTATTGCAGTTGTACAATCACGACATTGCACTATGTCTCAGTTGTTGATGTAACAACTGGTAGTAGCAAATGACTATTGCCGTTGTACCTCCATGACATTGCACTATGTTCTCAGTTGTAAATGTTACAACTGGTAGTAGCAAATGACTATTGCTGTTGTACAAGCACGACATTGTAGTATGTCTCAGTTGTTGATGTTACAACTGGTAGTAGGCAAATGGCTATTGCAGTTGTACCTCCATGACATTGCTCTATGTTCTCAGTTGTAAATGTTACAACTGGTAGTAGCAAATGACTATTGCTGTTGTACAAGCACGACATTGCACTATGTTCTCAGTTTTTGATGTTACAACTGGTAGTAGCAAATGACTATTGCTGTTGTACAATCACGACATTGTACTATGTTCTCAGTTGTTGATGTTACAACTGGTAGTAGCAAATGACTATTGCTCTTGTACAATCACGACATTGTACTATGTCTCAGTTGCTGATGTTACAACTGGTAGTAGCAAATGACTAATGCTGTTGTACAAGCACGACATTGTAATATGTCTCAGTTGCTGATGTTACAACTGGTAGTAGCAAATGACTATTGCTGTTGTACAAGCACGACATTGCACTATATTCTCAGTTGTTGATGTTACAACTGGTAGTAGCAAATGACTATTGCTGTTGTACAAGCACGACATTGCACTGTTCTCAGTTGTTGATGTAACAACTGGTAGTAGGCAAATGGCTATTGCAGTTGTACAATCACGACATTGCACTATGTTCTCAGTTGTTGATGTAACAACTGGTAGTAGCAAATGACTATTGCCGTTGTACCTCCATGACATTGCACTATGTTCTCAGTTGTAAATGTTACAACTGGTAGTAGCAAATGACTATTGCTGTTGTACAAGCACGACATTTCACTATGTTCTCAGTTGTTGATGTTACAACTGGTAGTAGCAAATGACTATTGCAGTTGTACAGGCACGACATTGCCCTATGTTCTCAGTGGTTGATGTTACAACTGGTAGTAGCAAATGACTATTGCTGTTGTACAACCACGACATTGTACTATGTCTCAGTTGCTGATGTTACAACTGGTAGTAGCAAATGACTATTGCTGTTGTACAAGCACGACATTGTAATATGTCTCAGTTGCTGATGTTACAACTGGTGGTAGCAAATGACTATTGCTGTTGTACAAGCACGACATTGCACTATATTCTCAGTTGTTGATGTTACAACTGGTAGTAGCAAATGACTATTGCTGTTGTACAAGCACGACATTGCACTGTTCTCAGTTGTTGATGTAACAACTGGTAGTAGCAAATGACTATTGCCGTTGTACCTCCATGACATTGCACTATGTTCTCAGTTGTAAATGTTACAACTGGTAGTAGCAAATGACTATTGCTGTTGTACAATCACGACATTGTAGTATGTCTCAGTTGTTGATGTTACAACTGGTAGTAGGCAAATGGCTATTGCAGTTGTACAATCACGACATTGCACTATGTCTCAGTTGTTGATGTAACAACTGGTAGTAGCAAATGACTATTGCCTTTGTACCTCCATGACATTGCACTATGTTCTCAGTTGTAAATGTTACAACTGGTAGTAGCAAATGACTATTGCTGTTGTACAATCACGACATTGTAGTATGTCTCAGTTGTTGATGTTACAACTGGTAGTAGGCAAATGGCTATTGCAGTTGTACAATCACGACATTGCACTATGTTCTCAGTTGTTGATGTAACAACTGGTAGTAGCAAATGACTATTGCCGTTGTACCTCCATGACATTGCACTATGTTCTCAGTTGTTGATGTTACAACTGGTAGTAGCAAATGACTATTGCTGTTGTACAAGCACGACATTGCACTATGTTCTCAGTTGTTGATGTTACAACTGGTAGTAGCAAATGACTATTGCTGTTGTACAATCACGACATTGTACTATGTCTCAGTTGCTGATGTTACAACTGGTAGTAGCAAATGACTATTGCTGTTGTACAAGCACGACATTGCACTGTTCTCAGTTGCTGATGTTACAACTGGTAGTAGCAAATGACTATTGCTGTTGTACAATCACGACATTGCAATTTGTCTCAGTTGTTGATCATACAAATGGTAGTAGCCAATGACTATTGCCGTTGTACCTACATGACATAGCACTATGTTCTCAGTTGTAAATGTTACAACTGGTAGTAGCAAATGACTATTGCTGTTGTACAAGCACGACATTGCACTATGTTCTCAGTTGTTGATGTTACAACTGGTAGTAGCAAATGACTATTGCTGTTGCGCAATCACGACATTGTAATATGTCTCAGTTGCTGATGTTACAACTGGTAGTAGCAAATGACTATTGCTGTTGTACAAGCACGACATTGCACTATATTCTCAGTTGTTGATGTTACAACTGGTAGTAGCAAATGACTATTGCTGTTGTACAATCACGACATTGTACTATGTCTCAGTTGCTGATGTTACAACTGGTAGTAGCAAATGACTATTGCTGTTGTACAAGCACGACATTGCACTGTTCTCAGTTGCTGATGTTACAACTGGTAGTAGCAAATGACTATTGCTGTTGTACAATCACGACATTGCACTTTGTCTCAGTTGTTGATCATACAACTGGTAGTAGCCAATGACTATTGCCGTTGTACCTACATGATATAGCACTATGTTCTCAGTTGTAAATGTTACAACTGGTAGTAGCAAATGACTATTGCTGTTGTACAAGCACGACATTGCACTATGTTCTTAGTTGTTGATGTTACAACTGGTAGTAGCAAATGACTATTGCTGTTGCACAATCACGACATTGTAATATGTCTCAGTTGGTGATGTTACAACTGGTAGTAGCAAATGACTATTGCTGTTGTACAAGCACGACATTGCACTATATTCTCAGTTGTTGATGTTACAACTGGTAGTAACAAATGACTATTGCTGTTGTACAATCACGACATTGTAGTATGTCTCAATTGCTGATGTTACAACTGGTATTATCAAACGGCTATTTCTGTTGTACAACCACGACATTACACTATGTCTCAGTTGTTGGTGTTACAACTGGTAGTAGCAAATAACTATTGCTGTTGCACAAGCACGACATTGCACTATGTTCTCAGTTGCTGATGTTACAACTGGTAGTAGCAAATGACTATTGCTGTTGTACAATCACGACATTGCACTTTGTCTCAGTTGTTGATCATACAACTGGTAGTAGCCAATGACTATTGCCGTTGTACCTACATGACATAGCACTATGTTCTCAGTTGTAAATGTTACAACTGGTAGTAGCAAATGACTATTGCTGTTGTACAAGCACGACATTGCACTATTTTCTCAGTTGTTGATGTTACAACTGGTAGTAGCAAATGACTATTGCTGTTGCACAATCACAACATTGTAATATGTCTCAGTTGCTGATGTTACAACTGGTAGTAGCAAATGACTATTGCTGTTGTACAAGCACGACATTGCACTATATTCTCAGTTGTTGATGTTACAACTGGTAGTAACAAATGACTATTGCTGTTGTACAATCACGACATTGTAGTATGTCTCAATTGCTGATGTTACAACTGGTATTATCAAACGGCTATTTCTGTTGTACAACCACGACATTACACTATGTCTCAGTTGTTGGTGTTACAACTGGTAGTAGCAAATAACTATTGCTGTTGCACAAGCACGACATTGCACTATGTTCTCAGTTGCTGATGTTACAACTGGTAGTAGCAAATGACTATTGCAGTTGTACAATCACGACATTGTACTATGTCCCAGTTGCTGATGTTACAACTGGTAGTAGCAAATGACTATTGCTGTTGTACAAGCACGACATTGCACTGTTCTCAGTTGCTGATGTTACAACTGGTAGTAGCAAAAGACTATTACGGTTGTACAATCACGACATTGCACTTTGTCTCAGTTGTTGATGATACAACTGGTAGTAGCCAATGACTATTGCCGTTGTACCTCCATGACATTGCACTATGTTCTCAGTTGTAAATGTTACAACTGGTAGTAGCAAATGACTATTGCTGTTGTACAAGCACGACATTGCACTATGTTCTCAGTTGTTGATGTTACAACTGGTAGTAGCAAATGACTATTGCTGTTGGACAATCACGACATTGTAATATGTCTCAGTTGCTGATGTTACAACTGGTAGTAGCAAATGACTATTGCTGTTGTACAAGCACGACATTGCACTATGTTCTCAGTTGCTGATGTTACAACTGGTAGTAGCAAATGACTATTGCTGTTGTACAATCACGACATTGCACTTTGTCTCATTTGTTGATGATACAACTGGTAGTAGCCAATGACTATTGCCGTTGTACCTGCATGACATTACACTATGTTCTCAGTTGTAAATGTTACAACTGGTAGTAGCAAATGACTATTGCTGTTGTACAAGCACGACATTGCACTATGTTCTCAGTTGTTGAGGTTACAACTGGTAGTAGCAAATGACTATTGCTGTTGCACAATCACGACATTGTAATATGTCTCAGTTGCTGATGTTACAAATGGTAGTAGCAAATGACTATTGCTGTTGTACAAGCACGACATTGCACTATATTCTCAGTTGTTGATGTTACAACTGGTAGTAACAAATGACTATTGCTGTTGTACAATCACGACATTGTAGTATGTCTCAATTGCTGATGTTACAACTGGTATTAGCAAACGGCTATTTCTGTTGTACAAGCACGACATTGCACTATGTTCTCAGTTGTTGATGTTACAACTGGTAGTAGCAAATGACTATTACTGTTGTACAAGCACGACATTGCACTGTTCTCAGTTGTTGATGTAACAACTGGTAGTAGCAAATGACTATTGCTGTTGCACAATCACGACATTGTAATATGTCTCAGTTGCTGATGTTACAAATGGTAGTAGCAAATGACTATTGCTTTTGTACAAGCACGACATTGCACTATATTCTCAGTTGTTGATGTTACAACTGGTAGTAGCAAATGACTATTGCTGTTGTACAAGCACGACATTGCACTATGTTCTCAGTTGTTGATATAACAACTGGTAGTAGCAAATGACTATTGCCGTTGTACCTCCATGACATTGCACTATGTTCTCAGTTGTAAATGTTACAACTGGTAGTAGCAAATGACTATTGCTGTTGTACAAGCACGACATTGCACTATGTTCTCAGTTGTTGATGTTACAACTGGTAGTAGCAAATGACTATTGCTGTTGTACAAGCACGACATTGCCCTATGTTCTCAGTTGTTGATGTTACAACTGGTAGTAGCAAATGACTATTGCTGTTGTACAACCACGACATTGTACTATGTCTCAGTTGCTGATGTTACAACTGGTAGTAGCAAATGACTATTGCTGTTGTACAAGCACGACATTGTAATATGTCTCAGTTGCTGATGTTACAACTGGTAGTAGCAAATGACTATTGCTGTTGTACAAGCACGACATTGCACTATATTCTCAGTTGTTGATGTTACAACTGGTAGTAGCAAATGACTATTGCTGTTGTACAAGCACGACATTGCACTGTTCTCAGTTGTTGGTGTAACAACTGGTAGTAACAAATGACTATTGCCGTTGTACCTCCATGACATTGCACTATGTTCTCAGTTGTAAATGTTACAACTGGTAGTAGCAAATGACTATTGCTGTTGTACAATCACGACATTGTAGTATGTCTCAGTTGTTGATGTTACAACTGGTAGTAGGCAAATGGCTATTGCAGTTGTACAATCACGACATTGCACTATGTTCTCAGTTGTTGATGTAACAACTGGTAGTAGCAAATGACTATTGCCGTTGTACCTCCATGACATTGCACTATGTTCTCAGTTGTAAATGTTACAACTGCTAGTAGCAAATGACTATTGCTGTTGTACAAGCACGACATTGCACTATGTTCTCAGTTGTTGATGTTACAACTGGTAGTAGCAAATGACTATTGCTCTTGTACAATCACGACATTGTACTATGTCTCAGTTGCTGATGTTACAACTGGTAGTAGCAAATGACTATTGCTGTTGTACAAGCACGACATTGCACTGTTCTCAGTTGCTGATGTTACAACTGGTAGTAGCAAATGACTATTGCGGTTGTACAATCACGACATTGCACTTTGTCTCAGTTGTTGATCATACAACTGGTAGTAGCCAATGACTATTGCCGTTGTACCTACATGACATAGCACTATGTTCTCAGTTGTAAATGTTACAACTGGTAGTAGCAAATGACTATTGCTGTTGTACAAGCACGACATTGCACTATGTTCTCAGTTGTTGATGTTACAACTGGTAGTAGCAAATGACTATTGCTGTTGCACAATCACGACATTGTAATATGTCTCAGTTGCTGATGTTACAACTGGTAGTAGTAAATGACTATTGCTGTTGTACAAGCACGACATTGCACTATATTCTCAGTTGTTAATGTTACAACTGGTAGTAACAAATGACTATTGCTGTTGTACAATCACGAAATTGTAGTATGTCTCAATTGCTGATGTTACAACTGGTATTATCAAACGGCTATTTCTGTTGTACAACCACGACATTACACTATGTCTCAGTTGTTGGTGTTACAACTGGTAGTAGCAAATAACTATTGCTGTTGCACAAGCACGACATTGCACTACGTTCTCAGTTGCTGATGTTACAACTGGTAGTAGCAAATGACTATTGCTGTTGTACAATCACGACATTGTACTATGTCTCAGTTGTTGATGTTACAACTGGTAGTAGCAAATGACTATTGCTGTTGTACAAGCACGACATTGCACTGTTCTCAGTTGCTGATGTTACAACTGGTAGTAGCAAATGACTATTGCGGTTGTACAATCACGACATTGCACTTTGTCTCATTGTCTCAGTTGTTGATGATACAACTGGTAGTAGCCAATGACTATTGCCGTTGTACCTCCATGACATTGCACTATGTTCTCAGTTGTAAATGTTACAACTGGTAGTAGCAAATGACTATTGCTGTTGTACAAGCACGACATTGCACTATGTTCTCAGTTGTTGATGTTACAACTGGTAGTAGCAAATGACTATTGCTGTTATACAAGCACGACATTGCCCTATGTGCTCAGTTGTTGATGTTACAACTGGTAGTAGCAAATGACTATTGCTGTTGTACAACCACAACATTGTACTATGTCTCAGTTGCTGATGTTACAACTGGTAGTAGCAAATGACTATTGCTGTTGTACAAGCACGACATTGTAATATGTCTCAGTTGCTGATGTTACAACTGGTAGTAGCAAATGACTATTGCTGTTGTACAAGCACGACATTGCACTGTATTCTCAGTTGTTGATGTTACAACTGGTAGTAGCAAATGACTATTGCTGTTGTACAAGCGCGACATTGCACTGTTCTCAGTTGTTGATGTAACAACTGGTAGTAGCAAATGACTATTCCCGTTGTACCTCCATGACATTGCACTATGTTCTCAGTTGTAAATGTTACAACTGGTAGTAGCAAATGACTATTGCTGTTGTACAATCACGACATTGTAGTATGTCTCAGTTGTTGATGTTAAGACTGGTAGTAGGCAAATGGCTATTGCAGTTGTACAATCACGACATTGCACTATGTCTCAGTTGTTGATGTAACAACTGGTAGTAGCAAATGACTATTGCCTTTGTAACTCCATGACATTGCACTATGTTCTCAGTTGTAAATGTTACAACTGGTAGTAGCAAATGACTATTGCTGTTGTACAATCACGACATTGTAGTATGTCTCAGTTGTTGATGTTACAACTGGTAGTAGGCAATTGGCTATTGCAGTTGTACAATCACGACATTGCACTATGTTCTCAGTTGTTGATGTAACAACTGGTAGTAGCAAATGACTATTGCCGTTGTACCTCCATGACATTGCACTATGTTCTCAGTTGTAAATGTTACAACTGGTAGTAGCAAATGACTATTGCTGTTGTACAAGCACGACATTGCACTATGTTCTCAGTTGTTGATGTTACAACTGGTAGTAGCAAATGACTATTGCTGTTGTACAATCACGACATTGTACTATGTCTCAGTTGCTGATGTTACAACTGGTAGTAGCAAATGACTATTGCTGTTGTACAAGCACGACATTGCACTATGTTCTCAGTTGTTGATGTTACAACTGGTAGTAGCAAATGGCTATTGCTGTTGCACAATCACGACATTGTAATATGTCTCAGTTGCTGATGTTACAACTGGTAGTAGCAAATGACTATTGCTGTTGTACAAGCACGACATTGCACTATATTCTCAGTTGTTGATGTTACAACTGGTAGTAACAAATGACTATTGCTGTTGTACAATCACGACATTGTAGTATGTCTCAATTGCTGATGTTACAACTGGTATTATCAAACGGCTATTTCTGTTGTACAACCACGACATTACACTATGTCTCAGTTGTTGGTGTTACAACTGGTAGTAGCAAATAACTATTGCTGTTGCACAAGCACGACATTGCACTATGTTCTCAGTTGCTGATGTTACAACTGGTAGTAGCAAATGACTATTGCTGTTGTACAAGCACGACATTGTAATATGTCTCAGTTGCTGATGTTACAAATGGTAGTAGCAAATGACTATTGCTGTTGTACAAGCACGACATTGCACTATATTCTCAGTTGTTGATGTTACAACTGGTACTAACAAATGACTATTGCTGTTGTACAATCACGACATTGTAGTATGTCTCAATTGCTGATGTTACAACTGGTATTAGCAAACGGCTATTTCTGTTGTACAACCACGACATTACACTATGTCTCAGTTGTTGGTGTTACAACTGGTAGTAGCAAATGACTATTGCTGTTGTACAAGCACGACATTGCACTATGTTCTCAGTTGTTGATGTAACAACTGGTAGTAGCAAATGACTATTGCCGTTGTACCTCCATGACATTGCACTATGTTCTCAGTTGTAAATGTTACAACTGGTAGTAGCAAATGACTTGCTGTTGTACAACCACGACATTGCACTATGTCTCAGTTGTTGATGTTAAGACTGGTAGTAGCAAATGACTACTCCTGTTGTACAATCACGACATTGTAGTATGTCTCAGTTGTTAATGTTACAACTGGTAGTAGGCAAATGGCTATTCCAGTTGTACAATCATGACATTGCACTATGTTCTCAGTTGTTGATGTAACAACTGGTAGTAGCAAATGACTATTGCCGTTGTACCTCCATGACATTGCACTATGTTCTCAGTTGTAAATGTTAGAACTGGTAGTAGCAAATGACTATTGCTGTTGTCCAAGCACGACATTGCACTATGTTCTCAGTTGTTGATGTTACAACTGGTAGTAGCAAATGACTATTGCTCTTGTACAAGCACGACATTGCACTATATTCTCAGTTTTTGATGTTACAACTGGTAGTAGCAAAAGACTATTGCTGTTGTACAAGCACGACATTGCACTGTTCTCAGTTGTTGATGTAACAACTGGTAGTAGCAAATGACTATTGCCGTTGTACCTCCATGACATTGCACTATGTTCTCAGTTGTAAATGTTACAACTGGTAGTAGCAAATGACTATTGCTGTTGTACAATCACGACATTGTACTATGTCTCAGTTGCTGATGTTACAACTGGTAGTAGCAAATAACTATTGCTGTTGTACAAGCACGACATTGTAATATGTCTCAGTTGCTGGTGTTACAACTGGTAGTAGCAAATGACTATTGCTGTTGTACAAGCACGACATTGCACTATATTCTCAGTTGTTGATGTTACAACTGGTAGCAACAAATGACTATTGCTGTTGTACAATCACGACATTGTAGTATGTCTCAATTGCTGATGTTACAACTGGTATTATCAAACGGCTATTTCTATTGTACAACCACGACATTACACTATGTCTCAGTTGTTGGTGTTACAAGTGGTAGTAGCAAATAACTATTGCTGTTGCACAAGCACGACATTGCACTATGTTCTCAGTTGCTGATGTTACAACTGGTAGTAGCAAATGACTATTGCTGTTGTACAATCACGACATTGCACTTTGTCTCAGTTGTTGATCATACAACTGGTAGTAGCCAATGACTATTGCCGTTGTACCTACATGACATAGCACTATGTTCTCAGTTGTAAATGTTACAACTGGTAGTAGCAAATGACTATTGCTGTTGTACAATCACGACATTGTACTATGTTCTCAGTTGTTGATGTTACAACTGGTAGTAGCAAATGACTATTGCTCTTGTACAATCACGACATTGTACTATGTCTCAGTTGCTGATGTTACAACTGGTAGTAGCAAATGACTAATGCTGTTGTACAAGCACGACATTGTAATATGTCTCAGTTGCTGATGTTACAACTGGTAGTAGCAAATGACTATTGCTGTTGTACAAGCACGACATTGCACTATATTCTCAGTTGTTGATGTTACAACTGGTAGTAGCAAATGACTATTGCTGTTGTACAAGCACGACATTGCACTGTTCTCAGTTGTTGATGTAACAACTGGTAGTAGGCAAATGGCTATTGCAGTTGTACAATCACGACATTGCACTATGTTCTCAGTTGTTGATGTAACAACTGGTAGTAGCAAATGACTATTGCCGTTGTACCTCCATGACATTGCACTATGTTCTCAGTTGTAAATGTTACAACTGGTAGTAGCAAATGACTATTGCTGTTGTACAAGCACGACATTTCACTATGTTCTCAGTTGTTGATGTTACAACTGGTAGTAGCAAATGACTATTGCAGTTGTACAGGCACGACATTGCCCTATGTTCTCAGTGGTTGATGTTACAACTGGTAGTAGCAAATGACTATTGCTGTTGTACAACCACGACATTGTACTATGTCTCAGTTGCTGATGTTACAACTGGTAGTAGCAAATGACTATTGCTGTTGTACAAGCACGACATTGTAATATGTCTCAGTTGCTGATGTTACAACTGGTGGTAGCAAATGACTATTGCTGTTGTACAAGCACGACATTGCACTATATTCTCAGTTGTTGATGTTACAACTGGTAGTAGCAAATGACTATTGCTGTTGTACAAGCACGACATTGCACTGTTCTCAGTTGTTGATGTAACAACTGGTAGTAGCAAATGACTATTGCCGTTGTACCTCCATGACATTGCACTATGTTCTCAGTTGTAAATGTTACAACTGGTAGTAGCAAATGACTATTGCTGTTGTACAATCACGACATTGTAGTATGTCTCAGTTGTTGATGTTACAACTGGTAGTAGGCAAATGGCTATTGCAGTTGTACAATCACGACATTGCACTATGTCTCAGTTGTTGATGTAACAACTGGTAGTAGCAAATGACTATTGCCTTTGTACCTCCATGACATTGCACTATGTTCTCAGTTGTAAATGTTACAACTGGTAGTAGCAAATGACTATTGCTGTTGTACAATCACGACATTGTAGTATGTCTCAGTTGTTGATGTTACAACTGGTAGTAGGCAAATGGCTATTGCAGTTGTACAATCACGACATTGCACTATGTTCTCAGTTTTTGATGTAACAACTGGTAGTAGCAAATGACTATTGCCGTTGTACCTCCATGACATTGCACTATGTTCTCAGTTGTTGATGTTACAACTGGTAGTAGCAAATGACTATTGCTGTTGTACAAGCACGACATTGCACTATGTTCTCAGTTGTTGATGTTACAACTGGTAGTAGCAAATGACTATTGCTGTTGTACAATCACGACATTGTACTATGTCTCAGTTGCTGATGTTACAACTGGTAGTAGCAAATGACTATTGCTGTTGTACAAGCACGACATTGCACTGTTCTCAGTTGCTGATGTTACAACTGGTAGTAGCAAATGACTATTGCTGTTGTACAATCACGACATTGCAATTTGTCTCAGTTGTTGATCATACAAATGGTAGTAGCCAATGACTATTGCCGTTGTACCTACATGACATAGCACTATGTTCTCAGTTGTAAATGTTACAACTGGTAGTAGCAAATGACTATTGCTGTTGTACAAGCACGACATTGCACTATGTTCTCAGTTGTTGATGTTACAACTGGTAGTAGCAAATGACTATTGCTGTTGCGCAATCACGACATTGTAATATGTCTCAGTTGCTGATGTTACAACTGGTAGTAGCAAATGACTATTGCTGTTGTACAAGCACGACATTGCACTATATTCTCAGTTGTTGATGTTACAACTGGTAGTAGCAAATGACTATTGCTGTTGTACAATCACGACATTGTACTATGTCTCAGTTGCTGATGTTACAACTGGTAGTAGCAAATGACTATTGCTGTTGTACAAGCACGACATTGCACTGTTCTCAGTTGCTGATGTTACAACTGGTAGTAGCAAATGACTATTGCTGTTGTACAATCACGACATTGCACTTTGTCTCAGTTGTTGATCATACAACTGGTAGTAGCCAATGACTATTGCCGTTGTACCTACATGATATAGCACTATGTTCTCAGTTGTAAATGTTACAACTGGTAGTAGCAAATGACTATTGCTGTTGTACAAGCACGACATTGCACTATGTTCTTAGTTGTTGATGTTACAACTGGTAGTAGCAAATGACTATTGCTGTTGCACAATCACGACATTGTAATATGTCTCAGTTGGTGATGTTACAACTGGTAGTAGCAAATGACTATTGCTGTTGTACAAGCACGACATTGCACTATATTCTCAGTTGTTGATGTTACAACTGGTAGTAACAAATGACTATTGCTGTTGTACAATCACGACATTGTAGTATGTCTCAATTGCTGATGTTACAACTGGTATTATCAAACGGCTATTTCTGTTGTACAACCACGACATTACACTATGTCTCAGTTGTTGGTGTTACAACTGGTAGTAGCAAATAACTATTGCTGTTGCACAAGCACGACATTGCACTATGTTCTCAGTTGCTGATGTTACAACTGGTAGTAGCAAATGACTATTGCTGTTGTACAATCACGACATTGCACTTTGTCTCAGTTGTTGATCATACAACTGGTAGTAGCCAATGACTATTGCCGTTGTACCTACATGACATAGCACTATGTTCTCAGTTGTAAATGTTACAACTGGTAGTAGCAAATGACTATTGCTGTTGTACAAGCACGACATTGCACTATTTTCTCAGTTGTTGATGTTACAACTGGTAGTAGCAAATGACTATTGCTGTTGCACAATCACAACATTGTAATATGTCTCAGTTGCTGATGTTACAACTGGTAGTAGCAAATGACTATTGCTGTTGTACAAGCACGACATTGCACTATATTCTCAGTTGTTGATGTTACAACTGGTAGTAACAAATGACTATTGCTGTTGTACAATCACGACATTGTAGTATGTCTCAATTGCTGATGTTACAACTGGTATTATCAAACGGCTATTTCTGTTGTACAACCACGACATTACACTATGTCTCAGTTGTTGGTGTTACAACTGGTAGTAGCAAATAACTATTGCTGTTGCACAAGCACGACATTGCACTATGTTCTCAGTTGCTGATGTTACAACTGGTAGTAGCAAATGACTATTGCAGTTGTACAATCACGACATTGTACTATGTCCCAGTTGCTGATGTTACAACTGGTAGTAGCAAATGACTATTGCTGTTGTACAAGCACGACATTGCACTGTTCTCAGTTGCTGATGTTACAACTGGTAGTAGCAAAAGACTATTACGGTTGTACAATCACGACATTGCACTTTGTCTCAGTTGTTGATGATACAACTGGTAGTAGCCAATGACTATTGCCGTTGTACCTCCATGACATTGCACTATGTTCTCAGTTGTAAATGTTACAACTGGTAGTAGCAAATGACTATTGCTGTTGTACAAGCACGACATTGCACTATGTTCTCAGTTGTTGATGTTACAACTGGTAGTAGCAAATGACTATTGCTGTTGCACAATCACGACATTGTAATATGTCTCAGTTGCTGATGTTACAACTGGTAGTAGCAAATGACTATTGCTGTTGTACAAGCACGACATTGCACTATGTTCTCAGTTGCTGATGTTACAACTGGTAGTAGCAAATGACTATTGCTGTTGTACAATCACGACATTGCACTTTGTCTCATTTGTTGATGATACAACTGGTAGTAGCCAATGACTATTGCCGTTGTACCTGCATGACATTACACTATGTTCTCAGTTGTAAATGTTACAACTGGTAGTAGCAAATGACTATTGCTGTTGTACAAGCACGACATTGCACTATGTTCTCAGTTGTTGAGGTTACAACTGGTAGTAGCAAATGACTATTGCTGTTGCACAATCACGACATTGTAATATGTCTCAGTTGCTGATGTTACAAATGGTAGTAGCAAATGACTATTGCTGTTGTACAAGCACGACATTGCACTATATTCTCAGTTGTTGATGTTACAACTGGTAGTAACAAATGACTATTGCTGTTGTACAATCACGACATTGTAGTATGTCTCAATTGCTGATGTTACAACTGGTATTAGCAAACGGCTATTTCTGTTGTACAAGCACGACATTGCACTATGTTCTCAGTTGTTGATGTTACAACAGGTAGTAGCAAATGACTATTACTGTTGTACAAGCACGACATTGCACTGTTCTCAGTTGTTGATGTAACAACTGGTAGTAGCAAATGACTATTGCTGTTGCACAATCACGACATTGTAATATGTCTCAGTTGCTGATGTTACAAATGGTAGTAGCAAATGACTATTGCTTTTGTACAAGCACGACATTGCACTATATTCTCAGTTGTTGATGTTACAACTGGTAGTAGCAAATGACTATTGCTGTTGTACAAGCACGACATTGCACTATGTTCTCAGTTGTTGATGTAACAACTGGTAGTAGCAAATGACTATTGCCGTTGTACCTCCATGACATTGCACTATGTTCTCAGTTGTAAATGTTACAACTGGTAGTAGCAAATGACTATTGCTGTTGTACAAGCACGACATTGCACTATGTTCTCAGTTGTTGATGTTACAACTGGTAGTAGCAAATGACTATTGCTGTTGTACAAGCACGACATTGCCCTATGTTCTCAGTTGTTGATGTTACAACTGGTAGTAGCAAATGACTATTGCTGTTGTACAACCACGACATTGTACTATGTCTCAGTTGCTGATGTTACAACTGGTAGTAGCAAATGACTATTGCTGTTGTACAAGCACGACATTGTAATATGTCTCAGTTGCTGATGTTACAACTGGTAGTAGCAAATGACTATTGCTGTTGTACAAGCACGACATTGCACTATATTCTCAGTTGTTGATGTTACAACTGGTAGTAGCAAATGACTATTGCTGTTGTACAAGCACGACATTGCACTGTTCTCAGTTGTTGGTGTAACAACTGGTAGTAACAAATGACTATTGCCGTTGTACCTCCATGACATTGCACTATGTTCTCAGTTGTAAATATTACAACTGGTAGTAGCAAATGACTATTGCTGTTGTACAATCACGACATTGTAGTATGTCTCAGTTGTTGATGTTACAACTGGTAGTAGGCAAATGGCTATTGCAGTTGTACAATCACGACATTGCACTATGTTCTCAGTTGTTGATGTAACAACTGGTAGTAGCAAATGACTATTGCCGTTGTACCTCCATGACATTGCACTATGTTCTCAGTTGTAAATGTTACAACTGCTAGTAGCAAATGACTATTGCTGTTGTACAAGCACGACATTGCACTATGTTCTCAGTTGTTGATGTTACAACTGGTAGTAGCAAATGACTATTGCTCTTGTACAATCACGACATTGTACTATGTCTCAGTTGCTGATGTTACAACTGGTAGTAGTAAATGACTATTGCTGTTGTACAAGCACGACATTGCACTGTTCTCAGTTGCTGATGTTACAACTGGTAGTAGCAAATGACTATTGCGGTTGTACAATCACGACATTGCACTTTGTCTCAGTTGTTGATCATACAACTGGTAGTAGCCAATGACTATTGCCGTTGTACCTACATGACATAGCACTATGTTCTCAGTTGTAAATGTTACAACTGGTAGTAGCAAATGACTATTGCTGTTGTACAAGCACGACATTGCACTATGTTCTCAGTTGTTGATGTTACAACTGGTAGTAGCAAATGACTATTGCTGTTGCACAATCACGACATTGTAATATGTCTCAGTTGCTGATGTTACAACTGGTAGTAGTAAATGACTATTGCTGTTGTACAAGCACGACATTGCACTATATTCTCAGTTGTTAATGTTACAACTGGTAGTAACAAATGACTATTGCTGTTGTACAATCACGAAATTGTAGTATGTCTCAATTGCTGATGTTACAACTGGTATTATCAAACGGCTATTTCTGTTGTACAACCACGACATTACACTATGTCTCAGTTGTTGGTGTTACAACTGGTAGTAGCAAATAACTATTGCTGTTGCACAAGCACGACATTGCACTACGTTCTCAGTTGCTGATGTTACAACTGGTAGTAGCAAATGACTATTGCTGTTGTACAATCACGACATTGTACTATGTCTCAGTTGTTGATGTTACAACTGGTAGTAGCAAATGACTATTGCTGTTGTACAAGCACGACATTGCACTGTTCTCAGTTGCTGATGTTACAACTGGTAGTAGCAAATGACTATTGCGGTTGTACAATCACGACATTGCACTTTGTCTCATTGTCTCAGTTGTTGATGATACAACTGGTAGTAGCAAATGACTATTGCCTTTGTAACTCCATGACATTGCACTATGTTCTCAGTTGTAAATGTTACAACTGGTAGTAGCAAATGACTATTGCTGTTGTACAATCACGACATTGTAGTATGTCTCAGTTGTTGATGTTACAACTGGTAGTAGGCAATTGGCTATTGCAGTTGTACAATCACGACATTGCACTATGTTCTCAGTTGTTGATGTAACAACTGGTAGTAGCAAATGACTATTGCCGTTGTACCTCCATGACATTGCACTATGTTCTCAGTTGTAAATGTTACAACTGGTAGTAGCAAATGACTATTGCTGTTGTACAAGCACGACATTGCACTATGTTCTCAGTTGTTGATGTTACAACTGGTAGTAGCAAATGACTATTGCTGTTGTACAATCACGACATTGTACTATGTCTCAGTTGCTGATGTTACAACTGGTAGTAGCAAATGACTATTGCTGTTGTACAAGCACGACATTGCACTATGTTCTCAGTTGTTGATGTTACAACTGGTAGTAGCAAATGGCTATTGCTGTTGCACAATCACGACATTGTAATATGTCTCAGTTGCTGATGTTACAACTGGTAGTAGCAAATGACTATTGCTGTTGTACAAGCACGACATTGCACTATATTCTCAGTTGTTGATGTTACAACTGGTAGTAACAAATGACTATTGCTGTTGTACAATCACGACATTGTAGTATGTCTCAATTGCTGATGTTACAACTGGTATTATCAAACGGCTATTTCTGTTGTACAACCACGACATTACACTATGTCTCAGTTGTTGGTGTTACAACTGGTAGTAGCAAATAACTATTGCTGTTGCACAAGCACGACATTGCACTATGTTCTCAGTTGCTGATGTTACAACTGGTAGTAGCAAATGACTATTGCTGTTGTACAATCACGACATTGTACTTTGTCTCAGTTGTTGATCATACAACTGGTAGTAGCCAATGACTATTGCCGTTGTACCTACATGACATAGCACTATGTTCTCAGTTGTAAATGTTACAACTGGTAGTAGCAAATGACTATTGCTGTTGTACAAGCACGACATTGCACTATGTTCTCAGTTGTTGATGTTACAACTGGTAGTAGCAAATGGCTATTGCCGTTGCACAATCACGACATTGTAATATGTCTCAGTTGCTGATGTTACAACTGGTAGTAGCAAATGACTATTGCTGTTGTACAAGCACGACATTGCACTATATTCTCAGTTGTTGATGTTACAACTGGTAGTAACAAATGACTATTGCTGTTGTACAATCACGACATTGTAGTATGTCTCAATTGCTGATGTTACAACTGGTATTATCAAACGGCTATTTCTGTTGTACAACCACGACATTACACTATGTCTCAGTTGTTGATGATACAACTGGTAGTAGCCAATGACTATTGCCGTTGTACCTGCATGACATTGCACTATGTTCTCAGTTGTAAATGTTACAACTGGTAGTAGCAAATGACTATTGCTGTTGTACAAGCACGACATTGTAATATGTCTCAGTTGCTGATGTTACAAATGGTAGTAGCAAATGACTATTGCTGTTGTACAAGCACGACATTGCACTATATTCTCAGTTGTTGATGTTACAACTGGTACTAACAAATGACTATTGCTGTTGTACAATCACGACATTGTAGTATGTCTCAATTGCTGATGTTACAACTGGTATTAGCAAACGGCTATTTCTGTTGTACAACCACGACATTACACTATGTCTCAGTTGTTGGTGTTACAACTGGTAGTAGCAAATGACTATTGCTGTTGTACAAGCACGACATTGCACTATGTTCTCAGTTGTTGATGTAACAACTGGTAGTAGCAAATGACTATTGCCGTTGTACCTCCATGACATTGCACTATGTTCTCAGTTGTAAATGTTACAACTGGTAGTAGCAAATGACTTGCTGTTGTACAACCACGACATTGCACTATGTCTCAGTTGTTGATGTTAAGACTGGTAGTAGCAAATGACTACTCCTGTTGTACAATCACGACATTGTAGTATGTCTCAGTTGTTAATGTTACAACTGGTAGTAGGCAAATGGCTATTCCAGTTGTACAATCATGACATTGCACTATGTTCTCAGTTGTTGATGTAACAACTGGTAGTAGCAAATGACTATTGCCGTTGTACCTCCATGACATTGCACTATGTTCTCAGTTGTAAATGTTAGAACTGGTAGTAGCAAATGACTATTGCTGTTGTCCAAGCACGACATTGCACTATGTTCTCAGTTGTTGATGTTACAA
The DNA here is from genome assembly GCA_034769895.1 of Magicicada septendecula. Classification (NCBI taxonomy): domain Eukaryota; kingdom Metazoa; phylum Arthropoda; class Insecta; order Hemiptera; family Cicadidae; genus Magicicada; species Magicicada septendecula. The sequence continues at coordinate 15,706,127 of CM068374.1, forward strand.
CTGGTAGTAGCAAATGACTATTGCTGTTGTACAAGCACGACATTGCACTATATTCTCAGTTTTTGATGTTACAACTGGTAGTAGCAAAAGACTATTGCTGTTGTACAAGCACGACATTGCACTGTTCTCAGTTGTTGATGTAACAACTGGTAGTAGCAAATGACTATTGCCGTTGTACCTCCATGACATTGCACTATGTTCTCAGTTGTAAATGTTACAACTGGTAGTAGCAAATGACTATTGCTGTTGTACAATCACGACATTGTACTATGTCTCAGTTGCTGATGTTACAACTGGTAGTAGCAAATAACTATTGCTGTTGTACAAGCACGACATTGTAATATGTCTCAGTTGCTGGTGTTACAACTGGTAGTAGCAAATGACTATTGCTGTTGTACAAGCACGACATTGCACTATATTCTCAGTTGTTGATGTTACAACTGGTAGTAACAAATGACTATTGCTGTTGTACAATCACGACATTGTAGTATGTCTCAATTGCTGATGTTACAACTGGTATTATCAAACGGCTATTTCTATTGTACAACCACGACATTACACTATGTCTCAGTTGTTGGTGTTACAAGTGGTAGTAGCAAATAACTATTGCTGTTGCACAAGCACGACATTGCACTATGTTCTCAGTTGCTGATGTTACAACTGGTAGTAGCAAATGACTATTGCTGTTGTACAATCACGACATTGCACTTTGTCTCAGTTGTTGATCATACAACTGGTAGTAGCCAATGACTATTGCCGTTGTACCTACATGACATAGCACTATGTTCTCAGTTGTAAATGTTACAACTGGTAGTAGCAAATGACTATTGCTGTTGTACAAGCACGACATTGCACTATGTTCTCAGTTGTTGATGTTACAACTGGTAGTAGCAAATGACTATTGCTGTTGCACAATCACAACATTGTAATATGTCTCAGTTGCTGATGTTACAACTGGTAGTAGCAAATGACTATTGCTGTTGTACAAGCACGACATTGCACTATATTCTCAGTTGTTGATGTTACAACTGGTAGTAACAAATGACTATTGCTGTTGTACAATCACGACATTGTAGTATGTCTCAATTGCTGATGTTACAACTGGTATTATCAAACGGCTATTTCTGTTGTACAACCACGACATTACACTATGTCTCAGTTGTTGGTGTTACAACTGGTAGTAGCAAATAACTATTGCTGTTGCACAAGCACGACATTGCACTATGTTCTCAGTTGCTGATGTTACAACTGGTAGTAGCAAATGACTATTGCAGTTGTACAATCACGACATTGTACTATGTCTCAGTTGCTGATGTTACAACTGGTAGTAGCAAATGACTATTGCTGTTGTACAAGCACGACATTGCACTGTTCTCAGTTGCTGATGTTACAACTGGTAGTAGCAAAAGACTATTACGGTTGTACAATCACGACATTGCACTTTGTCTCAGTTGTTGAGAATACAACTGGTAGTAGCCAATGACTATTGCCGTTGTACCTCCATGACATTGCACTATGTTCTCAGTTGTAAATGTTACAACTGGTAGTAGCAAATGACTATTGCTGTTGTACAAGCACGACATTGCACTATGTTCTCAGTTGTTGATGTTACAACTGGTAGTAGCAAATGACTATTGCTGTTGCACAATCACGACATTGTAATATGTCTCAGTTGCTGATGTTACAACTGGTAGTAGCAAATGACTATTGCTGTTGTACAAGCACGACATTGCACTATGTTCTCAGTTGCTGATGTTACAACTGGTAGTAGCAAATGACTATTGCTGTTGTACAATCACGACATTGCACTTTGTCTCAGTTGTTGATGATACAACTGGTAGTAGCCAATGACTATTGCCGTTGTACCTGCATGACATTACACTATGTTCTCAGTTGTAAATGTTACAACTGGTAGTAGCAAATGACTATTGCTGTTGTACAAGCACGACATTGCACTATGTTCTCAGTTGTTGATGTTACAACTGGTAGTAGCAAATGACTATTGCTGTTGCACAATCACGACATTGTAATATGTCTCAGTTGCTGATGTAACAAATGGTAGTAGCAAATGACTATTGCTGTTGTACAAGCACGACATTGCACTATATTCTCAGTTGTTGATGTTACAACTGGTAGTAACAAATGACTATTGCTGTTGTACAATCACGACATTGTAGTATGTCTCAATTGCTGATGTTACAACTGGTATTAGCAAACGGCTATTTCTGTTGTACAAGCACGACATTGCACTATGTTCTCAGTTGTTGATGTTACAACTGGTAGTAGCAAATGACTATTACTGTTGTACAAGCACGACATTGAACTGCTCTCAGTTGTTGATGTAACAACTGGTAGTAGCAAATGACTATTGCTGTTGCACAATCACGACATTGTAATATGTCTCAGTAGCTGATGTTACAAATGGTAGTAGCAAATGACTATTGCTTTTGTACAAGCACGACATTGCACTATATTCTCAGTTGTTGATGTTACAACTGGTAGTAACAAATGACTATTGCTGTTGTACAAGCACGACATTGCACTATATTCTCAGTTGTTGATGTTACAACTGGTAGTAGCAAATGACTATTGCTGTTGTACAAGCACGACATTGCACTATGTTCTCAGTTGTTGATGTAACAACTGGTAGTAGCAAATGACTATTGCCGTTGTACCTCCATGACATTGCACTATGTTCTCAGTTGTAAATGTTACAACTGGTAGTAGCAAATGACTATTGCTGTTGTACAAGCACGACATTGCACTATGTTCTCAGTTGTTGATGTTACAACTGGTAGTAGCAAATGACTATTGCTGTTGTACAAGCACGACATTGCCCTATGTTCTCAGTTGTTGATGTTACAACTGGTAGTAGCAAATGACTATTGCTGTTGTACAACCACGACATTGTACTATGTCTCAGTTGCTGATGTTACAACTGGTAGTAGCAAATGACTATTGCTGTTGTACAAGCACGACATTGTAATATGTCTCAGTTGCTGATGTTACAACTGGTAGTAGCAAATGACTATTGCTGTTGTACAAGCACGACATTGCACTATATTCTCAGTTGTTGATGTTACAACTGGTAGTAGCAAATGACTATTGCTGTTGTACAAGCACGACATTGCACTGTTCTCAGTTGTTGGTGTAACAACTGGTAGTAACAAATGACTATTGCCGTTGTACCTCCATGACATTGCACTATGTTCTCAGTTGTAAATGTTACAACTGGTAGTAGCAAATGACTATTGCTGTTGTACAATCACGACATTGTAGTATGTCTCAGTTGTTGATGTTACAACTGGTAGTAGGCAAATGGCTATTGCAGTTGTACAATCACGACATTGCACTATGTTCTCAGTTGTTGATGTAACAACTGGTAGTAGCAAATGACTATTGCCGTTGTACCTCCATGACATTGCACTATGTTCTCAGTTGTAAATGTTACAACTGCTAGTAGCAAATGACTATTGCTGTTGTACAAGCACGACATTGCACTATGTTCTCAGTTGTTGATGTTACAACTGGTAGTAGCAAATGACTATTGCTCTTGTACAATCACGACATTGTACTATGTCTCAGTTTCTGATGTTACAACTGGTAGTAGCAAATGACTATTGCTGTTGTACAAGCACGACATTGCACTGTTCTCAGTTGCTGATGTTACAACTGGTAGTAGCAAATGACTATTGCTGTTGTACAATCACGACATTGCACTTTGTCTCAGTTGTTGATCATACAACTGGTAGTAGCCAATGACTATTGCCGTTGTACCTACATGACATAGCACTATGTTCTCAGTTGTAAATGTTACAACTGGTAGTAGCAAATGACTATTGCTGTTGTACAAGCACGACATTGCACTATGTTCTCAGTTGTTGATGTTACAACTGGTAGTAGCAAATGACTATTGCTGTTGCACAATCACGACATTGTAATATGTCTCAGTTGCTGATGTTACAACTGGTAGTAGTAAATGACTATTGCTGTTGTACAAGCACGACATTGCACTATATTCTCACTTGTTGATGTTACAACTGGTAGTAACAAATGACTATTGCTGTTGTACAATCACGAAATTGTAGTATGTCTCAATTGCTGATGTTACAACTGGTATTATCAAACGGCTATTTCTGTTGTACAACCACGACATTACACTATGTCTCAGTTGTTGGTGTTACAACTGGTAGTAGCAAATAACTATTGCTGTTGCACAAGCACGACATTGCACTATTTTCTCAGTTGCTGATGTTACAACTGGTAGTAGCAAATGACTATTGCTGTTGTACAATCACGACATTGTACTATGTCTCAGTTGTTGATGTTACAACTGGTAGTAGCAAATGACTATTGCTGTTGTACAAGCACGACATTGCACTGTTCTCAGTCGCTGATGTTACAACTGGTAGTAGCAAATGACTATTGCGGTTGTACAATCACGACATTGCACTTTGTCTCAGTTGTTGATGATACAACTGGTAGTAGCCAATGACTATTGCTGTTGTACAAGCACGACATTGCACTATGTTCTCAGTTGTTGATGTTACAACTGGTAGTAGCAAATGACTATTGCTGTTGTACAAGCACGACATTGCCCTATGTTCTCAGTTGTTGATGTTACAACTGGTAGTAGCAAATGACTATTGCTGTTGTACAACCACAACATTGTACTATGTCTCAGTTGCTGATGTTACAACTGGTAGTAGCAAATGACTATTGCTGTTGTACAAGCACGACATTGTAATATGTCTCAGTTGCTGATGTTACAACTGGTAGTAGCAAATGACTATTGCTGTTGTACAAGCACGACATTGCACTGTATTCTCAGTTGTTGATGTTACAACTGGTAGTAGCAAATGACTATTGCTGTTGTACAAGCACGACATTGCACTGTTCTCAGTTGTTGATGTAACAACTGGTAGTAGCAAATGACTATTGCCGTTGTACCTCCATGACATTGCACTATGTTCTCAGTTGTAAATGTTACAACTGGTAGTAGCAAATGACTATTGCTGTTGTACAATCACGACATTGTAGTATGTCTCAGTTGTTGATGTTACAACTGGTAGTAGGCAAATGGCTATTGCAGTTGTACAATCACGACATTGCACTATGTCTCAGTTGTTGATGTAACAACTGGTAGTAGCAAATGACTATTGCCTTTGTAACTCCATGACATTGCACTATGTTCTCAGTTGTAAATGTTACAACTGGTAGTAGCAAATGACTATTGCTGTTGTACAATCACGACATTGTAGTATGTCTCAGTTGTTGATGTTACAACTGGTAGTAGGCAATTGGCTATTGCAGTTGTACAATCACGACATTGCACTATGTTCTCAGTTGTTGATGTAACAACTGGTAGTAGCAAATGACTATTGCCGTTGTACCTCCCTGACATTGCACTATGTTCTCAGTTGTAAATGTTACAACTGGTAGTAGCAAATGACTATTTCTGTTGTACAAGCACGACATTGCACTATGTTCTCAGTTGTTGATGTTACAACTGGTAGTAGCAAATGACTATTGCTGTTGTACAATCACGACATTGTACTATGTCTCAGTTGCTGATGTTACAACTGGTAGTAGCAAATGGCTATTGCTGTTGTACAAGCACGACATTGCACTATGTTCTCAGTTGTAAATGTTACAACTAGTAGTAGCAAATGACTATTGCTGTTGTACAAGCACGACATTGCACTATGTTCTCAGTTGTTGATGTTACAACTGGTAGTAGCAAATGGCTATTGCTGTTGCACAATCACGACATTGTAATATGTCTCAGTTGCTGATGTTACAACTGGTAGTAGCAAATGACTATTGCTGTTGTACAAGCACGACATTGCACTATATTCTCAGTTGTTGATGTTACAACTGGTAGTAACAAATGACTATTGCTGTTGTACAATCACGACATTGTAGTATGTCTCAATTGCTGATGTTACAACTGGTATTATCAAACGGCTATTTATGTTGTACAACCACGACATTACACTATGTCTCAGTTGTTGGTGTTACAACTGGTAGTAGCAAATAACTATTGCTGTTGCACAAGCACGACATTGCACTATGTTCTCAGTTGCTGATGTTACAACTGGTAGTAGCAAATGACTATTGCTGTTGTACAATCACGACATTGTACTTTGTCTCAGTTGTTGATCATACAACTGGTAGTAGCCAATGACTATTGCCGTTGTACCTACATGACATAGCACTATGTTCTCAGTTGTAAATGTTACAACTGGTAGTAGCAAATGACTATTGCTGTTGTACAAGCATGACATTGCACTATGTTCTCAGTTGTTGATGTTACAACTGGTAGTAGCAAATGCCTATTGCTGTTGCACAATCACGACATTGTAATATGTCTCAGTTGCTGATGTTACAACTGGTAGTAGCAAATGACTATTGCTGTTGTACAAGCACGACATTGCACTATATTCTCAGTTGTTGATGTTACAACTGGTAGTAACAAATGACTATTGCTGTTGTACAATCACGACATTGTAGTATGTCTCAATTGCTGATGTTACAACTGGTATTATCAAACGGCTATTTCTGTTGTACAACCACGACATTACACTATGTCTCAGCTGTTGGTGTTACAACTGGTAGTAGCAAATAACTATTGCTGTTGCACAAGCACGACATTGCACTATGTTCTCAGTTGCTGATGTTACAACTGGTAGTAGCAAATGACTATTGCTGTTGTACAATCACGACATTGTACTATGTCTCAGTTGCTGATGTTACAACTGGTAGTAGCAAATGACTATTGGTGTTGTACAAGCACGACATTGCACTGTTCTCAGTTGCTGATGTTACAACTGGTAGTAGCAAATGACTATTGCGGTTGTACAATCACGACATTGCACTTTGTCTCAGTTGTTGATGATACAACTGGTAGTAGCCAATGACTATTGCCGTTGTACCTCCATGACATTGCACTATGTTCTCAGTTGTAAATGTTACAACTGGTAGTAGCAAATGACTATTGCTGTTGTACAAGCACGACATTGCACTATGTTCTCAGTTGTTGATGTTACAACTGGTAGTAGCAAATGACTATTGCTGTTACACAATCACGACATTGTAATATGTCTCAGTTGCTGATGTTACAACTGGTAGTAGCAAATGGCTATTGCTGTTGTACAAGCACGACATTGCACTATGTTCTCAGTTGCTGATGTTACAACTGGTAGTAGCAAATGACTATTGCTGTTGTACAATCACGACATTGCACTTTGTCTCAGTTGTTGATGATACAACTGGTAGTAGCCAATGACTATTGCCGTTGTACCTGCATGACATTGCACTATGTTCTCAGTTGTAAATGTTACAACTGGTAGTAGCAAATGACTATTGCTGTTGTACAAGCACGACATTGTAATATGTCTCAGTTGCTGATGTTACAAATGGTAGTAGCAAATGACTATTGCTTTTGTACAAGCACGACATTGCACTATATTCTCAGTTGTTGATGTTACAACTGGTACTAACAAATGACTATTGCTGTTGTACAATCACGACATTGTAGTATGTCTCAATTGCTGATGTTACAACTGGTATTAGCAAACGGCTATTTCTGTTGTACAACCACGACATTACACTATGTCTCAGTTGTTGGTGTTACAACTGGTAGTAGCAAATGACTATTGCTGTTGTACAAGCACGACATTGCACTATGTTCTCAGTTGTTGATGTAACAACTGGTAGTAGCAAATGACTATTGCCGTTGTACCTCCATGACATTGCACTATGTTCTCAGTTGTAAATGTTAGAACTGGTAGTAGCAAATGACTATTGCTGTTGTCCAAGCAAGACATTGCACTATGTTCTCAGTTGTTGATGTTACAACTGGTAGTAGCAAATGACTATTGCTGTTGTACAAGCACGACATTGCACTATATTCTCAGTTGTTGATGTTACAACTGGTAGTAGCAAATGACTATTGCTGTTGTACAAGCACGACATTGCACTGTTCTCAGTTGTTGATGTAACAACTGGTAGTAGCAAATGACTATTGCCGTTGTACCTCCATGACATTGCACTATGTTCTCAGTTGTAAATGTTACAACTGGTAGTAGCAAATGACTATTGCTGTTGTACAATCACGACATTGTACTATGTCTCAGTTGCTGATGTTACAACTGGTAGTAGCAAATGACTATTGCTGTTGTACAAGCACGACATTGTAATATGTCTCAGTTGCTGGTGTTACAACTGGTAGTAGCAAATGACTATTGCTGTTGTACAAGCACGACATTGCACTATATTCTCAGTTGTTGATGTTACAACTGGTAGTAGCAAATGACTATTGCTGTTGTACAAGCACGACATTGCACTGTTCTCAGTTGTTGATGTAACAACTGGTAGTAGCAAATGACTATTGCCGTTGTACCTCCATGACATTGCACTATGTTCTCAGTTGTAAATGTTACAACCGGTAGTAGCAAATGACTATTGCTGTTGTACAATCACGACATTGTAGTATGTCTCAGTTGTTGATGTTACAACTGGTAGTAGGCAAATGGCTATTGCAGTTGTACAATCACGACATTGCACTATGTTCTCAGTTGTTGATGTAACAACTGGTAGTAGCAAATGACTATTGCCGTTGTACTTCCATGACATTGCACTATGTTATCAGTTGTAAATGTTACAACTGGTAGTAGCAAATGACTATTGCTGTTGTACAAGCACGACATTGCACTATGTTCTCAGTTGTTGATGTTACAACTGGTAGTAGCAAATGACTATTGCTGTTGTACAATCACGACATTGTACTATGTTCTCAGTTGTTGATGTTACAACTGGTAGTAGCAAATGACTATTGCTGTTGTACAATCACGACATTGTACTATGTCTCAGTTGCTGATGTTACAACTGGTAGTAGCAAATGCCTATTGCTGTTGTACAAGCACGACATCGTAATATGTCTCAGTTGCTGATGTTACAACTGGTAGTAGCAAATGACTATTGCTGTTGTAGAAGCATGACATTGCACTATATTCTCAGTTGTTGATGTAACAACTGGTAGTAGGCAAATGGCTATTGCAATTGTACAATCACGACATTGCACTATGTTCTCAGTTGTTGATGTAACAACTGGTAGTAGCAAATGACTATTGCCATTGTACCTCCATGACATTGCACTATGTTCTCAGTTGTAAATGTTACAACTGGTAGTAGCAAATGACTATTGCTGTTGTACAAGCACGACATTGCACTATGTTCTCAGTTGTTGATGTTACAACTGGTAGTAGCAAATGACTATTGCTGTTGTACAAGCACGACATTGCCCTATGTTCTCAGTTGTTGATGTTCCAACTGGTAGTAGCAAATGACTATTGCCGTTGTACCTCCATGACATTGCACTATGTTCTCAGTTGTAAATGTTACAAATGGTAGTAGCAAATGACTATTGCTATTGTACAATCACGACATTGTAGTATGTCTCAGTTGTTGATGTTACAACTGGTAGTAGGCAAATGGCTATTGCAGTTGTACAATCACGACATTGCACTATGTTCTCAGTTGTTGATGTAACAACTGGTAGTAGCAAATGACTATTGCCGTTGTACCTCCATGACATTGCACTATGTTCTCAGTTGTAAATGTTACAACTGGTAATAGCAAATGACTATTGCTGTTGTACAAGCACGACATTGCACTATGTTCTCAGTTGTTGATGTTACAACTGGTAGTAGCAAATGACTATTGCTGTTGTACAATCACGACATTGTACTATGTCTCAGTTGCTGATGTTACAACTGGTAGTAGCAAATGACTATTTCTGTTGTACAAGCATGACATTACACTGTTCTCAGTTGCTGATGTTACAACTGGTAGTAGCAAATGACTATTGCTGTTGTACAATCACGACATTGCACTTTGTCTCAGTTGTTGATGATACAACTGGTAGTAGCCAATGACTATTGCCGTTGTACCTCCATGACATTGCACTATGTTCTCAGTTGTATATGTTACAACTGGTAGTAGCAAATGACTATTGCTGTTGTACAAGCACGACATTGCACTATGTTCTCAGTTGTTGATGTTACAACTGGTAGTAGCAAATGACTATTGCTGTTGCACAATCACGACATTGTAATATGTCTCAGTTGCTGATGTTACAACTGGTAGTAGCAAATGACTATTGCTGTTGTACAAGCACGACATTGCACTATATTCTCAGTTGTTGATGTTACAACTGGTAGTAACAAATGACTATTGCTGTTGTACAATCACGACATTTTAGTATGTCTCAATTGCTGATGTTACAACTGGTATTAGCAAACGGCTATTTCTGTTGTACAACCACGACATTACACTATGTCTCAGTTGTTGGTGTTACAACTGGTAGTAGCAAATAACTATTGCTGTTGCACAAGCACGACATTGCACTATGTTCTCAGTTGCTGATGTTACAACTGGTAGTAGCAATTGACTATTGCTGTTGTACAATCACGACATTGCACTTTGTCTCAGTTGTTGATGATACAACTGGTAGTAGCCAATGACTATTGCCGTTGTACCTCCATGACATTGCACTATGTTCTCAGTTGTAAATGTTACAACTGGTAGTAGCAAATGACTATTGCTGTTGTACAAGCACGACATTGCACTATGTTCTCAGTTGTTGATGTTACAACTGGTAGTAGCAAGTGACTATTTCTGTTGCACAATCACGACATTGTAATATGTCTCAGTTGCTGATGTTACAACTGGTAGTAGCAAATGACTATTGCTGTTGTACAAGCACAACATTGCACTATATTCTCAGTTGTAGATGTTACAACTGGTAGTAACAAATGACTATTGCTGTTGTACAATCACGACATTGTAGTATGTCTCAATTGCTGATGTTACAACTGGTATTAGCAAACGGCTATATCTGTTGTACAACCACGACATTACACTATGTCTCAGTTGTTGGTGTTACAACTGGTAGTAGCAAATGACTATTGCTGTTGTACAAGCACGACATTGCACTATGTTCTCAGTTGCTGATGTTACAACTGGTAGTAGCAAATGACTATTGCTGTTGTACAATCACGACATTGCACTTTGTCTCAGTTGTTGATGATACAACTGGTAGTAGCCAATGACTATTGCCGTTGTACCTGCATGACATTGCACTATGTTCTCAGTTGTAAATGTTACAACTGGTAGTAGCAAATGACTATTGCTGTTGTACAAGCACGACATTGCACTATGTTCTCAGTTGTTGATGTTACAACTGGTAGTAGCAAATGACTATTGCTGTTGCACAATCACGACATTGTAATATGTCTCAGTTGCTGATGTTACAAATGGTAGTAGCAAATGACTATTGCTGTTGTACAAGCACGACATTGCACTATATTCTCAGTTGTTGATGTTACAACTGGTAGTAACAAATGACTATTGCTGTTGTACAATCACGACATTGTAGTATGTCTCATTTGCTGATGTTACAACTGGTATTAGCAAACGGCTATTTCTGTTGTACAACCACGACATTACACTATGTCTCAGTTGTTGGTGTTACAACTGGTAGTAGCAAATGACTATTGCTGTTGTACAAGCACGACATTGCACTATGTTCTCAGTTGTTGATGTAACAACTGGTAGTAGCAAATGACTATTGCCGTTGTACCTCCATGACATTGCACTATGTTCTCAGTTGTTGATGTAACAACTGGTAGTAGCAAATGACTATTGCCGTTGTACCTCCATGACATTGCACTATGTTCTCAGTTGTAAATGTTACAACTGGTAGTAGCAAATGACTATTGCTGTTGTACAATCACGACATTGTACTATGTCTCAGTTGCTGATGTTACAACTGGTAGTAGCAAATGACTATTGCTGTTGTACAAGCACGACATTGCACTATATTCTCAGTTGTTGATGTTACAACTGGTAGTAACAAATGACTATTGCTGTTGTACAATCACGACATTGTAGTATGTCTCAATTGCTGATGTTACAACTGGTATTAGCAAACGGCTATTTCTGTTGTACAACCACGACATTTCACTATGTCTCAGTTGTTGATGTTACAACTGGTAGTAGCAAATGACTATTGCTGTTGTACAAGCACGACATTGCACTATGTTCTCAGTTGTTGATGTTACAACTGGTAGTAGCAAATGACTATTGCTGTTGTACAATCACGACATTGTACTATGTCTCAGTTGCTGATGTTACAACTGGTAGTAGCAAATGACTATTGCTGTTGTACAATCACGACATTGTACTATGTCTCAGTTGTTGATGTTACAACTGGTAGTAGCAAATGACTATTGCTGTTGTACAAGCACGACACTGCGCACTATGTTCTCAGTTGTAAATGTTACAACTGGTAGTAGCAAATGACTATCGCTGTTGTACAAGCACGACATTGCACTATGTTCTCAGTTTTTGATGTTACAACTGGTAGTAGCAAATGACTATTGCTGTTGTACAACCAGGACATAGCACTAAGTCTCAGTTGCTGATGTTACAACTGGTATTAGCAAATGACTATTGCTATTGTACATCCACAACGTTGCACTATGTCTCAGTTGTTATTCTGGCAACTGGTAGTAGGCAAATGGCTATTTCTGTTGTACAACCATGCTATTGCACTATGTCTCAGTTGTTAATGTTACAACTGGTAGTAGCAAATGACTATTGCTGTTGTACAAGCACGACATTGCACTATGTTCTCAGTTGTAAATGTTACAACTGGTAGTAGCAAATGACTATTGCTGTTGTACAAGCACGACATTGCACTATGTTCTCAGTTATAAATGTTACAACTGGTAGTAGCAAATGCCTATTGCTGGTGTACAAGCACGACATTGCACTATGTTCTCAGTTTTTGATGTTACAAGTGGTATTAGCAAATGACTATTTCTGTTGTACAACCAGGACATAGCACTAAGTCTCAGTTGCTGATGTTACAACTGGTATTAGCAAATGACTATTGCTAGTGTACAACCACATCGTTGCACTATGTCTCAGTTGTTATTCTTGCAACTGGTAGTAAGCAAATGGCTATTGCTGTTGGACAACCACGCTATTGCACTATGTCTCAGTTGTTAATGTTACAACTGGTAGTAGCAAATGACTATTGCTGTTGTACAACCACGACATTGCACTATGTTCTCAGTTGTTGATGTTAAGACTGGTAGTAGCAAATGGCTATTGCTGTTGTACAAGCACGACATTGCACTATGTTCTCAGTTATAAATGTTACAACTGGTAGTAGCAAATGACTATTGCTGTTGTACAAGCACGACATTGCACTATGTTCTCAGTTATAAATGTTACAACTGGTAGTAGCAAATGACTATTGCTGTTGTACAAGCACGACATTGCACTATGTTCTCAGTTTTTGATGTTACAACTGGTAGTAGCAAATGACTATTTCTGTTGTACAACCAGGACATAGCACTAAGTCTCAGTTGCTGATGTTACAACTGGTATTAGCAAATGACTATTGCTATTGTACAACCACAACGTTGCACTATGTCTCAGTTATTACTCTTGCAACTGGTAGTAGGCAAATGGCTATTGCTGTTGTACAACCACGCTATTGCACTATGTCTCAGTTGTTAATGTTACAACTGGTAGTAGCAAATGACTATTGCTGTTGTACAACCACGACATTGCACTATGTTCTCAGTTGTTGATGTTAAGACTGGTAGTAGCAAATGACTATTGCTGTTGTACAATCACGACATTGTAGTATGTCTCTGTTGCTGATGTTACAACTGGTATTGGCAAATGGCTATTTCTGTTGTACAACCACGACATTTCACTATGTCTCAGTTTTTGATGTTACAACTGGTAGTAGCAAATGACTATTGCTGTTGTTCAACCACGACATTGCACTATGTCTCAGTTGTTAATGTTACAACTGGTAGTAGCAAATGACTATTGCCGTTGTACCTCCATGATATTGCACTATGTTCTCAGTTGTAAATGTTACAACTGGTAGTAGCAAATGACTATTGCCGTTGTACCTCCATGATATTGCACTATGTTCTCAATTGTAAATGTTACAACTGGTAGTAGCAAATGACTATTGCTGTTGTTACAACTGGTAGTAGCAAATGACTATTGCTGTTGTACAAGCATGACATTGCACTATGTTCTCAGTTGTTGATGTTACAACTGGTAGTAACAAATAACTATTGCTGTTGTACAAGCACGACATTGCACTATGTTCTCAGTTGTAAATGTTACAACTGGTAGTAGCAAATGACTATTGCTGTTGTACGAGCACGACATTGCACTATGTTCTCAGTTATAAATGTTACAACTGGTAGTAGCAAATGACTATTGCTGTTGTACAAGCACGACATTGCACTATGTTCTCAGTTGTTCATGTTACAACTGGTAGTAGCAAATGACTATTCTGCCGTCCTAAGCCTAAAAGGCGTATCTCAATTTTTTTTTCATTTTTACTTTTATCCTGCTTAGTAATGTTTGTGAGCTACCCGACATTAGTCCGTGCAAGCTCAACTATTTAAGTAAAAGCCGCCCGTAGACAACCACGCGGTCTGATTGGCACGAGGCGCGAGATGTTCATGACTTAGCTTTCAAAAAACTTTGTTTGTTTGTGCAAGAAAATATCATAGAAAAAAAAGTATGCTACTCGTTAAAACCTCTGACAGAAGAATATAACGCGGTTGAAATTCTCAGGAGAAATATATCAGATACAGTATTTTCGTTGAGTCACGTATTAGTAACACTTCGGCAATAGTATACAAATTATCACCATGCACAATAAAAAATTAGTTGCTGTGATAGAAGGCTTTACTATAACAGACGATATGTTTTATGATCTAGAAGTACTTGAAAATGTACAACGTATGGCATTTTTCCTAAGGAAAAAAGTTTTAATCGATTCAAAAACATCCCTTACCACGGAAATTTGAAGCAAGTCACATGATTATTGGTGAATGCGGAATTCCTTCCGAACTGTTAAAGAGTTTTTATACTCATTAATCTGCGGAAGTACAACAAAATCTTTAAAAAATTCTGATTGTCTACATCGAGTAAACTCACTTTCGCAAGACAGTGTAACGGGGAAAAAGAGGGGTAAAACCAATTTTAAATGTAATTTGAATATTCTGAATTTTATTTCACCCAAGTGTAGCATCGTGACGGGCGTGGATTGGCATTGGAATGTGTAGGGAGCGAATGCGCCACCACACGCGCATTCAGACGGCCAAGTTTCTCACGCTATCGGCACGTATTAATGTATTCTTTCGCGTAGTGCGCGCAGGAAACTCTCTGTCGGCAAAAAACATCTCAAAGCAACGGACGCGAATAGTGTGTGCGTCCGCCGGCTACCAGTTTACATCTCATTCACATATATAAAATGTAAACAGTGTCTGTCATCAACAGCTGTGGCTCGCAGCTGGGCGAATACATAGGCTGACGAGCCAAAATTTTATTAAAATGTATACCAAAGTGAATTTGATAAAACAGTAAAACCGTTAATATCAAACAGTGCAAATGTGAGCATTTCCGCTCGCCGTCGGCTGCCTGCTTTTACGCCCGCAACAAAAATGTGAACACAGCAAGTATAAATTATAAAATGACCACTTATAACTTTAGCAGAATGCATTAGCAGTTTAAAATACTTAAAGTCAGTGAACATTAGAAAACCAACATCCGTAGTGCGCATGTAATGATGAGACGTCTTCAGGACAGATTTTCAGCTAAGTAACAAATAAGAAATAAAAAACAAATTTTCAATATTCTATTTAAATTCAATAAAATGAGCTCAGTTAGGGAAGTCCATGAAATTGTATACTGCATGAATGAGTGTGTGATTGCGTGAATATAATATAAAAATATAAAATTTAAGCAGTGCTGGGTTGTGAAATATCTATATATAATTCTATAATTTAAGACATGCTTGATTATGTTTATTTTGGTGGGATTATGTTTATTTAATAAAATTATAAATGGGAAAGAAATTTTATAATTTGATTCAATAACTACGCCTCATGGTGAATAGCAATGTGCTTTGTTTCCGAAATAGAATCTCATGTACAGTAACTATGTGTGGTTTGGTAATAAAGGGTAATGTCATTGGTAAATCTTATAATTAAGAGTAAGTTATTTCAAGTAACAAGACCCGCTACTTCCGGTTCGCTTAAACGAACTCGGCCCAGAAAGGTAAGTACATTTGAATTTCTTGTGTTAGTAACAAGATGGCGCCCGAATGAAATGTTATTGTTATTAGAAGTAAATATAACCTTATACAACTAATAAAAAGCACATAAAAATAATTAAAGTTACAATGGCTTCCAGAACAGGGAATTTTATTTTATGTAGAGTAAGCCTACTGGAAGGAGCGGAAAAGTTACTTGAGGTAATATACAATTTGGAGATATGTAAATATAGACGTAAAGATAAGGTTATGTTGTGACTACATGTGGTAGGGTAAATAGTTTAAATAGAATATTTTTTTTATAAATAATAAGGTTGTGTAATAGTACAGGATAAAATTTTGAAAAGAAACATGAAAAATTTTTTTTTTTAAATGGCAAACAATAACGAGAATGTCAGCGTAACTGACTAAACGTTTAAGAGTGAAATGGGAGTTTGTTCAACGCCAATAAGTCAGATCGAGTCGAGTGCGACTGAATGTGTAGAGTTAGATAGAGTACCAGTAACACCCATCTCAATTCGGTCTGAAAAGAAAACAGATGAGACAAATGCCATGATACAATTATTGTTACATAAATTTGATGAGAAGTTTGATGAAAAGTGTGTAAAATTAAATGAATTGAAAGAACAGAATAAAGAACAAAAAAGCGAAATTAAAGAAATTAACAGCAGTTTCAATGCCAAATTCGAGCACAAAATGTTAATTTTGATAGACGAATCAATGAAATAGATGTACGTTGTACAAATATTCAAGAACAAGTAGTAGAAATAGTTAATGAGAAATACGATACTAAAATAAATGATTTAGACGACAGAATCAATAAAATTAATGAAACAGTAATTAACGAAGTGCAAAACCAATTAGAGACACAAAGTAGAGAAATAGAGAATAAATGTTTAACTACAGTAAATGAGCAGATAGAGAGTAAAACTAAATGTGAAGTAAATAAACAGATAGAAATTAAGACGAATATTTTACAAAATAAATTAGAGAATTTTGAATTAAATGTAGTAAACATAACCAAAAATATTGAAACAATTGATAATACAATATCAGAATAAGAAAGTAATAACAACAATAGAATAAGTGTAATACAGAGTAAGATCAGAGAAATAGATGATTTAAATATGCAAACTAATAGTGAAATATATAACAAATGTACTTTAATTGAGAATAATTTAATGAGTGTAAAAAATGAATTACGGGGGGAAATTAATAACAAACTTACCGGGGCCACTGAAAGAGTGATAATAACTAGAGATCTATACAACGAGATAGAGTTAGAGACTTTCAGCTATGAGAATAGGGCAATACACCCAATGAGATTCATGAACCAAACCCGAGAGTACAACCGTTTCAGTAATAGTAGCTGGGAGGTACAACTAACTAAAATAATCAAATGTTTTAAGGGTAGTTCTATAGTATGGGCAGAAGCACATAGGTTAGAATGGGACTGTTATGAGACGTTCGAAAAAGCATTTAAGGGGAAATATTGGACGGAAGAAGAACAAGAAATCTTAAGAAGCCGTATAATGGGGATGGGTAATTTTATAGGACCAAATAATAATAACATAACCATATACGTAACGAAGTTGTACAACGAGGCTAAATACCTAGAGCCGCAGATACCGTTTAAATCTATCGTGAGACATGTTAGTAAACATTTACCGAGAGAAGTCCAGATAACACTAATGACGAAAGAAATCGAGAATATGAATGAATTAGAAAGAATACTGGACATATTGCAGAGTATTAGGGATCGAGAAGTGGGTAGGTGACCACAACAGAATAATAATAGTCATCATGGTGAATATAGTCAACATTAAAATAATAATTATAATGGACAAAATAATATACATAGAGACAGTTACAGTAAATCAGGTGAGTGGAGATGTTCCAGGTGCAAACGAGAGAACTACGCCAACAGACAACAGTGTTTTAAATGTAGTTTACCAAGAGAAGACCAGAGGAGGAGAAACGAAACCAAGCAGTTTAGACAGCAAAATAGGGGAACAAACAGTCATAACCAGGGATCGCCGAGGGATCACCAGGGACCAACCACAGATAACAACAGGAAAACTAGAACAGACAGCGGTAGCACGGACCAGACCACTGTCCAGGGGAGCACATGAGGTCCAACCGTTGGAGGATGTCCAGAGTAACGTGATAAAAACAGACATAGTGGCAGATCTGCTAGAGGAAGAGAACAACACTACAACTGAGGTGAGAGCTGGACTCACGGAAATACAGGTAAATGTAGCCAATAAGAATTATAGAACACTTGTAGACACAGGTAGCGAGATTTCCGTTATTGCAGAAAACATTTTAGGAGAGTTAAGAGAAATTAAAAAGAATATTCCAATTTTACCAGTAGCAGGGGTTACAGTAGTAGGAGTTACAGGTGTACGCAGTAAGAGAGTGACAAAACAAATACATTTGAGTTTTATGATAAATGACAGAGTTTGAGAACACATTTTTAGTAGTTAAAGGGTTCTAGACATTATACTGGGAAATGATTTTTTACAAAAAAACAAAGCTGTTATCAATTTTAAGGAGAAAGTGATAGAGTTAGATGGGGGTGATAGGTCTGTAAAGGTTAATTTTGAACAAATAATAGATAACGTTAGAACAACGGGTGTAAAGATACTACAAAAGCGAGTAGAAGAGAATAATATAGATAGTAGAATAAATTTATGTAGAGAGGGTGAGTATATTGAGAATTTTGATAGTGAAATGAGTAATATTAATGATGTAGTGTGGGAGATAAGGGCGGATGAATTTTGTAGTGGAGGTGCGGTGGTAAGGAGTGATCAGCGTGCGGCGTTGAGGCAAGTGGATCAGCGTGCGGCATTGTGGCAAAAAGGGAGTGTTTGCCGATGTTCCAGGAAGGGCAAGAGGTTACGAATGTATATTGCAGATACGGGAACACACACCTTTCATGCAGCGAAGTTATCCCGTGCCTTATTCCAAAAGACGAGCGGTGCAAGAGGAACTGGACAGGATGATGGAAGGAGGAATAATAGAAAGGTCAGTATCACACTACTCAAACCCAATAGTTGTAGTAATCAAAAAGGATGGTAGAGTTAGGTTATGTTTAGATGCGAGGAGAATCAATCAGATAATAATACCAGACCGTGAATCACCAGAGTCAATCAACGAAATATTTCAGAAATTCAGCGGGGTGAGATATATGACGTCACTTGATCTAACAGCAGGATATTGGCAGGTACCATTGGCGGAGGTGAGTAGGAAATATACAGCTTTCCTGTTTAACGGCAAGAACTACCAGTTTCGAGAATTACCATTTGGATTGAATACCAGCATAGCCAGCTTCATAAAATGTTTGGACCAAATTTTAAACCCAAAAACTTTGATTTTCTGACAGTATATGTAGACGATATTTTGACTGCGTCGAGAACTTTTGAGGACCATTTAGATCACTTAGGATATGTGTTAGCCAAGTTAAAGGAAGGAGGACTTACTGTAAATTGGGACAAATTAAAATTTCTACAAACACAAATAAATTTTGTAGGATTTATAATCACACCAGAAGGAATCTCAGCAAATCCGTACAAAGTGGACTCCATCATGCGCTTCCCTGAACCGAAGAACATCAAGCAACTACAGAGTTTTCAGAGTTTTCTAGGATTGTGCAATTTTTATCGCGTTTCAGAAGAACTACGCACATGTAACAGCAAGATTGAGTGCAGTACTCCAGAAAAGTAAGCAGTGGAGATGGGGATTAGGGGAACGAGAGGCGTTCAACGAAATTAAACAGAAATTTAGTAAAATGATAATGATGAACCACCCTGATTTTAATAAAACATTTTTCTTACAGACGGATGCTAGTAATGTGGCAGTAGGTGCAGAACTCTACCAAGAAGATGACGAGAAGGAACACTTAACCATAGTGTTTGCAAGCAGATCGCTGCTGATGGCAGAGAAGAATTATACCACCACCGAAAAGGAACTGTTATAAGCATTGTGTTCGCCGTCGGCAAATTCAGAACTTACATCTTGGGAAACCGGACGGTGATCCGCACCGATCACAAGGCATTATCCTTCTTAAATACATGTAAACTCCCTCACAGCCATCTAACCAGGTGGGTACTTGTTTTACAAGAATATAATTTTGATTTAGAGTACATCAAGGGGACAGAAAATAAGTAAGGGTAGACATGTTGGACAACAAAACTGGTAGGGACTTGAAGGAGATTGAGATTCTTCAGATAAGCAGAGAGGACAGGATTTTTGGGGAAGAGCTAAAAGACATTAGAACCATGCAAAGAGCAGATGGTAAGTCAAGTAAGGTTATAGATAGTTTAGAAACTGAGTTAACTGAATCAGAGTATAGTCAACATTTTCAGATTTATAAAGGGTTATTATTCAAGAGAGTCGTAGGGGGTGAGCGTGATTGGAGGTTAGTAGTGCCAGACGGGTTAGTTGATAAGATCGTTTAGGATTGTCATTTAAGATATGGTCATTTTGGGGCGAAAAAGTGTGTTAATGTTTTGAAAGAGTCATGTGTTTTTAAAAATATGGAAAGAAGGGTTAGAAAATTGTTAAGGGGTTGTGATTTATGTCAGAAATCGAAGGTAGTAAATTATAGAGTAGAAGGGGAGATGAATTTTATAAAAGAGAATAGACCTTTCGATTTAGTTGCGGTAGATTTGTTTGGGCCATTGCAGAAGGGTAGAGGCGGAGTGATGTATATTTTTGTGATGCTTGATACTTTTTCTAAATATGTGAGATTGTATAGTGTTAAAAGAGCTACCAGTCAGGTATTGAGTGAGAAGGTGACAAAGGACTACATGATTCACGTGGGTAAGCCAAAAGTAATTTTGTCAGATCATGGGCCACAGTTCATCAGTGGGAAATGGTGTCAGACCCCAGGATGGGAAAGAATCATCACGAAGCATACTGCTGTGTACCATCCCCAGTCCAACCAGGCTGAGCGTGTAATGAGAGAGATAGGCAGGATCTTTAGAGCCTATTGTCACGCTAAACACAGCGAATGGCCGTTGTACGTCAGGAGAGTAGAGACTTGGCTGAACAGTACCACCCACGAGTCCACCGGCTATACACCTCACGAATTGGTAAAGGGAACACGGTCCCCGAGGATTTTGGAACAGCTGTTTGATTACCCACCTGAGAGCGAGAAAACGGATGTGAGCATTAAAATCAGGTTGGCAAATGAGCATTTATTGAGCAAGGGTGAACAGAGGAAACGTAGACACGACGCAAAAGGTAAGTGGGTGAAATACGAAATAGGACAGTTGGTATTGGTGAGGAGACACAATTTGTCAAGCGCTCAGGACAAGGATATGAAGAAGTTTTTCTTACTCTATGAAGGACCTTACGAGGTAATAGAAGTTAAGATGAAGAATTCATATGTATTACAGAACAGAGAGACAAGGGAGATAGTAGAGACACACAATGCAACAAATTTGAAATTGTATTGGTCAGCATAGGAATTTTAACAATTTTGTTATTAATATTAATGTGTGGATAAAATTTAATGTGATTTTATATGTTTACAGAAGGGACTCTCCCCCATTTTCGGGCGATCACAGGCTCACCACCTCTGATCGTGGATTTTGGCAATCTGGAGGCGGACCATGGTTGGGGGTAGCCTCAGCAAGGGGGTGAAAACAACGATGGTCCTACTCCACAAATTGGTGCAAGTAGAAATTTAATTTTGTTGTTGAACGGGAAGGGGGACCCCTAGTTTCGTGGAAATGTAATATAGTTTAAAAAAAAAAAAACTGATTGGCAGTATTTTCCACGAACAATAGTTTTATTTTATGAATTATAGAATAAAACACCCAAAATTTGTGTAACGTAAATCATTAAATCAGGAAGGAGTTATATTTTTTTTTCTTCTCTTTATAGAATAGAAATGTAAGATGACCTATTGTTCTACTTATTATCTTGTCGTGAGAAGGTATTGTTGAGAAGTGAAAGCTGGAACTTGAAAAAAAGTGTCTATATTGAAATTGTATTATGTGAAATAAATAAAAATCAACCGTTTTTTTTTTTTTGGAGAATGTAAAAGACAAAATTTAAAAATTTTGAAAATTTTATTAAAGTGACAACCTTCAGTGGTTGTGAATTGAAGAAGGACATAGTGAAACTATGGTGATGCTTTAAGACTGCTTTATGAACAGTGATAATATAATTATTGTTTGTAATGTATATTATTTTTTTTATAAGGAGGATTTTATATGCATTCGTTAATATGTATAAGTTAATGATTTTGGGGGCAGTTATGACACTAGGTGTCAAACCATTGCGATTCCCTACATTTCGGGCGATCTCGGCCTTACCAACCCAGATCGTGGTTTTGGATGATAATCAGCTCTGGGCAGAAATTGTAAAACTGACCACAGTTGGTTGCCTTTGAAATTGGTCAAACATAGAAATTTAACGGGGAACAAAAAGGGAATCTAAGATTATTTTTGAACACAGGCTATTTTCACCCAAATAGGGGTGGTAGACCTTAGGGGCATATATTAAGATAATAAATAGGGGTACTTACCCTGAAGTTTTTGTAACACTGAAGCAAGGATGGGAGTGAGAGAAAAGAAAAAAGTGCTCACTCCTTCCGCCTCAGTCCTTGTGGAGGCAACTGAACGCAACAGTTCAGGGGGGGGAAATAGTGTGTGTGGAGGAGAACAAAGGGGATGATTATTATTAACAGCGCCGGATAAATAGAATTTGTTAATATTATTTTTATAAAATGTTAAATGAATTTGAATTGTTTTAGATACAAAAGAGAAAATGGTTAAGAATTGTAGAAAGGGGGAGATATAGATGAATTGTATTTGAGTAAATTTTGAGAATGTGTTTAAATATTTTGGAAATATTGTTGCATTAGTATAAAGATTTGTATTTCCTCTTGTTAATGGGAAAGGATTAATTATTATCGATTGGAATCGAATATTCTATAAATGTCAATGGGAGCGAGCTAAGAGAAAGGAATGTCTGTACAATAATTCTTGTAATCATACAGGTGTTAGGAATTAAGGAAAACCCAGTGCTTCTTAACATAAACCAGCACACATCTAAGGGGAACCAGATCAGTTCGGGATATGGTATTATACGAGGCCACTATTTAATATTTTAATTTGATGTTTCAGTGTCTGGTGATGATGTGGCGGCGGTCCTGAGCTGGCCTGAGCATCAGAGCAGGAGTGTCAAGCGTCTGTCTGGCCTTGCGGTGTTGGGATCTCGAGAGAGAAGTCCAGTAAGGTCATTCAGGTGCGGTCACGGCCACTGGACCAAGGGTAAGTTGGTATAATAATATATTAATAAAAAATATACTGCTGGTATAATAAGTTGGATAATATGAAATAACGTAGTGGACTGTATTTTGAATTAACTGTTTATTTGCATTTTGGTAATAATGATTGCATGGCCCGCGCAGTGTCGCGTGGCATACATTGCCAAAGTAGGAATTAAATAAGTACTGAAAAATATAAGAATAAATTGAAGTAATCTTCCGATCGTAAATAGTTACATAGCCGCGGCGATGAAGGTTGTTGACGGTCAGCGATTAGCAGTTAACTCCCTTGAACTGCGAGCGAGCGTATTGAGACACGCTGGTAGCAGTTTAGCGGGGGGATGACGTCACTGCACGAACCAGCTGTTTACATATGCAATTATTAAGGGTACAAAGTTTAACATACTGCCCGCACAAAATCAGGCGATTTTGCGCTTTGAGTTATTATGTGAATAGTGCATCATAAGTGTTAAGACATAATAATACATAATAATATGGTACGGATACATAATAATACAATAATAAAAAGGCATAATAATTGACATGACATAATAATAGAATAATAACACCCAAAAATTCAATAATACGTAATAATATAATAAAAAAGCATAATAATTGGCATTACTTAATAACAGAATAATAACACCCAAAAATATTCAATAATACATAATGATATGATAATTACAATAACAAATGGAACGCATGCGATCACCCGGGGTATGTCCCGGGCATGAAGCACGAGAATGCGATAAAAGTTTAAGTAAATAGTACATGTCATTTGAACGTTGTAGTGGGATTAATCTGAGGCCACTGGAAGTGGGCATAATTTGTGAATGGGCCTATGTAGGATGCCGTTTGCGGTGCGAACATCCGCTACGCGCACTAGGGAATCCTGACCCAAATGGACCTGAGTAATTACACCGCGTTTCCACTGCAGGGGGGGGAATTATCTTCCAAAATAAGGACGAGTTGTCCGGGATCCAAGTTATTTGAC
This sequence comes from Magicicada septendecula, assembly GCA_034769895.1. Lineage (NCBI taxonomy): Eukaryota > Metazoa > Arthropoda > Insecta > Hemiptera > Cicadidae > Magicicada > Magicicada septendecula. Next base: position 15,730,568 of record CM068374.1, read on the forward strand.
TGGTGATGCCATCTGTTGCGCTGTTGCAAATAATCCCTTGACCACCTCTTCCATATAGAGTGGGTGAATCTTTGCAGCAGCTGCCATCTACCCAAGCGACCAATTTTGACTTCGGAATAGTCAGGTTCCAGGAATGAAGTGAGTGGAGAACCAACCAAGAAGTGGGATGGAGTCAAAGGCTCGGGATCCCCAGAGTCATTTGAGATGGTGAACAAGGGGTGCGAGTTGAGGCAGGACTCTATTTGAGTTAAAATGGTGTAATAATTCTTCAAACGTGAGAATGGTTCTGCCGACAACGCGCCGCAAATGAAACTTGACTCCACTCTCCCACAGGCCACCGAAATGAGGTGCTGACGGGGGAAGAATAAAGGACCATTTGACTCCTTGGGCACTGGTGAAGTCCTGGGTAGTTTGATCAAATTCATTTGATTTGAGAAGTTTGTATAAATCGTGAAGTGTACACTGCTATCACGAAGAAAATTTGTACCGTTGTCAGAAAATATCTGTGAAGGGATGCCTCTTCGAGCTATAAAATGTCTTAAGGCTACTACGAAAGCGTCTGAGGTGAGATCTGAAACTAATCCAAGGTGAATGGCCTTTGTGGCCATGCATACAAATAGAGAAATATAAGCCTTTGAAATCGATTTGGAACGCTGCCCGCCCTGACGTATAAATACAGGACCGGCGTAGTCGACTGCACATTGAGAAAATGGCTTAGAAGGAGTAACTCGGGAAGAGGGCAATTGACCTAATAATTGGCTTGAGCCACCTGCACGGAATCTAAAGCAAGTGATGCATTTGTGTATTACTCATCGTATGTATGATTTATCATTGATTATCCAGTATTTCTGATGTAGAGAGTACTGTGTCAATTGCACCCCTGCATGGAGTAGACGAAGATGCTCGCCTTCTATGATTAGTTTACTGAGATGAGAATGCAGGTGGAGTATGATTTGGTGTTTGCTATCATAGGTGAGCTGGGAGTGCTGAAGGCGTCCGCCCATGCGTAATATCCCCGTATTGTCCATAAAGGGGTTAAGTGAAAGAATTTTGCTATTATTAGGAATAGAGCGTTGTGCCTCAAGTTCCTTGATTTCGATATTAAAAGTGCGATCGCTGGGACTGATGAATAAAAATCAAAAGTGTGCCATGTAGCTCATGGTAAGTTAAAAAAGAAGTGTTTCTGTCAGCTATGGGAAGTCTAGAGTTCCGAATGAATCGAAGGCAATAAGAAAATACACAAAGAAGTTTTGAAAGCGAAGAGTAGTTTTCAAAGTAATTAGGCGTAGATGAAGTGGCAACCAGTGTGGTTTGGACTTGTTTACGTTTTTCTTGATCAAGATCGGGATGAGTGCAGGGTGAATGGGCATCATCGAAAGCACTGGTGGGCCATGATGATGACTCATTGGACAACCAGGATGGACCATACCACCATTGTGGGTGACAGTGTAAAAAGCGGGGTAGACAACCACGCGATAGGATGTCAGCAGGGTTGTCATGTGAGGATACATGATGCCAGGTACCCTTTGCAGTGAGTCGCTGTATCTCCGCAACGCGGTTGGAAACAAATACTTTCCATCTGGAAGACTGCTGGTAAATCCAGTGTAAGGCGATCATTGAGTCGGAGTAAAAATACAATTCGTCAAATTTATAACTCACAGCGTTTACAACCTTGGAAACCAACTGAGCCAATAAGAGACAGGCGCAAAGTTCAAGTCAGGGTAATGTTACCTGCTTTAAGGGGGTGACTCTAGATTTAGAGCATAATAAGTTTGATGAAATGCTGTGGTTTGAATACACCGTTCGCACATAAATGCAGCACGCGTAACCCTTTACTGAAGCGTCAGCAAACCCATGGAGTTGAAATGAAATGATTTGGGAATTATTTAAATTCTTTACGGATCTTGGAATCTTAAAATAAGGGTCTGATATCAACTGAGCATAAAGTTCTACCCATTGATTAGATAATGAGTCTGACAGGGGGTCGTCCCAACTTGTTCCCGTTAACCACAGTATCTGCATGAAATGTTTGCACCAAAATGTAACCGGGCCAATAAGTCCTAATAGGTCGTAAATTCCGGCGATAACGGATAATACCCTTCTCTTGTTAAATACCTCCACTTCGAAATTTCTTTGAAAACTATATATGAAACTATCATCGTTAATGTCCCATTGAATACCCAAAGTATGTATAGTTTGATTCTTGTTAAAGTCAAGGGAAGAGTTGGCGTGTGAAGTTATAATGGTTTGATCATCGGAAAACCACTTGTGCAAAGTAAACCCGTATTGACTTAATAAATTTGTAATGTCGGACTTCATTTGTGATAAAATGTGTGGGTTATCTGAGCCGGTCATGAGATCGTCCACATAGAAATCGTTTGCGATAGCAGAACAGGCTATAGGGTGTTGAGTTTTGTTTTCCTGGGCTATTTGTGCCAAACATCTTGTTGCCAGAAATGAAGCACTTGCAGTCCCGTATGTGACTGTCCTCAAGGCGTAGTGTTGAAGTTCCCTACCGGGGGCGTCGCGCCAAACAATTCGTTGCAAATTAGAATCCCTGGGATTAACTAAAATTTGACGGTACATTTTTTCAATGTCCGAAATGAGGACGTATCGGTGCGTTCTAAACCGAGACATAATTGAAAAAGATCCTGCTGGACCGTGGGACCAACCATTAATGGGTCGTTTAAGGACAAATTGTTTGTTTTGGCAGAGCCGTTGAAAACAACTCGCAATTTGGTGGTTATACTAGAGCCTTTAAAAACCGAATGGTGCGGTAAGTAGAAGGTGTCTGACTTATTGACTGACAAATCGTAAGAATCAAGCAAAGACATGTGACCCAGAGTTAAATATTCCTGCATGAATTTACTATAGTCTTTATGAAGAGCAGGGTTCTGCTTGAACTTAAGTTCCAGTGATTGAAATCTGCGAATAGCTCCGGGAAGAGAATCGCCCAAATGAGAGTTGTATCCCCTGCGAGGTAGGGACACAACAAATCTACCACTATTATTGCGGAAAGTGTTAGCGATGAAATGACTTTCGCATTCTGAGTCCTCAACTGAGGGAGTACGGACTGCAACGTCCTCCAATTGCCAGAAGTCTTTTAATTGCGATGAAATTGCATTGTTATCTTCGCACGCAATAAATGATGAAACAGGTTTTGTCATGTCGACATTAAAGGGCAGGTTACAAGCGAGGATGAATCCCAATTTTGTCTCCTGTATTATGGGAAAGTGTGGGCTGCGGATGAATTTAATAGGTTCAATCAATTGTAAATGGTACTGAGCACCAAGTAATATGTCGATTTGTGAAGAAAAGTTTAGTTGCAGGTCAGCTAAGAATATGTTTTTTGGTATATTTAGGGATGAAATATTAAACGATTCTGCGGGGAGATTATTCGTAATACTGGTAAGCACAGCGCAATGCACGTACAGATTGAAATCCTTGTAACGAGAATTCAGCTTTACCCTTGTACTAAAGTCAGCTTGACATAGGGAATTGTTTATACCAGTGATGGGTAGTTGAGACTTGGTTAATTTTAGACCCATGCGGTGCGGGTGTGCGAAACTCATGGTACAGAAGTTTGCCTGAGATCCTGAATCTAATAGAATTCTTACTGGATGTTTCCTACCGGCTTGGTCCGTTGTCATGCAGACAGTGGCGGATAACAGAATAATTCATTTGTTTGTAATTTGAGGGAAAATTGATTGTTGCCCCTATTTGAAGTGTTACTGCCTGATATGTGAATCATTGTATGATGTCGTTTGGAACATGTCCTACAAGAAAATTTGGAAGGACAGTGTGAGGGCTCATGGCCTGGACGCATGCAATTTAAACAAAGTTTGTATTTAAGTAAAATGTTCTTTCGCTCAAAGGGAGATGTAGCCACATATTGTGGGCATTCAGACAGTCTATGTTTATTGCGACACCTGACGAATGTTATTGTTGATATTAGTATGAAATGTTGACCTAGTGAGCTCAACGGGTTTAATAGTCTTGCGATAGGGAATCTTATCGCTAACTTGTGTTCTGCTTGCTGAACTGGTTGATGCCCCAACGTTTTGCATTAATTGCCTTCTACTATTTAAAAATTTAATGAAATTGTTGAAATTAGGGAATCGCTCGTCAGATAGACTTTCCTTCCATAGTCGACATGTCTGGCTATTCTGAGTTAAATATTGAACAAAAATAATTTCAAAAGCGTTTACAGGTAAACTCAATGAATTCAAAGCGTTTATATTTGCGGTGATTTCGTCAATAAATTTTGAAATGCCAACCATGGACTCTTGCTGAAGGGACTTCATGCCCAAGACGTTCCCTACATGATACGCTGAGACAATTAATTTACTATCATACCTGGCCTTCAATAACTCAATGGCTACCGCATAATTATCATGGGTGATTGGGAGAGACTTTATTACGTTTAAAGCCTCATCCCTTAGTGAAGAATGTAAGTAATGCAATTTCTGGATGTCAGTCAGGTCCGTTCTGACGTTCACTAACTCCAAGAACATGTTGTAATAGTGCTGCCAATCAATAATGTTGCCTGAGAAGCAGGACAATTTAGTTGGCTCTAACTGAATAGGGGATGCTTTAATTGGCGTAACTTCAGCTTGATTTAATATTTTCTCGTTCACCTCCTCTACATGTTCCAACAAATTTTGGAGCTTACACTCAATAGTGCAGAGATCATACTCTGTGTGAACCGTCACTTACCGATGTGAAATCAGATTCATCAGCCTCAATTTTGGCCTGAATTTCATCATACTTTGCGGACAACTCCATCAAGTGACGAAGTTTTATTTTTAAGCATGGTGATCATTTATTTCATGATCGAAATTGTCCGCGAAGGTGTTTATATGGGATATAGAAGCTTTGATTGTGCCACGTTTTTTAATCAAAGCTTTCACATCAGTCATGATTGAACTGCAAGCTGGTGATCCGAAATCGATAAATAAATGCAAAACAGGTGAACAATTAATGCAATTTGAGTATTTTATCAAATACTGATATAATGCGGCAGCCAGTGAGTGGTATAACTTAATCTAATTCCTTATTATAATATGTACTTTTTTTTTAAAAATAGTTATATGAAAATTATTTTGAAAATATGACTCATTTAAAAATAAAAATATAAATATAGCTTTATTCCATTATTTAAGTTTATGACTGATTTCTTGTAAAATAATATAAGTGAAAATTTGTGTGAAAATACAGGTTTTATAGTCACTTGAAACTTATCTCTGTTTATATAAAAATTATTTTGCAAATATTACTCATTTTTAATGTATGTGTATGAAATTATATAAGCGAGAAACTATGCGAAATATAAGTTCATAGTCACTTGAATTATGAGAGTCCTCTGCAAGTTTAAGATGGCTCCGTTGCCTGTCGCTTCCTTGGCGATCCTGTCCGGCTGGCCTTGGATTGGTGGCGCAAATCTTGTTTCCGCTTGTCGGGCGATGTTTGAAGTTGTGCAGGCTTGAAGTTCTGATTTTCAATAATCAGGGTGTCCGCCCAATTCAGATTTTAAAATTCCCTGACATTTACCTGTTTTCCAGACACAAAAATCATTTTTTTCCCTGACACACAATGACTAAAAATAAAATTAGAAATGAAGTTTCCAGCTATGACAGTAATATTGAAATACATTTTGAAAACTTAACATCCAAAAAATAAATGAGCAATTAATGTGCATATTAAATTTCAAAACATGAAGTTGAATTTAGTCTAATTAAATTCACTTTTAGATAAAAATATTGATTAACATTACTGTTTCAGTGAAGAAATTTCTTCATCTATAGCCAACAAAGGCTGTCGAGCTTCTGCCATCACACTCCTCTTCTTTCTTCTAATTCTTTCAGCAACAAAGCGGCCTTTCTCATCTTTTTTTGCAAAGAATCTTCAACTTCCGATGCTTCACGTTTCTCCTTTAGATTTTGAACATACAAAGCATGAGCATTCCTTGCAGCATGGAGCATGATCTTATTAATGAAGACCTTTTCAACTCCACCGAGGTTTGAAATAGCATCATATATTCTTCTTTGTGCTACAAGGGATTCTTGTAGCATGTTCTCTACTATATTTCTTTATTTACAGAAAAACCACGTTCAAGTGAAGCATTTCCATGAAACAATATTAGTATCATTTTCAGAAATGAAGCCCTTTTCTGTTTTCAAATTTACTGTTGGAAAAACAGTGCGGAGCCAAAAGTGATCTAACCTCTCATCTTTTGAAGACAAAGAATTCACTACTTCTTTGAAAGTATCATTCTCACAAACAGAAGTGAACTCCCTTTGTATATGATCGGCTTCATTACCCGAGATCCATTTGTTTTCAACAAAGGCATTTAAAGCTATGGTTAGCCGTTTGCTGCTTAGAGGTAGTGGTTGCTTGGCTACACTTGGATCGAAACAAGAAATTCCTTTAGTCAGTTTATATGCCAGAGGTGACCGTTCCAATAACTTCTTGCACAAAGCTACCATTCCTCTTAGACAATCTGTGCGAAACACTAATACATCTCTATCATTTAATCCAGGAGTGCCACGAAGTGCTGCTCTAGCAGCATAACCTATGTTAACTTTAGATGCAAGCAGATTTTCTTTACTGTCTAAATTAATTTTGAGGATGTTCCCTGAAGACTGCAATGACTCAGACTTAACAAACCTTGTCATTACATTTTTCATTGTTGCTATAAGAGATTCATACAGGAGTGGTGCAAATGGAAGATCTGTCTGAAACTGTTTTAGGAATGGTTCCAAATCTCCAACAAGTGATAATAAAAATGACAACTTGGCCTTAAGAAGCTTATCTTTAAGTGAAGTTGATACTATTTTGAAGCTGTTACAGTTTGGGATTTTCTTGTCTCTTTTTGCTCCTTCCACATATTTGTCAACATTAGGTAGGACATCTATAGCACGTTCAATGACTTTCGAATTTTCAAGCCATCTTATAGCACAATATTTCAAAGGAAATACGTTTGTTCTTTTTTAAAATAACTTGAAAGGGATGACGAGAACTGGCTGAACTTGACACTACTGGCATGCTTCTTTCCTCGCATGTGACTTTTTAATGCCTGCTTCCCCATGTTGCTAAGAGAAAATGATGTCTTACATATTACGCAATATGCTAAAAACTTGTCCTGAGGCAAGGGTTTCAACCATGTTCTGAAAGTATCATCAAGCAGCCACCTTTCATTAAACGAAGTTTTCCTTGGCTTTGATGAAGACATTGTTAGCTGAAAAAAGAAGTAACATAAGGATATTGTAAAAATCTTTAAATAGTCCTATACTCCGCACGGCTTTACTTCTAAATTGACAGTTCGCAAAATGTGAGCATTGCCTTACCTACGTTGCCAGCTCTCTCTACTGCTTCGAGAACAGCTGATGCAATACAACTGCGGCACACAGCCCTCGTAAAATGTAATACCGTACTCAGAAAATCACACGTGAATCACAAGTGAAAACAAATTCACAAAAACTTCAAAGATATTGTATGCACTTCCTAACAACACCCGACACTAAAACAAGAATACATTATTATTAAGAATAAAAGAAATAAATTATTCGCAGCTAATGACTGGCATAGGAAGGAGGTTATGGCTGATCTCAGAGTCACATTCTTGCCACTTGTCTTTCACGAACTATACTGGGATACACACACAAACATACTTCACAAACTCAAAATCTCCAAACCAACAAACAACTTTCATCTTACAATGTGATGTCACTTTATTTTAAATCTTGTTCTATATTCACAGAATTACGCATGCATGATATTACAAGCTTCTAGTCGTGCCTCAAAACTTGCGCACCCTTCACACGAAAGATAGGTTAGAAACTCAACATGCTGCGGCCCACGATGCACTACACATTTACACAAGGCTTGCCTACGTCAGCGCATTTAATAATAATAATAATGAGCACTCAAATGAGTATCAAGTTTTAGTGAATTTCACACTTTGCTGTATTCAGTCAGTGCTTTTTGTCTGTTTTTACATTTTACGAGGTAGTAACTATCGCACACGTCATTACACAGTGAACAAACACAGTCATCCGTTGGGTTGTGGAATTTTGTCTATGCACATATTTTGTGGTGGAAGCCATGTTATCGCATTTAAGCGATTAGAAAAACTGCGAACGCAATATAATTGATCAAGCTCGCCATTCCCCAACAACACAGAATATTCAATAGTAAGCAGATCAAAACATTAAAAATTCGATCGATCGATTGTAGTCGCTACTGCTTGCTATAGGCTATCCATATAGCTATTGATGCTATCGGTTACTTCCCATTCGAGATCGCACTTGTTTTTTTTTTTTTAATGTTTATTAAGTTTTCTTTACAAATTTTTCCTGGCATAAAAGACATGCCCTAGATTAATGTTATTAAAACTGAAAAAAAATGTGCTTCTATTACGCAGATAAATACGGTATGTCCATTTTATCTGGCAGAAGAACGAATTTCCAGATTTTTTCTGAATTCACTGACATTTCCAGGTTTCCCATATGGGTGGACACCCTGATAATGAATGACAAGTGATGATGAAGTGGAATATCTTGCGGTATTAGAAATGATGTCTTGTAGAAGCTTGTATTGCCTTTTTTTTTTACCGCATAATTATTATGGGTAATTGGGAGACTTTATTACATTTAAAGCCTCGTCCCTTAGTGAAGAATGTAAGTAATGCAATTTCTGGATGTCAGTCAGGTCCATTCTGATGTGTACTAACTCAAAGAACATGTTGTAATAGTGCTGCCAATCAATAATGTTGCCTGAGAAGCAGGGCAATTTAATTTGCTCTAACTGAATAGGGGATGCTTTAATTGGCGTAACTTCAGCTTGATTTAATGTTTTTTTGGTCACCTCTTCTACACGTTCTGATAAATTTTGCAGCTTACACTCAATAGTGCAGAGATCATCCTCTGTCTGAATCCTGTCACTTACCGATGTGAAATCAGATTCATCAGCCTCAATTTGGGTCTGAATTTCATCATACTTCGCGGACAACTCCATCAAGTGACGAAGTTTTATTTTTAAAGCATGGTGATCATTTATTTCATGATCGAAATTGTCCGCGAAGGTGTTTATACGGGATATAGAGGCTTTGATTGTGCCACGTTTTTTAATCAAAGCTTTCACATCAGTCATGACTGAACTGCAAGCTGGTGATCCGAAATCGATAAATAAATGCAGAACTGGTGAAAAATTAATGTAATTTGAGTATTTTATCAAATTCTGATATAATGCGGCAGCCAGTGAGTGGTATAACTTAATCTAATTCCTTATTATAATATGTACTTATTTTTTAAAAAATAGTTATATAAAAATTATTTTGAAAATAACTCATTTAAAAAAAATATATGTATATATATAAATATAGCTTTATTCCATTAAGTTTATGACTGATTTCTTGTAAATTATATAAGTGAAAATTTGTGTGAAAATACAGGTTTATAGTCACTTGAAACTGATTTCTGTTTATATAAAAATTATTTTGCAAATATTACTCATTTTTAATGTATATGAAATTACATAAGTGAGAAACTATGCGAAATATAAGTTCATAGTCACTTGAATTATGAGAGTCCTTTGCAGGTTTAAGATGGCTCCGTTGCCTGTCGCTTCCTTGGCGATCCTGTCCGGCTGGCCTTGGATTGGTGGCGCAAATCTTGTTTCCGCTTGTCGGGTGATGTTTGAAGTTGTAGCTCTCTGTGCAGGCTTGAAGTTCTGATTTTCAATGATGAATGACAAGTGACGATGAAGTGGAATATCTTGCGGTATTAGAAATGATGTCTTGTAGAAGCTTGTACGGCCAAGTGTTTTTTTTTTTTGAAAGTTATGAATGTATGCTCACGACCAGCAATTTTACGTTTAAGAAGATTCGGGATTGACCAAAATGTTATTTGGGCCTGTTAATGAAATATAGATCCAGCCAGGAGGACCAAATGTTACGTCTTCGACGCTCTCGAATATTTCTTGAGTTAGTCTTACAACATGATGCTGGTATAATAAGTTGGATAATATGAAATAACGTAGTGGACTGTATTTTGAACTGTTTATTTGCATTTTGGTAATAATGATTGCATGGCCCGTGCAGTGTCGCGTGGCATACATTGCCAAAGTAGGAATTAAATAAGTACTGAAAAATATAAGAATAAATTGAAGTAATCTTCCGATTTGAAATAGTTACATAACCGCGGCGATGAAGCCTGTTGTACCGTCAGCGATTAGCAGTTAACTCCCTTGAACTGCGAGCGAGCGTATTGAGACATGCTGGTAGCAGTTTAGCGGGGGGATGACGTCACTGCACGAACCAGCTGTTTACATATGCAATTATTAAGGGTACAAAGTTTAACACCGGATGATACCACATTATTACCCAATTTATGCACGGGCGTTGCTTAAGATTATTTTCATCAATTTGTCGAAACTTGTAGTGGTAAGGATACGTTGCACGATACGGTCGGAATTTTATATCAAAATATATCAGAATCAGGCAATGCAAATGTTTCAAGCGGTAAATTTTCAACCCTCTCGCCTTTAAAAAAAAAAACGAAGAACGTTTGGTGCCATAACTCCAGAATTTGTCACGTACAATAAAAAACCGAAAGCCCTTGATTATTTACTGCCATTAGACAGTCATTTGCATGATTTTGATTTTCATGTTAGTACTTTCGACCACTTGAAAAAATTAAGACTTTGTTTGGGTTTTGTCGCGTTATTGTAATATTCAAAATACCCCTATGTGGGCTAGATTTAATAGTAAAGTTGTTGTTGATTCAAGCCCACAACAAAAAGTTCTATACCTGGCATCTATCGATATTTCACCTACAAATACAGCAGTTGTCTATGAAACTATGCGTCAATGCCAACAAATAGCTCGAGAATGTCAACAATCGTACACGCAAGTTACCTACGATCTTGCAATTGCTAAGGTAGCGTATCAAATACAATCGACCAAAAAGCCATTGTTCGATAACTTGTTTATTCATATGGGAGGTTTCCACATTATGATGGCATATTTCAAGGCCATTGGTAAGTTTATCGATGAATGTGGCTTACGCATGTCATGGTTGAAAGTTCGCTGTTGGCAAGTGGTTCCGTTTATGGATTTATAAGCAGCAAGCATTTCAACAGATGCAAACGGCTTCATCCAATGGTAGCTCTGACTCTACAGATGCTTCATTTTGAGAAAATTTGCGAAGCTGAAAATATAGAAATTGGAGATAACTTTGTAGAATTTATTGAAAAAATTCAAGTAGAAAAAGTTTCAGCTGTTACTTTTGAAAATACAGAGCTTTCTATGATTTTAGACAAATACTTTAAGTACAAAAATGATACCTTTAACGGAAACCATGGAAAAACAGCGCAATTTCACATGACTTACGTTGAACTCGTGAACTATTACCTCATGTTTTCTCGCAGTATACGCACTGGGGATTTCAAGTTGTACAGATTCATTATACCTAAATTACGCAACATTTTTTTTTTAATCAAAATAATTATTCCTGCTGGCTGCTCAAATACCATGACAATCTACTCAAAGTTGAAGAGACACCCAAAGTAATGGGCTGAATTTGAAAATGGTATGTTTGGAGTAAAATGAACAAAAAAAATCATTTTCACGAATACCAATAGACTTAACACTCGAACAGACCATCAATGCGGATGCTGCGAGGAAATTGACAGGCGTGTCACATTTCACAAATTCTGCATTGTTTGTTTAATTAATTAAAATAAAATAACATTATATTTAGTAATTTAAATTGTAATACTGTATAAATTAAGTTCTCTCATACTATAATTTGCTCGCTTTCTTAAAGATAATTTGAAGATGTAAACAAACTATCATAAGTCTTCACATAAAAAATGATACATACATACACACGCACACACTCGCATCACCAACACGTTCACCCAAATATTTAATTGTTTCGTTATGTTTGATATTTCTATTGTATTTCATACACAGGTCCTGAAGATGACAATAAATATTGTCGAAACGTCGACGCAAAATAACTAAAAGTTGTATTATTGACCGATCCTCACTAACTATCCACTAAAACATTCACTGATTGACGGTCACTAAAAATTTAAGGATTTAGATTTTATGTTTTTACAATTATGTTAATGCCTGTTAATTACATTTCTTTTTGTATAAAAATGCTTATTACAATATTTTGTGTTACAAATGATTTACAATTTATTCTTGGCGATTCCTTCACCTCAGATTTTCTAAATTCTTATTCAATTTGTTATAATTCTTGGTTGTTTGGTTCTGACAGTTATGCCTTTCCTAGGCCTGAGTAGCCATTATAGTATTTTACTTATTCCATTTAAATCACATTTTGTTTCAGCCTGATGGGCTTTATTTTGTTATTATAATTGGTTGTGTTGTATTTTGAATCTGTTGGTGTGTTGATTACATGTCAATATTGCCTTCTCTATTTTAATCTTTAAAACGTAACATTAGGCTTATGGACTGCAAATTTCATTCAGCCATCTCCTATTCATAACATTAACATGAACAATTCTTTATAAGTTATTAGAGTTATTATTTTGAGTGAGAATATCATCACTTCCTTCCAACTTATCATTATTTGCTAATTTTTTTGTTTACAATACATATTACTTTTTATTGTGATAAACAACATCACTTTTATTAAATTTATAACAGTCCCTTATAACATGGGTGTCTTTGTTCTGTCTCTGATTTCTTAATCTTTAAACAATTTTTACATGCTCTCCATGTCAACACCTTCAGTTTATTCTTTCCTGGAATCCTCCCTTTTTACTTACTACCTGCTATAATTAAATTTAACTCTATTAAACATCTTTTCTTAAATAATAATGTCATCATCACTTTCTAGTGTTTATCATATCTTATTCTACAATTCACACTTAATACTATTTTTCACCAGCTATTTATTCACTGTTATTTTTCCACTTTTAAACCTTTAGTGTTTTTCACAGATTTATGAAGTGTCTACTTTCTTCATTATTCACCGTTTCTTATAATAGTTATATTCTAAATCTTACCCTATTCCCACTTATATCTCACCTTCACTTTTAAATTATCTATGGTTAATTATAATTTAACTAGCGTATCTTATCACTTCACTTTGGGGTTTTTACACCTACACTATTGCACTGTATCACTGTTTATACTAGGTGTTTTTTAGTGGGTGATCCCTATACTTATTTCTCTTTCATTACAATATATCCTTAATACTAATAACAATTAATTAATAACAATTAATACTTAATAATTAATAACAATTTTATTTGTGGTTTAGGTTGCTTTTTTATCACCTTAATCCTTAATCGTTTTTAATAGTGTTTCTTCTCTAGATCATTTTGTCCATTAATGGGTAGTAACCATTACTTTTTCCTTTCTCAGGATAACCATTGTTTTGGTTCCAATATTCTTCTTGAGTGCTTTATTTCTCCTTCTCCTATGCTTTATTACTCGTTTTGTAAATCATTATTGGTTTTCACTTCTACCTATCTCCCTCCTTCTTCATTTTCATTATTTGATTAATACTTTGGTTTTTCCATCCTTTTCTTTGGGTATTTTGGGGTCGTTTAATCCCATGAACTTGTTTCCTTTTTGTTTGGGTTTATCACTTTCTTCTCTTATTCTCGTTTGTTATTTGTGTGGTTCCCTTCTTCATTTGTTTCCTGTTGTTGGGTTAATCACTTGGGTTAGGTGAAAGTCGTCGTTTGTCGAGTCATATTCTTTATATTTTATTTGAATTAATCAGTTTATTTGATATGAAGTATTTTTACATTTATAAATATAGTTTTTTATCCCTGGTACTGGGTTGGCTTATTTGTGTTGTAACATAATATATATATAATAAAAAAAATAAAACATAACAGTTGAATATAATAATGCCAAGTCATATATTGATATATTGACTTGTCCGATCAAAAAAAAATCTTATTGAACTCCACTCCGGACGTCAATCAATGGTATAAGAAGGTTGCAATTGAACTTCTCTACACAACGGCAATTGTACATGCGCTTTATCTATATGGAAAAATAACACAAGGCACAGTGAATATAACCAAGTTTCGAGAATCTGTAGCTTTGTCACTTTTAGAGAAAGAACACCAATTTAATATGAAACTAACAAGAAACATGAACTGATTGAGACAGAAAATAGAAATTGCTGCAATACATGTTATGACAAACTGTCAATGTCAAATGGACGAAAGCATGCAGCACAGAATATCAAACAGGTTTCTATGCCAGTGGAAAATCTCAATGACAAAATAACCATTTTAAAAGACAAAATTTTGTATGTTAACGAACACTGGAAGCTGCAGGCACATTGGACTTAGTGAGCACACCTTCAAAAAAGCAAAGATGTTCACTGAATATCAACAAATGGGTTTATGTGTTATTCCTTATAATTAGATGCCATACTTTGTTATAAGTACTTACCCCATTTTCCAAGTATGAAATAAGCAATTTTTCTCAAAGTTTGACCTTACATAAGAAAGAATACAAACAAGTAAAAAAAAATTCTGCATTTTCTTAATCTAATAACTATAATAGTTAATATGCATAGTGATTTGAATTCTCTAGTTAAAGCCCTTTGGAATAGGTGTACTTAAAAGAAAAAAAAGGACTAAGAATTTTCAATTTTCATTTTATTTCATTTGTTTTGGGTCTGTAAATTTTTTTAAATATAAAAGTGAGTGCAATATGTAGTTCTGGTTATTTCAGCACCAGTTTATTACTCGACGTCAGACAGTTTACATTAGTTGCGACAGGATTTACACACATACCTCCAAATTATCCTTGGTTGAGTGGTAATTTGGTGGTAACACAATTAATAATTTTCCTAAGTATATAAAATGTTTTGTAAAAATTTGTAACCATGTTATTTAGATACATGATTTGACTGCACATAAAGGTAAATATACTTATTTAGAAAGATATTAAGTGTATTAGCATAGTGCAAAATTTCAAATGTGCCCCACTACCATAAAAATCTACAAATTACATTCAGATGTAACCTGTAAAAATTTAATTTTTTAAAATACACTTTAAATGGCCATAAAATTGTGAATATATTTATTACAAAAAAATTGTGTATAGTTGTTGAACTATGTGAAAGTACAGTACCTGATGTGATGGGTGATAAAATGTGTAATTTGAAATGGAATGCTCCATTCATTAAGTGGCCTACAGACTGCCAACTTGGTTATCAACCTATTTGCCACAGACTAAACAGTTGGTTGAGTTGTCAACCTTACCGCAGACAACACTTTTATCGTGAAAAGATGTTTAGTAGGTAAATGTATGTTGTGTACGATTGATGACGTTTGCTTTGTGTATAGGTGAATAGGAGTAGAGGTTCTTGATGGAAAGGAAGAATGATTTTGTAGGGAATGTAATGGAGTTAGAGATGGTATCGCATTTTCGTATGGTGGTGACGAAAGGGATGGCTGGTGAATAGGACTAGGAGGTTCTTGATGGAAAGGAAGAAGAATGAGAGGAAATAGGAGTACTGACTGAATGACACAACCCGGGTTTGCTTGGGAGAAAGTGGTGTCATATTTTTACTTGCTAGGAAATTCACTTTAATTTGATACCATTTATGCTGTTTTTTTTTCACATCCACCAAGCAGGGGGGGACATTTATAATAATCCAAATCAATATGCACGTCAAATTGTTACTTACATTGAAACTCCCTTTAATTTGATACCCCACGTGCGGTATTTTCATATTTTCCATTTTTGACATCACCCCTCCTCCAATTCTACCAATTTATTGAGCCCCGGAGACCAAAATTTTTAATAGTGCGTATATGCATGTCACATACGGAATTTCATATTTTCCATTTTTGACATCCCTCCATTACAACCCATTTATTGAGCCCCAGGGCCCAAACATTTTCAATAGTACGTATATGCATGTAAAATTGTTACTTGCATTGAAATTCCCTTTAATTTGATACTCCACAGTATTTTCATATTTCATATTTTTCATTTTTGACATCCCCCCCCGGGCCCAAAACACCTATCTTATGTTGGTTCTCCCGTTGCGTAAAAAATTTGTGCCAAGTTTGGTGGAAATCGGTCCAGTGGTTTTTCATATTTTCCATTTTTGACCTCCCCCAAAACCACCCATTTATTAAGCCCCAGGCCCAAGAATTTTCAATAGTGCTTATATGCATGAAAAAAAGTTACTTGCATTGAAATTCCCTTTAATTTGATACCCTACATGCGGTATTTTCATATTTTCCATTTTTGACATCCCCAGGGCCCAAAACACCTATCTTATGTTGGTTCTCCCGTTGCATAAAATATTTGTGCTAAGTTTTGTTGAAATCAGTCCAGTGGTTTAGTAGGAGGTGTGGAATATAAATACACACAATGACTTTTATGTATATTAAGATACACATATTTAATAATATTATTCAACAGAGGAAGATTTGTTAAAATCGACCATTCCGTCTATCGATTTAATACTCCTAACGATGAAATAATAACAAAATCGTTATTTTGATTTTATTACTATTAAAATTTGAACTATTTTAAACAAAAAGAATGAAGACTTTATCATGATCCAATGGTTTATTTAGTAGTAAGGAAAGAAATTCACTGAACGTTTTTATCTATTTTACCGCGCGCTGCCCTTAAATAAGTTTTTTTTTTTAAAAGCCTGACCTTATAAACATGCAAAGATGATTTTAAACCGCTATTTAGACCTTTTTCAATAACTATACCAAATATCACTTTGCCTCAAATTTTTAAGAAATTTTACCGTTATTTTTACTCTGGCGACTGGACTAGTAGTACAATCAGAATCTGCAATAATCTCGAACACGATTTTTTTTGCCATCACCATACTTCCATTTCCTTAAGGAACATGGAAGTAATACCTTTGTTAAAACATAAAATGTTGCAGGTAAACTACCCCTTTTCCTTAACCGATCTTCACCAAAAACAATAGGTCTTGAGAACTTTGCAATTCAGGGCGGTATGCAGAATATTATTTGATTATGTTTGAATTAGCGGCTGTTATCGTTTGCCACAGAAAATGCCCTTGTTAAAACATAAAATGTTGCAGGTAAACTACCCCTTTTCCTTAACCGATCTTCACCAAAAACAATAGGTCTTGAGAACTCTACAATTGAGGGCTGTATGCAAAAACGTATTTGATTCTGTTTGAATTTGCGACTGTTATCGTTCGTCATAGAAAAAATTATATATATTAAAACATAAAACGTTGCAGGTAAACTACTCCTTTTCCTTAACCGATCGTCACCAAAAACAGCAGGTCTTGAGAACTCTACAATTCAGGGTTGTATGCAAAATATTATTTGATTCTGTTTGAATTTGCGGCTGTTATCGTTTGCCATAGACAAAAATTACCCTTGATAAAAAAAACGTTGCTGGTAAACTACCCCTTTCCCTTAACCGATCTTCACCAAAAACAATAGTTCTTGAGTACTCTACAAATAAGGGCTGTATGCAAATAATTATTTGATTCTGTTTGAATTTGCGGGTGTTATCGTTTGCCATAAAAAATACCCTTTTAAAAAATAAAACGGTGGTAAACTACTTCTTTCCCTTAACCGATCTTCACCAAAAACAATAGGTCCTGATAACTCTAAAATTTAGTGCTGTATGCAAAAACTTATTTGATTCTGTTTGAATTTGCGGCTGTTATCATTTACCATAGAAAAAAATCTACAGACGGACAGACAGACACGCACACACTTTTCGAAAAATGACTTTTTTCATGTTTTGAGTGTAGTACAATCAGAATCTGCAATAATCTCGAACACGATTTTTTTTTGCGATCACCATACTTCCATTTCCTTAAGGAACATGGAAGTAAACCAGATGCAAGAAGTTTTATTGTATTAACAGAGAAAGGTGATATACTATTACCAATCAAATGATGGTAACACCTTAATATAATTTCTATCACTATTTTGTAAAGGAGAATGATCACTAAAATTAAATAAAAATAATTATGAGTCAAGAGAAAGGATGTAACACCATATAGTACCTGTACTATAGGTGAACACAAAGCGTATAATTCAGGGAATAATTGTGTCAAAACTAAAGGTAACAACTAGAAGTTGTAATAGTTAATTTAGAGAAACAAGTAACAATATTCAAAGGTAATCCAATAGTAAGGAACAGACCATTGTTAAAACTAACTTGGGTGGTAATAGGCCTAAGGGAGCCCAGAGACTGATACTAAATATTAAGTTATACAGAGTCTCAGACTCAACCCAACAGTAGTAAACTCATAAGATAGACAAGACACCAAGTAGTGGTTAAAATGTAACCAATATAAACAATGTATTATAAGATTAAAGCAGAATAAAAATTATG
The DNA here is from genome assembly GCA_034769895.1 of Magicicada septendecula. NCBI lineage: Eukaryota > Metazoa > Arthropoda > Insecta > Hemiptera > Cicadidae > Magicicada > Magicicada septendecula. The sequence goes on from CM068374.1 coordinate 15,748,938, forward strand.
GCCTAGGTGTGCCAATAACTAAATATGTCATTCAAACAAATACACAAAAAAGGGTATTAATTAAGTCAAACAATGATAACCAGAAGTTGAAGGGAGACTTTAAGAATACGTGTGAAATGTAACTAACTCTTAAAATACTTTCAATGAATAATATGATCTAAATCTTAACCATAATGCTATCTGTACAGCAGGGTTTATACTCAATTTTAGAGTTGTTGTAACACATAACCGATTTATAATCTAACTAAAGATCAGAAAGAGACTAAATAGAGTAGTTACATCTATTAACCATATGTTCTTAATCTAAAACAATAAATCTTGGCTGAAAATGTTCGACATTTTGAGGTTACCATGTTACGAAAAAGTAACATCTTTAATTATATAATTACCTTATTATCCACTCTTGTGATACAAAGTTTCGTCAGTTATGACGCGTTTCGGGACTAAGTCCCATCCTCAGATAACACTCAATTTAATAAATTAATACATTAAAATCGCAACCATGATACTGGTCAAGTCAATTAAATTAAATAAATAAAATTACAAATCGCATGTGATATGTTTTACTAACCACGGCCGGAGCTCCCGCATGCGTTCACCCCCAACCGCGATCGTCACGCGACTGGTCAAAGATTAATCCAAACTGATTGCAGTATCGAACAAGTAGTTTGATGCAAAATTTATCTGGTCATTTAGTAAACTGTTTTTAGTGGTACTATTTTTTATAGCTTTATAAATTTCAAATTCCTCCAGACTATACATCCGTTTACCTTTTTTACAAAAATGCAACGCTGTTAAATTTTCTTCGAAGCTCGTATATTTATGTCCGCTTGATATTAAATGTTGTACAAAATTGGACTTAGTATTACTTGGCTTGGGAATATGTCCTAAAAATCTTGTATAAAAACATCTGCCTGATTGACCGATATAGAACACATCACAATCATCACATTTTATTTTATATACACCACATTTCTTTTTTAAAGGTATTTTGTTTTTGTTTTTGAAATAATTTCCCAAATTATTATTTGTTTTAAATGATAAAATATAGTTATTATCTTTGAGAACGGGTCTTAAATATTTGGCATAATACCTGTGAAATTAGCAGAAAGATATTTATAATTTTTATTACTTGCTTTTATACAGTTTGAATTTTTATTTTCTAAGCGTTTTCTATGTCTATCTATTATTCTGTTAACTATTGTAGACTTATACCCGTTATTTATAGCTATTTGTTTGATAGTGCTAACCTCATTCAAGTAGTCCTCCTTTTCGAGTGGAACATTTAAAAGTCTGTTGACAAGACTGTTAAATACTGCCATTTTTTGTGTAACGGGATGATGTGAATCATAGTGTATTACTGTGTCAGTATTAGTGTGTTTTCTAAAGATTTTGCATTTTAAATTATTCCCGTTATGTAATACAGTTAGGTCTAAAAAACTGATACTTTTGTTGTTTTCGATCTCCATAGTAAATTTTAATTTGTTATGAATTTTGTTTAGGTAATTTTTAAATAATTCTATTTGTCTGGCATTCCCGTTAAAAATAATAAAGGTATCATCAACATATCTGGAATAATGGATGATTTTATTGGCGAAATAATTATCTTTTAAAATTTTTGTATTTTCTAAATGGTTTAGATATAGGTCCGCCAGAATGCCAGAAAGTGGAGATCCCATGGCAAGTCCTTCATTCTGTTTATAATATGTATCTTCAAATGAAAAATAGTTTTGATTAAGAATGGTTTTCAGTATCATCATCAGTTGGTCAACTTTCTGTATTTCCAAAGAACCTTTATTCATTAAATTATGTCTGAGTAAAGTTAATGTTTCATCAATAGGCACATTAGTGTATAAATCTACTATGTCGAATGATACTAGTTTGTGGTTTGGTTGAATTGTAACGTGGTTTATATTTTTGATAAAATCCTTATAGCTTTTTACACTCCGATTATTTTCTAAGTTGGTGTGCTCTCTGATGATTTTTATTAAGGTTTTTGCTATTTTATAACCGGGGGCAGTTGTAAAATTAACTAATGGTCTAATTGGAGTGTTCTGTTTATGTACTTTCGGAAGACCCCTTAAATAAGTAATTAACATCTTTAACCTATGCTTATATTTTTTAATTTATAATTTAACAATAATAGTGATTATTTGAATAATGGGTAATGTCTTGGTGATGGTGTAATTATTGACAAATGTGTAATTATTTCAAAGTGCATTGCTGGATATTATACTAACATACGTAATTAATATTGAACTATACTTGCCTTAAATATTCACTGAATTGCAAATTATTTTCACCTTGCAATTTTATGACACTACTAACCCTGGAATAAACTTTTAATTAACGAATAATTTGATCGGCAGATTCTAACAACCTTATCCGTTCAGAACTTTGAAAAAAGTCAGTTATTTTAACGGTAACAGATTTTAAGCGTACCTCGCCTTTGGAAATCTGGGTGGGAACATTATTCAAATATAGATGCGTGATTGGCTGAAATATGGACAACTGCATACGTTTCACAAAGTCGATTAGTCGATACAATATTTTGATAAACTTATGTCTTATAACTAATTACTGATTGAATGATTGCTATTTACATTAACTAGGATACGTATAAAGTTCTTTTATAACAACGCTTAACATAATAAACATCTTAAATTGACAAAAATACAGTGTTTAGTTCTAGGCTTCAGTTGGCCTATCACATCCTAAGTTACATTTAGCGGTACATATCATAAATGTTGCAGGTAAACTACACCTTTCTCTTACCCGATCTTCACCAAAATCAACAGGCCTAAAGTGCTCTACAATTCAGGCAAGTGTGCAAAAAATTATCTGATTCTCTTTGAATTTTCGGCAGTTATCGTTCGTCATAAAAAAATTACCCTTTTTAAAACATAAAACTTTGGTGATAAACTACCCCTTTTCCTTAACCGATCTTCAACAAAATCAACAGACCTAGAGTTCTCTTTAGTTCAAAAAGGTATGCAAAAACGTAGTTGATTCTGTTTGAATTTACGGCAGTTATCGTTCGTCATATAAAAAATAACCCTTGTTAAAACATAAAAAGTTGCTGGTAAACTACCCCTTTCCCTTAACCGATCTTCACCAACACCAATAGGTATTGAGAACTCTACAATACAGGGCTGTATACAAAACATCATTTGATTCTGTTTGAATTTGCGGCTGTTATCGTTTGCCATAGAAAATAAAAATTACCCTTAATAAAAAACTGTTGCAGGTAAACTACCCCTTTCCCTTAACCGATCTTCACCAAAATCAATAGGTCTTGAGTACTCCACAAATCAGGGCTGTATGCAAAAACTTATTTGATTCTGTTTGAATTTGCGGCTGTTATCGTTTGCCATAGAAAATACCATTGTTAAAACATAAAATGTTGCAGGTAAACTACCCCTTTCCCATAACCGATCTTCAACAAAATCAACAGACCTTGAGAACTCTACAATTTAGGGCTGTATGCAAATAATCATTTGATTCTGTTTGAATTTGCAGCTGGTTATCGTTTGCCATAGAGAATTCCCTTGTTAGAACATAAAACGTTGCAGGTAAACTACCCCTTTCCCTTAACCGATCTTCAACAAAATCAACAGACCTTGAGTTCTGTATAATTCAAAAAGGTATGCAGAAGAGTAGTTGATTCTGTTTTAATGTACGGCAGTTATCGTTCGTCAAAAAAAAATTTACCTTGTTAAACCATAAAATGTTGCAGGTAAACTACCCTATTCCCTTAACCGATCTTCACCAAAACCAACACGTCTTGAGAACTCTACAATTCAGGGCTGTATGCAAAATATTATTTGATTATGTTTGAATTTGCGGCTGTTACCTTTGCCATTAAAAAAAACCCTTGTTATAACAAAGAATGTGGCAGGTAAAGTACCCCTTTCCCTTAACCGCTCTTCACCAAAAACAATAGGTCTTGAGTACTCAACAAATCAGGGCTGTATGCAAAATCTTATTTGATTCTGTTTGAATTTGCGGCTGTTATCGTTTGCCATATAAAATACCCTTTTCAAACATAAAACGTTGCCAGTAAACTACTCCTTCCCCTTAACCGATCTTCACCAAAAACAATAGGTCTTGAGTACTCTACAAAACACACAGACAGACACACACACAGACACTTTTCGAAAAACGACTTTTTTCATGTTTTGAGTGTAGTACAATCAGAATCTGCAATAATCTCGAACACGATTTTTTTTGCCATCACCATACTTCCATTTCCTTAAGGAAAATTACCCTTGATAAAAACCCGTTGCAGGTAAACTACCCCTTTCCCTTAACCGATCTTCACCAAAAACAATAAGTCTTGAGATCTCTACAATTTATTGCTGTATGCAAATAATCATTTGATTTTGTTTGAATTTGCGGCTGTTATCGTTTGCCTTAGAAAAAATTACACTTGTTTAAAAAAAAAACCGTTGCCAGTAAACTACCCCTTCCCTTTAACCGATCTTCACTAAAATCAATAGGTCTTGAGTACTCTACAAATCAGGGCTACATGCAAAAAAGTATTTGATTCTGTTTGAATTTGCGACTCTTATCGTTTGCCATAAAAAATACCCTTTTAAAACATAAAACGTAGCTGGTAAACTACCCCTTTCCCTTAACCGATCTTCACCAAAATCAATAGGTCTGAATCACCATGTTTTAATTGGTATCCAAGTAACTTATTGACAAAATATATATAATATTTACCGTATTCCTTCCGTCGTGTGACTTCGTGTTACGTTCGATTGATTTACGCGTTTCAAAACATATGTTTCGTCTTCAGAATAAAAATCACTCAAAGTGAGGTTGTTAAATATTAAAACTGCAAATATTAAAAACAATTTCACACATATCCGCGTTGCATGAGTGCGCACTCGAGTGGGCCCGATCGGACACTGTCTGTATATAGAACACATATATGCAGAACAGATAGTGTCCGATCGGTCCCACTCGAGTGCGTTGTTAACTTTCAGTTTTTTTTTTTTTATAAATAATTATTAATAATAATAATGCATGATTTTCAATTATTATGTAATTTGCATAATCTATCACACATCCGGTATAACATGTGCTCAGTTTTATAGAGTGCATTAGGCTTTTGGGTCCAAAGTTGCGTTAAGCAGAAAAAGGCAGAGGTTGCCGGGGTATTGAAATGACCAGTTACACAACATGAGGTTAATGAATTCTGTTTTATTCAATTATTTGTGATATATGTTATTACACTGCGAGTCAGCAATAATGGTTAAAATTCAAAATGGCGGCGACGTCATTTCCGCCCTTGCCATACTTTTAGTGTTACATGCATGTATTTTTACTTTACTTGAAATAATTCTTTTAACTCTATGCTGCAGTTATTTCAAACTTCTTTTTTATTTCTTTATGACTTTATGTTTACTCTTATAATTCTTCACAAACCAACGCCTCAAGATAAAGTATTTAATGTTGGCCAAAAATAACGTCCACACTCTCACTTTCACTCCCACTCATACTGTAATTTTGCACACTGGTTAATTATTTTGGATTGAGCTCATTCTCTTAGATTTTAAAATTTAGAAAAACAATTAATAAGGGCTTTCCTGAATATGATGTGGCGTAGATTCCTCAGCAGATTCCCATGGCGGTTGGCAGGTGTTCGGCCGAACCTTTACTGTTGTTTTTAGTCCACTGAATTTATTTGAATCTCATTTTGGTTAACCACTGACTCTACATACTGTTAATATTACATTCTGAACACAATTATTTCATTTTTTGTAAGTAATTACTGCATTTTTGGCAAAATCTGCTCACTGCACTAGGCCGAGCGTGTATGCTCGGTTGACTGTTTTTGATGAACTGGGGCAGACGTTGTACTCTCTAACTTTCGTCTGTCCTTTGCACTGAATTTACATGGTGGTTATAATTACTTGTTAACACTATTTACTTGTGATTACATTTTGTTGATTCAAATAAAACACTTTAGCTGACTATTTCAGGCCAGCACAATTTTAACGTGTTATCGCCATGATGATGTTCTGGCGACTGGGCGGAAGCAGACGCAATTGTTATGCAAAGTGGTTGTGTCTGACGTCATTATGTATTGTTCTTTTCAGCCAACGCCCGGGTTAATGCGTAATTGTTTCATGCCATCATTGTTGATTTATGACGATCTGGCTTTGTGGACCAATGAAAAGTCCGTATTATTAATTTGTTTCGCTTATACCGCCATTACACATATTACTTTCTGCTCGTACCATGATGACCTTGGCTTGTCTCCCCTCTTGTTGATCTGCGTAGTTATTGGGACTTGTGCAAAACTAACTTAGCCCTTGTTAACATTTCTGATCATAATAAAATTTACAATAAAATCTTCCTGAATCCCATAATTCTGGTAACAGGTAATTCTGTACTGTCACAAAACCCCCTCAATGAAAGGTTTGGTGTCGAGACACAAAAACTTTCATTGACTCATTCATACGTTTCTAAAAGGATCAGTCCAGATATGTTGCCACAACCCCCTGTAGTGTTAATATACAAAAAATTTCAATCACTTACCCTTGGTCCTATAGTGCTGATCGTACCTGTCTGACCTTACTGGACTTCTCCGGAGAGATCCCTACGCCATAAGGCCATGAGGCACTGAACGCTCCTGTTCTGACGCTCCGGCCAGCGCACAACACCACAAAACTCTGAAACATGTAATACAAAAATTTAAAATAGTGGCCTTATTTATCTACATATCCGCAACTGATATGTCTCCCCTTAGATGCATTGGTTTGTGATTTGAGGCGTTGGTTTTCTTTACTCATAAATTCCAAATAACACAAAAATTACAACAAGATTTAGACAGATAATCCTACTTTTCAACACTCCTATATATTTTTATCAATTTCTCTGACTCCAGCCAATATCAATTTACTTCTCTCATCATAAGAAATTATACTATTATACTAAACATAAAAATAATTCTACTCTCAACAACAACTACTATCTCTACGCATTTATTTCAATAACATCAGTATATTTAACTATCATGGCAGCACTTCAAAACTATTTAATTTCTTTACTCACTTTCTTTACGTTAATTTTCTTTTTATAACAGAATCATTACCACAGATTTGCTAACCAACATAAAAAGTTAATATTATTACCGTCACTACCCCTGTAGTAACCTCCTGACCTATCATACCATAAACATAATAAAACACAATAAAACATTGTACATTAAACATTAAACACTAACATTGAACAATTCACATTACTTAATTCATATTTTCATAACTTGTAGCAAAACTTTAATAAGACATTAAGGTTTCACCTTTCTATTAACTTTTAGTTATTTAACATTCATTTATCAGATTCTATACAAAAAAATTTTCAAATTTATCATCACCTTTCCAGTTACATTACCTTCCTGCTATGAATTTTCCTTTTCTAACCCTTTCTCAATCCTTACTAGTTTGGGTGACTCTCTATTATTCACTATTCTCTATCTCTTATTTTGGCATTGTGAATCTAACCTTACTCACCTCTTTTTAACTAACAACTGCTTCTAACCATTAACATATTATGACACCAATATCTCTATAATAACCCCCTTCACAAATCCCACTTAAAACCTCTGGTACCGCTCATTTTTGTACAAGGATGTATGTTCCCTACCTGGCCATATCCATTCCTAACCATTTGCCCTCCACCAAATATCGGCAAACACTCTAATCCAAAATTGCTCCGCCTGCCACAACGCTGCACGCTGGTCCCTTGCCACGTTGCTCGTTGATCACTCCTTACACCGGATCCTTACTACCAAATATCATCAATAACAACAAATATAATTATATATACCATTCACATTACTCACCTCTACATATAATCGCTAACCACTGTGTCCCTAAAATATCTAACACCTCTTTATATATTATCAGTATCTCAATATTCTTTTTATCTAACTCCCAATAACTCTATTTAACTAACTCCAATGCCCTTATTTATCATTATTACCCAAACTCTTTTACAACATTTCACCTTAATATACCACTAGAAAATTCATCACTTATCTACTAACAACAATACCTCTCCATATCCAAATATATAACCATTTACTACCCATTAGACTCTGAATTCCATAATATCCTTTAAAATCATTATCAATTATTTAAAATTCCACAGTACATAGTTACACAAAAAATACATAAAATACACAACAGCAAAAATACACAAGTACATTGACATTAATATACACAAAAATATACCATCCACATTATCAATTAATCGTTTACCAAAATCAGTCATAAACAGTCCATTTTAAAACACTGTCCACACAATTAAATGTTTATAAACACAATAAAATGTTTACCCTCCATCGTCAAATAATAGTCGAACCTTAAAACTATATACATGGTTTAATATTAGATATTTTATCTTATCATTATACATGCATATACAATTCAAACGTTCGTCATTATCCTCAAACTCATTTAACCTGTCATGATTGGTCATTGTCCTGTCACCTCCTGTATAATCAGTCATAATTCGGTATTTTATATTATCATTGTTATCAACATCACCTCCTACTACCTCAGTTTCAATACAAGGTAAGTACTTGCTATTATTTTCACTTCTCTCTCCACCTAACCTTTCTACAAATTCTTCATAATCTCTACATATCTTAAAAATCTCTACTTCTCTTTTTTTCTCACAATACCTCTCACTTTTAAAACATCTCTCTCTTTTAAAATATCTCTCATAATACCTCTCCCAACAACACTTCTCTCTCTCAATATATCTCTCTTTACACCCTCTCTTTAATCCTTCAACACACACTATCATTCCATTATTATTATATTCTATTCCCCATAACACCTCATTATTACTACCAACATCCACACTATTATCTCCTATTACTATATTTTTATTTATTTTATCATCATTTCCACTACTACTTACCTTGTCCAATTCTAGTTTCTTATTTTCTGATTTTATTTCGTCTACCCGTGTTTTTATTTCACTCAACCTTCTATCATAATGACAGCTTTGGTTCTTAATTTCTTTTTTAATGTCGTTAAATTGCTCATCAAACTGGTTTAATTTATTATTTAATTGACCATTCTGTATTTTCATTAACTGAAAGAGATCTTCCAGTGAAACGTTATTGTTTATAATAGGCGTTGAGTTCGCCTGTGGTTCGTTTAACACCAATGATTCTGTTGCTGTGTTTTCTATATTACTACTTTCATCGTTATCTGCCATTTTTGTTGTACTGATAGTAATAAACTTTGTCTTAATTGTTATACAATGCTCTTTATACCACACATAACCTACATGGATAACCTCTACTGTTATGTTTATTTCTCTACCCGTCTTACCTCCGCTTTTCTGCTTATTTATATAATTTTAATTTTATATAAAGTCCAAGTTCGTGTGCCATCTGTTAACTTTCAGTTGCGTTAAGCAGAAAAAGGCAGAGGTTGTCGGGGTATTGAAATGACCAGTTACACAACATGAGGTTAATGAGTTCTGTTTTATTCAATTATTTGTGATATATGTTATTACACTGCGAGTCAGCAATAATGGTTAAAATTCAAAATGGCGGCAACGTCATTTCCGCCCTTGCCATACTTTTAGTGTTACATGCATGTATTTTTACTTTACTTGAAATAATTCTTTTAACTCTATGCTGCAGTTATTTCAAACTTCTTTTTTATTTCTTTATGACTTTATGTTTACTCTTATAATTCTTCACAAACCAACGCCTCAAGATAAAGTATTTAATGTTGGCCAAAAATAACGTCCACTCTCTCACTTTCACTCCCACTCATACTGTAATTTTGCACACTGGTTAATTATTTTGGATTGAGCTCATTCTCTTAGATTTTAAAATTTAGAAAAACAATTTATAAGGGTTTTCCTGAATATGATGTGGCGTAGATTCCTCAGCAGATTCCCATGGCGGTTGGCAGGTGTTCGGCCGAACCTTTACTGTTGTTTTTAGTCCACTGAATTTATTTGAATCTCATTTTGGTTAACCACTGACTCTACATACTGTTAATATTACATTCTGAACACAATTATTTCATTTTTTGTAAGTAATTACTGCATTTTTGGCAAAATCTGCCCACTGCACTAGGCCGAGCGTGTATGCTCGGTTGACTGTTTTTGATGAACTGGGGCAGACGTTGTACTCTCTAACTTTCGTCTGTCCTTTGCACTGAATTTACATGGTGGTTATAATTACTTGTTAACACTATTTACTTGTGATTACATTTTGTTGATTCAAATAAAACACTTTAGCTGACTATTTCAGGCCAGCACAATTTTAACGTGTTATCGCCATGATGATGTTCTGGCGACTGGGCGGAAGCAGACGCAATTGTTATGCAAAATGGTTGTGTCTGACGTCATTATGTATTGTTCTTTTTAGCCAACGCCCGGGTTAATGCGTAATTGTTTCATGCCGTCATTGTTGATTTATGACGATCTGGCTTTGTGGACCAATGAAAAGTCCGTATTATTAATTTGTTTCGCTTATACCGCCATTACACATATTACTTTCTGCTCGTACCATGATGACCTTGGCTTGTCTCCCCTCTTGTTGATCTGCGTAGTTATTGGGACTTGTGCAAAACTAACTTAGCCCTTGTTAACATTTCTGATCATAATACAATTTACAATAAAATCTTCCTGAATCCCATAATTCTGGTAACAGGTAATTCTGTACTGTCACAGCGTACTCATGCAACGCAGATATGTGTGAAATTGTTTTCAATATTTGCAGTTTTAATATTTAACAACCTCACTTTGAGTGATTTTTTATTTCTGAAGACGAAACATATGCTTCGAAACGCGTAAATCAATCGAACGTAACACGAAGTCACACGACGGAAGGAATACGGTAAATATTATACAGATAATACTAAACAACTCATTGAATTGAAATATCTAAATTCAGCGCACAAAGGATGAAATCATATATCACGATCAAATAACGAGCATAGTAGCGCTATACCTGTGTCAGAGTCCGGAACTGTTCACCCTACCCTCGTAAAAAGCATATATGTCATATTGACTTAAGTACAAACAGATAAAGAATAAATGATAAACTAACTATATCGTATATACAGCGCAAAGAACACAAAATTATTAGCTTACTTTGATTCCATACGTCATTGTAGTTAAGTACTTGCTTGTTCAGTAATTGATCTTCTTTCTTCTATCTTCTATTTTCGTGAACCTACTCCATGGCATCCAAGTCATTTTGAAATTCGAAAGAAATATTTACGGAAGAGGTTTTTTGCAAAAAGTCGGTGTTAAGCAATTAGACGATATCAAGGTTTGTGGTTTAAAATTTCAAAAAATATAAAAAAAGTTTGGAGAGTTTTTCATGTACAAAATGATACAACTATACACACATTAAAATTCACAAAAAAATAATACTAATAATAATAATATTACATTTATACATATACATAGGAAACAGCCCCAGCATCTGAAAAAAAACCATACTTACAAACTAACAAGAGCCTAACCAAAAGCTATTGACCACGAATTGCAAACACATTTACGACCAAAAAATGGTTTTGCCTCAGATACGTGTTTGAGGACTTGAAGTCCCCTCAGCGCAGTGCAATTCTGAGGGGTTGTGTAAGGTGTGTATTGTTATTGTGTGGTGTGTGTGACCAGCGTGACAGCGGCAAGTGTGGCCTTCAACCGTCAGGAGGTCGGACATTTTCATTGGCTAGGTTAGTCTAAAAATGGTACCTCCAGATTAATAGAACCTCACTAGCACAATGTCACACTGTATACAGTACAAAGATGAACCTGAAAGAGAAAAGTCAATAAAAAATTCTGAAGACTCTCTCCGACGAGGACCTACCTGAAAATAATTGTAAGACCTAACGTCGACGCGAGTGTGTAGTGATGTAAACAAACCCAATGTCAATATTTAACCGTATAAAAATACTGTACAAGTTTACTTAATTGTAATTCTTGTAGAAGAAGATATAAGGACAAAAATAACTTTACATAACAGACTCTTATTTAAAACAAGAGAATTGAGTACTTTTACTTACAAGAAACAAAAGTAAGAATGGGAAAAGCTAAGACAGCAATAAAACAATTAAACAGTCTGCTTTGGAGTCCACGAATAACAAAAACAAAACAATAAAATCAGAATATATAAAACTATAGTCGAAGGCATAGGCCTATATGGAGCAGAACTGTGTGAAATTAATAAAAGAAATAAATCCATAATAAGAGCTATGGAGATGGATTACTGGCAGAGGTGCTGTAGACTAACAAGACTAGATAGAGTGAGAAATGTAGAGATAAGACAAGCGATGGGAATCAACCTTGACATCATAGAAACAATAGAAGCAAGAAGACTGAATTGATTCGGACATCTAAAAAGAATGTCGGATGAGAGATGGCCAAGGAAGGTGTGGGAATGGACTACACCCTCTAGAAGAAGAAAAGGAAGACCTAAACATTAATGGAAAATGGACGTCGAAGATGCAATGAATGCAAGAGGGCTTACAGAACAGGATTGTTTAGACCGGCGCCAGCCGTAATTAAATAGCCAAAAAAGGAAGAAATAATTGAGTAAGAATTTGAAATTAAAGGTAGACTGGCACTGAACTATTGTTAGAGCAGTACGGGATTGAAACATGTAACTTGTTGAAATAATTTGAGGAGTCTTAAATAAATGGAATATTTTTCCCCAGATTCTGGGTGCTGTGAGAGTGGGTGAGAAACGGAAGATAAGAACAAATGAAGAAGAACTTAAATCTTCATGTAAAAATATAGATGTTGTAATGAAATCAAAGTCAACAGACTCAGGTTTATGTCGGACATGGTATACGTATGAGGAGAACGGGTGTTGATGGAAGGCCTCTAATAAGGATTTATGCGGATGGAAGCAGAAGGGCAATTGGGGAAACAAAATGAATCAATGAAGTGGAGGAAGGACGGGAGTCATAAGTCGAGGGGAAAGGTGATTTAAAGAAAGAAACGAACTGTTGTTCTTCTTCGGGTGACTACAAGTCGGGAGCCAAGGACTGCAGGCTCATAGTCAACCTGTTATGATTAAGTAATCATACCCCCCACCCCCAAGGAGAGATCGCATCTTTGACAGACGGAGAAAACAGGAGGAGGAGGTGCGTTTTCTTCTTTCTTGAAGATATTCTTAAAACTAAAGAGTATTTGGAAATAAAATGTTTACCAAAAAATGTGTTTCAAAATATAAACACAATTTATTTAGATTTTCAAAACTTTTGAATATTCCAAGTACTCGGCTTATACAGTGCCACATAAATTTATTGATTATGTTTTCATGTGAAACAACATACAGTAAAGCCCCGGTTAACCGAACTCGGGTCAACCGAAACCCGGGTTATCCGAAATGCCTCCGAAAATCGCAAATCCCAAAAATAATACAGTACTGTACTGGACGGAAATAATTCGAGGGCGAGAGTGTGCTGGGCTATGGCTAGCGGGCAGAGGTGAACGCCCGACCTTGAGTTGCTTCCCCCAGCCACCGGCTCACCAGTCTAAATATAGCTACACTGCCAACTCTCCAACCCCTCCCAAGACCATGACGCCCGCATCAGTCACTAGCTGTCAACACACAAGTGCGGATCTGCGATACAATAGTGCCTTCAAGTGGTTGTTTATTTCCGTTGCATGTGTATTTTTGTGCTATGGCGACTAAGCGGAAGCGTGTTGTGATTACTTTCGCTGATAAATTAGCTGCTATCAAAGAAGTTGAAAAAGGAAGTTTATTGAAAACTGTTGCGGCTAATTACGGAGTTGGTGTTTCTACCGTTTCAGAATGGGTGAAGTCTAAATCTAAATTTCTAGAGCAAGCTGTGAAAAATCCTCGTAGAACAACACTGAAAACATCCGACTTTGAAAAAGTAGGCGAAGCTCTTTATCTTTGGTTCACCCAACAACGAGAAAAAGGCATGCCTTTGACTGGCCCGATACTGCAAGAAAAAGCTAAAATGTTAGCTGAGTTGTTAGGTGAGGAAGGAAAAGATTTTTGTGCAAGCTCTGGGTGGTTAGACAGGTTTAAAAACAGATACGGCATTCGGCAATTGAATGTATGTGGAGAAAAGTTATCTGCAGACCCAGACGCGGTTGCTGTTTTCAAAACAGAGTTTGAATATTACACCCAAGGCTACACTAAGGACCAAATTTACAATGCCGATGAAACGGGTGTTAATTTCAAGATGTTGCCTACAAAATCCTTAGCTTCCTCAAAAGAAACATCTGCCCCAGGACACAAAATCCAAAAAGAACGGATAACTGTTCTTTTGGCATCAAACGCTTCTGGCACACATAGACTGCCCCCAATGTGTATCGGGAAGTCGAAAAAACCTCGGGCCTTGAAGGATGTTGCCCGAAATGCGCTACCAGTTTTTTATAGAGCCCAAAAAAGTTCTTGGATGTCTTGTGAACTCTTTGCTGAATGGTTTAGTGATCAGTTTGTACCGAAAGTTGAAAAGTTTATAACTGAAAAAGGTCTGCCTAAAAAAGCGATCTTATTAATTGACAATGCGCATACGCATCCTTGCGAGTTAAAAAGTGGCGATATTGTTGTGCGTTTCCTTCCCCCAAATGTTACCAGTCTAATTCAGCCACTGGATCAGGGCGTAATAGCGACATTTAAACGGTACTATCGTGGGCTATTTTTGAGAACCATCCTGCATGATAGTGACATGCAAAACAAAAACATGAATGAAGCGCTGAAGGCAGTAAATATGAAACACGTAATTTATTGGTGTGCGCAAGCCTGGGATAATGTGAAAGTTTTGAATACTTGACAGAAATGATAAAAAGAATTCCCGGATGCGAAGACATGGATACGTGCGAGGTGGATGAATGGGTTGTCGCGTACGATTCGCAAGAAATCACGGACCAAGAAATTGTAGAAACAGTGTTGCAGTCAAATGCTGACGCGATCGAAGAGACCGAAGTAGATGACGTGGATGACGCAGTGACAGCTGACGATGGTTTTCGAGCACTAGAGGTAAGCCTAAATTAAGAATTTGTTATCTTTCAAAAACCTACTGGGTATAGTATAACACAAAAATTACAGTACAGTACATGTGTTGTTGTTAGGTTGCCCTAAGATTTGTTGAACAATGCAGTGAGTCAACGCCGGCTGACGTCCTTCTAATGAAAAGATGGCGGGACATCGCTGGTCGAAAACGTTGGGAGGGACGCAAGAAACAAACAAAAATTACTGAGTTTTTTAAATGAGTAGTAATTCATATGCTCCAAACTATTAAGTACAGTACAGTCATCCCCCGAGATACGTAACACGCGACTTACGTAAATTCGCAGTTACGTAAAATGAAAATTTCAAAAAATGGAAAAATTTTTGAGTAGAGTAACATACAATTTTACAAATAATTACTGTACTGTATTCTATTTCAAGCATGCAATACTGTACCTTGTAGCGACTGCGTCAATACACTATTTACTCTCACTCTCTCTTTGTAAACAAACACACACACACACACACACACACTCTCTCTCTCTCTCTCTCTCTCTCTTACTTTATTGCTGTGCTAATCCTTTACTTTTCAGTCTAAGCACGAATGCAAGCATACCGGGCACTCTTTCTCAGAAACTTCTTCCACTCAGTGAAGGTTGAGCAGCGGAACCGAGCACATGTTTATCGCTCGTTTTTCTAGATGTATTGTTTCATGTCATTAGTGTAGCTTGCTGCGAGTGATTTGTTCGTACTCATGTATGTACGTACGTACATACCCATACATATGTCTGTATAATAATAAGTACGTAGGTACACTTAAGCAATGTTCAAATTCGACTTACGTAAAATTAGAGTTACGCAAAAGTCTACGGTCCGCATTAATTACGTATCTCGGGGGATGACTGTATACTGTATATTAATGTACTGTAATCCTAAAAATGTAATTTTAACTTTAATAAAGAACATAAGTGTAGCCTACAAAGAGATTTTTGAATTCGTTTGACCTTCAAAACCTTTAAAAAATACGTACTGTAATTACAATACAAAATACTGTAGTATTAGATGTTCATGGCTTAACCGAAAAAATTGTTATCCGAAACAGCTTCCCCCCCTTTAGTTCGGTTAACCGGGGTTTTACTGTATTATACAGACTGACACACCCACTTCCTTATAAATACCTAATGGATATAAAACCTACATTAACAACTATACACAAACTGTAAAATAGAGTGTGGGCTTCTCCTGATGAAGATCTCGAAGACATGCAACAACAAAACAACTCTTAAAACTAATGTTTTATCTCCCAACGAAAAAAAAGTTAAATGTTATTGCGCGATGATGAGATTATTGGAAACAGTACCGAACCGACGCGACCTAACCAGGGGGAACACTGTGAACGTGTCAGCTGTTTATAAAATTTAGTTGGCACTGTTAACGAAATGAAATTTGACTCACCAATGACGCTGAATACTGCCACTCCGTCGAACATTAACCTCACTTACCTTGAGCCTCTGAAACACACAAGAACAAATACATACAATTTTATAAATATAAAAACGACAAGATATATATATATATATTCAAACACTTTTTGCTACGGTTTATTTCTTGATGTATAGGCCTATAATATATTTAAAATTTATATTTATTTTACCTAAAGATGTTATTTTTCCCTTATTTGGAACAGGTTTCGGGACCCTTTGTGTTCCCATCATCAGCCTTCCTAATTTTGAATCTTGTGGAGTACCTGTGCGCTGGTTGGCTGTTGTTATGGCTTCCCGTTGGTTTTCGGTTTTTAAATTGTTATTACTGTGTGTGATTGTGGTGTATATATTAGTATTTTGTGTATTTTCGATGTTGAGTGCTTTGACAATTTTATCAGGTTTTGTATTGATTTGTAATTGTTCAGGTATTAGTTTGTTTTGTATTTTGTGTTTGTATATTTGTATAAATTTTCCCAAATGTCCATTATGGTGCCTTTGTGTAATAAAACACATACCACACTGTAATGTACTGTCCCGTACATCTTTTTTCACTCTACAGTTTTTGCTCCTCATCCGTAAATCAAGTTTCCATTTTTCCCGTAATTAAGTGCATGTAAACCTTCCACACTTTACACAGTTAGTTGATTTTTTTTCATAAGTTTCTAGTCTTCAGCACAGTTTTTAAGGGCTCTCTTTAGTATGTAATTTTTCAATTAATCTATACTGTTGAAATCCATCTCACTGTTCAGTTTACCGCTTAAAATTGTATGTAGTGGCACTGGATTGCACACTGTAGTTTCAATGCTAACAGAACACTGTACACCGACTAAATGAAATGGCCTTTAAGAAACCAGACGGGTCCACGTTGGTTGGGGATTTCCTTAAATACCGTATTTTCTCGCATAATTAACGCCCCCGCATAATTTACGCATCCCATTTCTGGGGGGTTCAAAGTGGGAAAAAAGAAATATTCGCGTATTTGACGCACCCACTTTATCGATGATTTCATCACGCAGTTACGGATGCGTTTCGAAATAAATATGTCAAGTAGTAGCTTTCCTATTGCGCAACCTAGCATTTCAAACCCTCGTGCAACTTCCTGTTATTACTCACTGCGGTATTCAGTCCGGTGAGTGAATGAGCGAAGACGTGATTAGTGACGATTTATTCCAGTCTGGTAGAAACTCATTTTACGAGTGTTTCGGGTACACGGATGTTTTGTGATCTCAAAGTCGTTCATTAATCCACAATGAGCAAGTATTCGAGTAATACTGCGTCATATAAACTTGCGGTGATCGCTTACGCCGAACACACTGGAATAGGGCAGCAGGCCGCAAATATTTTGTGTCCGAGTGTAACGTGCGGTACTGGCGAAAACAGAAAATTGCCCTTCAAGAGACCAACAAGTCTCGTAAAGCATTTCGCGGTCCAAAAAGTGGCAAGTTTCCGCAAGTAGAGGAGCATCTTCTGAAATATGTGATTTCGTTACGCAATGATGGATATGCCGTTTCTTACGAAATGCTGTATTTTAAAGGACGAGAAATAGCTGCAGCACATGGGATCAGTGTCTCGAATTTTAAGGTTAGCCGAGGCTGGGTGATTAAATTTATGAAGAGAAATGGACTCTCTCTTCGAAGAAGAACATCCTTATGTCAAAGAATGCCGAATCATTTCGACCAAAAAGTCATTGATTTTCATCGCTTCGTGATTAGGAAATGGAAAGCGAAGAAATATTTGCTTTCCCAGATAGGAAACGCAGATCAGACGCCCATCAGTTTCGATATGCCACAAAGTCGAACAATCGATACGAAAGGAACATCGAGTGTTATTGTGCGCACTACTGGAAGTGAAAAACAACGGTGTACAGTAATGCTTGCTGTAACAGCTGATGGCAGAAAGCTTGCACCGTACGTTGTCCTGAAGCGAAAAACAATGCCGAAAGTAAAATTTCCACGTGGGATCCACGTTCGTGTCCAAGAAAAAGGGTGGATGGACACGTCACTCGTAGAAGAATGGATACGAACGGTTTGGGGAAATAGAGCGGGGTCTCTCCTTCGGTGCCCGGCTCTTCTCGTGTTGGACAGTTTTCGTGGCCATCTGACGGAAAACACTAAAAAATTATTGGAAACCATGAAAACCGATTTGGCTGTGATTCCTGGTGGACTGACATCAGTACTTCAACCCTTGGACGTTTCAATAAATAAACCATTCAAGGAAAATGTGCGAAAACTCTATCAGTGCTGGATGGCAGAAAATGTGCATGAACTTACTCCAACAGGCAAAATTCGGAAACCATCTGTGGAACTCCTTTGTGAGTGGATATTGCGCGCTTGGGACATGATTTCTTCGAAGGTGATTGAAAAGAGCTTCAAAAAGACGGGAATCTTGAATGCGTTAGACGGGACTGAAGATGACTTCTTATGGAGAGATGTGAGCAGTGATAGCAGCACCAATTCTTCCTGCAGTTCCAGTGGCGACGACCAACTCGGTAGCCTATAAAAGGTAAGATTATTTTTCTTCCTTTTTAGCAGGTATGTCATTATTACTTACGTCGTTAGTACTTTCGTTAATTCATATTTATTTTGCTTCAGGTCGTACTATCAGCTCGAGACGGGAAGAATATTTTCCGGTGTCCGTACTTGAAACTGTGTGTCCTGTCAAATATATCATATGTATAATTTAAATATGGTTAAACAATGTATGTACAATACGCATGCGCATATTATTATTGTTATAACGGATGTATGTATTCTATGAAGGTTAGTTCTAGTGAATAAAGTCTTTTCTAATCAACGTGTTGTCTAACTGTATTTGGCAATATAATTCCAATATTAAATAATATCTCTCACATGTCCAACTTGCCTAATGTACTCTATTTGATTGTTCAGAAGAAAACTCAACCGTAATTTTATGCCAAATGACGATTAACTTCAATGAGTTGAACTGATTTTGTGTATAATATATTTAATGTATCTTTTAAATGTCAATAAATTTCAAATGAAATTTGGGTATACAGTACAACCTGTCACATCCGGACCTGTGATATCCGGACGTATCTCCAAACTACGTAATTTTTCAATTTTGGTTAGCGAAATGGTTAGGGATGGAAAAGTGAAAGTTGCAGCTGGAATGTTGTTTGCGCGCCTAGTCTATTCCGAGCGGGGCTGTGGCCTTGACTCAGTCAATGGCTCTTTCCCGGAAACCCATTCCTTTATTCTCAACCTCGGCTGCCATCTGCCTGCCACTTGCTACCCACAGTCTGTGTTTGCGTGTCTTTTTAAAGAGTACAGTGTACAAATACAAATGCTAAACCAATAGAAACACGTAAAAAAACACGTTCTTCTGTGTATCTTCTGTAATTGTTAATTATATTAATTGAGATTTTGGCTACTTATAGAGCTTTAATTACTGAACACAATGCAGTTTTCAGAATTGCTGTATATTTATTGGTTTTGAAGTTATCGCAGGTTGAACTGCAAAAACGAGTTGAGTAAAATTCAAGTCTGATCCGACCGCGTGCTTCACTGTGACGAAGTTAGAGTGAGATAGTTGCATATTATACGCTCTCTGTCTTGCTTATGGCACACAGCCTGTCCCTTTCATATAATGCTCAAATATGAGGACATATTATGAATCGTTATATATACCCCTCCTCGGTATAAAAAAAATTGATTATTTATTAGTTTGCTCTATCTTATTATTAACATCATTAACTCCAACTTGCCTAATGTACTCTATTTGATTGTTCAGAAGAAAACTCAACCGTAATTTTACGCCAAATGACGATAACTTCAATGAGTTGAACTGATTTTGTGTATAATACAGTACAGTATATTTAATGTATCTTTTAAATGTCAATAAATTTCAAATGAAATTTGGGTATATCTGAAATCCTCGAATAATTTACGCACCCGAAATTTTCGCCGGCATTTTTCATCAAAAAAGTGCGTTAATTATGCGAGAAAATACGGTATGTATGAATAGACGACTTGCTTAGGTCCAATGAAAATAAACAATAGGCGACCCTTTCGAAGGTTGTTAACGTAGTAAGCAGGTAGTCTGATACGATGGCCCCGTCAGGTTTCCAAAACCCAAAATTATTTTTAAAAAACTAAGTAGGAACATATTGTGTGCGCTATAAAATGTTTTTCTTACTTGTTTCGAGCATTTTTAAGCACTGTTCTGTCAGCCATGTCAGACAGAAAAACCAACGTGGGCTGATGATGAGCATGTTGCTTAATGATGCTCAAAACATGTTTTAAATAAGGAAAAATACGTCGATTGTATAATAATACAGTATTAAATTACTCAAACCAATACATAATAAGACAGTAGAAAAGAACTGCAAACCAATAAGTGTTTGCAAAACATGAAGAAAAGACATATTCTGAAAAGTGACTGTGTGTCCGTGTGCCTGTGTGTAGAATTTTTTCTACGGCGAATGATAACTGCCGCAAATTCATAAAGAATCAAATAATTTTTTGCATATGTGCCTGAATTGTAGAGGACTCAAGGCCTATTGATTTTGGTGAAGATCGGTTAAGGGGAAGCGGTAGTTTACCAGCAAACATTTTATGTGTGTTTACCTGCAAACATTTTATGTGTTTTACCTACATACAAATTTTACACCAACATGAGTAAAGTACTTAAATTTGATAAATAAAGTATCCTGAAAATAAGGTCATAATAATCAATCCACAGTAGAAAGGTAGATGAAATATCTATAAATAAAAAGGGTAGTTGAAGGGGGAGGGGGTAATATTCTATAAATGAAAATGATAGTTGAAGGGGAGGGGATAATTTTTTGTGTCCTACGTTATCGGCAACAAAGAAGTAGTTTGTTGTTAAAATTCCTTCCCGGGCTGTTTTGCCTCTGCCCAATGTTTTCTGCACAACCAGACGTTTCGGCAGTGCCATCGACTGCCATCATCAGTGAAAATCGAGGGCGCTAACGTGAGGTGGTATACATTAGTGACCACAGTACTATGGTTAAAGCTGAAGAAAGAAGTAGTTTCTATGGAAATATTTCATTTCAAAAATGATATTAAATATAAATCTTAGAACATGGAAGTCATGTATGGTTCACGATGCCGATATTTTTTTTTTTGTAGTAATTCTAGTGGTGTTTTGATTACTCAAGAAAATTATTACCAACAAATTTTAATATTTTCCGTAAACGAATATCTCTGAACATAGATATTTACCTTCTCTTAATGATCCTGCCGCAATCCGGAGCATCTTGATGACTGCAAAGCCGTCCTTCCACTGCTGCTGAGTTCTTACTGCATACATGCTGACACGATGTGGAAACCTGATCTCTTGGAAGTACTGTATTCCTGCGACCCTACAAATAGAAAAAGAATATTTGTATTTTAATGCGTATACACTAGAACACATTCTGTCTATGCACATATAAATAAGTATATATATATCATCTTCTTCACGGATTAAACCAAGGATGGTTTACACTTGGAAAGGTACTTGGAAAGGGAGGAGTCGGGCGACCGAGAATATCATGGCTGAGAAATTTAAGGACCTGGTTTGGCTTGAATACAACTGACTTATTCTGTGCAGCAGTGCAGAAAGTTAAAATAGTCTGTATGATATTCAACATCCGAAATGGATAGGAACTATCAGAAGAAGAAGAAGACCATTAATCACCAATAGTATCTAACTAACAGTGACAGCACAACGTGAGAGAATCGATCCCATGTTACCAGTGCAGCACTCCAGACATACACTGACCATTGTGCCAAACAACCAAATGTAATCTAGGCTAGTGACTAATAAACTGATCATATTATATAATATCACAATAGATATCATACATTTGATTTATCACTTTGTTCATTCATATCTCAACAACTACACAGTTCTACTGCTATATAAGCTACACTACTATAAACCCCAAAGCTACTACTACTACAAAAGCAACATGAGACCATGGAAGTGCACTACAGTATTCTTACATTCACACTTTATAGCGTAGGCCTACACAGACACACTGACATAAAAGTGATAAATCAAATTTATTAAGTAACCGTATATACAGTTGGCCAAATTGTATACATGATTACTATTAATACATAACTCAAAAGAGTGTCACTACTTATTGCCACACTGCTAAATGCTTTGTTCTTGATGAGGCCTTTCAGTGTCTCAGGTCATTTAAGACCTGAAGATGGTGGAGACACCGAAAAGCCTTGTCAAGAACTAAGTATTTAGCAGTGTGGCAATAAGTAGTGACAACGTTGGTGTTAACATGGCTGCTAATAAAACTAACAAAACTCAAAAGAGTGTAATTATAAAAACAAAAATTATTGGTCATGATTTTTATAAATAATATGCATTATATTTTTCATATACCACACACTTTGTTATTTTAATATTTTTGAATAAAATAAACAAGTAAATAAAGGATATGAGTTTACTGATCAAAATTAATATAGTTTTTTAGCGAACGTCAGAAAAATTAATTTTTCATGATTTTGAATACAAATTCATGTCTAATTGTATTCAGTTAAAAAAATAAATCAAAAAAATAAAACATATTGTTGTATAGTTTAGTGGTCAGAATGTTGGAGTGTTATGCCAGTTACACGGGTTTGATCTCTTCCACAAGCCATGGATGATGATTACTCACTATCCATAAGGCAGTGGCAACACTGTGTATATAGCATCATAACTAGTAAACTGTCTACTAAGCTACACAGACCTAACATTAAACTGTAGTCATTATATACCTGTTATAGTCCCTATGTGTGCATACATACCATGGAAATATGCAGAGATTTTACCAGGGTAAATAGGTACCAGGGCATGAATAGGTAATGTGAAATGTGAAATTACAAATTTCATTGTTTAGAAAACCTGTACCCTAAACAAGAGTTATAAACTTTGGTGTGATAACACCATAAAATAAATAAAAATTATTAAACAATTAGTATTAATTTTGATAAAGTAGATTAAAACTTCTTTTATGTGTGTGTGACTGGTTTCCAAGTGTACTTTACTTCAAAACTAGCTGAGTTCAAAATCTTAACCTTGGAAGTGCAGGTAGACATTGGTCAGGCAAAACAAGACAACAGAATTTCTATGAACTGTTTATATAAGTTTTGTAAAATGACAATATATTGGAACTCATTTAAAGAAGTTATGAATTTAAAGTTGGACTTAATTAAGTTACCGGGTACATGAATAATAGGAATTAGAGAAGAAGAAGAAACTGAGATTAAACGTGTTGGGTATGAAGACAAAACAAGAATAAGTACAAAGACATGTAACTGTTGATAATAATGTATACAACAACTGAGGTCAATAAAAGGTTGGTGTGGGATTCCATCAGACGTATTATCTTTATGAGTCTTGGGAATCTAATAAACATGATCATATAAAATTAGCTTGGCTGTTTTGCTGGATAGACTATTTTAACTATAGCTAAATACACAATAGAAATCTGAGAGAAAAAAATAAGATAAACAATTATTAATTTCACATTTCAACAAAAGTTTGTCTTAACCCTCCGGTGGGCGCGCCCACAGCAGAAAGCCGCAAATTTTAGTTTCTGAACTGTCCCCTAGGTACCGGTAGTGTTTATTGTCTGTTCTGCCTAGTATGCAATTTTCATGATAGATGGCAGTTTTTCCGACATGCGGATAAATCATGTGCATAACGCGTCAGTAGCTGTTGTGCTTTGAAAAGAGAGTGACGTGTCTGCGGCTATTTTGCCGCCTGCGCGCCCAGTCATGTAAGTGTTAATTTTTTTTTAGTTTTCTGATGTTTTTTTTAATTTTTCATGCATATTTTGACCATTACCATAGAATCAAACATCTTCTTAGAGCTTGGTTAGGTTTTGTTTTGAATCTTTTGGTTTTCGCCTATTCTATATACCGGTGCCTGTTTTTCCTATGTTATCTGAGTTTGTGTTTACGTTCAGGTCTCGTCGATTTGTGCGCCCTGAAGACTTTGAGAAAGTACTCATGGAATTATCAGAATTGTCGGAAGGAGAAAATGAAGAGGATGAGTCAGATGACCCAGATATGGAGGATGAAATGATACAAGCTGACAACCACAGCAGTGACTCAGAGCAATCAGCGGATGAAGCGGATGCCGATCAACTGACTGTGCCATAAGTCGCTGAAGATGATTGCCATTTTTACATCGGGAAAGATGGAGATACGCTTTGGATGAGTAACCCTCTATCTTCAAATAAACAGAAGGCCAAAAATATTATGAAAATAATGCCAGGTCCAAAAATGAATGCTACAACTGCGTAGAAAGAAGTAGACACGTTTCACCTGTTCATTACTGATGCCATGATAGATGATATTGTAACTCACGCTAACAGATACATTCAGAAAAAAAAAGAAATGATGTCAATTATGGTAGAGATAGAGACTGTAGAGAAACTACAAAAGTGGAGGTCAAGGCTCTCTTTGGTGCGTTATACTTGATAGGCATAAAAAAGGGATCACATACAAATTGTGCTGAACTGTGGAATTCCGATGGCACAGGAATGATAATTTTACGTGGGCTCTTCAGTTATAAGCGTTTCCAATTTCTGCTTCGAGCCCTTAGGTTCGACAATTTAGATACACGGAATGAGCGAAGAGCTATGGACAAACTTGCACCTATTCGTGATTTTCACCAAAATCTGGGAATAACTGTTTGACTCACTACAATGCCAGCGAGTTTGTGACTATTGACGAGATGCTACATGTTTTTAGGGGGGCGATGTGGCTTCATACAATATATACCAAACAAGCCAGCCAAGTATGGGCTGAAAATATACGCACTCTGTGACGCAAAAACCTTTTATACTCTCAACTTAGAAATATATTGTGGCAAGCAGATGCCTGGTCCCTATCTCAAATCGAACAAACCAGATGACATTGTGAAAAGACTGGTTGAACCAATAAAGGGTTCCAAACGAAATATCACAACTGACAACTACTATACAAGCTACACTCTGGCTAAAGATCTTCTTGAGAAGGGGCTGACCTTACTCAGAACTATGAAAAAAAATAAAAGAGAAATACCACCAGAATTCCAAGCCAACAAAACAAGAGAAATCAAGTCGATGCTCTCTGGTTTTCAGTATGATTTCTGTTTGTCTTCTTCGGCGCCTAAAAAAAATAAGGAGGTGATATTTCTCTCATCGATGCATGATACAAATGAGATAGACGAAGCAACCAGCAAATCCACAATAAACCTGGATTACAATGCCACAAAGGGAGGAGCTGATACGGTTGACCAGATGTGCGCATCCTACACAACTTCTAGAATAAGTAGAAGATGGCCTCTCGCGCTGTTTTATCGGCATCTTGATATCGCGGGAATCAACGCCAACATAATTTTCAAATACAACAATCCTGATAACTGAGAAAGAAGACTGTTTTTGAAGAATCTGGCACTTAGCCTTATGGAAACTCATCTGGAAGAAAGATCTAGACTACGTAACCTGCCAAAAGATATCACAGCGTTTTTAGCTAAATATAAAAAAGAGGAGGAGGTTCAAGAAGCACCAAAACCAGGAATCTGTCATATTTGCGGATGGCATAAGAATAACAGATCAAAAATTGTGTGCCAGAGATGCAGAAATAATGTCTGTAAGAGGCATTCGCGTCAACATGTGTCAGGTGCGACGGCGACCAGGGCCAAGATATGGACGTCGATGCCTAAGCATTGTTTTTGTGTTTAATAATAATAAATAAAATTTAAAACACCTTAACCAGTCTATTACTTCTCATACTACCTTGTCTTAGAGTAAAAAGTGCAATTTACAATTGCAGTAAAAAAGCCGCAGTGCGCCCACTATTGAGTGCGAATTTTGCGCGCCCACTGGAGGATTAAATAGCATTCTATTCCATAAAAGATTTTTCTAAATATTACATTTCATTAAGAAGAAATTGCATAAGTTTGAGGTACAAAAAGTATGACTAGATTCGCTTGTATTGTTGTCTGTTCGTATGAAATCCTAAAGTTTTATAATTTAATCTTTGGTTATTCCAAAGAGATAAAAATTTACATACAAAATGTAGGCAGGAACAGTAGCAAACCTCACTTTTATAAATCGCAATAAAAGAACCTGTATTCTACAAAAAATATCCTTTTTATTTGAAGTTCATAAATAAAGTTACTACCACATTATTAGCAAACAAAATTTTGTAATTAAAATAATTTTTAATTTTAAAAATAATTTTACTCAAACAAATCTAATAGTTCTAAAATTTTGTTTTGTTTAAAATATTCACATATTTAATTGAAGTTTTTGATCACAGTTAACTTCAGTAACTGTACAAAAAAAAAACACTGAAAACAAGAACTTCCTACAATTGTCTTGTATAGAAAATTTGTATAAAAAACCAAGTGAAATAGAGAATACAAATAATCAAACAGAAGTAACAAACCAAACGCTGAGGTTAGACCGTTTTATCTACATCAGTAACTCTGACAGACATCTCGCATCTCTCCTCTCTCTTGGACTGCACATTTGTCTCTCAAAACAGAGATATCTGCAACAGGAAAAAAATGTATAAGCTAACAAAATAGATAAGTTTCGTTAAACACAAATACACACACACACACAGTGACCGTCTTATGTGTTTTGAGTGTGTTTTTCTTTTTATTTTGTAAACTAACAGGTAAGTTATATAAGAACATACATACACTACATAAGTTCGTAACTAATATAAACTGATTACAAAAATATTCCAAACCTATTATGTTTAAAAAAAGCGTAGTAAATCAAATACTTAAATATGTGACTACGACATTTATTGAATAACTAATCTGTGTGACTTCAATTGTCATCGTAAAATAACATAATATATTATGTCAGTAATACATATAACGTATAAATTAATATAAAAATTACATCAATAAACGTAAAATTTTAAATGTACAAATCTCGGTACATTCAAAATAGCTGATTCTGCTGTGTGTTGTCAGGTGGCGTGACCCATTGCCGTAATGTGATTGGCCAAATGTTAAGTTACGTCACAGTTTCCTTGCAACGAAACGATTGAAACAAAAATATCATTGTGCATTAATGTACTTGTATATCTTGTTATAAATAGGAATATCTGTTAACTTCGTGTATGAGAATTATGTAATATAACCACCATAAACACTGACTTAACGTTGAAAACCATAATTTTAATTAATATAAAAGCTGAATATATAGCAGAAATGAATCACAGTAAGTACAAATTAAACGAACTAATAGACAAACTAGTTTATAGAAACTGGCCTAAGCAGTATCATTTATTATGTAGACCTTATAAGTAAAAAAATAGAAATGACTGCATTCATAAGAAAACTGGTTCATAAGTTTAATAAAACCGTATCAAAACGTTAACAGAAATTGTACTTTCATTCTAATAGTTATATATAACAACCTGATTTTATGTACGTACAAGTTTTAAGTTAAAATTAAAATTTTCATATAATAAGGAATGAAAAATATTAGCTATTACACGATTATATTTTTTTTACGTAAAATTCATTTACGAAAGATAATCGTGAAAGTGTCTATACTTAAAAAATAAACTCAGAAAAACACTAATCGGTATTGGCGTCATTTTTTTTGTAAAAATTTTTAGATTTAAACAAACTATTGCAGTCAAATTTATTTACGAGAATATCTATCAAGCGTTTTTTATGTATGAAATTATTGCACTGACGCGTTTGTAAACCAAGTTAAATAAGTTTAATAAAAGCGTAACACACAAAAAAAATACAAAAACTAGTTAAATAAAATATTTTAGAGTATGTTGCCAATGTGTGTGTGTTCATTTTAAAGTTATAAATTTAAAAATATTTAAAACTATAGACGACGCTTACCTTCTCAAATCCAAGAATGGAAAACATCGCCTGCTTGATTAAAAACTGATTAGGTCGGTAAAAAAAATCACACTCAGAAAACAGCCAGCATCTCATATAGTGTACGTATTTTTTATGTTTCATCTCTCATGGCTAATGGTCTTTCACTGTTTCCTGCGGCCAAAGACAACTTCCGTCTCCACGTTTGTATTTTTTTTCCGTGTTCGATGTGTACTAGAACTGTTTTCTTCACAAGTAACTAATGCCAGTTTATGGAGGTTATGTAGACAATGTAACTTAAATAAAATTTACTTTGTTAGTGTACAATAAAAGGGTGTATTTACTGGAAGTACAGAAATAATTTTCCATTTATCGCACATAATTACGGTACACAGACGATTTTTGGAGGTTGTGTCTACGTTTAACAATGCAACTTAACCTTTTAGATTTTTAAAATTAATTAGATTTAACAAAAATTTACTTTGTTAGTGTACATTAAATTATTGTATGCATACAAGGCTGCTGTACATAACATTAAAGGCTGTATTTATTCGAAGTACCGGAATTAAAACCTAGTTCCAATTTAGAACGTAGACCTATAACCTATTTGTAAATTTTATTGGGGTTTATTGGCACATATTTTATTAAAAGGGTGTATTTATTGGAAGTACAGAAATTAGTTTCCATTTATCGCACATAATTACGGTACAGAGACGATTTTGGGAGGTTGTGTCTACGTTTAATTATCTAACTTAACCTTTTAGATTTTTAAAATTAATTAGACTTGTAGGGGTGTGCATGGCAGAACTACTTGTGCACCCACTTTATAATCATATTTTTGGTAACACTGAGAACTTTAAGCCTTCTTTTATGCTTAAATAAATTATATATACACTTAATTATAGAAAAGCAAATATGTAATTCAAAAGACTAATTTGCTCTAATAAACACATGCTGAAGTTAAAAACAAAAGAGTTTTTACTTGCCTAACTAATCATTAGTTACTAATGTGACAGTTGGAGCTGCTTTTTCTGCAAAAGCTGGGGTATGTTGGATTCAAGAGTGGTTAAATTAAGTCATAAATCTGAGTGTGCGTCAAGTCTATTTGTGTGCTTGCTTTTCACTTGAGATGAAAATCCCATTTCACTCAAGAATGAGGTGGTGAATGGGATGAGCAACTCCGAAAGTTCAGGATATTCATCTCTTAAAGATATCCAGAACTTTGTTAAGTCAGAATCTAAAAGTTTATGGATTTTGTTGTCCATGACATGTCTCATGTTATCACTAACTATACAAAATAATTTACTAAAAATTTAGTTTTAATCCCAGCATCACAGATGATATCACACAATTGCTCATTTAGTTTTACTGACAACATGTTAGAACTTTCAAAATACAAGAATGGGTCTTGAATCCAATTGAATTCACTGTATCCCTCTGGGAAGCAACTTTCAATCTGGTTATAGAGAGTTAAACATCAGAGCTGGTAAAAAACAATGGTAGAGCATGAATAACAAAAATGTACAGTTTAGACTATGTACAAAACAGGTTGAATTTAAATTGTTAAAATGATATATCTTAGTTATTTACATGTAGTAGCTTTTTAAGACACAGTAAATAAATTTCCGAACCTGACTTTGCAACCCACCAAATGCCCTCTCGGGACCCTGCAGTGGCTCATGCCCAATAGGTTAAGAAATGCTGAACTAAAGGCATGTTTGTGGAGTGAAACATAAAAGATAACCCAGACTTCTAAAATGCTCTTAGTGAAATGGGATTTTCAGGAGTAACAACACACTATTTGGTTAACAAGCACATTTTACTAATATTCTAATACCAAGTCAATTAGATAGCTTAAATGTGTAGTACTCTATGTGATGCTGATCACATACTGTTAATCAGCAGCACTGCAGAATATTCTAGAGCCACACTCTTGGCATTCATCTGGAACTTTATCACATTAGCCTGATAAGTAGGATGTTGCCACCAGCTGAGTTTTAGAAAGTTGGTGTAGTAGGTTGTGCATTCATATAGGATGATATTAGACAGCAGTTTTTAATAAAAGTGACAAATGCTCAATTGTTTACTTGTGTTGTAAACTACTGTGATTTTTTTATTACTGTTTGTAGGCTATACAGTGTGTCCTGGATAATTATATAAAGAGAACTGTTGTAATATAAGTGTGTTTGTTTTAGCAATTGAGTGTATCTGGTATTCAGTAATTCATTCCACTGTTTTAAGTTCATAATTCTTGTCACTGGTTGTAAGAATATTATTCTCATTAATTTTCCAATTCTATGAAGTCTTCAGTAGTTTTACCACGATGAGACTCAACTTTATCACTGAAGATGCCACATCACTGAATGAGCAAAACTTTTCTTTAATAATCTCAACAAAGCATGGTTATCAGCTGAAAAAAAGTTTTAGTATTAAAAGTTTTGATCACGCAAATCTATAAGGGATACTAAAAAGAAATAACATAATAATTGTATTGGACATAAAGTTATGTCCACAAAACAGATTTTGTTTGAAATAAATAAAACACAATTTGACACAAATATTAATTTTATGAATACTTGTTTGGCACATATTACAGAAGGTTACACCATTAAATGAGTTTGCCTAAGTATAAAATTCTTGTCAGATGAAAAACGTGTACAGTCAGAATACTACTTGTTATGTACAATACAAATGATTCACTATGGGTAGCAGTGACACATAAACACTAGACATTGACACTGAATTGTACTTGTTTTGAATGATTCATTGTGTCCTACCTGACCAGAGTACAGGTATTAACCAAGAGATGTTTAGTATACTGCTGTGTAACTGCTACAATGATGAATTATAAGTAGTACTTTTTGTTTTGGTCATCAACCTTGAAAAGGATAATAGAAACTTTGTATACCATGCTTCCAGCAGTTTTACATGATACATTCCTAGCACAAATAAGAAAAGTTTAAATCTGCTGATGATCTAAAGGAGTGATAGTTATTTGCAGACTGACAGGGTTATAAAATAATTCTGAAAGAATTGTTGCTTTTACAATACCATCCTTTATCAAGTGGCTACTCAAATCTGCCAGCTTTTCACAGAAACTGAAGTTTGATTATTAGATCCATCATGATGACCTACTGATGCTCCAAACATTTCAAGAATTCTCCTAGCCTTAAAAAACTAGACTGGCCTCATTGATTGACATGATTAATGTTAAATTTACTTTGGGATACTTCCAAACATAATACAGTTTATAATAAACAAAAAAAATTGTATTTCTAATTTTTCCAGAACTGTATACACATAATTTGATCTGGATAGAACGTGTATTAAACAATTATACTATTTGATGCAAATAATGAAAATATCCGTGTGGAGAACTATACATGACTTCCATGTTTTAAGATTTATATTTAAAATCGTTTTAGAAATGAAATATTTCTACAGAAACTACTTCTATCTTCAGCCTCAACCACAGAAAACACACACACACACACACAATTCCTTTTTTCTTTATTTAATTTGAATTCAGAGTATTGGCACATATTTTATTAAAAGGGTGTATTTATTGGAAGTACAGAAATTAGTTTCCATTTATTGCACATAATTACGGTACACAGACGATTTTTGGAGGTTGTGTCTACGTTTAACAATGTAACTTAACCTTTTAGATTTTTAAAATTAATTAGATTTAACAAAAATTTCCTTGTTAGTGTACATTCAAAGGCTGTATTTATTGTATGGATAAAAGGCTGTATATACATTAAAGGCTGTATTTATTCGAATTAAAACCTATCCGTACTTCCAATTTAGAACGTATAACCTAGTAGGCTACGTTATTCGTACATATTTTATTGGAGTTTATTGGTACATATTTTATTAAAAGGGTGTATTTATTGGAAGTACAGAAATTAGTTTCCATTTATCGCACATAATTACGGTACAGAGACGTTTTTGGGAGGTTGTGTCTACGTTTAATTATCTAACTTAGATAGTAGGCTTCGTTATTGGTGCATATTTTATTGGGGTTAACTGGCACATATTTTATTAAAAGGGTGTATTTATTGGAAGTACAGAAATTAGTTTCCATTTATCGCACATAATTACGGTACAGAGACGATTTTGGGAGGGTGTGTCAACGTTTAATTATCTAACTTAACCTTTTAGATTTTTAAAATTAATTAGACTTAACAAACATTTCCTTACTTAGTGTACATTCAAAGGCTGTATTTATTGTATGGATAAAAGGCTGTATTTATTCGAAGTACCGGAATTAAAACCTACTTCCAATTTAGAACACAGTACAATCTAACGTAAGCCTATAACCAAACAAGTACATTAAAATCCTTTTTTCAACATAATGCAATAAAAAGCAATGTGCAGTTTCTGTTAACACCCAAATGATTAAGTATTAATAATGGGTTAGAGTGGAATACTGTTAGCCAATTCATTTGTAATAGCTAAAATTGCCAAATTATTAAGCCTTTCTTGGTAGGTAGTGCTTCTCTGCCAAGTTTTCAGTGAATTCGCTATACTGCTCAAAGATTTTTCAGGAGACGAAACTGTAACTGGAATAGTACAGAAAAGCCTATAGGCAAGACAGAAGTTCACAAATACAGTTTGAAGGTTTTTGGAGTAGGCTTAGTGGATTCTTTTCTGATTCAAACTCTGTTTTATAAATGTTCTTCAAGTGTAATATTTCTTCAAATAGATCCATTGCCAATTCCTTTTTAAACTTGCTAATGAGAACTTTTACTTTAAATTCTAATTCATCATTTTCCATGTCCGTAAAGTTCAATACTGGTGGAAACGAGTCAAGAATTGAACTAATTGCAGTGAATCGTGTTTTTATGTTGCCCATTACAAACTCTAATACTGGGTACATGACTGAGGTTTTAAATTTATTTTCTTGATCTTTGTTTACTGAAAAATCACTATTGGATTGATCTGTACTTTTTTTCCACCTTTTGGGAGATTCAGGAGGAACTTTTATTAGTTCTTTTGCAATTAAGTTTGGTTCTTCAATTATGCTGTCTGGGTTATCACGCAACAATTTCAATTCTGTCAGCAAATCTTCCACTAGAGTTATTTCAATGAGTGTGATTCCTTTGCTTTGAATAACAACATTTTTTTAGTCAATATATGAAAGCACTTTGAACCAAAATGATGCCAACATTAAGCTCTTTGTGGAATTGAAATATTTCTTAAACCCTAATATGATGTTGTAGGCAGAGGGAGTTAGACTAGAAGACATCTCTTCTAAAGTATATCCAACAATTTAAGTACTCCTGGGTAGTGCTTAACTATCGGTTTGACAGCTTGGATCCTCTCACTTCATCTTGTTTCAGGGAAGCTCTGCAGTGATAAAGGATGTGCTTTTTCAAAACTTCCCAACATTTTTCTCTAGGGCTGCTAGAGAAAAATGAGTAAAGACTTGCAACATGCCCGAAAAATGTCATCACATCTGCATTGAGTTTTGCAGCATTAACACCCACATGTTTCAAGGAATGTGCCCCACATGGTAAAAATATTATGGATTCGTTCTTTTCAAGAATTCTACTTCCAATTTAGAACCCAGTACAATCTAATGTGTGGAGAACCATACATGACTTCCATGTTTTAAGATTTATATTTAAAATCGTTTTAGAAATAAAATATTTCTACAGAAACTACTTCTATCTTCAGCCTCAACCACAGAATTGTGGTCACTAACATCTACCACCTCACATTAGCGCACTTGATTTTCACTGATGATGGCAGTCGATGGCACTTCCGAAACGTCTGGTTTTGCATAATACATTGGACCACGGCCAAACAGCCTGGAAAGGAATTTTATCAACAAACTACTTCATCGTTGCCGATAATGTAGTACACATATAAAAAATTATCCCCTCCCCTTCACCTATCATTTTAAATTATAGAAAATTATCCCTTCCCCCTACCCCTTTTCATTTATCGATATTTCATCTACCTTTCTAGAGTGGATTATTATGACCTTTTCAGGATACTTTATTTATCAAAATTAAGTACTTTACTCTTGTTAAAACATAAAACGTTGCAGGTAAACTACCCCTTCTCCTTAACCGATCTTCACCAAAATCAACAGACCTTGAGTCCTCTACAATACGCAAAAAATTATTTGAATTTGCGGCAATTATCATTCTCCATAGACAAAATTCTATACACAGACATCTTTCAAAAAATTACTTCTTTATGTATTGAGGGTAGTACAATCAGAATCAGCCCTTATCTCGAACACGATTTTTTTCGCCATCCATTTCCTTATGGAACATGGAAGTAAAAACAATATCCTTCTTTTTATAATATGTATTGCACATGTTTTCTAACTCGGGACACTAATTATTAGATAAAATGTTTACCTTCATTTAAGTCAGCTTCCACTCACTGTGTTCTTTCTCAGAGGCCATAACATGTTTTTTTTTTAACGTTGCTGAACATAAATTGATGTTGAATTAAAAATAAAGTAAAGGATTAGCACCTGAATTTTGCAACGTGCAAGTTGAAGAATCTATTTAATTATTGCACTTAACTTGATATAAGTACTGATTACATTTCAGGATTATTATTTTCAGAAATAATGTTATGTAAACCAGATTTCCCCATATAAAGTTAATTAAAATTCTTTAACGCATAGCATTCCAGGCCTTTATGGTAGTAGATTTGTATTAATAAATTTGAATTTACACAAATAATTCTCTTTGATTAACCAGAGTTACACACACAAACTAAATGCTGAGTGTCCTCCTAGTGTATAAATTCAGCTAAAACAGTATTCCAAAAACTTACCTTGTTACTAGAATATGTGACATGATGAACTTTTCATGTTAAATAGTTTAAATACTTTGTGTTGAGAGTTAAGCAATTTAATAATTTTTATTTATGCAGGCGTATAGCAAAATCTGATCGTCATGAAAAAGGAATAAGGCATTTTGTAATAGCAATTAACTGATTAGTTCCTGCTGTATTACTGACTGATATTACAAGACCAATTTTTGTTTAATTGAAAAGATATATTTTAACTGTTTCTTTTGGTGCAATCTGTAAATTTCTTGACACACATCCATAAAGGTTTGAAAATATGCTTATTGCAGTTTGATAGGAACAAATTCTCAAAAAACTAATACAAATTTGTTATGACTGATCACACCAGCTATCCTTTCTATTTGAAATGAGCCTTTTATCCAAATTTATTACATAGTATTGTGCCAAGATATATCACTACATTTGTATACTGTAATACAGTAGTGGTAGAATATTATCATTCCACTAATATTACCCTAACATAATAAATGAAAATACATTATATACACATCTTTTGACATAATCATCCTTTCACTTATCACTTTTTGCTTATCAATTTATTTGATGAATATATATTTAACGATTTATGTAAAATACAACAGGTGTTTAACGGACACGTACTATGTGTAGACCTCTTATTTCCCTCCTCGGCAGGTTGAAGCTCAACTGGCACTAGAGTTGGGTATGAAATTATACTATGCTCATAGTCTGTCTGTTAGCAGCTAGTGGCATCTATTGACATTCACTCATGTCAAATTACAGAGTCGGTAAAGGATGTTCGAAATTTGAATGTAAACAAATTAATAGTTAAATAATTAATATAATGGAAGTATCACATATATAATGTATGTAAATGTAATTGTGGAAAAACGATGTAGGGCCTACTTCATATACAGATCAGAAGTAAATGATGAACTATTCTCTTTATGTAATAAGCCTTGTTACTAAACAATATATATTTTTAAAAGCTTCTTATCATATTGAGATGAAATGGAGCGGCATTTGAAACATCTCTTAGGTATAAAAACAACATAACGACCTTTACAAAATTTGCCGCCCGTAGGCAGTAGCCTACTTTGCCTATGCATAAATCTGCCTCTGGTGTACATGCTAAATGCATCTGAACAGTAGTAAGAATGACTTAGTATCCTGTTGAGTTATTCACATTTCTGACGGATGATACGCAAATACTGGAAGGTAGGATGTGAGAGCCAGCAATAACCTTAAATAAAACTCTCATATATTTCAGTTATTACAGACAAGTGCTTGATTTGATAATTTTTTAAAAATAAAATTGTATATTTTAATGTAGCTTTACAGTAGCTTGACAGAAAGTGTAAAAATGTAAAATAAAAACGGCATGACTTAGGTGTAAATAAAAAGTGAACACCTTACAGTAGCACAAAAAATGACAAAAAACTGAGACAATGAAATGCTACAGTTCAGTTAAAAATTTTGCAATCTCCCTCACACAAAATTTTAAAGAATAAAGACATCAACACAACAAAATATTTTTTTTGGAGCAAAAGGAAACACAATGGAAAGGCATCTCAGGTAGTATCACTTTGAAATTATGGTTTCAAAATGTTTAGGGAAAAGAATAAAAAAATGCTAGCATTAACAATCCAACAATGTATCTAAAAGATCAGGATCTTGCTAAGTACATTATAGGGAAAATTGGTTTTGTAGCTGCTAGTGGATGTTTGTTTCTATAAAAAATAATTGCAGTATCTAATAAATTATGGTACATATTTAATCATTTATTGAATAATTTGTCATTTACATAATTTTGTTTTTTTTTAATTTCTATAGATACTTTTGGTGTGTTTGTTGTAATTTTGTGTTTTACATAATCTTTTGTGATTAAATCATTTGGTATAAAATGTTCCAGATTATAAAATACACCTCACAGTTTTAACATACAATATGTATAGTAACACCTCTATACATAGTAACAGGTATATCAATATGCCTGTAATCACAGGTATAGGAAAGTAATGGCAAATCTTGCATAATCTTGTTATCAGTTATTGTTATTATTCGGCTAGTGCTATTAAATTCATATTGGCCCAAAGTGATCACAAAAGGAATTTATTGTATTTGTTTACAGTCAACAGTGTAGATTCCAGTGATGATTTGATAGGCAACATCCTAATTATCAGGCTAATGTGATAAAGTTCCAGATGAATGCCAAGAGTGTGGCTCTAGAATATTCTGCAGTGCTGCTGATTAACAGTATGTGATCAGCATCACATAGAGTACTACACATTTAAGCTATCTAATTGACTTGGTATTAGAATATTAGTAAAATGTGCTTGTTAACCAAATAGTGTGTTGTTACTCCTGAAAATCCCATTTCACTAAGAGCATTTTAGAAGTCTGGGTTATCTTTTATGTTTCACTCCACAAACATGCCTTTAGTTCAGCATTTCTTAACCTATTGGGCATGAGCCACTGCAGGGTCCCGAGAGGGCATTTGGTGGGTTGCAAAGTCAGGTTCGGAAATTTATTTACTGTGTCTTAAAAAGCTACTACATGTAAATAACTAAGATATATCATTTTAACAATTTAAATTCAACCTGTTTTGTACATAGTCTAAACTGTACATTTTTGTTATTCATGCTCTACCATTGTTTTTTACCAGCTCTGATGTTTAACTCTCTATAACCAGATTGAAAGTTGCTTCCCAGAGGGATACAGTGAATTCAATTGGATTCAAGACCCATTCTTGTATTTTGAAAGTTCTAACATGTTGTCAGTAAAACTAAATGAGCAATTGTGTGATATCATCTGTGATGCTGGGATTAAAACTAAATTTTTAGTAAATTATTTTGTATAGTTAGTGATAACATGAGACATGTCATGGACAACAAAATCCATAAACTTTTAGATTCTGACTTAACAAAGTTCTGGATATCTTTAAGAGATGAATATCCTGAACTTTCGGAGTTGCTCATCCCATTCACCACCTCATTCTTGAGTGAAATGGGATTTTCATCTCAAGTGAAAAGCAAGCACACAAATAGACTTGACGCACACTCAGATTTATGACTTAATTTAACCACTCTTGAATCCAACATACCCCAGCTTTTGCAGAAAAAGCAGCTCCAACTGTCACATTAGTAACTAATGATTAGTTAGGCAAGTAAAAACTCTTTTGTTTTTAACTTCAGCATGTGTTTATTAGAGCAAATTAGTCTTTTGAATTACATATTTGCTTTTTGCTTTTCTATAATTAAGTGTATATATAATTTATTTAAGCATAAAAGAAGGCTTAAAGTTCTCAGTGTTACCAAAAATATGATTATAAAGTGGGTGCACAAGTAGTTCTGCCATGCACACCCCTACAAGTCTAATTAATTTTAAAAATCTAAAAGGTTAAGTTAGATAATTAAACGTAGACACAACCTCCCAAAATCGTCTCTGTACCGTAATTATGTGCGATAAATGGAAACTAATTTCTGTACTTCCAATAAATACACCCTTTTAATAAAATATGTGCCAATAAACCCCAATAAAATTTACAAATAGGTTATAGGTCTACGTTCTAAATTGGAACTAGGTTTTAATTCCGGTACTTCGAATAAATACAGCCTTTAATGTTATGTACAGCAGCCTTGTATGCATACAATAATTTAATGTACACTAACAAAGTAAATTTTTGTTAAATCTAATTAATTTTAAAAATCTAAAAGGTTAAGTTGCATTGTTAAACGTAGACACAACCTCCAAAAATCGTCTGTGTGCCGTAATTATGTGCGATAAATGGAAAATTATTTCTGTACTTCCAGTAAATACACCCTTTTATTGTACACTAACAAAGTAAATTTTATTTAAGTTACATTGTCTACATAACCTCCATAAACTGGCATTAGTTACTTGTGAAGAAAACAGTTCTAGTACACATCGAACACGGAAAAAAATACAAACGTGGAGACGGAAGTTGCTTTGGCCGCAGGAAACAGTGAAAGACCCATTTATTGTAATAATAATTATCATAATAGTAGTGGTTATTGTTTATTATAAGTACAATATAAGCCATATAATTACTTATGAATTGCAAATGTGTTTGTGTGCGTGCGTGCTACACAAATCTATAATTATACATTCTAATATATTTATGCGTTTAAACATGATTATAGATACATACGTAAAATTACAATCACTAGAATTATTTATATCTGTGTTATTATATAAAACTGTAATACGTAAGGTCTGAGACAAGCGTCTACTCAACGAATATCCAAGCTGTGAAGCGGGGGGAAGGTGCGTCCCATCACATCTGTTAACCGTACGGGCAGACGCTGCTTGTGTGATACATTCGCATTCTGGGCTGACAAGCGTCTGCCCGTACGGTTAATAGATGGGATGGGATGCGGCTGCTTTCTATCCGAGTCTTTGTAGACTTGACGATAAACCTGTAGCTTATTTTCGGTTTGTTTAGCTGTGTGCGGTCTTCCTACGTGTGTTCTCTCGTAAGCAGAAATACAATATTTTATGTAATCGTTCAGCGCTACAGAATGCGAATGTTTCATACTTTTGTCTGACATAACCTTAGTAACAGCGTGTTACTTGAAATTTGAGGATTACTAATTAACTGTCTTCACACATCTGTTCCAAATTACACACTTATCTAAATCACAAGTTAAATTAATCACACAGAATCTGGCCATGGTTGGATTGTACTTAATTAAGCTCTGTTCAATTGCTATTACAATTATTAGTACGCATAGCGAATAATTATTTGTTTTAAATAAATAAATGTGGAGGCCAAATTATGCACATAAGGTGATAAAAATACTTTACTGTATTAAATGTACAATTTATTGGTTTTACAGAAAATACCAGTACTTACTCAGACTGCATTATCAAATATATGAATATATATCGTTCTTTATAACATATTTTAAAACTTTTGATATTAATATTTTCGGTAATTATACGTTTTAAGCACGTAAATTTTTTACCTTTTACTGAGTAAAAATTAAACGAATTCATGTAGTATTCATGTTCATCTCTTAAACATTCAAATACCTATAGCTGGTCTTGGCAAGTAGGTAGCATGCATAAGAGAGTAACTCTTCACAGTTATGGAACAGTGGTGATATTTCAGTTTGACACATTCAGCACTCTGCTGTCTGTAACTAAATTGTAAAATAATTGTGCTCTAAGTATAGGCAGCATAGTGATTTCTGAAACCACTTATTTCAGACTTATGGTGTGCTATACACGACAGCAAATTTATAAACACATTAAAGCTTGAAGGTTTTCATCCTAGAAGTTACACAAATATGTTTTGATGTCTGCTGTTGAATGACATGGTTTCTAAGTCCAGCATTTTTATCGTCATATAACTAAGCAGTGTTACATGTGGTAACTGTTATCAAAAGTGTTTGTATTACATTTTTTTTTTGTTTACTTTTATACTTGTCTATAACTGCAACTGAAATTTAAAATTTTTATGATTTTCCATTTTGAATTAGGAGTTATAGCAGATAAATTCAGTATTCCTGCTGAAACTCTTAACAACTGTTTATAAAAATTGCAAACAATTTTACAAAACAGTATTTTTTCTAACTCGCATGTTATAAAATGATTAAAAACTGTCAGGTATCCTGACATTAAATCCTGGATATCAAGTATCATGATATTACATCCTGGATACCAACTATCCTGAAAAAGCAAAATATTTTCTAAGACAATTGCACCCATTGACAGCCAATTAGACTCTCCAAAAGGTGGGAAAATAATTATTTTCTTAATTTAAATTTATATTTGTAACATTTTTTAAATATCGGTATGGAGAACCATACATTACTTCCATGTTCTAAGATTTATATTTAAAATCATAATGGAAATAAAATATTTCCATAGAAACTACTTCTTTCTACTTATTGATTCAGCCTTAAGCACAGTACTGTGCATGTGGTCACTACTGTCGGATTTTTTATTATGGATACTCGAGTTTAAGCGTTAATTACAAGTGAACCTGTAGGTCTACTTATAAACTAGTTACATCAAATTTTTGCGCATTTAATTTTGCGTTGATCTGTGTAAGAAACATATTTTTTGAAGGTTGATTTAAATTTTTTTTCGCGGTTAGAGTAAAAAAAGCATGTTTTTTTGTGTTTTTCAAGAAACCGCTCTCTTTGAAATTATATAAATTAAAAACCCTTGGTCCAATCATAACTAAATTTTTATACAGTATGGGCACAAGTGTTTTCAATACACTACTTAAGTTACAAAATTGTTTTTTGATCCAAAAAAAAGTTATCAGTTTTGTGAAACAACTTTTTCTCGGTACAGGATAGTTGTACAAAGGCAGACTTGGTCTTGTTTTAAAGCTCTTGATCGTGGTTATCAAAATCCACAACTGCTGCAAACATACATTGAGATGCCGATTTTATACAGAGTGATATTCATGCAAGGGTGTGTGTGCGCTGGACCGTGTGTAAGCGGGCCTTCCGGCGTCGAAAGCGGGTGCCGTGTTGCCACGTTCAATCACCCCGGCCGCTTCACTGCAGTTGAACAGTTGCTGTTTGGATAATTTTAACACCTTATTAATGTTATAACATTATGTTTTCTATTATCCATTTCCCATCACCAGACGGTGTCTTGAATCCTCCTCGCCATCCATAAATCTGCTGAATGTGTCCTCTGTATTGATCATAGTTGTCAAAATTATTTTCTAATGCATCCAGCACGTTTTCTTGCCACCCGTACCTCATCCTGTGGTTCTGTCCGCACCAGGTCTCGTCTGTAAAGAATATCTTGTACCCCTGGGAACGTAGCTCTCTCATTTTTCTCAGGAAGGTATGCCGGGACGCAGCAACTGTCACAGATTCCATCAGGACTGGCTTCTTATTACGCTTCTTATATCTAAATCCCAAGCTTTTAACAATCTTCAAGAGAGTAGATCTTAACATCTCAGGAAAATCTGCCATATTTTCAACAAGTTTCGTGTGGAGGTTTTTGATTGTGGGAAAAATCTTGTTTATGTAAAAATCATGTATGCTCCTCCGTATTGTGCCCAAAGTGAAGTCATCAAGTTGGATTTTCGGACGTCCTCGCTTGACACTGCTTCTTTCTTGATCCAGGTGACGTATTTTCTTCGTTCTCGTTGGTAGAGGCACTCGGTGACGTATTTTCTTCGTTCTCGTTGGTAGAGGCACTCACTCTCTTCACAGACGCTAAGGATACTCCAAGACACTGTGATACTTTCTGGTACAGGAAACCTCTTGTCGCCAACCTTTTCTCCTTCACTCTTAAAAAAACATATAGCACTTAAAATTATCGCAACTTCACCCTCTGAGAGCGGAGGTATCGGAGGCATCTTGACGTGATATAAACACAACGACCAACACAGCTAGAATGACAAGTGGCATGCAGACGAAGCAGATTTAAAGAACTGATAACTCAGACTGACCAATGTTCAAATGAATCATTTTTAACGAGCAAATCATACGTGTCTGGGAGTAGGCCACACACAAAAGCCAGGGCAAAGTCCGGGTCTGGGGTGAATCATCGCGGACACCGCACCCGCCTTCATTGCCGTATGTCCCGCTTACCACACGGCCCTCATGAGAAAAGGTGATGGGAAATGGATAATAGAAAACAATGTTATAACATTAATAAGGTGTTAAAATTATCCAAACAGCGACTGTTCAACTGCAGTGAAGCGGCCGGGGTGATTGAACGTGGCAACACGGCACCCGCTTTCGACGCCGGAAGGCCCGCTTACACACGGTCCAGCGCACACACACCCTTGCATGAATATCACTCTGTATAAAATCGGCATCTGAATGAATGTTTGCAGCAGTTGTGGATTTTGATAACCACGATCAAGAGCTTTAAAACAAGACCAAGTCTGCCTTTGTACGACTATCCTGTACCGAGAAAAAGTTGTTTCACAAAACTGATAACTTTTTTTTGGATCAAAAAACAATTTTGTAACTTAAGTAGTGTATTGAAAACACTTGTGCCCATACTGTATAAAAATTTAGTTATGATTGGACCAAGGGTTTTTATTTATATAATTTCAAAGAGAGCGGTTTCTTGAAAAACACAAAAAAACATGGACTTTTTTTACTCTAACCGCGAAAAAAAATTTAAATCAACCTTCAAAAAATATGTTTCTTACACAGATCAACGCAAAATTAAATGCGCAAAAATTTGATGTAACTAGTTTATAAGTAGACCTACAGGTTCACTTGTAATTAACGCTTAAACTCGAGTATCCATAATAAAAAATCCAACAGTAACGTTATACCACCTCACATTATCGCACTCGATTTTCACTGATGATGACAGTCGATGGCACTGCCGAAACGTCTGGTTTTGCAGAAAACATTGTAGGCCTACTGTGCCCAAACAGCCCGGGAAGAAATTTTCACACTAAACTACTTCATTGTTGCCGATAACGTACTACACATATAAAAACATGAAACGTTGCAGGTAAACTACCCATTTCCCTTAACTGATCTTCACCAAAAACAATAATTCGCGACTACTCTGCAAATCAGGCTGCATGCAAAAAATTATTTGATTCTGTTTGAATTTGCAGCTTTTATTGTTTGCCATAGAAAAAAATCTTCACACACACACACTTTTCGAAAAATGACTTTTTCCATGTTTTGAAGGTAGTACAATCAAAATCTGCAAAAATCTCAAGCACGATTTTTTTTGCCATCACCAAACTTCCATTTCCTTAAGGAACATGGAAGTAAAAATCATTAATATTTAGTTTGAAATTAGTCGTAATAATTGTCTTAATTTCTTGCATTATTTTTTTAATAGTTTTAGCAAAACTAAATTAAAGATCAATCTGTTTCACTAACTAAAGGACCTTGTCAAGGGATAACAGAATGAATGAACAAGCAGTTTATTTTCAACATTTCAGCACCAACCCGTTAACTTATAAATTTCTTAATATACTAATAAATAGATCACAATACACTTTTCTTAACAATTAAGTACAAATTAAGAGGCACACAAAATTCTGGGTTACCAGTATATGTTGGACTAACAAGTTAAATTCGGTATTTGTGTATGTAAATCCCCCTTTTAATGGCTAAGTTAAGTGATGGGCTAGAAATTTTATATATATATATATATTTTATAATATATATTGTAACATGACCAAATGTTACCTAACCTAAACATATACTATCAAGTGTAATAAATGCATAATGATAATATAAATAGATAAGGTAATGATAAGAATAACCAAGAAGAGAGGAATCATGGAGGAAGAAAGAAGCAGAAGTGCCACAAGAAACAGTAAACCCAAATACTGTTTGACACTACAACCAGACTATAACTGACACAAACTGATGGACAAATTTAAATTCACTTTAAGCTGTCAAGCGAGTCAGTGAATAATGTAAACAGAATATGATATGTTACCATAAAATGACTAAATAAGAATCTGAATAATATAAGATTAGAATCAGCATTTGGCTCATAATAAATTAAATATGACTAGTAATGATTGAGGCCAAGAACTAAAATTAGCAATGGCCACAAAATGAAAATGAAGCTATATTTCAATCTCAACTATACGTATGACAAATAAACACGTTTGTAAGAGGGAATCTTATACCAATAAGCTACCTCAGCAAAATTACCGAATTGTGAACTAATAAAAGCTTTTAAG
Source organism: Magicicada septendecula (assembly GCA_034769895.1). NCBI lineage: Eukaryota > Metazoa > Arthropoda > Insecta > Hemiptera > Cicadidae > Magicicada > Magicicada septendecula. The sequence goes on from CM068374.1 coordinate 15,793,708, forward strand.
GCAGAATTCCAGTATAGACGGTATGCCTTAACAAGGCCTAGACCAAACAATCATCAATGAGATGATTACTAGGAAGTAATATGAATGTAGGTCACCTACACAAAACAATTGTTATGCTCAAACATAGCAATAAGCATTATTAAAATGATATGATTTATAATTCAATTGTTAGTTAGTAGAATAGAGCAAATTAATGTGAAACGAAATATCATAGTATGTAAGAACAGTTCATTACAATGTCTAAAGTTAAGATTTATTCATAATGTACAGTAATTAAACATCAGTACAGAATTAATAGTGTTCTCACATAAACGTTTGAGTGATAAAACGCGATGTAAAACACAGACAATATTAGTCAAAGTGTATAATTGCCGATTTTGGTAAACAGACGACAGTGCGAAATAGTGTACCTGAACATTGTTTATGTAGCAGTGTCAGTAAAAGTGAAACTAACTCGGTATCAAACTATATCAAATTAAAGAGGACAAAATATTCTTTAATTTGATGGCGATACCGCCCCAATCGCAACTGTATTAAGTGCGTGAAAGGCGTTAGCATCATTTACAAAATATGTTTAAGAAATTTAGTCGTCAACACCAATAACATCGATAGCTGTCAATCATCTTAGCATTTGGCGGTTGGGAAGCAGTTTTTAACGGTCGAAAAGACAATACGTCACACTCATCACACCTGTCTAAGCCAATGACAAAATTTCTTAGTAATTAACAATGTTGCCTAGAGCCGATCAAGGTGTCGGGTATATAAGAGACCGCAACAGATTAACGACAGACACTTCATAATTGCATTCGGTGTGACAGGTACGCCGATCTCATCTCAACATTTTTAATAACTGATAGCGTCATCACCAGAACACATCAAAGGAAACAGTTCGACAACAACCTACAACTGCTTTAAATTATTCTACAAGGAACCATTGTGATTATGTGCAGTATTATTTCATTTTAGTGCGGGAAAACAATGAACAGAAGTAATTAAAGAATATTATTTATGATCCGTTAAGTTAGAAGTGGATCGAAATTCTCTGTTCTTGTGCGTGTGCAGTGAATAACGATAATCATTATAATCCGATTATCAAGGTGTTAAATGAGTTTTAATCAAATGATTAAAACCAAAAGGTAACAGTGTAATCATTTATTCACTTTACTACGAGCGCCATAACCTGTACGTTTTTATACACTGATCTGTACTGACGCAAAACACTGAAACATTTTTCAATATTACACCATGTCTAAATTTATTTGATGAATTTGTTAATATTAGTTAAGCTGAATGTTAGTTATAAGTGTTCTCAAAATATAACCTTTGTAAATCATAAATCAGGCGTGACGAACGCACAACCTATCAAATAGGTTATTTTTACTTGTTTACTTTATAATAGTAACGTCAAAAACAGTACTAGTCAATATTATATCAAAAAATCATTAGCTATTGTGTAGGCATAAACTTTCTTTTTTGTGTCTCAAAGAACTTACACCTGAGATTTTAATAATATTAATGTTTAAAGTAAAAAGAAATATCTGGACTTAACCAGATTTACTGTCTATGTTCTGAGCAAGCCCTACAGGGTATATAATAACTTATTTACAATTGTACATCATTGTATGTGTTTAATTATATTTGTTTGAATTCTCTACCAAGGGTATGAATAAAACCCCATTATTAACAGCATAACTCGACTTAATTCATTTCTAACAGATAGTTAAATATTTTATTCAGAAAACTCAAACAACCTTCAGTTGTGATTAAGTACTTGGAATAGCATTGCCATAAAGGTAATAAACAATCATTTTAAGTTCTTTAAATCATCAATTGATTCTATTCATGGGTTTTACACGGGATTTTCCCAAAATAAATCCGTGTGGCGCCCACTATCAAACAAGGCAACTTAACCTTGTAGCTAAAGTGAGTTGGTTTTTGTAAACCGTGTTGACAGCTTATTGAACTTCTAGAAAACACGACCAGGTACGTGAAATATATTATATTTATTCTATTGTCCAGACATTACTAGACATAACGTACTTAGACTATTATCGACCTGGAGGAGAAGTTTCACAGCTAGTATCAACAAGACGATCAGCATCATCAAGCGACCAACTATTATACTTTACTATTAAACTTAAGCAAAGCTAGTATTTAACTAATATTAACACAATCATTTTATTTGTTTTATTTAAGAGAATTCTTTTCAGACAATTATAATTCTACAATTGTAAACACACTTTGAGTAACCTCGAATGTTACATTTTAAATCGCTTTACAAAATTAGTAACCTTCAATTATCAGCCACTACAAACTTTAATATATTCCTAAATAATATTTTACACCTAATTAATATTTATTTAAACACGACCTTTAATATTTTAAATAACCCATTGTAAACATTAAACCACATCACATTTGTTTTATTACAAATTGGCGCACCAACTAGTGTGGCTTAAAAATATTAAATAAAAATATTTTATATATTGATAAACAGCCCGGTAGACACAAAAGAATAAACATGCCACACACCCATCAATATGATACGAGGTATAAGGACAGTCGGGTAGGAGAAGCACAACCCATACACGAAATAGAAGTCATTACCATTAATAATATAGAAACTCGACATGAAGAAACACCCCAGGTAGAACCGGAAGTAGAAGTAATAGTCGGCGAACGACCAGACAAACCGTCCGAAGAGGCAAGATGGGATAACATGATGAGAATGATGATGGAACAATTCGGACAAGTCAATAATAATTTCACGAAAATTAATGAAAATTCAAAAAGGGACATAGAATCAATCCACCAAAAAATGGATGACAGCCAGAAAAAGATGGAGTCTATTAATAAAAACATGGAGTCACTGAAAGAAGACTTGAATAAAAAGATTGACAGTACCCATAGAGCCATGGACACGTTAAACAGTAAAATAGATGACAGTAGCAGGGCCTTAAGAGAAGAATTGAACACCACTTTAACTGAAATTAGCCGGAGGATGGAAGAAGGTAATGAGAAGATTAACACCAGAATAGACGTGGAGATAGCGGTCGTGAGGGAAGAAATAATAGAAGTAAACAAGAGATGTGAACAGCACGACCAGGATTTGAAGCGAACTAGGGAAGAGGTCGACGGGAGGATCGACACCATAGAGGAGGTGACTGAAGCACGAATAGAATCCTTGAAAAGAATGAGTCAAGAGGAAATTAAGCGGGTGAGGACCGACGTAGGTGAGCGCTGTGAGGAGGTGAGTACATCAGTAGACGCGGTAAGAAATTTAACCGTCGCTAATCGGGAAAGAATTGAGGAACTAAGACAACAAGAAATCGTGCAAATGCGGGAAGAAATTGAAGTAATTCGTAACCGTCCTATCCAAGGTCAGTATCTGCTACCAAATGACAACCGCGACGCGATTAATTTTAAAAACTATCGGAAAAACCCTATTGAATTCTTAGCACGCGTTGAAGAAAACTTGGCACGAATCCGAGAGACCAGATGGAACAACATAAGAAGCTTGATAGATGAGTATTTCAAAGAAATATATGATAATTGGTGGACCGCAACGCGCCACGAAGTCAACAGTTACGAGGAATTCAAGACTCAATTCCGCGCGAAATATTGGTCAGAGGCCACACAAAACATAGTACGCGATCACATATGCCACGGCAAATATGATGCGAGCAGAGGAGGAACAATGACTTCCTACTTCTTGGGTCAGGTGTGTCTAGCACGAAATTTAGAAACAAAAATACCTGAAGAATGTCTCGTTACAAAACTGTCGTACCACTTTGAGGAGGGTGTCGCTAAGGCACGTCAGTGGGGGCAAATTAAAACTATATCAGCTATGTCCGCACTGCTCGAGGATCAGGAACATGAAGGGTATTACCGAAGGAGTCATAGGAGGAATGACCATTTTAATGATAGGGGCGGTAACATAAACAATAATAATAATAATAACAACTTCAGAAATTACAGGAGTAATTTTAATAATAATAACCGTCCAAACCAAAATTATAACAACAATGATAATAATAACAATAACAGTAGGCCAAATAACCAAAGTAATGACAATAATAATAATAACGGTAGCCATAATAATAATAATAACAACCGGCGACCCAATTATAATAATAATACCAACCGACCACCAAACCAAGGCGGGAATATTCCACCACCACAATATCGCCGAGCTAATCATGTGCAAGCTAACTACGATCCCGGTAGAAGGCGGTACTACCAGCGACGAAACAGTTTCAGTGGAGAGAGAGGAAGTATAAGAGGAGGACGGTGGAGAAGTAACAGCATTGAGGGCGACAGCCGCAACAACGACTACCGGCCACAGGTGCACTTCGTCCCTGACCATGAACCAGACCATCATGGAGGACGTGCGACAACGGACGATAGAAATCATATAGATAATCAAGACAGGCGCCAAGAGGAGAGCACCAGCTCTTTAAACTCCTCGCGGCAGTGAGAAATTATGATAACATAAACCCCTCGCTGAACCACTCTATTGGGTATGATTACGGCACAAGTCCAAATAAAATTACCATTTTATACAACCATTACCTGAAAAATATAAGACAGGAATTGTTAGAAGAGGAAGTGACTAATCACCATCAATCCACCCACGATATCGTGTATGTGACGGCTAAAATTAATGAAGTAACTGTCACCTTAATGATCGACACCGGAGCTAACGTTTCCCTAATGGATAGCACCGAGCTCAATCGTATTCAGGAGGAAAGCAGAGCTATCATACCAACTTTGCCTGTTACTAACATTATCCTGATAGGAGCTACGGGACGCCAAAATAAATCGGTGAAAAAGCAGGTTAGGTTAGAAGTAACCAGTCAAGGTGTTAAGATACCGATGATATTTTTAGTAGCAACGGGTTTACCATTTCGTAGTTTAATCGGCTGCGACATTTTACGAAGGTACTCGGCCATAATTGATTTAAGTATAGACAAATTAACTTTGAAAATGTCTGACACAGATTGGACTGCAGATATCGTTGGAAACAGGGAATTTCCCCCAGAGAGAACGGTATACCACATTCAAAGCACAACCAACCCTAGATACAAAACATCCAGGCATGAGCTGGAATACACTAACAATAACGATAATTTATGGGAAGAAAAGATTAAAGAGATAAGACAGTTCCAGTCAACCAACAGAACAAAATCACCAAGTCCAGGCCAACTTGAAAGATTAATAAACATATATGACCAGTATAGACACGTATTTTCAGATCTCCCAGGAAAGGTTAAGAATTACCAATGTGTTTTAACTTTCAAAGAACCAGTTAACTTCAACCGCAAATCTTACCCCATCGCATACTACCTTAAAGAGGCGGTTCGATCCGAAATCAATCAGCTGTTAAAGGACGATATAATAGAACACAGCCAGTCCCCTTATACCAGCCCTATTGTAGCAATTAAAAAGAAAAACGCTAAGGTGAGACTCTGTTTGGATGCGCGAGAAATAAACAAACACCTAGTTAATAACCGGACATCTCCGGGCGAAATCGAGGAGATTCTAAAAAAGTTCCATGGTGTACAATACATAAGCTCATGGGATACGGTCTGCGGATATTGGCAAATAGAGTTACATCCCAACAGCCGAAAATATGTTGCTTTTATATTTGAGGGACGCAACTATCACTTTAAGAGGTTGCCCTTCGGGTTAATAAATTCAGTGGCAATATTCATACAATGCATGGACCAGGTGTTAGGACAGGAAGCACTTAAATTCACTACAGTCTACGTGGACGACCTGTTAATAACATCCACCAACTGGGAAGAACATTGTCAGAGGGTAGACCATGTACTAAACAAACTATCAGAAAACCATATTACCTTAAAACTGGAAAAATCCCAACTTATTGCGAAGGAGGTACAATTTTTAGGATTCCAACTAACCGAATTAGGAATAACTCCATCCACAGAAAAAATCGAAGCCATACAAAAGTTCCCCACTCCCAGGAATAAGAAACAATTACAATCATTTTTAGGGTTGTGCAATTATTATCGAAAGTTTCAGAACAATTATTCGGAACTAACAACCAGATTATCTCCGCAATTGTCATCGAAGGATAAATGGACATGGGGTCCAGCACAGGAAAGTATATTTCAACAGATCAAAACCAAATTTTTAGAAACAGTAATGTTACACCATCCAGACTTTGATAAACCTTTCTACTTGAATTGTGATGCCAGTGACATCAGTTTAGGCTCCACCCTATACCAGGAAGACGATGACGGAAACCATCTTGTGATAAGCTTCGCGAGCCGGACTTTGAATAAGTGTGAGAGAAATTATAATGTAACTGAAAAAGAACTCTTAAGCGTAGTATTTGCATGTGGTAAATTCCGCACCTACATATTAGGATATTCTACTACTGTTAGGACAGATCACAAGTCCATATCCTTTTTAAAGAACTGCAAATTGAGCCATGGGCGGTTAGCAAGGTGGACGTTGGTCCTACAAGAGTACAACATTAGTTGGGAGTATGTCCCCGGAAAAAAGAATATAGCCGCCGACATGCTATCACGTGTAAACATTGCCAATCAAACTTATGAAGGTGAAAAAGAAACACTAGCCAAAGTTTATAACATCTTGAAAAGCCGTACAGAGTTAGAAGACATTATCAAAGAGGTAGAGTTACATCAAAGACAAGACAATAAACTAGCACAAATTTTCCAAAGATTGGATAATCAAGATGAAAGAATAATCCCTTATTACTGTGTAGGTAATAATATATTGTTTGTTAAAACTATCACGATAATGTTTGGAAGTTAGTAATACCTAAAACAATAGAGAAGGAAATAATCACAGATTACCATGTTCGTTATGGGCACATGGGTGCTGTTAAAGTGATAAAGGCGTTGGAGGAACACATGTACATAAAGGACATAAATAGAAGGGTGAGGAAATATATTAGAACTTGTCAGATATGCCAGATGGTGAAATGTACAAATGAAAGGAAGGAGGGACAAATGATTCCCATAACATCTTCGGCGAAACTAGAGAAAGTTTTTGTAGACATTTGTGGTCCATTTCCCAGAAGTGGAGGTCGACAACAGTACAAATATTTATTAATTATCTTCGACCATTATACTAAATATATAAAACTATACCCAATGAATCGAGCAACCACCAACAAGATACTCAACATAATACTACAGAATTATATACCTGAGGTAGGCTGTCCGAAAACCATAATTACGGACCATGGTACCCAATTCAAAGGACGGAGATGGAAGGACACACTACTGGAACATGGAATAAAAACATACAAAACTGCAGTGTACCATCCCAGTAGTAATCCCTCAGAAAGAGTGTTAAGAGAGGTTGGACGGATTCTTAGGACTTATTGTGCAAATCAACAAAGACAGTGGAGTGGGTACATCCCAGCTACGGAAGATTTTATCAATTTAGCGTACCACCAATCAATTGACACCACCCCATACAATGCCATGTTCGAAAAACCTCCACCCAGAGAGATCAGTGACATGATTAAGTTCCCTCAGAGTCCAGAGTATCAATTTAATAGAATCCAATACCACGACAAGATCATGGAGAAGTTGGAACAACGTAGAAGGAAGTATAAACAGCAAGCGCCGACCCGGATAATAAAGTATAAAATAGGAGACCAGGTACTATTGAGGAATAGGGAGCTGCCCAGCACAATGGAGGGCATCACAAAGAAACTGCTGGTACTATACATCGGCCCATATACTATCACAAAAGACCATGAAAACAATACCTATGAACTCACTGACATGATAAATAAAAAGGTTAAAGGTACCTACAATCAAACGTCATTGAAAAAATACTATAATTAAAGAAATTGGTTAGGATAAGTAATTACAGAGTGCCAAATATCCCAAACATGTAATACTAGAAACTGATGTGGGAAAGGACACCTGTGTAACGTAATTGTCCCCAATAATGCACCCAATAGAGTGGAAAAGCACAAAATAACACCATGTATGTAAACCATAAGAATGATTACTATTAAGAGCAGATAAAATATAGTGGTAGGCGACATTTATCACCAGAACATTTAGCGTGTAAAAAGAAAAAATATGTTTTAAAAATGATTACTATAAACAAACCCATTTAGTGATTAGAAGGATCACGTATTATGCCCAAATTTTTGAAGGTAACTAATTGTCTATAGCAAACCTATTTACCCGATTGTGTTACAAAAAGTGTGTAGGATTAAGATATAGGCCAAACTATTTGTTACTTGTTAAAAAAGAACCAGATCTATCACACTAAAGGATAGAAAAATAGGCATTGTAAACTAAATAATATTATGAAAAAAAAAAAGACATCTATTATGTCATAGATAGCCAAAAGTGGCATGAACTAAAATATACCTAGGATAATGACAAAGTTACTTTAAATACTCCTATGTTAGATTAATTTAGAAAGGAGCTACTACTCTTTTATAACTAAAATTAATATGCTATACTTAGAAGAAAAAAAAAGGAGAGAGAGAGAGAAAAATGTTTATCCAAATGAATATTATATGTAACTAAATGTTTATCAAATGATTATTGTATACCTCTTATAAAACTAAAATATTATATAAAATCATCCAGAATAAGTGGTAAACATCTATCACTTGAAGGAGAAGAGGAGCAAACCACCAAAGCGAGTAATATAAAAGAAGGCTATTATAAAGGAAAGAAAAGAAAAAAAATGTTTATCAAATGAATATTGTATATTATATAAAATCATCCAGAATAAGTGCTAAACACCATCACTTGAAGGAGTAGAGAAGAAGAATAACAAAGAGTGTAATATGAAAGAAGGATATTATTATGGAAAGTAGAGAGAAAAAAAAATTGTTTATTACATGAACCATGTAACCCAAGAATGTCTATAAAATTAGATATCAATATATTGTTATTATATTATCACATTGTGTTGTAATTATCAAATATTGTATGTAGCAAAATATGTCAGAGAACATCTAACCAAGAACATTTTATATATGAATATTGTAAAACCTGATAATTCAGGATAAGTATAAATTACTAGCGAGAGAAAGAAGAACTTGTAAACTATTGTGAAAATAAAATATTATAGACTCTATATGTGAAAAACAACCGCATAATTATATGAACATCCATGTAAGTGTGTAATTTTAAGAATACTCAAGTAAACTAAAACAATTGTCAACTAGTATAAAAAGTAACGATACGACTAATAAAAAAGCGTAGTCGAGAATATCAAGTCTGAAAAGAAATAATTACCTGTGAAAAGAAAGTAGTTATAAAGTGTAAAAGAAGGAGATGTGATATAAATGAAAACCTCTGATACCTTGAATATTATATTGAAGATATTATATTATTGAAAATGAATAATATGTAATATATTTTATGTGTTGTGATAGTGCAACTATTGCCAGGTGCAATGTTTATTTTTTTCTCAGACAGAGAAGAGTATGCCTCTAAATCTGAGTATGTGTATTGAGGAACGGCAGATAATGTAAGCCACAGTGAGCCACTCTGATTCCGAACCCACTACAAAAGTTAGGGAGTTATATTGTAATGTACCAAGGGCTATTATGAAAGAAAAAAATCTATGAGGTATAAAATATAAGAACCATTGAAATAATCACAAAGGTAAAGATATGTGATAAGAAAGAAAAATGTAATATGATAAGACAGGAAATTGTTAATTTAAGAAATAAGACCTATTGTAATTAGATGACTTAAAGTGTAAGCAACTTGAAAAGAATACTAGTAAACTAAGAATTATATCACTAGACCAGCAATCAAGCTAGTGTAACACACTAATAGTATATTAAAGATCAATGCAAAGAGTACAAGACAAAAAACAGTAGTAATATGTAGAAACTGACATGAAATGATAATTTTATCAAAAGATCAAATTTTCTCTCAAATTATCAATTTTGAGGGGGGAGTATATGTAACATGACCAAATGTTACCTAACCTAAACATATACTATCAAGTGTAATAAATGCATAATGATAATATAAATAGATAAGGTAATGATAAGAATAACCAAGAAGAGAGGAATCATGGAGGAAGAAAGAAGCAGAAGTGCCACAAGAAACAGTAAACCCAAATACTGTTTGACACTACAACCAGACTATAACTGACACAAACTGATGGACAAATTTAAATTCACTTTAAGCTGTCAAGCGAGTCAGTGAATAATGTAAACAGAATATGATGTGTTACCATAAAATGATTAAATAAGAATCTGAATAATATAAGATTAGAATCAGCATTTGGCTCATAATAAATTAAATATGACTAGTAATTATTGAGGCCAAGAACTAAAATTAGCAATGGCCACAAAATGAAAATGAAGCTATATTTCAATCTCAACTATACTTATGACAAATAAACACGTTTGTAAGAGGGAATCTTATACCAATTGTAACTACTCAATTAATTACTTTATAATTAACTCTTACCTTAGGGTTTTATTCCAAGGGTCGTTCAGACGAAACTGCTGCAAAAAGGATTATTTGGATTTGATATGTGTGAAAATGACGCTAACACATTTTCTATTGTCTAAAATGCATACTTATTTTATTTATCGAAAATCGCCCCCTTTTTCTACTTCTACAAATGACAGTATCTTTGTTATCTTTTGTTTTTAAAATACTATGATAATTAACATTACTAAATACGTATAAGAAAATTGAAAATGAACCAGTATATAACCACACACACACACACTCTTTCTCTTTTTAATGTTTGAATAAACTCCCCTCTCTTAGAGATCTCTATTTCTTATTAATGTGTCTATAAAAACGAATATTGAAATATAATAATTGAATTTTAAAAGGTTGTACTCATCCTGATAATAGCTTGCCTCCAATGCACACCCGTATTATTCACGTATAATAACCGTGACACCAGTTCACTAACTGACCGATTTCTGAGTTCTCTCACACTCACGCCACTGTTGGTACCGGTACTGATTTTACGGTTTATTGTCTCATGGTTCTAATTAACGTCTCACGTTCCGGAAGATGATTAAGTCGGCCGATATAACTTTTTACTCTTAGATGTTGTTGTAGGCTGGCCGCGCTCTTGGTTCTACACTTTTAATGTTTATAAATGTTTACACACTCTCTTAAATAGGCCGTATTTGTCTTAATGGCCTATCTGTAAACCCGAGGCCACTGTTTTTTAATTAACAAACTTTACTATCTGAATGCTGCGTACTACTGTGCGTTGTGCACTATCTGATGACACACTGCAGACTGAAGACTGTGTCACAAAGCTGCTGCTGGCGGTTACGCAATGCGTCTGGCAGTTGTTTTGCCTAACAATGTGCATTGCTGTACTGGAGGCTCCTTACAGGTGCAGTTAACTATTGAATTACTAAATTAAATACTGATTTATATAAAATAAAATTCCCATTTTTGTACCGTTACACAATAAGCTACCTCAGCAAAATCACCGAATTGTGAACTAATAAAAGCTTTTAAGGCAGAATTCCAGTATAGACGGTATGCCTTAACAAGGCCTAGACCAAACAATCATCAATGAGATGATTACTAGGAAGTAATATGAATGTAGGTCACCTACACAAAACAATTGTTATGCTCAAACATAGCAATAAGCATTATTAAAATATGATTTATAATTCAATTGTTAGTTAGTAGAATAGAGCAAATTAATGTGAAACGAAATATCATAGTATGTAAGAACAGTTCATTACAATGTCTAAAGTTAAGATTTATTCATAATGTACAGTAATTAAACATCAGTACAGAATTAATAGTGTTCTCACATAAACGTTTGAGTGATAAAACGCGATGTAAAACACAGACAATATTAGTCAAAGTGTATAATTGCCGATTTTGGTAAACAGACGACAGTGCGAAATAGTGTACCTGAACATTGTTTATGTAGCAGTGTCAGTAAAAGTGAAACTAACTCGGTATCAAACTATATCAAATTAAAGAGGACAAAATATTCTTTAATTTGATGGCGATACCGCCCCAATCGCAACTGTATTAAGTGCGTGAAAGGCGTTAGCATCATTTACAAAATATGTTTAAGAAATTTAGTCGTCAACACCAATAACATCGATAGCTGTCAATCATCTTAGCATTTGGCGGTTGGGAAGCAGTTTTTAACGGTCGAAAAGACAATACGTCACACTCATCACACCTGTCTAAGCCAATGACAAAATTTCTTAGTAATTAACAATGTTGCCTAGAGCCGATCAAGGTGTCGGGTATATAAGAGACCGCAACAGATTAACGACAGACACTTCATAATTGCATTCGGTGTGACAGGTACGCCGATCTCATCTCAACATTTTTAATAACTGATAGCGTCATCACCAGAACACATCAAAGGAAACAGTTCGACAACAACCTACAACTGCTTTAAATTATTCTACAAGGAACCATTGTGATTATGTGCAGTATTATTTCATTTTAGTGCGGGAAAATAATGAACAGAAGTAATTAAAGAATATTATTTATGATCCGTTAAGTTAGAAGTGGATCGAAATTCTCTGTTCTTGTGCGTGTGCAGTGAATAACGATAATCATTATAATCCGATTATCAAGGTGTTAAATGAGTTTTAATCAAATGATTAAAACCAAAAGGTAACAGTGTAATCATTTATTCACTTTACTACGAGCGCCATAACCTGTACGTTTTTATACACTGATCTGTACTGACGCAAAACACTGAAACATTTTTCAATATTACACCATGTCTAAATTTATTTGATGAATTTGTTAATATTAGTTAAGCTGAATGTTAGTTATAAGTGTTCTCAAAATATAACCTTTGTAAATCATAAATCAGGCGTGAAGAACGCACAACCTATCAAATAGGTTATTTTTACTTGTTTACTTTATAATAGTAACGTCAAAAACAGTACTAGTCAATATTATATCAAAAAATCATTAGCTATTGTGTAGGCATAAACTTTCTTTTTTGTGTCTCAAAGAACTTACACCTGAGATTTTAATAATATTAATGTTTAAAGTAAAAAGAAATATCTGGACTTAACCAGATTTACTGTCTATGTTCTGAGCAAGCCCTACAGGGTATATAACTTATTTACAATTGTACATCATTGTATGTGTTTAATTATATTTGTTTGAATTCTCTACCAAGGGTATGAATAAAACCCCATTATTAACAGCATAACTCGACTTAATTCATTTCTAACAGATAGTTAAATATTTTATTCAGAAAACTCAAACAACCTTCAGTTGTGATTAAGTACTTGGAATAGCATTGCCATAAAGGTAATAAACAATCATTTTAAGTTCTTTAAATCATCAATTGATTCTATTCATGGGTTTTACACGGGATTTTCCCAAAATAAATCCGTGTGGCGCCCACTATCAAACAAGGCAACTTAACCTTGTAGCTAAAGTGAGTTGGTTTTTGTAAACCGTGTTGACAGCTTATTGAACTTCTAGAAAACATGACCAGGTACGTGAAATATATTATATTTATTCTATTGTCCAGACATTACTAGACATAATGTACTTAGACTATTATCGACCTGGAGGAGAAGTTTCACAGCTAGTATCAACAAGACGATCAGCATCATCAAGCGACCAACTATTATACTTTACTATTAAACTTAAGCAAAGCTAGTATTTAAATAATATTAACACAATCATTTTATTTGTTTTATTTAAGAGAATTCTTTTCAGACAATTATAATTCTACAATTGTAAACACACTTTGAGTAACCTCGAATGTTACATTTTAAATCGCTTTACAAAATTAGTAACCTTCAATTATCAGCCACTACAAACTTTAATATATTCCTAAATAATATTTTACACCTAATTAATATTTATTTAAACACGACCTTTAATATTTTAAATAACCAATTGTAAACATTAAACCACATCACATTTGTTTTATTACAATATATATTATAAAATATATATATATTATTATATTATTTTATAATCGGCTACATTAATAAACAATTAATTAATTTACATCTTCTTTTAGCCAACACACTTGATTATCATACATGGAATAATAAATATATTAATATGCTTAAAATACTAAATAAACACAAAACAATTAAATTTAACACAATCAATAAAAAACTTAAAAATCTACTAATAAATAGTACACCTAAAGAAGATAACCAAAATTTACACACATTAAATAATAACCACACTTTTTACCCAAAATTCATAAATTTATCTAATATTAAATTCACAGAAAACGAAATAGCTACCCTAGAATCATCAAACAAAACAAATCTTAAAAATGTAAACAAATATGTAATAGATAATATCATAATCGAAACTGAAAACGCAATTAATAATGTAGAACAAGAAAAACAAGATAAAATAAGAACAGAAGCCTCAATGGAAATAATAAAATTTGTTATTTTACATACGTTGATGACACTCTGTACATTTCCCAAAACAATGGTATAAATATAAATAAAATATTCAACTCCATAAATAATTTACATTCTAAAATAAAATTCACGTTAGAAGAAGAATGTAATAATAAATTCAATTATTTAGACTTAACAATAAAGAAAAATGAAACAAATTTTGAATACGCAATATACAGGAAACCTTCTCAAACTGACTTAGTAATACCAAATACTTCTAATCATCCTCCCCAACACAAAATGGCAGTATTTAATTCCATGATTTACCGAATGCTTAGGATCCCATTAAATAACACAGAAAGAAACAAAGAAAGAAAAATTATCCAACAAATAGCAGTTAAAAATGGATACAAAATAAAAACTATTAATAAATTAGAACATAAAATTAAACATAAAATCACTAATAAAATTCCTAAAAACACTACATTTAAAAATTCATCTATTAATAGTAATATAAAATATACAACCTTCACTTATTACGGAAATATAACTCAAAAACTAAATAAAATATTTAAAGATACTAATTTAAAAATATCTTATAATACAGATAATATAATTTGTAATAAAATAAAACCTAAAACTAAATCCAATACTCACAATAAAAATGGAATATATAAAGTAGAATGTCCAGATTGTAATAAATTTTACGAGGGCCAGACGAAGAAAATAACTACGAGATAGATTCGTTCAACACCGCAATGCATATTTAAAACCAAATATTTATAAATCTAATTTAGCCACACATTGTCTAAATAATAACCACCAGTTTCCAAACATTGAAAATATAAAATTAATTAAAAACATACAAAAAGGTAAAAAAATGAATATTTGGGAAAATCTTAACATTTACAAACACAATAACAATAATTTATTAATTAAAGAACAAACCCAAATAAAAATAAAACAAGACGATCTATTTAAAATTATAAATTTACTAAAAAATAAAAATAAAGATGAATAAAATATAAACAAAATTTCAAATATAACCGAGAAAACAGCTGCTGAAGAAAATAAACATTAAAACAATCGTTAACTAATCGACCTAAATCGATTATCAGTTATTTTATTTTACATTAAAATCAATACAAATTCGATTATTCATTAATTTTATATTAATAGAATTATTTCGATTGTTATTAATTCACTTAGAAACCTCTGATGATACTGATATTTTTCAGTGAAACGTGCGTCAGGTGTTAAAAAGAATATACAATATTATCTACTTGCAGAAGAACAAATTGAAAACATCACAAATTATATATATTTTAATATGTTAATTTTTACAGAAGTCATATTTTACATTTTATATATTTACTCTAAACCTCAGACATTAGACACATATGGAAATATTCTGGCATAAGTTTGTGTAGCATGAAGAATGTTTATTAAAGATTAATGACATATGTGTCAAAGTCGAAAAAATAAAAAGTTACATAACTTATAAACAAATAAAAAGTGTGTGTGTGGTGAGAAATGGGAAGAGGTAAATACAGCATGTTTTACATAATAAATTACTTTTTATAATGACCTATATAATACTTTCTGCTTCCATATACTTAACCAGTACACAAGATGTTAGTAGAATAAATCTTACTAAAATCTATTGTTTCTTAATGCACAAGTTTGATAATAATACTGTGATTACAAAGTGTATAAAGCTCAGTTCAGTTGTCTGCACTGATGGAGTTTATACCAAATAAGTATGAACTTTCAAAAATTGTTTATTGTTTTATATTGATATTGTTACAACACAAATAAGCCACCCCAGTACCAGGGATGAAAAAGATAATTTTTAATGTAAATATACTTCATACTAAATAAAATGTTTAAATATAAATAAAATATAAAAAACTATGACACATATTTTTGTCAAATTGATTAATGACCAAACCATAATTAAAATCACAGTACAGAGCATTACCATTGTTTTATTTCATAGGAAGTTGTATAATATATGTGTGTGTTAGCAATTTCACTGAGGAGACAACTAGCGCCCTTGCCAAGTGGGCAATACAATAAGCTGTACAGAGCCGGGAATCATTTGAACGCTCCAGCTGTCAACGCTGATAACACCAATCTAACTAGTTAATTCACAAATTTAATTGTTTTAAAATAAACAATTTGGCGCCACCCGGGACTCGCAACCCCTGTGAATAAACAGGTAGGTTGTACTGATAGTTGAGACCACGCTACGGACTTCGGTAGCAACAACCATTAATGTAACGACAGGTGTGAGACGAACACACCACACTAACGCTTTCTACACATAAAAAACACGTGTACACATTTTACAGATACGACCAGAATTTAACGTTACAGATTGACGAATCCAACGTGAGATAAGAAACGAGTGGTTATAATATTTATTAAAGATCTTTGTATGACGAGCACTGACAAAGAATGCTAAAGCTAAAGAGTGTTTTACAACTTGCTTGTACTTCACAAGCACATCTGACAGTCTAGTTTATCATATTTACTAAACCTAAATTTAAATTAATTTCTTAAAACTGGTACACATACATAACAGGAACAATGAGTACATTTTGCCTTTAGACCAATGAAATATACTGATTAATCTTTCAGTATTTGCAGTACTCATATACACAAACATAATTGTTAATGAGATCTTGATGAAAAATATGTTGCCAAGAAAATGTTTCCTAGTTGTCAGTTGATTCCATATACTTCGCCTCCCTTTCGGTAATCCGCATTTGCATAAATTTTGTTGGTTTTAGTTGCAAGAGCACAAATTATTGAGCCTCTATCTGTGTACCTTGATGTTTTATGTCCTAGTTTTTCAAAATTCTTTATTATTTCCTGTAAAATAAAATTAGGCATATTAATTAGTAAATCACAATTAGTAAATTAACAACAAAAATCACAATTTACAATTAGATAATTATATTCCATATAATGTAGCAGCGTGAAGATAGTATCAAATCAGTTTCATCCACTTCAGGGAGAGACATATTAATAAGGAATAAAAGGAATGTATAAATATATGTGTTGCATATTGTAATATTTATTTTTATTTGTTGATATAGAAATGTTCTAAGTCCCACTAGTTTGGGGGTCAATTAATATGTAAAGTAATACCAGAAAAATTAGTTTTGTTTTGTTACTAAATTAATTAGTAAAATAATAACCTTTTATTTCCTTTCTTAAAATTTTAATTATAATAGTAAGTTTATTATAATAGAATCAAACTCCTCACTAATTAATTCAAATTTTCGCCACACCAGTTTGAGCGGCAGGCTCGCCAACTTATGCCTTCTGTGATACTTCGGTACTCTGTTATATGAATGAGGAATGACCACTTATATTATTATCTTTGCAGCTAAAATAAAGGAAAACTTGCAATGATAATAATATATTTTATTTTTCTTGGTTTATATTCAAAATCTTATAAAGTTATATTATTGAATACAATTCGTTAATTATTTCCGGCTGCTCAGTTGGTAATGTCAGCGGTTTGTTGTCAGGGATCGCTAATTATATACTTCAGTAATAAATATAATTATTTATTGTGCATTCGTTTGACCACGGAATAAACACAAAGAAAAAACCGGAAAAGTACCAAAATACCTTTGTGGAATATAATCACAGAGTGCTTTATAAAATTAGTGCACAGTGTGTAGGTTATAAAAATACAATGCTTAGGTTAAGACTAAAACTGAGAATGTTAATAGTTTATATCTTTTTACTGTCCACTCTTAAATCGTGGTTTAGATATAATAAAGAATAGAGTTTCTTTTATAATATAGATAGTTCTATAATGTGCTATAAGGAATGTTGCAACCCCATCTATTTTGGTACTTTTCTGTGTTTTACAACATTTACCTTATTAATTCACAATATACTATAATCATTCAGTATACTATAATATTATTCAGTAATCATGTAACATTAAAATATTAACATAATCAACTCAATATTGAACATCCTTGAATTTCATTAACTCTGATATCCTATATCTAATGTAATCATAACATAGTCATTCAAGGTAAGTGAACCCATAACATTGGTTTTATTTAACATAGTATCTTAACAGTGATCAATAATATATTATAGTTTATCTAAGGTCCATTTTATACTATTTGGTACTTTTCTCTAAAATTATATATTCTTTGGGCTATAATGGGAGGTACAAAAATACAATGTTACAATATATACATACTGTATACATTTTTTCCTCTATTGCAGACATCAAACTTATCTGTGACTTTTGTATTACACAGTAACAGCTAAAATTCTTTCACCACCGTGTTTATTGAAGTTTGAGGATGGTTTTAGCATAAATTTTAACCGATAGTTTTAACAATTTTCAAAAACAGAGTCTTCAGATGGTTCCACGTCATGAAGATTCTTTTTTAATTTTCATGTAGTAAAATTTTCGGCATGCGATAAACTTTCGTTTTATGAGAGATAGCTATATGGTGTCAGCGAGTGAAAATTATAGAAAATTCCAAATATTATTTTGGCTTTGTTTCAATAAAATCGGCTTTTTCGTTTTCGTGATATTGGCGTTTTTGCAAGAAATTTAGTTGGCGGTTTTATAAGAAATTAATTGGCTGGCACATGCAGCGATTTTTCTTGTAACGATTTTTCTTAATAATAAATATTACCTTAATGTAAGCATATTTTAACATTTATTATATTATTCTATTTAATAATAAAAATTTCAATTTTCATGTAGTACCTTAATGTAATTTCATTATTAACAAGCAAATCCAAAGCAATTGCCTGGATTTGCTTCTTGGAGTTAGTGTCCTGTACCCGTTTAGGTTTTGTTTTGAATTGTCTCTGTTTGATAATGTTGCCATACTGGTGTGCAGTATTTTCGGTGACCTGCAACGCAAAAAAAGTATCAAACACTACAAGAAAAAATCTAACTACATCTAGTTCTCGTTGTGTAGTTTAAAGTAAACACGTCCCGCTTGTAGTACACTTAAAACTAATTGTATTAAATTTGTCGACTGGTAAGGGTGGATTTACTTTTGGTAACATGAGTTCACTTAATGATACCTACTTAACTGTTATTTTTTTGTAATTAATAAAATTAGTAAAAAAAAGTTTTCAAAACTTGTTTAGCAAAAAACTGACACAGTAAAAATACAAACAAAAACATATTTAGCTTTATGCCCAGATTTAGTTTTGTGGCTGGTGTTAAGAGAAATTTATTTATTTATTTTAATCTACTGCTCTATAAGAACAATTTGGAAAAAATACGTACGATAAGATTTTAGAATTATTTCAGTGAACTTAATAATTATAAATCTAATGTAAACACACAAACAATCAGTACTGACTAGCAATTAAAGGATGGGTAGATGGATGGATAGATAAATAATTCAGTAAGTAGGCTACATGAGTAGATGATTAGATAAACCGGTATGTGAGTGTCTATCTGAATAGAAGAGTAGGTGGATAGATATCCTAAGTAAAGCTATAGACTAAAATTTGGATAGATGGGTGGGTGGATAGTTTGTGTAGGTGGGTGAGAAGACAGATAAGTTGATGAGTAGGTAGTTTGGATTAGACTGTACTACAAAATAAAGTGGATAATCTGACTGAAAATTATACATACCTTTAAGCTCCTTTCAGCAGATGACTTCATAGCTTTCATTGTCAGTATTAACTGTCTCATCTGTTTGTTTGCGTATTGAAACTGTTCAACAGTTTGTAGGTTTTTCTGAATCTCTTGAATGTGTTCAAACAGTTTCATTCTTTCATTATTTAAAGATATGCTCTTTTCTGTGTCTTTACTTTTAGGTGTACTTGCTTCATTTACCACTGTTTCTTCTAACATAATATCCTTTGGAAGATCTATAATAAGAGTATTTTCTTCGTTCTCCCTTTCCTCAGGAATCATATTGGTTAGTGTTCTACAAACAAGGTGAATATGTTTGCACATATTGTTTCGTATGGCACTGTCCATACACGAACACACAAACTCATGAAAGTAAGAGTTACAGTGTATGCACTGTAAAAGACATGATTTGCAGTGTTTAATCCGTTTAACAGTATAAAATTCTGTTTGTGTGGATGACAAGACCTGCCACTTGTCATCTAAAGTTGTCAACACTTTCTCTGCGTCCAACAACATACTAGCTTTGTGACGATTTCTTAATACTTGCAATTTTTTCACAAGTTTTCCTTTTTTCATTTTAATTATCAGATCAAAAATTTTATCTCTGAGCAAATGTAAAATGGCACAGATTGTTTTATCTAGTCGTTTAATCCGTTTTCCTTTTAGATAACAATATTTTATTAAAATTTTCTATTGACATGTTAGTGTTTATGCCTAAATGAATCCGATAACAGTAGGCCCATGATCTGTATTGTTTCTTATTAATATATTGTTTTATAAAATATTCATAAAATGAATGTGTTTCTTCATCATCATGAAGTCTCCTTAACACTTCATGGAGCATTTTTTGAAAAGTGTCTTTATCGAGTTCATATAACAATGTCTGTAATGTTTTAAATGCGCTGTCACGTTTTTCTTTTATTTTAATTTTTGTGTTTGCATTGGTCCTCCAAGCTTTTAGCACATGCCACGTACAATAAATACGGTTGTCTGAAGGCCCCATTGTTTTACACCATGCAGAATAGAAAGTGTCTTCCATGTCGGACATAAATGTACGAGTTTTAACACAGCCCAATATATTCTTTATTTGATCAAAAAAACTCTTTAGAATAGTTTCATCCCCTCTGTTAGTAAACATGAAGGCTGCAGGAAATCCCTCTCTTGTTTCATCCATTGTCAGTAGTGTATATAGCTGAAAGTTATAATTGTTCAGCCCATGCGTCCCATCAATACACACTATATCATTACTGTACTTTTTAAAAATAACTTTTTGCGCTTCAGACATGTATAGCAATAAGAAGTCTTCTTCTTTCAGTTGAGGAAACTCAAAACTAATTACTCCTTGTGGTTTATAAACCACTAAGGCAGTGTCCTTAGATGTTTTAAGATCTTCAACCCAAGCCTCGATGCTAACAGGGTCAAATGGATGTTTTATGGCTTCATCATTTAGATTGAAGCCTTTTTCAATATTTATAATATCTTTTTTGTTCACTAGGTGAATTCTTTGTAATTCACAATTTGATATAGAACACCTGATATCTTTTAAAATTTCCTCATGGGGTATTTTACTTGCTAAGTGAGTTGCAATTTGGTTTCTCTCTTTCTTTGTCAAGTGAATATGTTTTAACTCATTTTTATGACCAACATGTGTTAAAAGAAATGAGACATGTACAGTGCCATTTTTTAATTTTTTCATCTTGATCATTGCTGGACAAAACCCATTTATTTTGCAGCTTCCCATAATTTTTAAGTGGCGTTTGTTTAGTCCTAGTTTCCTGTAAAAACCACTTCTGTGGCATTGGTAAATACATTTCCATTTGAAGTTTGTTTAAAAAAACATGTTGTTTTATTTTCAATTTCTTGTTTCCACACATTAAATTCATCGACAGAATCAAAACTGTGATGTTCAAACTTCATAAAAATGCCATGTACATTTTCAAAATGACTGTAAATTTTCTGTTCATTATGTCCCCATGGTCTCCTTGTTATGAATTTACAAATAGGACATTGTCTTTCAACCAGAAGTGGTTTTCCAATATTATGATATTTTCTTTCATGGTTTGTGAGGTGATGTTTATGCTTGTATTTTGCATTACATAGAGTACACATGAAAGATCGTGCTAAGGATCCACTGTTATGTATTTTTAAACTTTATATGTGACGTTTTAAATTATTCTAGTGAATTGTTGTATAAGTGCACATATCACATTTATAAATTTGTTTTGGCTCAGTAGAATGGGTTGATTTGATGTGTCGCTGCAAATAATTTTTTTGGGAATACTGTTTGTTACACAAAGTGTAAGTAAATGTAGTTGTTTCAATTTGCTCCCCTTTGGCATTTCTTTTGTGAACAATTCTAATATGCCGTTTACAATAAGAACTCTTACTGAACTCTTTGCTGCATAAATCACATTTTACGGCAGTAGTACTCATCTGAAAATAAACATAGCATTGTTTTCATTGAACTTAAATTTAATAAGCAAATTTCAGATGAAACGGTAACAACTAAACTTTATTTATTCTTCCCATAATGGTCCTGTATTTTGTTTAATATACTTTCTGAAGTGACAGTTTGGGAATACAGTACTGCTGCATTGTGCCATTCTACCACATGTTCCACTTCTGGCAGCTGGGTTCTAACAGCAGATTATTGTTCAGATTAAAAGTTGTGCACGCGTGCGCACACACGCACGCACATACACACATAGTATTCTTAACTGCCCATTAAACAAAACATTAAATTTTGTTTCTAAAAATAACTAAAAATTACAAATGTCTACAAGATAATTCTTCTTATTCTCTTTTCTTTCAAACATTAGGCCTGCTGCCTGTTATGCTTTTGACCATGGCAAAACTGACATTTCACCACTGCCAGAGAGAAATCAGCTACATAGCAACTGTGTGTGTGTGGGGGGGGGGCCAGAGACGCCAGACAAGACTGCTGTATTATTACTCAGCAATATGGCTGTGCAGGCAGACTGACTAAATTTGTTTAGTAAAGTAACAGTATTATAGAGCGATCATACAATAAATAGTATAAATTCCACACAGTTAAATGTGTGTTATAATTTCTTTTAGTCTAACAGCTAGATGGATTTTTACACTTTTTTCAAATTATTGATTCCATTTTTGAGCCATGGGGCAAAGAATTTTGAAATTTCTAAAACTGTACAGTATATTTAGATTTTCGTTAAAATTCTCTTTAATCGATGTCCCACATGGAATTTGTGATTTTGTCAAACTTTTGCCCCACTTTTTGAAACCTGGTGTCCCAAAATTTGAAATGTACAAAAAATAATACTATATTTGTATACACTAATTTTAGTTCTGTTGGCAAACAAACTAGGAGAAGGAATACTCAGATCTTTTGTTAGTCACTTTTTTTTTTTAATAGTGTTTTGAGAAGGAAAGAGTGGTTAGACTTGTGAATTATATTGTTCATCTTGCTGTATAAGGAAAGGTCAAGAACTACTTTTACAAGAAATTGTGTGGTTGTAACAGGAATTTTACATTTCCCTGGAACGAATCCAATTGTTATCTCACTGAAATGTATTTCAATTGTGAAAGCATTACATATCAAGTAACTGAATGTAATGAGAATGCACACACACACACACACACACACACACACACACACACACACACACACACACACACACACACACACACACACACACACACACACACACACACACACACACACACACACACACACACACACTCACTCAGTGTACTTATTTTTTACTTGTTTGTTCCATAACATTGATTACAATTGCAGCAAAATTGATCAAAATGACATCAAATACATGGACATGTATACATGTACTACCCTCAAAACACGAAAAAGTCATTTTTCGAAAAGTTTCTGTGTGTAGATTTTTTTCTATGGCCAACGATAACAGCCGCAAATTCAAACAGAATCAAATAATTTTTTGCACACAGCCCTGAATTGTAGAGTTCTCAGGACCTATTGATTTTGGTGAAGATCAGTTAAGAGAAAGGGGTAGTTTACCTGCAACATTTAATGTTTTAATAAGGGTAATTTTTTCTATCATGAACGATAACTGCCGTAAAGTCAAACAGAATCAAATAATTTTTTGCATACGTCCCTAATGTGTAGAGCACTCAAGGTCTTTTGATTTTGGTGAAGATCGGTGGAGAAGAAGGGGTAGTTTACCTGCAACGTATTATGTTTTTATATGTGTAGTACGTTATCGGCAACAAAGAAGTAGTTTAGTGTAAAAATTTCTTCCCGGGCTGTTTGAGCAAAGTACAATGTTATCTGCAAAACCAGACGTTTCGGCAGTGCCATCGACTGTCATCATGAGTGAAAATCGAGTGCGATAATGTAAGGTGGTATACGTTAGTGACCACAAACTCAATATCAGCAGCGATTATTTCTGTCTTGATGCGTTTACATATCAAATGTAAAACTAAAAGCAATTAAAATATCTGTATGGAGAACCATACATTACTTCCATGTTCAAAGATTTATATTTAAAATCATAATGGAAATGAAATATTTCCACAGAAACTACTTCTTTCTACTTATAGATTCAGCCTGACCACAGTAACAGAATCAAATACGTTTTTGCATACAGCCCTGGTTTGTTGAGAATTAAAGACCTATTGTTTTTGGTGAAGATCGGTTAAGGGAAAGGGGTAGTTTACCTGACACGTTTTTTGTTTTATCAAGGGTATTTTATATGGCAAATGATAACAGCCGAAAATTCAAACAGAATCATATAATATTTTGCATACAGCCCTGAAATGTAGAGTTCTCATGACCTGTTGGTTTTGGTGAGGATCGGTTAAGGGAATAGGGTTGTTTACCAGCAACATTTTATGTTTTAACAAGGGTTTTTTTTTTTTTTGACGAACGATAACTGCCGTAAATTCAAAGAGAATCAACTACTCTTCTGCATACCTTTTTGAATTATACAGAACTCAAGGTCTGTTGATTTTGTTGAAGATCGGTTAAGGGAAGGGGTAGTTTACCAGCAACGTTTTATGTTTTATCAAGGGTGTTTTCTATGGCAAACGATAACAGCCGCAAATTCAAACAGAATCAAATAATTGTTTGCATACAGGCCTGAATTGTAGAGTACCTAAGATATGTCGTTTTTGGTGAAGATCGGTTAAGGGAAAGGGGTAGTTTACCTGCAACAGTTTTTTATCAAGGGTAATTTTTTTCTATAGTAAACGATAACAGCCGCAAATTCAAACAGAATCAAATGATGTTTTGCATACAGCCCTGTATTGTAGAGTTCTCAATACATATTGGTGTTGGTGAAGATCGGTTAAGGGAAAGGGGTAGTTTACCAGCAACATTTTATGTTTTAACAAGGGTAATTTTTTATATGACGAACGATAACTGCCGTAAATTCAAACAGAATCAACTAGGTTTTTGCATACCTTTTTGAACTAAAGAGAACTCAAGGTCTGTTGATTTTGTTGAAGATCGGTTAAGGGAAGGGGTAGTTTATCAGCAACGTTTTATGTTTTAAAAAGGGTATAATTTTTTATGACGAACGATAACTGCCGAAAATTCAATGAGAATCAAATAATTTTTTGCACCGCCTGAGTTGCAGAGAGCTCAAGGTCTATTGATTTTGGTGAAGATCGGTTAAGGGAAAGGGGTAGTTTACCTGCAACATTTTATGTTGTAACAAGAGAAATGTTTCCATGACGAATGATAACTGCCGCATATTCAAACAGAATCAAATATTTTTTTGCATGCTTCCCTGAATTGTAGAGGACGGAAGGTCTGTTGATTTTGGAGAAGATCGGTTAAGACAAAGGGGTAGTTTACCTAAAACATTTTATGATTTAACAAGAGTAAAGTACTTAATTTTTATGAATACAGTATCCTGATAAGAAGCTCATAGTAATCCACTGTAGAAACGTAGATGAAATATCTATAAATGAAGAAGTTAGGTGAACGGGGTGGGGGTAATTTTCTATTATTAAAAATTATAGTTGAAGGTGGAGGGGAGAATTTTTTATGTGTACTACGTTATCGCCAACAAAGTAGTAGTTTTTTGTTAAAATTGCTTCCCGGGATCTTTAGCCGTAGTCCAATGTTTTCTGCAAAACCAGACTTTTCGGCAGCGCAATCGACTGCCATCATCGGTGAAAATCGAGTGCGAAAACGTGAGGTGGTGGTGGTATACGTTAGTGAGCACAGTACTGTGGTTAATGCTGAAGCAATAAGTAGAAAGACGTAGTTTCTATGGAAATATTTCATTTTGAATATGATTTTAAATATAAATCTTAGAACATGGAAGTCATGTATGGTTCTCCATACCGATATTTTTCTATGGCAAACGATAACAGCCGCAAATTCAAACAGAATCAACTACTCTTGTGCATACTGCCCTGAATTATAGAGTTCTCAAGACCTATTGGTTTTGGTGAAGATCGGTTAAGGGGAAGGGGTAGTTTACCTGCAACGTTTTATGTTTTAACAAGGGTATTTTCTATGGCAAACGATAACAGCCACAAATTCAAACAGAATCAAATAATTGTTTGCATACAGGCCTGAATTGTAGAGTACCTAAGATCTGTCGTTTTTGATGAAGATCAGTTAAGGGAAAGGGGTAGTTTACCTGCAACGGTTTTTTATCAAGGGTTTTTTTTTTCTATAGTAAACGATAACAGCCGCAAATTAAAACAGAATCAAATGATGTTTTGCATACAGCCCTGTATTGTAGAGTTCTCAATACGTATTGGTGTTGGTGAAGATCGGTTAAGGGAAAGGGGTAGTTTATCAGCAACATTTTATGTTTTAACAAGGGTAATTTTTTATATGAGGAACGATAACTGCCGTAAATTCAAACAGAATCAACTAGGTTTTTGCATACCTTTTTGAACTAAAGAGAACTCAAGGGCTGTTGATTTTGTTGAAGATCGGTTAAGGGAAGGGGTAGTTTATCAGCAACGTTTTATGTTTTAAACAGGGTAATTTTTTTATGACGAACGATAACTGCCGAAAATTCAATGAGAATCAAATAATTTTTTGCACCCCCTGAGTTGCAGAGAGATCAAGGTCTATTGATTTTGGTGAAGATCGGTTAAGGGAAAGGGGTAGTTTACCTGCAACATTTTATGTTGTAACAAGAGAAATGTTTCCACGACGAACGATAACTGCCGCACATTCAAACAGAATCAAATATTTTTTTGCATGCTTCCCTGAATTGTAAAGGACGGAAGGTCTGTTGATTTTGGAGAAGATCGGTTAAGACAAAGGGGTAGTTTACCTGAAACATTTTATGATTTAACAAGAGTAAAGTACTTAATTTTTATAAATAAAGTATCCTGATAAGAAGCTCATAGTAATCCACTGTAGAAACGTAGATGAAATATCTATAAATGAAGAAGTTAGGTGAACGGGGTGGGGGTAATTTTCTATTATTAAAAATTATAGTTGAAGGTGGAGGGGAGAATTTTTTATATGTGTACTACGTTATCGGCAACAAAGAAGTAGTTTTTTGTTAAAATTGCTTCCCGGGATCTTTAGCCGTAGTCCAATGTTTTCTGCAAAACCAGACTTTTCGGCAGTGCAATTGACTGCCATCATCGGTGAAAATCGAGTGCGAAAACTTGAGGTGGTGGTGGTATACGTTAGTGAGCACAGTACTGTGGTTAATGCTGAAGCAATAAGTAGAAAGACGTAGTTTCTATGGAAATATTTCATTTTGAATATGATTTTAAATATAAATCTTAGAACATGGAAGTCATGTATGGTTCTCCATACCGATATTTTCTATGGCAAACGATAACAGCCGCAAATTCAAACAGAATCAATTACTCTTTTGCATACAGCCCTGAATTGTAGAGTTCTCAAGACCTATTGATTTTGGTGAAGATCGGTTAAGGGAAAGGAGTAGTTTACCTGCTACGTTTTATGTTTTAAAAGGGTATTTTTTATGGCAAACGATAAGAGTCGCAAATTCAAACAGAATCAAATACTTTTACTTCCATATTCCTTAAGGAAATGGAAGTATGGTGATGGCAAAAAAAATCGTGTTCGAGATTATTGCAGATTCTGATTGTACTGCACTCAAAACATGAAAAAAAGTCGTTTTTCGAAAAGTGTCTGTGTGTCTGTCTGTAGTTTTTTTTCTATGGCAAACGATAACAGCCGCATATTCAAACAGAATCAAATAATTTTTTGCATACAGCCCTGATTTGTAGAGTACTCACGACCTATTGTTTTTGGTGAAGATCGGTTGAGGGAAAGGGGTAGTTTACCAGCAACGATTTTTTTTTATCAAGGGTGAATTTTTTTTTGGCAAACGATAACAGCTGCAAATTCAAACAGAATCAAATAATGTTTCGCATACAGCCCTGAAATATGGAGTTCTCAAGACCTATTGTTTTTGGTGAAGATCGGTTAAGGGAAGGGGTAGTTTACCTGCAACGTTTTATGTTTTAACAAGGGTATTTTCTATGGCAAACGATAACAGCAGCAAATTCAAACAGAATCAAAAGATTATTTGCATACAGCCCTAAATTGCAGAGGTCTCAAGACCTATTGTTTTTGGTGAAGATCGGTTAAGGGAAAGGGGTAGTTTACCAGCAGCGTTTTTTTTATCAAGGGTATTTTCTATGGCAAACGATAACAGCCGCAAATTCAAACAGAATCAAATAATTTTTTGCATACCGCCATGATTTGTAGAGCACTCAAGACCTATTGTTTTTGGTGAAGATCACTTAAGGGGAAGGGGTAGTTTACCAGCAACATTTTTTATCAAGGGTAATTTTCTATGACGAACGATAACTGCCGCATATTCAAACAGAATCAAATAATTTTTTGCATACGTCACTGAATTGTAGAGGACTCAAGGCCTTTTGATTTTGGTGAAGATCGGTTAAGGGGAAGAGGTAGTTTACCTGCAACCTTTTATGTTTTAACAAGTACTTGAAAATTCATTTAAACTTTTTCAGACAATGGTAATTGTTAAATATCGGTATGGAGAACCATACATGACTTCCATGTTCTAAGATTTATATTTAAAATCATATTCAAAATGAAATATTTCCATAGAAACTACGTCTTTCTACTTATTGCTTCAGCATTAATCACAGTACTGTGCTCACTAACGTATACCACCACCACCTCACGTTTTCGCACTCGATTTTCACCGATGATGGCAGTCGATTGCACTGCCGAAAAGTCTGGTTTTGCAGAAAACATTGGACTACGGCTAAAGATCCCGGGAAGCAATTTTAACAAAAAACTACTTCTTTGTTGCCGATAACGTAGTACACATATAAAAAATTCTCCCCTCCACCTTCAACTATAATTTTTAATAATAGAAAATTACACCCACCCCGTTCACCTAGCTTCTTCATTTATAGATATTTCACCTACGTTTCTACAGTGGATTACTATGAGCTTCTTATCAGGATACTTTATTTATAAAAATTAAGTACTTTACTCTTGTTAAATCATAAAATGTTTCAGGTAAACTACCCCTTTCCCTTAACCGATCTTCTCCAAAATCAACAGACCTTCCGTCCTCTACAATTCAGGGAAGCATGCAAAAAAATATTTGATTCTGTTTGAATGTGCGGCAGTTATCGTTCATCATGGAAACATTTCTCTTGTTACAACATAAAATGTTGCAGGTAAACTACCCCTTTCCCTTAACCGATCTTCACAAAAATCAATAGACCTTGAGCTCTCTGCAACTCAGGGGGTGCAAAAAATTATTTGATTCTCATTGAATTTTCGGCAGTTATCGTTCGTCACAAAAAAATTACCCTTTTTAAAACATAAAACGTTGCTGATAAACTACCCCTTCCCTTAACCGATCTTCAACAAAATCAACAGACCTTGAGTTCTCTTTAGTTCAAAAAGGTATGCAAAAACCTAGTTGATTCTGTTTGAATTTACGGCAGTTATCGTTCGTCATATAAAAAATTACCCTTGTTAAAACATAAAATGTTGCTGGTAAACTACCCCTTTCCCTTAACCGATCTTCACCAACACCAATACGTATTGAGAACTCTACAATACAGGGCTGTATGCAAAACATCATTTGATTCTGTTTTAATTTGCGGCTGTTATCGTTTACTATAGAAAAAAATTACCCTTGATAAAAAACCGTTGCAGGTAAACTACCCCTTTCCCTCAACCGATCTTCACCAAAAACGACAGATCTTAGGTACTCTACAATACAGGGCTGTATGCAAAACATTAGTTGATTCTCTTTGAATGTACGGCAGTTATCGTTCGTCATAGAAAAAATAACCTTGTTAAAACATAAAACGTTGCCGGTAAACTACCCCTTTCCCTTAACCGATCTTCAACAAAATCAACAGACCTTGAGTTCTGTATAATTCAAAAAGGTATGCAGAAGAGTAGTTGATTCTGTTTTAATGTACAGCAGTTATCGTTCGTCAAAAAAAAAACCCTTGTTTGTCAAACTCCCTTTTATTACCTTAATCATTACACATATATACTGATATTTATATGTATAAATAGTACCATAATATGGTACTTCTGGGTACTTAGCAATTTTAGTCACTGCCGGGCTCATATTCTTCTTTTTAACATGCTTTTTACCTAAGGGGCCAGGATTCATTAACAGCGAGATTTTCAATACACAGAAGGTGACACAAATGATAACATGGTATTATGTTGAAAGTAACAATTAAAATTTTAATTTCCCAGATATGTCTTACATACACGACCATGCGGTCGAATTGGCGTCATATAAGATTACCAAAACAAAATGGTGGTTAGTTTGATAGCCAAAATCATTCTTAATACTCCCCTTTTTGGTTTCTATATCAAGATCATTGTAACGTTTATATTGCTGCAGCTTTAACCATTTATTACTTAGTAATTAAGTTACACACAAACCAATGCCCTTGGCATATATAGTTATGGCCACGAGTTCACTCACTCACGCTCACACACATTCACCCTGTTACAAGTACATTCGTTTAATTAATTATTCTTGATTAATGAGCTCATTAAAAGTATAAAGAAAGATGGTAAAATTGGACTTCTCTTAGTGTTGTGCGGTATTGCTCCTTCGGTGTTGTTGGTTGACGCCCATGCTGATGGCCGGTGTTCGCCTCAAGTTCTGCTGAGTTTTTAATTAAGTAAATATAAGCACTGATTCTACATGTTATAGTTCATACTGTTACTAAATTCGAGCCTTTATTGCTCCACTATTATACTGGTAATTTTGAGTCTAGTTGTAATAAACTTTTGTTATAAAACTGATCACACAGCGATACATCGCTGTTGATCCTTTGAAGAACTACGCTGAATTGAGAAAGAGGCAAATGTAAATTTGCGCTTGTGTGTGTGTTTCTTACGTCATCCAGCTTTGTCATACTGGACAACGCCTCGTTGCACGTATTGTAGTCAGTGCGTCATTGTTTTTGGTTATGACGGAACAGTGTTATGATCCAATCACAATGCATATTTACAGTCATTCGTCACAAACACCGCCATGGCCTTTTCCGACTCCCACACGTCCAACGGTGACCTTGGTATGGTACTCTTGCTGAATTTACTTTGTTCCTCCGTATATAGGGACAATGGACCTAACCATTCTGTATTTTAATGATTAAACAATATAAAACATTGAAAAATACCTTTAAATCCCATAATTATGGTATTGGGTCATTATGTACTGTTACAAACCCCCTCAATGAAAGATTTTGTGTCGAGACACAAAAACTTTCATTGACTCATTCACACTTTCCTAAAAGGATCAGCCTAGATATGTCACCACAACCCCCTGTAATGTTACAAAAAAATTTATCATCACTTACCCTTGGTCCAATGATGTTGGTCGCACCCTCTGACCTTACTGGACTTCTCCTGAGAGATCCCTACACCATAAGGCCATGAGGCACTCTACGCTCCTGTTCTGACGGTCCAGCCAGCCCAGGACCGCGGTCACAACACCACAGAACTCTGAAACATTGCATATAAAAATTAAAATAGTGGTCTAGTACACTTCCATATTTACAACCGATATGCTCCCTTTTAGACGCATTGGTTTGTGTTTAGGGCATTGGTTTGTTTTAATTTAAAAGTTTAACATAACAACAACAAGACTTTAAAATGTATATTCTTTTACCACCACCAAATTCAATTTCTTTTCTTGTAAGAAAAACAAACTATATATATAACTACAAATAACACAATACATAAACAATTCTCTAATATTCCCCAAAATACCTTCACCTATCTATTACTACAAATTCAACCTACAACTACTATGGCAGACACGTTTATTATTCAAATCTCATGACTCAACTTATAATCATTTTATCTATCTTGTAAATGGCATCCTACTATATTTTTGCTCCACTTCATGTGTACTTTTAGACTTTCAACTTTTAAAAGCTACTATTCTTTGACACTTGTTAACGTCATTACCAATAACAATAAAACATCATAAAACATTAGACATTACACATTAACATTGTTACATTTACATTACATTAAACAATTTACATTTACATGACTTGTACCAAAACTTTATAACGTTTTTACTATCAATAATTCTCTATTAACTCTTAATTATTTAACATTTGATTATATCAGATTCTATAAAACAATTTCCACTTTATCATTTACCTTTCATTTACACTACCTTCTACTATGAATTTTCCTTTTTCTAACCTTTTTATCCTTACTCGTTTGGGTGACTCTCTATTATTCACTATTTTCTATCTCTTATTTTGGCATTGTCAATCTAACCTTACTCACCTCTTTTTAACTAACAACCGCTTCTAACCATTAATATATCATGACACCAATATCTCTATAATAACCCCCTTCACAAATCCCATTTAAAACCTCTGGCACCGCTCATTTTTTGTACTAGTATGTGTGTTCCCTATCTATGCTCATTCCATCATTGGTTCCTGACCCTCTCAGATAACCCTTTCCGGCACACAACGGTCCCTTCCTGTCCCAACACCTCTCGTTGCGGACTCCTACACCAATACCCTTACTACAAAATATCACCATCAACAACAAATATAATTACCATGCACATTACTCAACT
Organism: Magicicada septendecula; assembly: GCA_034769895.1. Lineage (NCBI taxonomy): Eukaryota > Metazoa > Arthropoda > Insecta > Hemiptera > Cicadidae > Magicicada > Magicicada septendecula. The sequence goes on from CM068374.1 coordinate 15,826,754, forward strand.
CTATATATATAATCACTAACCACTGTGTCCCTAAAATATCTAACACCTCTTTATATATTATTAGCATCTCAACATTCAATTTTGTCTAACTCCCATTACTCTATTTAACTAACTCCAATGCCCTTATTTATCCTTACTACCCAAACTCTTTACAACATTTCACCTTAATATACTACTAGAAAATTCATCACTTACCTACTAACAACAATACATCTCCAGATCCAAATATATAACATGCTTAATCATTTACTAACCCTTAGAATCTGAATCTCATAATATCATTTAAACTTTCTTCAGTTATTTAAAATTCTACAATACATGTTTACTTAAAAAAAATACATAAAATACACAACTACAAGAATACACAAATACACTGACATTAATATACACAAAAATATACAATCCACATAATCATTAATCATTTACCATAATCAGTCATAAACAGTCCATCCTGAAAAACACTGTTCACATAATTAAATGTTCATAAACACAATTATAATAATTAGCCTCCATCGTCAAATAATAGTCTTATCTTACGTATACATAACTCATTTTTAATTAAGTACATTATATCATCTTTTGTAATATAATAACTATTTAAATTTATTTTGTCCATTATACCATAGTAATACTCTGCAGGATTACTCCACATTACTATATCATAAAACTTGTCAACATTCGGTATGGTCCAGTCACCCTTAGTGTAATTAGTCATAATCAGGTATTTTATCAAGTCATTATTGTTTTAGTGGATGGTTAGTGAGGATCGGTCAATAATACAACTTTAGTTATTTTGCGTCGACGTTTCGACAATATTTATTGTCATCTTCAGGACCTGTATATGAAATACAATAGAAATATCAAACATAACAAAACAATTAAATATTTGGGTGAACGTGTTGGTGATGTGAGTGTGTGCGTGTGTATGTATGTATCATTTTTTATGTGAAGACTTATGATAGTATGTTTACATCTTCAAATTATCTTTAAGAAAGCGAGCAAATTATAGTATGAGAACTTAATTTATACAGTATTACAATTTAAATTACTAAATATGTTATTTTAATTAATTAAACAAACAGTAACCAACAATTGGATATTACAGTAGATTGGTACATAAATTGTTTATACATACAACAGTCAACATATAGCAAAGTAATATATTACCTATAACTAAAACAGATTAGGGGATGTTCACTACGTAATTATTAAAAGTTATTTTTACCATGTTTCACTCCCTACTGGTGTTAGCAAACAATCATAATTTAGAAACATTGTGTAAATTGTATGTTTCTAAATTATGATTGTTTGCTAACACCAGTAGGGAGTGAAACATGGTAAAAATAACTTTTAATAATTACGTAGTGAACATCCCCTAATCTGTTTTAGTTATAGGTAATATATTACTTTGCTATATGTTGACTGTTGTATGTATAAACAATTTATGTACCAATCTACTGTAATATCCAATTGTTGGTTACTGTTTGTTTAATTAATTAAAATAACATTATATTTAGTAATTTAAATTGTAATACTGTATAAATTAAGTTCTCATACTATAATTTGCTCGCTTTCTTAAAGATAATTTGAAGATGTAAACATACTATCATAAGTCTTCACATAAAAAATGATACATACATACACACGCACACACTCACATCACCAACACGTTCACCCAAATATTTAATTGTTTCGTTATGTTTGATATTTCTATTGTATTTCATATACAGGTCCTGAAGATGACAATAAATATTGTCGAAACGTCGACGCAAAATAACTAAAGTTGTATTATTGACCGATCCTCACTAACCATCCACTAAAACATTCACTGATTGACGGTCACTAAAAATTTAAGGATTCAAGTCATTATTGTTATCAACATAATCTCCTACTGCTGCCATATCAGCTTCAACCTAAGGTAAGTATTCATTATGCTTATCACTTCTATCTCCACCTAACCTTTCTATCAACTCTTCATAATCTCTATATACTCTATATAACTCTATCTCCCAATTATCACACAACTCTCTTTCACAATAACTCCTATCATAACCCCAAATCACATTCTCTCTCCCAATATATGCAGGGGACACTACAACTTTATTCTTGCACCACCTATCAGGTGCACAAAAAATCCAGGGACAACTATTTGTAGACCTTTTGTCTCCAAAATCTACATCGAAGGCACTCTCGTCCTTCCTAAAAACATGTACATCACCCCCAAATACGCCATTAAGGGAAAATCTAACCCCTGCAATTCTTTTACAATTATGCTCTCTCTACACACTGTCTTTAACCCTTTAACACACACTATCATTCCATCACTATTATATTCTATTCCCCATAAAACCTCATTATTACTACCCCTGTTTACATAATCATTCTCTAACATCATACTTTTATTTATCTTATCATAATTTTCTACCCCACTTACCTTGTTTTTGTTTCTATCTAATCTGTCTATTTCTCTACTCTTATTTTCTAACTGTATCTCATTAATTCTCTTGTCTAATTTCTCATCTACTTGATCTAATTTGACATTTTGTAAGGTATTTTGCTTCTTTAGCTCATTCTCAAAACTATCTAATTTTACATTAAATGTACTAAATTTGATATTCTGTTGTTCGAATTTATCACTAATTAACGTGAATAGGTCTTCTAACGAGATTTTATTACCGCCTGCTCTAGGTGTTGAGCTAATATGTTTTTCTACTAAAATGGATTCCGTGTCTGTATTGTCCATTTCCAGACTATTATTATTTTCTGCCATCGTTAATTTAATTATTGAAATGACTATTTACTTTTATTTGTACTTAACTATGCAATTACTAGTTACTTTACTTCGTCAACATAACCTCTTGTGTACTAGGTTATGTTTCGTCTTGTATCACCTTCTCTGTTTTCAAATCTGGCCTGTTTTATATAAAATAATTTTATATAATGTCCACAGTAAGGGCGCCATTTGTCAAATTACCTTTTATTACCTTAATCATTACACATATATACTGATATTTATATGTATAAATAGTACCATAATATGGTACTTCTGGGTACTTAGCAATTTTAGTCACTGCCGGGCTCATATTCTTCTTTTTAACATGCTTTTTACCTAAGGGGCCAGGATTCATTAACAGCAAGATTTTCAATACACAGAAGGTGACACAAATGATAACACGGTATTATGTTGAAAGTAACAATTAAAATTTTAATTTCCCAGATGTCTTACATACACGACCATGCGGTCGAAATGGCGTCATATAAGATTACCAAAACAAAATGGTGGTTAGTTTGATAGCCAAAATAATTCTTAATACTCCCCTTTTTGGTTTCTATATCAAGATCATTGTAACGTTTATATTGCTGCAGCTTTAACCATTTATTACTTAGTAATTAAGTTACACACAAACCAATGCCCTTGGCATATATAGTTACAGCCACGAGTTCACTCACTCACGCTCACACACATTCACCCTGTTACAAGTACACTCGTTTAATTAATTATTCTTGATTAATGAGCTCATTAAAAGTATAAAGAAAGATGGTAAAATTGGACTTCTCTTAGTGTTGTGCGGTATTGCTCCTTCGGTGTTGTTGGTTGACGCCCATGCTGATGGCCGGTGTTCGCCTCAAGTTCTGCTCAGTTTTTAATTAAGTAAATATAAGCACTGATTCTACATGTTATAGTTCATACTGTTATTAAATTCGAGCCTTTATTGCTCCACTATTATACTGGTAATTTTGAGTCTAGTTGTAATAAACTTTTGTTATAAAACTGATCACACAGTGATACATCGCTGTTGATCCTTGAAGAACTACGCTGAATTGAGAAAGAGGCAAATGTAAATTTGCGCTTGTTATAACCTCTTCTTTTGAGTTATAACGGAGGGAACCCAAAATAATTGGTTCTGCCAATTATTTCAGGCTGCCTTATTCCAGACGAGCTGAAATTTAAATCAGAACAATACACAGTAAGACATACAAGGAATCAGGGAAGGTGAAACTGTTGATTTATATACTCCGTATATGTGTGTAACAAGAAGACTTGCTTTATTAAACATTTGAAATATAACATTTACTCCAAAGAACAGATCCCATGACATTATTAATCAAATTATTAAAATTAATTGAATTGCTTTATTTAGACTACGGGATCACAACAGATTTATCTAGCTATACCCCCGGATCCGGGTAACCATTGATATTTAGTCTCTAATCTTTTAATTATATTCAATTCAAAACTTTATCTTGCAAGACTTTTTACCTTTTTGCTTCTTTATATATTCCATTAGAAGAATGGTATTAATAATACTACGTTACGTTAATATCTAAACTGTTACAATTGAATGATATTGAATAGTTACAATTAAATTCTCAAATTTAAGTTCTTTATATTCTTATAAAATCAATCGTCTCTGAAAGTCTCTTTAATAGAGTATTGTGTTACAAAAACTATTATCATTATTCCTCGATAGACGTGCTATCGAGTCACCTCTATTTTTGGATGTAGTAATCTCCTCCATGTGGTTCCGTCTTGGGAGTCCTAAAACGTCGTCCTCGTCTTGGTCTGGTCTCAGTTGTTCATGGCTTAAAACGTCTACAGGATAGGTAGTCTTCTACACACATACTCGTTGATTCTCAGATGTCTCGAACTGCATCATCGGTAGGGTATACTAGAGTTGTAATTCAGATGGTCCATGACCACAGGTGAGAAGTTGAAAAGATTCGTCCATCGGTGAAGATTGCAGTCATCGTTTTTTTTAACACTTGTCGTTTGTAGTTACATCTTTCTTCTTGTTACAAAGTTTTTTGAAATGTCCTTTTTGTTAACGTTACATGTTACACTTTTTGTAACACTTAGTAAAATACAAAATAATAATTAATTAATCCACACTAACAATAAATTGCATAACTTTTGAACAGGGAGCATTTTGCTCGTGCGTCTGCACTGCTGGGAGTCGTCATGGCGAGAGCTATATTTTTCGTCCGCTACCCTTGTACATGACAAGAGAGAGTGGGGTGTTTATTCCGCGAGCATATATAGTTCCTGTTTCTCTTTGAATAGACTTTTTTATTTATACAAACTATCGCTAGATAAAAATACATCATTTAAATTAATTGTTTTAGTTACTCTCTGTGTCTACAGATACTTTAATTATTAATATTAGTTTACTATATTATTTTTAATTACAGTAGACTCGGAAAACATGTCGATTCCGGTATCAACAGGTAGGCGCTTGATAGCAAGCAAAGGGTTAAATACGAACATAATAATTATTTACAATATGCCTTTTCTTTACGGATACTTTGCCCTGATTAATTACTTCTTACGTTCACATTTAGTACCTACATGTTTTTATTAGTATCATGTGAGATTTAAATGGTTAATAGTATGCAACCTTAATTAATTAAAAATTTTTTTTTATTTTTGTAATTGTCCCAATTTAAATCGTCACATACTCCGCCTCCTTACCAACACAGACTCCTAAAAATTTTGGTCAGCTATGTACCGAGAGTATGCTTGGGGAGTACTATATGAAATTTCTTATTATTATTATTGCACGGTTATTTTGTTTTAAATTCTCTTTAAATGATCTTAATTCTCATTTAAATGTTCCTTCTCCATGAAATTCCCTTTTTCTCATTAAATACAGTACTTACTCATAATACTAATTTCCCTAATTTCAGCAACTCACAATATCGTGGCCCGACTGACATCAGCTTACTCTAACTATACACGTTAGCTTTCAGCATTCAAAAATGATCTCTTGGCTCTTTTGGCTCATCATTACCCTTTTCAGTCGGCGCCGTTGTGACTCGTTACTTAAAATGTACAATCACTTCTGGATTATATATCATAAACTTATTTCTAATGTAATCTAAAGAGGATCCCATACTCCACTTTAGATCACTGTTTTGAGAGAAGCCGAATTTCACGAAGATACTTTTCATTTAACTCTTTAACAATTACTCGACAAACTATGCAGAAGGGGAGACACTTTACACAATGCATTGTAATACGCGGTGGTATTCATCGTTTAGGGAGTGCTACCGTTTATACAATTGAGAGAGGGTGCGTGGCTTACTACATTTCATAACACGCTCTATTGTTCTCGTACTGGCCACCACTGGTTGTTGACTATACAACTATCCTTTTATTATTATTTACTTTGCTCTTATTTACTGCGATACGATTTACTACTACTTATTTACACGTTACACAAATTTGTTTAACTTAAAATTTATTTAGCAATTATTAATCACTTATTATTACTTTGGGGTTTTAAAACTTACGTAGAATTATTTCCTATAGTCTTACCATATTTACTTAGGACACTTTATTTACCTTTTTTTTTTTATTTGGCTGAGTTTACAAGTTTACTGTTTAGGGACATGGGGTATAGTACTTTATCTAACAAGGGAGGGTTAACTAAGTCATTTATTCTTTTGAAATTTACGTCACAATATTATTTGCTCTACAATACTACACACAATTATTTCCTACACACTTTAATACATGGTAAACATTTATTAACAGAGATTATTATTAAACCTTTGGCATTAAATTCTATTTAAACGATCAGCTCTTGGTACTCATTTTCTTTTCTTCCGTGACCTTCCCTTTATCTCGTTTCTTAAAATCTAACTTAATTTTATTTTTACTACTAATTTACGTAACCTCACAACATTATGGCCCGACTGATTACATCTTGCGTACTCTAACTCTAGTAGTTAGTTTTCTGCTACTTTCTTTAACTCTTGTAAAGAATTTTTTCAGTGCGGCGCCATTGTGACTGAGTTATGTTCCTTATATCTATTTCGCTTACTTATACTTAAGATAATCTAAAGTTGATCCCATACTCAACCCTAGATTATTTATTTAATTCTAGTTGCTTACTTTACTGAGATAAGCGGAATATCACGAAGGGGAATCTTTATTCACTTCTAAGCAATTAACTGTAACACACTACGCAGGAGGGGACAACCACTTTACTTTCAACGATCAGCTGTTACGCTGGAATGTAGGTCAAACTAGTTTTCTACAATGGCCTCGTTTATGAGTACAAAGGGGAGAAGTCAACTCGAGGGTGGATAGATCCCTATGGTTCCATTTAACAATAGCTGGCGGCTAGGGACTTATTTTCAAGCAGGACACAACTTATTTATTATTATTCACACATATTATTCATTTCTTTTTTCTTATCTCACTAATACACTTTTATAATTATAATTATACTAACGTGTTATAATAATTTAAGATATTATTAAACTTTTTATTTTAAATGACTTATTATTTATTATTATTACTTTGGTCTGATTTACAAGACGGTTTTTTTTTATTTCGAACTAGTTTATTTACTTAGGGAAACATCATTCCATTAAATTAATTAGTACACTTGTTTTATTTAATTCGATTTAAATTTTCAACAAAGGGGAGATACATGGTTACTAGGCACAAGACGACACACAGGAAAGGACATGCTTCTTATAACAATAGGGCAAACAAAGAGGGTGAAGTGATTGTTTCATTCCGCGATGGGGGTTTTACAATGACAATATACACACTAACAGGAACAGACAAGAATTCAACCGGTCTGGTATTGTTTACAAACCGACGTGTTGTTGAATGAACTTTTGACAAGCTCCTACATGGTTCGTTTACATGTGATTATATGTTAATCTTACTTTACACATATTATGTTATATTACTATAATATTAATTATTATTTTTATCTTATTTAAATTTCTGACACATATTAAAATACACGAGTAAATAAGTCAACAGCTTATGAAATATCGGTATGGAGAACCATACATGACTTCCATATTCTAAGATTTATATTTAAAATCATTTTCAGCCAAACAACCAGGCTGTGTCTTACCTGCCTTTTTATTGCTGTATTAAATGAAAAATATTATATTACATTAAAATGAAAAAATTATAATTTTATTGCCTGGCAACAAAATTATTTTATTTTTAACAATTACCATTGTTTCAAAAAGTTTAAATAAATTTTCAAGTACTTTACTCTTGTTAAAACGTAAAAGGTTGCAGGTAAACTACCCCTTCCCCTTAACCGATCTTCACCAAAATCGAAAGTCATTGAGACCTCTACAATTCAGGGACGTATGCAAAAAATTATTTCATTCTGTTTGAATTTGCGGCTGTTATCGTTTGCCATAGAAAATACGCTTGATAAAAAAACGTTGCAGGTAAACTACCCCTTCCCCTTAACCGATATTCACCAAAAACAATAGGTCTTGAGTACTCTACAAATCAGGGCTGTATGCAAAACATTATTTGATTCTGTTTGAATTTGCGGCTGTTATCGTTTGCCATAGAAAATACCCTTGTTAAAAAAACGTTGCAGGTAAACTACCCCTTTCCCTCAACCGATCTTCACCAAAAACAATAGGTCTTAAGAAATCTACAATTCAGGGCTGTATGCGAAACATTATTTGATTCTGTTTGAATTTGCGGCTGTTATCGTTTGCCAAAAAAAAAAATTTCCCTTGATAAAAAAAACCGTTGCTGGTAAACTACCCCTTCCCCTCAACCGATCTTCACCAAAAACAATAGGTCGCGAGTACTCTACAAATCAGGGCTGTATGCAAAAAATTATTTGATTCTGTTTGAATTTGCGGCAGTTGTCGTTTGCCATAGAAAATACGCATGATAAAAAACGTTGCTGGTAAACTACCCCTTCCCCTCAACCGATCTTCACCAAAAACAATAGGTCTTGAGTACTCTACAAATCAGGGCTGTATGCAGAAAATTATTTGATTCTGTTTGAATTTGCGGCTGTTATCGTTTGCCATAGAAAATACCCTTGTTAAAAAAACGTTGTAGGTAAACTACCCCTTTCCCTTAACCGATCTTCACCAAAAACAAAAGGTCTTGAGAACTCTACAATTTAGGGCTGTATGCAAATAATCTTTTCATTCTGTTTGAATTTGCGGCTGTTATCGTTTGCCATAGGAAATACCCTTGTTAAAACATAAAACGTTACAGGTAAACTACCCCTTTCCCTTAACCGATCTTCACCAAAAACAATAGGTCTTGAGAACTCTACAATTCAGGGCTGTATGCGAAACATTATTTGATTCTGTTTGAATTTGCGGCTGTTATCGTTTGCCAAACAAACAAAATTACCCTTGCTAAAAAAAAACCGTTGCAGGTAAACTACCCCTTTCCCTCAACCGATCTTCACCAAAAACAATAGGTCGCGAGAACTCTGCAAAACCGGGCTGTATGCAAAAAATTATTTGATTCTGTTTGAATTTGCGGCAGTTATCGTTTGCCATAGAAAAAAAATCTACAGACAGACAGACACACAGACACACAGACAGACAGACAGACAGACAGACAGACACACAGACACACAGACACTTTTCGGAAAACGACTTTTTTTCATGTTTTGAGTGTAGTAGAATCAGAATCTGCAATAATCTCGAACACGATTTTTTTTGCCATCACCATACTTCCATTCCTTAAGGAATATGGAAGTAATAGGGACACAATTACTGTTTAGCAACACAAGTCATTAAAAGTGCGCATCTTATTTGTGACACTCGGTACACAATTAATTAAGCAATTAAGCAACCAAGCAGAGTGCCGCATCTTACTTGCGTCACGATGCTTACAATTATTCTCAATTAGACAACAGCACAATACACAATTAATTATTATTTACACCATAGCACATTTATTATTAATTAGCAGTTAATTATTAATTAAGCAGAGTTGCGCATCTTATAACCTCTTCTTTTGAGTTATAACGGAGGGAACCCAAAATAATTGGTTCTGCCAATTATTTCAGGCTGCCTTATTCCACACGAGCTGAAATTTAAATCAGAACAATACACAGTAAGACATACAAGGAATCAGGGAAGGTGAAACTGTTGATTTATATACTCCGTATATGTGTGTAACAAGAAGACTTGCTTTATTAAACATTTGAAATATAACATTTACTCCAAAGAACAGATCCCATGACATTATTAATCAAATTATTAAAATTAATTGAATTGCTTTATTTAGACTACGGGATCACAACAGATTTATCTAGCTATACCCCCGGATCCGGGTAACCATTGATATTTAGTCTCTAATCTTTTAATTATATTCAATTCAAAACTTTATCTTGCAAGACTTTTTACCTTTTTGCTTCTTTATATATTCCATTAGAAGAATGGTATTAATAATACTACGTTACGTTAATATCTAAACTGTTACAATTGAATGATATTGAATAGTTACAATTAAATTCTCAAATTTAAGTTCTTTATATTCTTATAAAATCAATCGTCTCTGAAAGTCTCTTTAATAGAGTATTGTGTTACAAAAACTATTATCATTATTCCTCGATAGACGTGCTATCGAGTCACCTCTATTTTTGGATGTAGTAATCTCCTCCATGTGGTTCCGTCTTGGGAGTCCTAAAACGTCGTCCTCGTCTTGGTCTGGTCTCAGTTGTTCATGGCTTAAAACGTCTACAGGATAGGTAGAGTCTTCTACACACATACTCGTTGATTCTCAGATGTCTCGAACTGCATCATCGGTAGGGTATACTAGAGTTGTAATTCAGATGGTCCATGACCACAGGTGAGAAGTTGAAAAGATTCGTCCATCGGTGAAGATTGCAGTCATCGTTTTTTTTAACACTTGTCGTTTGTAGTTACATCTTTCTTCTTGTTACAAAGTTTTTTGAAATGTCCTTTTTGTTAACGTTACATGTTACACTTTTTGTAACACTTAGTAAAATACAAAATAATAATTAATTAATCCACACTAACAATAAATTGCATAACTTTTGAACAGGGAGCATTTTGCTCGTGCGTCTGCACTGCTGGGAGTCGTCATGGCGAGAGCTATATTTTTCGTCCGCTACCCTTGTACATGACAAGAGAGAGTGGGGTGTTTATTCCGCGAGCATATATAGTTCCTGTTTCTCTTTGAATAGACTTTTTTATTTATACAAACTATCGCTAGATAAAAATACATCATTTAAATTAATTGTTTTAGTTACTCTCTGTGTCTACAGATACTTTAATTATTAATATTAGTTTACTATATTATTTTTAATTACAGTAGACTCGGAAAACATGTCGATTCCGGTATCAACAGGTAGGCGCTTGATAGCAAGCAAAGGGTTAAATACGAACATAATAATTATTTACAATATGCCTTTTCTTTACGGATACTTTGCCCTGATTAATTACTTCTTACATTCACATTTAGTACCTACATGTTTTTATTAGTATCATGTGAGATTTAAATGGTTAATAGTATGCAACCTTAATTAATTAAAATTTTTTTTTTATTTTGTAATTGTCACAATTTAAATCGTCACATTGTGTGTGTGTTTCTTACGTCATCCAGCTTTGTCATACTGGACAACGCCTCGTTGCACGTATTGTAGTCAGTGCGTCATTGTTTTTGGTTATGACGGAACAGTGTTATGATCCAATCACAATGCATATTTACAGTCATTCGTCACAAACACCGCCATGGCCTTTTCCGACTCCCGCACGTCCAACGGTGGACGTACCTTGGTATGGTACTCTTGCTGAATTTACTTTGTTCCTCCGTATATAGGGACAATGGACCTAACCATTCTGTATTTTAATGATTAAACAATATAAAACATTCAAAAATACCTTTAAATCCCATAATTATGGTATCGGGTCATTATATACTGTTACATGTTAAAACATAAAATGTTGCTGGTAAACAACCCTATTCCCTTAACCGATCTTCACCAAAACCAACAGGTCTTGAGAACTCTACATTTCAAGGCTGTATGCAAAATATTATATGATTCTGTTTGAATTTTCGGCTGTTATCATTTGCCATATAAAATACCCTTGATAAAACAAAAAACGTGTCAGGTAAACTACCCCTTTCCCTTAACCGATCTTCACCAAAAACAATCGGTCTTTAGTACTCAACAAACCAGGGCTGTATGCAAAAACGTATTTGACTCTGTTTGAATTTGCGGCTCTTATCGTTTGCCATAGAAAATACCCTTTTAAAACAAAACGTTGAAGGTAAACTACCCCTTTCCCTTAACCGATCTTCACCAAAACCAAAAGGTCTTGAGAACTCTACAATTCAGGGTAGTATGCAAAACATTATTTGATTATTTTTGAATTTGCTGCTGTTATCGTTTGCCATATAAAATACCCTTGTTAAAACATAAAACGTTGCAGGTAAACTACCCCTTTCCCTTAACCGATCTTTACCAAAATCAACAGATCTTGAGAGCTCTACAATTCAGGGCTGTATGCGAAATATTATTTGATTCTGTTTGAATTTGCGGCTGTTATCGTTTGCCAAACAAACAAAATTACCCTTGATAAAAAAAAACCGTTGCAGGTAAACTACCCCTTTCCCTCATCCGATCTTCACCAAAAACAATAGGTTGCGAGTACTCTACAAATCAGGGCTGTATGCAAAAAATTATTTGATTCTGTTTGAATTTGCAGCTGTTATCGTTTGCCATAGAAAAAAAATCTACAGACACACACACACACACAGACACTTTTCGAAAAATGACTTTTTTTCATGTTTTGAGTGTAGTACAATCAGAATCTGCAATAATCTCGAACACGATTTTTTTTGCCATCACCATACTTCCATTTCCTTAAGGAACATGGAAGTAAAAATAGAATAATTTTGTTGCCAGGCAATAAAATTATAATTTTTTCATTTTAATGTAAATCATGTATAAGAGAAAATATATCGTGCGTGCCAGGCAAGCATATCTCAGTTATGTACTGTTTACGTTTCCATTTTATTATTATGACTACCGCAATAAAAAGGCAGGGAAGAGACACACACACACACAATTCGCGTTATTTCTGGCCTCATTCATGTTTATTTTCTTACATTTGCACGGTTTTTAAATGGAAAGTGCCGAACCCATACCAACATAACGCATGCAAGCCGAAAAAGTGTCCAGCGTGGATAGCGATTTGCTTCCTGTGGATCGCTGGGCAGTGTAACTGCACGTGTTTACAGAGGATCGATTCATAGACAGACTTTTCGTCTTTAGGGAATGAACCATCTGCAAGATGCTGAGGGTCCATGAGTGACTTCGGAGCGCTCCTTCTTTTCAGCGTGTTTGTTCTGTGAAACGTACACTGTAGATTCACAGCTTTATTCTAAGTAACGCTCAATAGGAAATGTTGAAAATTTTTGTCCACGGTGTACCCTCATACACACTAAACCTGCTCTGATGTTTTAATTACGGACATCATAATATTAAAACTTTGGAAACTTGAGCACTACTTAATGGAGATCAAGCATTAACTTATACAAGCCATTAATTTTATGCATATTATTTATATATATGTGTACAACGTTATCGGCAACAAAGAAATAGTTTTTGTTAAAATTCCTTCCCAGGATATTTGGCCGTAGTCCAATGTTTTCTACAAAACCAGACGTTTCGGCAATGCCATCGACTTCCATCATCAGTGAAAATCGAGTGCGATAACATGAGGTGGTATATGTTAGTGACCACAGTACTATGGTTAAGGCTGAAGCAGTAAGTAGAAAGAAGTAGTTTCTATGGTAATATTTCATTTCGAAAATGATTTTAAATATAAATCTTAGAATATGGAAGTCATGTATGGTTCTCCATACCGATATTTTTGCATGTAGCCCTGATTTGTAGAGTACTCAAAACCTATTGATTTTGGTGAAGATCGGTTAAGGGAAAGGGGTAGTTTACGATCAAATTATTCGTTAATTAAAAGTTTATTCCAGGGTTAATAGTGTCATAAAATTGCAAGGTGTATAATAATTTGCAATTCAGTGAATTTAAGGCAAGTATAGTTCAATATTAATTACTTATGTTAGTATAATATCCAGCAATGCACTTTGAAATAATTACACATTTGTCAATAATTACACCATCACCAAGACATTACCCATTATTCAAATAATCACTATTATTGTTAAATTGTAAATTAAAAAATATAAGCATAGGTTAAAGATGTTACTTTTTCGTAACATGGTAACCTCAAAATGTCGAACATTTTCAGCCGAGATTTATTGTTTTAGATTAAGAACACATGGTTAATAGATGTAACTACTCTATTTCGTCTCGGTAATTATGCTCGATCCGGATTATGCTCAAATTGCGGTGAAATATTTCTTTTCCTATTCTTCTATGTTATATAAAGACGGGACAAATAATTTTAAACGGCGGTCGAACCTATTTACGGAGAAACAAAATTAAATAATTACTCCCATAAGCGCACATGTAAAGTGAATGGCCGCCATGTTAACTGAGCGACGGCGCACAAATGCACAGTGAATGACGAGTATGACGTTAAATATTTTTTGACGTCTTAAATATTTGAAAAATGGTTCGCCTTAATTTTTGCAAGAATTATATGAAACAATGAACTATAACCGCGGCCCTTCGGGCCGCCCCTCCAAACCTAACCAGCAGGTATCGGCTCAACTCGCTTTTCATCCAACTCAGTTCTTATGTAATTATTTAATTTTTTGACCTTTAGTTAGATTATAAATCGGCAGTGCCGAATTTAAGGGGGGGCGATCGTCCCGGGGCCCCACAAACCCCCCATAAGAAAGAAAACATTCCAAATCTAATTTTCTATTGTAGATGCTTTCTTGTCTTGTGCCTACAGTAATGTTCTTCCTGCATGAAATAGTTAGGTAAAAACAAATTGATGGGTGTGTAATTTAAATTAAAAATTCTGCTGACACTTGAAATTTCAGTGACCTTCAAACCAGCTGCCCCTACATCAGCGTGAGTTTCTACCTTTTCTCTGTAGTTGGCGCTGATATCACACCAGCAGTCGACAGCAGAGATTCGCCGTTCGAGAGTGTTGCACAGGGCCGGTTTGTTTTAATGAGGTAAATAAAATATTTTTATTGTAGAAGTAGGCTTAACTCTACAGTTTTTTTCTGATTATATATTTACTTATTCGGTTTGAATACCCTTTCCGTACTGAATACTGAATACGATCCCCGTTCACATGTAGAATTCAATCCGTATTCAGATCGCTTTCGATACAGTTGACTATAACCTATAATTACTGCTCTCGACGGCAACAGCTAAACCTACATAAACATAACCTAAATAACCAAACCTTTGAGTTTGATTCTCAATTTCTTCTGGCATCTAGAGTTGTGCTGATAGTCGACATAGCAAAATCAAATAAGAATAACGAATTAAATTAACTACAAACATTGAAGCACTTATTAACAATAACAAGTCTACGTAAACATGTGCGAGACAAATGACGATCTAGCATGCGCATGAGCGTTTTCAAAACGATTTCAATACGATCCGCGTTTACATACAACTTAATTCGAACTGAGTACGATACGATCCCAGATTTTACCGTATTGACCTTGAGACTCGATCCGGACTGAGCCAATACGAAATACGAAAGGTGTATACTCAAATCGATTTGAAGCCTGCATGTAAACGTAGTAAATAAGTGTACAAGTGTCAGTAGAGGATTATATCAACCTAATATAAAAATATAGTGATCTATATCTATACAAAATATTATTATTTTCCCCCTTTACTTTTAACTGTGTAGGTTTAGTTGTGCTTTTCTTAATTAAAAGTTTATTTTCTACCATGTTGTTTTTGTCTGCAGAAAAGCAATGGGTGATACTGATAGACATAAAACACATCAAAGATACGAAAGTGGAGCTCAGAAACGAAAAATAGCTGCAGAACGTGAAAGGAAAAGGGACCAATGCATTACCAAGACCTCTAAACTGAGTTTAAAGCAACTCATTATTTCAAGAGTTTAAAGCAACCTGACAACGGTGTTCCGACAACTTCAAAAGAAACAGCACCCCTATCTGAAAATGAATGTGGAGATTTAAATGCTAAAGACAGAGTTGTTGAAGGCGAAGGGGGCGATAGTTCAGAATCTGTGGTGGTGACAGACAGGAGTATTGCAACAAATAGCAAAACATTTGGCATTGAAAATGAAAATTCCAAGGAAGAACGAGACATCAAAATTGACTTCTGGTTTTGACAATGATGTAGGACTCTGGCCAAAGTACGCTACGCAGGACATGGTCGATTTCTGGGCCGTTAAGGGATCCTGTGACCTCCAGAACTGTAGTGAACAATTATTTCATGAGAGATCATTACATCAAGACCAAACGAAAGGCGATCATTGCTTCGTTAGAAAGTGTTCTAAAAATTTCTTCATGCGAAAAATCGAAACAATGAAACTATTAATCGGTTTTGGCTCTGTTTTTCGCCAACTACTGGTAAAGTCTATTGTTATGTGTGCAAGTTAGTAGCTTTACAAAAAGGACTCCTGGCAGCTGACGGATTTTGTGACTGGAAACATGCATACCAAAGGTTAGCTGAGCATGAGACATCTAAATCTCATCTAGAATCAGTAACAATCTTGGCGAAGCGGGGAAGGGACAGAGGGTGCATTGATCATGAATTACTGAAGCAGGAAGAGGAAGTACGTGGTTATTGGCGAAAAGTGCTGATGAGGGTTGTCAGTACCATAAAGTTCATTGCGGAACGTGGGCTAACATTTAGAGGTGACAATGAACTAGTCAGATCACCGAGGAACGGCAACTTTCTTGGTATTATGGAACTGATAGCTCAATATGATCCATTTCTTGCAACTCACATAAAAGAACACGCAAACAAAGGAAGGGGAAACCAAAGGAAACCAATTATCTCTCATCCTCAGTATATGAAGAAATTGTAAACCTCATGGGGGTCTGTACAAAATGAGATAATTGCCAGAATAAAGAAATCTAAATACTACTCTCTTAGATTCGACTCCTGATGAGGCTCATATTGATCAGTTGACTGTAGTAATTCGCTATATGGAAGGTTCATCGCCAAAAGAAAGGTTCCTCACTTTTTTGCCAAACTGTGGCCATACTGGATTTTCTATTGCCAATGCTTTACTGGACTTTTTAGGTAAAAGTAACGTAGATATTCAAGGCAGTCATATGACAATGCTCCGAACATGTGTGGAAAATATAATGGGATGCAATCTTTTATTACAGAGAAAAACCATTTAGCAGTATTGGTCCCATGTTGTGGCCATTCCCTTAACTTAGTAGGAAAGGCAGCAGCCAATGCGTGCCCTGCAGCTGTGAATTTCTTTGATTTTGTGCAACATGTTGTAACGTTACCAAATTTGGTAGTTACATATACGTCAAGTGACGGGAAAGCAGGAAAGTATTTCTAGATAAGTAAAACTATGTGAACAAAAAGTGTATATCTACAGATATATTAGTGTAAAGTTCCAACTATGAAGAAGAAAGTGTAACATAGCAGCATCGTACTCGAAATGGAGAAAGAAAATGACCATGAGCCAAAATAAAATGTTAGAAACCAGGCCCAATAGATTCCAACAGTGAGGGGAACCAACAAAAATAATAAATAATAAAAGTGTAAAAGAAGACAACAGGATTCCAACAGTAAGGGGAACCAATAAAATTACTATGCAAAATAAAGGAAGAAACAACTCAGGAGCAACCACAATGATGGCAGACAAACCAATATATTTACTAATATAAATATTATGAAATAACGACTACTACAATGGAAATATTGAAGAAGACGTTCAAACCTAAAGAAGAAAGGAAGAAGAAGGACAAGGAAACATGACCTGAAGAGAGAAGAAAATGGATAGACCATACAAGAAATCATCATTCATCAAGTATACTAGAGACAATACTAGTAACCAAAAGAATAGTGATTGTCAACTATGAAGAAACAGTGTTTAACATATTTAAGAAATCACAAACAGTTATAGTGAATACTTAATGTAAGTGTGAGAACCTGAGACCAGTTAACTAATTTTAACCTAATAAACCCCACAAACAATTCCAGTGATAAGGTTTATAGCGGAAGAAAATGTGTTACTTTCATAGTGGAAACACCAAGGATTAAATAGTCAAAAATACACAGACAGTTGGTGTGACTAGTTTAATGAAGATTGTGATCCAAACAGATGATCATAAGACCACCAAACAATGTAAGATAGAACAGTTATATTATTGTTCATAGAACTTGATAATAAAAACCTTTGTAAATTTCAAAAAAGAAATGTAACTGAATGCCACGGCAAAACAGAATACAATACAAAGAAAAGCCAGAAAAAATAATAACAAACAAAGTAGTTTGTTAAATATCAAACAAATGTGACAGAAATTAGATACAAACCATGACAAGAAAGGTATTATCATTAGTTCAAGAATATTTGTATTATTGTTTAAGAAGAAGTAGTGTAAACATGTGTATTAATCAACAATTAAACTATTGTAATAGAATACCATACTGAAGTCATGATAGTAGTAGCAAAATGCTGAATTAGAATATGTTGTACATTGTTACGTAACCCCATAGGAAATGCACCTATGAAACAAAAAATCATACATGTTAGTTAAACCAAACAACCATCAACAATTGTGTCAATCAAAGATTCGTTATAAGTAATGATACACCCTAATAAACAGTGTATTATATTGAAATACACTGAAAATAAAGCAGACCAAATATAATAGCACACAGCTAGATGAAAGGGAACCTAATATGCCAAATTAGTTAAACAAAATACATGGTTAAAACTTAAACAGAGATTAATGAAAGTATTACCAGTAGTAAGAAGAACATCTGGTACTACTATGAGAACAGATTATAAGTATAATGATAATAGTTTTATGATCAAAATATTGTAAACTAGCTGACTATGAATGCATAGCCAGAAGTGAGCAGAGGCAATGTAACCAACTAGTTAAGCAAAATACCTTATTAAAACTTAAACAGAGGTTAATGAGAGTGTTACCAGTAGTAAGAAGGACATCTAATACTACTATGAGAACAGACCATAACCATAAGAATAGTAATTTTATAGATAAATTATTAAAAACTAAATGACCATGATGGTGGAATCAGAATGTAAACAAACAATATGTAGCAAGTTATTTATGCAAAATGCAACAACTTGTTCAAAAGTAAATAAAAATGTTATCAATGATCAGAAGGATATCTGATACTACTTTAAGAATCTATGTCAACTATAATAATAACAATTTTGTTATTGATTTATCAAAAAATAACTGACTACCATGTCATGACCTACTGTAAACAAACCCATTACTAGAAATTGAAGGGTTCTCAGATAGCTAAAAGCTAACAAATATATTAAATGAATTAGGTACTATAGTTGTACACTAGTTGCATTTACAACATAATATACCTTATATAGAAAAACCATAAACAAAGTGACAATTTGAAGAAAAGAGATAGGAAGGTAGTTAAATAATACTACTAGTATATGAAACACAACCTTGTGCATATACTAAAGTATAAACCCATGTAAATAAACATTTATATTATTGTTAGATTACAAAACCAATGTTATTAGATAAGGAAAAATAGTATTAAGGACAATTATGAATAATCGAATATGGACGCTAAAGACGCCATGATCAAACATTGTTTGGGTAACAATTATTCCCAAATTTTTGTATTAAACAGTTGAGAAATAGACTCAAATCGTTTAATCAAAAGTGTTTTAGTGTAATTAGTTAAGTTTTGGTGTAATAAACTTATTAATTATAAGATTCACCATAAAAATTTGTGAAATCGATATAGTGATTTAATACTGGACGGATTATAATCTTGTTTGGACTTTATTTAAAGCTCAGGATGTCCGCGATTTATTGGCACCAACCATTCAACGATTAGACAAATAATAAGAAAGTTATAACGATTATAAACTTTTTAATTATTTTGTGCACCAGTGCTTACGTCATTCTAATCTCAAACCCAAATGCAAAATTGGTAATAAATTAAAAATTTTACTAAATCAAGGTACTTTGGGTCGGAGAGTTCAAAGAATTCAACCAATCAAATGAATGAAAGCCGGCAGACAAGCCACAGACGCTCCGGAGGAGCGTGACAGTCATCTATCAATCATCAACGAGACAAGACGTATCATTCGACGGACCAAATCTATGAAGAAGTTTATTTTGAATTGTGCGCGACACATAAACAGAAGTCAAACTACATACACCTAACCTACATACCACACAGAATTAACGTGTGTACAGTGCGGAGTAAATAAGAATTAAATACGACCAGTGTATAATATCGGTCGTATTTTCAAGTGTTGTGTTGAAAATAAACCAGGGAGTACAATATTTTTCATTAATTAACAATAAAACAGAAATAATCATTTCTATAAAAACAATTGGTCGGATACTACGCTAATCAGTAGTAGTGAAGTATAATAATGCGGATGAAATTTATCAGAATTGACGAAAGAATTATTTCGCAATTTTTAACTTGATAAATAAATGTTTTTAATATTTTTCATAATTAAAAGAATCAAGATTATTTCAGTTATTACAAAATACGAGCGCCGCAAATAGTCGCTCAATTGACTCATGCAGTTTTTTTTGATTTTTACTAGTGGAAATAAATAGTTTAATTTTTTGCGAAAGAATATTCTATTCTACTGATAGTTATGCATCAGAAATATTATAAATAATATATGTATGTTTAGATTAAGAAGAAATCAATGCATAATATAATTAACCCTAATAACTATTCACGTTATTAGATAACCTAAAAATAATAACCACAATTTGTCACCTTTTTGTCATAAGTCTGTTCTCAAATAATACAAACAGATGAAAGCTATAACAAGAGTTTTTTTTATTATAACTTTTTCTCTTGTAAATAAATAATTCCTATAGTTAACTATTAAAATATAATAGTACATTTTAGCAGTGCAAATCAACGCACTTGTTTATTGTCAAAGTAACTACTCTATACTGGGTACTAATTCCCGCGTACGATAATACCATAATTATCGATTATATGGTACCAATTTTCAATTTTAATATTTGTTTGTTTGTTTTCTATTAATTGTTTACTAAATATCATTATAAAACACCACATCTTGTATCTGGCATCATGCTACTTAAAAGATCACACGAACTTGGTAATTAACTTATGTAAGAGGACATAACCTCTCTAAATAAAAACTATTGTATAACCTACAGTGTTACCAGCCTTGAGGTTAAGAAGAGTTTCATTTTAAATTTGTGCATAGTAATTATTTTCTGTAAAATTATTAGTGACTGATTGTTAAAATTTTAAAGATTTTCTAGCATTCCAAACTGTTAAAAAACCTCAATATTTTGTTACCAGTGGAAAAAGTGTTTAATTTCAAACTTAAAATAGTTCATTTTTTCATAGCCAGTTCTATCAAAAGGTGGCGGAAGAATTTAAATATTCCTGATAATTCAAAACATTATTCAGTTGTTATTTTATTATTATTGTGCATGCTGATCACGTTTGATATTCAAATTGAATATCTCCTTGTATGTGTAGCGTGTATGTTACAGCTGAGCAGTCACCCAACAGAACAGCAATATCCATATATGGTAAGTGGGGAGGTTACCAGCGGAGTGCGAAAAATACTTTTAAATTAAAAGATTTAACCAGCGATACCCACACATTTACTAATCACAATCAGACTGATAATAATAATTATAATCTTGGATATTTTATTGTACAACATTATTGTGGATACCGGAGCGTATCTACAAGCAACACATACAATCAATACACTACACATCCAGCATCAAGAACGTATATACATCAATATACATCTATAATATTACATTATAATGTATATGTATTTTTCACAGCATGTATTGGGCGTTATAAAATATTAAGAGAAAAGTTGTCACAGTCAGAGGGAAATGTACTAGTACCAAAGAGTTTGAGCGAAACTCGTTGGTCATGTCGAGCGGATGCAGTGAAAGCCATCGTCAATGGGTATGGTAATATAAAGGAAGGACTAGAGGAGATAGCAAATAATGAAGAACAAAAGGACATAGTAAAAAATGAAGCGGGTGGACTTTTACGAAAGATGTGTAGTCTTGAAATCACAATATACGCCATATTCTGGAATGACTTATTAGAAAGGTTCAATGCCACAAACAAAATAGTTCAAGACCCAAAATTGGTTCTTCATTCTGCAGTAGCAGCAATTAAATCTCTTAAATCATTTGTAGAATCTAAGAGAGATTTATTTGAAGAATACGAGGAAAAGGCTCAGAAAATTAGTCAAACAAAAGAGTATGCTCAAGAACGTACACGCCAGCGAATGAAAAATGTTAGGCTTAATCCTCTAGAACATGGCAAAGCACAAGAAACCCAGCTATCACAGAGGGAGCAGTTTTGGATAGAAAGTTTCATATCCGTAATTGATAAACTTTCATTATCTTTGTCTGACAGACTATCTCCTTATGATACTGTCACAAAACGGTTTGGATTCCTGAGCCAGCTTGATGTTTTAAATCCATCCGAGATATTATCTACAGCTACCAATCTTGTCACTGAATACAGGAATGATCTCGAACCGTCCCTGGGGAATGAACTAGTACAGTTTGCAGCACTAGTGGTGGACATGAAAGAAAACTACAAAGACTGTCTTTCAAAGGAAATGTTCTTATATGAAATCCTTAATGAACACAATTTTAGAGCAACATTTCCCAACGTTGAAATACTTTTAAGAATGTATTTAGTACTTATGGTGTCAAACTCTAGTGGGGAAAGGTCATTTTCAAAAATGAAGTTGATAAAAAATCGGCTCCGTACAACCATGAACCAAGATCGTCTAACATACCTTTCCTTACTCAGCATGGAGAATGATATACTTCATGAAATGGACTTCAAAGACATTATTGACATGTTTGCTGCAAAGAAAGCAAGGAAAGTTTGTATATAGCCTAATTAGCGTTTTTATTAAGTCTATGTAGCCTACTTCCTTTTACTTTGTTAATATTACATTTGTGTAAAATCAAACAGTTGCTTAATTTCTACCTTTCCTCAGACACGCTGTGACGTAATTTATATGGGTTTCTGGAATCCCCCACATGCATGCCGCCCCGGGGCCCCCACATACGTAAATCCGGCACTGTAAATCGGTTATGTGTTACAACAACTCTAAAATTGAGTATAAACCCTGCTGTACAGATAGCATTATGGTTAAGATTTAGATCATATTATTCATTGAAAGTATTTTAAGAGTTAGTTACATTTCACATTTATTCTTAAAGTCTCCCTTCAACTTCTGGTTATCATTGTTTGACTTAATTTATACCCTTTTTTTGTGTATTTGTTTGAATGACATATTTAGTTATTGGCACACCTAGTCCATAATTTTTATTCTGCTTTAATCTTACAATACATTGTTTATATTGGTTACATTTTAACCACTACTTGGTGTCTTGTCTATCTTATGAGTTTACTACTGTTGGGTTGAGTCTGAGACTCTGTATAACTTAATATTTAGTATCAGTCTCTGGGCTCCCTTAGCCCTATTACCACCCAAGTTAGTTTTAACAATGGTCTGTTCCTTACTATTGGATTACCTTCGAATATTGTTACTTTACCGTTTCGGTATTTATGAATTTTATAGTCAGTGCTGATATTGCGGTGAAATATTTCTTTTCCTATTCTTCTATGTTATATAAACACGAGAAAAATAATTTTAAACGGCGGTCAACCTACTTACGGAGAAAAAAAATAAAATAAATACTCCCATAAGAACGCATGCAATTGTGAATGAGCGCCATATTGACCGAGAAATGACAGGTCCAGCCGTTGTTGACGCGTGACGTCACCGTGTGTACAAAACCAGTCGATCCGAATTTGACTAGAAAACATGTTGATGCTTTTTAAAAACAAAATTTATATGATTCTTACATGTTCAAAATTGCATTGAGCCCAAACGGCGGTTTAAAGCTTTGCGTTGAGCCCACCGCGAGTTTATTGTTAGTAACCTCACCCACGAGTCCGGGTCACCCACATCCACAAAAAATATTGCGATAATGGCTTCACTGATATCACTGTATACTATACTACCTATTTTTCGAATTGTTTCACTATAGTTTTGGATCACGAACATCACAATTCACAATAGCACCACTAACCTTTTACTTTTGAACATATTCACGCAGAGGAGGTACATCTGTTATGACGCGATGTAAAACTATCGATGTTTATCATCGTGAAGAGTACATCGATGTTAAAAAAAATATCTGTATTAAAACATCGATGCTTTTTACATGTTTGTAATATTACAAATAATTGGGGATGAATAATAAATAAAAATAATTGGTAAATAAGTAAAAATAATTAAAGATAAGAATAATATACCCCTATACTTTACTCACTTACCTTATCAGAAGATTCTGAAAGTGAAAACCTCAACACTTAGGTAAAGGCGAGGTGACGTTAAAATAATTTAACTCATATTCATATTATTATTATAATGATTATAAAGTGTTTGAGTATATAGTGAACAAACATACATAAAACCCAAACCACCTACTTTAACAAAAACAGAAACCTCTTTAAATCAATGTCAGGTTTGTTTACTCCTAGTGAAAGTTTAAGTTAGTTTGGTAATTCTCAAAAAAATGTTACCGTCTCCACTCTGTCCTAAGGTAGTGGTCAGCAGTGAAAACTGCTATTACCGCAGAGTAGGAATATATAATATCGAATAAGTACGAATATCCAAGCTGATGACCGACCAATCTGGCGACGTGGTGGGGCACTGGAGGGGAAAGTGCCTAACCGACCGTGACACCGACACACACCGTGTCACCTGGCGGGCTCAGCTGATACTTGTCTCAGCTGATTTTGGTAAGCTTTTACCGCGCGCGCTTTTGTATCTATTTTGGATGCGTGCTTGTGTAACCAAGTTAAAGGTAAGAATTGTCTTCTATCATGTTTTCTAAATAATTATATTACAAATATATTTACTATATAACAAACATTATCATGTTAAATTGCTTTGAATTTGCGGCTCTTATCGTTTGCCATAGAAAATACCCTTTTAAAACATAAAACGTTGCAGGTAAACTACCCCTTTCCCTT
Organism: Magicicada septendecula; assembly: GCA_034769895.1. Taxonomy (NCBI): domain Eukaryota; kingdom Metazoa; phylum Arthropoda; class Insecta; order Hemiptera; family Cicadidae; genus Magicicada; species Magicicada septendecula. Next base: position 15,851,704 of record CM068374.1, read on the forward strand.
AACCGATCTTCACCAACACCAATAGGTATTGAGAACTCTACAATACAGGGCTGTATGCAAAACTCTTGGATTTCGTTGTCCGTGACGTGTCCGTTACTTAACTAAATATCACTATAATATTGACGACTCGGAACACAAAGTTTTTTATAAGTAAAAACGTAAAGTTTTACCTTACAGCCTAAACCGGCTTTCACCTATAGAAGGCTTCATCAGAGGCTGTCGTTAGTAGCGCTGCTCGTCTTGTTGTTGGCGACGAGAAAGTGTTTCGAAAGATTGGAGCTGTGTGTGTGTGGTGAGATGTGTTCGAATAATGCGTGCGATTTGAATTGTGTCTGTTCGTTTAGGATGTCGTTTTTATTTGTTTTTGTGTGTTTGTATATTTCTAATTGTTCTAGAGTGTCTAGTTTTCGGCCTTTTGTGTGTACGTGTAGTATGTTCATGTTATTGTCGATGTTTTTATATGTGGTTTGCTTCAATGAGGTGGTTTGCGAAGGTAGATTCTGTAGTGGTGTGGAGTGCTTTTGTGTGTTCAATGTACCTCTGTTTGAAGCTACGTCCTGTCTGGCCTATGTAGAATTTACTGCAATTTGAACAATTTAGTTTATATACACCGGGTAGATCGAATTTGTTTTGTGCTTTGGGCATGCGTTTTGATAGTGTGTGTTCTGTTTTGTTAGTAGTTTTGTAAGCGATTCTGTATCCTGCTTTTTTGAATTTGTGGGCAATTTTTTCTGTTTGTTTGTTGATGTATGTTAGTGTTATGAATTTGTTGTTTTCTGTCTTTGTCTGTTGTTTGTTTTGTGTTTTGTGTAGGAGTTTACTGACTATTGTTCTGTCATAACCGTTAGATTCTGCTAGATATTTTATCGTGTTTAGTTCGTCTTTGTAGTCTATTTCATCTAAGGGGATGTTGTTAAGTCTATGTATCATGGGTCTAAAAGCAGCTAGTTTGTGTTGTATTGGGTGATTGGAGGTGTTGTGTATTAGTGTGTCAGTTGTAGTTGGTTTTCTGTATATACTGAATTTGTGCCTGTGTTCTAGTTTTGTGATGGAGAGGTCTAAGAAGTTTATGGTATTGTTGTGTTCGTATTCGGCAGTGAAGGTTATGTTTTTATGTATTTTGTTTATGTGCGTTAGTAACTGTTCACATTGTCTTTTGTTTCCCCTGTATAGTATTAGAATGTCATCAACGTATCTGTGCCAATATAGTATTTTATGTGAGTGTCTGTCATTGTTTGTGAGTATTTTTGTTTTTCCTAAGTGTTGGAGGAAGACTTCTGCTAGAATGCTGGATATGGGGGAGCCCATGGGTAGGCCATCGTTCTGTGTGTAGTATTTATTGTTATAAGTAAAGTAGTTTTGTTTTGTGATAATGTTCAGAGTTTCTTTTAATTTCATTGATAAGTTCGTCTGGTGTGTTGTTCTGTTTGAGTTTGTTTTGTAGGATGGTGATTGTTTCAGAGATGGGGATGTTTGTGTACAGGTTTTTAATGTCAAAGGAGGCTAATGTGGCGTTATGGGGGATGTGTATGTCTTTTATTTTTGTTACTAGGTCAGTGTTGTTTTTTACTGCAATGTTGTTGTCTATTTGTGTGTGTTGTCTAATAATTTTGTCTAGATATTTTGCCAGTTTGTGTGCAGGGGCATTACGGTAGTTGATGATGGGGCGGATCGGAATGTCTTCTTTATGGATTTTGGGAAGCGCTTGGAGTGTAGGTGCTGATGGTCGGATTTGTTTCATGTAGGGCTTTTGTTTATGTGTCATAATGTGTTTGGCTTTGTTGACTATTTGTTTTACTGAGTTTTGGTATCTGTCGGTGGGGTCGTGTTTTAGTTCTGTGACACAGAAACAAATATACAAAACACAGCACCAGAACATCAAGACACATTAAGACATAATATAAACAACACAATAGGAGTACATAAGACACCAGACAACAACAACCACAACTCAGAAATACACACAGCCATCAAACTGAGGGAAAAGGCACACAAACACAACATCACATTTGTAAAAGCTGACAAAGGCAACACGACTGTAATTATCCCCACAGACAACCTACACAAAAAAGTACAAGACTTCATAGAACAGAACAACATCACAGAACTAAAACACGACCCCACCGACAGATACCAAAACTCAGTAAAACAAATAGTCAACAAAGCCAAACACATTATGACACATAAACAAAAGCCCTACATGAAACAAATCCGACCATCAGCACCTACACTCCAAGCGCTTCCCAAAATCCATAAAGAAGACATTCCGATCCGCCCCATCATCAACTACCGTAATGCCCCTGCACACAAACTGGCAAAATATCTAGACAAAATTATTAGACAACACACACAAATAGACAACAACATTGCAGTAAAAAACAACACTGACCTAGTAACAAAAATAAAAGACATACACATCCCCCATAACGCCACATTAGCCTCCTCTGACATTAAAAACCTGTACACAAACATCCCCATCTCTGAAACAATCACCATCCTACAAAACAAACTCAAACAGAACAACACACCAGACGAACTTATCAATGAAATAACAGAAACTCTGAACATTATCACAAAACAAAACTACTTTACTTATAACAATAAATACTACACACAGAACGATGGCCTACCCATGGGCTCCCCCATATCCAGCATTCTAGCAGAAGTCTTCCTCCAACACTTAGAAAAAACAAAAATACTCACAAACAATGACAGACACTCACATAAAATACTATATTGGCACAGATACGTTGATGACATTCTAATACTATACAGGGGAAACAAAAGACAATGTGAACAGTTACTAACGCACATAAACAAAATACATAAAAACATAACCTTCACTGCCGAATACGAACACAACAATACCATAAACTTCTTAGACCTCTCCATCACAAAACTAGAACACAGGCACAAATTCAGTATATACAGAAAACCAACTACAACTGACACACTAATACACAACACCTCCAATCACCCAATACAACACAAACTAGCTGCTTTTAGAACCATGATACATAGACTTAACAACAGAATAACATAGACTTAGATGAAATAGACTACAAAGACGAACTAAACACGATAAAATATCTAGCAGAATCTAACGGTTATGACAGAACAATAGTCAGTAAACTCCTACACAAAATACAAAACAAACAACAGACAAAGACAGAAAACAACAAATTCATAACACTAACATACATCAACAAACAAACAGAAAAAATTGCCCACAAATTCAAAAAAGCAGGATACAGAATCGCTTACAAAACTACTAACAAAACAGAACACACACTATCAAAACGCATGCCCAAAGCACAAAACAAATTCGATCTACCCGGTGTATATAAACTAAATTGTTCAAATTGCAGTAAATTCTACATAGGCCAGACAGGACGTAGCTTCAAACAGAGGTACATTGAACACACAAAAGCACTCCACACCACTACAGAATCTACCTTCGCAAACCACCTCATTGAAGCAAACCACACATATAAAAACATCGACAATAACATGAACATACTACACGTACACACAAAAGGCCGAAAACTAGACACTCTAGAACAATTAGAAATATACAAACACACAAAAACAAATAAAAAAGACATCCTAAACGAACAGACACAATTCAAATCGCACGCATTATTCGAACACATCTCACCACACACACACAGCTCCAATCTTTCGAAACACTTTCTCGTCGCCAACAACAAGACGAGCAGCGCTACTAACGACAGCCTCTGATGAAGCCTTCTATAGGTGAAAGCCGGTTTAGGCTGTAAGGTAAAACTTTACGTTTTTACTTATAAAAAACTTTGTGTTCTGAGTCGTCAATATTATAGTGATATTTAGTTAAGTAACGGACACGTCATGGACAACGAAATCCAAGAATTTAACTCAGCAAGACGAGCCAACGTCCAAGCGTACAAGTTCACAACTTTGAAGGTTAGAAAGATTGTAGCTCACATAAATTTCAACAAAACATGCATAAACAATTCACTAACACCTAAATATGCCCAAATCAAAATTAAACATAACAACCAGGCCGCCCGAATAACACAAAACGTCGCACAAAGAACATACATAAAAGAATCAATTAAACAACTATACAAGAAAAAAGACGCTCTTAACCGCAAAGCATTAACACTACACCTACATATCGCCAACACATACGGACACAATTACATGACTGAACTAATACATCACACAAATGAATGGACAAAAAAACAAATACATATCATACAGACAAAACACGACAGAAAAATAAAAAACCTGACACCAATCAAAACAGATATAATTCCCTCGCACAAATTCTACCCACGTACAGTAAACCTCACGAACGTCACACTCACAAAAAACGAACAAACACTCCTTGATAAAGGCCTAAAACATAACATACATTACAAACATAACAACCAAACACTAACAAAGCTCATAATTGACACAGAAACAAATATACAAAACACAGCACCAGAACATCAAGACACATTAAGACATAATATAAACAACACAATAGGAGTACATAAGACACCAGACAACAACAACCACAACTCAGAAATACACACAGCCATCAAACTGAGGGAAAAGGCACACAAACACAACATCACATTTGTAAAAGCTGACAAAGGCAACACGACTGTAATTATCCCCACAGACAACCTACACAAAAAAGTACAAGACTTCATAGAACAGAACAACATCACAGAACTAAAACACGACCCCACCGACAGATACCAAAACTCAGTAAAACAAATAGTCAACAAAGCCAAACACATTATGACACATAAACAAAAGCCCTACATGAAACAAATCCGACCATCAGCACCTACACTCCAAGCGCTTCCCAAAATCCATAAAGAAGACATTCCGATCCGCCCCATCATCAACTACCGTAATGCCCCTGCACACAAACTGGCAAAATATCTAGACAAAATTATTAGACAACACACACAAATAGACAACAACATTGCAGTAAAAAACAACACTGACCTAGCAACAAAAATAAAAGACATACACATCCCCCATAACGCCACATTAGCCTCCTTTGACATTAAAAACCTGTACACAAACATCCCCATCTCTGAAACAATCACCATCCTACAAAACAAACTCAAACAGAACAACACACCAGACGAACTTATCAATGAAATAACAGAAACTCTGAACATTATCACAAAACAAAACTACTTTACTTATAACAATAAATACTACACACAGAACGATGGCCTACCCATGGGCTCCCCCATATCCAGCATTCTAGCAGAAGTCTTCCTCCAACACTTAGAAAAAACAAAAATACTCACAAACAATGACAGACACTCACATAAAATACTATATTGGCACAGATACGTTGATGACATTCTAATACTATACAGGGGAAACAAAAGACAATGTGAACAGTTACTAACGCACATAAACAAAATACATAAAAACATAACCTTCACTGCCGAATACGAACACAACAATACCATAAACTTCTTAGACCTCTCCATCACAAAACTAGAACACAGGCACAAATTCAGTATATACAGAAAACCAACTACAACTGACACACTAATACACAACACCTCCAATCACCCAATACAACACAAACTAGCTGCTTTTAGACCCATGATACATAGACTTAACAACATCCCCTTAGATGAAATAGACTACAAAGACGAACTAAACACGATAAAATATCTAGCAGAATCTAACGGTTATGACAGAACAATAGTCAGTAAACTCCTACACAAAACACAAAACAAACAACAGACAAAGACAGAAAACAACAAATTCATAACACTAACATACATCAACAAACAAACAGAAAAAATTGCCCACAAATTCAAAAAAGCAGGATACAGAATCGCTTACAAAACTACTAACAAAACAGAACACACACTATCAAAACGCATGCCCAAAGCACAAAACAAATTCGATCTACCCGGTGTATATAAACTAAATTGTTCAAATTGCAGTAAATTCTACATAGGCCAGACAGGACGTAGCTTCAAACAGAGGTACATTGAACACACAAAAGCACTCCGCACCACTACAGAATCTACCTTCGCAAACCACCTCATTGAAGCAAACCACACATATAAAAACATCGACAATAACATGAACATACTACACGTACACACAAAAGGCCGAAAACTAGACACTCTAGAACAATTAGAAATATACAAACACACAAAAACAAATAAAAACGACATCCTAAACGAACAGACACAATTCAAATCGCACGCATTATTCGAACACATCTCACCACACACACACAGCTCCAATCTTTCGAAACACTTTCTCGTCGCCAACAACAAGACGAGCAGCGCTACTAACGACAGCCTCTGATGAAGCCTTCTATTCTACAATTCAGGGTAGTATGCAGAACATTATTTGATTATGTTTGAATTTGCTGCTGTTATCGTTTGCCATAGAAAATACCCTTGTTAAAACATAAAACGTTGCAGTTAAACTACCCCTTTCCCTTAACCGATCTTTACCAAAATCAACAGATCTTGAGAGCTCTACAATTCAGGGCTGTATGCGAAATATTATTTGATTCTGTTTGAATTTGCGGCTGTTATCGTTTGCCAAACAAACAAAATTAACCTTGATAAAAAAAACCGTTGCAGGTAAACTACCCCTTTCCCTCATCCGATCTTCACCAAAAACAATAGGTCGCGAGTACTCTACAAATCAGGGCTGTATGCAAAAAATTATTTGATTCTGTTTGAATTTGCGGCTGTTATCGTTTGCCATAGAAAAAAAATCTACACACACACACAGATAGACAGACAGACACACACACACACACAGACACTTTTCGAAAAACGACTTTTTTTCATGTTTTGAGTGTAGTACAATCAGAATCTGCAATAATCTCGAACACGATTTTTTTTGCCATCACCATACTTCCATTTCCTTAAGGAACATGAAGTAAAAATTACACTTGTTTAAAAAAAAAACCGTTGCAGGTAAACTACCCCTTTCCCTTAACCGATCTTCACCAAAATCAATAGGTCTTGAGTACTCTAGAAATCAGGCCTACATGCAAAAAAGTATTTTATTCTGTTTGAATTTGCGACTCTTATCATTTGCCATAAAAAATACCCTTTTAAAACATAAAACGTAGCTGGTAAACTACCTCTTTCCCTTTAACCGATCTTCACCAAAAGGCAATAGGTCTTGAGAACTCTACAATTTAGGGCTGTATGCAAATAATCATTTGATTCTGTTTGAATTTGCAGCTGTTATCGTTTGCCATAGAAAATACCCTTGTTAAAACAAAACGTTGCAGGTAAACTACCCCTTTACCTTAACCGATCTTCACCAAAAACAATAGGTCTTGAGAACTCTACTATTCACGGCTGTATGCAAAAGAGTAGTTGATTCTGTTTGAATTTGCGGCTGTTATCGTTTACCATAGAAAACAATTACCTTTGATAAAAAAAAACCGTTGCAGGTAAACTACCCCTTTCCCTCAACCGATCTTCACTAAAGACAATAGGTCGTGAGTACTCTACAAATCAGGGCTGTATGCAAAAAATGAATTGATTCAGTTTGAATTTGTGGCTGTTATCGTTTGCCATAGAAAAAAAATCTACAGATAGACACACAGACAGACACTTTTCGAAAAATGACTTTTTTCATGTTTTGAGTGTAGTACAATCAGAATCTGCAATAATCTTGAACACGATTTTTTTTGCCATCACCATACTTCCATTTCCTTAAGGAACATGGAAGTAAAATTAACCACAGCATAATTTTCACAATCAATAAATTAAATATCGGTATGGAGAACCATACATGACTTCCATGTTCTAAGATTTATATTTAAAATCATATTCTAAATGAAATATTTCCATAGAAACTACGTCTTTCTACTTATTGCTTCAGCATTAACCACAGTACTGTGCTCACTAACGTATACCACCACCACCTCACGTTTTCGCACTCGATTTTCACCGATGATGGCAGTCGATTGCACTGCCGAAAAGTCTGGTTTTGCAGAAAACATTGGACTACGGCTAAAGATCCCGGGAAGCAATTTTAACAAAAAACTACTTCTTTGTTGGCGATAACGTAGTACACATATAAAAAATTCTCCCCTCCACCTTCAACTATAATTTTTAATAATAGAAAATTACCCCCACCCCGTTCACCTAACTTCTTCATTTATAGATATTTCATCTACGTTTCTACAGTGGATTACTATGAGCTTCTTATCAGGATACTTTATTTATAAAAATTAAGTACTTTACTCTTGTTAAATCATAAAATGTTTCAGGTAAACTACCCCTTTGTCTTAACCGATCTTCTCCAAAATCAACAGACCTTCCGTTCTCTACAATTCAGGGAAGCATGCAAAAAAATATTTGATTCTGTTTGAATGTGCGGCAGTTATCGTTCGTCATGGAAACATTTCTCTTGTTACAACATAAAATGTTGCAGGTAAACTACCCCTTTCCCTTAACCGATCTTCACCAAAATCAATAGACCTTGAGCTCTCTGCAACTCAGGGGGTGCAAAAAATTATTTGATTCTCATTGAATTTTCGGCAGTTATCGTTCGTCATAAAAAAATTACCCTTTTTAAAACATAAAACGTTGCTGATAAACTACCCCTTTCCCTTAACCGATCGTCACCAACACCAATATGTATTGAGAACTCTACAATACAGGGCTGTATGCAAAACATCATTTGATTCTGTTTGAATTTGCGGCTGTTATCGTTTACTATAGAAAAAAATTACCCTTGATAAAAAACCGTTGCAGGTAAACTACCCCTTTCCCTTAACCGATCTTCACCAAAAACGACATATCTTAGGTACTCTACAATTCAGGCCTGTATGCAAACAATTATTTGATTCTGTTTGAATTTGCGGCTGTTATCGTTTGCCATAGAAAACACCCTTGATAAAACATAAAACGTTGCTGGTAAACTACCCCTTTCCCTTAACCGATCTTCAACAAAATCAACAGACCTTGAGTTCTGTATAATTCAAAAAGGTATGCAGAAGAGTAGTTGATTCTCTTTGAATTTACGGCAGTTATCGTTCGTCATAGAAAAAATAACCTTGTTAAAACATAAAATGTTGCAGGTAAACTACCCCTTTCCCTTAACCGATCTCCAACAAAATCAACAGACCTTGAGTTCTGTATAATTCAAAAAGGTATGCAGAAGAGTAGTTGATTCTGTTTTAATGTGCGGCAGTTATCGTTTGTCAAAAAAAAAAAACCCCTTGTTAAAACATAAAATGTTGCTGGTAAACAACCCTATTCCCTTAACCGATCTTCACCAAAACCAACAGGTCTTGAGAACTCTATATTTCAGGGCTGTATGCAAAATATTATATGATTCTGTTTGAATTTTCGGCTGTTATCATTTGCCATATAAAATACCCTTGATAAAACAAAAAACGTGTCTGGTAAACTACCCCTTTCCCTTAACCGATCTTCACCAAAAACAATAGGTCTTTAGTACTCAACAAACCAGGGCTGTATGCAAAAACGTATTTGATTCTGTTTGAATTTGCGGCTTTTATCGTTTGCCACAGAAAAAAATCTACAGACACACACAGACAGACAGACACATAGTCAGACAGACAGACAGACATACACTTTTCGAAAAACGACTTTTTTCATGTTTTGAGTGTAGTACAATCAGAATCTCCAATAATCTCGAACACGATTTTGTTTGCCATCACCATACTTTCATTTCCTTAAGGAACATGGAAGTAAAATGAACATACTTTCAGACCAAAGTGACCAAGGGTGAAGGGTCTGAGTTAGGGATTAAATTATGTCTTGATAACTTTTGTTTTCTTTAAAGAATACAGTAAAATGAAGTATTCTTACTTAACTTCACATTCCATACTTTAGCATTACATTCAGTGATAAAACCATTTACAATTGGTACCCTTCTTCGTCACTGCATGAGATTTGGTGGCATTGAGAACAGCCAATTTTTTGCAATGGCATCCTTATTGGATCCACGGTTTAAAAACCTTCACTTCCAAGACAAGGCTGTATTGGGTACCTGGATCAGGAAGCTTAACAATGAGATCAAGGAAGAGAGTGAATCGTCAGATTCTGAGGGCAGACAATTGTCTCCAATGCCATCTTCTTGAGGTAAATAAATTTTTCTAAGATTGTGCCAAATAAATTTAAAACTTTAAAATTTTATTTACATGTATTTATTTTCTGTGCAGAACATGATTTTTGGGAAGATCACCACAAGATGGTAGAAGATAACTGGAGTGTAAGAAAGAGGTCGAAGCTTTTGGAGGAACTTGACACAGGTAGTCTGGTGCCCGAACTTGCAGTTTACTTAAAGCTCCTGTTCTTAAACTATAGGATAACCCACTCACATTTTACTCTGATAATTATAATTATAAGAATTCTGTATTGGTTAAAGTTACAACTAAGTATTTGTCAGTGATGGCGACATCTGTCCCATCAGAAAGAGTTTTTACCTAGCTGGTGGGAGAGTTAGTGAAAAAAGAAGTCGACTTAAGGGGGTAAAAGTTAACAAACTTCTTTTTTTACAAACTGTAAATAACAAATATTGGGGCATATAATAATTATAGGCCTCAATATTTTTTATTTACACTAAAGAAAAATAAGTTTGTTCAGTTTTCCCCCATACGTTAATAAATCAGTATTTCAAATTGGTGTAAATGTATGTAATTTTTTTTTGTATTATTTAATTTGAAAATAAAAATTTGTTAATTGTTCTTATTAATTTTTTGACTTTGTTTTGGCAGTTAAAAAATCTTAGTTGTAAATTAATAAACATGGCCCCTGTAATTTTTTTTTTATTTAGCAGAGCTAATTTACAACAAAACGTTACATTTACATATTCTCAATTTAAATAGCTCTTGATGTTATTTCACTTACATATTATGTTAATCCGCTTGTAATTTATGTAAATAGTTTTTCACTTTATATTTAAACAAATTTAAAGATTTGCAGTTTTTGTATTCAATACGTGATGTTTGTTCAGTGCCAAACGGAATAATTTTCTTAAAATATTAATATAATATGCATAGATGTGAGATGAAGCGTCTTAATGACAGCTTTGAGAGTTTCCAGTAAGTTGCATCATACCTTCTCATTGTCAGTTGTAAAATTGTTGTTCCATGGTTCCTAACGTCACGTTTCACGATACTACTTGACTTCTCCAAGTTTCAGACACTTCCCAATGTCGTCATACCAGCTTCCGTTTCTCTGCACACGGGGCATAGTATACAATTGTTTTTATTATTGTGTTTGTAAATGTCGAAGGCTTTTTGGGTCTACAGACCAGTGGCGAAGTTACATGGAGGCAATTGAGGCAATGCCTACCCTAAAAAATTCTGTAGAAAAAAATTATAAATACGTATGAACTACATAACGTAAAGATTATACATTGTTACCGCGACTGTCGAATTTATTAGGCCGAAACGTGCTTTACTGAGCGACTGCTAGATAGTGACAGGTGAGACTTGGCATAGCTCGTTTAAAGCGAATGAGGCAACTTGAACTTGCCTCAGCTTTTTTTGTATACATCGTATGTAAGCAATGTGCCGGAGTGATAGGGAAGTGAAGGGAGGGGGGATTGTCCCGTGCTGTACACATAGAGCGTTGAGGCATGCCCACTTCTGTGGTCCAAACATTCAAGTTAAAGCCGCTGTGTTGTTTATAAATGTGTTTATTTTATGCGGTTATTAAAAGTGTCCCTGTTATTCCGCTGAACTAACAGATGATCAAGATTGTTATTTGAATTATTTGTAACATTAAACATATATATAGAAACTAATCAAGTTTAAAAATTTGAAGTTCAATCAGTTGTATTATTGTGTATGACTAATACAAGGATTATTCAATAGAAACACGTATAGAGCTGTAAAGCATGTTTTATTCAACGATTTTAAAAGAAGTCTCCATTAACATTAAGACATGAGTTCCACTGTTGCACCAACCTGTAGATTCCCTGCTAGTAAAATTCTTACGGCTGTTTGTGGAACCATTTGGTTTCAGCAAACTCTACCTCAGCGTCCGATTTGAACCACCGTCCTTTTAGTGATTCCTTAAAAAAATTTATGATAAGATTTTTGCCTACCCATTCATTAACTACTAGCTTCGCCACTGCATTTAACCAATTTAAATTAGATAACATCACAGATACTAGTAAATTATTACAGTTTAATATAGCCCTCATGGCTTTATTTTGCAATTTCTGCAATCTTTCCATATCACATTCACGTATGAGGTACAAAACAGTTGAACAATATACAAAATGAGGTAATATAACAGTATTAAAAATTATAATTAACGTTTCTTTTGATAAGTATTTCTTAATTCTATATAGGTAACTTAATTTCGAAGCAGTCTTTTTAATTATAGATTCAACATGACTAGAAAAATTGAGTTCACTATCTATGATTACACCTAAATATTTACATTCATCTTCAAAATCTAAAAACTTATTGTCTAATATCACAGAAATGGAGAGCCCGTTTTTTCCTAGCACTAAAACTTTGGTTTTTTGAGTATTTATTTTTAAGCTATTATCACAAAAATATTTATTAAAATTCACTAATTCTTCATTAATGATTAACACAGCCTTATTCATATCCTTTGAAGAAGCATATACAAGTGTATCATTAGCATAAAGATGGACAACAGATGCATTTGCTATGTTAGGTAGGTCGTTTATGTACAGATTAAAAAGCAGTGGGCCAAGAACACTAGCCATCTTTTCTACCGAATCTTTTCAACTGTTGGTAACATATTTATTAGCCTAAGATCTTGATATTTTATGCTCTGTTTCACCTTTGGAACCGGTGTGACAAATGATCCCTTCAAGATCTCCGGGAAAACAGCATACCTCAAAGACAAATTTATCAGCCTCAACAATATTAGAGAAAGGTAAACAAAATATTCTTGTATTATAAGTAACAATGGACCGAACTGATTCCATTGTTACAGGAATTTATGCCTGTAATTATAGTAAGGGATGTTTTTTTATTTTATGGTTTTCCAGGCAAAAAAATAAAATATATATAAAATTAATCTATTTTATTATATTTTAACTGACAACCGGTTTCGATTAATAAAATAAAATATGAGGGTAGGCTGAAAAGTAATGCACACATGCTTGTAGAACACGATCAAAATTACCTACAGAAGCGCACCTGGTAGCATTCGGGAGTAACATTCCCCCTCCAAACGCATGCGCAGTTTGAAGGAGTTTCGTACAACAGTTCGCTTTAAGTAGCAGAAGTATGAAGACGTGTTGTAGTGCTATGTCAACGCGAGTTAAACAGCGTGCGGTTATCGAATTTTTAACTGCTGAAAATGTGATTCCTAATGAGATTCATCGTCGTTTAAAGGCTGTTTATGGTGACGATGCTGTTGATAGGTCTACTGTGAATCGATGGGTAATAAAATTTCGTGGTTGCGAGCCTGGAAAAGCCGTAATTGATGACGAAAAACGCAGCGAACGTCCGATCACTGCCACAGACGATGAACATCGCAAAATCGTCAACGATTTGATTAAAAATGACGGCGAATCACTCAAAAGCATATCGCAAACCATATTTGTCGGGTTAGAGGCAGCCTGGCGCCAATAATCTTGCAACATGACAACGCTCGTCCACACACCTCGCGTGCAACCCAAGAGGCTCTGCGAAACCTGAAGTTTGAACCGATTCCACACCCTCCCTACTCCCCTGATCTCGCGCCTTACGATTTCTATTTTTTTCCTCTACTCAAGAGAGACCTCAAGGGTGATCATTGCACCTCGGACGATGAGGTGAAGGCAGCTGTCGCGTCCTAGATTCGAGAAAAGTCAGAAGAATATTTCAGTGACGGGATAAAAAACTTGTTACGCGTTGGGAGAAATGTGTTAGACTTAACGGCGACTATGTTGAAAAATAAATATATAATTTTGAAGCTAAGGAAATGTACTTTTATTTACTTTTTGCCCCATCTTGCTATTTCTTTTCGTTCGTGTTCTACAAGCATGTGTGCATTACTTTTCAGCCTACCCTCGTAGATTAATGTTATATATATTTTATTTTTTTGCCTGAAAAACTATAAAATAAAAAAATAAAAAAACATCCCTTAAAATATTCTTTGATAAAATGTGCTTCAAATTCATCAGGACTAGAAGATTTTTATAGATTGAATACTACCATTTTTAATATTGTTCTTTTGAAATTTCCTGAAAAGTTTGTAATTTTACCGTCACCTCCTTCTCACATATAATTTTGCCATCTGATCTTGGAATTTTATCTACAATTTCTTTAATACTGTCAATAAAGTAAAGGTTTAGTCTATCCACTATATTTTTCTTATCTGATATAGTAACACCATCGAATTCAACCAAAATCTCCGGGTTTGTCCTGATACCAGTAACTTCAGGGTCTGCCACACTTTCAAGGAATCATTTTTTGCATCATCTATCTTAAGTTTAAAGAAAGCTGTTTTTTTCTTTCTAAGAACCTTTACGGAAAGATTTCTTTTTTGTTTATATGTCTGAAGTACATGGTCTCTTTCCCAAGTGCTGTTCTGGTGAGCATACATTTGGTAAGCCTTGTCTCTGCCCATTCTTGCATTTTGTACTCTTTTATTGAACCAAGGCTTGCCCTGCAATGGGATTTTTATTATTTTTTCAGATATACCTTTTTTTAATGCTTCCCTCAAATTCACATAAATTGATGAACAGTGGTCAATCTCAGGATTATCTGCAACAAATTCATCTGTTGGAGTTTGGATGCTAGACAAGTTCTTTATGACTTTGGCCCTATCAATTTTTTTTATAGCAATAATTTCTTCTTCAATTTTCTGAGCTATGGGAAAAGTGATAAAAATGTATCATGGAAATTCTGTGATTTGTGCTGACTCTAGCAACCAAGTTTTTGTCATTTGTGACAGACCAATCAATGAGTAAAATTAAATCCCCCCCCCCATCTAACATTAATGTTAGAGGTTACTAAACCAGTTTTAAAAAAGGGATGTTTAAAAACATCGATGGTTTTTGGGCGATGTTTTATTAACATCGATGTTTTGAAACATTGATGTTTTGTTGTCGATGTCGCATCCCTAGTGAACAATTGAACCAACAACTACCGCCATAGTTAGGCCAATAAACGCGTGAATTCAAATTGTTCATATGAACAAATTGCACGTATGGCGACGTGTTAAAACTTGGTGTCGTGTGTCAATTCATCATGTGTGTATTCAAAATGAAATATTTCTAATCTATTATACTAGTCAGAAGCAACATCAACAATTATTATAGTAAGGTTGATTACACAAGCATTTACAAACCCGGTACAACGGGTGTTAGTAAAACGACCATGAGGATAACAACTGTTAGAAAATTTAATGGTAGTTAAAAACAGTCCATTCAAAATAAAATTAACATATGCCTACATTCCTGAAACGGAGCATTATTTAACTTACATACAAATTGCACAAAATTGTTAAAGTTCTATATTATGTCTCCTTTTTGCATATAAAGTCACCCATAAAAGTATGTTATGAAATAAAGGTTAGATATGAAAATTAATAATTCCAAACCTTCATTTGTTTAAATTCGTTCTATAAAAACGTCTCGCACTCAGTTCAATTTGATTGGACTAGTAATGCTATAGGCACTGTCTAGGATTTACCACGGCTGCATTTAAAAGATTGGTAAATTTCTTACAGAGTAGGCATCCATTACTTAAATTTCCGTACTGAAAGATCATCTAGCCTATGTATTAACATCAATGCATTCCCATTAACTCAATACACGAAATTTATGTCAACAGGCGTTCCCTTAAAAGTAATGAACCCCTTATGACGCCACGTTTCCTTTGTCACATTAAACTACACTCCACAGTCAGAAAAACTAACTCACAACTTTAAAATGCAGAATTACACTGCCACAACTCAAAAAAAAAAAAAAATCCTCCGCTCAACAGTCCGTTAAGGACCAAGGCGTACCGCACGGCTTTTTGTGTTAGTGTGACGGTGTATGGCTAGTACTATGCGCCACCATCCGCTAGTTGCGGTATTCACAGCCAGGAGGCGGCGCTGTTATCTCAGTGCCTACACAGTTTGCCTCACGACGCTGAGTGCACGCCATACGGGACCACGAGCGCATCAATCGCCCGCGTTAGCCACCAGAGGCTCTACACTGCCACAACTAAATATATAATTCTTGGATTTCGTCCAGTCATTTGTGTGTCGCATACAGAATCGCATACAAAACTACAAACAAAACAGAACACACTCTATCAAAACACACACAAAGCACAAAACAAATTCAATCTACCTGGTGTTTACAAACTAAATTGCTCAGATTGCAACAAATTCTACATAGGCCAGACAGGATGTAGCTTCAAGCAAAGATACATTGAACACATAAAGGCACTACACTCCACTACCGAATCCACCTTTGCAAACCACCTTATTGAAGCAAACCACACATACAAAAACATCGATATTAACATGGATATTCTACATGTACACACAAAAGGCCAAAAACTAGACACTCTACATTGAAGTCTTGAAAGGAAGTCACATCGACAATAACATGGATATTCTACACGTACACACAAAAGGCCGAAAACTAGACACTCTTGAACAACTGGAAATATACAAACACACAAAAACACGTACAAGCAACATTCTAAATGAACAGACACAATTCAAATCACATGCATTATTCCAACATATCACACCCCACACACACAACATCGATCCTTCAAAAGTCGACACCGTTGCCAAGAACAAGACAGACAGCGGCTGCCAGCGGCAGCCTCTGATGAAGCTTATAATAAGCGAAAACTGGTTCAGGCTATAAGGTAAAACTTTTATGTCTTTACCCATAAAAAACTTCGTGTTCTGAGTCAGTAGTCATTTAATTATATTTAGTTAATCAACAGACACGTCATGGACAACGAAATCGAAGAATTATAAATGTGTTTGTGTACGGATGGATCTCAAATTTGATAGCAACTTTTATTTGATTTTACTTGAGATCATTCAGTTTTATCTCTGTTTCAGTTTGTATAAGTTCTGAAGGTCTGTTTCAGAGAAGAATAGTCATCATATTTCTTCCTGCCACAACACACAGGTATACACTGTGTTGGGAAGTGGAGGGACTAACCATTTGTATGGCAGTAGTTATCAGAGCGGTTAGCATACTGTTTGTAACAGTAAAAAAGTGATCATAAAATTGAATAGTTTATTGTACTTTTTTCAATGCATGCAACTATGTTTATCTAGCTGACAATAAAATTATTATTTATAATTATAACTAACTGTTTAACATCAAATCAGTACTAACCATTAGTGAAATACTGATAAGATAACTTTTGATTTAAATTTTTTTGAACTTATTTAATGTTTATGATAATAAGCAGTTTTATTTATTGTGCCTGTGGGAGTGCATGTATGTACTTTGTTGTAATGTTTTCTGTGCATCAATGGGTGTTGAGTGTTGTATTGGTTACTGTGAATGTCTGTAATGCAGGTGTGTATAAATACCTTTTTTAAATAAATAATATATTGTTTTGAGTAGATGCCTAATAAATCTGTGGAAATGTTACTTGGCTGCTGGTTTAGAGATCACTTGTTTGATTCTCAAGTAGCACTACAGAAATCCAGGATGTTTTTAAAATCAACTCAATGCATAACCTTCCTTGTTGTCCCACAGTGTTTTGATAGTGCAATAAAGTGTCTATTATTACCATTATTTTATTACTATTTTGGATTTACAAAAAGTCACAAATGAATGACTTTTTTTATTGTTAGATATAGTGTAGGTTATATAATGTTTAACGTAGTGTCTATGAGATTGTTATATCTCGTTGGTTTGTTAAACATAAAATAAGAAGATTCCATTTTATTGGAATGTGATGAGATTATCAACCTACCTGTTATATATTGCTATATACTATATTTTATAGAGTAGAAAAGTCTTTTAATTATTTCTTAACAATGGCAATGGCTCTGAGTTTTCCCCAGTATTTGGATATGACAGGATACTGACTTTCACACTGTCCCTTCTCAAAGACAATACTGAATTAAATTACTGCTTTTTTCCTGTTTTTGTAAGGAGGGGGGTAATATGGGGAGGTAGAGCCGAGAAAAACATTCGTTTACAGCACCACATAGCTTGTCAGTCAGAGACATAAGCTGCTACTGATTACAAGCTGTATTCATCCACTGTAAACAATCAAATGAAAGTTTGAAGTTCCACTGCTACAGTTTACTGCTTCAAGTAGGCACAGTAGGAAACTCGAGCCAAAGTGCAGTGTTAGAACTTTGCCACTTGCTGCCAATCTTCTGCATGTTTAGTTTAGTGGGCACTTTCTATGTTCATATTAAATCAAATCTCACACCAAAGAATCGACTCATTCCTTTATAAGTCTTAGAATGGTGAAAGGTTATATCCAAAACACTATAGAACAGAACTGGCTCAATAGCTTTGGTTTGATGGTTATTCATAGATCCAGAAACTGTTTTAGATAAACTAGTCGAAAACAAGGCCCAAAGCCTTGATATTATTCTGCAAATAATATAAGAACACAAATTCATATTTTTATATTATTTTGAATATTATATTATAAACATAAACTGTGTACTTCTTCATTGTGTTGATCTATATACTATTATTTTTTCAGCTAGTTCTTATTTGTAGACAGGAATTTTTGTTTGCAATTATACTTGTTTAAAAATTTTTATTAGCAAATTAAAATTTGCAATTCTTATCTGAACTTTATATTTCCCACCCAAAATAACATCCAGAGTATGACTCTGGTCTGAACATAAGTGAACAGTGACAGTTGGTGATAGGGTTGCAAGGTTACATAACCTCCTCCCGCCCCAAAAAAGTGGTTTCATAATATTTATGTACGAAAATACATAGTGTTTAATACTTTTCAAACTACTGTATTTTGAGAAAAAAGTTATAGACTTGCAAGTTTTGTACACGGGAAATTATAACCAACCCAGTTGTGCCCTGTAAGCCATGTGGCAAGGTTTGGAAGATCCAGACAAACTGTTATTTGTGACATAGCTTATGGAGCTTTTACCTATGTGTGCTTCCAAATGTCATGGAATATGACAAACAGCATGTATCAGTTTGCTTGGTTTGCAGTAGTTCTTCGACGTTTCGATATGTGCAGTGTTCAGTATGATCATCCACTGGTGATGTGTATCATATGGTTTGAATTCCTGTCATCTTTGTTTATGCCCATATGCAGTTATTGTTTATGAATGATTAGAGCTGACTCTGTTCTTTGTACAATTGTAAATTATATGCATTTTTAGCATTAACAGTGTATAAAATGATTGTAAATATTGTGTTTTATTTATAAGTAATAGTTTTTTTATTATTATAAGTGATAATTTATTACTATGTAAAAATGAATTCAGTAGATAATTTGTAGGAAAAGCCGTTTATCTTATGGTCTCTACAAGAAAAACTAGAAATAAAAAAATGTAGGTAGATCTACTCCTGATCTTAAATTTGTGTGTTGTATGTTGTTATTCCAGAAATACTTGTTTTGCTTCATTTGTGTACTCTATGGGGATGACAGTCTTTGGGCAAAATCATGCTTTACTGATCTAAATCATTTAATGGTTGAAGCTGAAAAATACGAAGCTTCTGAAATTCATATGAAAAGTAGTTTATTGTTAGCTACGATAGGAAGTGTCAATGTGGTATAACAATTGGACAGTGCTTACAGGCAGAGTATCAGTGTTCACAGTGAAAAAATATTACAGAATCGATATAAAGTATTTTAAATGTTATAATGAGTTGTGTATGTTTGTTTCTGTGGTGACTTTGAACTTGTTTTGAGAGGATCTTAATCTGAGTTTTATATTCATAATTATATAGGCTATGGTATAAAACTCAAAGTCTGAGGATTTATGTGTACTGAATACAAATCCACACCGTTACACCGATTGCCAGCAAATTTTGCACAGGTAACCTTTGACACAAGGCAAAAAATACTGTCTAACTTGAAATTTGATATTTTGCCTCATTCTCACAGTTTAGCCCCTTTTAATTATGCCTTTTTGTTGACGTGTATAAAGATGTCAAAAACACCATGGAGACCAGAATTCATTACCATAAGTAAATAAACAAAAGCTATTTAGCAGCATCGGAACTGTACATTTATCCATTCCTGCCAAGGCCGTAGCCAGCAGGGGGGGGTTTAGAACCCCCCCCCCGGACATGTTGAGGTAAAAATAGAAATTGTTTAGAATAAAAACAAACGTAAATAAAAATATAATGAAAAATGCTCTTATAAAAAAGGAACTGTGCAATAATTCAGTTATTTTGTGTTTATGGTACTGCACCTACAAAAAGCAAACTGTGCGTTTGTTTCCTTCCGTGAGTACATAGCTGCCTTTGTAGGAAGGAAACCACTAGTTTCTTGGAAAACCACGTGGCTAACACTTGACAGCCCTCATCATTGTTGGCCGCCGACCTTCCAACAATGGAAAGTGAAGGTGCCGAACTTACTCTGTGAATTTCTTGACCACGTGGGTTACAGTTTGCATGTTGCCATTTGGTAATGACGTGCTCTTCATCTTCAGTAAATTAGTGAATTATTGTGCTTGCTTTAGTTGTAGAGGGACGTACAAGAAAGAGACATAAAGTAAGTAAAATGTTTGCATTTTTACGAGTCTTTCCATTATATGTCTAGTCTACATGTCATACAGTTGTGCTAGAGATATCAATGTATAGGCCTAGTATTATATTTTTTGTATTATATTTAATTAGAACTGGGGTTATGACTATTAACTTTACGAATTTCCTCCGTAGGTTATAAAGATTTGTAATTATATAAAAAAACGTTCTTGAATGCTTAATTTAATTAAGAATCTTATTGATAGGATTTTTGATCCCGGAAATATAGTTAATTCATTTAATTGATTACACTCTTAAGCAGTGGCGAGTTGTGACATGCAAAATATATCGACTGTGTTTTGGTAAAATGCTGTAACCCTAATTTATAAAATTTATTTTTCAGGAGAGACAAAAAGCATAGTGCACATAATATTTGAAACTTTTCAGGTTATTGCCTATGGTTCTATTACACACATTTGTTATGTTATTTCATACATAAAGTGTACTTAAAATGTTTAGAAATTACATTTAAGGTGAAAAATGTGGGTTACAGCATTTTACTAATCAGTACATATGCAGCACTCCTTAGATGTAACCCACTTGATGCCTTTTTCTTAACCGAAACTACACACAGTTGAACCAGGTTTTCGGGCAATAATGCTGTAAGCCTCACTATTGACACCATACAAGACAATAAGGTACCTTATTAAACTTTTATAAAAAAAACGGAATTACTTTTATAATGATAATAATGCTTCAAACTTAGAGTAATGCAGTATGGAAAGTTTTACATGATGGGAGTGTATGGAATTAGAATAAAAGTCAGTAATGTCAGATAATGACAGCAAAAATATAAGGGTTACAGCCTTTTACCAAAACACCGTCGATATAAAAAACAACTTTTACACCTTCGTGGAATACAAATACTATGCAATCATTTTCAACAATGCTCTCTACCATGCGAAATTATTTTTTTTAGTTTCTTTTATTTATTTTTAGGAGACGTTAAACTATAATGGCTAAACGTCTAGGCTCACAACTGTCGATAAAGAACTTTCTCGCCAAGGCTAAGAAAACCAGTGACATAGAGCCCAAAGAACCTGCAGAGCCTGTTGCAAGTACTTCTACTGTAAATGAAAAAGTAATATCAGAATTCGACTTTTATCCTACTGTAAATTCACAAACAAATCCTGAGCATGATGATTGGCATAATGTTGATGTAGGAAAATATGTGCACACTCCCGGTGATAAAATTGATTGGGAAACCAAACTAAATTCTGAAAAATCCATGGGTTCCTAAAATGGAATTTGAATTCCCACCTAGTGGGAAAATAAATCTAAGATTTCAAAGACAGTGGCTACATCGTTTTCCCTGGCTTGCCTACACAAAAACTGACGGGGCTCTGTGTAAATATTGTGTGCTATTTTCAAAAGATACAGCTGGTAAAGGTGGTCATCAGAAATTGAAATCGTTAGTCAAAGAACCCTATAAAAATTGGAAAGATGCTTTAGAATTATTTAAAAGTCATGAATCCAATACATACCATAAAGAAGCAATGATTTCAGGGAGCAACTTCTTAAGTGTCTCCAAAGAGCCTAACCGTGACATAAGAAACATCATTGATTCAACAAGGAAGAAACAGATAAAAGAAAATCGAGACAAGTTATTTTCCATAGTTGAAACTATCAAGTTTTGTGGTCGACAAGAACTTGCTCTCAGGGGAACTAAAGATTCAGGACCCATATCGCTAAAATATGAAGAGCCTTTTCATAATGATGACAATTTTAGGGCTTTATTAAGGATGAGAATACTATGTGGTGACCGAAAATTGATCAGTCACACAGAGAGTATGTCTTTAAATGCCTCTTACATGAGTCCAACAGTCCAGAACGATTTTATTCAGATATGTGGAGAAATTATTCAGAAGCAAATTGTCAATGATATAACTGAAGCCAATATGTTCTCCATTTTAGTAGATGAAACTGCAGACATTGCTGGACATGAACAGCTATCTCTCTGTGTACGATATACAAAAAAAGAAGATAATTATTATGTGTCAAAAGAGGACTTCTTAGGCTTTGTTCGTCTTCATCATACTACCGGACAAGATATAGCTAGGAATATAACTTCATATTTGGAAGATCTTGGTTTAGATTGCAAAATGATAGTTGGGCAAGGCTATGATGGTGCCTCTGTGATGAAAGGATCATTCAAATGCGTGCAAGCACTAATCAGAAAAGATTATCCAGAAGCTCTGAATGTCCATTGCTGTTCCCACTCGTTAAATCTAGCTTTATGCCACTCGTGCAATTTACAAAGTGTAAGAAACTGTGTTGGTACAGTTAAGACTACGATCACTTTTTTGAAGAGCTCTCCTAAAAGAATGAGTGTATTGCAATCAAATAAATCTGACTCCCAGTGGAAAACTTTAACATCCATGTGCGAGACCAGATGGGTTGAAAATCATAGCAGTCTTTTAAATTCAAGGACCTTTTCAAACCCATTCTAACCACGTTAGAAGATTTAAGCGATGATCCAGACATGGATAGCTCATCCAAAGCCTCATCTTTAGTAACAGCTCTGCTTAATGGAGAGTTTGTTCTTAGTCTCTGTTTCTTAACCAAAGTGTTTTCATATACCTTGACTTTGTGTAAGGTATTGCAGTCACCTCTCTGTGATTTGAAATCAGCAACTGATCACGTTCAAAATATTGTTGACCTCTTTCAGAATATTCGCATGAATATTGAGTGTGAATTCTCCATTATATACAAGTCTGCAAAATCCTTACTAGCTGATGTTGGCGGAGAAATCACGCTTCCCCGTTTAAATCCATCACAACGTAACCGTTGTAACATACAAACGGAAGACCCAGAAAAGTATTTTCGCATCTCTATGGCCATTCCACTTCTCGATGATTTTAACAATCAGCTAAAAATAATATTTCTTGATCACAAAGAAGTATTTGCAAATTTAAACTCTCTTTTACCATCCGTTTGCTGTAAGCCTACTACTTTTTTAGACACTGAAAGCTTGAAGTTGTACCAAAACAAAGTTAATTTGGATCTGTTACAATCAGAGTTTGACCTATGGAGAATTTTTTGGGAGAAGAGGGATGAGACTGACCGCCCATCCTGTGCTATCGAAGCTTTAGGAGAATGTAACGAGGAGTTTTACCCAAATATCTTCATTCTGTTAAATATATTCTCCACTTTGGCAGTTACCACTTGTACACCTGAACGTACCTTTTCCATATTGTAAGTAACCCCGGTGTGTCCGCTTCTGTTCAAGTCCCGCGATGTAAACCAATTTGTAAGTAAACCGATACGTACGGTCTAAATTCCCACTGTTGTATTTGTCAATTGTGTTGTATTAATTTAATTGTATAAATTCTCGGAAATATTTGGAGTTGTGGAATATATGGATGTACTCAATTAATGTTAACTTAACTATTTAATAATTATCAGTGTTAGTGTGCCTAGAACTTAAATAACTTAAGATTTATTCTACAATTTCATCCAACCCTATTATGCCTTGAAGAGAGTTCTGTCTGATTTTATATTTTTAAGCTCCCTCTTTGGTGTCAGATAATTCCGCTATAAGCGCTGTAGTATCGGCTCAACGAAACTTGTAGGTTATTCGATGTTTATATTAACTATTTATTCTCTACTTATTCAGTTACTTTTGTTCCAGTTCACTAAACCATACTCCAAATAACAAGGTGTGACAAATATATAAAGGTTCTTTATTTGTTTATCAATTCACATTAACTAAGATATATTCCAATTAATATATGTTGGGACTATAGATTCAGGTATCGATTGTTGATTATTTGATCCTTTGTTTATATTTGGTTATGTATTATATTTGATTCGTGTTTTATTTATTTCAGGGTGTGAAGGTTCTTGTAACTGTGGGGAAGACTATAAATACATACTAAGAATGCAAGATTTACAAAAATTATGTGTTGTGTATTTAGTATGATTAATATAATATAACTTTACCAGTCTCTAACGAAACAAATCACGTTGGCAGTTGATCGCTAAATTCGTTGTTCTGGTCAATTATGAAGCACAGTTTTCTTTCTTCAGTCTAATAAAAGTAATTCTTGTCCTGTCCACTTCGGAATACAGCTTCTGAATTGTTTTACGGCCCGATTGATGTTTCTTCTACACCGCCAGGATCCAAATAGGTTCTTCCTTCAGTTGAAGCAGTTAGTGTTGTTCCGTGTATTTGCAAGGTTATAATTTCTGATGTTGTGAATATTATGATTTGTGTTATTGTTAACTCTTTATATTTGATTAACTTTTCATCAATTCCCTTCGGACATGTGACAGTCCAAGTTTCTTCTTGTAGAATTCAGTGATTTCTTCTCGATTATTACTTCGTAATGTATCGTTATTTTATTAATCTGTGTTAGTGATAGATGTAAGTATTATCATTGGAATTTTATCTTTTTTATAATCGTATCTCTTGATTTCAAATATTACGATTCAATATATTCTTCTTGGGTTTTTTAAATCATCACGTTCAGTTTTTTACAAAAGCAATTCTTGTTATTTTTTAAAATCAACAATCTTCTTCTTAAATTTTTTTTTCCCTAGCAACCTATATTAATTTCCGCTTCCACATGTTTGACTATATAGTGTTTCTTTCATATATTTTGTTGTCTATTCTTTGTCAATTTGCTGTCCTATCGGAATGTAAATTTACCGATAGCTGGTTTATTATTTTATACACATCTTCTACTGGTTTTTTGATATAATTCCGTTTTTTCCCTTTTTATTATATTTAATCCACCTTCGATATTATTTTTTACCAATCGATATTATGGCATTATGGTATTATTATAATTTGTATAAATTTTATTAAATATTATTATTAACTTAATGATTTTTCTTCTTTCTGGCTCTTCATAGTGTATTTATTAATTATTATTAATTGATGTATCTAACCTTTAAGTTATAAGTGTTTATTTAGTATTTTTGGCTGTTAGGCCTTTTATTGTAAATTGATCTACCAGTGGTTGTGAATTAACAAACTTATATCAATAATAATATTACAATATAAATGTATTTATATTTGTTTTTAACAATACTACCTTTGTCAATAAACTTTAAATACATAAATAAGGTTATCTTACCCATAATAATAATTTATCAAGTCCCAGTGAGGGCGACAATTGTGAATAAACAAACTTATAAGTCACTGTGAGGGCGGCAATTGTAAATACCCTCCCTCTTATCAATAATATTAGCACATATATTTAGTAAGATATAGATAACAAATACCATAATTCGGTATTAATGATACTCACCAATTTCATTATTTGCCGGGGTCGTTTTCTTCCTTTATAACTTGTTTTCTACCTAAGGGATACCAGGGTTCGGGTACAGGAAGATTTTGAAACACAGTTGACGACACAAATGATAACCAGATATTCTTGAAATTAACCATCAAATTTAATTCAATCTAAGGTAGTACACATACAACCATGCGGTCAAAATAGTGACGTCATATGATATGACACAAAACAAAATGGTGGCTACTTTTCCTATCTCTTTTGATTCTCTCTATTTCTTTATCTGTTGAATTAATATCAATGTACACTTTATAGCTGCAGCTTAAAATCATTTATTAATAGTTAATTAGTTACTGCACAAACCAATGCCTTCGACTTATGTGTTATGGCCATACATTCACGCATTCATTCTCACACATTCAACTTCAGACCCGTACATTCTTTTTTATTATCGATTTGATATTAATGAGCTCATTAACTATAAAAATGACAAAAGGAACTTCTCTGCTTATTAGGTGGTGGTGTCCATCCGTTGTTGGTGTGGGACGCTCATGGTGATGGTCGGTGTTCGCCTTTAATTCCGCTGAGTTTAATTAGATAGATGTGTGCACTGAATTTACATTCTTTATATATTTATACTGTAAACAAGATGAGCCTTTATTGCTCCACTACTGTTGGTAACATTTTTGTTAGTTGAATTAAAGTATTGTTAAAAAGTTATACACACAACGATACATCGCTGTGGCTCCTCTGAAGAATGGCGTTGAAATGAGAGCGAGGCAAGTGTAATTTCTTGCTTGTGTGTGTGTAGTTCTTACGTCATCCCGCTTTGTCTTGCTGGACAACGCCTCGTGGCACACATTGTACTCAGTGCGTCATTGTTCTTAGCGATGACGGACTAGTGTTATAGCCCAATCATAATGCATATTGTAGTACTTCGTCATCAACACCGCCATGGTAGATTTTGCTGTTTTCACGTCCACCGGAGACCTTGGTGTTTTACTCTGGCCGAATTTACGTTGTTCCGTTTTCCAGAGGGACAATGTACCTAACCATTCTGTATGTTTCAAAAAAATACATAATAAAACAATGAAAATATCCATAATTCCCATAATTCTGGTACTGGGTCCGTCTGTACTGTTACAAACCCCCTCAAGGAAAATTTTTTGTGTCGAAACATAAAAAAATTTCCTTGACTCATTCACACTCTCCTAAAAGGATCAGTCTAGATACGTCACCACAACCCCCTGTAACGTTACACAAAAAAAATTTTATCATCACTTACCCTTGGTCCTATGATGCTGGTCGCACCCTCTGACCTTACTGGACTTCTCCTGAGAGATCCCTACACCATAAGGCCATGAGGCACTATACACTCCTGTTCTGACGCTCCAGCCAGCCCAGGACTGCGGTCACAACACCACAAAACTCTGAAACATCCAATACAAAAATTTCAAAATAGTGGTATAATACACTTACATATCTACAACTGATATGTCCCCTTTTAGACGCATTGGTTTGTGTTCGGGCATTGGTTTGTTTTTTTAATTCAAAAGTGTCACTTAACCACAACAATACTTAAAATACATTGATTTTTTACTACCACCAAATTCAACTACTTCCTTGTAAGAAAATAAACAACATATATAGGCAACTATATATAACACAATATATCAATCATTCTTTATTATACCCCAAAATACCTTCACCTAATTATTTCTATAAATTCAACTTACAACTATCATGGCAGACACTTTTCCTTTAAACTTTGTTGCTCAACTTATAATCATTTATCTATTTTGTAAATGGCAGCTTACTAGAATATTTTATTTAACTTCATTTTTTAACTTTATTTTTTCAACTTTAAAATATACTATCTCTTAACACTTATTATCGTCATTACCCCTGTAACGACCTCCTAGCCACACACTCTATTGCCCCCCAACATAATAAAACATCATAAAACATTGTACATTACATATTAACATTGTTACATTTACCTTACATTAAACAGTTTAAATTTACATGATTTGTACCAAACTTTATCACATTACTACTTCAACAATTCTCTATTAACTTTTAATTATTTGACCTTCATTAGATTCTATACAACAATTTCAAATTTATCCTTACCTTTCAGTTACATTACCTTCCGATCATGACTTCTCCTTTTCTAACCATTCTATACTTACTCGTTTGGGTGACTCTCTATTATTCATTATTTCTCTGTCTTATTTTGGCATTGTCAATCTACCCTTACTACCCCCTTTTCTCTACTAACAACCGCTTCTAACCATTAATATACATTTTGACACCAATATCTCTTAATAACCCCCTTCACAAATCCCATTTAAAACCTCTGGCACCGTGCCTTTTTGTACTAGTATGTGTGTATTCCCTCTAACCAACTCATTCCCTTATCGGTTTCTGACCCTTTCAGATAACCCTTTCCGGCACACAACGATCCCTCCTGTCTCAACATCTCTCGTTGGACTCCTACACCAATACCCTTATTACAAAATATCACCATCAACAACAATAAAATTACCACTCACATCACTCAACTCTACATATAATTACTAACCACTGTGTCCCTAAAATATCTAACACCTCTTTATATATTATCAGCATCTCAGCACTTTATTTTCCTAACTCCCAATAACTCTATTTGACTAACTCCCATGCCTCTATTTTATCCTTACTACCCAAACTCTTTACAACATTTCAACATTAATATACCATTAGAAATTCATCACTTATCTGCTAACCACACCTTTCATATCCAAATACATAATCATCTACTAACCCTTATAACCTGAATCTCATAATATCATTTAAACTTTCTTCAGTTATTTAAAATCGTACAATACATGTTTACATAAAAATTACATAAAATACACAACAGTAAAATACACAAATACATAGACATCAATACACAAAATATACAATTCACATAATCATTAAATCATTTACCATAATCAGTCCTGATCAGTCCATTTTTAAAAACACTGTCCACACAATTAAATGTTCATAACACAATAAACAATTACCCCATATCGTCGAACAATAGTCTTATCTTATATCTATATACATTGCTTATTATTGAATCTCTTATATTAACATCATAAATGCATATACCATTCAAATTTTCATTATTTTCCACAAACTCATTTAATCTGTCATGATTGGTCATTGTCCTGTCACCTCCAGTATAATTCGTCACAATCAGATAAGTTACTAAGTCATTATTTTCATTATCATCTCCTACTACTGCTATATCAGCTTCATTACAAGGTAAGTATTTCATATAGTTTGTTTTCTTCCATCCTACTCTCTCTATCAACTCTTTATAACCTCTATCTAACTTAAATACTTGCATCTCACCATCTACACACAACTCTTTCTCTAAATATCTCTCAAAACATTTCTCACCATCATACCAAGCTACACACTCTTTCTCCATATATGCCGGGGACTCTACTACTTTATCACTGCACCACCTGTGAAGTGCACAAAAAAAACCAGGGACCACTTTATTTGTAGACCTTTTGTCTTCCAAATACGCATTGAAGGCACTCTCGTCCTTCCTAAACACACGTGAAGTCTTTACTTCACCCCCTACTACAACATTACGGGAAAAATTTACCCCCTGCAACCCCTTTATCTGTAAATTCTCTCTATACTTTCTCTCTAA
Organism: Magicicada septendecula; assembly: GCA_034769895.1. NCBI lineage: Eukaryota > Metazoa > Arthropoda > Insecta > Hemiptera > Cicadidae > Magicicada > Magicicada septendecula. The sequence continues at coordinate 15,881,305 of CM068374.1, forward strand.
TTCATCAACACTTTTTATCACTTCATTATCAAATTCTACTCCCATTATACTTTTATCACCACTCTCAATACTCACACAATTATTTTCTAACACTATATTTTTACTTCTATTATAATTCTCACCACTACTTACCTTGTCTTTATTTCTATCTGATTTGTCTACCTTGTCAATGTTAAAATTTTGTTTCTGTATTTCATTTTCAACTTTTTTAAGTTTCTCGTCTAATTGGTTCAATTTTACGTCTCGTACATTATTTTGTTTCTTTAATTTATTTCCGAGGCTATCAAACTTCTCGTCAATCTCTTTTAACACACTATTTTGTGTTTTAATCAATGCGAACAGGTCTTCTAATGATATTTTATTTTCGGCTACTTTAGGTGTTGAGCTAATGTGTCTTTCCCGTAAAATAGATTCTGTCTCTGAATTTTCTATTTCTATGCTATTGTTATTTTCTGCCATTTTGTATTTTAGTATTTAAATGGTTATTTATCTCTATTTGTATTTGACTACGCAATATACTCAACTCGTATTTAACTATTTACCTTTAACAACATAACCTCTCATTCATTATATATCGTCTTCTGTGTTTCTCCATCTATCTGTTTTATATAAATTAATTTTATACAAAGTCCACTGTGAGGGCGACCAATTGTGAATTAACAAACTTATATCAATAATAATATTACAATATAAATGTATTTATATTTGTTTTTAACAATACTACCTTTGTCAATAAACTTTAAATACATAAATAAGGTTATCTTACCCATAATAATAATTTATCAAGTCCCAGTGAGGGCGACAATTGTGAATAAACAAACTTATAAGTCACTGTGAGGGCGGCAATTGTAAATACCCTCCCTCTTATCAATAATATTAGCACATATATTTAGTAAGATATAGATAACAAATACCATAATTCGGTATTAATGATACTCACCAATTTCATTATTTGCCGGGGTCGTTTTCTTCCTTTATAACTTGTTTTCTACCTAAGGGATACCAGGGTTCGGGTACAGGAAGATTTTGAAACACAGTTGACGACACAAATGATAACCAGATATTCTTGAAATTAACCATCAAATTTAATTCAATCTAAGGTAGTACACATACAACCATGCGGTCAAAATAGTGACGTCATATGATATGACACAAAACAAAATGGTGGCTACTTTTCCTATCTCTTTTGATTCTCTCTATTTCTTTATCTGTTGAATTAATATCAATGTACACTTTATAGCTGCAGCTTAAAATCATTTATTAATAGTTAATTAGTTACTGCACAAACCAATGCCTTCGACTTATGTGTTATGGCCATACATTCACGCATTCATTCTCACACATTCAACTTCAGACCCGTACATTCTTTTTTATTATCGATTTGATATTAATGAGCTCATTAACTATAAAAATGACAAAAGGAACTTCTCTGCTTATTAGGTGGTGGTGTCCATCCGTTGTTGGTGTGGGACGCTCATGGTGATGGTCGGTGTTCGCCTTTAATTCCGCTGAGTTTAATTAGATAGATGTGTGCACTGAATTTACATTCTTTATATATTTATACTGTAAACAAGATGAGCCTTTATTGCTCCACTACTGTTGGTAACATTTTTGTTAGTTGAATTAAAGTATTGTTAAAAAGTTATACACACAACGATACATCGCTGTGGCTCCTCTGAAGAATGGCGTTGAAATGAGAGCGAGGCAAGTGTAATTTCTTGCTTGTGTGTGTGTAGTTCTTACGTCATCCCGCTTTGTCTTGCTGGACAACGCCTCGTGGCACACATTGTACTCAGTGCGTCATTGTTCTTAGCGATGACGGACTAGTGTTATAGCCCAATCATAATGCATATTGTAGTACTTCGTCATCAACACCGCCATGGTAGATTTTGCTGTTTTCACGTCCACCGGAGACCTTGGTGTTTTACTCTGGCCGAATTTACGTTGTTCCGTTTTCCAGAGGGACAATGTACCTAACCATTCTGTATGTTTCAAAAAAATACATAATAAAACAATGAAAATATCCATAATTCCCATAATTCTGGTACTGGGTCCGTCTGTACTGTTACATGGTTATGTCTGTTAGGCATCTATAGTCCCTTTTATATAAATTCGTACATACAATCAAAACTTAATTATTAACATTTGTATAAACAATTATTTTTCTACATCTAATAACAAATTTATCTTGATCTCTTGATCACATACAATAAAATTCGAACTTATGAACATTGGTTAACTGCCTCACACTTCATTCTATGACAGTCATTGAATAACACTATTTGTTTCATTATTTTTCATGAACTCAACACATATTTGATATAACATCACATAAACTTTATCATAACATTTTTGTCATAATATAATACTTTTTTAACACAAAATTCTTATCTGTTATTACCATAAATTAAGTCATTGTTTCATTTTTCTGTTTTGTTTTTTATTAAACATATATCATTAGCTATTATTTATTTTACAGGTTCGTTTATTCTATTCAACACTACCTTGCATTCTTATTTATTTTGTCTATGACTATAATTGTCATAATTGGGTCTCTGTTCTATTATGGGATTAAGTATCAATTTATTTATCAATCTGTGAATCTTCTTTTATGTAGCATAAAAGCTATCATTTTTGTTGCGCTACATATGCTTCCCCTCCTAAAAGAGTTTAGTTTACCTGAATGAAGTTTAGATCAAATAAACTTGCCTTTTTCACATGCCTTTTCTTAATTTCATTGTTAATGGTTGACGATGGTCTTCTCAATGTAACTTCATTAGATTAGTACTAGTACCTTTTTTATTTAATAACATTTCATCATTTTATTTAACATTCTTGATTCTTGATATATTTTTTTTTCTGTACACATTATTTGTTGGTAACTGGCTACACTATTCACTGATACATTAGTTTTACATCTCTCCTATTTATAATTACTATAATTACTGCATTTTTCATTATTCTTCTGTCAACTCGCTTCTTTCTGTTTTCTTCGTCCTATTCCTTTGGAAACTGAATTTATTTTTTGCAACTATTCTAATATTCCTTAAATATTTAATTTCCCTAACAATCCCTAACACATGCGTTGGTACAGTTCAGAGAGGCACTGTTTGGCTTCATACTCTGCTGCCCACACCACATCTTAATATAGTACTGCTGGAATTCATCTACAGTCAGCTATAAAATATAATAATAATCTCCTAATAATCTCTTTAATCATTTAATAATAAATATTTGGGAAAAGATTTTTTCTTTGTTGCATTTATATTTTTTCATTACTATTCTTCATATTTCGTAGTTCCATTTGAATTCCTTAAACATTCGTTAATATTGACTTTGACAGTTATCAATTGTAATCATTTTTGTTTTCATTTTTGTTGAGATTGTAATGTTAAGTATCTTCGTTTTTTTTTTTTCCTGATCTCAATATTTTTTAATCAGTTGTTGTGTGTTGATCATTATAATTGTATTTCTTACTAAATATATTCCTTATACTTAATTATTCTTCCTCTTATCGTATTTCACTATTTTGGCTGTTTATTTTTTAATGAATTATGTTCATAAATACTCTTTCCTTCTTGTCTTCTTTAACATTATATTAGTTACATTCAATCGTTTACTGAGATTGTTCCATCATGTGGCAATGTAGTATGTATTTTAGTCATATGATTTTTTTTTTTTCTTCTTTATTTTGGATAAGTAGGTTTGAGGTAATAACTTTTATCTTGGGGTTCATTCTTCATTATTCACACTATTTCTTTATACACATAATAATAATAATTATCGTTTTCTTCTGTAATCTTGGGGTTTGTTATTCATTATACACATTATTTCTTTATACATATAATAATAATAATTATCGTTTTCTTCTGTAATCTTGGGGTTTGTTATTCATTATACACATTATTTCTTTATACACATAATAATAATAATAATTATCGTTTTCTTCTGTAATCTTGGGGTTTGTTATTCATTATACACATTATTTCTTTATACACATAATAATAATTATCGTTTTTTCTGTAATCTTGGGGTTTGTTATTCATTATACACATTATTTCTTTATAAACATTTAACAATAATTCCTGTTTTCTTCAAAATCGATAATAAGTTGTTCTTATTGTATTTCAGAATTTAGTGGTAGTATTCAACTCAAATTATTTTTAAATTCCAAGTATTTTTCTTCAAGATTGGTAATAAGTTGTTCTTATTATTTTTTTTTTTTTTTTTTTTTAGAATTTATTCATTTATATAAATTCTTTTTCTTTTTGTTAATACAGAAGTTGTTCAAATATAAGGTAGTAAGTTGTCATTACTTCATTTTAGAATTTATTCATTATATTTCTTTATGGACTCTTGGTTGTATGTTCCCTTAATCCTTTTCGTGGTAGGGTTCATTATTTCATACGTATTGTTATTATTATTTTTTGTTATCACATAGGGCCCAGTATATAATAATAATAATTTTTTAGTTATTCCTTCTAGAGTACTTGGTAGCTCCCTGTTTCTTATTAATATTTTCTCACCCACTTGGTACTTAATTGGTTTTGGGTTATTCTTTTCATATTTTCTTCTCTTCATTTCCGTCTTTTCCATAACTCGGTTATAAAATTTAATTGTTTCAAATTGATATTCTGGATTAATTGGAAAGTTTATAATATCTTGGATTTCTCTAGGTGGAAGCCTTTCAAACATAACAGTATATGGGGTATTTTCAATAGACTGGTGGTAAGATATATTTAAAAATTCTTCGGTTACTGACAAGTATTCGTACCACCTTCTCTGTTGGTCATGACAGTAAGTTCGTAGTATTCTGCCAACTTCCCTCAATACACGTTCTGCCGGATTACTGCTGGGGTGATAAACTGAAGTCTTATATGTTCTGATGTTGTGTTTTAACAGATTATTTCTCCATTTATAGCCCTTAAACTGCGTACCATGATCAGTGATAATAGATGACGGTTTGCCAACCTCTGTTATGTACCGTCCGATGACTATTTCTAGGATTTTCTTGGTAGTGGCTCTGCTAATAGCATAAAGTTTAGTGTATTTGGAAAAATGATCAAAAATAATTATTATGAATTTGTATCTGTGATTTCCTCCACTGCGTGGGAAGGGCCCACATATATCTAGAAATACCTTCTCCAGCTTATATTTGGATGTTATTGGGATCATGACTCCCTCCTTCTTCTCATTATTATGTTTAACCATCTGGCAGATGTGACATGTTTGTATAGATTTTTGTACCTTTCTGGTCAAATTTTTTATGTACATTTGTTCTTCTATGGCTTTGACGATTTTCATGGCTCCCATGTGTCCATATCGTTCATGGTAATCCAATATTAATTTGTTTTCCACAGCTGTGGGAATTACTAGTTTCCAGTTTATTTGTTTAGGAGTAACCTTAATAAATAATCGGTCATCATGTATACAGTAATATTTAGTAATAACTTCATCAGCATTTTGTATCTTCTGGCGTATGTTTATTAATTTGGGATCCGATTTTTGGTGTTGACTAATTTCATTGACAATCATCTCCAGATCCTTCCGACTCTTAATGACATGGTACACCTTCGCGATCTCTTCCTTTTCTCCTTCAAATGATTGATCTTGTATGTTTATTCGGGACAAGATATCGGCTGCTATATTCTTTCTTCCAGGTATATATTCCCAATCAATGCAATACTCTTGCAAGGCAAGGACCCATCTAGTTAGCCGGCCGTGACTAAGTTTACATCTTTTTAGAAAGGAAATCGATTTATGGTCACTTCTTACGGTCACTGGGTATCCGAGTATATAGGTTCTAAATTTATTGCATGCGTACACTACGCTTAGCAGCTCTTTCTCTGTAACGTTGTAATTGCGTTCGCAGCTGTTAAGCACTCTGCTGGCGAAGCTGATTACCATATGATGTCCTTCTTTATCTTCTTGATATAGGGTAGCCCCTAAGCTAACATTGCTTGCATCACAATTTAAATAAAAGCGTTTGTTAAAATCAGGGTGGTACAACATAACTGTTTCTAAAAATTTCTTCTTGATCAAATGCAGAATTTAATCTTGTTCTGGTCCCCATGCCCACTTGTCTTTAGATGATAATTGTTTCTGAAACTTGGCAGGCACTTCTGAATAGTTATCTTGGAATTTACGGTAATAGTTGCAAATTCCAAGAAAAGATTGTAGCTGTTTTCTATTTTTTGGAGTAGGGAACATTTGGATTGCTTCTACTTTTTCTGTTGAAGGTGTGATACCCTCCTCAGACAAATTGAAACCTAAAAACTTTACTTGATTGGCAATAAATTTAGATTTATTTAGCTTAAGTGTTATGTTGTTCTCAGATAATTTTCTTAGTACCTGTTCCACCCGCTTGCAATGTTCATCCCAATGTGAAGAAGTTATAAGTAAATCATCTACATAGACCGTAGTGAACTGCAGTGTTTCTTGTCCCAATACCTTGTCCATACATTTCACAAATATTGCAACCAAATTAATTAGTCCGAAAGGTAGCCTTTTAAATTGATAGTTCCTTCCGTCAAAAAGGAACGCCATGTATTTTCTACTGTCTGGGTGTAGTTCGACCTGCCAGTACCCACATACCGTATCCCAAGTGCTGATGTATTTAATACCGTGGAATTTCTTTAAAATTTCTTCTATTTCGCCTGGTGAAGTCCTATCATTGACGATCATTTTATTTATTTCCCTAGCGTCCAGGCAAATTCTCACCTTTCCGTTCTTTTTCGGGACTGCTACTATGGGACTGGTATATGGTGATTGACTATATTCTATTATATCATCTTGCATCATACGGTTAATCTCGTTCCGGACCTCGTTTTTTATAGAGTAAGCAATTGGGTATGACTTTCTGCGAAAGTTCACCGGTTCTTTAAAATTTATTATACATTGATATCCTTTTACTTTACCTGGAGCATTGGATAACACATGTCTGTATTTATTATATATTTGAATTAAATTTTCGGCCTGTACCTTACTTATTTGTTTATAAGTTTTTTCCCTTTGGAATTCTCGAATCTCTTCCAACTTACTCTGCCATAGGTTAGGATCATCATCTTCATATTGAATGATCTCTGGTAATTTATTCTTCTTACAGAAATAGCTTTTTATGGCTCCACATTTGGTGTTAACTGGACCGGTTTGATTAGTGTTGATTAACTCGGCTGTCCATAATCCTCCTTCGGATGTTAAAGATATTGTACCTTTATGCAAGTCAATTATTGCGGAATGCTGGCGCAACACATCGCATCCAATCAATACATTAAATGGTAGTCCCGTTGCGACCAAGAATCCTATTGGTAGGGTCATATTGTTATTGGTAAGATCGAGTGATACTTGTTTTTTGACTGTTTTATTTTGTCTCCCAGTGGCTCCGATAATTATCACATTATTGACAGGTAAAGTCGGTATGGGTAACTGGACTTCTCGCTGGATTCTTTCAAGTTCAATATTGTCTATCAATGATATGTTAGATCCAGTGTCTATCATAATGGTAGATTTTACCCCATTTAAATTTGCTGATATATATATGATTTCGTTATTACTATTACTGTTTACATGTTTCTGATCCTCTTCTAACAAATCTTCCCTGATATTCTTTAAATAGTGGTTATTAATTATGGTTATTTTATGATTACACTTAATTCTATTTATTAATCGTTGTTCCCCAAGATTACGGTTCAGTGACGGGTATTCATTAATTTTCACTGCCTCTATTAGTTTAAATGAGGGCTTACTCCCTCTTCTCTATTTTCATTCTGATTACTGTTTTGGTTTTGTACTGTTTCCGTGCGATCCTCCGTATTATGTTCTGCTATCCTATAATTTCCATCATGTGGGTAGTTGTCTTCATGCCGAGATTGGTCATAATGGTTGTCATATCGGTGACTCCTTGGGTAGTATCGTCGCTGATTACCTTGAGGTCTGGAGTAAATATAATTGACATTATGTCTATAATTATTGGGTCGTCTGTCTCCATCTCCTCTATTATTGCGACTATCACGATAATTGTAATTGTTATTGCCGCGATAATTATAGTTTCTGGAATTATTATTCGTGTTTTCATTTTGTGTTCTATTAGTATTAACGTTATGCGCAGGTCGATTGCGATCGTTATTATGAGAATTGGCTGGTGGCGCGTTATTATCATACTTCTGATATTTATGATTTAGCATTCTATTTCTTTGGTATTGGTTCTCGTGCTCATAATTCTCCAAGAATTTGGCCATGGCTGGAATCGTTTTGATTTGACTACACATACGCGCATTTTTTATCCCTTCCTCGTAATGATAGGATAGTTGTATTACCAAACATTCTTCGGGAATTCGGGGCTCTAAGTTCCGCGCCATACATACTTTTCCTAAAAAGTATGAAGTAGGGGACTGGCCTACATTTGTTTCGTATCGACCGTTACTCAAATTATTCCTAATCATGTTCTGGGTCGATTCCGACCAATACTTCTCCTTAAATTGTTTTTTGAACTCAGTCATGTCCAGTATATCCGGGCGCACCGCTGTCCACCAATTATCATAAGTATCTTTAAACGTTTCATCAATCATGCTTCGTATAATACTCCAGCGACTCTCTCTATTTCTTATGATCACTTCTTCCAATCTCTTTAAAAATTCCATAGGATTGCGCTTATAATTACAAAAATTAATCGATTCTCTGTTCTCATGGTTATTTGTATGACTATTTTGGCATGTCCTATCCCGCCATGAATCTACTTCCTCCTGTAATTGTAATTCACGCCTACTAATCTCTTCTATTTTATTTTTATTGGTATTGATTTGACCTTCCATATTATTTAAATTGCCATAGACCCTTTCGAGTCGTTCGCCCATGTCTGTCTGTATGTGTTTAATACCTTCCTTATTCCTATCCCGTACCTGATGTACTTCGTTTTTAATTTGCTCACATTTTCGACAGTTTCCTGTTGGATTTCTTCGACCAATGTTTTATTCTCAATTTTTGTGTCATTAATTTTATTCTGTAATTCCTCACGAACCTGTACTATTGTTTCGTTAGTTTTTTCTAACTCTTCATTTGTTTTGGCTATTTCTAATTGTCTTTCCTCATTATTTTGGTCCACCTTCTGGTTAATTGTCACATGAAGATTTTCAATTTTTTCATTAATCTGCCTTAAATTCTCTTCATGTATTTGTAGGATGTCTTCCTTCATTTGTTTTACACCCTCATCATTCCTATCTAACCTTTCGTGAATTTGGTTTAATCTTTCGTTCATTTGTTTTGAGGTTTCTTTAGTTTCCTCATTTGTTTTATCGAATTTTTCCTCCAGTCTCTTTGAGTTTTCTTCCTGTTTCCTAAATTGTTCCTTTGTTTTCCTAAATTGTTCTGTCATAAATTTCATCATCTCCTGCCAACTGGGTACTTCTCTGGCTCCAGTTTTATCTATTTGGTCCCCTTGGGCATCTTCTTCCACTGGTTCCCTTTCCTTGTCCACAATAATTTCAGTTTCCGTTAATTCGTCTGTCTGTTGTTCCATTTCACTGTCTGTTATTAGTTCTATTTCCTGTTCTTGTGCGTCTATTTCCTTCTCCGTTTCTCCTGCCCTAATCCTTGATCTACCTCTGGTATGCATGTTTACTCTCCCACAGTTGCCTGCTCTGGTTAAGTAATATTATTATACTTATAGTTACTTAACTTAAGCCCTAAACAAGTTGAGCGCCAATTTGTAAGTAACCCCGGTGTGTCCGCTTCTGTTCAAGTCCCGCGATGTAAACCAATTTGTAAGTAAACCGATACGTACGGTCTAAATTCCCACTGTTGTATTTGTCAATTGTGTTGTATTAATTTAATTGTATAAATTCTCGGAAATATTTGGAGTTGTGGAATATATGGATGTACTCAATTAATGTTAACTTAACTATTTAATAATTATCAGTGTTAGTGTGCCTAGAACTTAAATAACTTAAGATTTATTCTACAATTTCATCCAACCCTATTATGCCTTGAAGAGAGTTCTGTCTGATTTTATATTTTTAAGCTCCCTCTTTGGTGTCAGATAATTCCGCTATAAGCGCTGTAGTATCGGCTCAACGAAACTTGTAGGTTATTCGATGTTTATATTAACTATTTATTCTCTACTTATTCAGTTACTTTTGTTCCAGTTCACTAAACCATACTCCAAATAACAAGGTGTGACAAATATATAAAGCTTCTTTATTTGTTTATCAATTCACATTAACTAAGATATATTCCAATTAATATATGTTGGGACTATAGATTCAGGTATCGATTGTTGATTATTTGATCCTTTGTTTATATATGGTTATGTATTATATTTGATTCGTGTTTTATTTATTTCAGGGTGTGAAGGTTCTTGTAACTGTGGGGAAGACTATAAATACATACTAAGAATGCAAGATTTACAAAAATTATGTGTTGTGTATTTAGTATGATTAATATAATATAACTTTACCAGTCTCTAACGAAACAAATCACGTTGGCAGTTGATCGCTAAATTCGTTGTTCTGGTCAATTATGAAGCACAGTTTTCCTTCTTCAGTCTAATAAAAGTAATTCTTGTCCTGTCCACTTCGGAATACAGCTTCTGAATTGTTTTACGGCCCGATTGATGTTTCTTCTACACCGCCAGGATCCAAATAGGTTCTTCCTTCAGTTGAAGCAGTTAGTGTTGTTCCGTGTATTTGCAAGGTTATAATTTCTGATGTTGTGAATATTATGATTTGTGTTATTGTTAACTCTTTATATTTGATTAACTTTTCATCAATTCCCTTCGGACATGGGACAGTCCAAGTTTCTTCTTGTAGAATTCAGTGATTTCTTCTCGATTATTACTTCGTAATGTATCGTTATTTTATTAATCTGTGTTAGTGATAGATGTAAGTATTATCATTGGAATTTTATCTTTTTTATAATCGTATCTCTTGATTTCAAATATTACGATTCAATATATTCTTCTTGGGTTTTTTAAATCATCACGTTCAGTTTTTTACAAAAGCAATTCTTGTTATTTTTTAAAATCAACAATCTTCTTCTTAAATTTTTTTTTCCCTAGCAACCTATATTAATTTCCGCTTCCACATGTTTGACTATATAGTGTTTCTTTCATATATTTTGTTGTCTATTCTTTGTCAATTTGCTGTCCTATCGGAATGTAAATTTACCGATAGCTGGTTTATTATTTTATACACATCTTCTACTGGTTTTTTGATATAATTCCGTTTTTTTCCCTTTTTATTATATTTAATCCACCTTCGATATTATTTTTTACCAATCGATATTATGGCATTATGGTATTATTATAATTTGTATAAATTTTATTAAATATTATTATTAACTTAATGTTTTTTCTTCTTTCTGGCTCTTCATAGTGTATTTATTAATTATTATTAATTGATGTATCTAACCTTTAAGTTATAAGTGTTTATTTAGTATTTTTGGCTGTTAGGCCTTTTATTGTAAATTGATCTACCTGTGGTTATGTCTGTTAGGCATCTATAGTCCCTTTTATATAAATTCGTACATACAATCAAAACTTAATTATTAACATTTGTATAAACAATTATTTTTCTACATCTAATAACAAATTTATCTTGATCTCTTGATCAAATACAATAAAATTCGAACTTATGAACATTGGTTAACTGCCTCACACTTCATTCTATGACAGTCATTGAATAACACTATTTGTTTCATTATTTTTCATGAACTCAACACATATTTGATATAACATCACATAAACTTTATCATAACATTTTTGTCATAATATAATACTTTTTTAACACAAAATTCTTATCTGTTATTACCATAAATTAAGTCATTGTTTCATTTTTCTGTTTTGTTTTTTATTAAACATTAGCTATTATTTATTTTACAGGTTCGTTTATTCTATTCAACACTACCTTGCATTCTTATTTATTTTGTCTATGACTATAATTGTCATAATTGGGTCTCTGTTCTATTATGGGATTAAGTATCAATTTATTTATCAATCTGTGAATCTTCTTTTATGTAGCATAAATGCTATCATTTTTGTTGCGCTACAATATTAAGAAGACTGAAGACCTACTTGAGAAACTCTTGTGGACAGAGTCGCCTCAGTGGATTAGCGTTGATGTCCATGCACAGAAACAGGGAACATAAATAAATTTGCATCGAAAAAAGATAGAAGATTGGACTTTGTTTTATAAGTTTGTCTCTTTGAAGATTTGAGACTGCTGCAATGTATTAATGCCACTGCTGTAACAAATTTAATATAAACCTTTGAACAGTAGCCTATACTCTGCAAATAAAATTAATGTTTTTGCTAAAAACACGAAAAGACGTACAGCAAACTCGATTATCCGTGTGCTGATTATCCGGTTTGTTGGTTATCTGTGCATACCCGAGGTTTATTGTATTATTTTATTTCCTTTATTTTCATCACGGCATTTTGAATAATGTGAACTGCGCGCTTGGAATTCGAGAGCTCTCTCGTCTGCAAGTGACCTGGCGGCATGCTTTGTTCAAGAATTAAACACCAAACAATGTACTGTATAGCAGTTCTTTGTTGCTGTTCTGTGATAACAGTCATGGCTGATTGACGTCTTGTGTAGTTTTTGTACCTCAAGTGTTTTACCAACAATAGACGTAAACAATTTTTATTTCGGCTTACCTTATTGATAACAGTGATAATTGAATGTGTTAAATGTTTGACATTATTGCATTTTCAAACAGTATTGTATGTTCCCTATTATTAAAAGTTTCGTTGTGCATTAAAAAGCACAAACTCGCATTATCCGTGTTTTTAGCTATCCGTACGCATTTGTCTGGCGATTAGCCTAGATAATCGAGAGTTTGCTGAATTTTTTTAATAATATACCTATTTCCAGTGGAAACTCCTGGGCATCTGGGAGGTCTGACTCCTACTCCTAGAAGAATATCCATACTCCCCAAACCTCTCGGTAACCAAACAACCCCCCCCCCCAAATTTTTTCTAGCTACGGCGTTGATTCCTGCAGTTCATTTTCGATGTTTTATATAATATGCGATTGTATCACTATATTCCAATGTGGAAAAGAAGAAGTGTACTAATTGTAAATTGTCGTATTACTTAATGCAAAGCGAAAATACGTGTTTTTTTCATTTGTGAGATTAGGTGACAACAGTTTTTGGTTTTTAGTTACTGCTGAAATTAATAAAAGCCATGGTTGTGGAAAACATAACATTTAATGTGTTATACAATGCTTCTAACACAGTAACACTTAAAATAAAGAATTTAGTGTTTTTGATTTAATAGATACTTTATAAATATCTCCAAAGGCTTTATAAATGGGTACTTTTAAATCTCTAAAGGCTGTTGCACCAACATAAAAATTTTGGGTGCGTGTACTTATGTACGTGCGTTAGAAGTTATACTTCTTTTTGTATATAATATATATCTTATTGTATAGTGTTTAAGTGGTTCAATAAATAAATAACAACGAATAAACAACGACCACAGTTATAATATATACATGTATATGCATAAAATAAAATTAATATGACTATTATATACTAAAAAATAAAAATTTAATTCAATTGAATTAATGTAAATTCAATATTATAATATTTTAGTAGATATTTACTTTTCGATAGACTTCTGAATAATTAAGTGTGATCTATAATTTAAAATATAGAAATATATATTAGATTATTGGATTAAAGCAAACATAATGATAGAACACTTATCGAAACTTTTATTCATTTAATATAAAAAAGACTTTTGAAATTAGTACTTACAAAAAATTAACCTCAAATATTTTAAAACACTTATTACAATTTGGTTACACAATTTTTGTCTCCGAAAAATATTTCACAGCACAATGTATATAAAGTTATTTAATTATATATCCATTCACGATCAGCAGCAGCAGGTCCATCGGGGCCGCGACCGAAATGTTTTGGTTTTTTGGCCTTAGGCTTGTTGTCCACGGCTAACTTCATCCTGTTAACTTTTCGTTGCATGGTGCGCACGTATTCCGTTACATACTAAAATTTCACTCTCAACCCACCTAAAGAAGTATAACTTCAAAAATATAATTAGAATGATCACAGTTGCACACCACTATGTAAAAATTATCCCAATTAGCGCTTTCAAGCTTCACAGCCCATCGTCAGATTGGAATAGACACAAAATAAGTGGAAACAACCCCTTCACCCCTCTCCCCCACCTTGCTCACACACAACAAGCTATAATATGAATGACCCTTCCCCACCCCCTAAACCCTGTCACACCATCTGTAGAGTTACATATTTTTTCTAGCAAATTCCTTGTGTTTCAGTGTTGTGTGTGTGTGTGTGTGTATGTGTGTGTGTGTGCATCCTTTTAAACTACCCACTTCCTCTCCACACACGTGGGTCAGTCAACACCCTTATTTTAAAACATCCAAATAGTACTATGCAAAATAATTCTTAATAATATTAAGAATTATTTTGCATAGTACTATTTGGATGTTTTAAAATAAGGGTGTTGACTGACCCACGTGTGTGGAGAGGAAGTGGGTAGTTTAAAAGGATGCACACACACACACACACAACACTGAAACACAAGGAATTTGCTAGAAAAAATATGTAACTCTACAGATGGTGTGACAGGGTTTAGGGGGTGGGGAAGGGTCATTCATATTATAGCTTGTTGTGTGTGAGCAAGGTGGGGGAGAGGGGTGAAGGGGTTGTTTCCACTTATTTTGTGTCTATTCCAATCTGACGATGGGCTGTGAAGCTTGAAAGCGCTAATTGGGATAATTTTTACATAGTGGTGTGCAACTGTGATCATTCTGATTGTGATTTCAACCACTAACACAAATTTCTTCATTAAAAATATAATTGATTGAATAAAAATATAAATAATATTTATAGTAGTTATATATAGCTTGTAGTTATTTTAAAAGAATTTCAATTTTTTTCTTGGCCCACCGATCACGTTTCTTTTATTTTTAAATTAATTTATATAGTATGACGTTTCGTTAATCACCAAAGGTTAACATCATCAGGCAATTATATGTATTATAAGTAATAATTCTAAAATATTTTAACAATTAATTGAAAATTTTTTTAAACTAATTGAAAATAAAAATAATAATTTATTGAAAATAAATATTTCTAAGAAAATATTTAAGTTAATTATTTTTTTAATTATTTAAATTAGATTTTATTTTTGTTTTTTAGATTATTTTTTCAACTTTTACAACTTAGGTTAATTTTTTTTTTTTTAATTTAAATACTTACAAATATTGTAATACAACAGTAGATTCACCTTCCAATTAAAATCCGGATAATGAAAAATAATCTATAATATGAAATGAAGAGATTTATATAAGATTATTATATTTAACAAGTTTTATTAAATTAATAAATATAAAATTTAATAAAAAAATACTTACAAAAACTTAACCTCAATTTTTAAAAACACTTTTAAAGTTTTTAAACACAAGTTTTGTCACTGATAAATTTTTCACTACACAGTGTGGGAAAAATGAATTAATAATATATATATATATATATATATTTATGTGTGTATATCGATAATTAATAATAACTTATAAATTATAAATAAAATGTAATATATGCACTGCTTCACTATCAATTTCAACAATAACCACGTGTTATGCTGAGAACGTGGCGTTTGTATACAGCTGACTGATTTGCACATGCGCGTTAGGTATACCAAAACCTACTGATATACAGTCCCAACAACTGAGGAGTGACGTCACGTATCTAGACCCGTGCTGCCTTGCCGTGCGGACTACTAGGTTCCCGTAACTGTTGTCGCGTACTTTTCTTGTGTTTAATTATACTAACTTCTTTATACTTTTAATTATATTAACTAAGTACACTATTAAATTCTTTTTTAAATAATTTAATAGCTAATTGTATTTGTAACTTTTTTTATATTACAAATTATTAATTGCCGCTAACGCATGGCTATAATTACGGTACGCATGATCGTTTATGGGGTCCTAAAACTTTTTAAGGTAACACTAATTCATTTTCTGTAAAACTATTTTGTAGAGTGAATCATTCAATATTATATCGCAATTGCATACAAGCACCTTGCTACTGTCGATATATCGGTTAACACAAGTTTCTTACGAACATTAAAATTTATGTAGTTATTGTCGTCTAAGCAGCACGTAAATAAATAAACAGCATACGTTACAATCTAAAAGATGGCCAAAATAAAAAAAACCTTATTCATATTCTGACGTGAAATTTACATTTCTATTTTGACACAATTATTCAACATTTTTTTATTTCTATTTTTAGAGTACGTGATTATGCTGCGAGTTATAAACTTTGTGCGTTCTTCAATCGTGCACTTGAATATTTTTCTAAAAACCTACGTACATTTAACTTGACTCTCCACCGAACTTTTAGACACTGTAGAGAAAATACAAAATTCACATATGCGATTTCTTTTAACTACCGAAATGAATCTAATCAATTTAACTACCAATACATATCAAATCTAACCTGTTACAATCTATTTGAAAAAGGCTTACCATAATTTGTTTTTCTGAAATACCTACTGCATTAAAAGCCCCAAATATTTTATTAAATTTGCTTTTGTTTGAACCACTGTTTCGTTAAAATTTTACTAGGAGTAAATGTCTCAAAACTTGTCTTTTTGTTACATGACGTTCAAATACATTTTTCAAATGTATTAACTTTCAGGAGCCTCTTTATATGATTTTAAATAAGTCAGCACTATACAAAAAGTGTATACATTTTATTTTTCTGTTTAATTTGTAAAATGCATTACAATAAAGTATTATTACATAAGGCTTATTTATCCTGTATGCTATACTAAATTTAACCAAATAAAGGTACACATAATAAAATTAAATTGTATTCACAGGAATGTAAAAAACCACAATTACAATATATAAAGTAAGCTTTATTCTCATTTACATAGCAGCAAATATAATTTTTTCAAAAATTGTAATTATGTTACTGGATACAGTAAGTAAATCTATATATAGATACATAATTCGTTTATACATTTAGAGTTACCATCTTACCAAAATTCTTGACAAAATTTAAATTAATAAAAATACAAAATTAATTTCTTTTGATATATCAAACATGTACACAAATATCCCAATTAAAGAAACAATTGAAATTATTAATAATAAACTAAAAAACAATAATTTCAATAAAGAATATATTAAACAAATAACCCACATTTTAAATACTATTCTAAAACAAAATAATTTTTTTCGTTTAATAATATTTATCAACAAAAGGACAGACTGGCAATGGGAGCTCCTACTTCTCCCATCTTATTAGAAATACTATTTACAAAAGTTAGATAATAGAATCAAAATATTATTAAAAACTTAGATCCTCTAGGTAATTACTATACACAAGTAGATGACACGCTCTTGATATCTCAAAATAATGGTCATAACAATAATCAAATTTTTACTTGAATTAATAATCTCCACAGTAATATAAATGTCCCTATAGAACATGAAACAAATAATAAATTACTTTTTTTAGATATAACTATTATAAATAATATAACTATTAAATATATTTAGATATATCCCTAAAATAAACCTCTGGGAAAATTTGGAAATTTATAAAAACTAAACGAGTAATAAATTAAGAGATGGACAAATACAAATACGTACTAAAATGATAATATTTTTAAACTTCTTAAGTTAATCAAATAATATATACATCTATTATAATACCAATATAAATATAATCTAGATATATTTAAAAAACAGCTGTTTATAACAATTCATTTCAAATTTATATTTATTTTTTTGTATAATGTTTCTGCTTATGATAGTTACAACACTAACAAAACACTGTGTAAAGACTAAAAAATATATTAAAATATAAATATATTTGTTTATAAAAACATTACTTATTTTGAATTAATAACAAGAATAATGTGAATGATCATGAACTGAATTTACCGATCTACAGAACAACCAGTTTATTACATACAACCTCCTTTATTTATAATGATTAGTTGGTTTATTTTCTGATGGGGTAGATGTAACAGATTCAAATGTTCCTCTGAATTCATTCAATATGTAAAAGAATCTTTTGCTAGTTAAATTTATACCACAGTATGCCTCTATGACTTGTAGCATATGCATGACACACTGCTGGGAGTACAATAAATTTATGTTTTTCCTGCAAGAAACTATGTCTATGTTTGTATGTATATTATGTTATGCTATCGGATTAAAAGCTTATATTTCAGAAATAGAGATTTCAGTTTCATAGAGTTGATCTAGTGTATCCAACTCCACATAATGTGAAGTAGTTATTTCATGTTACAAAAACCCAAAATAATAAAAGTGATTATGAAACTTTTTAGGAATGGACATGCATCTCAGAAGATCTCAGTTATCGATTTAACACTAAATTTAAGTAAACATAATTTTTATTAAAAAAAATCAGCTGTTAATGCTTCACAGTAGACAGTTTTCTTTTCTTGTTTCCATACTTTATGAAGTTATTTTTAATTTTAACATAATTATTTAAAATTATGTTTGTTGACACTTTAGCAGTGTTGTACAGGATTGACTTTTTACTATGATTATTACAGCTAAAGTCTGTTAAGAAAAAATTGTGTTGTTTCACAGCCTTTTCTGTCAGTTCAATTACTAATTCTCTTTGCTCTGTACACTGTAAAAATTCTTTTTCATACTCACTACAAATTAACTTTTGGACAGTGATGTAATTTAAAAGAACTACATTTACAACATCAGGATGGGGATACAATAATCCACCTCTGTCTATATTCTTTATTAAACTGTAATGAGAATTTGTGTTTAATTCTGTATCAAAAAATGTATCTAATACTAAATGCTTTTGGCAAGCTTCACACTTATTTCTTTTTATAACTGCTCTGGCACAGTATCCACCCAAGTAAGTGAAAACTGGTAAATAGTTACTGATATCTGCAAACTCTTCTTCAGTATATACAAGGTCCAAGTTTGTTAATACCCTAGTGTTACTACGTGTGTTTTCAAATTCAATATTGTCTATAGTTTTAGAGAGCGTATCATTTGAAAGCGGTACTTGTAGTTTACCAAATGTATCAGAATTTAAAGTTAAAGGTAAGAGATTTTGAATTCTTAGTTTAGATTCTACTTCAAAAATCTGTCTTATTGATACCAAGTACTGTGATCCTGCCATTGTCCTGTATTTACCAAAACGGGCTTCTAATGAATCAGTCTGAATTTTACCTGGTAAAATATAACTAAAATTTAATTCTGAAATACAATATTTTGTAAGTTCTACCAAAGCATATGTTGTGTGTGAAACAGCAAGATGAGTTTCTTTTGTCAATTTATGTGACTCTAAATCAATTTCATTCCACAAGTCTAACCAAGTCAAAAATTTTTCTAAATAAGCAAAATTTTCTTGTCCCAAAGCAAGTGTTTTTTGTAAAGGATTTCTGAAACGCTCATCCTTCAGTGTAGTTGTAACATTAACAATATACCACCAATTTAAAATTATTTTGATAAATTCTGCTGTACTCTGGAAATAGTCTATGGCATGCTGGTTACCTACAGATAATAAGCCTTGAATTACATGATCATTAAAAACATTTAACACATACTTAACATTCTGCCGTTCAAAATTACTTGGTGCTAGACTTTTAAGATTTAATCTGTATGAATATTTTACTAAGTTGTTTGGTTTATTTTCTATTTGATACATTTTTTTTTAAACTAGAAAATGAAGCTGTTGATAGATGGATGGGTTGATCACAATTTGTATTAAATGATGGGTACTTTAATGACTGATTTTGATCTTTCTGATTAATCCAGTTATTTTGTATACACTTAATAATATGAACAGAATCTAGGACAAAAAACAATGGAGAGGAGCTATTACATGGGTGTTGGTAGACAATACTGACCTTTGGTGGTGAACTAAAGTATGACATTGCCTTTCGATTAATTGCATTGTTATCACTGACCACACACACAACAGTGAAGCCTATTTGATGCAATCCAATAATTATTTTCTTAACATAAGAAAATAAACTTTCTGCATTGATTGTTCTAACTGGGAGAATGTGTACCACTTCTTTAAAAGATGAACGCAAACTCTGTACCATAAATACATGAGCAGAAGTTGCAACATGATCACTATTGGAAGCACTCCCTATAATAGTACCCCCTGTGTAATCTAAATATGGTTTCACATGTATTTCATCGATCATTAATGAAACAATATGCTCACCTTTTTTTAATAAATTAAATTTTTGTTTCATATGAGTCAAAAATTTGTGTCATTCTGTTCCACAAGTGGATTTGTATTATAACTTACACATATTTTATGTATAGATTGTGGGTGTGGAACAGTAATGTAATTTACTGTTCTCAAAAATTTGTAAGCATGTGGGGAAATGGTATACAAAATACTGCAGAATACTGAAAATTCTGGGGAATACCTGTTATACTGTTTATTAACAGATAATAACTGTAACTGTTCTTTCAAAAACCCCAATTTTTCTTGTTTTCCATCCCCTAACACCTGTAAAAGTTTATTAAATAGATCACTAATAACAAAAATTATTTCCTCAACTGGCATTAATTTATCATCAATTGTAGGTAAATACTGGCGTTGAAATGGATTTAATATGTCAACAAGTTTATTTTTATTGTTTATTTGCAAAGGAAATTTTTCCTTACCTACTCGATGTATTTCAACTTTTTTGGTATAAATACTTAACTGCAAACTGTTCACTAACTTGGCAGAAAGCAATATACTGGGCACTGTAGACTGTTCAAGTAAAACAAATGTTACACTGTCTGTTATTGTAATTTATAACAATAACAAACCAACAGTGTTTTTTGTTATTGTTATAAATTAAAACACGAACACTAACTGCACATCGTTTGTCATAAAAACAGGTTAAAGCATTTTAGCCTTTCTTTACATTGTTAGGCCTAACCTATAATTCACTGAAAATTTAGTTTTTCATCAAAGGCAGAATACATTGTTAAATAGTATTCACATTATAACATCAGTATTAAAATATTACTTTGTACAATGCTTACCTTGGAAGATTGAGATGGATGGAAGTTTTTTCTGTGAATGGCTCTCGTCCATTTTCGTTGTAAGTCTTTGTCTTTTGGAAATGAAAAAACAGATACACGTGGACCGTTATCATAATTTCCACGACAATTAGGAACACAACATCTAAATCCCATCTTTTAAGTTATAATTAAATATAATTATTAAATTAGAAAACACAAAAGTACGCTACCGACACAACGCTACACAAATCAACAGTAGGCATACTAGGCATATGGCATGGTGGTCTAGATGACTTGCGTCTACGGAGAGATCATCAGAGCTGTTAACCGACTAATCTGGCGACGTGGTGGGGGCACTGGAGGGGCAAGTGCCTGACCGACCGTGACACCGACACACCGTGCCACCTGGCGGGCTCAGCTGATACTTGTCTCAGCTGATTTTGTTAAGTTTTTACCGCGTGCGCTTTTGTATCTATTTTGGTTGCGTGTTTGAGTAACCAAGTTAAAGGTAAGAATTGTCTTCTATCATGTTTTCTATATAACTATATTACAAATATATTTACTATATAACAAACATTATCATGTTAAATTGCTAAACTCAATGTCAGCAGCGATTATTTCTGTCTTGATGCGTTTACATATCAAATGTAAAACTGAAATACAAACAATTCAATGAAAACTAAAAGCAATTAAAATATCGGTATGGAGAACCATACATTACTTCCATGTTCAAAGATTTATATTTAAAATCATAATGGAAATGAAATATTTCCACAGAAACTACTTCTTTCTACTTATAGAATCAGCCTGACCACAGTACTGTGTGGTCACTAACGTATACCACCTTACATTATCGCACTCGATTTTCACTCATGATGACAGTCGATGGCACTGCCGAAACGTCTGGTTTTGCAGATAACATTGTACTTTGCTCAAACAGCCCGGGAAGGAATTTTTACACTAAACTACTTCTTTGTTGCCGATAACGTAGTACACATATAAAAACAAAACGTTGCAGGTAAACTACCCCTTCTTCTCCACCGATCTTCACCAAAATCAAAAGACCTTGAGTGCTCTACACATTAGGGACGTATGCAAAAAATTATTGATTCTGTTTGACTTTACGGCAGTTATCGTTCGTCATTGAAAAAATTACCCTTATTAAAACATTAAATGTTGCAGGTAAACTACCCCTTTCTCTTAACTGATCTTCACTGATCATCGTTGGCCATAGAAAAAAATCTACACACAGACACTTTTCGAAAAATGACTTTTTTTCGTGTTTGAGGGTAGTACATGTACGTGTATACATGTACATGTATTTGATGTCATTTTGATCAATTTTGCTGCAATTGTAATCAATGTTATGGAACAAACAAGTAAAAAATAAGTACTGTGTGTGTGTGTGTGTGTGTGTGTGCGTGCACAGGTGCATTCTCATTACATTCAGTTACTTGATATGTAATGCTTTCACAATTGAAATACATTTCAGTGAGATAACAATTGGATTCGTTCCAGGGAAATGTAAAATTCCTGTTACAACCACACAATTTCTTGTAAAAGTAGTTAACTTTTCCTTATACAGCAAGATGAACAATATAATTCACAAGTCTAACCACTCTTTCCTTCTCAAAACACTATTTAAAAAAAAAGTGACTAACAAAAGATCTGAGTATTCCTTCTTCTAGTTTGTTTGCCAACAGAAGTAAAATTAGTGTATAAAATATAGTATTATTTTTTGTACATTTCAAAATTTTGGGACACCAGGTCTTAAAAAGTGGGGCAAAAGTTTGACAAAATCACAAATTCCATGTGGGACATCGATTAAAGAGAATTTTAACGAAAATCTGAATATACTGTACAGTTTTAGAAATTTCAAAATTCTTTGACCCCATGGCTCAAAAATGGAATCAATAATTTGAAAAAAGTGTAAAAATCCATCTAGCTGTTAGACTAAAAGAAATTATAACACACATTTAACTGTGTGGAATTTATACTGTTTATTGTATGATCGCTCTATAATACTGTTACTTTACTAAACAAAAATTAGTCAGTCTGCCTGCACACCCATATTGCTGAGTAATAATACAGCAGTCTTGTCTGGCGTCTCTGGGCCCCCCCCCCACACACACACACACAGTTGCTATGTAGCTGATTTCTCTCTGGCAGTGGTGAAATGTCAGTTCTGCCATGGTCAAAAGCATAACAGGCAGCAGGCCTAATGTTTGAAAGAAAAGAGAATAAGAAGAATTATCTTGTAGACATTTGTAATTTTTAGAAACAAAATTTAATGTTTTGTTTAATGGGCAGTTAAGAATACTTTGTGTGTATGTGCGTGCATGTGTGCGCACGCGTGTACAACTTTTAATCTGAACAATAATCTGCTGTTAGAACCCAGCTGCCGGAAGTGGAACATGTGGTAGGATAGCACAATGCAGCAGTACTGTATTCCCAAACTGTCACTTCAGAAAGTATATTAAACAAAATACAGGACCATTATGGGAAGAATAAATAAAGTTTAGTTGTTACCGTTTCATCTGAAATTTGCTTATTAAATTTAAGTTCAATGAAAACAATGCTATGTTTATTTTCAGATGAGTACTACTGCCGTAAAATGTGATTTATGCAGCATAGAGTTCAGTAAGAGACTTTTATTGTAAACGGCATATTAGAATTCGCATTCTGTAGCGCTGAATGATTACATAAAATACTGTAAGTATTTCTGCTTACGAGAGAACATACGTAGGAACACCGTACACAGCTAAACAAACTGAAAATAAGTTACAGGTTTATCGTCAAGTCTACAAAGACTCAGATAGAGCGCAGCCGCATCCCATCCCATCTATTAATCGTACGGGCAGACGCTTGTCAGCCCAGAATGCGAATGTATCACACAAGCAGCGTCTGCCCATACGATTAATAGATGTGATGGGACGCACCTTCGCTCGCCCCTCCAGTGCCCCCACCACGTCGCCAGATTAGTCGGTTAACAGCTCTGATGATCTCCCCGTAGACGCAAGTGTCTAGATGTGCTACGTCGAGGATGAGCTGATGACGTAGTTACTGGGCCTGTATATCAGTAGGTTTTGGGTATACCCCTATCACGTTCACAAACACTATATTTTTTCCACATTTTCAATTCCCCACAGTCTAGAAATCTTATTTTTAAAGCCTAAAAACATTATCATGCTTCGATGTTTCGGTTTCGTCGAAATTCTTTTTTAAGCATTTCTCTTTCTCTTTTGTTTTTTAACAGCAATGTAATCAACAAAACCTTAATTAATAATAAAAATTAACCTTGAAAATCAGTTTAATAATTTATCATTGCACGTGAAACCTTTAATTTTAGTTTTATGTAAATTCAGGTGAGTGGTCTTGGATATGTTTACCAATAAGATACGTAGAAATACAAATACAATCTGGAACTATGGAGTAAAATGAATTTACATTGTTATTATCATTGATGGCTAACATCATCCTGTCGCACTTCCGTAACAGGGTGCGCGCGCAGCTCTCAATTTTACCCTCTACTAAACGCGCCAAAAGACGTATAACTTCAATAATTTAGTACAGGTTAAAATAATACAAGTGTTGAAAACAGCTTTCGGGAGAATTTGACTAATGAGTAGAAAATTGTTGTATGAGCCGACAGAATGCCATATAGACATAGAGAACAATAATTATATAAAAATACTTATTAAAAGACAAATATTTGCGTGGAAAGCTGCGGGTAACAGCTAGTGTTAATATAATGAGGAATATATCCTACGTTCAGAATAACCTTGCAACCCCCTCTTGTTGACACCACGAGCCGGCTGCCACTGTAAGTGAATAGAGGGATATGACGTGTCCGAGATTGCAGTGCCTCAGTCAAAAGGCCAAACAAAACAAGGCACTGCAGCTGTGGTCTCGGCTGTTTATCCTCCACCACATTTGTGAGAAGAAATCAATGACCGGCCCTTTATTTGTGGCATTCCATATATGTATGAACTTTGTATGGAGTCGCTTGCCAGCTGTAACAGTAAATTATTTTTGTACAAATATGATATCATGTTTTTTGTATTACTTAAGACATGTTTCTCGGGTTAAGCAGTATTATTGTTATATTGATCTGTTGATTCATGATGCAGATGTTGTATCAATGTGGCTGATGATGAGCATACCCAATGCTCTAGACATGATACAAAGATGAAAGTATATCTTTATAGCACACACACACACACACACACACACACACACACACGCACGCATGCACACACACATGTATTCTAATGTATGCTAATTTCTAAACTTTTCAGGTGGAGCTGACACACGTCATTATTTTGACATAAAGAAATCATCACGCTTTAAAGCCTTTGAAGACACTGCTGAAGACACTGCATCAGATTTTGATGATAATGCATTTGTCCATCCATACAAAGATGATGATGATCATGAAATAACAACAAACCAGACGTACACACATATAGGTAAGTAGTGGGGTAATCTTTGTATTATATATTGAGCTGTAAGGGTCGCATAGGATAAGCAGTCGAGATAGATATTATTGGAATATAGTGGATTTATTAATGATGCTATTAATTTTTCAGACAATCTACTGTAAATTTAATACAGTTTACAAAAAAAAACTAAATTTTGTCTCTGTTGACCTTTATAACACAAACTAAAATTCAAATTGCTATGAAGCAATATTCAAATGTTAAAATTCAAACTAAAATGAAGTAACTTGATATATAAAAAGTTTTTTATGTATCATCTGAACTATAAAGTCTTTACTAATGTAACTTGTACTAAAGTCCTTCTGTTAAGTAATTTTTATAAGTGTGCATAAAATAATACAAGTTCACTTCCCTGTAATGTTGACTTCAGATCCTTCAGACGATGGGTTGATTCTACCTGAAGGAACATGTAGGTCAATCCAGCTTACTCTGTCCAGCCTGGTTGGTTCTGGGTGTGTAAATAGTTCTCGTAGGCACAGTTATATACAATTTTGTACCATCAACTGATACTGTTACTGCTCAAACTGCTATAATAGGCGTACACCTTTCCAGTTATCTTAAAGTGTTACTCCTAAATGGACTATCTTGCACTAGCACACAATTATAATAACTAATGCATTAACGTGTGTTAATCTATGGGATTTTTAACTTGTGTTCAACGCAACTGGCAGACCAAACGTCTTGGCCCATTGCAGCAGCCACTCGTTATCAATTGCAAAGTGATACTAACAACATGTTCACAGTCTTATTTTTTTAACTGAATTTCTTGCAATTTGATTGGTTTCTTAATAACACATTCTCATGATATTATAGATATCAGATTTACCTGTACAAGAACGCTTAGAAACAGATCGATTTATGTTCAAAAACCCAAAATATTTTATGACCAATTTTATGGGCTATAAAACCTTTTTACTCAAAAAACGCATACATCCAGTTACTAATTTTTAAAACAACTACTGTCGTCAGGTGTCTTTTTATTATGAGTATTTTGATATAAGACCCATCTCAAAATTTCCCATATTTTGATAGTTATTCAAATTATTATTATTATTTTTTTTTAGAATAGCCTGTAAAATAATTATATACCCTCACACATGCACAATATTGTTGGTGCAGAAACTGTGTGCACTCGAGTTTGAACGTAAATTTCCAATTTAACAATTACAGTAACGTTAAATTAAATTATACCAATTGTTAGCTTATTTCATTGTGTGTTGATCGTGGTAATAAAAAATGTTGTATCTCCTTAGATACTACTACTACTACTACTACTACTAATATTATTATTGTTACAAATTTTCATGATGTTTGACCACTTGCTACTTGTTCTCTCAAGTTTGAGGAGAATACCTGCTGTAGACCATTGCAGTTATACAGTACACACTTGAATCCCTGCTGTAGACCATTGCAGTCATACAGTACACACTTGAATCCCTGCTGTTGACCATTGCAGTCATACAGTACACATTTGAATCCCTGATGTAGACCATGCAGCCATACAGTACACACTTAAATCCCTGCTGTAAGACCATTGCAGTCGTACAGTACACACTTGAATCCCTGCTGTAGACCATTGCAGTCATACAGTACACACTTGAATCCCTGCTGTAGACCATTGCATTCATACAGTACACACTTGAATCCCTGCTGTAGACCATTGCA
This sequence comes from Magicicada septendecula, assembly GCA_034769895.1. Taxonomy (NCBI): domain Eukaryota; kingdom Metazoa; phylum Arthropoda; class Insecta; order Hemiptera; family Cicadidae; genus Magicicada; species Magicicada septendecula. The sequence continues at coordinate 15,908,504 of CM068374.1, forward strand.
GTCATACAGTACACACTTGAGTCCCTGCTGTAGACCACTGCAGTCATACAGTACACACTTGAATCCCTGCTGTAGACCATTGCAGTCATACAGTACACACTTGAGTCCCTGCTGTAGACCATCGCAATCATACAGAACACACTTGAATCCCTGCTGTAGACCATTGCAGTTATACAGTACACACTTGAGTTTTCAGCAAACAGCAGTAGACTGCCTCCTTACTCTAATAATAGGTATACCGTCTGCAAATATGAAATGATTATTTTGCTCCTACGAACTCATCTTCCTTATAAAGTTAGATGTAAATATTGAACAACAGTGGTGCCAACACAGAAGCAGATTCTCTTTCACTCATTTACGCTTCCATTCCACATACAGTTGTTCATCCTTTTCCAAGTGTAAATATTGTAGTAAAACTACAAATAAAATTAATGATAAATAATAAAAATTATCTTGTTGTTGCATCCTCTTCGTTCAGTTTATTAATTTAATAATATATATATATAATACTTTCACTACTGAACTTACTGTTGTCACTTCCCAAACGTTTCGAGATGTTGTTTCTCTTCTTCAGTGGGTGTAATACTGACTGTCGATTACAGAATAACCGTTACGGAATAATGGTGTGTGTGGTGGGGATTGAAGGTGGGAAGGGATTGGCGCTGAGGTTTGAATTGTGTGTGTGGATCAGTGTATCGAATAGTGTATGTGATTTATAATGTATTTGTTCATTTAATATGTTGTTTGGTTGTAGTGTGTGATATCTGTATATTTCAAATAATTATATATATTATTAAAATAATAAAAGTGTAATGTGTTGATAAGTAAAAATTTTTGTTAGTTATATATATATATATTTTTTTAATTATTAAATTTAATTAATTTTTTATTTTTTTATTAATAATTAATTAATTGTATGCTTTTCAATTACTTCCGATTAAATAAGTGTGATGTTGTGTTTTGAAAATATTTGTTTCTATAGACAATCTATTTATGTTGTTTGATCTATTATCCTCTCTTCTAACTTTGCTGTTCTTCTTCTTCCTTCTGGTATCTTTCTTGAACGGCTCTAAATAATTTTTAGAGGAAATAACTAACTAATATTTACTATACAAATAAATATAAACGCTTGTAACTGAATAATTATGATGTTTCTTTATTAACATTTACAATTATGCTCCATTCTGATGCGCGTGGACCAGGCTTTGATTGAGCTCCGCTCGGGTCGCTAGTGAACAAAATGACAAAGTATATGTTTACAAAATTAAATATTTCGGATTCTTTTAACTGTCGAAATGGTCAGAGAGGGCAAGGAACAAGATACAATGCTTACAACTATTTTAAAATAAATTATTATTGCTGAAAAAAATAACAGTATTATGCAAATTGTCAATTATTAAAATGAAATCGAACCATCCGTAGAATGACGTCACTGACTCTGGAAGGCGGTGTCCGTTGCTGGCAGTATTTCAAGTATGGCCGCCGTCACCTCGACTTTCTGCGATGCAATACCGACGTTATGTTGGATCTTCTCCCTCAGAAATAAATGAGAATTCCTTTCTCTGCGAAGTTGTAGTATTCCTGGAAAATAGTGTGAAGTGTTCTTCCTTCTTCGGCGATGTTGTTCTGTGATTGTTTTTTGGTGCAGTGTTCGGTGTTCAAATGTGTTGGATTCGTGTTCTGCTAATATGGTTTAAAATTTCCTCAAAATGGTGGTTGCTTTCTCGTTCTCGTAACTGGTATTATTATTGTAGTTGTTCTGGATTAGTTTGGTGTTAACTATCAAATGTCGTTGTTAAATCTTACTTGGTAACCTCTGTTACACTTTTTGAGGTTGCACTCAATGTTTTTTCACTATTTTCATATTTTTTGGTCTTCTGTCAGTAATTTCTGAACTGTTCACATTAACGATTAACAATAGACTGATGACTGAAAGTCGTCGTTTTGGGGTAATTTATAAAATGTCTTTTTCCTCTTCCCATTGTCTTTTTATAAATTTACATGTCTTGGATCTGATTTCAATTCCTAAACATACATAACAAATTTTCCTATTTATTGCTGTAACTCAATTATTTATTAATTTTACAAAAATCTAACTGTTCAGCAATATTCTTAAGTTAATTTTACATAATTTGATATATAACTGGGTCTGTTTTAAGTTCAGATAAGCCTAAAATTTACAATTTTTGATATTTATTGTAGGCCTCATATTTTTTACAAATTTAGTATTTAAATGGTTTACAGGTGTTTTTATGTTAATATTTCCATGAAATAATATTACTCACTCCATAATTATTGCTGGTTGTTAATAATTTGTCCTTATAATACACCAATATTGATTAATTTACCTTTTATTTGAGTTGAGTACTTTTTAGGCCTAGTTTTACCAAATAAAGTTAATTTTCTTCTTTTGTCATTACATTTGTTATTATTTGTATCTGTACTGATTACATTTTCATATTTTTGTGTTGTATAGACTAGATTCTGTTCATTATATTATGTAGTTTGATTGAATTTATTTATTTGAGTTTGACTCTATCATAGATGATTTTGATTCACAATGCTGGTTTGTTTTTCTATTGTGGTGTGTTAGTTAGTTTGACTTATACTTTTTATATGGTTTACAATTTAATAAATAAAATATACGACATTCCTATTACCTACTTGCCTTCTCTGCCTTAACAAATTTGAAAATTATTTAACATTATTTTGAATAAACATAACATCTTATATCTACTAATTTTTATATATCCCTTAATTATAATAAAAATATCTCATGCCTATTATCCTTATCTATCTAATTTGATTATAACGAAATACCTTATCTTTTATCCTTATTTATCTAATATATAATTTGATTAACAAAAAATAAAAACATCTTATTGCTAGTCATACTCTCAGTTATGAACTGTCCTTTGGTATTTATGTCCTTCTTATAACTTACTTAACTGCAATTAAAACATATTGTTAGTAATAATATTTCTTATATATATAATTTTAAACACTCTTATTACTAATAATATTGTCAGTCATTAGACTGGCTTTGATTCCTATGTTTTTTTTCTAGTATCATTCTACACTCATGGTAGTCCTTTTAAATCATTTTTTTCAACTCCTTCATTGAATATTTTTTATAGATTTTTAACTAGGTTGTTCACTACACTCACTGTAGTTTCTAACTTTTATTATATCACTTCACTTTATATTTTCTACACTATGGTAGTCTTTTTAGTGGTTTGCTTTTACATTAGACTTATACTTAGTTTACAATTTAGTTTTAATTGTATTGTATCTTGTAACTTGAGTTACTGGGTCTAACATATATGGGTTTTAATTTAGTTTCAATTGGGTATATATTCCTTTATCAACATTTTGGGAATAGCTCTTCTTATTTCTATGTTCTTTTTAGGAACCTTGACATAGTTTGTCTCTTCTTTCTTATCATATAAGTGAATTCCTCCTCTTGTGTTTCCAAGTCTTTGTGGCATTAATTCAATGCATCTTATTTGAATATTGTCAACTTGTTATCGGTTTCGTGCCTTGGGGTTTCTCTGCTTCTTGACTTTATAAATTTCCCTTATTAAAATTGTGTTTACCTTTTTATCTTTTTTCTTTCCTTTTTACTGCTCCTCAACCTACTGGGTATACTGCTGTTTTATTGGGTTTTTATATAGTAGGTTATTCGTATATGGACCAAGAGTTTTCTTTGTTATTTAGTTTGATTTTATTACCATTTTATTGACTTAATGTACAGTTTCTTTAGTTTAATCTTTAACCATTTATTATTCTCACTCACTATGGACATTTTCTTCTTTATTTATGTTGTATTAAGTTAAAATTTTAATGTGATAATTCTGTTATACTACAATATATATAATGCTTAAACTACTTCTAAAGACATTGTACACACTTTATTATTTTTGTGCTTATGTGTGTTTCAGCTGCTGTACTAAAAAAGAACCTGAGAAGAAAAATCAATCCGTGTAATAATTTTTATAAATTTGCTTGTGGCAAATATTTGAAAAAGAAAGTTCCTGTAGATAAGGTAAACATGTTGAAATTTAAAGTTGTAAATTTTGTGTTTTTTTTTTAAATATTTGTTTTTTCTTTGTGTTTACAAAGAGTTGCTTTATGGTTGGTTTATGAAATAATGTTGGGCTGTTTTCTTATGTCAAATAAAAAAAATTTTTGTTTTTAGTTATAATGTGTGCTTTTTGACTATTCTTAAAGGTTCTTTAAGAATAGTGTTTAAGAATGTTCTATTCTTAAGTGTGCTTTTGTGCTTTATGTTAAGACAATAGAAACAAATTAATAAATTACCTTTAATTTTTCTTAATGCTGAGTTTTAAAAAGCTATAATAGTCTATAGTATATACTATAACAATTGTCTTTTTTAAAATAAGATAATCTGAAATGCAGAGATTTAATTTGAACGCATGACCAAATTTCATAGTTTATAAAACCATTTGTCTGCATCTGTAGGAATAACCTTTGTCCACAAAGGATATCCAGCAAATCATAACATGTCTTCATCCTAAGCATTAGGCCCCAGTTGACTGATTCCAGGATCCACTTTCTCGTCGCTCTAACAGCATAATCTTCACCCTAAGCATTAGGCCCAAGTGTAACGTGTCAAAATTGGGTCAGTTTATTTCTTACAGTATGGGGTATTTGTATTTTTATTTATTTCATTTTTTGCGGGATTTTATAAAAATATTGTGCAAACATTAATTCCATTATAACAGACCACGTGGCAAGAAACAGTGTGAAACAAAGGCAAGGCGCAATTTCTGTGGTGTAACTCGGCAAGGAATTCGCACCACCCTAAAAATTCTCAGAACTCTGTATGTGTGGGACGATGCGCATACTCAACATCTCAAGCATGCGCGCTGTTAGTGACGCCGAGAAACTCAACCGGCGCTGGAGCGAACGATTTGGGACCTCAACCAGCCAACTACAGGAAATGTCGTTAAGCCCCGCCTACTGCTAGTGACATCAGTCTAGCAGTGACAAATATCGTCTACACGCTGGGCTGATATACCTAATATGTTTCATGCATAGAGTGAATAAACCACAGCAAATCAGCTATGCACGGTGACGAAAATCCGTTGGCCGTGAACACGCAGTTCCTCCCACTCAGCAAGGACGCTGCCCAGTTTGTTAACCGATCGCTCCGGTGCCGGACCGAGCCAAGTAGGCTCGTCACAAAAACTTTATATTTCAACAGTAAAAAGTGTGATAGGAGAAAAATTTTATGTGACCGCGGTCGAGTAAAAAAAGGGTAAAGAAATTAACTGTATAATGTTCGGACAATAAACAACAAGAAATTAACAGAAGATGAGCGCGTGCGCGAACCACATTGCCGGCGGTTTAAGTGTAAGGGCTGGGAGCTTTATTCTAAAATGTTAAGGGGTTCATAATTTAGTGTGTTTGAGTGAGTGTGAAAAATTTGCAGGCTGGGCTCTGTCTGTATGTCTGTTTTATATAGTGATCAGTAAGGTAAGATATTAGAGTAAGTTAGTATGTAGAAGATGCCAACAGAACAAAGAAAACTGTAGCTTAATCTGTAAAACACTGAGCAAAGTTTTTGAACCAAATTTTAAAATGATTCTGATTAATTAAAAAATAGTAATTTCTCTTCATAACAATGTGTCGAATCAGTTATTTCGATAACCTTAACACATGTTTGTATCTAACGTACTTGTGATTGGATCCTGGCCCGTAACAGAGTCTTGGCAGGTAGGTGGAAATTATATTGTATTTTGTATTTAATAAATTTTAATTTATTATAGAGTATAACAAATGGTGCCCGTTACAGGCACGAATTTTAATATAATTAATTAAATTCCACATCTACAATAAAGATACAAACGTGTGTTTTAGGTTAGCGTAGCAAAATAAAAATGCATTATGTACGCAAAGCTATACCGAAAGTAATATAGAAAGTACATGACAAAAAATTAAATAAATTAATTAATTAGATTATTAATATTTTGAATATCAATTGTAAAAAATGTCAGATAACGAGAATAAAGTAAATGAAAATAGTGTCGAAAATTTTGACGACTCAAACATGAGCAATTTTGAAATACATTCGACTCCAAGTGTGAGTAAAGATAAAACAGAATTAAATATGAGTGATCAGAGTAATGTAACTGAAGATTCGGGGGTGCAGATAACCCCGATCTCAACAAAATGTAATAGGTCCGATAACGATATAATGAGTATCATGCTCAGTCAACTCGAGAGAATGAATAGTAATTTTGAGACCAAATTCAATGTAATAAGTAGCGACATGAATAGTCGTTTTGACGTAAATGATGCTAAGTTTGATGTATTAACTAATTCACTGTGTAGTCTTGAGAGTAAGCTAACCGAAATATGTAGAGAAGCAAAGGAGTCAAGAGAGTGTGTATGTAGGGGAGATAGTAATACAAATGAAAATTATAATGACGAGTGTAACAATGTTGAAAATAATGAGAATAGTAATATTGAGTATAATAATGTATTTGAAGAATTGGTATCAGAAAGTGATACGGTGAAACTAAATAATGAAAGTACTGATGAGTTGGTGGAATGCGATTATGAGATGTTAATGTGTATTAATGAGTTAGAAAAAGAATGGAAAGAAAGAGTAGATGAATGTGTAGGGCAGAGGGTAAATTTTACTTTTATTTTTTCTGAACCAGAGTGTTCACAAATGTCGTTTTTGAAGGGCAAGAGACCCATATTAGTAGAAGAGTTGAGTTGTTTATTGATGTTGTATAATGTTGTACCCTCTGTCTGTAATAATTTTGAGAGTGTGATGTGGTATTATGGTGAGAGAGATTTAAGTAGAGAATTGTACGTGGAGAAAGTAACAGAATTGTATAATTTGGATAGAAAGTATGACGAATGGAAAGAAAGTTGAAAAGTATATTTGAATAATAATGACTATAATGATTTGACTAAAGTAAGTAACCCAATAACGAATGAATTTACTGACGGAGACTTAACAAAAATACCTAACGTGGACTGGTTTAATAAGCATTTTGGTAAAATGAGTGAATTTGGTTGTTCTGGTTATGACACACAAAGTAACCATTTGTTTGTCAAGAAAAATGAACAGTGTGGTATAAAACCAAGACTTATCTGGGACGATGGAGGTTAAACTATAAAACAATAAAAGACAGTGATAAACATTTTGTTTTATGGTTCTGACATGGCAGATTTGGACAATGAAGTGCGGAAAAACTGAACAATTAATAACTAAAGTTTGTAAATAATTGTAGTGCATTTATTTATGTGTATTGTAGAAGGCCAGCTAAACAATGTATGTGTATAGGTAAGTGATAATAATAATAAGAATAATATTTTGCAATTTAAATAAACAAACATCAGAATTAATTTTGAAAAACAGTAATTGACTAATTGTAATTGTTTCGATGACTATATAATTTATATTTTTCAGTAATTAGTTTAATTAAAACAATTTGATACATGTCAAATATTTTGATTGATTATTTAAATGTTGTTTAATTAAATTTGTTAATGAATTCAAATTATTTTACGAGACTGATGAATTTGGTAATGAAATGATAAATTGTTTAATTTAACTAATATTTTGTGAAATGTTTCAGAGGTGAGGTGAAAGTATTGGGGTGTAGGGGGTAGATGTTATGTGTATACCATGTTAAATGGAATGTAAGTATAGAACTTTTACAGTATGAATCATGTATAATAAAAATGTTTACAGGTGTAACTAAGATTTTAATTCAATAGTGAGATTATTGGAAATAATTGTGTTCAATGAAATGATAATTAAAAAAAAAATTTTAATAATAAGTAAAAGATGATATACAATAAGTATTAATAATAAATTTGGAAATTTTTGTGTGTGGATGGGAGGTGACTCAAATGAGTCACGAATTTAAATTTTACAACATAAAAAATTTGCTAATTCAAATTTTGATCCAATAAAAATGCTTGTGTTCTATTTAAATATTTAAATAACTATACGCTCAGACATTCAATATAAGGTGTTCATGCTATAATTTTAAATGTATTATTTTATTGTAGTAAGTTAGATATAAGAATTGATAACAAATATGTGTTTATATAATTTGTGTATTTTTGAACCTAAATAAATAATTAAACCGAATGGCAGGCGGTTAACACAAAGTATCAGAATCAGAGAGAGGGGAAACAAGGAGGTGAGAAGTAAGGATAAATAAATATATATATATATTTCATGTAATTTGTTCAATTTTGAGATGTGTTTTCATTGTGTTAGTAAGATCAGCTGATCAGCAATAACATGTCACTGGTATATTGGTTGTAAACGTCCCAAGTAATTAATATTTAATGTAATGTTTCAATGTATTACAGATGCTATTTTAAATAATGAGAAAAGTAACTTGAAAAAATGAGAAATGAAGTAATAATTTGTGAAAGCCAATAAAAGACAGTTTTGAGGGTGATGAATATTTTATGGGACATATAGATCTGTCCAAGTTGAAGTTAAAGTTGAAATAGTAGAGATGATAATAATGTAATGTTGTTTTGAGTTAATATATGTTATAGAATTTTGAGAAGTATTGATGTTGACACAGTAGTAATGGAGAATTTATGTAGAGTTTTGAGTGATATATTAATGTTTATAATTGATGTTGTTATTTTGTAGTAGTTGTAGTGAGGTAATGAGATTGAGATTTTTTGGGGATGGCAATTTTGTAGTAGGGGGTAGTGTAATGTGGGAGTCCGCGACATAATGATAAGTTGGGACGGGATTGGGATCGATTTAATGGGGACGGGGCCGCCTTAGGTAGAATCCAGGGGCCAGATAAGGGAAATGAGTTTTTGGGGGGGGAACACGTATCCTATATACAAAGGGTTAGAGAGTATTTTTTTTTATATATATAGAGAAGGTGGCGATTTGAGTTTAATGATAAGTTGGGGTTAGAGAGTGTTTTGGTAGAGATTTTGATAGAGCTGGGTGTCATGTTAGTAAAAGTTGTTAGTAGGAGAGTCAGAGGGAGAAAGATTATATGTGTATACAGATCAAGCAGTAAATTAAATGAGATAAATGTCTAAATCACCCACAGTAATAAAGAATAAGATTGTTAAGCAAAGAGAGGGGTATAATAAAAGATATAAAATTTTATATATTGAAACCAGTGACAAAATTTTGATAGAATTTGAAAGTAATGTAAAATTAAAAATTGTCTATTTTGAATAATTTAAATGTCAATTTGCTTATTATTTATAATAATATTTTGTTATTTTAAATGTTTTGTGTTTCAAGTTAGGATATTACAGATGTTGAATGTATTTTCAGATAGAAAGTATACATAACATATGTAGGTCAAGGGTTTTGGACTTGACCTAGTTTTGATCAGCTGACAGTGAGGTCACACATACTAAGCTTGTGTAGTAGGAAGTCAATTTAATTTGTTTATTTTATCAATTCAACAAATTCTAAATAATTTCTATATGTAAAGGAAACATTTTAATAAATTTAAATTTTTTTTTTGAATTTTAAAAAAAATTTTGGAAAATAGTTTTTTGAAAAAAAAATCTTGTTTTTTCGCCTGCCAGGTAATGAATATTTTGAAACTTTAATTATTTGATTGTTTTTATATTAACCATGTTTATTTTTATTGATTTATGGTATTGATTTTTATTGTTAGATTCCAAGTGATTACATGTTAGGTTAAGGATATGTTCAATTAGAAGAAATGTTTAAATTAATTCATTTTAAATAAAACAGAAAATAATGAAGAGAATATTTTAGACTTTATACAAAATTTATGAATCAATTTTATTTGAAAACAACGTGTTGTAATTTAAAGAACTTCTTTAAAAAAATTTGTTTTCAATTTTATGATATATAATATCAGTATGTAATGCGAGTGTGTGTGAGCCCAGTATCTGCTAAAGGCAGCCCAGCTTGCATAAAAGGGGAAACATATCGGCTGAGGATCTGGCATAATCTGAGCCAGGGATTGAGGATTTTGGGGGGTAGCATGTCAGAAGGTGAGGTGTGCTGTGGTACTTGTCTGTTCGATTTTTCGGTGTTGGGATCTCTTACAGAGAAGTCCAGTGATCTCGTTCAGATGGGTCCATAGTCGCCAAGCCAGGGGGGTCATGTACCCATGAAGAGTAAGAACAAGGGGGTTGTTGGCACCAGTTCCTCACCGGTCCTCTTCGGAGTTTATCAATGAGATTTCTTCTGTTTTGGACAGCAGAATTCTCATTGAGGGGGTATTGTAACGTGTCAAAATTGGGTCAGTTTATTTCTTACAGTATGGGGTATTTGTATTTTTATTTATTTCATTTTTTGCGGGATTTTATAAAAATATTGTGCAAACATTAATTCCATTATAACAGACCACGTGGCAAGAAACAGTGTGAAACAAAGGCAAGGCGCAATTTCTGTGGTGTAACTCGGCAAGGAATTCGCACCACCCTAAAAATTCTCAGAACTCTGTATGTGTGGGACGATGCGCATACTCAACATCTCAAGCATGCGCGCTGTTAGTGACGCCGAGAAACTCAACCGGCGCTGTAAAAAATGGCGCTGGAGCGAATGATTTGGGACCTCAACCAGCCAACTACAGGAAATTTCGTTAAGCCCCGCCTACTGCTAGTGACATCAGTCTAGCAGCGACAAATATCGTCTACACGCTGGGGTGATATACCTAATATGTTTCATGCATAGAGTGAATAAACCACAGCAAAACAGCTATGCACGGCAACGAAAATCTGTTGGCCGTGAACACGCAGTTCCTCCCGCTCAGCAAGGACGCTGCCCAGTTTGTTAACCGATCGCTCCGGTGCCGGACCGAGCCAAGTAGGCTCGTCACAAAAACTTTATATTTCAACAGTAAAAAGTGTGATAGGAGAAAAATTTTATGTGACCGCGGTCGAGTAAAAAAAGGGTAAAGAAATTAACTGTATAATGTTCGGACAATAAACAACAAGAAATTAACAGAAGATGAGCGCGTGCGCGAACCACATTGCCGGTGGTTTAAGTGTAAGGGCTGGGAGCTTTATTCTAAAATGTTAAGGGGTTCATAATTTAGTGTGTTTGAGTGAGTGTGAAAAATTTGCAGGCTGGGCTCTGTCTGTATGTCTGTTTTATATAGTGATCAGTAAGGTAAGATATTAGAGTAAGTTAGTATGTAGAAGATGCCAACAGAACAAAGAAAAATGTAGCTTAATCTGTAAAACACTGAGCAAAGTTTTTGAACCAAATTTTAAAATGATTCTGATTAATTAAAAAATAGTAATTTCTCTTCATAACAATGTGTCGAATCAGTTATTTCGATAACCTTAACACATGTTTGTATCTAACGTACTTGTGATTGGATCCTGGCCCGTAACAGAGTCTTGGCAGGTAGGTGGAAATTATATTGTATTTTGTATTTAATAAATTTTAATTTATTATAGAGTATAACACAAGTTGGCCCATTCCAAAATCCACTTCCTTGGCACTCTACCAGCACTATCTTTACCCCAAGCATTAGACGCCAGATGATCCATTTTAGAACTCACTTCCTTGTTTTTCTACCAGCATCGTCTTCAACCTAAGCATTAATCCCCAGTTAACCGATTCCAGAATCCACTTCCTCGTCACTCTCCATTGTTATCCTCATTCTAAGCATTAGTCCCCAGTTGACCCATTTGAGAATCCACTCCCTTGTTTCTCTACCATTATTACCCTCACCCAAAGTATTAGACCCCAGTTGATCTGTTGTAGAACCCATTTCCTTGTCACTTTACCAGGATCATCTTCACCTCAGCATTACGCCCCAGTTCCCACTTTCTTGTCACTCTATCAGCATCTTCTTCACCCCAAGCAGTAGACCCCATCTGGCCAATTTTAGAACTCACTTCCTCACCACTCTACCAACATTGTCCATATCCCAAGCATACGGCCCAAATGACACACCACTCTAGAACCCACTTCCTCGTTGGTCTACCACCATCTCTCTTTCCAATAGTCTCATACATTAATGTTGCTATATGTATCCTGCAAATTTGTGTAGAATTATAAAAACCCTATTATATGCATTTGTAGGCAATGTACTGACCCCACGAATCAGAAACACTCTATGTATTTGGTAGGATTCAGTTTTATTGCCTAGATATGTCCATAAAAGAACATGTCCTGCTGAGAGAATGAAAAAACCGATGTATATTTTATAACAAGAGGATCCAGACTGGTTAAGAATTATCCTGAACAATCAAAAGATAGAACAGATAACATTCTTTGACTGTCTAGGGTGTGATATAACTTATATGGAGGACAGAGATGTTTTTAGTAGTGAATCTAGAATTTGGTCTGAGGGAGAGGTCTGGTCAAGTCGACTTCATACAAAAGAAAAAAACAAGTCAAGACTAATCAATGTTACAGACTTTAAAGTTGCTGAAGAATATCTAATAACATACTGAAATAAATCCCACTAAAGTAATAACACAGTAAAAATAAGCAGTACTGAAACAATATTTATAAGATACTAAATCATTGTTTATTGATTCTACAACATTTCATATATCAAACATACACGCAAATGCTGTGTAATAAACGAGTTTGTAGATCTACATTTGAAAAAGTATTACTACTGTATTAGTGTACCCAAATGAGAAATTAATAAAAAAGCTTAAAAATTAAGTCTTGTTTGCCCCCCCCCCCCATCGTAAATATGCCTCTAAAGATGTTCCAAATAAAATTAACAAGTCTCAGAGAATATGTGGGACTCTGAAAGTATAAGATGAACTCTGAAAGGGATAAAGTGTATGGAGTACTTTAATAAAATTTGTTAAAGCAATGGCATTTCTCACTTTACTATGTGCGTTCAAAGGAATGGAAAATACAATTTTTTAGGAATGAAATATTGTATTTGTGTAGACCATATAAGAAATGTTGGTGTAGCACATGAATTAGGAGTACAAAACCAATAACAGGAGTTGTGCCATACTACAAGAAAGACAGAGGGGAAGTGTGATGCATACAGGCACAATCCACCCTCCCCCAATAGTCACTTCAGACGAAATCTTTTTCATTGTCTTGTGATTGTAGAACGCTTTGTGATTGTGTGTGTGATACAAAATTCATATCATGTTATATAGTTTCATGGTGTACTCTAAAATTAGGCCTACTTTAAATTGTAACTGTACCTTACCACAGTGTTAATTGTAACTGTACCTTACCACAGTGTTAATTCACGTGTGATACATAACTTAGATGAGAAGTGTGTATTTTAAACTGTAAGTGAATATTATTAAAATAACAATGGCTTGGCAAATACAGATATGATTTTATATTCTTGGATTTCGTTGTCTATGACGTGTCCGTTACTTAACTAAATATCACTATTGCATTAACGACTCGGAACACTAGGTTTTTTATAAGTAAAAGCATAAAGTTTTACCTTACAGCCTAAACCGGTTTTCTCCTTTATAAGGCTTCTTCAGAGGCTGCCGTTGGTAGTGCTGTCCGTCTTGTTGTAGGCGACGGAATCGAGTTTCGAAAGATCGATGCTGTGTGTGTGGGGTGAGATATGTTCGATAATGCGTGCGATTTGAAATGTGTCTGTTCATTTAGGATGTCGTTTTTATTTGTTTTTGTGCGTTTGTATATTTCCAATTGTTCTAGAGTGTCTAGTTTTCGGCCTTTTGTGTGTACATGTAGAATGTTCATGTTATTGTCGATGTTTTTATATGTGTGGTTTGCTTCAGTGAGGTGGTTTGCAAAGGTGGATTCTGTAGTGGAGTGGAGTGCTTTTGTGTGTTCAATGTATCTTTGTTTGAAGCTACGTCCTGTCTGGCCTATGTAGAATTTGTGCAATCTGAGCAATTTAGTTTGTAAACACCAGGTAGATCGAATTTGTTTTGTGCTTTGTGTGCGTGTTTTGATAGTGTGTGTTCTGTTTTGTTAGTAGTTTTGTAAGCGATTCTATATCCTGCTTTTTTGAATTTGTGGGCTACTTTTTCAGTTTGTTTGTTGATGTATGTCAGTGTTATGAATTTGTTGTTTTCTGTCTTTGTCTGTTGTTTGTTTTGTGTTTTGTGTAGGAGTGTGTTGATTATTGTTCTGTCGTATCCGTTGGATTCTGCTAGATATTTTATTGTGTTTAGTTCGTCTTTGTAGTCTTTTTGATCTAGGGGGATGTTGTTAAGTCTATGTATCATGGTTCTGAAGGCAGCTAGTTTGTGTTGTTGTGGGTGATTGGAGGTGTTGTGTATTAGTGTGGCAGTTGTAGTTGGTTTTCTGTATATACTGAATTTGTGCCTGTGTTCTAGTTTTGTGATGGAGAGGTCTAAGACGTTTATGGTATTGTTGTGTTCATATTCGGCAGTAAAGGTTATGTTTTTATGTATGTTGTTTATGTGCATTAGTAACTGTTCACATTGTCTTTTGGATACAGAATCGCTTACAAAACTACTAACAAAACAGAACACACACTATCAAAACACACACACAAAGCACAAAACAAATTCGATCTACCCGGTGTTTACAAGCTAAATTGCTCAAATTGCAATAAATTCTACATAGGCCAGACAGGACGTCACTTCAAACAGAGATACGTTGAACACACAAAAGCACTCCACTCCACTACAGAATCCACCTTTGCAAACCACCTCATTGAAGAAACCACACATATAAAAACATCAACAATGACATGAGCATTCTACACGTACACACAAAAGGCCGAAAACTAGACACTCTAGAACAATTGGAAATATACAAACTCACAAAAACAAATAAAAACGACATCCTAAACGAACAGACACATTTCAAATCGCACGCATTATTCGAACATATCTCACCCCACACACACAGCATCGATCTTTCGAAACTCGATTCCATCGCCTACAACAAGACGGACAGCACTACCAACAGCAGCCTCTGAAGAAGCCTTATAAAGGAGAAAACCGGTTTAGGCTGCAAGGTAAAACTTTATGCTTTTACTTATAAAAAACCTAGTGTTCCGAGTCGTTAATGCAATAGTGATATTTAGTATGATTTTATACTTGTACTTTAATAAATAATAATATTAATATTGTGTGTTGATAATGACACAATGTATTTTTACGTTCGCTCATTCCTACCATTTATACTTTAGACTATTACAGAATGGTCCAACTTTTCATATTCTTCCCCCCAAACTTGCTTGCTGGATCTACCCCTGAATGCATATGTCTCCAGAGAGGATATGAGGGAGAGAGCCTTGTAGATGAATTATGTAATGATTGATGGAAATGGACTTTGGAAATAGGAAAAAATATAGAAAACGTTTTAAACAAACTTGTAATGATGAAACTGTCAGTATGTTTGTCTTACAATAAGTGTTTTGCTTTAGTAGGAAAAGTTTATACCTAACTTTAACAAATTCTTCAAGTAAACAAATTGTAATGAAAGAAACTGTCTGAATTATAAAATATTTGTTGACTAAATATTCTATGTACAAAAAAGAATAGCATTTAAATGTTTATGTTTTCTAGACACAATCATCAATGTTCACTAAAGTGGCTGATAACTTACAAGATGAGTTGCGTGTTCTTGTTCAAGAATTACCGGCACCAAGAGTACCTAAAGCTTACTGGCATGGAAAGTTCCTGTACAGTTCTTGTATGGCAAGAAGTGAGTTGAATAAACAGAAGTGAGTTAAAAGTGGTTAACTTGTGGCAGCAAGAAACTATCATCATTGTTACTCATTAGTGCTTCATTGAATGCTTGTTTTAGTACATTGCATATTTCATTGGGCTTGGTTACAGTACAGAAGTTTTATTTTACCATTTTTGTTTTAATTTTACAGCCCATGGGCTGCAGGCTATATGGCTGTCAAAATGTTTTGGTGGAAACAATTCTCCCAGTAATAGTTGGTTTCAACACATTCAGAATAAAAAATATGTAATTGAATGAAAAATAATTGTACATAATATTAAGTTTGTAAAAAATTAAAGCAATATTTTAATTTATCACATTTTTAAAACTCAAGTCTGTAATTGAAGAACTTAATGTAAAGTTAGATCACACAGAATTAAAATATTCACAAACATATACAATGCAGCAGCAGCTCGTCAGGGGAGGCAAAGCCTCCCCAGTGAAATTTAGAAAAATTTAAAAATAAACAACTAGTAATAGGCTCAGTTTTTTATTGTAACTGAACCCGTAATCAATCTTTAATCACTATTTGGTTTTAAATTATATGATTAAATACAAAAAAACTTTTTAATAGCCCATTATGAATAGCCCAGAATAGCAGCAGAGGCAGGGATCTAAGTAGCCACCATAGTACTCGTATGGCTATGTGCCTGACAGGTGGTGGGGGGCGCTAGTGCATCTGTAACTGTGCTTGGGAGGTAATGAGTGAATTAGCCTCTCAGCATGATTAATGTGGTTTGTGTTAGTTTTATGCAATCTTTATGTTCTCATGCTTCTTGTGTGTGTATGTTTATTATTTATCTCTTCTTGGCATGTGTTTGTGATCTCTACTACAAGGATAAAATGTAATTAGCAGAAGGAAATGAAAGTGATATTGCAGTATCGAACAAATGCATTATTACAATACTACAGAATAAACAATTTTCCCGGTCGAGTGACTTGAAGAGAAATGAAATACTGGTCAACCAACCCCAAAATTTTTATTTCCTAAAAGGCACAAAAACAAATCTAGAATTTTCCAGTTGTCATTGTACAACCAACATAAATGGCTATGTGGTAGTGAGGTAAATTTGAAGATATTATGCTGGCTCTGCTTACTGTTAAGCACAAACCAGATTATATGGTCTGCTGAAGGTGTACAAGTAAATTCATCACAGCTTTCAAATGCTGTTAAAATCAGATAGCTATAGTATACTTAAGAATGACATAATGTGTGTCCGGAGGGGGGGGGTATGACTGACTGACTGTCTCGTAGCCTCCCCTTCCTCAGGACACACACTGACCACCACTGATACAATGGTCAAGCTTTGTTGTGGTTACTTGCTGAACTGTTACCTGTCATGCTCCGGACGAGGCTAAGGTCATGGTTTAGGACTTGATAATGGTGGAGACATTAAAAGGCCTTGTCCGGAGTATGACAAGTAGCAGTTCAGCAGGTAAGCACGATAAAACTAGAAGACTGCTAATTCAAGTAACAAGGTGAAAGTATACAATATTGTACTATTTTTGTAAATTTCCTTTTTTTTATGTTGTCTCTCGTGTGTTTTTATTTTGTGTTATTGGCTGTATGAGTTCATGCTTCACACTTGGCTCTTGAAATTCTCTATAACGTAGCTGAGTTAACATTCAATCCAAGTATAATAACAGTCAAGCTGCAAGTCGTGTAGGTTTCATTATATTGGAACAGACAACTTGAAACTCCTCTAGCAGACTTAAATACACAACATAAAATAAACATTTTCTTCATAAATATTACCTTCTGAGATGTTGGGGGCCATAAAACACTCAGATGTTTCAACTGTTGCCATGGTAGTCATCCTTATTGGTTCAGGTCCTGTTCCTTGACTAACCCCAGAAAAGTTTTATTTTGTTTTGTCTATACCTGTGGTTTTTGATGAAGAACATTGGTCCAATAAACTGAAAGAGAACATTAATGAAGAAAGCAACTCTTCATATTAATAGCAAAGAAAGAGATCATGTAATACCTCATTAGAGCCATGCTAAGTCTTTATGTGGAAAACCAAATCTTAATTGAGACAGGAAGACAGAAAACCACTCAGAGTATAGGCCTGATAAATTGTGGAGTAAAACAAGGGCGCCCATTATCGCATTCTCTTTTTATTTTATATATAGACGATGTCATACTCAATTAGCAGATACAGCTTGTAGAATATTGTATAATTGGTAACTGCAGTTGACACATTGTTATTTGCCAATGACCAGGGTTTTCTGTCGAACTCAGATAATGGTTTGCAGGTAGCTGTGCATTCATTGAGTCTAATCGGCAAGGGTTTTGTATTACAGATCTCCACATTGAAGAAGACCAAGGTGACGGCTTTTCATGGATCTGACCCTATACAAGCAAAAATAGTTGTAAATGGCACTGTTCTGTAGCAGGTCAGTAATTTTGAATGTCTGGGCTGTAGTGTACAAACAGTGATGTGATTACATAAGTTTAATCACTTGTGTAGGACTATCAGAAGAAACAGCTGGAGTTCTATACAAGGTGACTCCTCCTCCTACACTTCTCTGTAGATCTCACAATTGTACTTTAATATCAGAAGTCCCAGGCCAAAGTGGTCAAAATGAGATAGCCAGGCACATGGCAGGTCAAGATCACACAATAAATGTTGATGTATGGCAGGAGCTGAATATTATGCATATACTTGGTAGAATTGCTCAGTATCAGCTAAATGGTTGGATCAACCAAATGGATGACTGCTGCATCTCCAAACAATTATGGAATTACAAGCCAAAAGGACTGAAGAAGCACTGGAGTGACCAGCTCTAATCTATCTCCTCGAAACCGGAACAAACCATTCTTGGTTTAATCCTTGCTAATAATAGCAATTCTGACCATTGAAGTTTTAACATTTTGCTGAAATAAATGTACGAGGGCAAATCGAAAAGTAAGTTACACCCCATCTATAAAAAAATACATAAATTAAAAAAAAAATTTTTTATTGAACAAATAAGTAGAAACATTTATCTATTTTTCGACATAGCCGCCAAGTTTTTCCAAACACTTTTCATATCGTGTGACCAGTTTTTCGATTCCACGTTCGTAAAAATTTCGTCCAATTTGTTTTAACCACTTTGAGACTGCTTCTTTCACTTCATCGTCTGTAGCGAAATGCTGGCCCCCCAGGTCTTGTTTAAGAGGACCAAAAAAGTGATAGTCGCAGGGTGCCAGATCGGGTCTGTAAGGGGGATGGCGCCACACTTCCCACTTGAATTTTCGCAGCAACTCTTGCGTCACACCAACTGTATGGGGGGTAGCGTTGTCTTGGAGAAAAACAACTCAATCACTCAATCTTCCAGGCCTTCAATCTTTAATTGCTTTTTGCAACTTTTTTAACGTATCATTGTACGATGCGGCATTGATTGTTGTTCCTCGTGGCGTAAACTCACTGTACACAACGCCTTCGGAATCGAAAAAGACCGTTAGCATAACCTTTCGAACCGCTGGAATTGTTTTGGCTTTTTTTGGCTGTGGCGAATTCTGGTGTCTCCATTCGTTTGATGTCCGTTTTGTCTCGGGAGTGTAATGGTGCACCCAGCTCTCATCTCCTGTGATGATTCTGCTCAAAAACTGTGGACCATCCGTCGAATAACGCTGGAGAAACGACAGTGCAGCCTCAAAACGTTGATTTTTGTGCGTGTCGCTTAACACGCCTGGCACCCAGCACGCGCACACCTTACGATAACCCAGCTGATCGTGAATAAGCACAGATGCACTACCGCAGGCGATGTTCAGTTCACTTGCAATCTCTTAAATTTTAATGCAGCGGTTGGCAAGAATGATTTCATTCACGCGCCCCGCGTTGTCGCTAGTGTTCACAGTTGAAGGCCGCCCGACGCGCGGACTGTCGGTCACATTCGTTCTTCCATCTGGCACCATTTCGTGATCATGGGCTGAGACATCGCATTCTCACCATAAACTTCGACAGTTTGCTGATGAATTTCACTCCGATTATAATGTTTTGCCCACAAAAATCGGATGATGGAGCGCACTTCAATGTTGGACGACACCTCTATACGACGCGCCATACTCACATGGTGACTACTTGAATACTAAACCAGCTACAGCGCTGCCGCTTGGGGAGTGGGGAGACAACAATATGGACCGTGTTACCACCAAGGGAAATTTTTTTATCTCTTTTAGTACAGGAACGCGGCTAGGGCGTAACTTACTTTTCGATTTACCCTCGTACGAGGCTTATCCAGAAAGTAAGTACCGTCTGCGCATATATCCCGCGCATATTGTAGTACGAAGGTCGCGCATGCGTAGTTACTTCCTTCTATTCGACGACAAAGTAGCCAAGCTATATTGTTTGTATACGTTCTGATTTACGTTTACTACACATCGGTAATCATTTTTAAAAAAATCGATCGGCCTGCCAGTTGTGAAATAAGAAGAGTTATTAGGTTTTTGAATGCGAGAAATCTTCGTCCTTATGAAATTCATTGAGATTTGTGAAGTTTATGGACAGAATGCGATTAGTGAAGGTATGGTGAGAAAGTGGGTTAGGCTGTTTAACGATGGAAGAGAAAATGTTCACGACGAGGAGCATACCGCATACCTGACGTGTAATGACGGCGCTTGTTGATTCATTTTGTTGGGAACAATTCAGTCATCCTCCTTACAGTCCAGATTTGGCTCCTAGCGATTTCCATTTGTTTTTGCGTCTGAAGAAATTTCTTGCCGGCCAGAAGTTTGAAAGTGATGATGAGATAAAGGGAAACGTCCAGCAGTGGTTGAAGTCGCAGGCGGCCGAATTCTTTGAAGCGGGCATATTATAATTAGTGCCAAGATACGACAAATGTCTCAACTTGCATGGTGACTATGTAGAAACGTGGATTAAGGTATGCAGAATTTTTGAAAAATAAATGAATTTGGAAATAATTTGTATCATTTTCTTAATGCCCAAACGGTACTTAGTGTCTGGATCAGGTTAGTACATAGATATCACAGAAAACACCAGTTGGCCATTCTGACACCCACTGATAGCATACGTTCAACTAACAACGGTTTGAGTATGACTGTGCGGACTCATGTTATATGCACCCTCCCACAGTTGATGTATTTCTCACATTAAATATTAATTAACTGCATTAAGTAATAAGCTTGTAATAATTGGCTTGCTTTGAGACTGTTGTTTATCTGTACATGTTTTGCTTCCCGTGTTAGCTTTCTTCATGTGCTATTTTTTTATGTTCTTCAGTTTCAGCTGTCCTACATTCGGTTTTATTCTGTAATCTCTCTGTGCTTAAATAAAGATTACATCTGATGTTCTTTTATTGTCTTCCAGCTTTTTATCAACTAGGAGCTTAGTTTCCTCCACCTAGAGCTTCCGTCACACCACATCTTCAGTAACTTGTTTTGTAATTTTTATGGTGATAAATTCTGTTTGTAGTTTCCGTCTAATCATTTTTGGTACTTCTCTTGAATATTTATGTTTCTTTAAGCTATCATTATATTTTACAAAATATATTTATTTTTAAATTTATATGTACACAAAAAATGTTGTTATACTCTAATTGAATTGAAATTTTTAATTAACAAATTATAATAATAAATCTCCCACCTACCTGCAAAGACTCGGGTTCCAGGGGTTCGATCACATGTACGCTAGATACAAACGTGTTTCATAGGTTAGTGAAATAAGTGACTCGACTCATTTTTTGTATGAAGAGAATTGATAATTTAATTCTTTAGCATCATTTAAAATTTGTTGTTCATGGTTTTACAGATTAAATTACATTTTTTCTCTTTGTTCTCTTTGTCATCTGCTACAAGTTAACTTAACCTATGATCTTACCTTACTTGTTACATATCAATATAGACACAGACAGAGCCCAGCCTGCAAATTTTTACACTCTCACAAACACACAGAAATTACAAAACCCTTAACATTTTTAATAATGTCCCTCCCCCCGTCGGCAACGTGGTTTTCGGTTAGTCATTATTACTCCCCTTTTTAAACCTTTTGTTATTATTGTCCGAAAAAATCGATATGCGTGTTCTCCGGTTTTTGTTCCGACCGCGGTCACATAAGTCGCACTGTTATTTCACTTTTGAGATAAAAAAGACTGATAAAAATTTAGTATAGCGCACTTGGTGCTGTGTCTGCCGACACGATCAGAGATGAACTGGACAATGTGCTTCTCTAAATGGGTGGAACAGCGTATTCACGGCCACCTGCGTTGCGTCGTCGTTCATGCTCAGTTGTTGAGGCATATTCCATTTATACATGGAATATGAGAGTTATATTCAGGATACCAGAGCACGATATTGGCGTCTGCTCTATTGACGTCACTAGCAGTGGGCATGGTTTAACGGCGTTTCCGGATGACCGATGAAGAGATGATGAATAAATTTGCTCTCTAGCCATTTTGGGTTTTACAAGCGCGTGGGTCGGCGCCCATGCGTGGTGGACGCGTAGGTGCGCACTGCCACACTCTCGCATAGTTCCTGGAAATTCGTGGAGATGTAAATTCCTGGCTGCATTACTCAACAGCAAAATGCGTTTCGCTTGGTTACACCACTGTTTCAGTCTCCACGTGTTCTTTCGTAACCGAAATAACGTTGCCGCATAATACTATTTCACAATATTTTATAAGACTCCCGCACAAAAACGAAATAAATAAAAATGTAAATCCCACATACGGTAAATAAATAAAATGCCCCAAAGTGACCCGCTACAATGTAACATATTTAAAATATATAAATTGGATGTTATATTTTTCACTTGTAATTTCATTAATTATATCTTGGTTTGTGTTTCCTTTATTGTGGTGTTTTGTATCTTTTTGTGTGAGCAATGTGTTTCCTGAAGGTGAGAGTGTTCCAGTTAGCATATGACTCTAACCATAAAGTTATTGTGACTTTTGAGCTCTCTATGTCTACCAACCACTGCATCATTGTTCTTGGACCCAGCTCTTCCATTCCATTAGTATTGGTTCCTGCATTTGCTTACAGATTAAACAAGATTATTTAACTTCACCATAAGTGTTTCTTCAACTGTGCATAGTCCATTACCAGTTGAACGGTACATTTCAACTGTAGTAAGTTGAATAATTATATAGTTACCTTTTTATCCACTCGTGACACAAAGTTTCGTCAGTTATGACGTGTTTCGGGACTAAGTCCCATCCTCAGATAACACTGATTTAAATATAAAAAACTAATACATTATAAAATCGTAACCATGATTATGGTTGTGTCAATTAAATAAAATAAAACTTCAAATCGCATGTGAATTGTTATATGAAGCACGGCTGGAGCTGGTTGAGTCTCGTGACGATCGCGGTTGAGGGTGAATGCATGCGGGAGCTTTCAGATGTTTACTCTACCATAATCCACACCTGCTAGCTCGCTACATGCTAGGTGGCGGAAGTATAAATACTGGATTTTGAAGGTGGCCTAGTTTCAGTTTAGACCAGGTGATATTCATGCCCAGATCAAAGTGTTTGTTCTGATTTAATGAAAAGTAATCAGTGTGTTAATTAGTACGAAACTGTAATAAGGTGATATTTATTGTTGGACAAATTTAATTTGAATTTTTGTATAAGAGTGCCTGTGTTGATTTATAAGTGCTGTTTATGTCTAATTAAAGTTTGTAATTAGTGACTTCATTGATGTAAATTATTCTGTTTCCAATGAACAACATGGCAGTCGGTGTGACCATCTTAACATTGGTGTCAGAAGTGGAATCCTTGTTGTTGCATGTGGAAACAGAAGAAGTAGTAGTAGATGAAGTACCAATTTGTATGACGTCACAAGATATGATTGGAAAACCTACTACATTTGTTGCGGAAAAGCTCCTGCTTGTTCCTGAGTAAACGGAAGGTGCCCCAGGGGAGAAGTCACTGAAGAGGACGTTACTCAAGAGGTTGTTGACGAGAACCAAACTGAGTGGGAAGGCCCTTACACTGTGAAAAAGGGAATCAATGGTGCTGTCCAAGGTTGTCCACCTAGACCGCCTGGTCAAGTATTACTACAGAGATGGTTTGCTAATTCAGGCTTAAGCAGGAGGATGTGTTACACTGATGAAATAAATAGTACCACATCAGTGAGTATGTACGTGATTCTAATTATGCCATGCACATTGCCCGCTTTAGGGGAGGGGGTGAGGTTGTGCAGCACATGAGGATGCATACGTACCTAAAGCTCACACTGGCCGTGCATGCGAGATGCCGATGTACCTTCCAGGTGTTTACTTGACTATACTACCAGCATCCATGCCTGTTAACTCACTACAATGCAAGACAGTACAGGTATCCATACTGAATTTCGAAGCGGCCTAGTTTCAGTTTAGACCGGGCAATATTCTAATGCAGATTGAAGCGTTTGTTGTGATTTAGTGAAAAGTGATTAGTGTGTTAATTAGTACAAAACTGTAGTAGGGTGACATTTATTGTTTGGACAAATTGAACTTGAATTATTGTGTAAGACAATTTGTTGATTTTTAACTGCTTTTTGCGTCTAATTAAAGTTTGTAATTAGCGACTCCATTGGTGTCAGTTATTTTATTTCCATTGTACACATGAAGATTGGTGTGACCATCATAACAGTATAATTATAATTTATAACAATATGTGTTATTCATACTTCATAAGGAAGAAAGCAAATCTAATTGTAAAGTAGAAAAACAAATGAAGATAACAGTCATATCTGGAAAGCTAATAAATATAATGTACCACAAGTACATGTTAATTGTATCTACAAAATTGTTCACATCTCTTCATTACTGTGACATTTTAGTTTGGTCTTCTTCCTTATTGCATTTGAACTAAAACTTCCAAAAATGATAATGTTTAAAAAAAATGAATTTAGTCTCTAAAATACGAATATTTTTTTAGCATGACCTATATGTGATGTCTGTTACAGAAAAAATTGATGAGAGAGGGGTTCAGCATCTATTGGACCTTATGCCAAAATTTGGAGGATGGCCGCTTTTTGCTGGTGATGAGTGGAATGAAAAACTGTTTACTGTAACAGACACAATTGTGGAATTGGGAAGACACGGTTTCCCAACAAATACATTGGTTTCAATAACTGTTGGAGCTGATTTTGTAAACAGTATCAAACGCATCATTCATGTAAGGAAATCTAACTTGCAAGGTAGTAGGCTACATTGTTTGCTTTGTGTACAATTACACTATGGATTTGTGTTGGTGTATGTATATACAAAGAGTTGCAAAGTTTGTACAAAGTATGTTTCCCTTCCATCACTGAGCAACGTTTATGCAGTAGTGAGAGAGTGTTGTGTTTGATGGTTAGACTACTACACAGTTCCATGCCTCAAGTCACCCTGGTTAAAAGCTTTCCTTTCTTTCTCTTGGCTATTACAAATAAGTAATCGTAATAGCTGTCCCAAAACATACAAAAACATAAAATTGTCTGCATTAAACAAACGTGGTACCTGATAGTATTTATGAATTTGTTAATTTTATAATAAAGCTTAATTCATATTATGAATTGTGAGTATTGAGGATTTATTGGAAAACAGATAAATTTCTTACATAATAGGTACACTTATAAGTATGTTTGTTAAGTTAATAGTTTACTTATGCTATGAAGAAAATGTTTCTGTTAATTAAAAAAAGGTGTAAAGTTACATCATTTTGGATACGTCTTTACTGCATTGAAAATTCTTCATGTCACAATTCACATGTGACAACATGTGTCAATATTCACATATTCTTCAATATGTGTTTGTTCTTCACTGTATACATTTGGATTAATGATGGTAGAAATACTTAACTAAAAATGAACTTTTTTCATGTGAAAAACTTACTATTTTATCGGACGCGTTTCGGCTTGGTATCCGCCTTCTTCAGCTTTGGTAACAGACTGCCAGCATTTTGTAACGGTTGTGTGGAAGGTGAAGTGGGGGTGGTGTGTGGCGGAAGGGGATTGGCGCGGGGATTCAATTTATTGTTTGTTTTCTGTATAATTGTGTCAAAAAGTGTATGTGATTTATATTGTAATTGATCGTTGAGTATGTTGTTTGGTTGTGTTGTGTGGTGTTTATATATTTCATATTGTTCAGTTGTGTTGAGTTTTTGGCCTTTGGGTATGTAATGTAGAATTTCAAGATTAGTGTCTATGTTGGTGTAACTGTGGTTTTCTGTGTGTATGTGTGTGGCAAATGCAGAGTGTATATTGTTGTTGGTTAAAGCTTTTAAGTGTTCAGAATAACGGGATGAAAAAGATCTTCCCGTCTGGCCTATGTAGAAACTATTGCAGTCATTACAATTTAATTTGTAAACACCTGTTTTGTTATATTTGTCTATGTCTGTGTTTGTATTACTGATGTGTTTTTTGATGGTATTGGTTGTTCTGAATGCTATTTTGTATTTGTGTTTTCTGAATGTATTGGCGATTTTGTGTGTGTATGAGTTGTGGTATGTGAGTGTGATGTACTTATTGTGTTGTGTGTTGATGGTATTTAGTGTTTTGTTGTTTTTGTTTTTGATGCGTTTGTGTAGTATGTTTATTAAATTGGGGTTATAACCGTTTTTTATTGCTATGTATTTTATTGTGTTGAGTTCGTCGGTGTAATCTTGTTTATTTAAGGGTATTTTAGTTAGTCTATGGAGCATATGGTTGAAGGCCGCATATTTATGTTGTGTTGGGTGGTTTGATGTGTTGTGTATAACCATGTCGGTTGTGGTTGGTTTCCTGTATATTTTGTACGTGTGTGTATTGTTAGTTTTGTTAATTGTTAGGTCTAGAAAATTTATACTGTTGTTTTGTTCAGTTTCCAGTGTAAATTTTAATTTGTGGTGTATAGTGTTTATGTATTTGTGGAAGTTTTCAACTTGTCTTGTGTTGCCTTTGGATAAAAGTAATATATCATCTACATACCTGTGCCAGTATATAATTTTGTTAGTGTATTTGTTGTTGTTTATTATGTGGTTCTGTTCAATGTTGTGTATATATATTTCTGCTAGTATTCCTGATATGGGGGATCCCATCGGGAGTCCTTCTGTTTGTGTGTATATTTTGTTATTGTATGTAAAGTAATTTTGTTCAGTTATTATTTTGGTAAGTGTGATGATTTCTTGTATGCGTGTTTCAGGTGTGTTGTTTTGTCTGAGTAGTTGTTCTAGTGTTTGTATGGTTTCTTTGATGGGGACATTAGTGTATAAATTGGTTATATCAAAAGATGCCAGAGTTGAGTTATGTGGGATGTGTATGTGTTCAGTTTTCCTGACTAGGTCAATGTTGTTTTTGATAGAGGTGCTGTTGCTGAGTTTTATGTTTTCTCTGATTATTTTGTCTAGTTGTTTTGCTATTTTGTGGGAGGGGGCCTGTGTGTTGTTTATTAATGGTCTGATTGGAATGTTAGGTTTATGTATTTTTGGTAATGCATTTAGTTTAGGGGGGTTAGGTTTTATTTGTTTAAGGTATTTGGCGTTTTCTGGTTTGATTATATGTTTGGTGTTGTTTATAAATTTATTAATCTGTTTATGAAATTTTAGTGTGGGGTCTTTATTTATTTCCGTTATATTATTTTCGTTGAAGAAACTTTCGATTTTAGTGTTTAATTGGTGTTTGTCCATTATGACGCTAATGTTACCTTTGTCGGCTTTTAGGATTGTTGTGTTGTGTTCGAGTAACTTGTGTTTTACACTATTGAGTGTTTTTATTTCATTGTTGTGTATTTTTGGTTTTGTATGTGTGTTTTGAAGTTTCCTTTTTATGTCGTGACGTATCGGGTCATGGTCGTTGAGTTGCGTGTTTTGTACAGCCGTTTCTGCGTCTATGATGATGTCGCGTATGTGTTTATTGTGATTTTTGATGTTAGTTGTATTTGTATTCAAATTATGTTTCAGTCCTTTGTTTAATAAATTCATTTCATCTTTTGTGAAATTAATGTGTGTTGTATTAACTACGCGTGCGTGGAATATGTGTGCCGGTTCAGGGATTGATTCAATTGTGTGTGTTGTAAGGTTAGTTATTTTTTTGTTGTGTCGATGTTGTATTGTCAATTTGAGTTTTTCTATGTTGTCTTGTGTGTGTTGTATTACATTTTCAAGTTCTGTGTGGTGTAATATTCGTGTGAGTTTCATGTGTAAGTTATATGCCTGTCTGTTGAGTGTGTCTTTTTTATGGTATAAATAATTGATTATGTTGTTTAGGTTTATTTGTTCTAATTTCCGTTTGGTTTGTAGTGCTGTATGTGTGTTTTGTTTTATTGTAACTTGTGCGTGTGTTGGTATGATGTTGTGTTTTCGACAAGTTTTATTGAATGCTATGTGTAAGGAAGTTTTTGTCACAATAAACACATACGCGACATCATCATAGACGCAGAAACGGCTGTACAAAACACGCAACTCAACGACCATGACCCGATACGTCACGACATAAAAAGGAAACTTCAAAACACACATACAAAACCAAAAATACACAACAATGAAATAAAAACACTCAATAGTGTAAAACACAAGTTACTCGAACACAACACAACAATCCTAAAAGCCGACAAAGGTAACATTAGCGTCATAATGGACAAACACCAATTAAACACTAAAATCGAAAGTTTCTTCAACGAAAATAATATAACGGAAATAAATAAAGACCCCACACTAAAATTTCATAAACAGATTAATAAATTTATAAACAACACCAAACATATAATCAAACCAGAAAACGCCAAATACCTTAAACAAATAAAACCTAACCCCCCTAAACTAAATGCATTACCAAAAATACATAAACCTAACATTCCAATCAGACCATTAATAAACAACACACAGGCCCCCTCCCACAAAATAGCAAAACAACTAGACAAAATAATCAGAGAAAACATAAAACTCAGCAACAGCACCTCTATCAAAAACAACATTGACCTAGTCAGGAAAACTGAACACATACACATCCCACATAACTCAACTCTGGCATCTTTTGATATAACCAATTTATACACTAATGTCCCCATCAAAGAAACCATACAAACACTAGAACAACTACTCAGACAAAACAACACACCTGAAACACGCATACAAGAAATCATCACACTTACCAAAATAATAACTGAACAAAATTACTTTACATACAATAACAAAATATACACACAAACAGAAGGACTCCCGATGGGATCCCCCATATCAGGAATACTAGCAGAAATATATATACACAACATTGAACAGAACCACATAATAAACAACAACAAATACACTAACAAAATTATATACTGGCACAGGTATGTAGATGATATATTACTTTTATTCAAAGGCAACACAAGACAAGTTGAAAACTTCCACAAATACATAAACACTATACACCACAAATTAAAATTTACACTGGAAACTGAACAAAACAACAGTATAAATTTTCTAGACCTAACAATTAACAAAACTAACAATACACACACGTACAAAATATACAGGAAACCAACCACAACCGACATGGTTATACACAACACATCAAACCACCCAACACAACATAAATATGCGGCCTTCAACCATATGCTCCATAGACTAACTAAAATACCCTTAAATAAACAAGATTACACCGACGAACTCAACACAATAAAATACATAGCAATAAAAAACGGTTATAACCCCAATTTAATAAACATACTACACAAACGCATCAAAAACAAAAACAACAAAACACTAAATACCATCAACACACAACACAATAAGTACATCACACTCACATACCACAACTCATACACACACAAAATCGCCAATACATTCAGAAAACACAAATACAAAATAGCATTCAGAACAACCAATACCATCAAAAAACACATCAGTAATACAAACACAGACATAGACAAATATAACAAAACAGGTGTTTACAAATTAAATTGTAATGACTGCAATAGTTTCTACATAGGCCAGACGGGAAGATCTTTTTCATCCCGTTATTCTGAACACTTAAAAGCTTTAACCAACAACAATATACACTCTGCATTTGCCACACACATACACACAGAAAACCACAGTTACACCAACATAGACACTAATCTTGAAATTCTACATTACATACCCAAAGGCCAAAAACTCAACACAACTGAACAATATGAAATATATAAACACCACACAACACAACCAAACAACATACTCAACGATCAATTACAATATAAATCACATACACTTTTTGACACAATTATACAGAAAACAAACAATAAATTGAATCCCCGCGCCAATCCCCTTCCGCCACACACCACCCCCACTTCACCTTCCACACAACCGTTACAAAATGCTGGCAGTCTGTTACCAAAGCTGAAGAAGGCGGATACTAAGCCGAAACGCGTCCGATAAAATAGTAAGTTTTTCACATGAAAAAAGTTCATTTTTAGTTAAGTGTAGTGCTGTGAAAGAAGAGATGAATAATCAAGACAACGATGGTAGAAATGTTTCACTTCCATGAACTGATCCCTGAATCTATGTCACTTCAATGAACTGAACAATGGTAGAAGGAACCATTTAATCTAGGTATACGTTCTAGACTGGATCTAGTTCAACTGATTATGTTGTTCAGTCAAATCAAGTAGGCATTGACGCACTAATCTATTCTTCGCCCAACAAAGTGTCGCATTGAACTACGCAGTAGCAGTGTAATAACTCGTTTGCACAGTCAAAATCGGTACCTAAAGAAATAAAAATATTAGTGATTTGTAAACATTATTCCCATGTATAACTCTAGTGTTTCAGGTAAAAATGTTTATCTTATTGCCTGAGCCAGGTTTTGCTCTTTGTAAGCTTTGCCAGAGGTAGCTGCTAGGAGTGCTGTCAGTTCCATTTTTGGAAATGGCTCTGTTGTTGAACTCATGGATGTTGTTCTCTATTCATGGAGACACTACAGAATACAATAGAATCTTGTACCAGTGTATGATACATTTGTAGAGAAACGTAGTTTGTTCTACAATGTTTTAGTTATAGTGTTATAGTTATAGCCGAGAATTTTCTAGGTTATAGTAATAAGTTACGTATGTTGGTGAATAACGTCATTACCATACTATATAAACAGTGACTGACAACTTTAGTCAGGCTCGATTCTGAAAGTTGGTGAGTTAAGTTATAGAATTATTGCATGTATTAAATACTACTTTTGTGGCTCAATATTATATTTGTGTGTTATCTTTTTGTTTGTATAAATTAAGGTTGTGTCAATATCAATATTCCAGTCCTGAATCAAAATTTGTTCTGTGTTTTACACTTACTGGACAAAAACTATTTGTAATAACGATAAATATAGAAGGCATCAACAGTGACACAAGCGTTTAGTTGCTGTATAGTAAAAACAACACTACAAAATGGGTATTTGGTGTGATTATTGTAGCCCCCTTACTAAACAAGTACAATGCTAAAGGATGTTAAGACCGCAGGACATATAGTTGTATCTGTTATGTGCTAAGAAGAACAGAGAAAAGGATGGAGGAGTATTTGGGGTAAGATCAGTTCAGTGAACGCAGAATAGACGCAGTTTGATGGCTGAGCATGTTGGGAGAAATGATATTAGAAACGCATAAGAAGATGTATGTTTGTTTTATCAATTGGGAGAAAGCTTTAGACTGGTTTGACTAGAATATTCTACTGGAAGATTTTGACAGATGTTAGTTAGACTTTAAGGATAAAATGACTAATAAAGAAGATGTACACAAAATGAAAGAGTAAAGAGTAGTAGTAAGAGTATGAAATAGAAGAGATGGGCATTGGAACACGTATTAGACAAGGATACTGTTTGTCACCAACACTCTGTTATCAATGCTGAAAAACTGACAGAGACAGTTTTAGAAAAAACAAGAGAAATTGTGTGAGAGGACAGATTAATGGTCATTAAAGGATGTTCAAGCAGTGCTGGTGGATTCAGAATAGAGCTACAATTTAAGATGAAGAGTATTATAAGAATGGGGAAAGAGTTCGGAATGAAGATAAATGTTGTTATTCTCCTTCTTTTTTGGAAGATAAGACTGAAAGCCTATTATATCATCTGTCATTACAATTGATCTCTCCATCTTTCTATCAGCCGTCCCAGATTTCTCTACCTTTAGACATATATTTTACACTTACATGTGGTATTCTTGATGGGTCCATATGTTCTATGTGATCAAACCATTTCTGTCTATATTCCCTCACTGTGTAATTCACTGGTTGGACAGCTAACTCATGATGGATGTCCTCGTTCCTTTTCCTATCTAACCTGGTATACCCAGCTACTGATCTAAGGCACCGCGTCTCTGCACTTTGCAGTAGAGTTTCATGTGCATTCTTTATTGTCCATGTTTGGCTACCATATAGGCAGCTTGGAATGGACAGCACTCTGTAAAATTTTAGTAACGTCTCTTACCCAACTTTATTCCTTAAGGTATGCTTTATAGTGCCATTAATTGTATCTTATTCCATGCATAACCTCCCCAAAATATATGTTACGTCCTAAGAAATTAAACGCTGTAACGTGTTCAATAGTTCTATTTTCAATCATAATTTTGTTCTTTTGGAAATGCTCTACAAAAAGCCATTACTTTAGATTTTTCAGCAGATAAAATTAAATTATACTTCTTAATTATGAAGCTCGTGCAATGCTCTCTGTAAAGTATCTTCATTATTGGATATGACAACCTGGTCATCAACAAAAACAAAAGTACAGACCACAGAGTACGAATATATAGAGTATTGTTAATTTTTTTATTTGTGATGTTTTAGTGTTTGCTTTGCTTGAAGTCAGCTACAGATTTGTTGAATAGCCAAAACATCACTTTATATAAGAAAAGCAGTGATGAAAGAAGTCCATCCCTCTAGTAGACCTAATGTCAGTAACCCATCACTGTTATCTTTTAAAGAAATTGTGAAACTACCAAGCGCTTGTGTTGTTAAACCTTGATAAAGCTTTCATTCCTAAAGTTCTTAAAGTACATTCCTAAAGTTTTCATTTCTCCTAATAGGTTAAGTATCCTATTCATTTCTGTTTCTGATTTTGCTAAAATGGCAATGCCATGTGTATTCCCTGTGTATTCTTTTCCCGTTAATTTTGATCCTCATTTTTCGTTCATGACCCTTATAGCTCCCTCTATGAACAAGAAAGGAGAAAGCAGGCAGCGTTGGCCCCAACTCCTCTTGTAATGTTAGCATTTCTTTTGATGCATTTATATTTCAGTGTTCTGCAGTTTATATAAATTCAGGATCAAGCATGTGTCCTTTCAGTCAATGTCCACCATTTTGTTTGTTTGGAAAAGCTGTAACCACTATATACAGTCAAATGAAGCTCCAAGCCAATGAAGCTTACATATGTATACTGTTCTTCCTTATATACTTATAATTTGCACCTTTCTCCCATAGAGTGTAAAATTTAATTTAAACTATTACTTCTCTTCTTGAATGAACTTATTTTGTGCTATTTTTTTTTTCTGTAGTATTAACTCACAGTGTTGTCCTATGGATCTTCACCATTTCTTTTCCTCTTATTTTGTGGCTACAGTTTTCTTTCTATAGGTTTTATTTTAACGTCTTCTCTTATTTGAGCATTTATAATCCTGTTTGTCCTAATGAAACATTTTCACACTTTTTAGGTACTTTATTTTTGCTGTGCTCATTTTACTCTTATCCTGCTTAGTTGGTACTCTCAGTTCATATATATATATATATATATATATATATATATATATATATATATATATATATATAATACTTCTAATACATCTATACATTGTTTTTAAGTCTTTCAATTTTCTTTGTCTGGTTCTTTATATGTCTTGTGTTATCACATAATAAACAGTGTATGTCTTCTCTATACTGTTAATCAATTTGATTCCTTGTTTTTCTCTTAATCCCAAAGTATTTCCTTTCTGTCATGTATAACAGATATGAAGATTTATTCTCTGTTATAGACAGTTCTCAACTCCAAATTGCTTTGCACTGGATGAACCCTATTGGTGTCTCCAGCACTATCAAGTTGATTAGACTATAACTGATAATGGTAGAGATACTGAAAGGCCACGTGAAAATGTAGAACAATTAATTGTTTGTCAGCTGTCTATGACAACATTAAAAAATATTTATTTTTATGATATTTTGTATCAGCAGGTCTGTAAGATATTGTCTTGGACCTTTTCAAGTTGACTTCTACACCTGTCATTCTAAATGTTTTTCCTATTCCTTATCATGCATTAGAAATCTCCTGTGCGGTCAGCGATCAAAATGATGTACTTAGAGAATGTTACATGATATGATCACATGATTACACGATAGCTCATGTCTGTTAATATTACTTACTTTAATATTAACCAGTCAAATATTTTACAAACCCCCTGACATCATTGAATAGGTTGCCAATGTGGTCTTTTATATTGGCAGTACCAGCTCAGCAGCAGTCATATATAAGATCCAAAATTTGGGTTTAGCCTGTGTATTTCCTACTAGTGCCAACAAGTCTTTCCTCCTGCTTATCATTAATAATGCACAACCATGGAAAAGGCTAGTTTATATCCTGTTGCTAGAAAAATCTTGCTCAGGAACCCTTCTGGCTACATTATGACATTTTCTAGGTCAGTGATTGAAATAAAAAAACACTTGTATCACTGTTGACACCTTGTTTATTTATCAGTATCACTTTTTCACACTAAAAGTATGACACCAATATTGATTATTAACACAACTGTAATGTAACAAACAAAAAGTTAACACACAAATATAATACTGATCCACAAATTTGGTATCAAATATTAACACATGCAGTAGCACTGCTACTTAACTCACTGAACTCAGAATGAAGACTGATCTTTTCTTTGCTTACTACTGTTTATATGTAGTTGGTAATGATGCCTTTTACAAACATGCTGAGATGTTGTTTTACTAGTATATGAGATCATTCCAGGTGCTTAGATAGAACATTGTAGAAGAAACTACGTCATTTATAAATATATACTATATTGCACAGAACATTCTAGTGCAGTGGTTCCCAAAGTGGGGTCCGCAGACCCCTGGGTTCTGCGACAATGTTTCAGAGGGTCCGTAGACACTTTTAAGAAAAAATAGAATATATCATAATTTTCTCCAATTTTTTATAGTCTAAAATCTAAATTTTAGAATCTTAAAACAATTAGTAGAAGATTTCAGTACTTTTTTTCTTCAAACTAATTGTAATTTTAAAAGTAATTTCAAACTAATGGCTTTAAAAAATTCTTTAAATCATGTCGTGTAGCAGATCTGTTTGTCAGCCGAACTGACTAGAGCGCCACATAAATGCGGAACTGATCAAGTCTATGTAAACACTGTATCTAAGCATCGTTTTTCCGTGTAGCTGGCTTTACGCCTAAGTAGCTGGATTTCGACACCTGTGGCTAGAGAGATAGAGGCGAGGTTGGCAAAGTTAAGAAATAAACTTGATGTCAAAAGTGACTTAATATTGAAATTATCAGACATGAAACCTAATATTGCAGAGCTAATTGTTCAAAAGCAGCTTCTTGTTCATGATAAACTATGTTTGATATCATTAATATTATAATTTTTCAAATTAAGAGAATTTTGACTTTTTATAATTTTTAATTAAAATATAAGAGTTTGTAGCCTATCATATTTACTGTTTGTTCTATTTCATAACTCAGATGGGGGTCCGTGAAATTTTTATTTTTGAGGGGGTGCGTCCGGGGACTGAAAAGTTTGGGAACCACTGTTCTAGTGTATTCTAAAAATAGTGTCCATTAATATAAATATGTTATCAGTTGTAGATAATGTAAATACATGTGAGTAACATAACCTACGTACTTAACCTATGTATTATTCTAATAATTGTAATAATAAGAGATATAGTTATAATAATACCAATCACAATATTACTGAATATAATATACAATATTCATAATATTACATTGAATGTTGGTTGGGAGGTTCTCTAGTATACATCAGTCACTCTCCATAATGTAATGTCTAATAGCTTGATACTACAGAAAAATATTACTATACCAATTACTGCTACCAAATGGAGGTGAAAAGTGTAGAAGCTTATAACATAAACTTGAATGTTCTGGAGCTAGCTTACAGATGTTGAACCATGAAGTGAAAATTCTTTATAGACCCATGGATATAACTCACGAATTGTAAAAAATTTAACTTAAAGGATTATCAAAGATAGAGAGACACAAGATAGTCAGATCAGATATGATCACTTGATTTTTGGTACTGGGAATTCTGTACATCCAAATTATTGATAAGATTGTTAACCACCAATTATTGTCAATTGTTAACCAGCTTATGGAGAGACATAGTGTTAAGGATTTTAAAGACTTTTGTTAATTGAATTTTAGAATTCAGAGTTTGATAGGTCAGCAAAATCATATTCAATTCAACCGACCAAGTGAAAGGATTGATGTTCAAGACAAATTCGTGTAGAAGAAACTTTAGGCCTTTCATGTGGTGATGCCTGTTTGGGATTAGGCTTGTAGTAAACTAAGCAACTGACAGCAGAAAAGTTATGGGGCATTGGTTTAAATGAGACCTGTTACATTTACTGTAATCAGTTGCATGGTCTGCAATTGACTGCAAGACATGCAACTACAAGTTTGGCCTACTCAATATGTGGTATTGATTCAAATGTAGCCTATTACCACTATTCAACCAATTGCATGCAACTCTGCTGTGTCCGCATTCTGTGAATTGCTCAGGACTCCCAGACTCATCGACATAACCTAGTAAGTATTGTGAAGACTGTGTGCTTGTGTTGTTTGGTCGTTTGTGCTCTTTTATAAAAAATAAATATGGACTGCTTCTTTTGAATTTAGTATCTGTGCAAGTTAATTCTCGTCTTATGTATCGGAGCAGCTCATGAAAAGAAGATTTCCCAACTTTGTCATTACCTATTGCCACACTGCTAAATACTTCATTCTTGACTAGGCCTTTCGGTGTCTCTACCATCTTCAGGTCTTAAACAACAAAACTGGAAAAGAAGATTTGAGCGTGCAGAAATAATTAAAAAACTTGTTTTCGTCTGCACAAAGTTATCAAATAATATGTAGTACAGTACCTTATCCTTTCTTGTGAATCAATTCGGATGAATATTAAAATTTCATGACATTCTCTTTGTCTGATTTTATTAATTAACAAAGTGAATAAAAGCAGCTATGCAATACTCGACAGTGTGATTGGTTTTACTGCAATAGTACGGTATTCATTGAAATACTTAGTACTGAAATAACTGAATTAACTTCTTGGATTTCGTTGTCCATGACGTGTCCGTTACTTAACTAAATATAAATATTTCCTGGATTTCGTTGTCCATGACGTGTCCGTTACTTAACTAAATATAAAAAGTTAAAGTTAAAGTTAAGTTATATTTAGATAATTATTTCACTACGACTCGGAACACAAAACTTTTTATAGGTAAAAACGTAAAAGTTTTACCTTATAAACTGAACCGGTTTTCACTTTTAAAAAGCTTCTTCAGAGGTTGCCGCTGGTAGCACTGTCCGACTTGTTGTTGGCGACGGAATCGATTTTCGAAAGATCGATGTTGTATGTGTGGGGTGTGATATGTTCGAATAATGCGTGTGATTTCAATTGTGTCTGTTCGTTTAGGATGTCGTTTTTATTTGTTTTCGTGTGTTATAATTCAATTTCTTCTTTATGGATTTTGAGAAGCGCTTGGAGGGTAGGGGCTGATGGTCGGATTTGTCTCATGTAGGGCTTTTATTTGTGTGTCATTATGTGTTTGGCTTTTTGATTAGTTGTTTTACTGTGTTTTGGTATCTGTCGGTGGGGTCGTGTTTTAGTTCTGTGATGTTGTTCTGTTCCATGAAGTTTTGTACTTTGTTGTGTAGGTCGTCTGTGGAGATGATTACAGTCGTGTTGCCTTTGTCTGCTTTTACAAATGTGATGTTGTGTTTGTGTGCCTTTTCCCTCAGTTTGATGGCTGTGTGTATTTCTGAGTTGTGGTTCTTGTTGTCTGGTGTCTTATGTGCTCCTATTATATTGTTTAGGTTATGTCTTAGTGTGTCTTGATGTTCTGGTGTTGTGTTTTGTATATTTGTTTCAGTGTCAACTAGTGTCAACCCCCTACCCTCCAAGCACTTCCCAAAATCCATAAAGAAGAAATTCCGATCCTCCCCATTATCAATTACTGTAATGCCCCTGCATACAAACTCGCAAAACATCTAGACAAAATTATCAGACAACATACACAACTAGACAACAACATTGCAGTAAAAAACAACACAGACCTAGTAACAAAAATAAAAGACATACACATCCCCCATAATGCCACATTAGCCTCCATTGATATTAAAAACCTGTACACAAACATCCCCATCTCTGAAACAATCACCATCATACAAAACAAACTCAAACAGAACAACACACTAGATGAACTTATCAACGAAATAATAGAAACTCTGAACATTATCACAAAACAAAACTACATTACATATAACAATAAATTTTACACACAGAATGATGGTCTACCCATGGGCTCCCCCATATCCAGCATTCTAGCAGAAGTCTTCCTCCAACACTTAGAAAAAACAAAAATCCTCACAAACAATGACAGACACTCACATAAAATACTATATTGGCACAGATACGTTGATCACATTCTAATACTATACAGGGGAAACCAAAGACAATATGAAAATTTACTAATGCACATAAACAACATACATAAAAACATAACCTTTACTCCCGAATACGAACACAACAATAGCATAAACTTCTTAGACCTCTCCATCACAAAACTTGAACACAGGCACAAATTCAGTATATACAGAAAACCGACTGCAACTGACACACTAATACACAACACCTCCAATCACCCAATACAACACAAACTAGCTGCCTTCAGAACCATGATACATAGACTTAACAACATCCCCCTAGATCAAAAAGACTACAAAGACGAACTAAACACAATAAAATATCTAGCAGAATCCAATGGATACGACAGAACAATAATCAACACACTCCTACACAAAACACAAAACAAACAACAGACAAAGACAGAAAACAACAAATTCATAACACTGACATACATCAACAAACAAACTGAAAAAGTAGCCCACAAATTCAAAAAAGCAGGATATAGAATCGCTTACAAAACTACTAACAAAACAGAACACGCACTATCAAAACACGCACACAAAGCACAAAACAAATTCGATCTACCTGGTGTTTACAAACTAAATTGCTCAGATTGCACAAATTCTACATAGGCCAGACAGGACATAGCTTCAAACAAAGATACATTGAACACACAAAGGCACTCCACTCCACTACAGAATCCACCTTTGCAAACCACCTCATTGAAGCAAACCACACATACAAAAACATCGACAATAACATGAACATTCTACACGTACACACAGAAGGCTGAAAACTAGACACTCTAGAACAACTGGAAATATACAAACACATGAAAACAAATAAAAACGACATCCTAAACGAACAGACACAATTCAAATCACACGCATTATTCGAACATATCACACCCCACACACACAACATCGATCTTTTGAAAATCAATTCCGTCACCAACAACAAGTCGGACAGTGATACCAGTGGCAACCTGAAGAAGCTTTTTAAAAGTGAAAACCGGTTCAGGTTATAAGGTAAAACTTTTACGTTTTTACTCATAAAATGTTTTGTGTTCCGAGTCGTAGTGGAATAATTATATTTACTGAATTAACTCTTCAGTTGCCAACTCTGAACTGAAATATAAACTATCTGCTGGTACCCATATGCTTTGCTGCTCATGTCAATCGCAGCGGGTTTTACATAAAAAAAAAAAAAATAGTTTACATAACAGTAAGTGCACGTTACCAATGGACCCATGGAATGGAACGCATGAATGAAGCATCCAGAGCAAAAGTTAGTTGAAATATTCAAGCCACTGCTTGAACGCTACTACTGCCAACTGACAACCAACCAACAAAACCAATTTTTCACAAAAACTTTGGCAGTATCTCAAAAACAAAAAGGAAGATTATATTGAAACATAAAGGATAATAAAATTTGTAACTTCCTCTAAATTTCACTTGCTGATGACACCATATAAATATCTCTTATAGAACGACAGTTTGTTGCATGCCAAAAATTTCACTACATCCAAATTAACAACGAAATTTTTGACATGGGACCATTTTAAGGCTTGGTTCTTGAAAATTATTAAAGTTATCTGTTCAAATTTATGTTTAAAACCATCCTCAAACTTCAAGGAAGATGGTGGTAAAAGAATTTTTAACATTGGATTAGTAGTTTCTGAGTTTAGCTCAGAAAATGAAACAAAAAAATATACCTCTTTATAATAGTAGTATAGATGACATGCTTCCTCAGCAACTGATTGCAGAGCATTTGCAGCCTGTTTTTACTAGCCTGCAACTAGTTTCACGAAGCCTTGCAATCTGTTGCAATCTCTGTTTATAATTTTAACAGATTTGGTTGCAACAAAGAAATTCTTTAAAAAGTGAATAATTTTGCAATAAAATTTATTTATATTTTAATTTATACCCACTGTATTACCCCTGAAGTGTTCACAGATTTATAAAGATAACTTCCTTCCTTCTTTCCCATCATACTACAGCCCTTCGCCTCCTCCAACTGTCTGCTCGCCAGTTCCTCATCCCCAGAAGAATATTAGTGTCTTGCCAAACGGGGTCCCTTCATGATTCTGGTGCCAATCAATATGGTACCATTCCCATCTTAGACATTGGAGTCTGCTATTCTGGGTTCTTTGTATAGTTGTTGCAGTTCGACTAAACCTGATGCGCCATCCATCATTACCTCTAATTGGGCTGATAGTTTTTCCTTGGTTCTTGGTGCTAAAATCTGCTCAGCACCTCTTCAGTCCTCTTTTTAAGTGTCCAGGTTTCATTGTAGACTTCTTGGACTATGGCCTAACAGCCCGGCAAGTTTTAAGAATAATCACATTTGAATTATTAACTTTACAGTGGTTACGCATTATTCTGAAATATTTAAGACTTTTTGGTCACAAACAGTTCATACTTGTAGGGTTTACAAGACACTCATGTTATCACACATTTATTCACATTTTGCTAACAGTTGGTGCCAACCTCTTAACTATAGATTCCACAGTAAAATATCTGATCAAAGGTTTTCACAGAATAAACATTATCTGTTTTATTGTTGGATGTGACTTTCTGGATTTTAAAATACAATAAGTGTTGTAAGATTGACATTTGTTAACCCTGTTTCCAGGTAGATCAGCCAGTACTTGGGTTGAGTCGAGAGTACCTGATCGAAGGTATGGAAGAGCAACTTGTGCAAGCATACTATGATTATATGGTTGATGTTTGCAGAATACTGGGTGCAGACAGAGCCCAAGCCGAAGAAGAAATGATGCAAGTTCTACACTTTGAAATTCAATTGGCAAAAGTAAGTAATTATTACTGTTAAAATACTTCATTTATGAGGGCTGACAATAATGTTTGCAGGGAACTTGCTGTAATTAAATGTTTATATACTGGAGGTTCTCTACTTTCAGAGATTCGACTTTAACTCTTTTGGACATTCAAAATTGATTCCCTTCATTCAAGTTTCAGACTACAGCTTCGGTCTTTTGAACAGTGACAGCAGTGCGAGAAAGTGAATAAGCATTAAGACAAGTACACATATTTATTATTATTCCTGCTACTATGGTTTTTATGATGAATGTTGGTCCCTTAATATAAAGAATACAATGTGTTTAAAGTGATTAATTTTTCTCATATAATAGCACTATGTTGTAGGCTGCTTCGTAAACACTGCTTCTAAAATTTACTAATTTATGAAAATAATTAATTTATCATGTCACTGTATTTTGTAGCAAGCATGATCATATGATGTAAGTTTAAGCAAGAATAATATCAGATTTCATTACAGTACAGTATATTACAGCTCATAGAACCAGTCCTACTGTGACGGTACAAAAGTCCGTCTTAGAATTTATGGGTACGGGAGAATAATTTTATTGTATTTTCCTATATTTAAAAGTGGTTAGGTTAACTTTCCCAATGTATTACACACGACGCAGTTTGTCGGTACAAATTGACTCCAAGGTCATGGCCTACGTGATTTTCGACACATATATCTGGACACAACAAGTTTCGAATTATGTTGAAACGTCATGAATAATTCAAAAACGTAACGACTGTGACGCAAAACAATGGCGTCATCCGCTTGAAACAATAGAATGATGACGTAATAACCCGTCCACATGGGTACAATGTACCAGTTGTTCGTTCTCAAGGCGTGACTACGCAAGATATTCGCCGGCAGATTTTGCCAGCCAAAGTGTTGTTTGGAGTTACAAAATGTAGTCAGAATGTAGCAAAGTGAAACATTAATCAGTACATAACAGTTCAAATATGTAAATTAGCATCAGTGAAAAAGGAGAAAAGCAACACGGAACGTTCGGCCGAACACCTGCCAGCCAATGTGGAGAACCTGACGACAACTGCGGCCCTACAACCGCAGGGAAGTCAAAATTATCAATACACTTTAATATTTTTCTGAGCTCAAAAACGATTATGATAAATTAAAAATGTAACTTTGTTAACGTGTGTGTATGTATGTGTGAGAGCAGGGAAGCGTGAATGTGCCGGCATTCATAACAAAATTTTGATGCATTGGTTTGTGTCACACAATGATCGGAAACTTAATAGATCAATTTTATAAGAGCTGCAGCCGATTTTAAAATGGTTTTGTAATAAAATTAAATATAAGAAAGAAGTAATTGAAAGTAATGAGTAATTAGTATGGGCGGAAGTATATATAGATGCCATTTTGTTTTTGGTTGTATACGGCGCCATCTTTGGTTTTCGTAAGTGTTTATAATACAAATTCAGAGTAATTAAACAATGTTTTATGTCACCACAATCGTTGTTAGAGTCATTATTTCGAGACCCAACACTGTCTCTGATCTCGCTTAGAAAGAATCCTGGACCCTAGTGTTAAAATTAATGTTGGTTATGGAGCCATGTGCTCAAACCAGAAATGGAGTGAATCATATGGTAAGTACTTACCTATACCATAATATCATAAATACATCTATTGTACAAAATAAAAGGATGGGAAAGAAAATAACACATTAACGTACATGCACAGTATGCCTAAAGTAAATACAGCCTAAAGTACAGTAAAGTTGAAAGTTAAGGGGATATGCGCAGAAACCAATTTATGG
The DNA here is from genome assembly GCA_034769895.1 of Magicicada septendecula. NCBI lineage: Eukaryota > Metazoa > Arthropoda > Insecta > Hemiptera > Cicadidae > Magicicada > Magicicada septendecula. Next base: position 15,951,280 of record CM068374.1, read on the forward strand.
ATGGACGAGTCCACTTTGAAATTGTGAATGGCGGGAGGGTAACGGAGTATCAGCTGCTATACAAGTGAAGGTGTTGCCAACTTGCGTGTGATGTTTTAGTTACCAGTACATTGTTAGTTACTGTGTTACACGCTATCCCAGTCTTGCATTTGTTACTATTATCTCAATTTATTATTAATTGTATGATTATTTTACAGTCGCACATTTTATTAGTTTTTTTTTTTTAGTTATTCCTATTGGTAGTTTTTGTTCTATAATTACGTATTATCATAACTATTTGTGTTATCATCCAGTAACGAGAATAGTTAAAATGGATACTTCTCCTTCAACTAGCAAAGACAGAAAAGTTATTCATAGTCAGCACGGGAAGTAATAATAAACAATTTTTTGTTGTCCAGGATTAAAAAGACTCTTGCAATTAATACGAAGTAAGTAAATTAATATGAAGAACGCATTGTTGCTTTATGTAATGATAAACTGTAGTCGACTGTAATTAAGGAGTGTAAGTGTATAGTTTGCAAATTCCATTGCGATAAGAACGGTCAGAAAGGCTGTGGTTTCTTACGTCTCTGCAGTGCACAATGACAGAACCCAATAACACTCAGATATGTTTATAAGACATTCTGATATGTGACAGCAACAAATTCCGATACGTGTGAACAACACATATCATTTGCTTGATTTGTATAGTAGTACACTTACAATATTATTATTCTTATTATTATTTGATTTACATCACAAACAATAAACGTATAATTCTTTTTTTAAAGCCAGCTGTATGACCGTAGGCGTGCGCGCGCACACACACAGATAGAGATTCGTGGTGACACATTTACAAACAAACCTTAACAGTCGCGAGTTTTTGTTACTATTAGAAATGATATCCATATGTTGGCTGCACCGTCGCTCATAACAACAATTCTCTCCTCACATCTCACAGCGACTCTCCCTCCACATCGCCTTTCCCCGTAATCTTGAGAAGCTGTACATCGATGCCAGTATCTAGCGCACCCTTCAAAGCTACTTTTTACTGGTTTATAAAACACATTCAGACCTGCCACCATATTGGTTTTGATGTCATCAAAACAGGTTCCTTTCAGTGTTTTCATCATCTATTAGAACAGGAAAGTTCACACAGTGCCAGGTCCTGTGTAATATGTCGTTATTTCTATACAATAATTTTTTATTGAACTAAAACCTCTCACACAGTGTTCCGTGTGAATGGAATTGTTGTTGTGACACAAGATCCACAAGTTACTGGTGAAAAGTTCAAGTTCTCAAAAGTTAACATGAAATGAGTTGGCGACAAATCTTAGCACCAATGGCTGGCTTATTCCCAGAAGCGACAGGAATAAACATCACAAATAATTGTATATACAGTCCAAACCACCTTAAGTAGGATATTGAAATTGTATATACAGTCCAAACCACCTTAAGTAGGATATTGAAGTTTGCATTAAAAATAACTTTAGACTATTTACTATAACTTTCTCGCTTATACTATATATCTGTCTGAAGAAATAAAAACTTCCTCATAGACCGAAAATTTTAATACACGCACTGACGGCATTACTTAATTACATAGATACAAAATCAATAAAAATTTTATTTTTTGTGCTTCGGCCATTAAAATGTAAATTGAAAATGTTAAATAAAAGTAAAAAAAGACTGTAGAACTCAGCTCAGTGAGAGTGAAGGCTGTAGCGGACAGACTCAGACTGGAAGGAGAATTTGGAGCAGATGTGGGTTGCAAGAGCACAGAAAAGTAGTTGGAAAGACATTAGTGCACTGTCTTCTCTCATTTCTATTACTCTACTCTCCTCCCCCTCTCTCTCACTCTCTCTGCTTATCTATCTCACTCTAGCATACAGGCGTCGCTTTCCTGATTTACGGACTGTATTTGTTATATCTGTTATTTTACTTCGAGTATCACTATCTTTTGTTTCTCATTTCTTTTTTTTTATATTTACTTTCTTTTAATATTTATACTTACTTTTTACATCAAGCTATTATACAGCTATTACATCAAGCTATTATACAGCTATTACATCAACCTATTATACAGCTATTACATCAACCTATTATACAGCTATTACATCAAGCTATTATACAGCTATTACATCAAGCTATTATACAGTTATTACATCAAGCTACATTCTGACTTTTCATACAGCCTGTCAGCACTTCCACATGGTAGCTAGCAGGTTCAGTATATTGGTATTTCTAATGAACACTGCCATTGTGACACACACACACACGCGCGCGCACGCGCACACACACACACACACACACACAGATGTAAGTTGTGTGCGCAGTTGTGTCACATAATATAAGCCTAGACTCCCTCCATACACCGCTACATTTGTACATCATTTTATTTGTATAATAATGAATGTCTTCAAATACTAAATATTTCTGCAAGTAAATTTTATTACATTATGTTGTTGTATTTTTCACCTGACACACGTTTCACAGGATTATTCTGTATCAGAGGTTTCTATATGAATTAACAAATAATTAATTTTATTCTTATTAAAATTGTTGATTGTTTTAATGTTTGTTTATGTTTAAATAAATCATCTTGTTTTGTTTTTATTTGAATTTCTTGTTTAATTAGTAAATTATTTTTATTATGTTTGTAAGTATTGAGATTTTCCCAGATATTCGTTTATTACCTTTTTTGTATGTTTTTAATTGATCTTATGTTTTGAGTATCTGGAAATTGATGTTTATTATGTCAAAAGCATGTGGATAAATTAGACTTGTAAACATTCAGTTTTAAAAATGCATTCCAATGTTAAAGTAATCTATCAAGTAGGTTTTTCTTCATCTGGACTACATAGAATTTATTATAATCCAGACATCCTACTTTGTATATTGTAGCATGACAGAAAATCCACTACTTATTAAGTCATATAAAATCATAAAAAATTAATTACACCACATATGTTAAAATAATATTGAATGAGATTTAATGAAATCAAAGGAATGAACCACGATAAAATAAAAATCCTCATTACATTATATAAAAACCACTGTTTAAATATCAAAGAAGGTATTGAAAGCAACTCATATTATAAGATCAGTAATTTACCCAGGAAGCTAGGAGCAGTAAACAAATTAAATAACACCATATCAAGAAGAAAGAGAATCAGTTTAAGAGTGGTGAACACCAAAACACCCCAAAGATAAGAAGAAGGAAGAATAAAATTTGTGATCAGGAAGAAAACAATACCCTGAAACCTTTAGAGAAGAGCAAGGTCCGAAAGTAAATAAATTAGATACTCCAAACTAAACATCAGTCGAGATAACACAAAGTACCTTGGTTTACTCAAGAATGAAGAAGGAAGACAAGAAGACCAGAAGAATGAAGACAAGAAAGAAGATAAGAAGAAGGACAAGAAAGAAGACAGGAGGAGAGGAAGAAATAGTATGAAAGAAACACCGTTGTAAAACATATTATTATTATTAACTACCATCAACCCCAAACCCACCAAAACGATTAAAAAGAAAGTATAACATACCAAAATCCTATAAAAATGTAATTATTTAGAAACCTAAAGTGTTGTATAGTATTATAAGAAGTGAACCGACTAAAGATTGTGTGATAAAGAAAATAAACAAGTCTTAACAGTCCATGATTACTAAAGGTCTGGTCTGAGATAGTGAGACTCAAAATATCAGAACCACCAGTGAAAGTGAATTTGTGTGTTTTTTGGAAATGCAATAAACTTAAAGTTAGTGATACTATGACTTATCAATATGCTATATAACAACTTTAATATCCAATAATAAACAGCATAATAAAATAATAGAATGGAAGATTTCCAGTATTTTATTATTTTAATGTAACTCTTTATTTACAAGACATTTGTAAAAAATGCTAATAACTAGAGTATGGGTGGTCATGTTTACTGATGAAGGGGATCATAAATAATAATGGTTTAGACCAGAAAGGACTGGCATTAATTTAGTATTCATAGGTTTAAAATGTTTAAATAGACTGTTTGTTAACAGCCATAAAATCAATGTATTTGTAAGAGTTATTAGAAAATAAGATTTATATTATGTGTTTAAAATGAATTATGTTTGCTAAATAACAGCATACATACCATTAATAGTGTTTCAGTAGGTATGCTATGTTAATTCAAAAAGAGTTAAAAGTATATGTTCAAACCATGTCAGCAATAAGTTCAATTGTACAGATGGCTGAATCATGTTCATAATTATTATTTTTTTTATAACAGTAGTGTTAATTAAATACTACACCTCACAATAAGTTATAAACCATTTTATTTTCATGTAATAGTAACTATGTAAAGTCAGAGGAGTGGTAGGATTAAATTTATTTGAGAAAAGCAGAAATGTAAAATTCTAAAATCTAGGCCATTTGGTGAATTCACAGAAACCATATAAACCAGTATAATTCACTTATAAATCCTGTAAACTAGCAAGATTTAGATAAGGTAAATCAGTTAACCACTACTGGGAATGATCCTATGAGTTAAAATGATAATAAGGAAATATACCTTAAAAGATTGTAAATTTTCAAAATATATAAATTAATTAATTTTAAAGAGCAATGTCAAATTCAGAGATTAACACAAAAAACCAGTTCAGAGGTTTAATTTATATGTATTTAAGGAAAGGAAGAGAAATATGACTAATTAAAATTTATTATAATAGTATTAATAACAACTAAAATGGAAGAAAAATTGTATGAAGGCGGAAATCAATGTTTGAGCCTATTTTTCAAAAAAGGAAAGAAATTTGGTAATTTCCACAAAATGTCTACAGATATGGACTATAATATATCAATTTAAAAGGAATGAGATGATTAAACCAATGATAAGGTTCATAATTCATGAAAGTGATGAATAAAATAAATAAATTCCATATATAATGTAATTTTGTATCATGTGTATGGGTAATCGAAATATGTTAACAATACGTTTTCAAAGATTAACTGGGCCAGATTTTGACCAAGTTAATGTAGTCTTTTGTTGAATATCAAGCTGAATAGTTGTGTGAAAAAACGTTCCTTATAACCGAGTCGAAAATGGTACTACAGTTAGCCATTAATATAAGTGAATCGAGAGTTAAATGAAATAAACACTTTTTTAACTAAATTTACCAAAACGTTAACGACAATAGTGAAAACTAATACCGAACTTCAGTATACAAGTGATCTAAAACAGTAAAACAATATATTTGATCTAATTCACGCTACAAATCATAACCACCTTTTGAATAACTTAACCCACAGAAGTGAACACCTACAAAATAACATAATTAACACAAGTTTACACGGAACACTTCTTCAGAACACACCAAACAACCTAATAGACAGATTACACCAGTGCGGGAACATTTCAAACATTCATGAAGGTAATTTTGCTGTGATTTTTTGACACGACGACATCGCAGTAAACTCGCCATATCTAGTAGCGGCCATCTTTGAATTTACTAAGCCTGCCTTCCTCCTCAGTGACGTCAGTCTACTTATGGTTCGACTTCAACTTACTTAAACATTATATATCAGAATTATTTAAATACTGTTAAATAATAATTATTGAATTTATTTTAATTGTTAATGTTATACTTTCTCGTTACCCTTCTCTGACTATTAATATAATCGCTCAAAGAACCTGTCCTTTTTATAATACTTATAATAATTTTTCTACTGTATGCACAATCGATAATTCCCTGAGACGGAGTCGATAATTGTTCTCAATCGATAAAAAATCGATTATTTATTAAATTGTTTAATAAATCCATTTATTTCAATTGTATTTATCTGTTATTATTTCACAGGCTAATTTAAGGTTATTTATTAAGGCAAAGAGACTTCAAGAAGAAGAAAATATTTTTGTTGGAGTGAGATATTGGACCAGCAAGAAAAATCATCAATCGACTGCTGACTGGAGTTAATCTAGTTAACTCCAGACTTGGTTCAAATCTTCCAGAAGTGCTCGATAGTTAATAAATACCTTCCTAATTCTTAAAATTTTTACAAAACATTTAAAACAGTATTATTTCTTAATTACTGACCTTGATTAAACATAAACAAAATTTTTTTTATTGAAAATTTTATTTTTTATAAAATTTTTCATCTACTATTTAATTTTTGTAAAGACTGGCATACAGGATCTGCTTACAAAGTGGCGCTCGCAACAGTGGGGCTTAAAAGAGTTACTACACTACCACAGCTGAGCGAAACCTTACTAGAGTGGAGGTTTATTTTGAACGAACCTCTAATCTCTTATATTTTTGTAACGGACTGTTACAAATTGGCTAGCCCAAACAGTGGGGCTTAATTAGAAAGGAAGAAGCCAAGAAACCATTTGTAACACGTATGCTTACAAAGTGGCGTCCAACTTAGAGGGCTTGATAAGATAAGCCTGGCAGCGTATTAATAGATACCAGAAAAATGCAAAGACGAGCTACTTCGAAAAAGAGGGCGGCAGAGGCCGAAAAAGAAGTTGACATGGGGGATAAGGAGGCAACACCCGTGGAGGATCCGGAAGTATTACTAACCCAGGTGGAATCGAAACAATCCGCACCACCAGAGGAACAACCCGAAGTAACAACGCAAACAGGGGAAGTCAATGTCCGGAAGGAACAATTGGAAAAGCCGACACGAACGGAGGATGGAAGTATACAAGAGATGATGAGGATGATGATGGAAATGAGTAAAGAAATAAATAAAAATACAGAATTCTCAAATAAAAATATAGAATCCAAAATGGACGAGAACAGGAAGGAAGACAACCAGTCATTAAATAAAAAGTTAGAGGAAATGAATAAGCAAATGGAAGGAGTCAATAAAAATATAGAATCCACTAACAAGAAGGTGGATGATGGCAACCGATCCACAAAGGAAGAGTTAGGCCGTAAAATTGAAAACACTAATAAGAGGATTGAAGAAACCAGTAAGAAGATGGAAAGGAAAATGGAAGAAAATAATAAGAATTTGGAAGAGAAGATGGAAGAAACCAGTAGGAAAATAGAAAGTGACAACCAACAATTAAAAGACGAATTAAGGGAAAATAACAGGAAAATGGGAAGAGACGATGGGGGAAAGATTGGAAGAATTGAGAGAGGACAATCAACTGCTGAGAGAAGAATTAATGGGAGTTAACCAAGAGAACATGAAAAAGTTAGACGAGAGGATTGAGCTAGCTAAAGGCGAGTTGAATAAAAAGATAACTGAGACGAAGAAATCCATCGTCAAGAAATTAGAACAGGAAGTCTTGGTTGTTAACCAGCAGATCAGAGAAGTAGACGAAAGATGTTGTCAAACAGAAAACGAAGTGCTGGAAGTCCGGGAAGTAATAACTAAAGAGGTTACACAGGTCAAAGAACAACAGGAAACGAAACTGGAAGAAAACAAGAAATTTGCCTTGGAAGAAGTGAATAAAGTGCGGACACAGGTAACCGAAAGATGCGACGGCGTGGAAGCTGCTATGACGAACATCACGGGACAGGTGCGTCAGAGCCAGGAGGAGATAGAATTAATAAGGAACAGACCATCTGGATATCATAATTTCCCCATGTCAGAAAACAGAGAATGGCTCAATTTCCGGCAATATAAACGGAAGCCTATGGAGTTCTTGGCACGCATAGAGGAATACCTAGAAAAACACAGAGGGAACCGACGGGTCCAGAACAGGGTAATCCTTGACGAGTCGTTTCGGGAGGTGAATGACCATGGGTGGATGGCCAACCGGAGCGACATCGACAATTATCAGCAATTTAAGAGCCTTTCCAAGGCCAAGTACTGGTCGGAGACAACTCAAAATTTGATAAGAGACAATATCTGCCACGGCCACTACAAGCCACAAGTCGGTAGTTCGATGACAGCTTATTTCCTCGGCAAGGTATGTATGGCCAAGCACTTAGAACCAGCCATACCTGAGGAGTGCCTAATAAATAAGTTGTCATATCATTATGATGAAGAAGTGATTCGTGCGAGGAGGGCAGCCAAATAAAAACCATCCAGGCAATGACCGAACTCCTCGAAAACTATGAAAATGAAGACTACTACCGGCAGAGTCGTAGAAGAAGTGATGGGCCAGAACCAAGGACGTATCAGAACAACAACCATGGTACGAACAACATACACACTGGGTACCAAGGAGGCCGGGCATACCCGCAAAATAACAGTTTTAATAATAGCAATAATAACGTTAATAATTCTAGTTACAATAACAATAATAATACGGGTCCAAACCATCCAAACCCGAGTCGACCCTCTAATGGTTATCAGGGTAACCGCAATCCCTACCCTAATAACACAAATAGTCAGAGAAGCCCCAATTATGGTAATGATCGTTACCATAATAATAATAATCGTGCGGGTCCAAATAATGGTAATCCCGTTAATAATAGGTTTCCTCGCCCACGAGTGAATTTCATACGAGCTGAAGACGATCGCCAACAAAGAAACTACTATCAGCGGCGTAACAGTTTCCATGAGGAGGAGGATCGATGGAGAAGCCGAGAACGGGAGGATCCAAGATATAACATGCCCAGACGGGGTAACAGTTTAGATGACCCTGAACGGAACATGAACCGAAATCAACCATCTAACCCTCGTATGGAGCGGACAGCAACCACTCAAGGTTTACCGACCAACACCCCGGTCGGACCTAACCGAGATAACTGAGAATGAAAATTGGGTAGTAGTCGGGGAATATTCTAGTCATTCAATACTGCATAACAAACCAAAAAACGACGGAGGACCCCGAATAGCTCAAGTCAACCATATCAAAGCAGAAGGTAGCCAAAAACCTAAAAAGGATCCCAGCCAGAGGAAGGAGAATGATTACTCCAAGATTAACATCGATAAGTTTGGATCTGATAAGCCAGAATACGGATACATAATGAGGTGGTAAAAGGGATGGATGTCATGATAACTGACAACGGCAAAAACCACAAGAAAGAAGAAGGAAAGAATTACCCAGTTCTTTAGAGGGGATAACAAAAAAATTATTACTTCTGTACACTGGTCCCTATATTGTCTCTAAGAACAATAACAACAACACGTACGAAATAAAGGAGATGAATTCAAATAAAGTGAAGGGTGTCTTTAACCAGGCATCCATGAAGAAATTTTATGCATAATCAACTAAATTCAAAAACAATGTAATATCACCTTACATACCAAAGATTTAAGAAATAAACTATTTGGAAGGAATATAAAAAAGAATTTAGAATGAGAAATCATCTAAATTTAAAAAGATTGTAAGTTCACCTTACTAACCAAGAATTTGAGAAAAAACATTTTGAAGAGATAAATGTAAAACAGAATTTAGATTGAAATAATATAAATTCTAAAAAGAAAAGTAAGCACATATTACATACAATTATTTGAAAACTTTATGGAAATATAAGAAGAGTGAATTTTGAATTGTGTATAAATCAAGTTTCCAAACCAATAGTAAGTACAACTTACCAACCAATTATTAGTAAAACACTTTGGTGAGATAAACAGAAGAGATTTAATACCATATTTATGGTAAGCATAAAATATATTTACAATGTTTATAAAGGATCATAATGGGATGAATAAAGGAAACAGACTTTAGAATTAAAACAAATAATTCTGGAAAGTATGATCATGTCTAATTTCAATATAAAAAGTAAAAACCTTTCCATAAAATGATGCCAAAGGAAATTAAAAAAAATTTTTTTTTTTGATACGATTTGAGTTGATACGATTTGAGTGATTGAATATAATAAGATACAAAAACTTATGTGGAATTATGAGATAATAAAACTTTGAAGTGGTATGAGGAGAAATTATGACCTCATTATAAAATTAATAAAAAACATTCATTCGAAAGGATAATAACCATGACAGGAATAATGTGGAAATAATATCAAAGATATGTGTAATTAAACGAATTAATATAAAATGATTTGTGAATTAAATGTTAATTGTGATAATGACAGTTATAAAAAGTTCTAGAAAATAGAACAAGTGGAAATAATAAGAACAAAGAAACAGTCTAAAAATGTCATAAAGATATGCTACAATAAACAATGCAGATTATAATAAAAAAAAAAAACAGAAGGTAATAAAGAATTTATCACCAAAAGATTTATATGATAAGAAAAGTTGAAAAATGTAATAATAGAAGAGCTTCCTACCATAATATCAAATGAATGAAACATCTAGTTAACGAGTCAGAAGAAAAACTGAGATAGGAATATTAAAATCTCTGAGAAAAATAATAAGTAATAAGTGAAGTATCCCAAAGATATTTTTTTTAAAATAGTAACAAATGTGTACTATTCTGAATAATTTTTTAATCTGTCTGTAGATAATTCCAGCAGTATTAATATGTTTTTTGAGCAGAGATGATTTGCCTCTGTACTCAACTATGTGTGAAGTATTGGACAGCAGAGGAAGTAGCGTACAGTGCCTCTCTGAACTGAACCAGCTCACAAAGTAGGGAATGATAGGGAGGAAATATCCCAAGGAGAAAATACTAAGAAGAAATATGAAAATGAAATAATAAATATGAAACTCAGATGACTGTTACTATCAAGGAAGATCAAGTGAGAATGAGAAGGATATAAACTCAAATATAAATAAGAAAATTTTTAAAATGGAAGGAAGTCCAGAATAATAACAAACCTATAATAATTATCATAAGCAATTGTTTCAGACAAAGCAAGTATAGCCTGAAAAAATTACTTCTTGAGAAGGGCATTCTGTAGCGAAACAGAAAATCCACTACTTATTAAGTCATATAAAATCATAAAAAATTAATTACACCACATATGTTAAAATAATATTGAATGAGATTTAATGAAAGCAAAGGAATGAACCACGATAAAATAAAAATCCTCATTACATTATATAAAAACCACTGTTTAAATATCAAAGAAGGTATTGAAAGCAACTCATATTATAAGATCAGTAATTTACCCAGGAAGCTAGGAGCAGTAAACAAATTAAATAACACCATATCAAGAAGAAAGAGAATCAGTTTAAGAGTGGTGAACACCAAAACACCCCAAAGATAAGAAGAAGGAAGAATAAAATTTGTGATCAGGAAGAAAACAATACCCTGAAACCTTTAGAGAAGAGCAAGGTCCGAAAGTAAATAAATTAGATACTTCAAACTAAACATCAGTCGAGATAACACAAAGTACCTTGGTTTACTCAAGAATGAAGAAGGAAGACAAGAAGACCAGAAGAATGAAGACAAGAAAGAAGATAAGAAGAAGGACAAGAAAGAAGAAGGACAAGAAGGAAGATAAGAAGAAGGACAAGAAAGAAGACAGGAGGAGAGGAAGAAATAGTATGAAAGAAACACCGTTGTAAAACATATTATTATTATTAACTACCATCAACCCCAAACCCACCAAAACGATTAAAAAGAAAGTATAACTTACCAAAATCCTATAAAAATGTAATTATTTAGAAACCTAAAGTGTTGTATAGTATTATAAGAAGTGAACCGACTAAAGATTGTGTGATAAAGAAAATAAACAAGTCTTAACAGTCCATGATTACTAAAGGTCTGGTCTGAGATAGTGAGACTCAAAATATCAGAACCACCAGTGAAAGTGAATTTGTGTGTTTTTTGGAAATGCAATAAACTTAAAGTTAGTGATACTATGACTTATCAATATGCTATATAACAACTTTAATATCCAATAATAAACAGCATAATAAAATAATAGAATGGAAGATTTCCAGTATTTTATTATTTTAATGTAACTCTTTATTTACAAGACATTTGTAAAAAATGCTAATAACTAGAGTATGGGTGGTCATGTTTACTGATGAAGGGGGATCATAAATAATAATGGTTTAGACCAGAAAGGACTGGCATTAATTTAGTATTCATAGGTTTAAAATGTTTAAATAGACTGTTTGTTAACAGCCATAAAATCAATGTATTTGTAAGAGTTATTAGAAAATAAGATTTATATTATGTGTTTAAAATGAATTATGTTTGCTAAATAACAGCATACATACCATTAATAGTGTTTCAGTAGGTATGCTATGTTAATTCAAAAAGAGTTAAAAGTATATGTTCAAACCATGTCAGCAATAAGTTCAATTGTACAGATGGCTGAATTATGTTCATAATTATTTTTTTTTTTTTTATAACAGTAGTGTTAATTAAATACTACACCTCACAATAAGTTATAAACCATTTTATTTTCATGTAATAGTAACTATGTAAAGTCAGAGGAGTGGTAGGATTAAATTTATTTGAGAAAAGCAGAAATGTAAAATTCTAAAATCTAGGCCATTTGGTGAATTCACAGAAACCATATAAACCAGTATAATTCACTTATAAATCCTGTAAACTAGCAAGATTTAGATAAGGTAAATCAGTTAACCACTACTGGGAATGATCCTATGAGTTAAAATGATAATAAGGAAATATACCTTAAAAGATTGTAAATTTTCAAAATATATAAATTAATTAATTTTAAAGAGCAATGTCAAATTCAGAGATTAACACAAAAAACCAGTTCAGAGGTTTAATTTATATGTATTTAAGGAAAAGAAGAGAAATATGACTAATTAAAATTTATTATAATAGTATTAATAACAACTAAAATGGAAGAAAAATTGTATGAAGGCGGAAATCAATGTTTGAGCCTATTTTTCAAAAAAGGAAAGAAATTTGGTAATTTCCACAAAATGTCTACAGATATGGACTATAATATATCAATTTAAAAGGAATGAGATGATTAAACCAATGATAAGGTTCATAATTCATGAAAGGGATGAATAAAATAAATAAATTCCATATATAATGTAATTTTGTATCATGTGTATGGGTAATCGAAATATGTTAACAATACTTTTTCAAAGATTAACTGGGCCAGATTTTGACCAAGTTAATGTAGTCTTTTGTTGAATATCAAGCTGAATAGTTGTGTGAAAAAACGTTCCTTATAACCGAGTCGAAAATGGTACTACAGTTAGCCATTAATATAAGTGAATCGAGAGTTAAATGAAATAAACACTTTTTTAACTAAATTTACCAAAACGTTAACGACAATAGTGAAAACTAATACCGAACTTCAGTATACAAGTGATCTAAAACAGCAAAACAATATATTTGATCTAATTCACGCTACAAATCATAACCACCTTTTGAATAACTTAACCCACAGAAGTGAACACCTACAAAATAACATAATTAACACAAGTTTACACGGAACACTTCTTCAGAACACACCAAACAACCTAATAGACAGATTACACCAGTGCGGGAACATTTCAAACATTCATGAAGGTAATTTTGCTGTGATTTTTTGACACGACGACATCGCAGTAAACTCGCCATATCTAGTAGCGGCCACTTTGAATTTACTAAGCCTGCCTTCCTCATCAGTGACGTCAGTCTACTTATGGTTCGACTTCAACTTACTTAAACATTATATATCAGAATTATTTAAATACTGTTAAATAATAATTATTGAATTTATTTTAATTGTTAATGTTATACTTTCTCGTTACCCTTCTCTGACTATTAATATAATCGCTCAAAGAACCTGTCCTTTTTATAATACTTATAATAATTTTTCTACTGTATGCCAATCGATAATTCCCTGAGACGGAGTCGATAATTGTTCTCAATCGATAAAAAATCGATTATTTATTAAATTGTTTAATAAATCCATTTATTTCAATTGTATTTATCTGTTATTATTTCACAGGCTAATTTAAGGTTATTTATTAAGGCAAAGAGACTTCAAGAAGAAAAAAATATTTTTGTTGGAGTGAGATATTGGACCAGCAAGAAAAATCATCAATCGATTGCTGACTGGAGTTAATCTAGTTAACTCCAGACTTGGTTCAAATCTTCCAGAAGTGCTCGATAGTTAATAAATACCTTCCTAATTCTTAAAATTTTTACAAAACATTTAAAACAGTACTATTTCTTAATTACTGACCTTGATTAAACATAAACAAAATTTTTTTTTATTGAAAATTTTATTTTTTATAAAATTTTTCATCTACTATTTAATTTTTGTAAAGACCGGCATACAGGGTCTGCTTACAAAGTGGCGCTCGCAACAGTGGGGCTTAAAAGAGTTACTACACTACCATAGCTGAGCGAAACCTTACTAGAGTGGAGGTTTATTTTGAACGAACCTCTAATCTCTTATATTTTTGTAACGGACTGTTACAAATTGGCTAGCCCAAACAGTGGGGCTTAATTAGAAAGGAAGAAGCCAAGAAACCATTTGTAACACGTATGCTTACAATATTCCATTTTTATTTTGAATATTGGATTTCGCTTTAGGTTTTATTTTATTAAAAACAATATTATCTGTGTCATATTTTTAAATTTGTCTCTTTAAATAGTTTACTTAATATATGAGTTATAATTCCATAATAAGTAAAGGTTGTATATTTTATATTATCATTTATAGATGGATTTTTACAAGTTGTTTATAAGGTGTTTCCTTAGTGAGTCTATGTTTTATTTGATTTTCTAATTTATTGATAGCTTTTACTTTGTATCAATTATCTATTGCTTTTTTGTTTAATAATATTTCTTTCTTTGTTTCTTTCTTGTTCGTGAAATTGAATTCTATACATTTAATTTAATATATAGACATTTATACATTCTATACATTACAATAATCAAAAAATTTAAATCAATTCTTTGTTAATTTATAATATAATAGAAACAAATTGATTATTTTGTTAAGTCATAAAGAAACTCCTGAAGATACAAAACCATTGCGTGAAACGTGCGTCAGATGAAAACACAACAACATAATTTAATAAATTTTATTTGCAGACATATTTATTATTTGAAGACATATTCATTATATAGAAATATTGAAGAGTTGCCTATAGAGTAAAGATCTGTATAATAGTACAAAATAAAGGTCACAGAAATGTTGTCATCAGTGTAGCCAACTGTACAGAAGTGGTGTATCAACATCACACAAAGGGACCTACTATACAGTGTAGCCAAATGTACAGAAGTGGTGTATCAACACCACACAAAGTGACCTACTATACAGTGTAGCCACCTGTACAGAAGTGGTGTATCAACATCACACAAAGTGACCTACTATACAGTGTAGCCACCTGTACAGAAGTGGTGTATCAACACCACAAAAAGTGACCTACTATACAGTGTAGCCACCTGTACAGAAGTGGTGTATCAACATCACACAAAGTGACCTACTATACAGTGTAGCCAACTGTACAGAAGTGGTGTATCAACACCACACAAAGTGACCTACTATATAGGTTAACCAGGTCAGATAGAAATTTGAAAAACAAAATATTTTGCTTAATTACTTACTGAATCTCATACAGTTATTATGCAATGCCACAACAGGTCTGAGTTATCTGAATCAAACATCAGTTCAGACAGCTGTATCTATATAGGAGATGTAAGGAAATCTTACTTTATGTGAATATATAACACACCCCTGGCCACCACCTGCATTCACCTGTGCCCTTAGCATTTTTATGTAGATTTGAACAATTAAAAAAAAAAAACTTGTACATATTCCGAATATACTTGCACTGCCTGAACTTAAATTATTCACTGTATTAAATGCCTGAACTAAACATATTCCACTGTAGGTATCCAAATTATACCATTTTCAAAAGTCTTGTCATCACCTTCTAGTATCCTTGTCTAACACCTCTTTCATACTTAAAGTATATACCAACATCATTCCAGTCAACTCTGCTAAATGCTTTGTCCCAGTCAATAAAACTATAACATCTTAACTTGTGTTATAACGTAGGGAACCCGCATTAATTGGTTCTGCCAATTATACAGGCTGCCTTCGTTGTGACGAGCTGAAATTTAATCACAACACCTAAACAATTAATATAAAAGGATACTGGGGAGGAGGGAAGGGGAGACTGTTGATTTATGCACTCAGTTTAGTCGGTACTAAAGATGACATCTCTTTATTACATAATGCGATTAATTGCTCTATTAAAAGTTCTCAACATATATGGTTCAACAGCTTACAGTTTACAAAATGATTATACAGTTTATACTTTCACAAGGGCCCTCAAAATAAGATGTACATCAATTTAATTTATTCCACGGATCCGGGATTGAATATAGTATGTTAATAATGGTCACCTCGCCATATACAATCTTGAAAATTGTGCCATTTGAAGAATGGACTTTCTTAATCTTTTTAAAACAATAAAGTTTTCACTTTAAACTTTTACTCTTTTACTACCAACAGTTTTATTAGATTACAGACTACATGTTACATATAATGTCTGTCTTTTAAAGTCTTAAAGTGGTGAGTTAAATTGTCTTTTGTTGGTTATAATTTTAGTATCTCATAACCATGGAAGACAAGCCTCCATGTCACCTGTGTTTTCTGTAGTTGATGCAGATTTGGCTCCTCGGTCCTCGGTGTGTTTCCTGAAGGTCTGTCGTTACCTTAGTTTCCGGAGAAGGTGAAGTTCCTGATGTATGTTAAATCATTCTGGGTGTGGTACTCTCTTCTTAGATGACTGTAGTAATTCTAGTCGTTAGAATAAATAAAGCGAAAGTTTGTTTCACTGGTATTCACTTCACATGATTATTTATTACTTGAATTTCACCTCATGGTTCTAGTACTGCCTTAATTACATAGTTTATTATTTAAGAATAGATAGAGATGTCATCGGCGCACGCTTTAGTTGTTTAAATATTCTTTACCGAACATTCACATATTTGTATCCGCGTCGCGAACCAACGCTGTGCGCAGCTTACAGCGTGAGCGCTCCATTGAAAGTGCGTAAAAATAGTTAAGGGGTGAGAGTAGTAATCTCGCGACATTTACCATTCAGCATAAAAGTAGTTCCAAGTTCCTTCTTTATTTAAAGGATTACAGTATGACTATTTAATTAAGCAGAGATATTCTTAGTTACAGACGTTAATTAAAGTACATTACAGTGGTCATGTTTAATTATTTAAATAATGTCAAATTTACAAGTATATTTTTAGTTTGTTTAGGGGTCGGAAATCACGTTAATTCTGGTTAGTGCATGTCTATGCAGGATTAATTAACAAGCTTTACCCTTTCTGTACAATCGTATTCCTTTTTATTTTATTATTACAACTCTTTATTAAATATTATTATTATATAATGATAGCAATAGGATTTAGTTTAAATGTGCGATTTTATTAAAAATTTTAAAATTTCTCAGCCTACATATTACCTATTTATTAATTACCATATTTTTATTAATGAAATCGTCACATACTCCGCCGCTTAAAGAACAGACTCCGGCTAATTTGGTCAGTAATGTACCGGGAGAATGCTTGGTGTCAATGTGCGTAGTTATTTATTATTACTCTTATTTATTATTAGTACACGGTTTGTTTTTTCTATCTCTCTTAAAACGATCTTGTTCTCATTCGTGAAATTCCCTTTTTCTCGTTACTTACAATGCTAACTTATATTTTAATTCTTAATACTAATTTCCCTAATTTCAATAACCCACAATCTCGTGGCCCGACTGACATAGGCTTACTCTAACTACACAAGTTAGCTTTCAGCACGCACTAATGATTAACTTGGCACCTTTCTGCCCCATCATTACCCTTTTCAGTCGGCGCCGTTGTGACTTGTTACATTACATATATATAATTCTCTCTTGATTATATACCATAAACTTATCTCTAATATAATCTAAAGAGGATCCCATACTCCACTCTAGATTATAGTTAATCCTAATATCTTATATTACTTAAGAGAAGCGGAATCTCACGAGGATAATTCTCATTATCTCTTTAATAATAACTAAACAAACTATGCGGAAGGGGAGACACTTTACACAATTCATTGTAATACACAGGGGTGGTTTTCATTGTTTAGGGACGCTACCGTTTCGTACAATAAGGGGGAAGGTGAGTGGCTGCTTACTACAATTCTTAACACGCTTTATTGTTCTCTTACAGGCCACGACTGGGGTGTTCACTATTCAACTATACTTTTATTATTATTTACTTTTCTCTTATTTACTGCTACACGTTACACAAATTTAGTTTACTCAGTTTAAAAGTTTACTGTTTTGGGACTTTGGGGTTTAATACTTTATCTAACAAGGGAGGGTTAACTGAGTCATTTATTTATTTGAAATTTAAGTCACAATATAATTTAATAGTTGTCACGGTGAAAATACTTGCTCTACTATACTATACACAATTATTTCCTACACACTTTAGTACATGGTAAACATTTATTAACAGTTATTATTAAATATTTGCATTAGTTTTTATTTAAACGATCAGCTGTTACGCTGGAATGTAGGTCAGACTAGTTTTAAACAATGGCATAGTTTTGCTTACAAAGGGGGACAACTAGAGGGTGAATGTATTGTCTAACTCAACTTGCGGGAGGGTGACTATGACAGTTTTACACAGGCGGCAACAGGATATTTACCTGTCCGAGTTTGTCGTCAAATTGACACGTCGATGAATGAAATTTTTGGACAAGTACCTACATGGTTTTCTTTACATGGGACAATATGTTAATATAAGTTTACACGTATTATATTTACAATTAACGTTACCTATACTATATTACTATAATAATTATTATGATTTTTATTTTATTTAAAATTTTGACACATATTAAAATACATGAGTGAATAGATCAACAGCTAGTGTGTGTGGAATATTGGGACACAATTATTTCTTAAGCTACACAAGACACAATATTTTTTTTTACAAAGGAGTAGCAAAATTTAAACAAATAAGCAGAGTGGCGCAATTTATAACATCTTAACTTGTGTTATAACGTAGGGAACCCGCATTAATTGGTTCTGCCAATTATACAGGCTGCCTTCGTTGTGACGAGCTGAAATTTAATCACAACACCTAAACAATTAATATAAAAGGATACTGGGGAGGAGGGAAGGGGAGACTATTGATTTATGCACTCAGTTTAGTCGGTACTAAAGATGACATCTCTTTATTACATAATGCGATTAATTGCTCTACTAAAAGTTCTCAACATATATGGTTCAACAGCTTACAGTTTACAAAATGATTATACAGTTTATACTTTCACAAGGGCCCTCAAAATAAGATGTACATCAATTTAATTTATTCCACGGATCCGGGATTGAATATAGTATGTTAATAATGGTCACCTCGCCATATACAATCTTGAAAATTGTGCCATTTGAAGAATGGACTTTCTTAATCTTTTTAAAACAATAAAGTTTTCACTTTAAACTTTTACTCTTTTACTACCAACAGTTTTATTAGATTACAGACTACATGTTACATATAATGTCTGTCTTTTAAAGTCTTAAAGTGGTGAGTTAAATTGTCTTTTGTTGGTTATAATTTTAGTATCTCATAACCATGGAAGACAAGCCTCCATGTCACCTGTGTTTTCTGTAGTTGATGCAGATTTGGCTCCTCGGTCCTCGGTGTGTTTCCTGAAGGTCTGTCGTTACCTTAGTTTCCGGAGAAGGTGAAGTTCCTGATGTATGTTAAATCATTCTGGGTGTGGTACTCTCTTCTTAGATGACTGTAGTAATTCTAGTCATTAGAATAAATAAAGCGAAAGTTTGTTTCACTGGTATTCACTTCACATGATTATTTATTACTTGAATTTCACCTCATGGTTCTAGTACTGCCTTAATTACATAGTTTATTATTTAAGAATAGATAGAGATGTCATCGGCGCACGCCTTAGTTGTTTAAATATTCTTTACCGAACATTCACATATTTGTATCCACGTCGCGAACCAATGCTGTGCGCAGCTTACAGCGTGAGCGCTCCATTGCAAGTGCGTAAAAATAGTTAAGGGGTGAGAGTAGTAATCTCGCGACATTTACCATTCAGCATAAAAGTAGTTCCAAGTTCCTTCTTTATTTAAAGGATTACAGTATGACTATTTAATTAAGCAGAGATATTCTTAGTTACAGACGTTAATTAAAGTACATTACAGTGGTCATGTTTAATTATTTAAATAATGTCAAATTTACAAGTATATTTTTAGTTTGTTTAGGGGTCGGAAATCACGTTAATTCTGGTTAGTGCATGTCTATGCAGGATTAATTAACAAGCTTTACCCTTTCTGTACAATCGTATTCCTTTTTATTTTATTATTACAACTCTTTATTAAATATTATTATTATATAATGATAGCAATAGGATTTAGTTTAAATGTGCGATTTTATTAAAAATTTTAAAATTTCTCAGCCTACATATTACCTATTTATTAATTACCATATTGTTATTAATGAAATCGTCACAAAACAAACATATAACTTCCTGTTCACTTCTAATATCACTTCTCCCAACATGCTCAGGCATCAAACTATGTCTATTTTGCCTTCACTGAACTCATCTTTCCCCATATTGTCCTCAGTCGTTTTCTCTATTCTCCTTAGCACCAACCTTGTGACAGCCATAACAGATAAAACTATATGTCCTGCAGTCTTAACATCCTTTAGCATTGTACTTCTTTAATAAGGGGGCAACAATAATCACGCCAAATACCCATTTTGTAATGTTGTCTACTACGCAGCAATTGAAATAAAACACTCGTATCACTGTTGATGCCTTCTTTATTTATCATTATCACAAATAATTTTCCACAATTAAATATGTAACACAGAAAATACAAATTTCGATTCACAAATGTGATATCGATTATTAACACAACTGTAATTTTACAAACAAAAAGATAACACAATGTTGATTGGCAAATGTGGCATCAACTCCACACACTAATTCTGTAACTTAACTCACTTAGAGACTGACTAAAACTATCTACTACCATTTATATAATATTGGTAATGACGTCATTCACCACTATTTGTCACTTACAGGAATAGTCTAGACCGTTTGGGGCATATAAACTAGAACATAGTAGAACAAACTACATTAACTATAAACGTATAGTACTTTGATACAGAACATTGTAGTGTATTCTATAAATAGTGTGCACCAATATACACAAGTTAGGTATCAATAATGTGTGGGTAATGTTTTGTTAGTGTTTCTAAAACATCAGAATAGGCTACTACACATTCACCTAATGAACATCTTAGAGGGCACAATCAAATTTACCAAAATTGTCATCTTCTCGGCAGCGATCATAATAACACACTTGTGTCATTGTCGACACCTTGTTTATTTACCAATATCACAAACAATTTTTCACAAATAAAAATATAATGCAGAAAATACAATTTTGATCCACAACTGTGATATCTATTATTAACACAATCGTAATTTATACAAACAAAAAGACAACACACACAATATAATATTGATCCACAAATGTGGTATCAAACACATGCACTAATTCTGCTACATACCGAATCCTCTGAACTCAGAATCGAGACTGATTATTAACACCATCTAGTACTGTTTATATAGTTGGTAGTGATGTAATTCACCAGCATGCATCATTTACTACTTACTAGCATGGTCTAAGTTGATCCAGGCATATATTCCATATATTCCAGAGTCCGCTAGAACAAACTATGCTTACATATAAATGTATAGTGGATTGATACAGAATATGAAGAAATTTGTGTTAGTGGTTGAAATCACAATCAGAATGATCACTGTTGCACACCACTATATAAAAATTATTCCGATTAGCGCTTTCAAGCTTCACAGCTCATCATCAGATCGGGAATAGCTTTTCCCGATCTGACGATGAGCTGTGAAGCTTGAAAGCGCTAATCGGAATAATTTTTATATAGTGGTGTGCAACAGTGATCATTCTGATTGATACAGAATATTCTAGTGTGTTCTATAAATAGTTGGTGTCACTATACGTAAGTTATACATCAATTGTGGATAATATAAATACACATGTGTAACATAACCTATGCAGTTAATCTACACACATTATTCTGATGACAGATAATGTTAATAATATCAATCAATATTCATAATAATACTTTGAATTTGGGTTGGGGATTCTCTAGTATACAACGATTATGGAGTTTCTCTTGAACACAGTCGTCACTGATATTGTGTGAGTCTTTAATCTGTTTTCACTGAACAGCCCATGTAGTCTTTTTTCAGTCTTTGTCTTCTTAAATCAATTTTTATTCCATATTTTCTAAAAAATATTCATAATTTTTCTTTTAAATTTCTTATTAAATATACTTCTGTTAGACTCAGTCAAACCAATTAGATTTATTTTCTCACTATGCTTTAGTATGCTGTTTTGTGCCTTTACTCTGTCTGTAATGTTTCATTACTTACTTTGTGAACCTGTTCACAGACTCCTTAAGAATCCTCAAATCACAACTGACTTTCCAAAAAAGAGTATAATTTTACTCCATCTACTGTACATTTATAAGTAATGTTGCTTCATCTTTTGTTTTCTAACAGTATGACTTTTGTATTTCTCAAATATTCAGCTAATAAAGTCTGCAACTATAACCTCTACAGCATAGGTATAATTAAAGGTGAGCCAACTGGGATATTTTCAGTTATTCTCTAACATCAGTGGATGAGAGTTAAATCACTGATAATTATCTACATATAAAAACAAAATGTAGGCCTACATTATAAAGACATCTATAAATAAGAAAACTGTTAGTTGTTTGCAAGACTGTTGTCATGCAACATGTTGTAACAAAATTGTACAATAAGTGATGATGCCACACACATATTAATTATATCTGAATTTTTAATTAATCATATAGAAAATGGTGAAACCAAAAAATGAATTTTTATTGGCCTACTTAATAAAACATTCTTTTGGTTATTATTCAGGTGTCTTTGCCAATTGAAGAAAGGCGTGATTTCAATAAGATGTACAATCCATTCAACTTTACACAGCTCACCGTGTACTATGGCTTTATAATCTGGAAAGACGTATTAATGTCAATGATGCCGAAAGAATTAAGTTTTAACCCATTGAAAATTATGGTAAATCTTGATGCACCTAAGTACATTCGAGGACTGGAAAAAGTTTTGGCGGAGGCACCAAAAAGGTTATTGTCTATACTTTGCATTTGAGGTATAATATTAAATGTTTCACTAACATATTCGTTAATTACAACATTTTTTTTATGACAGCTTGATAATTTATTCAGTTCACAGATTTGCTTCAGTCCATATAGTGTAATACAGTATATAAAACAATGTTTCGGTATATTCTAGTTTACCTGTAAATCATCAGTTTGATGTGTAGTAATGTTTGTATATACAATAAAAACATCTTTTGCTCAAAACTATCATGAAGTTGGTACACAGAAATTACTAATTAGGCTTTATATAATAATGAAACTTTCACTTGTGAACTTACTTGTCTTTTCTCGTCGAACGCATTTCGGCGTAGTGTTCGCCTTCCTCAGCTTAGAGACAGACTGCCAGACTTTGTAACGGTTATTGCTTGGAAGGTATAGTGGGGGTGGTGTGTGGAGGAAGGGGATTGGCGCGGGGATCCAAATTATTGTTTGTTTTTTGTATAAGTGTGTCAAAAAGTGTATGTGATTTATATTGTAATTGGTCGTTAAATTAGTAACGATGATAATTTAGGCACATTAAATTAGTAAATACATTGATACAGAACATTCTACTATATTCTGTAAATAGTGTCCATCAACATACATAAGTTATACATTAATTGTGGATAATGTAAATACACACAACTACAGTAAATACATATAATACATTTTAGGTTAGTTGTCTCCAAGTCGCTTATATTAATATATGTAGACGTATTTACCAGATATCCGTCGTGGGACTTCGTTTTTCTTGTCCTTTATGACGCGTTTCGGCAACGAATTGCCATCTTCAGAAAACTTGATCACTCATTAGATCGTTAAAAAATTAAAATACTAAAATCATTACAGTAAAAGTGCACTTTTACGACAGCGGAAATTCACATACGCGAACATGAAATTTTATGTTTCTCGTGTGGACATTATCAATCGACTCTGATTGATAATGTCCAAGTGAGTCGATTGATAATGTCCACGCGAGAAACATAAAATTTCATGTTCGCGTATGTGAATTTCCGCTGTCGTAAAAGTGCACTTTTACTGTAATGATTTTAGTATTTTAATTTTTTAACGATCTCTAATGAGTGATCAAGTTTTCTGAAGATGGCAATTCGTTGCCGAAACGCATCATAAAGGACAAGAAAAATGAAGTCGCACGACGGATATCTGGTAAATACGTCTACATATAGTAAATACGTACTTATATGTGAGTAACCTTACTTATACATAAACTTAACCTATATACTATTCTAATGACTTATAGTTTTTATAATACCAATCACAATACTATTTAATATATCATACAATATTCATAATATTACTTTGAATGTGGGTTGGGGTTCCTCTAGTACACAACAGAATTAACAGCAGGCCTGCAATTATCAACAATGAAAACTACTAATTAGTTTACAAGTGTGATTAGTACTGAGCGATTTGTTTGTTATAGAGTTGTTGCAAACTACTTGATGTGGAGAGCAGCAGCCAGTGTGGTACCACTTATGACTGAAGAGTTACGAGACAGACAGCAGGTGTTCAATTATAATGTTACAGGAAGGACCAGACGCGAACCACGATGGAAAGAATGTCTTCAGTTGGTTTCAACAGGGTAAGTATTATTGAAATTGTAGGTTTGAATTTAATGTGAATCCATGATGTGTTCAAGTGTTATTAAGAACTGTTAAACAGTATTCCAATATGGGACACAAGTATTTTGCATAAACAATTTTTACCTTATTGCAAGAGCAAGAGCATTGTTCTGTGTGTGTGTGTGTTCTGTATTGTGTTCAAATACCGATCACAATCACAATTTCAATGTGTGATTGAAATTGTGACTGTTCGTTAGCGTGTTGGTTCCATGCATTTACATATGTTTGTATACTTCAAGTTATTTGAGTCTGTCTAGTCTTCAGCCTTTGGTTTGTATATACATACAGGCAACAACATGAAAATATATTACTTTTATTCAAAGGCAACACAAGACAAGTTGAAAACTTCCACAAATACATAAACAATATACACCAAAAATTAAAATTTACACTGGAAATTGAACAAAACAATAGTATAAATTTTCTAGACCTAACAATTAACAAAACTAACGATACACACACGTACAAAATATACAGGAAGCCAACCACAACTGACATGGTTATACATAACACATCCAACCACCCAACAGAACATAAACATGCGGCCTTCAACCATATGCTCCATAGACTAACTAAAATACCCTTAAATAAACAAGATTACACCGACGAACTCAACACAATAAAATACATAGCAATCAAAAACGGTTACAACCCTAATTTAATAAACACACTACACAAACGCATCAAAAACAAAAACAACAAAACACAAAATACCATCAACACACAACACAATAAATACATCACACTCACATACCACAACTCCTACACACACAAAATCGCCAACACATTCAGAAAACACAAATACAAAATAGCATACAGAACAACCAATACCATCAAAAAACACATCAATAATACAAACACAGACATAGACAAATATAACAAAACAGGTTTTACAAATTGAATTGTAATGACTGCAATAGTTTCTACATAGGCCAGACGGGAAGATCTTTTCTTCCCGTTATTCTGAACACTTAAAAGCTTTAACCAACAACAATATACACTCCGCATTTGCCACACACATACACACAGAAAACCACAGTTACACCAACATAGACACTAATCTTGAAATTTTACATTACTTACCCAAAGGTCGAAAACTCAACACAACTGAACAATACGAAATATATAAACACCACACAACACAACCAAACAACATACTTAATGATCAATTACAATATAAATCACATACACTTTTTGACACAATTATACAAAAAACAAACATTAAGTTGAATCCCCGCGCCAATCCCCTTCCTCCACGCACCACCCCCACTACACCTTCCACACAACAACCGTTACAAAATGATGGCAGTCTGTCTCAAAGCTGAAGAAGGTGAATACGTACGCCGAAACATGTTCAGAGAAAAACAGTAAGTTTCACAAGAAAAAGTTCATTTTCAGATAAGTGTTAAAGCTGTGAAAGAAGACATGAATAATCAAGACAAAAACATTGACAATAACCAAATATATTGTAACTTATCATCTGTGACTTTCTGCAACAATGTCTTCACTCTAAAGTTTACATGTTTCGGGACACTTGTCCCATCCTCAGAACATAAAAGTGTGTTCGTATATCATCAAACGATGATATAGTTGTCGAATATTTAAAACATTAAAATCCACATTAAACAAAACCACAATACTTAAATGTACAAAGTCGAGCGCGACGGTTAAACGGTGTACACCGTACGGCGACTGACCGTGCACTGAATCAAGACTGACTCTTATCACGACAATAACGCAACGCAGTGTCGTACAATATATTCGATTTAAAAAGCAGTTGATTGTTTAGGACACGCGGCTTGGTATCAGCATTGTTATAAGCTCTGTAAATTTCGAACTCTTCAAGGGCATTCATATGTCGCCCTTTATTGCATATGTGAAGAGGTATCAAGTTTGTTTTAAAATTAGTATAATTGTGATTCTCTGTGATGCGGTGTTTTGCAAATTTTGATCTAATGTAGTCCAAACTGTGAAAGTATGTAGGCGGTCTATGTTCTGTGAACCTTTTTAAAAAACCACGGCCTGTCTGGCCGATATAAAAGGCGTCACAATCGTCACATAACAATTTGTAAACACCTGTTTTTTGTGTTCGAGGTTGGTAGGTCCATGTACGCGAAGGTTATTCATAATGTGGTTAGTGGCCTTGTATGTGACGTTTATATTGCTATTTTTATTGAAAATTGACCCAAGGACCTTAGGCATAAAGTGTGTATATGGTGTTGTAATGTATTTGCGTGTTATACTCTCACGAGTTCCATGTCCGTTAATGTTTTTACGCCTTTTCTTATGTTTTCTGAGGATATTATTCACCACCCCAACATCGTAACCATTAGTGACTGCGATGTATTTAATGGTGTTCAATTCCTCATGGTATTCTTTATTACCAAGGGGCAGAGATAAAAGTCGATTAATCATACTATGAAAGGCAGCCATTTTCTGGGATATTGGGTGAAAGGACTTAGCGTGTATCACAATAGAAAACCTACAGCAACTGATATTGTGATACACGCTAAGTCCTTTCACCCAATATCCCAGAAAATGGCTGCCTTTCATAGTATGATTAATCGACTTTTATCTCTGCCCCTTGGTGATAAAGAATACCATGAGGAATTGAACACTGCTTTGCGCTATTGTCGTGATAAGAGTCAGTCTTGATTCAGTGCGCGGTCAGTCGCCGTATGGTGTACACCGTTTAACCGTTGCGCTCGACTTTGTACATTTAAGTAATTGTGGTTTTGTTTAATGTTTTAAATATTTGACAACTATATCATCGTTTGATGATATACGAACACACTTTTATGTTCTGAGGATGGGACAAGTGTCCCGAAACATGTAAACTTTAGAGTGAAGACATTGTTGCAGAAAGTCACAGACGGTAAGTTACAATAGATTTGATTAAACAACACGTGGCTTGGTACTAATTTCGGATTTATTCCTTTTAAATATTGACAATAACATGGACATTCTACACGTACACACAAAAGGTGTGATGGTACAATCATGGTACATTTATAATTAACTTTAAATATGGTAAACAGAACATAACTATTGTATTTTTCTATTTTTGTCATACTAAACCCAACCTTAAACACCCGATACGAATATACCGTGAGTGGAGTGTATAACAATATTTGTCAGGATTTGAACCAATTCATAGCAAAAACTGTGAAACATCACAAAAAACAGTGTGCAGTTATTGCGATAAGCAAGCCGAACCTTAATTACGTCAGAGGCTGAGAATGTGTTGACGATGCTGTCAACAGTTGTAACAAAGAAAATGTGACGTAGGTTCGCCCCACCTCAGCAAAATCGAACAAAGACTCGTGGTCATTTCTTCTGCAGCTGTGATCAACGCCGGCCGGCAACCCGTTCACTTACGGGTGAATTTTAACTTTTTAGACCACTGTAGGTGGTTAATAAACAGTATAAGTGCGTCAACTACAAAAATGTGACCGTAACGTATATACGTAAAACTCGCGGTAACGTACGCGAAGTTTTACCGCACCGATAGAACGCACAACGACACGAAATGGGTGAGAACATTCCTTTGTATTTAAATCCATATTCCATTATTTCCCAGTATACAATTTTGTTGCAGAAATCAATTATTTAAAATTTCAATTATTTATAAGGAGCTCCAACATTAATAATAAAAAATTGTACCATGAGTGTGAAAGAGAGAGAGAGGTTGCGTGTGTGTGTTATAATTCCTAAGTGCTGGGTTGAGCAACTATACATGTAGTACTGTATTATAATTAATAGTCACGTAAGTACATTTATTTGCATTAAGCTTTTGGAGGGGTTAGAGTTGGTTTCAAAACTGTTCTGTAAGAAGTAGATCAAATAAAAAGGGTATGTCATTGGTAAAAAGTGTAACAGATGTTTTATTATTTCAAGCAATTTCCGTTTTTCATGACTTCGCGTAACAGATTCCTGGCCTATAATATATGTATACAAAGATGGCGCCCGAGTTTAGTAAACATAACCATGAGTGGAATATACAAAATATCGTACACATAAAATCAACATAAACGTAAGATCACAGATGGCGCCCGTAATAACAGGGACCCTATGTAATGTTATGTATATATATTATTACATAGTGTACGCCTAGAAAGAAAACGGAAAAAATTGCTTGAGGTAATAGACACTAAAAATTGTAATACGTAAACATAACCCAATAGTTAGGTTATACCATTGTATGCATGCGTGTATTGCAAAATTGCCAACATGAGTACCAGTGACAATATTGTAATAGAAACCAGTACATCTGAGATAAATTTAATTAGTGAAATGGAGGTTCAATTAAACCCAATTAGTCAGACTGATGAGGCAAATACGCCTGGGTCTGCAGAGATAACGAAAACTGGCACATCCATGTCAGATAGTAATCAGGATGAAACTAATGCAATGATGCAATTGTTATTAAAATTAGACAAAAAACTAGATGAACAGAAAATCGATTCTGATATTAAATTCAATGAATTAAAAAATGAAATAAAATTAGGTCACGACAAACTTATTAAAAAATGTGACCAGCTCATCACAAAACTAGATGTAAATTTAAGTCAATTAGAAAGTCAGAAAGTACTAAATCGTAGTACCCAGCAAAATGCTGTACTGGATAACAACATATTTAAAAATAATAACTCAAATAATGAATGTACAGATAACTCAAATATTACAAGTAGTAAGAATGTGGTATTAGAAAAGGATAAAAATGATAATGAAAGTATAATGAGTGAAAATGAAATGTTTGAATTTATTAAGTCAGAAAGAAAGTTTAGAGAAAGTATTTTAGTACAAGGAGTGCAGGGGGTAGAATTTTCTTTTGATGTTGTGTTAGGGGGTGAAGACAAGTCTTCATGTGATTTTTATAAGGATAAGAGTTCCTTAAATTTATATTTGGGAGACGAAAGGTCTACAAATAAAGTTTCTTTGTATTTTTGTGTACCTAATAAGTGGTGCACTTATGTTAGGGATAATTTTATGTTAGGGACCCCTGCATATTTGGAGAGAGAAAGTGTATTTTGGTGTTATGGAGAGTAAGGTATTAATAAAGAAAGTATAGAGAGATATTGTGAGAGTAAGAGAGTAATAGAAATATTTAAAGTAAACAGAAATTACAGACAATTGTTAGAAAGGTTAGGGTTAGATGTGGTATATGAAAATGATGAGTACTTACCTGATAATAACAATAAATTGGAAATAACAAGAAATGAGAATAAAGACATTAGGTACTTACCTGTGGTGGAATATTATGGGGATAATTATAGTATAAACCGATTAATGACATATGATACTGAGATAAACGGAACCATACTTGATCGTGACTGGAAATATTTGTTTAATAACCGTTTCATAAAGGAGTACGAATATAATGTATCTAGTAATAAAATCTATTTATTAAATAAGAATTTATATAGACCTAAGATTCGTTTGTTGTTCAACGATGGTGGATAGACTGTTGTATTGTGAAATGAACATTAAATAATAATATGAAAAGTGGTATTGAATTGGACCGCTATGAACTGAGTTTGGTATATAACAAGATAAGGAGTTGGAGTGTATATTTTTCATTGTTTTATATGTATTTATCTATCCATGTATTTTTGATATGTATTATGTATTACAGGTACACCAGTATGTATTATTATATATTTTAATAACATGTTTAATAATAATATTTAAACAAAAAAAAAAAATTGAATTCTTTAAGTAATTAGTCTTTATTAAATTGTAGTACAAAAGAAAATTGTACTGACTTAGTAACTTTATAAATTATGAATTATCATAGAAAGTTTTTATGAAATTAAATTATTAATTAATTTGTATTGAAGGTAATTACTGATGAATAATAATAATGTTTAAGTAAGAATATATATTTGAATTTTGAAAAGAGGTATTGTTATAAGTAGGTAAGAGAGGAATTTTATAAGAGAATTGTCAATGATTACAGTAAGTGTTTAAATAGGAATAGAGCCTGGGTATAGATAAATGCAGGTGAGTTTAATTAAGGAAAATGGAGTTAGAAAGATAAGAATTTTTAAGAAAATACAAAGAGAATTATTAGATATTTAGGGACACAGTAGTTAGTGATTATTTGTAGAGAAGGTGTTTAAGTAAAGGTATAAACATATAATTATTGTTGATGAATTCTGTAGTGGGGGTGAGGTGATAAGGAGTAGCCAACCAATAGTGTTGTGGCAGGTAATAGAGTAGTTTTAGGGAGTGTTTGCCGAATTATTTGGAAGGGCAAAATAATATGAATGTATATAGCCAGTTAGGGAACACCCAACCCAGTGCAAAGACGAGCGGTGCCATAGGATTTAAATGAAATTAGTAATGAAGTTTATAATTGAGATATTGGTGTCGTGATAGGTAAATTTGATGGTCAGTTAGAAGAAGGTGAGTAAGATTATAATAAATAGAAATATAGTGAATATAGGAGTTACCCAGACTAAACAATGATAGAAGGTGAGAGGTTAGGTAGCTAGGGAGGTAGAAAGTTCAGAGTATAGAGGTAGTAGGAAGTGAATAATGAAGTAATAATATTAATAATATGAATATTAATAATAAATTTAAAATGAATTTTATAATTATAATAAAATTGATGTCTAATTAATGACTTAACTGCAATTGTAAATTTTTAACTCAAATGCAACTTAGATAGAATATGCAAATCAAGATTAAAAATGAATCAAGAATATTTAATGTATTAATGTATCAGTGTTAATTATTAATGTATTATTATTATGTAAAATGTATTTATGTTATAGAAATTTCAACATGAATCTATAATAAGGAAATAATGTGTAGAAAAAAAAAAGAAAAATTTTACTGGCGCTGTTAATAATACTAATAAACCAGATTATTACCTGTTAATAATAACAATAATAATAATAATTTTTTAGTTTTATCATTCAATAAGAGTTATAAATAAATAAATATACCAATTTATCGATTCTTTTATAATTTGTTTTTCTCCAGGTTTGGGAGATATATAGTGTGTAATTTTCCTATTTTCAATTAGATTTTAAATTTTCTTATATCAATGTTTATGTTACAATTACAGTAATTGTAAAAGAAAGAAGATAAATATTATCGATAGGAATCGAAACCATTTATCAATTCAGGGTTTGTAATATGAAGAAGGGAAATTCTTTCTAATTCTTGAATAAATATAACTTGTATAAATATATTAAGCCAACCCAGTGCTTATTGGCACAAACCAGCACTTAGCTAAGGGGAACCAGATCAGTTGAGGATGGAGTGATTTACTAAGCCACTATTTTAATATTTATTATGTATTGTTTCAGTGTTTGGTGATATGACAGCGGTCCTGAGCTGGCCAATGCGTCAGAGCAGGGGCGTTAAGAGCCTAAGTGGCCTTATGGTGTTGGGATCTCGTAGGAGAAGTCCAGTAAGGTCATGTAGGTACGGTCATCATCACCAGACCAAGGGTGAGTTGTTGTTATTTTTTATGTAAATTTGTAAGGGGGTTGTGGCGACTTGTCCTGGCTGATCCCTTTAGGAAGTATGAAAGGGTCAATGAAAGTTTGTGTGCTTCGACACACAATCTTTCATTGAGGGGGTTTTGTGATGGTACAATCATGGTACATTTATAATTAACTTTAAATATGGTAAACAGAACATAACTATTGTATTTTTCTATTTTTGTCATACTAAACCCAACCTTAAACACCCGATACGAATATACCGTGAGTGGAGTGTATAACAATATTTGTCAGGATTTGAACCAATTCATAGCAAAAACTGTGAAACATCACAAAAAACAGTGTGCAGTTATTGCGATAAGCAAGCCGAACCTTAATTACGTCAGAGGCTGAGAATGTGTTGACGATGCTGTCAACAGTTGTAACAAAGAAAATGTGACGTAGGTTCGCCCCACCTCAGCAAAATCGAACAAAGACTCGTGGTCATTTCTTCTGCAGCTGTGATCAACGCCGGCCGGCAACCCGTTCACTTACGGGTGAATTTTAACTTTTTAGACCACTGTAGGTGGTTAATAAACAGTATAAGTGTGTCAACTACAAAAATGTGACCGTAACGTATATACGTAAAACTCGCGGTAACGTACGCGAAGTTTTACCGCACCGATAGAACGCACAACGACACGAAATGGGTGAGAACATTCCTTGTGTATTTTAAATCCTTATTCCATTATTTCCCAGTATAAAATTTTGTTGCAGAAATCAATTATTTAAAATTTCAATTATTTATAAGGAGCTCCAACATTAATAATAAAAAATTGTACCATGAGTGTGAAAGAGAGAGAGAGGTTGCGTGTGTGTGTTATAATTCCTAAGTGCTGGGTTGAGCAACTATACATGTAGTACTGTATTATAATTAATAGTCACGTAAGTACATTTATTTGCATTAAGCTTTTGGAGGGGTTAGAGTTGGTTTCAAAACTGTTCTGTAAGAAGTAGATCAAATAAAAAGGGTATGTCATTGGTAAAAAGTATAACAGATGTTTTATTATTTCAAGCAATTTCCGTTTTTCATGACTTCGCGTAACAGATTCCTGGCCTATAATATATGTATACAAAGATGGCGCCCGAGTTTAGTAAACATAACCATGAGTGGAATATACAAAATATCGTACACATAAAATCAACATAAACGTAAGATCACAGATGGCGCCCGTAATAACAGGGACCCTATGTAATGTTATGTATATATATTATTACATAGTGTACGCCTAGAAAGAAAACGGAAAAAATTGCTTGAGGTAATAGACACTAAAAATTGTAATACGTAAACATAACCCAATAGTTAGGTTATACCATTGTATGCATGCGTGTATTGCAAAATTGCCAACATGAGTACCAGTGACAATATTGTAATAGAAACCAGTACATCTGAGATAAATTTAATTAGTGAAATGGAGGTTCAATTAAACCCAATTAGTCAGACTGATGAGGCAAATACGCCTGGGTCTGCAGAGATAACGAAAACTGGCACATCCATGTCAGATAGTAATCAGGATGAAACTAATGCAATGATGCAATTGTTATTAAAATTAGACAAAAAACTAGATGAACAGAAAATCGATTCTGATATTAAATTCAATGAATTAAAAAATGAAATAAAATTAGGTCACGACAAACTTATTAAAAAATGTGACCAGCTCATCACAAAACTAGATGTAAATTTAAGTCAATTAGAAAGTCAGAAAGTACTAAATCGTAGTACCCAGCAAAATGCTGTACTGGATAACAACATATTTAAAAATAATAACTCAAATAATGAATGTACAGATAACTCAAATATTACAAGTAGTAAGAATGTGGTATTAGAAAAGGATAAAAATGATAATGAAAGTATAATGAGTGAAAATGAAATGTTTGAATTTATTAAGTCAGAAAGAAAGTTTAGAGAAAGTATTTTAGTACAAGGAGTGCAGGGGGTAGAATTTTCTTTTGATGTTGTGTTAGGGGGTGAAGACAAGTCTTCATGTGATTTTTATAAGGATAAGAGTTCCTTAAATTTATATTTGGGAGACGAAAGGTCTACAAATAAAGTTTCTTTGTATTTTTGTGTACCTAATAAGTGGTGCACTTATGTTAGGGATAATTTTATGTTAGGGACCCCTGCATATTTGGAGAGAGAAAGTGTATTTTGGTGTTATGGAGAGTAAGGTATTAATAAAGAAAGTATAGAGAGATATTGTGAGAGTAAGAGAGTAATAGAAATATTTAAAGTAAACAGAAATTACAGACAATTGTTAGAAAGGTTAGGGTTAGATGTGGTATATGAAAATGATGAATACTTACCTGATAATAACAATAAATTGGAAATAACAAGAAATGAGAATAAAGACATTAGGTACTTACCTGTGGTGGAATATTATGGGGATAATTATAGTATAAACCGATTAATGACATATGATACTGAGATAAACGGAACCATACTTGATCGTGACTGGAAATATTTGTTTAATAACCGTTTCATAAAGGAGTACGAATATAATGTATCTAGTAATAAAATCTATTTATTAAATAAGAATTTATATAGACCTAAGATTCGTTTGTTGTTCAACGATGGTGGATAGACTGTTGTATTGTGAAATGAACATTAAATAATAATATGAAAAGTGGTATTGAATTGGACCGCTATGAACTGAGTTTGGTATATAACAAGATAAGGAGTTGGAGTGTATATTTTTCATTGTTTTATATGTATTTATCTATCCATGTATTTTTGATATGTATTATGTATTACAGGTACACCAGTATGTATTATTATATATTTTAATAACATGTTTAATAATAATATTTAAACAAAAAAAAAAAATTGAATTCTTTAAGTAATTAGTCTTTATTAAATTGTAGTACAAAAGAAAATTGTACTGACTTAGTAACTTTATAAATTATGAATTATCATAGAAAGTTTTTATGAAATTAAATTATTAATTAATTTGTATTGAAGGTAATTACTGATGAATAATAATAATG
Source organism: Magicicada septendecula (assembly GCA_034769895.1). Taxonomy (NCBI): domain Eukaryota; kingdom Metazoa; phylum Arthropoda; class Insecta; order Hemiptera; family Cicadidae; genus Magicicada; species Magicicada septendecula. The sequence goes on from CM068374.1 coordinate 15,986,377, forward strand.
TTTAAGTAAGAATATATATTTGAATTTTGAAAAGAGGTATTGTTATAAGTAGGTAAGAGAGGAATTTTATAAGAGAATTGTCAATGATTACAGTAAGTGTTTAAATAGGAATAGAGCCTGGGTATAGATAAATGCAGGTGAGTTTAATTAAGGAAAATGGAGTTAGAAAGATAAGAATTTTTAAGAAAATACAAAGAGAATTATTAGATATTTAGGGACACAGTAGTTAGTGATTATTTGTAGAGAAGGTGTTTAAGTAAAGGTATAAACATATAATTATTGTTGATGAATTCTGTAGTGGGGGTGAGGTGATAAGGAGTAGCCAACCAATAGTGTTGTGGCAGGTAATAGAGTAGTTTTAGGGAGTGTTTGCCGAATTATTTGGAAGGGCAAAATAATATGAATGTATATAGCCAGTTAGGGAACACCCAACCCAGTGCAAAGACGAGCGGTGCCATAGGATTTAAATGAAATTAGTAATGAAGTTTATAATTGAGATATTGGTGTCGTGATAGGTAAATTTGATGGTCAGTTAGAAGAAGGTGAGTAAGATTATAATAAATAGAAATATAGTGAATATAGGAGTTACCCAGACTAAACAATGATAGAAGGTGAGAGGTTAGGTAGCTAGGGAGGTAGAAAGTTCAGAGTATAGAGGTAGTAGGAAGTGAATAATGAAGTAATAATATTAATAATATGAATATTAATAATAAATTTAAAATGAATTTTATAATTATAATAAAATTGATGTCTAATTAATGACTTAACTGCAATTGTAAATTTTTAACTCAAATGCAACTTAGATAGAATATGCAAATCAAGATTAAAAATGAATCAAGAATATTTAATGTATTAATGTATCAGTGTTAATTATTAATGTATTATTATTATGTAAAATGTATTTATGTTATAGAAATTTCAACATGAATCTATAATAAGGAAATAATGTGTAGAAAAAAAAAAGAAAAATTTTACTGGCGCTGTTAATAATACTAATAAACCAGATTATTACCTGTTAATAATAACAATAATAATAATAATTTTTTAGTTTTATCATTCAATAAGAGTTATAAATAAATAAATATACCAATTTATCGATTCTTTTATAATTTGTTTTTCTCCAGGTTTGGGAGATATATAGTGTGTAATTTTCCTATTTTCAATTAGATTTTAAATTTTCTTATATCAATGTTTATGTTACAATTACAGTAATTGTAAAAGAAAGAAGATAAATATTATCGATAGGAATCGAAACCATTTATCAATTCAGGGTTTGTAATATGAAGAAGGGAAATTCTTTCTAATTCTTGAATAAATATAACTTGTATAAATATATTAAGCCAACCCAGTGCTTATTGGCACAAACCAGCACTTAGCTAAGGGGAACCAGATCAGTTGAGGATGGAGTGATTTACTAAGCCACTATTTTAATATTTATTATGTATTGTTTCAGTGTTTGGTGATATGACAGCGGTCCTGAGCTGGCCAATGCGTCAGAGCAGGGGCGTTAAGAGCCTAAGTGGCCTTATGGTGTTGGGATCTCGTAGGAGAAGTCCAGTAAGGTCATGTAGGTACGGTCATCATCACCAGACCAAGGGTGAGTTGTTGTTATTTTTTATGTAAATTTGTAAGGGGGTTGTGGCGACTTGTCCTGGCTGATCCCTTTAGGAAGTATGAAAGGGTCAATGAAAGTTTGTGTGCTTCGACACACAATCTTTCATTGAGGGGGTTTTGTGATGGTACAATCATGGTACATTTATAATTAACTTTAAATATGGTAAACAGAACATAACTATTGTATTTTTCTATTTTTGTCATACTAAACCCAACCTTAAACACCCGATACGAATATACCGTGAGTGGAGTGTATAACAATATTTGTCAGGATTTGAACCAATTCATAGCAAAAACTGTGAAACATCACAAAAAACAGTGTGCAGTTATTGCGATAAGCAAGCCGAACCTTAATTACGTCAGAGGCTGAGAATGTGTTGACGATGCTGTCAACAGTTGTAACAAAGAAAATGTGACGTAGGTTCGCCCCACCTCAGCAAAATCGAACAAAGACTCGTGGTCATTTCTTCTGCAGCTGTGATCAACGCCGGCCGGCAACCCGTTCACTTACGGGTGAATTTTAACTTTTTAGACCACTGTAGGTGGTTAATAAACAGTATAAGTGTGTCAACTACAAAAATGTGACCGTAACGTATATACGTAAAACTCGCGGTAACGTACGCGAAGTTTTACCGCACCGATAGAACGCACAACGACACGAAATGGGTGAGAACATTCCTTGTGTATTTTAAATCCTTATTCCATTATTTCCCAGTATAAAATTTTGTTGCAGAAATCAATTATTTAAAATTTCAATTATTTATAAGGAGCTCCAACATTAATAATAAAAAATTGTACCATGAGTGTGAAAGAGAGAGAGAGGTTGCGTGTGTGTGTTATAATTCCTAAGTGCTGGGTTGAGCAACTATACATGTAGTACTGTATTATAATTAATAGTCACGTAAGTACATTTATTTGCATTAAGCTTTTGGAGGGGTTAGAGTTGGTTTCAAAACTGTTCTGTAAGAAGTAGATCAAATAAAAAGGGTATGTCATTGGTAAAAAGTATAACAGATGTTTTATTATTTCAAGCAATTTCCGTTTTTCATGACTTCGCGTAACAGATTCCTGGCCTATAATATATGTATACAAAGATGGCGCCCGAGTTTAGTAAACATAACCATGAGTGGAATATACAAAATATCGTACACATAAAATCAACATAAACGTAAGATCACAGATGGCGCCCGTAATAACAGGGACCCTATGTAATGTTATGTATATATATTATTACATAGTGTACGCCTAGAAAGAAAACGGAAAAAATTGCTTGAGGTAATAGACACTAAAAATTGTAATACGTAAACATAACCCAATAGTTAGGTTATACCATTGTATGCATGCGTGTATTGCAAAATTGCCAACATGAGTACCAGTGACAATATTGTAATAGAAACCAGTACATCTGAGATAAATTTAATTAGTGAAATGGAGGTTCAATTAAACCCAATTAGTCAGACTGATGAGGCAAATACGCCTGGGTCTGCAGAGATAACGAAAACTGGCACATCCATGTCAGATAGTAATCAGGATGAAACTAATGCAATGATGCAATTGTTATTAAAATTAGACAAAAAACTAGATGAACAGAAAATCGATTCTGATATTAAATTCAATGAATTAAAAAATGAAATAAAATTAGGTCACGACAAACTTATTAAAAAATGTGACCAGCTCATCACAAAACTAGATGTAAATTTAAGTCAATTAGAAAGTCAGAAAGTACTAAATCGTAGTACCCAGCAAAATGCTGTACTGGATAACAACATATTTAAAAATAATAACTCAAATAATGAATGTACAGATAACTCAAATATTACAAGTAGTAAGAATGTGGTATTAGAAAAGGATAAAAATGATAATGAAAGTATAATGAGTGAAAATGAAATGTTTGAATTTATTAAGTCAGAAAGAAAGTTTAGAGAAAGTATTTTAGTACAAGGAGTGCAGGGGGTAGAATTTTCTTTTGATGTTGTGTTAGGGGGTGAAGACAAGTCTTCATGTGATTTTTATAAGGATAAGAGTTCCTTAAATTTATATTTGGGAGACGAAAGGTCTACAAATAAAGTTTCTTTGTATTTTTGTGTACCTAATAAGTGGTGCACTTATGTTAGGGATAATTTTATGTTAGGGACCCCTGCATATTTGGAGAGAGAAAGTGTATTTTGGTGTTATGGAGAGTAAGGTATTAATAAAGAAAGTATAGAGAGATATTGTGAGAGTAAGAGAGTAATAGAAATATTTAAAGTAAACAGAAATTACAGACAATTGTTAGAAAGGTTAGGGTTAGATGTGGTATATGAAAATGATGAGTACTTACCTGATAATAACAATAAATTGGAAATAACAAGAAATGAGAATAAAGACATTAGGTACTTACCTGTGGTGGAATATTATGGGGATAATTATAGTATAAACCGATTAATGACATATGATACTGAGATAAACGGAACCATACTTGATCGTGACTGGAAATATTTGTTTAATAACCGTTTCATAAAGGAGTACGAATATAATGTATCTAGTAATAAAATCTATTTATTAAATAAGAATTTATATAGACCTAAGATTCGTTTGTTGTTCAACGATGGTGGATAGACTGTTGTATTGTGAAATGAACATTAAATAATAATATGAAAAGTGGTATTGAATTGGACCGCTATGAACTGAGTTTGGTATATAACAAGATAAGGAGTTGGAGTGTATATTTTTCATTGTTTTATATGTATTTATCTATCCATGTATTTTTGATATGTATTATGTATTACAGGTACACCAGTATGTATTATTATATATTTTAATAACATGTTTAATAATAATATTTAAACAAAAAAAAAAAATTGAATTCTTTAAGTAATTAGTCTTTATTAAATTGTAGTACAAAAGAAAATTGTACTGACTTAGTAACTTTATAAATTATGAATTATCATAGAAAGTTTTTATGAAATTAAATTATTAATTAATTTGTATTGAAGGTAATTACTGATGAATAATAATAATGTTTAAGTAAGAATATATATTTGAATTTTGAAAAGAGGTATTGTTATAAGTAGGTAAGAGAGGAATTTTATAAGAGAATTGTCAATGATTACAGTAAGTGTTTAAATAGGAATAGAGCCTGGGTATAGATAAATGCAGGTGAGTTTAATTAAGGAAAATGGAGTTAGAAAGATAAGAATTTTTAAGAAAATACAAAGAGAATTATTAGATATTTAGGGACACAGTAGTTAGTGATTATTTGTAGAGAAGGTGTTTAAGTAAAGGTATAAACATATAATTATTGTTGATGAATTCTGTAGTGGGGGTGAGGTGATAAGGAGTAGCCAACCAATAGTGTTGTGGCAGGTAATAGAGTAGTTTTAGGGAGTGTTTGCCGAATTATTTGGAAGGGCAAAATAATATGAATGTATATAGCCAGTTAGGGAACACCCAACCCAGTGCAAAGACGAGCGGTGCCATAGGATTTAAATGAAATTAGTAATGAAGTTTATAATTGAGATATTGGTGTCGTGATAGGTAAATTTGATGGTCAGTTAGAAGAAGGTGAGTAAGATTATAATAAATAGAAATATAGTGAATATAGGAGTTACCCAGACTAAACAATGATAGAAGGTGAGAGGTTAGGTAGCTAGGGAGGTAGAAAGTTCAGAGTATAGAGGTAGTAGGAAGTGAATAATGAAGTAATAATATTAATAATATGAATATTAATAATAAATTTAAAATGAATTTTATAATTATAATAAAATTGATGTCTAATTAATGACTTAACTGCAATTGTAAATTTTTAACTCAAATGCAACTTAGATAGAATATGCAAATCAAGATTAAAAATGAATCAAGAATATTTAATGTATTAATGTATCAGTGTTAATTATTAATGTATTATTATTATGTAAAATGTATTTATGTTATAGAAATTTCAACATGAATCTATAATAAGGAAATAATGTGTAGAAAAAAAAAAGAAAAATTTTACTGGCGCTGTTAATAATACTAATAAACCAGATTATTACCTGTTAATAATAACAATAATAATAATAATTTTTTAGTTTTATCATTCAATAAGAGTTATAAATAAATAAATATACCAATTTATCGATTCTTTTATAATTTGTTTTTCTCCAGGTTTGGGAGATATATAGTGTGTAATTTTCCTATTTTCAATTAGATTTTAAATTTTCTTATATCAATGTTTATGTTACAATTACAGTAATTGTAAAAGAAAGAAGATAAATATTATCGATAGGAATCGAAACCATTTATCAATTCAGGGTTTGTAATATGAAGAAGGGAAATTCTTTCTAATTCTTGAATAAATATAACTTGTATAAATATATTAAGCCAACCCAGTGCTTATTGGCACAAACCAGCACTTAGCTAAGGGGAACCAGATCAGTTGAGGATGGAGTGATTTACTAAGCCACTATTTTAATATTTATTATGTATTGTTTCAGTGTTTGGTGATATGACAGCGGTCCTGAGCTGGCCAATGCGTCAGAGCAGGGGCGTTAAGAGCCTAAGTGGCCTTATGGTGTTGGGATCTCGTAGGAGAAGTCCAGTAAGGTCATGTAGGTACGGTCATCATCACCAGACCAAGGGTGAGTTGTTATTTTTTATGTAAATTTGTAAGGGGGTTGTGGCGACTTGTCCTGGCTGATCCCTTTAGGAAGTATGAAAGGGTCAATGAAAGTTTGTGTGCTTCGACACACAATCTTTCATTGAGGGGGTTTTGTGATGGTACAATCATGGTACATTTATAATTAACTTTAAATATGGTAAACAGAACATAACTATTGTATTTTTCTATTTTTGTCATACTAAACCCAACCTTAAACACCCGATACGAATATACCGTGAGTGGAGTGTATAACAATATTTGTCAGGATTTGAACCAATTCATAGCAAAAACTGTGAAACATCACAAAAAACAGTGTGCAGTTATTGCGATAAGCAAGCCGAACCTTAATTACGTCAGAGGCTGAGAATGTGTTGACGATGCTGTCAACAGTTGTAACAAAGAAAATGTGACGTAGGTTCGCCCCACCTCAGCAAAATCGAACAAAGACTCGTGGTCATTTCTTCTGCAGCTGTGATCAACGCCGGCCGGCAACCCGTTCACTTACGGGTGAATTTTAACTTTTTAGACCACTGTAGGTGGTTAATAAACAGTATAAGTGCGTCAACTACAAAAATGTGACCGTAACGTATATACGTAAAACTCGCGGTAACGTACGCGAAGTTTTACCGCACCGATAGAACGCACAACGACACGAAATGGGTGAGAACATTCCTTTGTATTTAAATCCATATTCCATTATTTCCCAGTATACAATTTTGTTGCAGAAATCAATTATTTAAAATTTCAATTATTTATAAGGAGCTCCAACATTAATAATAAAAAATTGTACCATGAGTGTGAAAGAGAGAGAGAGGTTGCGTGTGTGTGTTATAATTCCTAAGTGCTGGGTTGAGCAACTATACATGTAGTACTGTATTATAATTAATAGTCACGTAAGTACATTTATTTGCATTAAGCTTTTGGAGGGGTTAGAGTTGGTTTCAAAACTGTTCTGTAAGAAGTAGATCAAATAAAAAGGGTATGTCATTGGTAAAAAGTATAACAGATGTTTTATTATTTCAAGCAATTTCCGTTTTTCATGACTTCGCGTAACGGATTCCTGGCCTATAATATATGTATACAAAGATGGCGCCCGAGTTTAGTAAACATAACCATGAGTGGAATATACAAAATATCATACACATAAAATCAACATAAACGTAAGATCACAAAGGCCGAAAACTAGTCACTCTAGAACAATTGGAAATATACAAACACATAAAAATGACATCCTAAATGAACAGACACAATTGAAATCACATGCATTATTCGAATATATCACATCCCACACACACAACATTGATCTTTCAAAAGTCGATACCGTCGCCAAGAACAAGACGGACAATGATCCCAACGGCAGCCTCTGAAGAAGCTTTTTAAAAGCGAAAACCGGTTCAGGCTATAAGGTAAAACTTTTATGTTTTAACCATACAAAACTTTGTGTTCCGAGTTGGTAGTGAATTAATTATATTTAAATAAACATCCCCGCACCAAGCACAGGCAATGTATCCAAAGTATTATATCACAGGTTCTGTTTGAACACATTACACAACAATGACCTACCAAATGAAGGGACCATCTTCAAAAACAGAACAGATAGCGTTCCTACTGGCAGTGTCTGATGAAGTTTGCAGTGAGCAAAAAGTAGCTCAGGCAATAACGTAAAACATTTTTACCCAAAATACTTGGGGTCCTCGTCAGAATAGTGTTTATTAGTTCTTAGAAATTGTAAGATGTCTGTTTTATAATTGCATTTGTGTATCGCACAGTTAACTCCAAGTTATCTGAAGAGGAAGCATTACAACTGAAAGTTGATGCCTAATTTTGGGGAGGGGTAGGTCAGAGTGAAGTTTTCAAAATTTAAGGTGCACAATGAGGTCATCTGTAAATGCAGAAAATTAAAAAAGTTCAGTAATAATTATCAGTCAGAAAAAGAAAAGATATTTCATTTTTCATGACTGACAAACCTTCGTTTCTAAATTATGTATACTTGCAGTTAAGTTTATTTAGAAGAAATATATTATAAACATAATTAACTTAATGTGGTACATACCATATTATGAAGTGTGATGGTAGAGTCGTTAGCTTGAAACCTCTCTTCCATTTGATTATCTGTTACAGTTTACTTGTAATAACTGGTCCAAAATATAAATATTAGAGGGGGGAAATACCCTTATCCCCCCAAGTAATGACTCTAGGAAGCATAATAGAGGGGACAAGGTGCAAAGTTAATCAAAGCCATGGATAGTTCACTTCTGTGGATACTGTTTTGTAAGAGTCTGATATGGTAAAACTTGGGCAATATTCAATAAACAAAAAAACATATAATTAAATATATATCAATCAGACAGGACTCAGCTTTAAATAAATATGGAATGAACATGTGAAAGCACTACACTTCACTACTTTTGCAAACCACTGTATTTAAACAAATCACACAGACATCAAACACAACATGGATATCCTACATATATAAATACGCTTGAAAACTAGACACACTTGAACAACTAGAAACATATGGAAACAATCTTTAACCTAACTTTTGATAGTATGTGAACACTATCAGAAGTGTTAGGTCAGACAATAACCATTGCAAATGTTTATCACACAACATTTCAAGCTCTAAACAATCTGTGGTCGTCTTTGGGTGTAAGTAAAGCTAGTATATTAAATATAAACTTAAGCCTACTTGAGATTTGTTCACTAATAAGCATGAACAGTCAGAAAAATAGTAATAAACTACCACTGACTACAAAATTAAACACTAGTAATCCTTTATATAAAAATGTACTGCTACCGTCTTACCCCCCAAGTCTGCTGGACAGAACTGGGAAGCACCACCACACTGACAAAAGTTTAACAACAAACAACATCAGAGATAAGCAATGCCCCATTTAAATACAAAATTAAACATCCTTGGCCCAGCCTCACCTAACCCTACCCACCATGATGTACATACTCTTGTACATTCCTAATCCAGTTCATAGACACATCTTTACTAGGCAGACCGATACAATTATCATTTACAACCATAAAAAATGCCTTTACGATTTCACGTTTATATGTATTAGTTGCCCACCCAATGATATCTACTTCCTACCACAGGATCTTATGTTTGCTCATCCCATATGTGTTCAGCTGCATATATTGTGTGATAAATTTTACAATGGTTGTTGACTGACCAGACCCTCATGATAATATGAAAACAATGTTCAAAATTAATGGACACAATTTAAACTCCATAAACTCTTTGAAAACACGCACACAAGGACATGCACAGGGTCTTCCCTTCATGGTCCTTGCTGCCCCTTCACTAAACATGTTAGATAAGTATGGGTGTGGTGAAAGTTTAGCGCAATGAGCACAATGTCTGAATAACAATTTTGGGTGTAGGTCTGCAATCTAAACTCACACTATTTGGCAACCATCACCTGAAAAGTTTTAATTTTAATCCAGCTATAAAGTTTAAACACTTTTATGTACAGAATATGTAACTCAGTGAAAGGTATGAAGTCTTAACAATAAATATAATTATTTCACTACGACTCGGAACACAAAACTTTTTATGGGTAAACACGTAAAAGCTTTACCTTACAACCTGAACTGGTTTTCACTTTTAAAAAGCTTCTTCAGAGGTTGCCACAGGTAGTCTTCAGAGTTGTAGTGAAATAATTATATTTAGTTAAGAAACGGACACGTCATGGACAACGAAATCCAAGAATCTAACAATAAAGTTAACAAATTTGTTGTTGTGTGAGCTCTATGTTGCTTGCTTTACATGACAATTCAATGGCATTTCATGATGCCTGCATAAGAAAACAGCTAGAGCAAAATGGCTGAACCAGCTGATTATATAGCACTGCCTGTGTGAATCACTATGTTGGAGGAGTACCCATTCTATTCACAGTATCTGGTCCTGTGTGATTTTTGTCTTTATCAAAGCTAATAAAACACTAAAAGAGATATATTTTGATAAAAGCGGCTCCTCTGAATGCAATTCCATAAAACCAGTTGAAAAGTCTGCTCTCAATTAGTAGACTAGGTACAGTAGCATTTTTGCAAGGAGATTACTTTGAACTAAATCGCGTAATACTCAGCTAGATAGAGATTTTATTGTGGCCCATTATGTGTTGACTTTTGTGTTTCTTACCTCATTACAAAATCAGTTTGCTGTATTTTCCTAAAGTGCCTAAAATAATAATGTGTAACTTTGTACATATAAATTAGCATAACTTTTACAAATTGTTAAATAAATGCATTTATGTGTAGTTTTAAAATGTTGTTATTAAAACATTATACACAATACTTCTTTTTAAATGTAGTTAACAAAGCTATACAGTGCATGTATATGAGCTGATTTGCATCAGCTTGTGGGTAATTAAAGAAAAAACTTGAATCAGCGGTTGTTGAAAAATTTGTATAACTAGAAAAGCAAAAGATCAAGTATAATAGATTTGAGTCACCTGTATTTTTTTTTCTTCTGAATGTTTACAAACCAGCATTTACAGATGGTTACTGTTATAGACTGCATTTGGCTTTGAGTTCACAATACGTGAGAAGGCACTTCAAAATTGAACAAAGGGATGAAGTTGTGGACATGGCACAAAGAATCAATGCTGAACTGAGGAACGTACTTGTATCAGCAGTTTGGATGGACGAAGAAACAAAGTGAGTACATTATATAAAAGCAATTTCCCTTTATTAGTTGTAGTTTTATAGCCACCTAGTTTACAGATGTTTATAGCCATATAGTTGGAAAAAGACTTTGATTTAACTATGTAGTTGAGGTTATTCTTCTTTTGAGGTTCCTGCTGCAGAATAACTTCGAGGAAACATATTCAGAAACTGTTAGTTTGCTAGGAGTTTTGGTAACAACGCCCATGACAAGATCAGAATCTGAAAAGTGCTTCTTTTCTACACTGAAAAGAAGAAAAATGATCCTTAGGTGAACAATAAATGAAGACAGGCTAGATGCCTTAGCAATGATAGCCATTGAAAAGAAAATGTGTCAAAATAAAGACTTTAATACAAAAGTTACTGACAGATTGTCTCAAATATAGGAAAGAAGAATGTACTTTCTTTACAAATAAATTACATGTAGGGTTTAACTTAATAGTGTTCTGTCTGTGTTATGTGTTTAACATTTTTTCTTTACATACCTGTGTTATAATCAACTGTTGTTTTTTACACTACTGTTCGTGGTTAAGTTCCTGTGCTTGACTACACATTTATTGTGGTTTATTGTAAATTGTAACATACTGAATACTGCGCTACCAGCAACCACATAGCAAAAATACCATCTTCTGATATAATGGATTTTCATCCAGGTTTTCCGTCAGTAGTCATAATCACTACACCCTTGACCGAAATCATCCTCTATATTAACCAACAACTCAAACTCACTAATATCAACAACATTTCAAAGCCTTGAGCAGTAGATAAACTGTGCTTACTACTTCTGATTGGAATGTAGAGCAGTGTTTCTTGACCTATCGGACATAACCCACTGCTAGGGCCTGAGGGGGTATTTGTTGTGTCACAAAGTCAATCTAAAAAAATTATTTACTGTATCTACTACATTTAAATTACTAAGACATATTGTGTAAACAATTTAATTTCAACCCGTTTTGTATGTAGTGTAAACACTACATTTCTGTTATTCACACTCTACCGGCATCTCTCTGATTGGATGACTGTCATTTCACTTGCAGCAATGAGTTTTTAATTATCTGTGTGTCAAATGCATGTCAACTTGAGGTGCTACTTGATATTTCTGTCTGTCTCTGTGTGTTAAAACTGTAAACTTTATAAAAGCTTGTCCATTAAATTCAAGACTTTTTCCTTTGCTGTGCGATGAAATGGGGAGTGAACATATGCAGCTTCTGCTTCACACAGAAGTGTATTGGCTCTTGCATGGCTAAGCCTTTACAACTTTTCGAATTTAGGCTAGAAGTTGTACTGTTTTTGAGTGACTGTAAGAGTCAGTACGTGAGTTTGTTTTCAGATGAGAATTATTTTACCACATTAGCTTATATGGCCGACATATTTACTAAACTGAATGAATTCAATCTATCCCTTCAAGGTCAAACCATCACTGTGTTCCAAGCTTATGACAAGGTCAAGGCATTCCAGAAAAAAATAAGTTTGTGGTCAAAGAATATAAAAAAGATAACTTTTCTGTCTTCCAGACCTCAGACCTCATTTTTTGTAAGTGAGAACGACCTTCCCTTACTTAGTGAGTTTTACGATTCTGTATTATCTCATCTCTCTGCTTTCGGTAAGCAGATTTAAACTTACTTTGCAGAAAGTTATACTGAAGTCAATTAAATTTGATACCCATTTTTGTATTTTGAAAGCTCAAACACGTTGTCAGCAAAACTAAGTGAACAACTGTGTAATGTCAGCTCTGATTCTGGCATTAAAACTAAATTTTAGATTCACATTTAACAAAGTTTTGGGTTATCCTTAAGAAGTGAGTGTCCTGAACTTCTGAATTGAGTCATTAAAGTTGCTCATGCTGTTCTCTACTTCATATTTGTGTGAAAAGGGATTTTCATCTTTGACTTAATGGTCTAAGAGATAGAGGCCTTTTTTTTTTACTAGGTCGATGGGATAATTTTGTCGCAAAATGTTCTATGACCTATATCGATCGTAAATACCTGACGGCGGAAAGCGTTTCAGAAGATGAAAATGGGGGCAAACGGTGAAAGTCGGAATATTTTGAAGGTTTTTAAATCACTCGGTATATGGCTAAAAATTTACAAGTAAGCACCCAATGTCGTTCTTATGCCCCATGCAAAGTGGCGGAAACGGAAGTGGAGTATAAATGGCCGGCGGAAAGCGTCAAAGATAGGAAAATTTTGGGAAAACTTAAAGCACAAGGTATATGTCTGCCAATTTGTGTATGCAATGTTTATGAATGTGTAAGTTTGTGTGCAAAAGGGCGGAAAAAAATTCGGTAGTTTTTCCTATGAAAATCTTGATCGAACGTGCCTTGAGTGCTGCACGTTTTTTTCAACGATCGCGATTCCGACTTATTAGTTTGCCAGTAAAAATATTCAGGATATGTCCGCCAGTGAAGATACGCGGTTATTGCACAACTCTTAGTCTATTTGCTAAGAAGCGGACACCATAATGGAAGATTATTGTCTTAAATATTAGGAAAATAAATAATAACCACCATTTGTAGTTAAATGAATAATTTTTAATTCAAACATTGTATTTAACAATAATGTTCATTTATCACTTTTTAAAACGTCTTACATAATATGTTAATACATGTATTTATTTAACCTATGTCATATATTTATAAACATATTTACAATATTCATATATTAACAATTAATTATCAAATGAATCCATTTCGCTATCACTACTTTCATACAAAACGTCCTCATCCTCGCTTATATCAATGTCATCATCAGACATATCTTCATCTATATTATTATCATTATTCTCATCATCTAATATAACGTCATTAACAGTAGAAGGTAACTAATCACCTGTAAACCACAGGAATTCATATTTAACTTCATTTTCATGTAAAAACTATCCATGCTGTTGCGGTTCACATTGAGATGGTTTAGCCTCGTGAGATCTTTGCCAAATGTTAGCAATATAACGAGCTCTCAAAATTTGTTGTTCTAACTCGGAGTAGCAAGGACGTAAACTTGACGCATCAAATTTTTTTATATTTTTCTTTTGAAAAGGCTCATTTAAATTTTTTATTTTGTAATTTCACAAAAATAATTCAAATCGGGCTCTATTTACGGTTGGTGTGTCATTTTCATCTTTACTTATTACATTATATAAATGGCATACAAATTTTTCAATAATTGTTATTACATCATCCTTATCCCAAAAAAATTTACCTAGCTCTATGAAAGCCTTTTGATACTCTTCCGATTGCTGAAGAATTTTATAAGGACGCAGCTTTCCTCTTCTGAAAAATGATGGATTATAATCACATCCAGTAAAAGCATGAAACCCTGGAAGTGCTTTACACAATGATTCACCCAATCTTTCATTATATTTCGTTAACATCTATTACGGTCCGCTTACCCAAAACTCCATATTCAATGGAAAAGTTCAAATTTTTTTAATGGTATGCAAGTTTCCTAACAATATAACTAACATATAGGTATCTGAACGTTTAATTAAAACATTAGCATTGCGATTAATTTTACAAATGTGAAAAACTATCTTTGTATCTGCTTCTTCATGATCAGGACAAGAAAAATTTACATTGACTGATTTGATAACTTCGCCATTTACAACTTTCATACGAGTAGCAATTATTAAAATTGAGAAAAATAGTTTTGTCTTTAATAAACTCAGCAAGATGTTGGCCACTCCAATGATTTATTATAAAATTAATCAATGCTTCTTTAAATTTACTATTTCTCAGTTCTTTAGAAAAGTCTGTAGGTCTTGGTTGATTTTCCCCTAAAATGACGAAGTTACGATCAGATGACGAGCTTCGTCTCAATGAACGCTCGTAATCTTTAATTGAAGGTTGAAAGTATCTATCAAAAATGAGATGAATTTCGGATGCTCGGTTACTAGTAATTAAATATCACTATTACTTTAACGACTCGGAACACTAGGTTTTTTATAAGTAAAAGCAATTGCATAGCCGCAGGTATCGCTATGCGGCAGCCTCTGAAGAAGCCTTTTAAAGGAGAAAACCGGTTAAGGCTGTAAGGTAAAACTTTTTGCTTTTACTTATAAAAAACCTAGTGTTGCGAGTCGTTAAAGTAATAGTGATATTTAGTTAAGTAACGGACGCGTCATGGACAACGAAATCCAAGTATTAGTAATTGTTTTCAATAATTTTTTTGATATACTCCCAAATGTTTTAGGGACATGTTTCATACAATGCAAAATGTAAAAGCCATCTATTATTATAATTTCTGGTATTAAAGAACGACTACTTTCAACTTTCAAACATTTAGTCAATGCAGATTTTTCCGTTTTACAAATCGTGCCATCTAAGTTACACAAAGCCATTGAAACAGGAGTTGAAGGGTATGTGAGAATCTTTTCAATATTAGCATTTTGGTCCTTTGAAATAGCAAGCATGCGTCCAAATAAGTCTCTTTGCAACCGCTCCAACATTTATACCTGAAAAATGTATTGCCGGAACAGCTTTATTATTTTGTTTTTATATAATTATTTTGTTAATAATAATTTTTACCTACAAGAGTTTGGTCTCGCAATGGGTTTGCCACTTTCAGGACTGCTGGCGGATTTATACTTGCATCATTTTGAAAATACTTACATGTTCTCAGAGAATAACAAATTTTATAATAATATTAAATTCTATGCACGATATGTAGATGACACCTTTATAGTTTTTAATGGCACGCTACGACAGATAGAGAAATTGAAACATTATTTGAACAGCCTTAGCAAGAACATACAATTTACCCTCGAAACTGAGGTTGACAATAAACTCAATTTTTTGGACCTGACTGTTACAAAATATCTTAATAAATTTCAATATAAAATATATAGGAAACCCACCACCACAGATATTACAATACACGCCGATTCTCATCACCCATATAGTCAGAAAATGGCGGCTTACAACAGTTTTGTTCATAGGTTGGTAACGATTCCACTTAACCAAAAGGACTTTCAGGATGAATTGGATATAATAAGGCACATAGCAATAGCGAATGGGTACAAGAGTTCGATGATAGATAGACTTCTTAAGCGACACCTATATAAAACTAGATCCCACCATAATACCATGGATGATAATAAAGTTAACAAAAATAAAAATAATAATAAAAAGTATATAACGACAGTGTACGGTAGCCTTTTACCTAACATATCCAATGTGTTTTCTAAATTTAATATAAAAGTCGCGTTTAAAACAAATAATAATATTTCTAATTTGTTACGCATAAAACAACCATTCCCGCTAGAAGAGAAAACAGGTGTTTACAGGATGTCATGTGATGATTGTGATTGTTTCTATCTGGGTCAAACTGGCAGGTCTTTCTTGAAAAGATACAAAGAACATCTACCAAGGAATGATTTAGACAAGACCAAATCTAATTATGCGCACCATCTAATGATGCATAACCATAATTACACAGATTTCAATACTAATTTCAAAGCAATCCATGTATGCAGTAAGGGTAGGTTAATGGACGCTCTCGAGGAGTTTGAAATTTATAAAGCATTTAAAGACAAGAATATCAACAATAACAGTATATTAAACGAACAATTAATGTTTCAATCTCACTCACTATATGATACAGCACTAAATATAATTGCGCATGACGGTAATGACTGGTGATAAGGATTGACTTAGTTTAATTAGTGGCTCGGCAACTACACGCGCGGTCGGACCGGTCCAACGAAGCCGAAGTTACATCGTGTTATGTGTGTGTCGTTATTGTGATTTAGTAAATATGTGCAAATGTGTTTTTATGTGTTTTATGTGAATTTTAACATTTGACGAGGATTACTGATGATGTGACACATGTCACGAAACGCGTCTGTATAAAAAACGCTAGAACAAAGTCACTGACGGATACAAGGTAATTAAATTATAGCTTTCTTAATATTTTGTATATATTACGTACACTTAGTGTACAATAAAACATCTCTCTGTCTGTCTCTCTCTCTCTCTGTCATGTACACACATTCATACTACGGAAATGATGTCCCTAAGCCTGCACCAGCACTTATAATACCCCAAATAATTGTTTATTATATTTTCAGCTTAATTTAATTTTTTTACGCAATTTAACAATACAGTAGACTCTCAACTATCCAACCTAATGTGGCGGTCGGCCGGGTCGGATAGCAAAAAAGTCGGATACACCGGAGCCGTAGGCATACCAGCCTCTGTAAGGTCAATGACCGCCACCCTATTGCGTTGAATGTACTTGTTGCTATTTGGATGCGTACGTCATATCAGTTTGTCCTTATAAATGACGTACAGTAATAAATGAATTAGAAAGAAATGAAATAAGAATTCGCAACTACAGTATCTTTCACAAAACCTTTATTTGAAGGACGAAACAAAATGTGTAGTTAACAATAAGTTGAATGAGTTTTACTATGAGTTTTAATTTATACGAAAGCTTTCAACCAAATTAGTTGTTAATATAAATCAAATTATAATAACCTAAAACTACGTACTGTATAATGAAAGAACAAGTGAAACTTACATTGTCTAAGGTTTGAAAAAGTCTGTAATTGAGACCTGCTTCTTTCCTCGCATTAATTTCCTCGCCGCTATATCCTTCCACTTATGTAAACATATTGCTACGACAGCACAGAACAGTGTACGCGTTTATCGAATATGCCAGAAGGATCTCGATGTAAACGTGTGGTGTACGTGCTACTAGACGCATTTTGCGAGAATTTTCTCGACTGTGCCGGGCTTCGCTCGGGCGCTCGGACTGTGTCAAGGGCGTAGTAATTACGTAGTTCACGAGAGATAAGACGCAGTTTGGAAGCTTCTGGTGTGTGAGCGTGACTATAAATACATCGGGTAGCGGCCTTAGTTTTTCAGTTCAATGCGAGATATTTGATAGTGTGGTTCGAGAGTATTAGTGCGATATATTTCCAGAGCGGTTCGAGTTATTACTGTGTACGTTCAAGTAGTTATTATTACTGAAGTGTTGCGTTTTATAATCAGACGGTATAATTATAATAAAATTGAGTTTTAATATTTGTGGACATTTTATTGCGTGTGTACAATTTTCATTTGATTTACTGTAGACTGTGTTGTTAATTACGAACTGTTTTACTGTAACAATTAAAGGTGTGATTAGTGACTTAATTGGTGTCTTGTACTTATTTTGTTTCCACTGTACCTACGACGATCGAGTAGACCGTCGTAACAATATGATGTCTGCTGGTGTTGCTTCTTCTTGCTGGCCAATGTATTCCACTGCCGTCTCGATTGCCTTCAGGCCTTCGGAGTGGGTTATACGATCGGAGGGTTCATCACCTTGTTCCTCTTCAATCGGCTGTTCATTTAATACCATCGCTACAATATCTTCGTCTGCAATTTCTTCGATTTCGTCCTTTGCCAACCATTCTGTGATGTCTTCCAATGAAGCTTCCTCACATCCGGGAACTTTTTCTAACAGCGATACAAGCGCAGTGTTATCAGTTGCATTTTCCACTTCACATTGCTGTTCTACCTCTTCCCACTTATCACTGGCTCTGTGATCCAGCAAAATTTTCCACAATCGCACAAGTGTTAAAGATGGAATTTCATCCCATGCCTCGGACACCCATCTGATGACGTCAAGCATGTCTACTGACTGTAGTGCCATCGCAACTTCTGTATTATCAATTGTCGCGATGATATAGCTTAGTAGCCTACGTCGATATTTCTTTTTCAAAGCTTGGAGCACTCCCTGATCCATTGGCTGACATATAGATGTAACATTTGCAGGCAAGAACAAAGCTTTTATGTCTCCATCTTTTAATTGGTCATTTGCTGGATGTGAAGGAGCGTTATCCAAAACTAGGATTGCTTTCCTTGTTAAATTGTTTTCAGCTAAATGTTTTTCAACTTGTGGCACAAATTCCTGTTCAAACCAATTTTTGAAAATTTCTCCATTCATCCACGCCTTTTTTTGATGGGTATAATGCAGGGGCAAAGAATCTTTAAGATTTTTAAAAGCCCTAGGCTTGCGAGATTTTCCAATCAAGGTCAGTCTCAACTTGTGGTTTCCGGTTGCGTTACTACAAGCTAAAACTGTAACGCGGTCCTTGCTCTTCTTGAACCCTGGTGTGGCCTTTTCCTGTTTAGACGCTAGTGTTTTAGACGGCAACATACGGTAATTCAAACCCGTCTCATCACAGTTGTACACTTGTTCTCCGGAAATACCTTCCTTATCAAGCAGGTCAAAAAAGTGTTTTTTAAAGTCAGGGACAGCGTCCTTATTAGCAGACAATGCTTCACCACTAATCGTCATCTGACAAACACCAAAACGTTTCTTCCAGCGATCAAGCCACCCGTCACTGGCAGTAAACTCACCATTGTCTCCTTCGATCTGTTTTTTAAACTGAATCACTTTTTTCTTGGAGCAAGGGGCCTGAAACCGTCAATCCTTTCCCCCTCACATTTTCATACCACAGATATAAAGTCTCTTCAACTTCCACATGTTTTCCTTTTTGCATAGTTTTTCTATCTTTCACGCCACTGCCACTTGCTTGCTTAGAACACCATTTTTCAATCTCTGCGCGATTTCTTCGCCAATCACCCACAGTAGTTTTTCCAACTCCTAACTCCAGTGCAATTTTGTTTACCGACTCACCAGAATCTATTCTTTTTATTGCTTGCAGTTTTTCTTCCAAAGTTACTACCACTTTCTTTTGTTTGTCACCCATATTTCACTTAAAAATAAAAGCCACCAACAATACTGTATACACACTTTATATCAAATTAACAATCCACGAACGACTGAACCGCATGGACTGACTTCTGGATACAGACTGACTGATGCACCTGTTACGCTGTGTCCTAGGTAAACGCGGGCAAGACGATGCGTGCGGTGCGGTACGTGCGATGCGATGGACGTTCCCGATCAAACTGCTTGAAGAGAATGGCTTTGTCCAAACTGATTACGTGACACGTGCGATTCGTACGGTGTTGCGCCATCGCATCGCACGCATTGTTTGAAAACCAAACTGGTTTGATTTTTACCGCAGTTGTCGTCCGGCAAGCAGTAGCAATGGAAGTGTTAATTTCTGAAGTTCAAAAGAGAAGTGCTTTATGGAATAAAAGAAACCCACATTACAAGGACCGTGCAATTGTTGATAAGGAATGGGATTTTGTAGCTGAAAGTACAGGGTTTTTAAGTAAGTTTTAATTAAATATAGTTTGATTTTAAGGAGAGCCAGATGACCCTATAGCCAAAAAAATAGATTCCGGTCTTTTGTTATTTTATTCATCTTCAAGTTTAGTTTGATCAGAAAAGTAGACCTTAGCAATTCTGTCCATTATAGCATATTTTATAAACATTTTGTATGGGTATATAATATAAATATAAAATTGACAACATGCATGTCAGTATTATAAAATATTTTTATAAAATCAATATTTATGAGATAATATTTCTACAATACTTGTTTTTGTAATAATGATCATAATACTTTGGTTGGTGCTAAATATAAAATTGACAACATGCGTATTAATATAACAAAATATATTTTTATAAAATCAATATTTATGAAATAATATTTTTATAATATTTGTTTTTGTAATAATGATTATAATACTTTGGTTGGTGCGGCATTTACTATGATACCTACTATGCTACGCTACTTTTCTTTTGGTTTTAAATTCTTATATATATATATATATATATATATTATAACATTGCCAAACCCTGATCACATTTGATATAAAAAAGTATGTAAAAAATGCCAAGAAACAATATATTTTGATAGATAAATGATAACGAGAATGAAAGTAGTAAATATAATCAATAGTGAAGGAGGAAGAATACAACCAAAGGTGGTCACAAAACAAGAAAATACGAACTAGACTGACAGACAACTGACATTGACCCAACCCCAGAGATTGGCCAGATATCAACCAAAGTAAAGCGAGACAAGAAGACAGTGAAGAAAAAAGAAGAAAATAAAAAATTACATGGCCATAACAAGTAACTAACAAGATTGTTTTAAAAGAGCATAATTTTTTATTATTGTTAATAAGTTATGTTTAAATTTTTATTAGTGGTAACTTGTAAATGACAGTATCTCAGCAATTTTTATACATAAAAAACCATGTGTAGATATGATTGTATGTATATCCTTATCTATAGGTGATGTGTCAGCTGTTATGTTTAAAATTACACTCATACAGACAGGGAATAGAAATGTGTGCGTGGTTCAATCAGAGAACAAATTGTATATTCTACTATATACTTTGGAACTTTTACTAAGATTATTTCAGCAGTATGTATATTATTTCAGCATTATGTGTTTGAAAGTATAAGGTTTTGGAGAGTTTATTTATTCGCTAATATTATTACTGTTGCTACAGATGTAGTATGTTTCAATTAACACAATATATTTTAACATTATTAAGTTGTTGTTATTATTACTAATTATGACATTTCAGACCAATTTTTATCACTTTAATGACAATATATACAAAGTTATGTTTTGTTTGAAAGATGTATTTACAATACCATGTTGTTTGCATATTATAAAATGATATGTGACAATCTGAAGGTACCAAAAAAGACATGAACTCATTAGATACAAAAACTTTGTAATAATAGTGAGATCGTGAGAAATATAAGGGTAATTAGAGATAGGTAGGGAGTGACAAAGTTGAACAGTGAAGTGATAAGTGTAATAAAATAAACAGCATATAATCTTAAGAAAAAAGAGTTAAACAAGTGTGACAAACCCAAAATATAAGCACATGTTAAATGAGCAACTAAGTTAAGTATATTAGACTGAAAGGCACAAAATAATTGTGAATGTAATAAACAGAAAAAATATTATCTCAGTATAAAAATCACCAGGTTGATTACTGTTATAAAAGAGATGGTGTAGGTATAGCACTCACCAAATTTGTTCATTTGTTAATTTAAAGAAAGAAGTTATTGGCTTAATGTTTAAGGCAATAATTACCAGAAGAAATAGTTTCACAGTAATATGTTAGTATGTTTTAAGTAAGTAAGGAATTTATAAAGAAAATAATAGCAATACCTTTATAAGAAATAATAGGCAAACTATATTAATTATGTGTAACGAAAGGGAACATGACAGAATTATATTAAAACTTAGAAATAAGTAAATTATGTATTAGCATAGTATTATCCATTTTGGACTAAAACATTAATACATGGCTTAGACCAATCTTGTAAGATATCAAACTAATCTTTGAAAGAAAATACGAACATCTATGTAAAGATTACAACCATTGAAATTATCCCCAAGTAAATATAGCCATTATAAAATATTTATTCAAATTAAACAAAAAATTCAAGTTCAGAATGATCACAGTTGCACACCACTATGTAAAAATTATCCCAATTAGCGCTTTCAAGCTTCACAGCCCATCGTCAATAAATATAAATTATCAAAGGAAGTTAGCAGAGTACTGAAAGAGAAATATGAATTTGGGACAAAATACAACATAGAGAATAATGTAAAATTGATAGAAAAATTAGAAAATGTTAGGATTAATGTAAATACAAAATTGATATCACTGGATGTTAAGGACATGTTTACCAATATCACAGTAAATAAAGTTATTAAGTTAATAAACGATAATAATATGGGAGAATACAGGTATAAAAAGCAGTTGATGAAAGTAATTAAAGAATGTGTAAATCAGAACTATTTTAGGTTTAATAACAAGTTTTATATACAGAAAAAAGGTTTACCTATGGGGTCTTCATTATCCCCTATTCTTGCTGAAATATACATGAATGATTTTGAAAAGCAATTAATAACTTCCACTAAGTATAAAAACAATATAAAATTATGGTCTAGATACGTTGATGATGTATTAGTAATTTGGGAAGGAAGCATAGAAGAAGTGCATGAGTTTATAAATGAGGTGAATAGTAAGGATAAAAACTTACAATTTAAAGAAGAGATAGGAGGTAAGAAAATAAATTACTTAGATTTAAACATAGAAATTAAAGATAATGAGGAACTACAGTTTGGGATATTTAGGAAAGAGTCGTATTCTGATATAATTATACCAAGAGAGTCTTACCACCCATATAGATATAAAATGGCGGCAATCAATTCATTTTGTTACAGAGCTCAGAAGTGTTTAAAAGAGACCGAGTCAAAAGATAGGGAGTTAAGAACGATAAAGGGAATTGTAAGGAATAATAATTATAACACCAACATAGTGGATAAAGTTATGAAAAGGGTTAACATACAAAAAGATAAAATAGAACCAGAACAAAAGAATTATGCAGGGTCATTGACATACATAGGTTCACATACGAGAAAAATTATAAAATGTTTTAATAAATATGGAGTAGATATAGCTATTAAAAAATGTGAAACGGTATTTGATAAGATAAGGAATAAGAATATAGAAAAAATTCCAGTATTACAGAAAAGCGGAATTTATAAATTAAAATGTAAAGACTGCAACAAGGTGTACCTAGGAGAGACAGGACGGAAATTCGTATGCAGGTTGTCTGACCACAAACGTGGAGAAGGTAATAGAACAACCAATTCGTTATATGCAAGACATTTCATAGAAGACAACCATAAGTTTGTTAATCCTTTGGAAGAATACGAAATTGTAAAAGTAGTGAATAACACAGTCGAAAGGAAGCTTAGAGAGGAGTTAGAAATATTGAAAGAGAGAGAAAAAGGGTTAGACAATTTAATTAATATTAAAATTAAATTTGATAATGAAGAAATATTTTATAACATGATTAAGAAGTAAATGATAGAGGACAGATAGATAATATTAAGAATTATTTTGCATAGTACTATTTGGATGTTTTAAAATAAGGGTGTTGACTGACCCACGTGTGTGGAGAGGAAGTGGGTAGTTTAAAAGGATGCACACACACACACACACACACACACACACACACAACACTGAAACACAAGGAATTTGCTAGAAAAAATATGTAACTCTACAGATGGTGGGACAGGGTTTAGGGGGTGGGGAAGGGTCATTTATATTATAGCTTGTTGTGTGTGAGCATGGTGGCGGAGAGGGGTGAAGGGGTTGTTTCCACTTATTTTGTGTCTATTCCAATCTGACGATGGGCTGTGAAGCTTGAAAGCGCTAATTGGGATAATTTTTACATAGTGGTGTGCAACTGTGATCATTCTGATTGTGATTTCAACCACTAACACAAATTTCTTCATTAAACGTCTGTTAAGATGTGCAATCGACTACAGGTAATGGACAACAACAATGAGGTAATAAACGACAACAATAAGGTAAGTAAAGTATTTAAATATCTTAAGTTAAAAGTTAAATTGAAGAGGGTTTTAAGTAAAATATGGTTTAATAAACAATGTCTGGATAATAATGTCATCCCAAAGTACGCTCAAGTTAAAATTAAAAATAAGAACAGTGTAGCCAAAAAAGTAAAAGAACAAAGCGAGAAGTTGTGGATAAAACTGGAAATAAGGTCACTCTACGGCTTAATCAATAGATATAATAGGGAATTATATGACAGACACATAGAATTGTTAAGAATATACTCGTATGTAGAGTTAGAAGAAATATTATATAATTTTGGTTTGGGGTACGTAGAAAAGAAATTGGAAAAGAAAAATAAGAAAATGGTAGATAAGTTAAATAAGTTAATAAAAAAGAACGAAGTAAAAAAGGAACACCTCTCTAAGAATAACTATGAAAAAAGAGTAATAAACCTTACAGAGGTAAATTTCAATACAGAAGAAAAAGAAATGTTAGCAAAAGGCTTAAAATACGCACCGCCACCAGAATTAAATCAAGAAAAAACGATTATTGAATGCGAAAGCATAATACAAAAACTAGGAAATGAAAATGATAAAAAAAGAATAAGGTGGGAAGTAGGGAATGTAGTAGATAAAATATTTAAGAGAAGTTTGTATAATTCAAAAAATGAACAAAAAATCAAATCAACTGTAACTAAACTAAAGAATAAAATAAAGAAGAATGATATTATAGTAACGAAGGCGGACAAAGGAAATACAATGGTACTACTGAGAAAGGACGAATACATAAAGAAAACGGAAGAATTTATAAGGGAAGGACCATACGAGGAAATAAAGTATGATTATACAAGTAAGTACCAGTCAAGGATAAAACAAATGATGAAACAGATAACATTTATAGAAGAAAATAAGAAAAAGTATTTATTGGAAAGTAATCCAACAGCACCAACTTTTAAAAGTCAGGTTAAGATACATAAAGAAGGAAAACCAATTAGACCGATTGTTTCTTTTATTAATGCACCTATTTATAAATTATCAAAGGAAGTTAGCAGAGTACTGAAAGAGAAATATGAATTTGGGACAAAATACAACATAGAGAATAATGTAAAATTGATAGAAAAATTAGAAAATGTTAGGATTAATGTAAATACAAAATTGATATCACTGGATGTTAAGGACATGTTTACCAATATCACAGTAAATAAAGTTATTAAGTTAATAAACGATAATAATATGGGAGAATACAGGTATAAAAAGCAGTTGATGAAAGTAATTAAAGAATGTGTAAATCAGAACTATTTTAGGTTTAATAACAAGTTTTATATACAGAAAAAAGGTTTACCTATGGGGTCTTCATTATCCCCTATTCTTGCTGAAATATACATGAATGATTTTGAAAAGCAATTAATAACTTCCACTAAGTATAAAAACAATATAAAATTATGGTCTAGATACGTTGATGATGTATTAGTAATTTGGGAAGGAAGCATAGAAGAAGTGCATGAGTTTATAAATGAGGTGAATAGTAAGGATAAAAACTTACAATTTAAAGAAGAGATAGGAGGTAAGAAAATAAATTACTTAGATTTAAACATAGAAATTAAAGATAATGAGGAACTACAGTTTGGGATATTTAGGAAAGAGTCGTATTCTGATATAATTATACCAAGAGAGTCTTACCACCCATATAGATATAAAATGGCGGCAATCAATTCATTTTGTTACAGAGCTCAGAAGTGTTTAAAAGAGACCGAGTCAAAAGATAGGGAGTTAAGAACGATAAAGGGAATTGTAAGGAATAATAATTATAACACCAACATAGTGGATAAAGTTATGAAAAGGGTTAACATACAAAAAGATAAAATAGAACCAGAACAAAAGAATTATGCAGGGTCATTGACATACATAGGTTCACATACGAGAAAAATTATAAAATGTTTTAATAAATATGGAGTAGATATAGCTATTAAAAAATGTGAAACGGTATTTGATAAGATAAGGAATAAGAATATAGAAAAAATTCCAGTATTACAGAAAAGCGGAATTTATAAATTAAAATGTAAAGACTGCAACAAGGTGTACCTAGGAGAGACAGGACGGAAATTCGTATGCAGGTTGTCTGACCACAAACGTGGAGAAGGTAATAGAACAACCAATTCGTTATATGCAAGACATTTCATAGAAGACAACCATAAGTTTGTTAATCCTTTGGAAGAATACGAAATTGTAAAAGTAGTGAATAACACAGTCGAAAGGAAGCTTAGAGAGGAGTTAGAAATATTGAAAGAGAGAGAAAAAGGGTTAGACAATTTAATTAATATTAAAATTAAATTTGATAATGAAGAAATATTTTATAACATGATTAAGAAGTAAATGATAGAGGACAGATAGATAATATTAAGAATTATTTTGCATAGTACTATTTGGATGTTTTAAAATAAGGGTGTTGACTGACCCACGTGTGTGGAGAGGAAGTGGGTAGTTTAAAAGGATGCACACACACACACACACACACACACACACACAACACTGAAACACAAGGAATTTGCTAGAAAAAATATGTAACTCTACAGATGGTGGGACAGGGTTTAGGGGGTGGGGAAGGGTCATTTATATTATAGCTTGTTGTGTGTGAGCATGGTGGCGGAGAGGGGTGAAGGGGTTGTTTCCACTTATTTTGTGTCTATTCCAATCTGACGATGGGCTGTGAAGCTTGAAAGCGCTAATTGGGATAATTTTTACATAGTGGTGTGCAACTGTGATCATTCTGATTGTGATTTCAACCACTAACACAAATTTCTTCATTAAACGTCTGTTAAGATGTGCAATCGACTACAGGTAATGGACAACAACAATGAGGTAATAAACGACAACAATAAGGTAAGTAAAGTATTTAAATATCTTAAGTTAAAAGTTAAATTGAAGAGGGTTTTAAGTAAAATATGGTTTAATAAACAATGTCTGGATAATAATGTCATCCCAAAGTACGCTCAAGTTAAAATTAAAAATAAGAACAGTGTAGCCAAAAAAGTAAAAGAACAAAGCGAGAAGTTGTGGATAAAACTGGAAATAAGGTCACTCTACGGCTTAATCAATAGATATAATAGGGAATTATATGACAGACACATAGAATTGTTAAGAATATACTCGTATGTAGAGTTAGAAGAAATATTATATAATTTTGGTTTGGGGTACGTAGAAAAGAAATTGGAAAAGAAAAATAAGAAAATGGTAGATAAGTTAAATAAGTTAATAAAAAAGAACGAAGTAAAAAAGGAACACCTCTCTAAGAATAACTATGAAAAAAGAGTAATAAACCTTACAGAGGTAAATTTCAATACAGAAGAAAAAGAAATGTTAGCAAAAGGCTTAAAATACGCACCGCCACCAGAATTAAATCAAGAAAAAACGATTATTGAATGCGAAAGCATAATACAAAAACTAGGAAATGAAAATGATAAAAAAAGAATAAGGTGGGAAGTAGGGAATGTAGTAGATAAAATATTTAAGAGAAGTTTGTATAATTCAAAAAATGAACAAAAAATCAAATCAACTGTAACTAAACTAAAGAATAAAATAAAGAAGAATGATATTATAGTAACGAAGGCGGACAAAGGAAATACAATGGTACTACTGAGAAAGGACGAATACATAAAGAAAACGGAAGAATTTATAAGGGAAGGACCATACGAGGAAATAAAGTATGATTATACAAGTAAGTACCAGTCAAGGATAAAACAAATGATGAAACAGATAACATTTATAGAAGAAAATAAGAAAAAGTATTTATTGGAAAGTAATCCAACAGCACCAACTTTTAAAAGTCAGGTTAAGATACATAAAGAAGGAAAACCAATTAGACCGATTGTTTCTTTTATTAATGCACCTATTTATAAATTATCAAAGGAAGTTAGCAGAGTACTGAAAGAGAAATATGAATTTGGGACAAAATACAACATAGAGAATAATGTAAAATTGATAGAAAAATTAGAAAATGTTAGGATTAATGTAAATACAAAATTGATATCACTGGATGTTAAGGACATGTTTACCAATATCACAGTAAATAAAGTTATTAAGTTAATAAACGATAATAATATGGGAGAATACAGGTATAAAAAGCAGTTGATGAAAGTAATTAAAGAATGTGTAAATCAGAACTATTTTAGGTTTAATAACAAGTTTTATATACAGAAAAAAGGTTTACCTATGGGGTCTTCATTATCCCCTATTCTTGCTGAAATATACATGAATGATTTTGAAAAGCAATTAATAACTTCCACTAAGTATAAAAACAATATAAAATTATGGTCTAGATACGTTGATGATGTATTAGTAATTTGGGAAGGAAGCATAGAAGAAGTGCATGAGTTTATAAATGAGGTGAATAGTAAGGATAAAAACTTACAATTTAAAGAAGAGATAGGAGGTAAGAAAATAAATTACTTAGATTTAAACATAGAAATTAAAGATAATGAGGAACTACAGTTTGGGATATTTAGGAAAGAGTCGTATTCTGATATAATTATACCAAGAGAGTCTTACCACCCATATAGATATAAAATGGCGGCAATCAATTCATTTTGTTACAGAGCTCAGAAGTGTTTAAAAGAGACCGAGTCAAAAGATAGGGAGTTAAGAACGATAAAGGGAATTGTAAGGAATAATAATTATAACACCAACATAGTGGATAAAGTTATGAAAAGGGTTAACATACAAAAAGATAAAATAGAACCAGAACAAAAGAATTATGCAGGGTCATTGACATACATAGGTTCACATACGAGAAAAATTATAAAATGTTTTAATAAATATGGAGTAGATATAGCTATTAAAAAATGTGAAACGGTATTTGATAAGATAAGGAATAAGAATATAGAAAAAATTCCAGTATTACAGAAAAGCGGAATTTATAAATTAAAATGTAAAGACTGCAACAAGGTGTACCTAGGAGAGACAGGACGGAAATTCGTATGCAGGTTGTCTGACCACAAACGTGGAGAAGGTAATAGAACAACCAATTCGTTATATGCAAGACATTTCATAGAAGACAACCATAAGTTTGTTAATCCTTTGGAAGAATACGAAATTGTAAAAGTAGTGAATAACACAGTCGAAAGGAAGCTTAGAGAGGAGTTAGAAATATTGAAAGAGAGAGAAAAAGGGTTAGACAATTTAATTAATATTAAAATTAAATTTGATAATGAAGAAATATTTTATAACATGATTAAGAAGTAAATGATAGAGGACAGATAGATAATATTAAGAATTATTTTGCATAGTACTATTTGGATGTTTTAAAATAAGGGTGTTGACTGACCCACGTGTGTGGAGAGGAAGTGGGTAGTTTAAAAGGATGCACACACACACACACACACACACACACACACACACACACACACAACACTGAAACACAAGGAATTTGCTAGAAAAAATATGTAACTCTACAGATGGTGGGACAGGGTTTAGGTGGTGGGGAAGGGTCATTTATATTATAGCTTGTTGTGTGTGAGCATGGTGGTGGAGAGGGGTGAAGGGGTTGTTTCCACTTATTTTGTGTCTATTCCAATCTGACGATGGGCTGTGAAGCTTGAAAGCGCTAATTGGGATAATTTTTACATAGTGGTGTGCAACTGTGATCATTCTGATTGTGATTTCAACCACTAACACAAATTTCTTCATTAAACGTCTGTTAAGATGTGCAATCGACTACAGGTAATGGACAACAACAATGAGGTAATAAACGACAACAATAAGGTAAGTAAAGTATTTAAATATCTTAAGTTAAAAGTTAAATTGAAGAGGGTTTTAAGTAAAATATGGTTTAATAAACAATGTCTGGATAATAATGTCATCCCAAAGTACGCTCAAGTTAAAATTAAAAATAAGAACAGTGTAGCCAAAAAAGTAAAAGAACAAAGCGAGAAGTTGTGGATAAAACTGGAAATAAGGTCACTCTACGGCTTAATCAATAGATATAATAGGGAATTATATGACAGACACATAGAATTGTTAAGAATATACTCGTATGTAGAGTTAGAAGAAATATTATATAATTTTGGTTTGGGGTACGTAGAAAAGAAATTGGAAAAGAAAAATAAGAAAATGGTAGATAAGTTAAATAAGTTAATAAAAAAGAACGAAGTAAAAAAGGAACACCTCTCTAAGAATAACTATGAAAAAAGAGTAATAAACCTTACAGAGGTAAATTTCAATACAGAAGAAAAAGAAATGTTAGCAAAAGGCTTAAAATACGCACCGCCACCAGAATTAAATCAAGAAAAAACGATTATTGAATGCGAAAGCATAATACAAAAACTAGGAAATGAAAATGATAAAAAAAGAATAAGGTGGGAAGTAGGGAATGTAGTAGATAAAATATTTAAGAGAAGTTTGTATAATTCAAAAAATGAACAAAAAATCAAATCAACTGTAACTAAACTAAAGAATAAAATAAAGAAGAATGATATTATAGTAACGAAGGCGGACAAAGGAAATACAATGGTACTACTGAGAAAGGACGAATACATAAAGAAAACGGAAGAATTTATAAGGGAAGGACCATACGAGGAAATAAAGTATGATTATACAAGTAAGTACCAGTCAAGGATAAAACAAATGATGAAACAGATAACATTTATAGAAGAAAATAAGAAAAAGTATTTATTGGAAAGTAATCCAACAGCACCAACTTTTAAAAGTCAGGTTAAGATACATAAAGAAGGA
This sequence comes from Magicicada septendecula, assembly GCA_034769895.1. Lineage (NCBI taxonomy): Eukaryota > Metazoa > Arthropoda > Insecta > Hemiptera > Cicadidae > Magicicada > Magicicada septendecula. The sequence goes on from CM068374.1 coordinate 16,017,251, forward strand.
AAACCAATTAGACCGATTGTTTCTTTTATTAATGCACCTATTTATAAATTATCAAAGGAAGTTAGCAGAGTACTGAAAGAGAAATATGAATTTGGGACAAAATACAACATAGAGAATAATGTAAAATTGATAGAAAAATTAGAAAATGTTAGGATTAATGTAAATACAAAATTGATATCACTGGATGTTAAGGACATGTTTACCAATATCACAGTAAATAAAGTTATTAAGTTAATAAACGATAATAATATGGGAGAATACAGGTATAAAAAGCAGTTGATGAAAGTAATTAAAGAATGTGTAAATCAGAACTATTTTAGGTTTAATAACAAGTTTTATATACAGAAAAAAGGTTTACCTATGGGGTCTTCATTATCCCCTATTCTTGCTGAAATATACATGAATGATTTTGAAAAGCAATTAATAACTTCCACTAAGTATAAAAACAATATAAAATTATGGTCTAGATACGTTGATGATGTATTAGTAATTTGGGAAGGAAGCATAGAAGAAGTGCATGAGTTTATAAATGAGGTGAATAGTAAGGATAAAAACTTACAATTTAAAGAAGAGATAGGAGGTAAGAAAATAAATTACTTAGATTTAAACATAGAAATTAAAGATAATGAGGAACTACAGTTTGGGATATTTAGGAAAGAGTCGTATTCTGATATAATTATACCAAGAGAGTCTTACCACCCATATAGATATAAAATGGCGGCAATCAATTCATTTTGTTACAGAGCTCAGAAGTGTTTAAAAGAGACCGAGTCAAAAGATAGGGAGTTAAGAACGATAAAGGGAATTGTAAGGAATAATAATTATAACACCAACATAGTGGATAAAGTTATGAAAAGGGTTAACATACAAAAAGATAAAATAGAACCAGAACAAAAGAATTATGCAGGGTCATTGACATACATAGGTTCACATACGAGAAAAATTATAAAATGTTTTAATAAATATGGAGTAGATATAGCTATTAAAAAATGTGAAACGGTATTTGATAAGATAAGGAATAAGAATATAGAAAAAATTCCAGTATTACAGAAAAGCGGAATTTATAAATTAAAATGTAAAGACTGCAACAAGGTGTACCTAGGAGAGACAGGACGGAAATTCGTATGCAGGTTGTCTGACCACAAACGTGGAGAAGGTAATAGAACAACCAATTCGTTATATGCAAGACATTTCATAGAAGACAACCATAAGTTTGTTAATCCTTTGGAAGAATACGAAATTGTAAAAGTAGTGAATAACACAGTCGAAAGGAAGCTTAGAGAGGAGTTAGAAATATTGAAAGAGAGAGAAAAAGGGTTAGACAATTTAATTAATATTAAAATTAAATTTGATAATGAAGAAATATTTTATAACATGATTAAGAAGTAAATGATAGAGGACAGATAGATAATATTAAGAATTATTTTGCATAGTACTATTTGGATGTTTTAAAATAAGGGTGTTGACTGACCCACGTGTGTGGAGAGGAAGTGGGTAGTTTAAAAGGATGCACACACACACACACACACACACACACACACAACACTGAAACACAAGGAATTTGCTAGAAAAAATATGTAACTCTACAGATGGTGGGACAGGGTTTAGGGGGTGGGGAAGGGTCATTTATATTATAGCTTGTTGTGTGTGAGCATGGTGGTGGAGAGGGGTGAAGGGGTTGTTTCCACTTATTTTGTGTCTATTCCAATCTGACGATGGGCTGTGAAGCTTGAAAGCGCTAATTGGGATAATTTTTACATAGTGGTGTGCAACTGTGATCATTCTGATTGTGATTTCAACCACTAACACAAATTTCTTCATTAAACGTCTGTTAAGATGTGCAATCGACTACAGGTAATGGACAACAACAATGAGGTAATAAACGACAACAATAAGGTAAGTAAAGTATTTAAATATCTTAAGTTAAAAGTTAAATTGAAGAGGGTTTTAAGTAAAATATGGTTTAATAAACAATGTCTGGATAATAATGTCATCCCAAAGTACGCTCAAGTTAAAATTAAAAATAAGAACAGTGTAGCCAAAAAAGTAAAAGAACAAAGCGAGAAGTTGTGGATAAAACTGGAAATAAGGTCACTCTACGGCTTAATCAATAGATATAATAGGGAATTATATGACAGACACATAGAATTGTTAAGAATATACTCGTATGTAGAGTTAGAAGAAATATTATATAATTTTGGTTTGGGGTACGTAGAAAAGAAATTGGAAAAGAAAAATAAGAAAATGGTAGATAAGTTAAATAAGTTAATAAAAAAGAACGAAGTAAAAAAGGAACACCTCTCTAAGAATAACTATGAAAAAAGAGTAATAAACCTTACAGAGGTAAATTTCAATACAGAAGAAAAAGAAATGTTAGCAAAAGGCTTAAAATACGCACCGCCACCAGAATTAAATCAAGAAAAAACGATTATTGAATGCGAAAGCATAATACAAAAACTAGGAAATGAAAATGATAAAAAAAGAATAAGGTGGGAAGTAGGGAATGTAGTAGATAAAATATTTAAGAGAAGTTTGTATAATTCAAAAAATGAACAAAAAATCAAATCAACTGTAACTAAACTAAAGAATAAAATAAAGAAGAATGATATTATAGTAACGAAGGCGGACAAAGGAAATACAATGATACTACTGAGAAAGGACGAATACATAAAGAAAACGGAAGAATTTATAAGGGAAGGACCATACGAGGAAATAAAGTATGATTATACAAGTAAGTACCAGTCAAGGATAAAACAAATGATGAAACAGATAACATTTATAGAAGAAAATAAGAAAAAGTATTTATTGGAAAGTAATCCAACAGCACCAACTTTTAAAAGTCAGGTTAAGATACATAAAGAAGGAAAACCAATTAGACCGATTGTTTCTTTTATTAATGCACCTATTTATAAATTATCAAAGGAAGTTAGCAGAGTACTGAAAGAGAAATATGAATTTGGGACAAAATACAACATAGAGAATAATGTAAAATTGATAGAAAAATTAGAAAATGTTAGGATTAATGTAAATACAAAATTGATATCACTGGATGTTAAGGACATGTTTACCAATATCACAGTAAATAAAGTTATTAAGTTAATAAACGATAATAATATGGGAGAATACAGGTATAAAAAGCAGTTGATGAAAGTAATTAAAGAATGTGTAAATCAGAACTATTTTAGGTTTAATAACAAGTTTTATATACAGAAAAAAGGTTTACCTATGGGGTCTTCATTATCCCCTATTCTTGCTGAAATATACATGAATGATTTTGAAAAGCAATTAATAACTTCCACTAAGTATAAAAACAATATAAAATTATGGTCTAGATACGTTGATGATGTATTAGTAATTTGGGAAGGAAGCATAGAAGAAGTGCATGAGTTTATAAATGAGGTGAATAGTAAGGATAAAAACTTACAATTTAAAGAAGAGATAGGAGGTAAGAAAATAAATTACTTAGATTTAAACATAGAAATTAAAGATAATGAGGAACTACAGTTTGGGATATTTAGGAAAGAGTCGTATTCTGATATAATTATACCAAGAGAGTCTTACCACCCATATAGATATAAAATGGCGGCAATCAATTCATTTTGTTACAGAGCTCAGAAGTGTTTAAAAGAGACCGAGTCAAAAGATAGGGAGTTAAGAACGATAAAGGGAATTGTAAGGAATAATAATTATAACACCAACATAGTGGATAAAGTTATGAAAAGGGTTAACATACAAAAAGATAAAATAGAACCAGAACAAAAGAATTATGCAGGGTCATTGACATACATAGGTTCACATACGAGAAAAATTATAAAATGTTTTAATAAATATGGAGTAGATATAGCTATTAAAAAATGTGAAACGGTATTTGATAAGATAAGGAATAAGAATATAGAAAAAATTCCAGTATTACAGAAAAGCGGAATTTATAAATTAAAATGTAAAGACTGCAACAAGGTGTACCTAGGAGAGACAGGACGGAAATTCGTATGCAGGTTGTCTGACCACAAACGTGGAGAAGGTAATAGAACAACCAATTCGTTATATGCAAGACATTTCATAGAAGACAACCATAAGTTTGTTAATCCTTTGGAAGAATACGAAATTGTAAAAGTAGTGAATAACACAGTCGAAAGGAAGCTTAGAGAGGAGTTAGAAATATTGAAAGAGAGAGAAAAAGGGTTAGACAATTTAATTAATATTAAAATTAAATTTGATAATGAAGAAATATTTTATAACATGATTAAGAAGTAAATGATAGAGGACAGATAGATAATATTAAGAATTATTTTGCATAGTACTATTTGGATGTTTTAAAATAAGGGTGTTGACTGACCCACGTGTGTGGAGAGGAAGTGGGTAGTTTAAAAGGATGCACACACACACACACACACACACACACACACACACAACACTGAAACACAAGGAATTTGCTAGAAAAAATATGTAACTCTACAGATGGTGGGACAGGGTTTAGGGGGTGGGGAAGGGTCATTTATATTATAGCTTGTTGTGTGTGAGCATGGTGGTGGAGAGGGGTGAAGGGGTTGTTTCCACTTATTTTGTGTCTATTCCAATCTGACGATGGGCTGTGAAGCTTGAAAGCGCTAATTGGGATAATTTTTACATAGTGGTGTGCAACTGTGATCATTCTGATTGTGATTTCAACCACTAACACAAATTTCTTCATTAAACGTCTGTTAAGATGTGCAATCGACTACAGGTAATGGACAACAACAATGAGGTAATAAACGACAACAATAAGGTAAGTAAAGTATTTAAATATCTTAAGTTAAAAGTTAAATTGAAGAGGGTTTTAAGTAAAATATGGTTTAATAAACAATGTCTGGATAATAATGTCATCCCAAAGTACGCTCAAGTTAAAATTAAAAATAAGAACAGTGTAGCCAAAAAAGTAAAAGAACAAAGCGAGAAGTTGTGGATAAAACTGGAAATAAGGTCACTCTACGGCTTAATCAATAGATATAATAGGGAATTATATGACAGACACATAGAATTGTTAAGAATATACTCGTATGTAGAGTTAGAAGAAATATTATATAATTTTGGTTTGGGGTACGTAGAAAAGAAATTGGAAAAGAAAAATAAGAAAATGGTAGATAAGTTAAATAAGTTAATAAAAAAGAACGAAGTAAAAAAGGAACACCTCTCTAAGAATAACTATGAAAAAAGAGTAATAAACCTTACAGAGGTAAATTTCAATACAGAAGAAAAAGAAATGTTAGCAAAAGGCTTAAAATACGCACCGCCACCAGAATTAAATCAAGAAAAAACGATTATTGAATGCGAAAGCATAATACAAAAACTAGGAAATGAAAATGATAAAAAAAGAATAAGGTGGGAAGTAGGGAATGTAGTAGATAAAATATTTAAGAGAAGTTTGTATAATTCAAAAAATGAACAAAAAATCAAATCAACTGTAACTAAACTAAAGAATAAAATAAAGAAGAATGATATTATAGTAACGAAGGCGGACAAAGGAAATACAATGGTACTACTGAGAAAGGACGAATACATAAAGAAAACGGAAGAATTTATAAGGGAAGGACCATACGAGGAAATAAAGTATGATTATACAAGTAAGTACCAGTCAAGGATAAAACAAATGATGAAACAGATAACATTTATAGAAGAAAATAAGAAAAAGTATTTATTGGAAAGTAATCCAACAGCACCAACTTTTAAAAGTCAGGTTAAGATACATAAAGAAGGAAAACCAATTAGACCGATTGTTTCTTTTATTAATGCACCTATTTATAAATTATCAAAGGAAGTTAGCAGAGTACTGAAAGAGAAATATGAATTTGGGACAAAATACAACATAGAGAATAATGTAAAATTGATAGAAAAATTAGAAAATGTTAGGATTAATGTAAATACAAAATTGATATCACTGGATGTTAAGGACATGTTTACCAATATCACAGTAAATAAAGTTATTAAGTTAATAAACGATAATAATATGGGAGAATACAGGTATAAAAAGCAGTTGATGAAAGTAATTAAAGAATGTGTAAATCAGAACTATTTTAGGTTTAATAACAAGTTTTATATACAGAAAAAAGGTTTACCTATGGGGTCTTCATTATCCCCTATTCTTGCTGAAATATACATGAATGATTTTGAAAAGCAATTAATAACTTCCACTAAGTATAAAAACAATATAAAATTATGGTCTAGATACGTTGATGATGTATTAGTAATTTGGGAAGGAAGCATAGAAGAAGTGCATGAGTTTATAAATGAGGTGAATAGTAAGGATAAAAACTTACAATTTAAAGAAGAGATAGGAGGTAAGAAAATAAATTACTTAGATTTAAACATAGAAATTAAAGATAATGAGGAACTACAGTTTGGGATATTTAGGAAAGAGTCGTATTCTGATATAATTATACCAAGAGAGTCTTACCACCCATATAGATATAAAATGGCGGCAATCAATTCATTTTGTTACAGAGCTCAGAAGTGTTTAAAAGAGACCGAGTCAAAAGATAGGGAGTTAAGAACGATAAAGGGAATTGTAAGGAATAATAATTATAACACCAACATAGTGGATAAAGTTATGAAAAGGGTTAACATACAAAAAGATAAAATAGAACCAGAACAAAAGAATTATGCAGGGTCATTGACATACATAGGTTCACATACGAGAAAAATTATAAAATGTTTTAATAAATATGGAGTAGATATAGCTATTAAAAAATGTGAAACGGTATTTGATAAGATAAGGAATAAGAATATAGAAAAAATTCCAGTATTACAGAAAAGCGGAATTTATAAATTAAAATGTAAAGACTGCAACAAGGTGTACCTAGGAGAGACAGGACGGAAATTCGTATGCAGGTTGTCTGACCACAAACGTGGAGAAGGTAATAGAACAACCAATTCGTTATATGCAAGACATTTCATAGAAGACAACCATAAGTTTGTTAATCCTTTGGAAGAATACGAAATTGTAAAAGTAGTGAATAACACAGTCGAAAGGAAGCTTAGAGAGGAGTTAGAAATATTGAAAGAGAGAGAAAAAGGGTTAGACAATTTAATTAATATTAAAATTAAATTTGATAATGAAGAAATATTTTATAACATGATTAAGAAGTAAATGATAGAGGACAGATAGATAATATTAAGAATTATTTTGCATAGTACTATTTGGATGTTTTAAAATAAGGGTGTTGACTGACCCACGTGTGTGGAGAGGAAGTGGGTAGTTTAAAAGGATGCACACACACACACACACACACACACACACACAACACTGAAACACAAGGAATTTGCTAGAAAAAATATGTAACTCTACAGATGGTGGGACAGGGTTTAGGGGGTGGGGAAGGGTCATTTATATTATAGCTTGTTGTGTGTGAGCATGGTGGCGGAGAGGGGTGAAGGGGTTGTTTCCACTTATTTTGTGTCTATTCCAATCTGACGATGGGCTGTGAAGCTTGAAAGCGCTAATTGGGATAATTTTTACATAGTGGTGTGCAACTGTGATCATTCTGATTGTGATTTCAACCACTAACACAAATTTCTTCATTAAACGTCTGTTAAGATGTGCAATCGACTACAGGTAATGGACAACAACAATGAGGTAATAAACGACAACAATAAGGTAAGTAAAGTATTTAAATATCTTAAGTTAAAAGTTAAATTGAAGAGGGTTTTAAGTAAAATATGGTTTAATAAACAATGTCTGGATAATAATGTCATCCCAAAGTACGCTCAAGTTAAAATTAAAAATAAGAACAGTGTAGCCAAAAAAGTAAAAGAACAAAGCGAGAAGTTGTGGATAAAACTGGAAATAAGGTCACTCTACGGCTTAATCAATAGATATAATAGGGAATTATATGACAGACACATAGAATTGTTAAGAATATACTCGTATGTAGAGTTAGAAGAAATATTATATAATTTTGGTTTGGGGTACGTAGAAAAGAAATTGGAAAAGAAAAATAAGAAAATGGTAGATAAGTTAAATAAGTTAATAAAAAAGAACGAAGTAAAAAAGGAACACCTCTCTAAGAATAACTATGAAAAAAGAGTAATAAACCTTACAGAGGTAAATTTCAATACAGAAGAAAAAGAAATGTTAGCAAAAGGCTTAAAATACGCACCGCCACCAGAATTAAATCAAGAAAAAACGATTATTGAATGCGAAAGCATAATACAAAAACTAGGAAATGAAAATGATAAAAAAAGAATAAGGTGGGAAGTAGGGAATGTAGTATATAAAATATTTAAGAGAAGTTTGTATAATTCAAAAAATGAACAAAAAATCAAATCAACTGTAACTAAACTAAAGAATAAAATAAAGAAGAATGATATTATAGTAACGAAGGCGGACAAAGGAAATACAATGGTACTACTGAGAAAGGACGAATACATAAAGAAAACGGAAGAATTTATAAGGGAAGGACCATACGAGGAAATAAAGTATGATTATACAAGTAAGTACCAGTCAAGGATAAAACAAATGATGAAACAGATAACATTTATAGAAGAAAATAAGAAAAAGTATTTATTGGAAAGTAATCCAACAGCACCAACTTTTAAAAGTCAGGTTAAGATACATAAAGAAGGAAAACCAATTAGACCGATTGTTTCTTTTATTAATGCACCTATTTATAAATTATCAAAGGAAGTTAGCAGAGTACTGAAAGAGAAATATGAATTTGGGACAAAATACAACATAGAGAATAATGTAAAATTGATAGAAAAATTAGAAAATGTTAGGATTAATGTAAATACAAAATTGATATCACTGGATGTTAAGGACATGTTTACCAATATCACAGTAAATAAAGTTATTAAGTTAATAAACGATAATAATATGGGAGAATACAGGTATAAAAAGCAGTTGATGAAAGTAATTAAAGAATGTGTAAATCAGAACTATTTTAGGTTTAATAACAAGTTTTATATACAGAAAAAAGGTTTACCTATGGGGTCTTCATTATCCCCTATTCTTGCTGAAATATACATGAATGATTTTGAAAAGCAATTAATAACTTCCACTAAGTATAAAAACAATATAAAATTATGGTCTAGATACGTTGATGATGTATTAGTAATTTGGGAAGGAAGCATAGAAGAAGTGCATGAGTTTATAAATGAGGTGAATAGTAAGGATAAAAACTTACAATTTAAAGAAGAGATAGGAGGTAAGAAAATAAATTACTTAGATTTAAACATAGAAATTAAAGATAATGAGGAACTACAGTTTGGGATATTTAGGAAAGAGTCGTATTCTGATATAATTATACCAAGAGAGTCTTACCACCCATATAGATATAAAATGGCGGCAATCAATTCATTTTGTTACAGAGCTCAGAAGTGTTTAAAAGAGACCGAGTCAAAAGATAGGGAGTTAAGAACGATAAAGGGAATTGTAAGGAATAATAATTATAACACCAACATAGTGGATAAAGTTATGAAAAGGGTTAACATACAAAAAGATAAAATAGAACCAGAACAAAAGAATTATGCAGGGTCATTGACATACATAGGTTCACATACGAGAAAAATTATAAAATGTTTTAATAAATATGGAGTAGATATAGCTATTAAAAAATGTGAAACGGTATTTGATAAGATAAGGAATAAGAATATAGAAAAAATTCCAGTATTACAGAAAAGCGGAATTTATAAATTAAAATGTAAAGACTGCAACAAGGTGTACCTAGGAGAGACAGGACGGAAATTCGTATGCAGGTTGTCTGACCACAAACGTGGAGAAGGTAATAGAACAACCAATTCGTTATATGCAAGACATTTCATAGAAGACAACCATAAGTTTGTTAATCCTTTGGAAGAATACGAAATTGTAAAAGTAGTGAATAACACAGTTGAAAGGAAGCTTAGAGAGGAGTTAGAAATATTGAAAGAGAGAGAAAAAGGGTTAGACAATTTAATTAATATTAAAATTAAATTTGATAATGAAGAAATATTTTATAACATGATTAAGAAGTAAATGATAGAGGACAGATAGATAATATTAAGAATTATTTTGCATAGTACTATTTGGATGTTTTAAAATAAGGGTGTTGACTGACCCACGTGTGTGGAGAGGAAGTGGGTAGTTTAAAAGGATGCACACACACACACACACACACACACACACACACACACACACACACACACACACACACAACACTGAAACACAAGGAATTTGCTAGAAAAAATATGTAACTCTACAGATGGTGGGACAGGGTTTAGGGGGTGGGGAAGGGTCATTTATATTATAGCTTGTTGTGTGTGAGCATGGTGGTGGAGAGGGGGAAGGGGTTGTATCCACTTATTTTGTGTCTATTCCAATCTGACGATGGGCTGTGAAGCTTGAAAGCGCTAATTGGGATAATTTTTACATAGTGGTGTGCAACTGTGATCATTCTGATTGTGATTTCAACCACTAACACAAATTTCTTCATTAAACGTCTGTTAAGATGTGCAATCGACTACAGGTAATGGACAACAACAATGAGGTAATAAACGACAACAATAAGGTAAGTAAAGTATTTAAATATCTTAAGTTAAAAGTTAAATTGAAGAGGGTTTTAAGTAAAATATGGTTTAATAAACAATGTCTGGATAATAATGTCATCCCAAAGTACGCTCAAGTTAAAATTAAAAATAAGAACAGTGTAGCCAAAAAAGTAAAAGAACAAAGCGAGAAGTTGTGGATAAAACTGGAAATAAGGTCACTCTACGGCTTAATCAATAGATATAATAGGGAATTATATGACAGACACATAGAATTGTTAAGAATATACTCGTATGTAGAGTTAGAAGAAATATTATATAATTTTGGTTTGGGGTACGTAGAAAAGAAATTGGAAAAGAAAAATAAGAAAATGGTAGATAAGTTAAATAAGTTAATAAAAAAGAACGAAGTAAAAAAGGAACACCTCTCTAAGAATAACTATGAAAAAAGAGTAATAAACCTTACAGAGGTAAATTTCAATACAGAAGAAAAAGAAATGTTAGCAAAAGGCTTAAAATACGCACCGCCACCAGAATTAAATCAAGAAAAAACGATTATTGAATGCGAAAGCATAATACAAAAACTAGGAAATGAAAATGATAAAAAAAGAATAAGGTGGGAAGTAGGGAATGTAGTAGATAAAATATTTAAGAGAAGTTTGTATAATTCAAAAAATGAACAAAAAATCAAATCAACTGTAACTAAACTAAAGAATAAAATAAAGAAGAATGATATTATAGTAACGAAGGCGGACAAAGGAAATACAATGGTACTACTGAGAAAGGACGAATACATAAAGAAAACGGAAGAATTTATAAGGGAAGGACCATACGAGGAAATAAAGTATGATTATACAAGTAAGTACCAGTCAAGGATAAAACAAATGATGAAACAGATAACATTTATAGAAGAAAATAAGAAAAAGTATTTATTGGAAAGTAATCCAACAGCACCAACTTTTAAAAGTCAGGTTAAGATACATAAAGAAGGAAAACCAATTAGACCGATTGTTTCTTTTATTAATGCACCTATTTATAAATTATCAAAGGAAGTTAGCAGAGTACTGAAAGAGAAATATGAATTTGGGACAAAATACAACATAGAGAATAATGTAAAATTGATAGAAAAATTAGAAAATGTTAGGATTAATGTAAATACAAAATTGATATCACTGGATGTTAAGGACATGTTTACCAATATCACAGTAAATAAAGTTATTAAGTTAATAAACGATAATAATATGGGAGAATACAGGTATAAAAAGCAGTTGATGAAAGTAATTAAAGAATGTGTAAATCAGAACTATTTTAGGTTTAATAACAAGTTTTATATACAGAAAAAAGGTTTACCTATGGGGTCTTCATTATCCCCTATTCTTGCTGAAATATACATGAATGATTTTGAAAAGCAATTAATAACTTCCACTAAGTATAAAAACAATATAAAATTATGGTCTAGATACGTTGATGATGTATTAGTAATTTGGGAAGGAAGCATAGAAGAAGTGCATGAGTTTATAAATGAGGTGAATAGTAAGGATAAAAACTTACAATTTAAAGAAGAGATAGGAGGTAAGAAAATAAATTACTTAGATTTAAACATAGAAATTAAAGATAATGAGGAACTACAGTTTGGGATATTTAGGAAAGAGTCGTATTCTGATATAATTATACCAAGAGAGTCTTACCACCCATATAGATATAAAATGGCGGCAATCAATTCATTTTGTTACAGAGCTCAGAAGTGTTTAAAAGAGACCGAGTCAAAAGATAGGGAGTTAAGAACGATAAAGGGAATTGTAAGGAATAATAATTATAACACCAACATAGTGGATAAAGTTATGAAAAGGGTTAACATACAAAAAGATAAAATAGAACCAGAACAAAAGAATTATGCAGGGTCATTGACATACATAGGTTCACATACGAGAAAAATTATAAAATGTTTTAATAAATATGGAGTAGATATAGCTATTAAAAAATGTGAAACGGTATTTGATAAGATAAGGAATAAGAATATAGAAAAAATTCCAGTATTACAGAAAAGCGGAATTTATAAATTAAAATGTAAAGACTGCAACAAGGTGTACCTAGGAGAGACAGGACGGAAATTCGTATGCAGGTTGTCTGACCACAAACGTGGAGAAGGTAATAGAACAACCAATTCGTTATATGCAAGACATTTCATAGAAGACAACCATAAGTTTGTTAATCCTTTGGAAGAATACGAAATTGTAAAAGTAGTGAATAACACAGTCGAAAGGAAGCTTAGAGAGGAGTTAGAAATATTGAAAGAGAGAGAAAAAGGGTTAGACAATTTAATTAATATTAAAATTAAATTTGATAATGAAGAAATATTTTATAACATGATTAAGAAGTAAATGATAGAGGACAGATAGATAATATTAAGAATTATTTTGCATAGTACTATTTGGATGTTTTAAAATAAGGGTGTTGACTGACCCACGTGTGTGGAGAGGAAGTGGGTAGTTTAAAAGGATGCACACACACACACACACACACAACACTGAAACACAAGGAATTTGCTAGAAAAAATATGTAACTCTACAGATGGTGGGACAGGGTTTAGGGGGTGGGGAAGGGTCATTTATATTATAGCTTGTTGTGTGTGAGCATGGTGGCGGAGAGGGGTGAAGGGGTTGTTTCCACTTATTTTGTGTCTATTCCAATCTGACGATGGGCTGTGAAGCTTGAAAGCGCTAATTGGGATAATTTTTACATAGTGGTGTGCAACTGTGATCATTCTGATTGTGATTTCAACCACTAACACAAATTTCTTCATTAAACGTCTGTTAAGATGTGCAATCGACTACAGGTAATGGACAACAACAATGAGGTAATAAACGACAACAATAAGGTAAGTAAAGTATTTAAATATCTTAAGTTAAAAGTTAAATTGAAGAGGGTTTTAAGTAAAATATGGTTTAATAAACAATGTCTGGATAATAATGTCATCCCAAAGTACGCTCAAGTTAAAATTAAAAATAAGAACAGTGTAGCCAAAAAAGTAAAAGAACAAAGCGAGAAGTTGTGGATAAAACTGGAAATAAGGTCACTCTACGGCTTAATCAATAGATATAATAGGGAATTATATGACAGACACATAGAATTGTTAAGAATATACTCGTATGTAGAGTTAGAAGAAATATTATATAATTTTGGTTTGGGGTACGTAGAAAAGAAATTGGAAAAGAAAAATAAGAAAATGGTAGATAAGTTAAATAAGTTAATAAAAAAGAACGAAGTAAAAAAGGAACACCTCTCTAAGAATAACTATGAAAAAAGAGTAATAAACCTTACAGAGGTAAATTTCAATACAGAAGAAAAAGAAATGTTAGCAAAAGGCTTAAAATACGCACCGCCACCAGAATTAAATCAAGAAAAAACGATTATTGAATGCGAAAGCATAATACAAAAACTAGGAAATGAAAATGATAAAAAAAGAATAAGGTGGGAAGTAGGGAATGTAGTAGATAAAATATTTAAGAGAAGTTTGTATAATTCAAAAAATGAACAAAAAATCAAATCAACTGTAACTAAACTAAAGAATAAAATAAAGAAGAATGATATTATAGTAACGAAGGCGGACAAAGGAAATACAATGGTACTACTGAGAAAGGACGAATACATAAAGAAAACGGAAGAATTTATAAGGGAAGGACCATACGAGGAAATAAAGTATGATTATACAAGTAAGTACCAGTCAAGGATAAAACAAATGATGAAACAGATAACATTTATAGAAGAAAATAAGAAAAAGTATTTATTGGAAAGTAATCCAACAGCACCAACTTTTAAAAGTCAGGTTAAGATACATAAAGAAGGAAAACCAATTAGACCGATTGTTTCTTTTATTAATGCACCTATTTATAAATTATCAAAGGAAGTTAGCAGAGTACTGAAAGAGAAATATGAATTTGGGACAAAATACAACATAGAGAATAATGTAAAATTGATAGAAAAATTAGAAAATGTTAGGATTAATGTAAATACAAAATTGATATCACTGGATGTTAAGGACATGTTTACCAATATCACAGTAAATAAAGTTATTAAGTTAATAAACGATAATAATATGGGAGAATACAGGTATAAAAAGCAGTTGATGAAAGTAATTAAAGAATGTGTAAATCAGAACTATTTTAGGTTTAATAACAAGTTTTATATACAGAAAAAAGGTTTACCTATGGGGTCTTCATTATCCCCTATTCTTGCTGAAATATACATGAATGATTTTGAAAAGCAATTAATAACTTCCACTAAGTATAAAAACAATATAAAATTATGGTCTAGATACGTTGATGATGTATTAGTAATTTGGGAAGGAAGCATAGAAGAAGTGCATGAGTTTATAAATGAGGTGAATAGTAAGGATAAAAACTTACAATTTAAAGAAGAGATAGGAGGTAAGAAAATAAATTACTTAGATTTAAACATAGAAATTAAAGATAATGAGGAACTACAGTTTGGGATATTTAGGAAAGAGTCGTATTCTGATATAATTATACCAAGAGAGTCTTACCACCCATATAGATATAAAATGGCGGCAATCAATTCATTTTGTTACAGAGCTCAGAAGTGTTTAAAAGAGACCGAGTCAAAAGATAGGGAGTTAAGAACGATAAAGGGAATTGTAAGGAATAATAATTATAACACCAACATAGTGGATAAAGTTATGAAAAGGGTTAACATACAAAAAGATAAAATAGAACCAGAACAAAAGAATTATGCAGGGTCATTGACATACATAGGTTCACATACGAGAAAAATTATAAAATGTTTTAATAAATATGGAGTAGATATAGCTATTAAAAAATGTGAAACGGTATTTGATAAGATAAGGAATAAGAATATAGAAAAAATTCCAGTATTACAGAAAAGCGGAATTTATAAATTAAAATGTAAAGACTGCAACAAGGTGTACCTAGGAGAGACAGGACGGAAATTCGTATGCAGGTTGTCTGACCACAAACGTGGAGAAGGTAATAGAACAACCAATTCGTTATATGCAAGACATTTCATAGAAGACAACCATAAGTTTGTTAATCCTTTGGAAGAATACGAAATTGTAAAAGTAGTGAATAACACAGTTGAAAGGAAGCTTAGAGAGGAGTTAGAAATATTGAAAGAGAGAGAAAAAGGGTTAGACAATTTAATTAATATTAAAATTAAATTTGATAATGAAGAAATATTTTATAACATGATTAAGAAGTAAATGATAGAGGACAGATAGATAATATTAAGAATTATTTTGCATAGTACTATTTGGATGTTTTAAAATAAGGGTGTTGACTGACCCACGTGTGTGGAGAGGAAGTGGGTAGTTTAAAAGGATGCACACACACACACACACACACACACACACACACACACAACACTGAAACACAAGGAATTTGCTAGAAAAAATATGTAACTCTACAGATGGTGGGACAGGGTTTAGGGGGTGGGGAAGGGTCATTTATATTATAGCTTGTTGTGTGTGAGCATGGTGGTGGAGAGGGGGAAGGGGTTGTATCCACTTATTTTGTGTCTATTCCAATCTGACGATGGGCTGTGAAGCTTGAAAGCGCTAATTGGGATAATTTTTACATAGTGGTGTGCAACTGTGATCATTCTGATTGTGATTTCAACCACTAACACAAATTTCTTCATTAAACGTCTGTTAAGATGTGCAATCGACTACAGGTAATGGACAACAACAATGAGGTAATAAACGACAACAATAAGGTAAGTAAAGTATTTAAATATCTTAAGTTAAAAGTTAAATTGAAGAGGGTTTTAAGTAAAATATGGTTTAATAAACAATGTCTGGATAATAATGTCATCCCAAAGTACGCTCAAGTTAAAATTAAAAATAAGAACAGTGTAGCCAAAAAAGTAAAAGAACAAAGCGAGAAGTTGTGGATAAAACTGGAAATAAGGTCACTCTACGGCTTAATCAATAGATATAATAGGGAATTATATGACAGACACATAGAATTGTTAAGAATATACTCGTATGTAGAGTTAGAAGAAATATTATATAATTTTGGTTTGGGGTACGTAGAAAAGAAATTGGAAAAGAAAAATAAGAAAATGGTAGATAAGTTAAATAAGTTAATAAAAAAGAACGAAGTAAAAAAGGAACACCTCTCTAAGAATAACTATGAAAAAAGAGTAATAAACCTTACAGAGGTAAATTTCAATACAGAAGAAAAAGAAATGTTAGCAAAAGGCTTAAAATACGCACCGCCACCAGAATTAAATCAAGAAAAAACGATTATTGAATGCGAAAGCATAATACAAAAACTAGGAAATGAAAATGATAAAAAAAGAATAAGGTGGGAAGTAGGGAATGTAGTAGATAAAATATTTAAGAGAAGTTTGTATAATTCAAAAAATGAACAAAAAATCAAATCAACTGTAACTAAACTAAAGAATAAAATAAAGAAGAATGATATTATAGTAACGAAGGCGGACAAAGGAAATACAATGGTACTACTGAGAAAGGACGAATACATAAAGAAAACGGAAGAATTTATAAGGGAAGGACCATACGAGGAAATAAAGTATGATTATACAAGTAAGTACCAGTCAAGGATAAAACAAATGATGAAACAGATAACATTTATAGAAGAAAATAAGAAAAAGTATTTATTGGAAAGTAATCCAACAGCACCAACTTTTAAAAGTCAGGTTAAGATACATAAAGAAGGAAAACCAATTAGACCGATTGTTTCTTTTATTAATGCACCTATTTATAAATTATCAAAGGAAGTTAGCAGAGTACTGAAAGAGAAATATGAATTTGGGACAAAATACAACATAGAGAATAATGTAAAATTGATAGAAAAATTAGAAAATGTTAGGATTAATGTAAATACAAAATTGATATCACTGGATGTTAAGGACATGTTTACCAATATCACAGTAAATAAAGTTATTAAGTTAATAAACGATAATAATATGGGAGAATACAGGTATAAAAAGCAGTTGATGAAAGTAATTAAAGAATGTGTAAATCAGAACTATTTTAGGTTTAATAACAAGTTTTATATACAGAAAAAAGGTTTACCTATGGGGTCTTCATTATCCCCTATTCTTGCTGAAATATACATGAATGATTTTGAAAAGCAATTAATAACTTCCACTAAGTATAAAAACAATATAAAATTATGGTCTAGATACGTTGATGATGTATTAGTAATTTGGGAAGGAAGCATAGAAGAAGTGCATGAGTTTATAAATGAGGTGAATAGTAAGGATAAAAACTTACAATTTAAAGAAGAGATAGGAGGTAAGAAAATAAATTACTTAGATTTAAACATAGAAATTAAAGATAATGAGGAACTACAGTTTGGGATATTTAGGAAAGAGTCGTATTCTGATATAATTATACCAAGAGAGTCTTACCACCCATATAGATATAAAATGGCGGCAATCAATTCATTTTGTTACAGAGCTCAGAAGTGTTTAAAAGAGACCGAGTCAAAAGATAGGGAGTTAAGAACGATAAAGGGAATTGTAAGGAATAATAATTATAACACCAACATAGTGGATAAAGTTATGAAAAGGGTTAACATACAAAAAGATAAAATAGAACCAGAACAAAAGAATTATGCAGGGTCATTGACATACATAGGTTCACATACGAGAAAAATTATAAAATGTTTTAATAAATATGGAGTAGATATAGCTATTAAAAAATGTGAAACGGTATTTGATAAGATAAGGAATAAGAATATAGAAAAAATTCCAGTATTACAGAAAAGCGGAATTTATAAATTAAAATGTAAAGACTGCAACAAGGTGTACCTAGGAGAGACAGGACGGAAATTCGTATGCAGGTTGTCTGACCACAAACGTGGAGAAGGTAATAGAACAACCAATTCGTTATATGCAAGACATTTCATAGAAGACAACCATAAGTTTGTTAATCCTTTGGAAGAATACGAAATTGTAAAAGTAGTGAATAACACAGTTGAAAGGAAGCTTAGAGAGGAGTTAGAAATATTGAAAGAGAGAGAAAAAGGGTTAGACAATTTAATTAATATTAAAATTAAATTTGATAATGAAGAAATATTTTATAACATGATTAAGAAGTAAATGATAGAGGACAGATAGATAATATTAAGAATTATTTTGCATAGTACTATTTGGATGTTTTAAAATAAGGGTGTTGACTGACCCACGTGTGTGGAGAGGAAGTGGGTAGTTTAAAAGGATGCACACACACACACACACACACACACACACACACAACACTGAAACACAAGGAATTTGCTAGAAAAAATATGTAACTCTACAGATGGTGGGACAGGGTTTAGGGGGTGGGGAAGGGTCATTTATATTATAGCTTGTTGTGTGTGAGCATGGTGGTGGAGAGGGGGAAGGGGTTGTATCCACTTATTTTGTGTCTATTCCAATCTGACGATGGGCTGTGAAGCTTGAAAGCGCTAATTGGGATAATTTTTACATAGTGGTGTGCAACTGTGATCATTCTGATTGTGATTTCAACCACTAACACAAATTTCTTCATTAAACGTCTGTTAAGATGTGCAATCGACTACAGGTAATGGACAACAACAATGAGGTAATAAACGACAACAATAAGGTAAGTAAAGTATTTAAATATCTTAAGTTAAAAGTTAAATTGAAGAGGGTTTTAAGTAAAATATGGTTTAATAAACAATGTCTGGATAATAATGTCATCCCAAAGTACGCTCAAGTTAAAATTAAAAATAAGAACAGTGTAGCCAAAAAAGTAAAAGAACAAAGCGAGAAGTTGTGGATAAAACTGGAAATAAGGTCACTCTACGGCTTAATCAATAGATATAATAGGGAATTATATGACAGACACATAGAATTGTTAAGAATATACTCGTATGTAGAGTTAGAAGAAATATTATATAATTTTGGTTTGGGGTACGTAGAAAAGAAATTGGAAAAGAAAAATAAGAAAATGGTAGATAAGTTAAATAAGTTAATAAAAAAGAACGAAGTAAAAAAGGAACACCTCTCTAAGAATAACTATGAAAAAAGAGTAATAAACCTTACAGAGGTAAATTTCAATACAGAAGAAAAAGAAATGTTAGCAAAAGGCTTAAAATACGCACCGCCACCAGAATTAAATCAAGAAAAAACGATTATTGAATGCGAAAGCATAATACAAAAACTAGGAAATGAAAATGATAAAAAAAGAATAAGGTGGGAAGTAGGGAATGTAGTAGATAAAATATTTAAGAGAAGTTTGTATAATTCAAAAAATGAACAAAAAATCAAATCAACTGTAACTAAACTAAAGAATAAAATAAAGAAGAATGATATTATAGTAACGAAGGCGGACAAAGGAAATACAATGGTACTACTGAGAAAGGACGAATACATAAAGAAAACGGAAGAATTTATAAGGGAAGGACCATACGAGGAAATAAAGTATGATTATACAAGTAAGTACCAGTCAAGGATAAAACAAATGATGAAACAGATAACATTTATAGAAGAAAATAAGAAAAAGTATTTATTGGAAAGTAATCCAACAGCACCAACTTTTAAAAGTCAGGTTAAGATACATAAAGAAGGAAAACCAATTAGACCGATTGTTTCTTTTATTAATGCACCTATTTATAAATTATCAAAGGAAGTTAGCAGAGTACTGAAAGAGAAATATGAATTTGGGACAAAATACAACATAGAGAATAATGTAAAATTGATAGAAAAATTAGAAAATGTTAGGATTAATGTAAATACAAAATTGATATCACTGGATGTTAAGGACATGTTTACCAATATCACAGTAAATAAAGTTATTAAGTTAATAAACGATAATAATATGGGAGAATACAGGTATAAAAAGCAGTTGATGAAAGTAATTAAAGAATGTGTAAATCAGAACTATTTTAGGTTTAATAACAAGTTTTATATACAGAAAAAAGGTTTACCTATGGGGTCTTCATTATCCCCTATTCTTGCTGAAATATACATGAATGATTTTGAAAAGCAATTAATAACTTCCACTAAGTATAAAAACAATATAAAATTATGGTCTAGATACGTTGATGATGTATTAGTAATTTGGGAAGGAAGCATAGAAGAAGTGCATGAGTTTATAAATGAGGTGAATAGTAAGGATAAAAACTTACAATTTAAAGAAGAGATAGTAGGTAAGAAAATAAATTACTTAGATTTAAACATAGAAATTAAAGATAATGAGGAACTACAGTTTGGGATATTTAGGAAAGAGTCGTATTCTGATATAATTATACCAAGAGAGTCTTACCACCCATATAGATATAAAATGGCGGCAATCAATTCATTTTGTTAAAGAGCTCAGAAGTGTTTAAAAGAGACCGAGTCAAAAGATAGGGAGTTAAGAACGATAAAGGGAATTGTAAGGAATAATAATTATAACACCAACATAGTGGATAAAGTTATGAAAAGGGTTAACATACAAAAAGATAAAATAGAACCAGAACAAAAGAATTATGCAGGGTCATTGACATACATAGGTTCACATACGAGAAAAATTATAAAATGTTTTAATAAATATGGAGTAGATATAGCTATTAAAAAATGTGAAACGGTATTTGATAAGATAAGGAATAAGAATATAGAAAAAATTCCAGTATTACAGAAAAGCGGAATTTATAAATTAAAATGTAAAGACTGCAACAAGGTGTACCTAGGAGAGACAGGACGGAAATTCGTATGCAGGTTGTCTGACCACAAACGTGGAGAAGGTAATAGAACAACCAATTCGTTATATGCAAGACATTTCATAGAAGACAACCATAAGTTTGTTAATCCTTTGGAAGAATACGAAATTGTAAAAGTAGTGAATAACACAGTCGAAAGGAAGCTTAGAGAGGAGTTAGAAATATTGAAAGAGAGAGAAAAAGGGTTAGACAATTTAATTAATATTAAAATTAAATTTGATAATGAAGAAATATTTTATAACATGATTAAGAAGTAAATGATAGAGGACAGATAGATAATATTAAGAATTATTTTGCATAGTACTATTTGGATGTTTTAAAATAAGGGTGTTGACTGACCCACGTGTGTGGAGAGGAAGTGGGTAGTTTAAAAGGATGCACACACACACACACACACACACAACACTGAAACACAAGGAATTTGCTAGAAAAAATATGTAACTCTACAGATGGTGGGACAGGGTTTAGGGGGTGGGGAAGGGTCATTTATATTATAGCTTGTTGTGTGTGAGCATGGTGGTGGAGAGGGGTGAAGGGGTTGTTTCCACTTATTTTGTGTCTATTCCAATCTGACGATGGGCTGTGAAGCTTGAAAGCGCTAATTGGGATAATTTTTACATAGTGGTGTGCAACTGTGATCATTCTGATTGTGATTTCAACCACTAACACAAATTTCTTCATTAAACGTCTGTTAAGATGTGCAATCGACTACAGGTAATGGACAACAACAATGAGGTAATAAACGACAACAATAAGGTAAGTAAAGTATTTAAATATCTTAAGTTAAAAGTTAAATTGAAGAGGGTTTTAAGTAAAATATGGTTTAATAAACAATGTCTGGATAATAATGTCATCCCAAAGTACGCTCAAGTTAAAATTAAAAATAAGAACAGTGTAGCCAAAAAAGTAAAAGAACAAAGCGAGAAGTTGTGGATAAAACTGGAAATAAGGTCACTCTACGGCTTAATCAATAGATATAATAGGGAATTATATGACAGACACATAGAATTGTTAAGAATATACTCGTATGTAGAGTTAGAAGAAATATTATATAATTTTGGTTTGGGGTACGTAGAAAAGAAATTGGAAAAGAAAAATAAGAAAATGGTAGATAAGTTAAATAAGTTAATAAAAAAGAACGAAGTAAAAAAGGAACACCTCTCTAAGAATAACTATGAAAAAAGAGTAATAAACCTTACAGAGGTAAATTTCAATACAGAAGAAAAAGAAATGTTAGCAAAAGGCTTAAAATACGCACCGCCACCAGAATTAAATCAAGAAAAAACGATTATTGAATGCGAAAGCATAATACAAAAACTAGGAAATGAAAATGATAAAAAAAGAATAAGGTGGGAAGTAGGGAATGTAGTAGATAAAATATTTAAGAGAAGTTTGTATAATTCAAAAAATGAACAAAAAATCAAATCAACTGTAACTAAACTAAAGAATAAAATAAAGAAGAATGATATTATAGTAACGAAGGCGGACAAAGGAAATACAATGGTACTACTGAGAAAGGACGAATACATAAAGAAAACGTAAGAATTTATAAGGGAAGGACCATACGAGGAAATAAAGTATGATTATACAAGTAAGTACCAGTCAAGGATAAAACAAATGATGAAACAGATAACATTTATAGAAGAAAATAAGAAAAAGTATTTATTGGAAAGTAATCCAACAGCACCAACTTTTAAAAGTCAGGTTAAGATACATAAAGAAGGAAAACCAATTAGACCGATTGTTTCTTTTATTAATGCACCTATTTATAAATTATCAAAGGAAGTTAGCAGAGTACTGAAAGAGAAATATGAATTTGGGACAAAATACAACATAGAGAATAATGTAAAATTGATAGAAAAATTAGAAAATGTTAGGATTAATGTAAATACAAAATTGATATCACTGGATGTTAAGGACATGTTTACCAATATCACAGTAAATAAAGTTATTAAGTTAATAAACGATAATAATATGGGAGAATACAGGTATAAAAAGCAGTTGATGAAAGTAATTAAAGAATGTGTAAATCAGAACTATTTTAGGTTTAATAACAAGTTTTATATACAGAAAAAAGGTTTACCTATGGGGTCTTCATTATCCCCTATTCTTGCTGAAATATACATGAATGATTTTGAAAAGCAATTAATAACTTCCACTAAGTATAAAAACAATATAAAATTATGGTCTAGATACGTTGATGATGTATTAGTAATTTGGGAAGGAAGCATAGAAGAAGTGCATGAGTTTATAAATGAGGTGAATAGTAAGGATAAAAACTTACAATTTAAAGAAGAGATAGGAGGTAAGAAAATAAATTACTTAGATTTAAACATAGAAATTAAAGATAATGAGGAACTACAGTTTGGGATATTTAGGAAAGAGTCGTATTCTGATATAATTATACCAAGAGAGTCTTACCACCCATATAGATATAAAATGGCGGCAATCAATTCATTTTGTTACAGAGCTCAGAAGTGTTTAAAAGAGACCGAGTCAAAAGATAGGGAGTTAAGAACGATAAAGGGAATTGTAAGGAATAATAATTATAACACCAACATAGTGGATAAAGTTATGAAAAGGGTTAACATACAAAAAGATAAAATAGAACCAGAACAAAAGAATTATGCAGGGTCATTGACATACATAGGTTCACATACGAGAAAAATTATAAAATGTTTTAATAAATATGGAGTAGATATAGCTATTAAAAAATGTGAAACGGTATTTGATAAGATAAGGAATAAGAATATAGAAAAAATTCCAGTATTACAGAAAAGCGGAATTTATAAATTAAAATGTAAAGACTGCAACAAGGTGTACCTAGGAGAGACAGGACGGAAATTCGTATGCAGGTTGTCTGACCACAAACGTGGAGAAGGTAATAGAACAACCAATTCGTTATATGCAAGACATTTCATAGAAGACAACCATAAGTTTGTTAATCCTTTGGAAGAATACGAAATTGTAAAAGTAGTGAATAACACAGTCGAAAGGAAGCTTAGAGAGGAGTTAGAAATATTGAAAGAGAGAGAAAAAGGGTTAGACAATTTAATTAATATTAAAATTAAATTTGATAATGAAGAAATATTTTATAACATGATTAAGAAGTAAATGATAGAGGACAGATAGATAATATTAAGAATTATTTTGCATAGTACTATTTGGATGTTTTAAAATAAGGGTGTTGACTGACCCACGTGTGTGGAGAGGAAGTGGGTAGTTTAAAAGGATGCACACACACACACACACACACACACACACAACACTGAAACACAAGGAATTTGCTAGAAAAAATATGTAACTCTACAGATGGTGGGACAGGGTTTAGGGGGTGGGGAAGGGTCATTTATATTATAGCTTGTTGTGTGTGAGCATGGTGGTGGAGAGGGGGAAGGGGTTGTATCCACTTATTTTGTGTCTATTCCAATCTGACGATGGGCTGTGAAGCTTGAAAGCGCTAATTGGGATAATTTTTACATAGTGGTGTGCAACTGTGATCATTCTGATTGTGATTTCAACCACTAACACAAATTTCTTCATTAAACGTCTGTTAAGATGTGCAATCGACTACAGGTAATGGACAACAACAATGAGGTAATAAACGACAACAATAAGGTAAGTAAAGTATTTAAATATCTTAAGTTAAAAGTTAAATTGAAGAGGGTTTTAAGTAAAATATGGTTTAATAAACAATGTCTGGATAATAATGTCATCCCAAAGTACGCTCAAGTTAAAATTAAAAATAAGAACAGTGTAGCCAAAAAAGTAAAAGAACAAAGCGAGAAGTTGTGGATAAAACTGGAAATAAGGTCACTCTACGGCTTAATCAATAGATATAATAGGGAATTATATGACAGACACATAGAATTGTTAAGAATATACTCGTATGTAGAGTTAGAAGAAATATTATATAATTTTGGTTTGGGGTACGTAGAAAAGAAATTGGAAAAGAAAAATAAGAAAATGGTAGATAAGTTAAATAAGTTAATAAAAAAGAACGAAGTAAAAAAGGAACACCTCTCTAAGAATAACTATGAAAAAAGAGTAATAAACCTTACAGAGGTAAATTTCAATACAGAAGAAAAAGAAATGTTAGCAAAAGGCTTAAAATACGCACCGCCACCAGAATTAAATCAAGAAAAAACGATTATTGAATGCGAAAGCATAATACAAAAACTAGGAAATGAAAATGATAAAAAAAGAATAAGGTGGGAAGTAGGGAATGTAGTAGATAAAATATTTAAGAGAAGTTTGTATAATTCAAAAAATGAACAAAAAATCAAATCAACTGTAACTAAACTAAAGAATAAAATAAAGAAGAATGATATTATAGTAACGAAGGCGGACAAAGGAAATACAATGGTACTACTGAGAAAGGACGAATACATAAAGAAAACGGAAGAATTTATAAGGGAAGGACCATACGAGGAAATAAAGTATGATTATACAAGTAAGTACCAGTCAAGGATAAAACAAATGATGAAACAGATAACATTTATAGAAGAAAATAAGAAAAAGTATTTATTGGAAAGTAATCCAACAGCACCAACTTTTAAAAGTCAGGTTAAGATACATAAAGAAGGAAAACCAATTAGACCGATTGTTTCTTTTATTAATGCACCTATTTATAAATTATCAAAGGAAGTTAGCAGAGTACTGAAAGAGAAATATGAATTTGGGACAAAATACAACATAGAGAATAATGTAAAATTGATAGAAAAATTAGAAAATGTTAGGATTAATGTAAATACAAAATTGATATCACTGGATGTTAAGGACATGTTTACCAATATCACAGTAAATAAAGTTATTAAGTTAATAAACGATAATAATATGGGAGAATACAGGTATAAAAAGCAGTTGATGAAAGTAATTAAAGAATGTGTAAATCAGAACTATTTTAGGTTTAATAACAAGTTTTATATACAGAAAAAAGGTTTACCTATGGGGTCTTCATTATCCCCTATTCTTGCTGAAATATACATGAATGATTTTGAAAAGCAATTAATAACTTCCACTAAGTATAAAAACAATATAAAATTATGGTCTAGATACGTTGATGATGTATTAGTAATTTGGGAAGGAAGCATAGAAGAAGTGCATGAGTTTATAAATGAGGTGAATAGTAAGGATAAAAACTTACAATTTAAAGAAGAGATAGTAGGTAAGAAAATAAATTACTTAGATTTAAACATAGAAATTAAAGATAATGAGGAACTACAGTTTGGGATATTTAGGAAAGAGTCGTATTCTGATATAATTATACCAAGAGAGTCTTACCACCCATATAGATATAAAATGGCGGCAATCAATTCATTTTGTTAAAGAGCTCAGAAGTGTTTAAAAGAGACCGAGTCAAAAGATAGGGAGTTAAGAACGATAAAGGGAATTGTAAGGAATAATAATTATAACACCAACATAGTGGATAAAGTTATGAAAAGGGTTAACATACAAAAAGATAAAATAGAACCAGAACAAAAGAATTATGCAGGGTCATTGACATACATAGGTTCACATACGAGAAAAATTATAAAATGTTTTAATAAATATGGAGTAGATATAGCTATTAAAAAATGTGAAACGGTATTTGATAAGATAAGGAATAAGAATATAGAAAAAATTCCAGTATTACAGAAAAGCGGAATTTATAAATTAAAATGTAAAGACTGCAACAAGGTGTACCTAGGAGAGACAGGACGGAAATTCGTATGCAGGTTGTCTGACCACAAACGTGGAGAAGGTAATAGAACAACCAATTCGTTATATGCAAGACATTTCATAGAAGACAACCATAAGTTTGTTAATCCTTTGGAAGAATACGAAATTGTAAAAGTAGTGAATAACACAGTCGAAAGGAAGCTTAGAGAGGAGTTAGAAATATTGAAAGAGAGAGAAAAAGGGTTAGACAATTTAATTAATATTAAAATTAAATTTGATAATGAAGAAATATTTTATAACATGATTAAGAAGTAAATGATAGAGGACAGATAGATAATATTAAGAATTATTTTGCATAGTACTATTTGGATGTTTTAAAATAAGGGTGTTGACTGACCCACGTGTGTGGAGAGGAAGTGGGTAGTTTAAAAGGATGCACACACACACACACACACACACAACACTGAAACACAAGGAATTTGCTAGAAAAAATATGTAACTCTACAGATGGTGGGACAGGGTTTAGGGGGTGGGGAAGGGTCATTTATATTATAGCTTGTTGTGTGTGAGCATGGTGGTGGAGAGGGGTGAAGGGGTTGTTTCCACTTATTTTGTGTCTATTCCAATCTGACGATGGGCTGTGAAGCTTGAAAGCGCTAATTGGGATAATTTTTACATAGTGGTGTGCAACTGTGATCATTCTGATTGTGATTTCAACCACTAACACAAATTTCTTCATTAAACGTCTGTTAAGATGTGCAATCGACTACAGGTAATGGACAACAACAATGAGGTAATAAACGACAACAATAAGGTAAGTAAAGTATTTAAATATCTTAAGTTAAAAGTTAAATTGAAGAGGGTTTTAAGTAAAATATGGTTTAATAAACAATGTCTGGATAATAATGTCATCCCAAAGTACGCTCAAGTTAAAATTAAAAATAAGAACAGTGTAGCCAAAAAAGTAAAAGAACAAAGCGAGAAGTTGTGGATAAAACTGGAAATAAGGTCACTCTACGGCTTAATCAATAGATATAATAGGGAATTATATGACAGACACATAGAATTGTTAAGAATATACTCGTATGTAGAGTTAGAAGAAATATTATATAATTTTGGTTTGGGGTACGTAGAAAAGAAATTGGAAAAGAAAAATAAGAAAATGGTAGATAAGTTAAATAAGTTAATAAAAAAGAACGAAGTAAAAAAGGAACACCTCTCTAAGAATAACTATGAAAAAAGAGTAATAAACCTTACAGAGGTAAATTTCAATACAGAAGAAAAAGAAATGTTAGCAAAAGGCTTAAAATACGCACCGCCACCAGAATTAAATCAAGAAAAAACGATTATTGAATGCGAAAGCATAATACAAAAACTAGGAAATGAAAATGATAAAAAAAGAATAAGGTGGGAAGTAGGGAATGTAGTAGATAAAATATTTAAGAGAAGTTTGTATAATTCAAAAAATGAACAAAAAATCAAATCAACTGTAACTAAACTAAAGAATAAAATAAAGAAGAATGATATTATAGTAACGAAGGCGGACAAAGGAAATACAATGGTACTACTGAGAAAGGACGAATACATAAAGAAAACGTAAGAATTTATAAGGGAAGGACCATACGAGGAAATAAAGTATGATTATACAAGTAAGTACCAGTCAAGGATAAAACAAATGATGAAACAGATAACATTTATAGAAGAAAATAAGAAAAAGTATTTATTGGAAAGTAATCCAACAGCACCAACTTTTAAAAGTCAGGTTAAGATACATAAAGAAGGAAAACCAATTAGACCGATTGTTTCTTTTATTAATGCACCTATTTATAAATTATCAAAGGAAGTTAGCAGAGTACTGAAAGAGAAATATGAATTTGGGACAAAATACAACATAGAGAATAATGTAAAATTGATAGAAAAATTAGAAAATGTTAGGATTAATGTAAATACAAAATTGATATCACTGGATGTTAAGGACATGTTTACCAATATCACAGTAAATAAAGTTATTAAGTTAATAAACGATAATAATATGGGAGAATACAGGTATAAAAAGCAGTTGATGAAAGTAATTAAAGAATGTGTAAATCAGAACTATTTTAGGTTTAATAACAAGTTTTATATACAGAAAAAAGGTTTACCTATGGGGTCTTCATTATCCCCTATTCTTGCTGAAATATACATGAATGATTTTGAAAAGCAATTAATAACTTCCACTAAGTATAAAAACAATATAAAATTATGGTCTAGATACGTTGATGATGTATTAGTAATTTGGGAAGGAAGCATAGAAGAAGTGCATGAGTTTATAAATGAGGTGAATAGTAAGGATAAAAACTTACAATTTAAAGAAGAGATAGGAGGTAAGAAAATAAATTACTTAGATTTAAACATAGAAATTAAAGATAATGAGGAACTACAGTTTGGGATATTTAGGAAAGAGTCGTATTCTGATATAATTATACCAAGAGAGTCTTACCACCCATATAGATATAAAATGGCGGCAATCAATTCATTTTGTTACAGAGCTCAGAAGTGTTTAAAAGAGACCGAGTCAAAAGATAGGGAGTTAAGAACGATAAAGGGAATTGTAAGGAATAATAATTATAACACCAACATAGTGGATAAAGTTATGAAAAGGGTTAACATACAAAAAGATAAAATAGAACCAGAACAAAAGAATTATGCAGGGTCATTGACATACATAGGTTCACATACGAGAAAAATTATAAAATGTTTTAATAAATATGGAGTAGATATAGCTATTAAAAAATGTGAAACGGTATTTGATAAGATAAGGAATAAGAATATAGAAAAAATTCCAGTATTACAGAAAAGCGGAATTTATAAATTAAAATGTAAAGACTGCAACAAGGTGTACCTAGGAGAGACAGGACGGAAATTCGTATGCAGGTTGTCTGACCACAAACGTGGAGAAGGTAATAGAACAACCAATTCGTTATATGCAAGACATTTCATAGAAGACAACCATAAGTTTGTTAATCCTTTGGAAGAATACGAAATTGTAAAAGTAGTGAATAACACAGTTGAAAGGAAGCTTAGAGAGGAGTTAGAAATATTGAAAGAGAGAGAAAAAGGGTTAGACAATTTAATTAATATTAAAATTAAATTTGATAATGAAGAAATATTTTATAACATGATTAAGAAGTAAATGATAGAGGACAGATAGATAATATTAAGAATTATTTTGCATAGTACTATTTGGATGTTTTAAAATAAGGGTGTTGACTGACCCACGTGTGTGGAGAGGAAGTGGGTAGTTTAAAAGGATGCACACACACACACACACACACACACACACACAACACTGAAACACAAGGAATTTGCTAGAAAAAATATGTAACTCTACAGATGGTGGGACAGGGTTTAGGGGGTGGGGAAGGGTCATTTATATTATAGCTTGTTGTGTGTGAGCATGGTGGTGGAGAGGGGGAAGGGGTTGTATCCACTTATTTTGTGTCTATTCCAATCTGACGATGGG
Organism: Magicicada septendecula; assembly: GCA_034769895.1. Lineage (NCBI taxonomy): Eukaryota > Metazoa > Arthropoda > Insecta > Hemiptera > Cicadidae > Magicicada > Magicicada septendecula. The sequence continues at coordinate 16,047,626 of CM068374.1, forward strand.
CTGTGAAGCTTGAAAGCGCTAATTGGGATAATTTTTACATAGTGGTGTGCAACTGTGATCATTCTGATTGTGATTTCAACCACTAACACAAATTTCTTCATTAAACGTCTGTTAAGATGTGCAATCGACTACAGGTAATGGACAACAACAATGAGGTAATAAACGACAACAATAAGGTAAGTAAAGTATTTAAATATCTTAAGTTAAAAGTTAAATTGAAGAGGGTTTTAAGTAAAATATGGTTTAATAAACAATGTCTGGATAATAATGTCATCCCAAAGTACGCTCAAGTTAAAATTAAAAATAAGAACAGTGTAGCCAAAAAAGTAAAAGAACAAAGCGAGAAGTTGTGGATAAAACTGGAAATAAGGTCACTCTACGGCTTAATCAATAGATATAATAGGGAATTATATGACAGACACATAGAATTGTTAAGAATATACTCGTATGTAGAGTTAGAAGAAATATTATATAATTTTGGTTTGGGGTACGTAGAAAAGAAATTGGAAAAGAAAAATAAGAAAATGGTAGATAAGTTAAATAAGTTAATAAAAAAGAACGAAGTAAAAAAGGAACACCTCTCTAAGAATAACTATGAAAAAAGAGTAATAAACCTTACAGAGGTAAATTTCAATACAGAAGAAAAAGAAATGTTAGCAAAAGGCTTAAAATACGCACCGCCACCAGAATTAAATCAAGAAAAAACGATTATTGAATGCGAAAGCATAATACAAAAACTAGGAAATGAAAATGATAAAAAAAGAATAAGGTGGGAAGTAGGGAATGTAGTAGATAAAATATTTAAGAGAAGTTTGTATAATTCAAAAAATGAACAAAAAATCAAATCAACTGTAACTAAACTAAAGAATAAAATAAAGAAGAATGATATTATAGTAACGAAGGCGGACAAAGGAAATACAATGGTACTACTGAGAAAGGACGAATACATAAAGAAAACGGAAGAATTTATAAGGGAAGGACCATACGAGGAAATAAAGTATGATTATACAAGTAAGTACCAGTCAAGGATAAAACAAATGATGAAACAGATAACATTTATAGAAGAAAATAAGAAAAAGTATTTATTGGAAAGTAATCCAACAGCACCAACTTTTAAAAGTCAGGTTAAGATACATAAAGAAGGAAAACCAATTAGACCGATTGTTTCTTTTATTAATGCACCTATTTATAAATTATCAAAGGAAGTTAGCAGAGTACTGAAAGAGAAATATGAATTTGGGACAAAATACAACATAGAGAATAATGTAAAATTGATAGAAAAATTAGAAAATGTTAGGATTAATGTAAATACAAAATTGATATCACTGGATGTTAAGGACATGTTTACCAATATCACAGTAAATAAAGTTATTAAGTTAATAAACGATAATAATATGGGAGAATACAGGTATAAAAAGCAGTTGATGAAAGTAATTAAAGAATGTGTAAATCAGAACTATTTTAGGTTTAATAACAAGTTTTATATACAGAAAAAAGGTTTACCTATGGGGTCTTCATTATCCCCTATTCTTGCTGAAATATACATGAATGATTTTGAAAAGCAATTAATAACTTCCACTAAGTATAAAAACAATATAAAATTATGGTCTAGATACGTTGATGATGTATTAGTAATTTGGGAAGGAAGCATAGAAGAAGTGCATGAGTTTATAAATGAGGTGAATAGTAAGGATAAAAACTTACAATTTAAAGAAGAGATAGTAGGTAAGAAAATAAATTACTTAGATTTAAACATAGAAATTAAAGATAATGAGGAACTACAGTTTGGGATATTTAGGAAAGAGTCGTATTCTGATATAATTATACCAAGAGAGTCTTACCACCCATATAGATATAAAATGGCGGCAATCAATTCATTTTGTTAAAGAGCTCAGAAGTGTTTAAAAGAGACCGAGTCAAAAGATAGGGAGTTAAGAACGATAAAGGGAATTGTAAGGAATAATAATTATAACACCAACATAGTGGATAAAGTTATGAAAAGGGTTAACATACAAAAAGATAAAATAGAACCAGAACAAAAGAATTATGCAGGGTCATTGACATACATAGGTTCACATACGAGAAAAATTATAAAATGTTTTAATAAATATGGAGTAGATATAGCTATTAAAAAATGTGAAACGGTATTTGATAAGATAAGGAATAAGAATATAGAAAAAATTCCAGTATTACAGAAAAGCGGAATTTATAAATTAAAATGTAAAGACTGCAACAAGGTGTACCTAGGAGAGACAGGACGGAAATTCGTATGCAGGTTGTCTGACCACAAACGTGGAGAAGGTAATAGAACAACCAATTCGTTATATGCAAGACATTTCATAGAAGACAACCATAAGTTTGTTAATCCTTTGGAAGAATACGAAATTGTAAAAGTAGTGAATAACACAGTTGAAAGGAAGCTTAGAGAGGAGTTAGAAATATTGAAAAAGAGAGAAAAAGGGTTAGACAATTTAATTAATATTAAAATTAAATTTGATAATGAAGAAATATTTTATAACATGATTAAGAAGTAAATGATAGAGGACAGATAGATAATATTAAGAATTATTTTGCATAGTACTATTTGGATGTTTTAAAATAAGGGTGTTGACTGACCCACGTGTGTGGAGAGGAAGTGGGTAGTTTAAAAGGATGCACACACACACACACACAACACTGAAACACAAGGAATTTGCTAGAAAAAATATGTAACTCTACAGATGGTGGGACAGGGTTTAGGGGGTGGGGAAGGGTCATTTATATTATAGCTTGTTGTGTGTGAGCATGGTGGTGGAGAGGGGTGAAGGGGTTGTTTCCACTTATTTTGTGTCTATTCCAATCTGACGATGGGCTGTGAAGCTTGAAAGCGCTAATTGGGATAATTTTTACATAGTGGTGTGCAACTGTGATCATTCTGATTGTGATTTCAACCACTAACACAAATTTCTTCATTAAACGTCTGTTAAGATGTGCAATCGACTACAGGTAATGGACAACAACAATGAGGTAATAAACGACAACAATAAGGTAAGTAAAGTATTTAAATATCTTAAGTTAAAAGTTAAATTGAAGAGGGTTTTAAGTAAAATATGGTTTAATAAACAATGTCTGGATAATAATGTCATCCCAAAGTACGCTCAAGTTAAAATTAAAAATAAGAACAGTGTAGCCAAAAAAGTAAAAGAACAAAGCGAGAAGTTGTGGATAAAACTGGAAATAAGGTCACTCTACGGCTTAATCAATAGATATAATAGGGAATTATATGACAGACACATAGAATTGTTAAGAATATACTCGTATGTAGAGTTAGAAGAAATATTATATAATTTTGGTTTGGGGTACGTAGAAAAGAAATAGGAAAAAAAAAATAAGAAAATGGTAGATAAGTTAAATAAGTTAATAAAAAAGAACGAAGTAAAAAAGGAACACCTCTCTAAGAATAACTATGAAAAAAGAGTAATAAACCTTACAGAGGTAAATTTCAATACAGAAGAAAAAGAAATGTTAGCAAAAGGCTTAAAATACGCACCGCCACCAGAATTAAATCAAGAAAAAACGATTATTGAATGCGAAAGCATAATACAAAAACTAGGAAATGAAAATGATAAAAAAAGAATAAGGTGGGAAGTAGGGAATGTAGTAGATAAAATATTTAAGAGAAGTTTGTATAATTCAAAAAATGAACAAAAAATCAAATCAACTGTAACTAAACTAAAGAATAAAATAAAGAAGAATGATATTATAGTAACGAAGGCGGACAAAGGAAATACAATGGTACTACTGAGAAAGGACGAATACATAAAGAAAACGTAAGAATTTATAAGGGAAGGACCATACGAGGAAATAAAGTATGATTATACAAGTAAGTACCAGTCAAGGATAAAACAAATGATGAAACAGATAACATTTATAGAAGAAAATAAGAAAAAGTATTTATTGGAAAGTAATCCAACAGCACCAACTTTTAAAAGTCAGGTTAAGATACATAAAGAAGGAAAACCAATTAGACCGACTGTTTCTTTTATTAATGCACCTATTTATAAATTATCAAAGGAAGTTAGCAGAGTACTGAAAGAGAAATATGAATTTGGGACAAAATACAACATAGAGAATAATGTAAAATTGATAGAAAAATTAGAAAATGTTAGGATTAATGTAAATACAAAATTGATATCACTGGATGTTAAGGACATGTTTACCAATATCACAGTAAATAAAGTTATTAAGTTAATAAACGATAATAATATGGGAGAATACAGGTATAAAAAGCAGTTGATGAAAGTAATTAAAGAATGTGTAAATCAGAACTATTTTAGGTTTAATAACAAGTTTTATATACAGAAAAAAGGTTTACCTATGGGGTCTTCATTATCCCCTATTCTTGCTGAAATATACATGAATGATTTTGAAAAGCAATTAATAACTTCCACTAAGTATAAAAACAATATAAAATTATGGTCTAGATACGTTGATGATGTATTAGTAATTTGGGAAGGAAGCATAGAAGAAGTGCATGAGTTTATAAATGAGGTGAATAGTAAGGATAAAAACTTACAATTTAAAGAAGAGATAGGAGGTAAGAAAATAAATTACTTAGATTTAAACATAGAAATTAAAGATAATGAGGAACTACAGTTTGGGATATTTAGGAAAGAGTCGTATTCTGATATAATTATACCAAGAGAGTCTTACCACCCATATAGATATAAAATGGCGGCAATCAATTCATTTTGTTACAGAGCTCAGAAGTGTTTAAAAGAGACCGAGTCAAAAGATAGGGAGTTAAGAACGATAAAGGGAATTGTAAGGAATAATAATTATAACACCAACATAGTGGATAAAGTTATGAAAAGGGTTAACATACAAAAAGATAAAATAGAACCAGAACAAAAGAATTATGCAGGGTCATTGACATACATAGGTTCACATACGAGAAAAATTATAAAATGTTTTAATAAATATGGAGTAGATATAGCTATTAAAAAATGTGAAACGGTATTTGATAAGATAAGGAATAAGAATATAGAAAAAATTCCAGTATTACAGAAAAGCGGAATTTATAAATTAAAATGTAAAGACTGCAACAAGGTGTACCTAGGAGAGACAGGACGGAAATTCGTATGCAGGTTGTCTGACCACAAACGTGGAGAAGGTAATAGAACAACCAATTCGTTATATGCAAGACATTTCATAGAAGACAACCATAAGTTTGTTAATCCTTTGGAAGAATACGAAATTGTAAAAGTAGTGAATAACACAGTTGAAAGGAAGCTTAGAGAGGAGTTAGAAATATTGAAAGAGAGAGAAAAAGGGTTAGACAATTTAATTAATATTAAAATTAAATTTGATAATGAAGAAATATTTTATAACATGATTAAGAAGTAAATGATAGAGGACAGATAGATAATATTAAGAATTATTTTGCATAGTACTATTTGGATGTTTTAAAATAAGGGTGTTGACTGACCCACGTGTGTGGAGAGGAAGTGGGTAGTTTAAAAGGATGCACACACACACACACACACACACACACACACAACACTGAAACACAAGGAATTTGCTAGAAAAAATATGTAACTCTACAGATGGTGGGACAGGGTTTAGGGGGTGGGGAAGGGTCATTTATATTATAGCTTGTTGTGTGTGAGCATGGTGGTGGAGAGGGGGAAGGGGTTGTATCCACTTATTTTGTGTCTATTCCAATCTGACGATGGGCTGTGAAGCTTGAAAGCGCTAATTGGGATAATTTTTACATAGTGGTGTGCAACTGTGATCATTCTGATTGTGATTTCAACCACTAACACAAATTTCTTCATTAAACGTCTGTTAAGATGTGCAATCGACTACAGGTAATGGACAACAACAATGAGGTAATAAACGACAACAATAAGGTAAGTAAAGTATTTAAATATCTTAAGTTAAAAGTTAAATTGAAGAGGGTTTTAAGTAAAATATGGTTTAATAAACAATGTCTGGATAATAATGTCATCCCAAAGTACGCTCAAGTTAAAATTAAAAATAAGAACAGTGTAGCCAAAAAAGTAAAAGAACAAAGCGAGAAGTTGTGGATAAAACTGGAAATAAGGTCACTCTACGGCTTAATCAATAGATATAATAGGGAATTATATGACAGACACATAGAATTGTTAAGAATATACTCGTATGTAGAGTTAGAAGAAATATTATATAATTTTGGTTTGGGGTACGTAGAAAAGAAATTGGAAAAGAAAAATAAGAAAATGGTAGATAAGTTAAATAAGTTAATAAAAAAGAACGAAGTAAAAAAGGAACACCTCTCTAAGAATAACTATGAAAAAAGAGTAATAAACCTTACAGAGGTAAATTTCAATACAGAAGAAAAAGAAATGTTAGCAAAAGGCTTAAAATACGCACCGCCACCAGAATTAAATCAAGAAAAAACGATTATTGAATGCGAAAGCATAATACAAAAACTAGGAAATGAAAATGATAAAAAAAGAATAAGGTGGGAAGTAGGGAATGTAGTAGATAAAATATTTAAGAGAAGTTTGTATAATTCAAAAAATGAACAAAAAATCAAATCAACTGTAACTAAACTAAAGAATAAAATAAAGAAGAATGATATTATAGTAACGAAGGCGGACAAAGGAAATACAATGGTACTACTGAGAAAGGACGAATACATAAAGAAAACGGAAGAATTTATAAGGGAAGGACCATACGAGGAAATAAAGTATGATTATACAAGTAAGTACCAGTCAAGGATAAAACAAATGATGAAACAGATAACATTTATAGAAGAAAATAAGAAAAAGTATTTATTGGAAAGTAATCCAACAGCACCAACTTTTAAAAGTCAGGTTAAGATACATAAAGAAGGAAAACCAATTAGACCGATTGTTTCTTTTATTAATGCACCTATTTATAAATTATCAAAGGAAGTTAGCAGAGTACTGAAAGAGAAATATGAATTTGGGACAAAATACAACATAGAGAATAATGTAAAATTGATAGAAAAATTAGAAAATGTTAGGATTAATGTAAATACAAAATTGATATCACTGGATGTTAAGGACATGTTTACCAATATCACAGTAAATAAAGTTATTAAGTTAATAAACGATAATAATATGGGAGAATACAGGTATAAAAAGCAGTTGATGAAAGTAATTAAAGAATGTGTAAATCAGAACTATTTTAGGTTTAATAACAAGTTTTATATACAGAAAAAAGGTTTACCTATGGGGTCTTCATTATCCCCTATTCTTGCTGAAATATACATGAATGATTTTGAAAAGCAATTAATAACTTCCACTAAGTATAAAAACAATATAAAATTATGGTCTAGATACGTTGATGATGTATTAGTAATTTGGGAAGGAAGCATAGAAGAAGTGCATGAGTTTATAAATGAGGTGAATAGTAAGGATAAAAACTTACAATTTAAAGAAGAGATAGGAGGTAAGAAAATAAATTACTTAGATTTAAACATAGAAATTAAAGATAATGAGGAACTACAGTTTGGGATATTTAGGAAAGAGTCGTATTCTGATATAATTATACCAAGAGAGTCTTACCACCCATATAGATATAAAATGGCGGCAATCAATTCATTTTGTTACAGAGCTCAGAAGTGTTTAAAAGAGACCGAGTCAAAAGATAGGGAGTTAAGAACGATAAAGGGAATTGTAAGGAATAATAATTATAACACCAACATAGTGGATAAAGTTATGAAAAGGGTTAACATACAAAAAGATAAAATAGAACCAGAACAAAAGAATTATGCAGGGTCATTGACATACATAGGTTCACATACGAGAAAAATTATAAAATGTTTTAATAAATATGGAGTAGATATAGCTATTAAAAAATGTGAAACGGTATTTGATAAGATAAGGAATAAGAATATAGAAAAAATTCCAGTATTACAGAAAAGCGGAATTTATAAATTAAAATGTAAAGACTGCAACAAGGTGTACCTAGGAGAGACAGGACGGAAATTCGTATGCAGGTTGTCTGACCACAAACGTGGAGAAGGTAATAGAACAACCAATTCGTTATATGCAAGACATTTCATAGAAGACAACCATAAGTTTGTTAATCCTTTGGAAGAATACGAAATTGTAAAAGTAGTGAATAACACAGTTGAAAGGAAGCTTAGAGAGGAGTTAGAAATATTGAAAGAGAGAGAAAAAGGGTTAGACAATTTAATTAATATTAAAATTAAATTTGATAATGAAGAAATATTTTATAACATGATTAAGAAGTAAATGATAGAGGACAGATAGATAATATTAAGAATTATTTTGCATAGTACTATTTGGATGTTTTAAAATAAGGGTGTTGACTGACCCACGTGTGTGGAGAGGAAGTGGGTAGTTTAAAAGGATGCACACACACACATACACACACACACACACACACACACACACAACACTGAAACACAAGGAATTTGCTAGAAAAAATATGTAACTCTACAGATGGTGGGACAGGGTTTAGGGGGTGGGGAAGGGTCATTTATATTATAGCTTGTTGTGTGTGAGCATGGTGGTGGAGAGGGGGAAGGGGTTGTATCCACTTATTTTGTGTCTATTCCAATCTGACGATGGGCTGTGAAGCTTGAAAGCGCTAATTGGGATAATTTTTACATAGTGGTGTGCAACTGTGATCATTCTGATTGTGATTTCAACCACTAACACAAATTTCTTCATTAAACGTCTGTTCAGATGTGCAATCGACTACAGGTAATGGACAACAACAATGAGGTAATAAACGACAACAATAAGGTAAGTAAAGTATTTAAATATCTTAAGTTAAAAGTTAAATTGAAGAGGGTTTTAAGTAAAATATGGTTTAATAAACAATGTCTGGATAATAATGTCATCCCAAAGTACGCTCAAGTTAAAATTAAAAATAAGAACAGTGTAGCCAAAAAAGTAAAAGAACAAAGCGAGAAGTTGTGGATAAAACTGGAAATAAGGTCACTCTACGGCTTAATCAATAGATATAATAGGGAATTATATGACAGACACATAGAATTGTTAAGAATATACTCGTATGTAGAGTTAGAAGAAATATTATATAATTTTGGTTTGGGGTACGTAGAAAAGAAATTGGAAAAGAAAAATAAGAAAATGGTAGATAAGTTAAATAAGTTAATAAAAAAGAACGAAGTAAAAAAGGAACACCTCTCTAAGAATAACTATGAAAAAAGAGTAATAAACCTTACAGAGGTAAATTTCAATACAGAAGAAAAAGAAATGTTAGCAAAAGGCTTAAAATACGCACCGCCACCAGAATTAAATCAAGAAAAAACGATTATTGAATGCGAAAGCATAATACAAAAACTAGGAAATGAAAATGATAAAAAAAGAATAAGGTGGGAAGTAGGGAATGTAGTAGATAAAATATTTAAGAGAAGTTTGTATAATTCAAAAAATGAACAAAAAATCAAATCAACTGTAACTAAACTAAAGAATAAAATAAAGAAGAATGATATTATAGTAACGAAGGCGGACAAAGGAAATACAATGGTACTACTGAGAAAGGACGAATACATAAAGAAAACGGAAGAATTTATAAGGGAAGGACCATACGAGGAAATAAAGTATGATTATACAAGTAAGTACCAGTCAAGGATAAAACAAATGATGAAACAGATAACATTTATAGAAGAAAATAAGAAAAAGTATTTATTGGAAAGTAATCCAACAGCACCAACTTTTAAAAGTCAGGTTAAGATACATAAAGAAGGAAAACCAATTAGACCGATTGTTTCTTTTATTAATGCACCTATTTATAAATTATCAAAGGAAGTTAGCAGAGTACTGAAAGAGAAATATGAATTTGGGACAAAATACAACATAGAGAATAATGTAAAATTGATAGAAAAATTAGAAAATGTTAGGATTAATGTAAATACAAAATTGATATCACTGGATGTTAAGGACATGTTTACCAATATCACAGTAAATAAAGTTATTAAGTTAATAAACGATAATAATATGGGAGAATACAGGTATAAAAAGCAGTTGATGAAAGTAATTAAAAATGTGTAAATCAGAACTATTTTAGGTTTAATAACAAGTTTTATATACAGAAAAAAGGTTTACCTATGGGGTCTTCATTATCCCCTATTCTTGCTGAAATATACATGAATGATTTTGAAAAGCAATTAATAACTTCCACTAAGTATAAAAACAATATAAAATTATGGTCTAGATACGTTGATGATGTATTAGTAATTTGGGAAGGAAGCATAGAAGAAGTGCATGAGTTTATAAATGAGGTGAATAGTAAGGATAAAAACTTACAATTTAAAGAAGAGATAGGAGGTAAGAAAATAAATTACTTAGATTTAAACATAGAAATTAAAGATAATGAGGAACTACAGTTTGGGATATTTAGGAAAGAGTCGTATTCTGATATAATTATACCAAGAGAGTCTTACCACCCATATAGATATAAAATGGCGGCAATCAATTCATTTTGTTACAGAGCTCAGAAGTGTTTAAAAGAGACCGAGTCAAAAGATAGGGAGTTAAGAACGATAAAGGGAATTGTAAGGAATAATAATTATAACACCAACATAGTGGATAAAGTTATGAAAAGGGTTAACATACAAAAAGATAAAATAGAACCAGAACAAAAGAATTATGCAGGGTCATTGACATACATAGGTTCACATACGAGAAAAATTATAAAATGTTTTAATAAATATGGAGTAGATATAGCTATTAAAAAATGTGAAACGGTATTTGATAAGATAAGGAATAAGAATATAGAAAAAATTCCAGTATTACAGAAAAGCGGAATTTATAAATTAAAATGTAAAGACTGCAACAAGGTGTACCTAGGAGAGACAGGACGGAAATTCGTATGCAGGTTGTCTGACCACAAACGTGGAGAAGGTAATAGAACAACCAATTCGTTATATGCAAGACATTTCATAGAAGACAACCATAAGTTTGTTAATCCTTTGGAAGAATACGAAATTGTAAAAGTAGTGAATAACACAGTTGAAAGGAAGCTTAGAGAGGAGTTAGAAATATTGAAAGAGAGAGAAAAAGGGTTAGACAATTTAATTAATATTAAAATTAAATTTGATAATGAAGAAATATTTTATAACATGATTAAGAAGTAAATGATAGAGGACAGATAGATAATATTAAGAATTATTTTGCATAGTACTATTTGGATGTTTTAAAATAAGGGTGTTGACTGACCCACGTGTGTGGAGAGGAAGTGGGTAGTTTAAAAGGATGCACACACACACACACACACACACACACAACACTGAAACACAAGGAATTTGCTAGAAAAAATATGTAACTCTACAGATGGTGGGACAGGGTTTAGGGGGTGGGGAAGGGTCATTTATATTATAGCTTGTTGTGTGTGAGCATGGTGGTGGAGAGGGGGAAGGGGTTGTATCCACTTATTTTGTGTCTATTCCAATCTGACGATGGGCTGTGAAGCTTGAAAGCGCTAATTGGGATAATTTTTACATAGTGGTGTGCAACTGTGATCATTCTGATTGTGATTTCAACCACTAACACAAATTTCTTCATTAAACGTCTGTTAAGATGTGCAATCGACTACAGGTAATGGACAACAACAATGAGGTAATAAACGACAACAATAAGGTAAGTAAAGTATTTAAATATCTTAAGTTAAAAGTTAAATTGAAGAGGGTTTTAAGTAAAATATGGTTTAATAAACAATGTCTGGATAATAATGTCATCCCAAAGTACGCTCAAGTTAAAATTAAAAATAAGAACAGTGTAGCCAAAAAAGTAAAAGAACAAAGCGAGAAGTTGTGGATAAAACTGGAAATAAGGTCACTCTACGGCTTAATCAATAGATATAATAGGGAATTATATGACAGACACATAGAATTGTTAAGAATATACTCGTATGTAGAGTTAGAAGAAATATTATATAATTTTGGTTTGGGGTACGTAGAAAAGAAATTGGAAAAGAAAAATAAGAAAATGGTAGATAAGTTAAATAAGTTAATAAAAAAGAACGAAGTAAAAAAGGAACACCTCTCTAAGAATAACTATGAAAAAAGAGTAATAAACCTTACAGAGGTAAATTTCAATACAGAAGAAAAAGAAATGTTAGCAAAAGGCTTAAAATACGCACCGCCACCAGAATTAAATAAAGAAAAAACGATTATTGAATGCGAAAGCATAATACAAAAACTAGGAAATGAAAATGATAAAAAAAGAATAAGGTGGGAAGTAGGGAATGTAGTAGATAAAATATTTAAGAGAAGTTTGTATAATTCAAAAAATGAACAAAAAATCAAATCAACTGTAACTAAACTAAAGAATAAAATAAAGAAGAATGATATTATAGTAACGAAGGCGGACAAAGGAAATACAATGGTACTACTGAGAAAGGACGAATACATAAAGAAAACGGAAGAATTTATAAGGGAAGGACCATACGAGGAAATAAAGTATGATTATACAAGTAAGTACCAGTCAAGGATAAAACAAATGATGAAACAGATAACATTTATAGAAGAAAATAAGAAAAAGTATTTATTGGAAAGTAATCCAACAGCACCAACTTTTAAAAGTCAGGTTAAGATACATAAAGAAGGAAAACCAATTAGACCGATTGTTTCTTTTATTAATGCACCTATTTATAAATTATCAAAGGAAGTTAGCAGAGTACTGAAAGAGAAATATGAATTTGGGACAAAATACAACATAGAGAATAATGTAAAATTGATAGAAAAATTAGAAAATGTTAGGATTAATGTAAATACAAAATTGATATCACTGGATGTTAAGGACATGTTTACCAATATCACAGTAAATAAAGTTATTAAGTTAATAAACGATAATAATATGGGAGAATACAGGTATAAAAAGCAGTTGATGAAAGTAATTAAAGAATGTGTAAATCAGAACTATTTTAGGTTTAATAACAAGTTTTATATACAGAAAAAAGGTTTACCTATGGGGTCTTCATTATCCCCTATTCTTGCTGAAATATACATGAATGATTTTGAAAAGCAATTAATAACTTCCACTAAGTATAAAAACAATATAAAATTATGGTCTAGATACGTTGATGATGTATTAGTAATTTGGGAAGGAAGCATAGAAGAAGTGCATGAGTTTATAAATGAGGTGAATAGTAAGGATAAAAACTTACAATTTAAAGAAGAGATAGGAGGTAAGAAAATAAATTACTTAGATTTAAACATAGAAATTAAAGATAATGAGGAACTACAGTTTGGGATATTTAGGAAAGAGTCGTATTCTGATATAATTATACCAAGAGAGTCTTACCACCCATATAGATATAAAATGGCGGCAATCAATTCATTTTGTTACAGAGCTCAGAAGTGTTTAAAAGAGACCGAGTCAAAAGATAGGGAGTTAAGAACGATAAAGGGAATTGTAAGGAATAATAATTATAACACCAACATAGTGGATAAAGTTATGAAAAGGGTTAACATACAAAAAGATAAAATAGAACCAGAACAAAAGAATTATGCAGGGTCATTGACATACATAGGTTCACATACGAGAAAAATTATAAAATGTTTTAATAAATATGGAGTAGATATAGCTATTAAAAAATGTGAAACGGTATTTGATAAGATAAGGAATAAGAATATAGAAAAAATTCCAGTATTACAGAAAAGCGGAATTTATAAATTAAAATGTAAAGACTGCAACAAGGTGTACCTAGGAGAGACAGGACGGAAATTCGTATGCAGGTTGTCTGACCACAAACGTGGAGAAGGTAATAGAACAACCAATTCGTTATATGCAAGACATTTCATAGAAGACAACCATAAGTTTGTTAATCCTTTGGAAGAATACGAAATTGTAAAAGTAGTGAATAACACAGTTGAAAGGAAGCTTAGAGAGGAGTTAGAAATATTGAAAGAGAGAGAAAAAGGGTTAGACAATTTAATTAATATTAAAATTAAATTTGATAATGAAGAAATATTTTATAACATGATTAAGAAGTAAATGATAGAGGACAGATAGATAATATTAAGAATTATTTTGCATAGTACTATTTGGATGTTTTAAAATAAGGGTGTTGACTGACCCACGTGTGTGGAGAGGAAGTGGGTAGTTTAAAAGGATGCACACACACACACACACACACACACACACACAACACTGAAACACAAGGAATTTGCTAGAAAAAATATGTAACTCTACAGATGGTGGGACAGGGTTTAGGGGGTGGGGAAGGGTCATTTATATTATAGCTTGTTGTGTGTGAGCATGGTGGTGGAGAGGGGGAAGGGGTTGTATCCACTTATTTTGTGTCTATTCCAATCTGACGATGGGCTGTGAAGCTTGAAAGCGCTAATTGGGATAATTTTTACATAGTGGTGTGCAACTGTGATCATTCTGATTGTGATTTCAACCACTAACACAAATTTCTTCATTAAACGTCTGTTAAGATGTGCAATCGACTACAGGTAATGGACAACAACAATGAGGTAATAAACGACAACAATAAGGTAAGTAAAGTATTTAAATATCTTAAGTTAAAAGTTAAATTGAAGAGGGTTTTAAGTAAAATATGGTTTAATAAACAATGTCTGGATAATAATGTCATCCCAAAGTACGCTCAAGTTAAAATTAAAAATAAGAACAGTGTAGCCAAAAAAGTAAAAGAACAAAGCGAGAAGTTGTGGATAAAACTGGAAATAAGGTCACTCTACGGCTTAATCAATAGATATAATAGGGAATTATATGACAGACACATAGAATTGTTAAGAATATACTCGTATGTAGAGTTAGAAGAAATATTATATAATTTTGGTTTGGGGTACGTAGAAAAGAAATTGGAAAAGAAAAATAAGAAAATGGTAGATAAGTTAAATAAGTTAATAAAAAAGAACGAAGTAAAAAAGGAACACCTCTCTAAGAATAACTATGAAAAAAGAGTAATAAACCTTACAGAGGTAAATTTCAATACAGAAGAAAAAGAAATGTTAGCAAAAGGCTTAAAATACGCACCGCCACCAGAATTAAATCAAGAAAAAACGATTATTGAATGCGAAAGCATAATACAAAAACTAGGAAATGAAAATGATAAAAAAAGAATAAGGTGGGAAGTAGGGAATGTAGTAGATAAAATATTTAAGAGAAGTTTGTATAATTCAAAAAATGAACAAAAAATCAAATCAACTGTAACTAAACTAAAGAATAAAATAAAGAAGAATGATATTATAGTAACGAAGGCGGACAAAGGAAATACAATGGTACTACTGAGAAAGGACGAATACATAAAGAAAACGGAAGAATTTATAAGGGAAGGACCATACGAGGAAATAAAGTATGATTATACAAGTAAGTACCAGTCAAGGATAAAACAAATGATGAAACAGATAACATTTATAGAAGAAAATAAGAAAAAGTATTTATTGGAAAGTAATCCAACAGCACCAACTTTTAAAAGTCAGGTTAAGATACATAAAGAAGGAAAACCAATTAGACCGATTGTTTCTTTTATTAATGCACCTATTTATAAATTATCAAAGGAAGTTAGCAGAGTACTGAAAGAGAAATATGAATTTGGGACAAAATACAACATAGAGAATAATGTAAAATTGATAGAAAAATTAGAAAATGTTAGGATTAATGTAAATACAAAATTGATATCACTGGATGTTAAGGACATGTTTACCAATATCACAGTAAATAAAGTTATTAAGTTAATAAACGATAATAATATGGGAGAATACAGGTATAAAAAGCAGTTGATGAAAGTAATTAAAGAATGTGTAAATCAGAACTATTTTAGGTTTAATAACAAGTTTTATATACAGAAAAAAGGTTTACCTATGGGGTCTTCATTATCCCCTATTCTTGCTGAAATATACATGAATGATTTTGAAAAGCAATTAATAACTTCCACTAAGTATAAAAACAATATAAAATTATGGTCTAGATACGTTGATGATGTATTAGTAATTTGGGAAGGAAGCATAGAAGAAGTGCATGAGTTTATAAATGAGGTGAATAGTAAGGATAAAAACTTACAATTTAAAGAAGAGATAGGAGGTAAGAAAATAAATTACTTAGATTTAAACATAGAAATTAAAGATAATGAGGAACTACAGTTTGGGATATTTAGGAAAGAGTCGTATTCTGATATAATTATACCAAGAGAGTCTTACCACCCATATAGATATAAAATGGCGGCAATCAATTCATTTTGTTAAAGAGCTCAGAAGTGTTTAAAAGAGACCGAGTCAAAAGATAGGGAGTTAAGAACGATAAAGGGAATTGTAAGGAATAATAATTATAACACCAACATAGTGGATAAAGTTATGAAAAGGGTTAACATACAAAAAGATAAAATAGAACCAGAACAAAAGAATTATGCAGGGTCATTGACATACATAGGTTCACATACGAGAAAAATTATAAAATGTTTTAATAAATATGGAGTAGATATAGCTATTAAAAAATGTGAAACGGTATTTGATAAGATAAGGAATAAGAATATAGAAAAAATTCCAGTATTACAGAAAAGCGGAATTTATAAATTAAAATGTAAAGACTGCAACAAGGTGTACCTAGGAGAGACAGGACGGAAATTCGTATGCAGGTTGTCTGACCACAAACGTGGAGAAGGTAATAGAACAACCAATTCGTTATATGCAAGACATTTCATAGAAGACAACCATAAGTTTGTTAATCCTTTGGAAGAATACGAAATTGTAAAAGTAGTGAATAACACAGTTGAAAGGAAGCTTAGAGAGGAGTTAGAAATATTGAAAGAGAGAGAAAAAGGGTTAGACAATTTAATTAATATTAAAATTAAATTTGATAATGAAGAAATATTTTATAACATGATTAAGAAGTAAATGATAGAGGACAGATAGATAATATTAAGAATTATTTTGCATAGTACTATTTGGATGTTTTAAAATAAGGGTGTTGACTGACCCACGTGTGTGGAGAGGAAGTGGGTAGTTTAAAAGGATGCACACACACACATACACACACACACACACACACACACACAACACTGAAACACAAGGAATTTGCTAGAAAAAATATGTAACTCTACAGATGGTGGGACAGGGTTTAGGGGGTGGGGAAGGGTCATTTATATTATAGCTTGTTGTGTGTGAGCATGGTGGTGGAGAGGGGTGAAGGGGTTGTTTCCACTTATTTTGTGTCTATTCCGATCTGACGATGGGCTGTGAAGCTTGAAAGCGCTAATTGGGATAATTTTTACATAGTGGTGTGCAACTGTGATCATTCTGATTGTGATTTCAACCACTAACACAAATTTCTTCATTAAACGTCTGTTAAGATGTGCAATCGACTACAGGTAATGGACAACAACAATGAGGTAATAAACGACAACAATAAGGTAAGTAAAGTATTTAAATATCTTAAGTTAAAAGTTAAATTGAAGAGGGTTTTAAGTAAAATATGGTTTAATAAACAATGTCTGGATAATAATGTCATCCCAAAGTACGCTCAAGTTAAAATTAAAAATAAGAACAGTGTAGCCAAAAAAGTAAAAGAACAAAGCGAGAAGTTGTGGATAAAACTGGAAATAAGGTCACTCTACGGCTTAATCAATAGATATAATAGGGAATTATATGACAGACACATAGAATTGTTAAGAATATACTCGTATGTAGAGTTAGAAGAAATATTATATAATTTTGGTTTGGGGTACGTAGAAAAGAAATTGGAAAAGAAAAATAAGAAAATGGTAGATAAGTTAAATAAGTTAATAAAAAAGAACGAAGTAAAAAAGGAACACCTCTCTAAGAATAACTATGAAAAAAGAGTAATAAACCTTACAGAGGTAAATTTCAATACAGAAGAAAAAGAAATGTTAGCAAAAGGCTTAAAATACGCACCGCCACCAGAATTAAATCAAGAAAAAACGATTATTGAATGCGAAAGCATAATACAAAAACTAGGAAATGAAAATGATAAAAAAAGAATAAGGTGGGAAGTAGGGAATGTAGTAGATAAAATATTTAAGAGAAGTTTGTATAATTCAAAAAATGAACAAAAAATCAAATCAACTGTAACTAAACTAAAGAATAAAATAAAGAAGAATGATATTATAGTAACGAAGGCGGACAAAGGAAATACAATGGTACTACTGAGAAAGGACGAATACATAAAGAAAACGGAAGAATTTATAAGGGAAGGACCATACGAGGAAATAAAGTATGATTATACAAGTAAGTACCAGTCAAGGATAAAACAAATGATGAAACAGATAACATTTATAGAAGAAAATAAGAAAAAGTATTTATTGGAAAGTAATCCAACAGCACCAACTTTTAAAAGTCAGGTTAAGATACATAAAGAAGGAAAACCAATTAGACCGATTGTTTCTTTTATTAATGCACCTATTTATAAATTATCAAAGGAAGTTAGCAGAGTACTGAAAGAGAAATATGAATTTGGGACAAAATACAACATAGAGAATAATGTAAAATTGATAGAAAAATTAGAAAATGTTAGGATTAATGTAAATACAAAATTGATATCACTGGATGTTAAGGACATGTTTACCAATATCACAGTAAATAAAGTTATTAAGTTAATAAACGATAATAATATGGGAGAATACAGGTATAAAAAGCAGTTGATGAAAGTAATTAAAGAATGTGTAAATCAGAACTATTTTAGGTTTAATAACAAGTTTTATATACAGAAAAAAGGTTTACCTATGGGGTCTTCATTATCCCCTATTCTTGCTGAAATATACATGAATGATTTTGAAAAGCAATTAATAACTTCCACTAAGTATAAAAACAATATAAAATTATGGTCTAGATACGTTGATGATGTATTAGTAATTTGGGAAGGAAGCATAGAAGAAGTGCATGAGTTTATAAATGAGGTGAATAGTAAGGATAAAAACTTACAATTTAAAGAAGAGATAGGAGGTAAGAAAATAAATTACTTAGATTTAAACATAGAAATTAAAGATAATGAGGAACTACAGTTTGGGATATTTAGGAAAGAGTCGTATTCTGATATAATTATACCAAGAGAGTCTTACCACCCATATAGATATAAAATGGCGGCAATCAATTCATTTTGTTACAGAGCTCAGAAGTGTTTAAAAGAGACCGAGTCAAAAGATAGGGAGTTAAGAACGATAAAGGGAATTGTAAGGAATAATAATTATAACACCAACATAGTGGATAAAGTTATGAAAAGGGTTAACATACAAAAAGATAAAATAGAACCAGAACAAAAGAATTATGCAGGGTCATTGACATACATAGGTTCACATACGAGAAAAATTATAAAATGTTTTAATAAATATGGAGTAGATATAGCTATTAAAAAATGTGAAACGGTATTTGATAAGATAAGGAATAAGAATATAGAAAAAATTCCAGTATTACAGAAAAGCGGAATTTATAAATTAAAATGTAAAGACTGCAACAAGGTGTACCTAGGAGAGACAGGACGGAAATTCGTATGCAGGTTGTCTGACCACAAACGTGGAGAAGGTAATAGAACAACCAATTCGTTATATGCAAGACATTTCATAGAAGACAACCATAAGTTTGTTAATCCTTTGGAAGAATACGAAATTGTAAAAGTAGTGAATAACACAGTTGAAAGGAAGCTTAGAGAGGAGTTAGAAATATTGAAAGAGAGAGAAAAAGGGTTAGACAATTTAATTAATATTAAAATTAAATTTGATAATGAAGAAATATTTTATAACATGATTAAGAAGTAAATGATAGAGGACAGATAGATAATATTAAGAATTATTTTGCATAGTACTATTTGGATGTTTTAAAATAAGGGTGTTGACTGACCCACGTGTGTGGAGAGGAAGTGGGTAGTTTAAAAGGATGCACACACACACATACACACACACACACACACACACACACAACACTGAAACACAAGGAATTTGCTAGAAAAAATATGTAACTCTACAGATGGTGGGACAGGGTTTAGGGGGTGGGGAAGGGTCATTTATATTATAGCTTGTTGTGTGTGAGCATGGCGGTGGAGAGGGGTGAAGGGGTTGTTTCCACTTATTTTGTGTCTATTCCGATCTGACGATGGGCTGTGAAGCTTGAAAGCGCTAATTGGGATAATTTTTACATAGTGGTGTGCAACTGTGATCATTCTGATTGTGATTTCAACCACTAACACAAATTTCTTCATTAAACGTCTGTTAAGATGTGCAATCGACTACAGGTAATGGACAACAACAATGAGGTAATAAACGACAACAATAAGGTAAGTAAAGTATTTAAATATCTTAAGTTAAAAGTTAAATTGAAGAGGGTTTTAAGTAAAATATGGTTTAATAAACAATGTCTGGATAATAATGTCATCCCAAAGTACGCTCAAGTTAAAATTAAAAATAAGAACAGTGTAGCCAAAAAAGTAAAAGAACAAAGCGAGAAGTTGTGGATAAAACTGGAAATAAGGTCACTCTACGGCTTAATCAATAGATATAATAGGGAATTATATGACAGACACATAGAATTGTTAAGAATATACTCGTATGTAGAGTTAGAAGAAATATTATATAATTTTGGTTTGGGGTACGTAGAAAAGAAATTGGAAAAGAAAAATAAGAAAATGGTAGATAAGTTAAATAAGTTAATAAAAAAGAACGAAGTAAAAAAGGAACACCTCTCTAAGAATAACTATGAAAAAAGAGTAATAAACCTTACAGAGGTAAATTTCAATACAGAAGAAAAAGAAATGTTAGCAAAAGGCTTAAAATACGCACCGCCACCAGAATTAAATCAAGAAAAAACGATTATTGAATGCGAAAGCATAATACAAAAACTAGGAAATGAAAATGATAAAAAAAGAATAAGGTGGGAAGTAGGGAATGTAGTAGATAAAATATTTAAGAGAAGTTTGTATAATTTAAAAAATGAACAAAAAATCAAATCAACTGTAACTAAACTAAAGAATAAAATAAAGAAGAATGATATTATAGTAACGAAGGCGGACAAAGGAAATACAATGGTACTACTGAGAAAGGACGAATACATAAAGAAAACGGAAGAATTTATAAGGGAAGGACCATACGAGGAAATAAAGTATGATTATACAAGTAAGTACCAGTCAAGGATAAAACAAATGATGAAACAGATAACATTTATAGAAGAAAATAAGAAAAAGTATTTATTGGAAAGTAATCCAACAGCACCAACTTTTAAAAGTCAGGTTAAGATACATAAAGAAGGAAAACCAATTAGACCGATTGTTTCTTTTATTAATGCACCTATTTATAAATTATCAAAGGAAGTTAGCAGAGTACTGAAAGAGAAATATGAATTTGGGACAAAATACAACATAGAGAATAATGTAAAATTGATAGAAAAATTAGAAAATGTTAGGATTAATGTAAATACAAAATTGATATCACTGGATGTTAAGGACATGTTTACCAATATCACAGTAAATAAAGTTATTAAGTTAATAAACGATAATAATATGGGAGAATACAGGTATAAAAAGCAGTTGATGAAAGTAATTAAAGAATGTGTAAATCAGAACTATTTTAGGTTTAATAACAAGTTTTATATACAGAAAAAAGGTTTACCTATGGGGTCTTCATTATCCCCTATTCTTGCTGAAATATACATGAATGATTTTGAAAAGCAATTAATAACTTCCACTAAGTATAAAAACAATATAAAATTATGGTCTAGATACGTTGATGATGTATTAGTAATTTGGGAAGGAAGCATAGAAGAAGTGCATGAGTTTATAAATGAGGTGAATAGTAAGGATAAAAACTTACAATTTAAAGAAGAGATAGGAGGTAAGAAAATAAATTACTTAGATTTAAACATAGAAATTAAAGATAATGAGGAACTACAGTTTGGGATATTTAGGAAAGAGTCGTATTCTGATATAATTATACCAAGAGAGTCTTACCACCCATATAGATATAAAATGGCGGCAATCAATTCATTTTGTTACAGAGCTCAGAAGTGTTTAAAAGAGACCGAGTCAAAAGATAGGGAGTTAAGAACGATAAAGGGAATTGTAAGGAATAATAATTATAACACCAACATAGTGGATAAAGTTATGAAAAGGGTTAACATACAAAAAGATAAAATAGAACCAGAACAAAAGAATTATGCAGGGTCATTGACATACATAGGTTCACATACGAGAAAAATTATAAAATGTTTTAATAAATATGGAGTAGATATAGCTATTAAAAAATGTGAAACGGTATTTGATAAGATAAGGAATAAGAATATAGAAAAAATTCCAGTATTACAGAAAAGCGGAATTTATAAATTAAAATGCAAAGACTGCAACAAGGTGTACCTAGGAGAGACAGGACGGAAATTCGTATGCAGGTTGTCTGACCACAAACGTGGAGAAGGTAATAGAACAACCAATTCGTTATATGCAAGACATTTCATAGAAGACAACCATAAGTTTGTTAATCCTTTGGAAGAATACGAAATTGTAAAAGTAGTGAATAACACAGTTGAAAGGAAGCTTAGAGAGGAGTTAGAAATATTGAAAGAGAGAGAAAAAGGGTTAGACAATTTAATTAATATTAAAATTAAATTTGATAATGAAGAAATATTTTATAACATGATTAAGAAGTAAATGATAGAGGACAGATAGATAATATTAAGAATTATTTTGCATAGTACTATTTGGATGTTTTAAAATAAGGGTGTTGACTGACCCACGTGTGTGGAGAGGAAGTGGGTAGTTTAAAAGGATGCACACACACACATACACACACACACACACACACACACACAACACTGAAACACAAGGAATTTGCTAGAAAAAATATGTAACTCTACAGATGGTGGGACAGGGTTTAGGGGGTGGGGAAGGGTCATTTATATTATAGCTTGTTGTGTGTGAGCATGGCGGTGGAGAGGGGTGAAGGGGTTGTTTCCACTTATTTTGTGTCTATTCCGATCTGACGATGGGCTGTGAAGCTTGAAAGCGCTAATTGGGATAATTTTTACATAGTGGTGTGCAACTGTGATCATTCTGATTGTGATTTCAACCACTAACACAAATTTCTTCATTAAACGTCTGTTAAGATGTGCAATCGACTACAGGTAATGGACAACAACAATGAGGTAATAAACGACAACAATAAGGTAAGTAAAGTATTTAAATATCTTAAGTTAAAAGTTAAATTGAAGAGGGTTTTAAGTAAAATATGGTTTAATAAACAATGTCTGGATAATAATGTCATCCCAAAGTACGCTCAAGTTAAAATTAAAAATAAGAACAGTGTAGCCAAAAAAGTAAAAGAACAAAGCGAGAAGTTGTGGATAAAACTGGAAATAAGGTCACTCTACGGCTTAATCAATAGATATAATAGGGAATTATATGACAGACACATAGAATTGTTAAGAATATACTCGTATGTAGAGTTAGAAGAAATATTATATAATTTTGGTTTGGGGTACGTAGAAAAGAAATTGGAAAAGAAAAATAAGAAAATGGTAGATAAGTTAAATAAGTTAATAAAAAAGAACGAAGTAAAAAAGGAACACCTCTCTAAGAATAACTATGAAAAAAGAGTAATAAACCTTACAGAGGTAAATTTCAATACAGAAGAAAAAGAAATGTTAGCAAAAGGCTTAAAATACGCACCGCCACCAGAATTAAATCAAGAAAAAACGATTATTGAATGCGAAAGCATAATACAAAAACTAGGAAATGAAAATGATAAAAAAAGAATAAGGTGGGAAGTAGGGAATGTAGTAGATAAAATATTTAAGAGAAGTTTGTATAATTTAAAAAATGAACAAAAAATCAAATCAACTGTAACTAAACTAAAGAATAAAATAAAGAAGAATGATATTATAGTAACGAAGGCGGACAAAGGAAATACAATGGTACTACTGAGAAAGGACGAATACATAAAGAAAACGGAAGAATTTATAAGGGAAGGACCATACGAGGAAATAAAGTATGATTATACAAGTAAGTACCAGTCAAGGATAAAACAAATGATGAAACAGATAACATTTATAGAAGAAAATAAGAAAAAGTATTTATTGGAAAGTAATCCAACAGCACCAACTTTTAAAAGTCAGGTTAAGATACATAAAGAAGGAAAACCAATTAGACCGATTGTTTCTTTTATTAATGCACCTATTTATAAATTATCAAAGGAAGTTAGCAGAGTACTGAAAGAGAAATATGAATTTGGGACAAAATACAACATAGAGAATAATGTAAAATTGATAGAAAAATTAGAAAATGTTAGGATTAATGTAAATACAAAATTGATATCACTGGATGTTAAGGACATGTTTACCAATATCACAGTAAATAAAGTTATTAAGTTAATAAACGATAATAATATGGGAGAATACAGGTATAAAAAGCAGTTGATGAAAGTAATTAAAGAATGTGTAAATCAGAACTATTTTAGGTTTAATAACAAGTTTTATATACAGAAAAAAGGTTTACCTATGGGGTCTTCATTATCCCCTATTCTTGCTGAAATATACATGAATGATTTTGAAAAGCAATTAATAACTTCCACTAAGTATAAAAACAATATAAAATTATGGTCTAGATACGTTGATGATGTATTAGTAATTTGGGAAGGAAGCATAGAAGAAGTGCATGAGTTTATAAATGAGGTGAATAGTAAGGATAAAAACTTACAATTTAAAGAAGAGATAGGAGGTAAGAAAATAAATTACTTAGATTTAAACATAGAAATTAAAGATAATGAGGAACTACAGTTTGGGATATTTAGGAAAGAGTCGTATTCTGATATAATTATACCAAGAGAGTCTTACCACCCATATAGATATAAAATGGCGGCAATCAATTCATTTTGTTACAGAGCTCAGAAGTGTTTAAAAGAGACCGAGTCAAAAGATAGGGAGTTAAGAACGATAAAGGGAATTGTAAGGAATAATAATTATAACACCAACATAGTGGATAAAGTTATGAAAAGGGTTAACATACAAAAAGATAAAATAGAACCAGAACAAAAGAATTATGCAGGGTCATTGACATACATAGGTTCACATACGAGAAAAATTATAAAATGTTTTAATAAATATGGAGTAGATATAGCTATTAAAAAATGTGAAACGGTATTTGATAAGATAAGGAATAAGAATATAGAAAAAATTCCAGTATTACAGAAAAGCGGAATTTATAAATTAAAATGCAAAGACTGCAACAAGGTGTACCTAGGAGAGACAGGACGGAAATTCGTATGCAGGTTGTCTGACCACAAACGTGGAGAAGGTAATAGAACAACCAATTCGTTATATGCAAGACATTTCATAGAAGACAACCATAAGTTTGTTAATCCTTTGGAAGAATACGAAATTGTAAAAGTAGTGAATAACACAGTTGAAAGGAAGCTTAGAGAGGAGTTAGAAATATTGAAAGAGAGAGAAAAAGGGTTAGACAATTTAATTAATATTAAAATTAAATTTGATAATGAAGAAATATTTTATAACATGATTAAGAAGTAAATGATAGAGGACAGATAGATAATATTAAGAATTATTTTGCATAGTACTATT
Organism: Magicicada septendecula; assembly: GCA_034769895.1. Classification (NCBI taxonomy): domain Eukaryota; kingdom Metazoa; phylum Arthropoda; class Insecta; order Hemiptera; family Cicadidae; genus Magicicada; species Magicicada septendecula. Next base: position 16,073,142 of record CM068374.1, read on the forward strand.
TGGATGTTTTAAAATAAGGGTGTTGACTGACCCACGTGTGTGGAGAGGAAGTGGGTAGTTTAAAAGGATGCACACACACACATACACACACACACACACACACACACACACAACACTGAAACACAAGGAATTTGCTAGAAAAAATATGTAACTCTACAGATGGTGGGACAGGGTTTAGGGGGTGGGGAAGGGTCATTTATATTATAGCTTGTTGTGTGTGAGCATGGCGGTGGAGAGGGGTGAAGGGGTTGTTTCCACTTATTTTGTGTCTATTCCAATCTGACGATGGGCTGTGAAGCTTGAAAGCGCTAATTGGGATAATTTTTACATAGTGGTGTGCAACTGTGATCATTCTGATTGTGATTTCAACCACTAACACAAATTTCTTCATTAAACGTCTGTTAAGATGTGCAATCGACTACAGGTAATGGACAACAACAATGAGGTAATAAACGACAACAATAAGGTAAGTAAAGTATTTAAATATCTTAAGTTAAAAGTTAAATTGAAGAGGGTTTTAAGTAAAATATGGTTTAATAAACAATGTCTGGATAATAATGTCATCCCAAAGTACGCTCAAGTTAAAATTAAAAATAAGAACAGTGTAGCCAAAAAAGTAAAAGAACAAAGCGAGAAGTTGTGGATAAAACTGGAAATAAGGTCACTCTACGGCTTAATCAATAGATATAATAGGGAATTATATGACAGACACATAGAATTGTTAAGAATATACTCGTATGTAGAGTTAGAAGAAATATTATATAATTTTGGTTTGGGGTACGTAGAAAAGAAATTGGAAAAGAAAAATAAGAAAATGGTAGATAAGTTAAATAAGTTAATAAAAAAGAACGAAGTAAAAAAGGAACACCTCTCTAAGAATAACTATGAAAAAAGAGTAATAAACCTTACAGAGGTAAATTTCAATACAGAAGAAAAAGAAATGTTAGCAAAAGGCTTAAAATACGCACCGCCACCAGAATTAAATCAAGAAAAAACGATTATTGAATGCGAAAGCATAATACAAAAACTAGGAAATGAAAATGATAAAAAAAGAATAAGGTGGGAAGTAGGGAATGTAGTAGATAAAATATTTAAGAGAAGTTTGTATAATTCAAAAAATGAACAAAAAATCAAATCAACTGTAACTAAACTAAAGAATAAAATAAAGAAGAATGATATTATAGTAACGAAGGCGGACAAAGGAAATACAATGGTACTACTGAGAAAGGACGAATACATAAAGAAAACGGAAGAATTTATAAGGGAAGGACCATACGAGGAAATAAAGTATGATTATACAAGTAAGTACCAGTCAAGGATAAAACAAATGATGAAACAGATAACATTTATAGAAGAAAATAAGAAAAAGTATTTATTGGAAAGTAATCCAACAGCACCAACTTTTAAAAGTCAGGTTAAGATACATAAAGAAGGAAAACCAATTAGACCGATTGTTTCTTTTATTAATGCACCTATTTATAAATTATCAAATGAAGTTAGCAGAGTACTGAAAGAGAAATATGAATTTGGGACAAAATACAACATAGAGAATAATGTAAAATTGATAGAAAAATTAGAAAATGTTAGGATTAATGTAAATACAAAATTGATATCACTGGATGTTAAGGACATGTTTACCAATATCACAGTAAATAAAGTTATTAAGTTAATAAACGATAATAATATGGGAGAATACAGGTATAAAAAGCAGTTGATGAAAGTAATTAAAGAATGTGTAAATCAGAACTATTTTAGGTTTAATAACAAGTTTTATATACAGAAAAAAGGTTTACCTATGGGGTCTTCATTATCCCCTATTCTTGCTGAAATATACATGAATGATTTTGAAAAGCAATTAATAACTTCCACTAAGTATAAAAACAATATAAAATTATGGTCTAGATACGTTGATGATGTATTAGTAATTTGGGAAGGAAGCATAGAAGAAGTGCATGAGTTTATAAATGAGGTGAATAGTAAGGATAAAAACTTACAATTTAAAGAAGAGATAGGAGATAAGAAAATAAATTACTTAGATTTAAACATAGAAATTAAAGATAATGAGGAACTACAGTTTGGGATATTTAGGAAAGAGTCATATTCTGATATAATTATACCAAGAGAGTCTTACCACCCATATAGATATAAAATGGCGGCAATCAATTCATTTTGTTACAGAGCTCAGAAGTGTTTAAAAGAGACCGAGTCAAAAGATAGGGAGTTAAGAACGATAAAGGGAATTGTAAGGAATAATAATTATAACACCAACATAGTGGATAAAGTTATGAAAAGGGTTAACATACAAAAAGATAAAATAGAACCAGAACAAAAGAATTATGCAGGGTCATTGACATACATAGGTTCACATACGAGAAAAATTATAAAATGTTTTAATAAATATGGAGTAGATATAGCTATTAAAAAATGTGAAACGGTATTTGATAAGATAAGGAATAAGAATATAGAAAAAATTCCAGTATTACAGAAAAGCGGAATTTATAAATTAAAATGTAAAGACTGCAACAAGGTGTACCTAGGAGAGACAGGACGGAAATTCGTATGCAGGTTGTCTGACCACAAACGTGGAGAAGGTAATAGAACAACCAATTCGTTATATGCAAGACATTTCATAGAAGACAACCATAAGTTTGTTAATCCTTTGGAAGAATACGAAATTGTAAAAGTAGTGAATAACACAGTTGAAAGGAAGCTTAGAGAGGAGTTAGAAATATTGAAAGAGAGAGAAAAAGGGTTAGACAATTTAATTAATATTAAAATTAAATTTGATAATGAAGAAATATTTTATAACATGATTAAGAAGTAAATGATAGAGGACAGATAGATAATATTAAGAATTATTTTGCATAGTACTATTTGGATGTTTTAAAATAAGGGTGTTGACTGACCCACGTGTGTGGAGAGGAAGTGGGTAGTTTAAAAGGATGCACACACACACACACACACACACACACCACTGAAACACAAGGAATTTGCTAGAAAAAATATGTAACTCTACAGATGGTGGGACAGGGTTTAGGGGGTGGGGAAGGGTCATTTATATTATAGCTTGTTGTGTGTGAGCATGGTGGTGGAGAGGGGTGAAGGGGTTGTTTCCACTTATTTTGTGTCTATTCCAATCTGACGATGGGCTGTGAAGCTTGAAAGCGCTAATTGGGATAATTTTTACATAGTGGTGTGCAACTGTGATCATTCTGATTGTGATTTCAACCACTAACACAAATTTCTTCATTAAACGTCTGTTAAGATGTGCAATCGACTACAGGTAATGGACAACAACAATGAGGTAATAAACGACAACAATAAGGTAAGTAAAGTATTTAAATATCTTAAGTTAAAAGTTAAATTGAAGAGGGTTTTAAGTAAAATATGGTTTAATAAACAATGTCTGGATAATAATGTCATCCCAAAGTACGCTCAAGTTAAAATTAAAAATAAGAACAGTGTAGCCAAAAAAGTAAAAGAACAAAGCGAGAAGTTGTGGATAAAACTGGAAATAAGGTCACTCTACGGCTTAATCAATAGATATAATAGGGAATTATATGACAGACACATAGAATTGTTAAGAATATACTCGTATGTAGAGTTAGAAGAAATATTATATAATTTTGGTTTGGGGTACGTAGAAAAGAAATTGGAAAAGAAAAATAAGAAAATGGTAGATAAGTTAAATAAGTTAATAAAAAAGAACGAAGTAAAAAAGGAATACCTCTCTAAGAATAACTATGAAAAAAGAGTAATAAACCTTACAGAGGTAAATTTCAATACAGAAGAAAAAGAAATGTTAGCAAAAGGCTTAAAATACGCACCGCCACCAGAATTAAATCAAGAAAAAACGATTATTGAATGCGAAAGCATAATACAAAAACTAGGAAATGAAAATGATAAAAAAAGAATAAGGTGGGAAGTAGGGAATGTAGTAGATAAAATATTTAAGAGAAGTTTGTATAATTCAAAAAATGAACAAAAAATCAAATCAACTGTAACTAAACTAAAGAATAAAATAAAGAAGAATGATATTATAGTAACGAAGGCGGACAAAGGAAATACAATGGTACTACTGAGAAAGGACGAATACATAAAGAAAACGGAAGAATTTATAAGGGAAGGACCATACGAGGAAATAAAGTATGATTATACAAGTAAGTACCAGTCAAGGATAAAACAAATGATGAAACAGATAACATTTATAGAAGAAAATAAGAAAAAGTATTTATTGGAAAGTAATCCAACAGCACCAACTTTTAAAAGTCAGGTTAAGATACATAAAGAAGGAAAACCAATTAGACCGATTGTTTCTTTTATTAATGCACCTATTTATAAATTATCAAATGAAGTTAGCAGAGTACTGAAAGAGAAATATGAATTTGGGACAAAATACAACATAGAGAATAATATAAAATTGATAGAAAAATTAGAAAATGTTAGGATTAATGTAAATACAAAATTGATATCACTGGATGTTAAGGACATGTTTACCAATATCACAGTAAATAAAGTTATTAAGTTAATAAACGATAATAATATGGGAGAATACAGGTATAAAAAGCAGTTGATGAAAGTAATTAAAGAATGTGTAAATCAGAACTATTTTAGGTTTAATAACAAGTTTTATATACAGAAAAAAGGTTTACCTATGGGGTCTTCATTATCCCCTATTCTTGCTGAAATATACATGAATGATTTTGAAAAGCAATTAATAACTTCCACTAAGTATAAAAACAATATAAAATTATGGTCTAGATACGTTGATGATGTATTAGTAATTTGGGAAGGAAGCATAGAAGAAGTGCATGAGTTTATAAATGAGGTGAATAGTAAGGATAAAAACTTACAATTTAAAGAAGAGATAGGAGGTAAGAAAATAAATTACTTAGATTTAAACATAGAAATTAAAGATAATGAGGAACTACAGTTTGGGATATTTAGGAAAGAGTCGTATTCTGATATAATTATACCAAGAGAGTCTTACCACCCATATAGATATAAAATGGCGGCAATCAATTCATTTTGTTACAGAGCTCAGAAGTGTTTAAAAGAGACCGAGTCAAAAGATAGGGAGTTAAGAACGATAAAGGGAATTGTAAGGAATAATAATTATAACACCAACATAGTGGATAAAGTTATGAAAAGGGTTAACATACAAAAAGATAAAATAGAACCAGAACAAAAGAATTATGCAGGGTCATTGACATACATAGGTTCACATACGAGAAAAATTATAAAATGTTTTAATAAATATGGAGTAGATATAGCTATTAAAAAATGTGAAACGGTATTTGATAAGATAAGGAATAAGAATATAGAAAAAATTCCAGTATTACAGAAAAGCGGAATTTATAAATTAAAATGTAAAGACTGCAACAAGGTGTACCTAGGAGAGACAGGACGGAAATTCGTATGCAGGTTGTCTGACCACAAACGTGGAGAAGGTAATAGAACAACCAGTTCGTTATATGCAAGACATTTCATAGAAGACAACCATAAGTTTGTTAATCCTTTGGAAGAATACGAAATTGTAAAAGTAGTGAATAACACAGTTGAAAGGAAGCTTAGAGAGGAGTTAGAAATATTGAAAGAGAGAGAAAAAGGGTTAGACAATTTAATTAATATTAAAATTAAATTTGATAATGAAGAAATATTTTATAACATGATTAAGAAGTAAATGATAGAGGACAGATAGATAATATTAAGAATTATTTTGCATAGTACTATTTGGATGTTTTAAAATAAGGGTGTTGACTGACCCACGTGTGTGGAGAGGAAGTGGGTAGTTTAAAAGGATGCACACACACACACACACACACACACACACACACACACACACACACACACACAACACTGAAACACAAGGAATTTGCTAGAAAAAATATGTAACTCTACAGATGGTGGGACAGGGTTTAGGGGGTGGGGAAGGGTCATTTATATTATAGCTTGTTGTGTGTGAGCATGGCGGTGGAGAGGGGTGAAGGGGTTGTTTCCACTTATTTTGTGTCTATTCCAATCTGACGATGGGCTGTGAAGCTTGAAAGCGCTAATTGGGATAATTTTTACATAGTGGTGTGCAACTGTGATCATTCTGATTGTGATTTCAACCACTAACACAAATTTCTTCATTAAAAAATTCAAGGTTTGATAACAATGGGTTTATTTTGAGATCGACCAGGTAGAATAATTACATTACCATGGAAACTGTGGAGTAACAAGCCAAAAATACCGTTAGATTTTTTACTGAATGTATGACGCTTTAATGAGATAGACGCTAATTTTCGAGTGACCAAAATTGTCCATTAAAACATAGCAAATATCAGAAAAAGTTATTAATAAGTGTATACCAAGACATAAGATAAAGACTGGAGCCATATTAGAGAAGTTGAGGCCAAATTAACGAAAAAAGAAAATAAATTACTACCAGTTAAACTGAAAAAGATGCCTGATGTCCTGAATCCAGCAAATTAAAGAAGATTATAGTATAACCCATGAATAACAGATCGTATGAATTCGCCATAACTACGGAAGTGATAAGTACCTCTTAAATTACCCGAAATGTATAAATAAACTCACGTTAATTATCTCACTAAAGGTCGAAATCTCACTGAACTGAAATTCATTACTTTCAAAGATTAAAAAGAAATTTAAGTCACTGACAATTTATAAACTAACCAATATAAACTGTTGTTAATGATCCATAATTTGTAAACACTTTTACGACACTGCGCTAAACAAATTCTACATACACA